>CM061040.1:140578937-142073937 GCA_030762985.1 Adelphocoris suturalis
TTTTTTTCTCCAAACCATTTGCTACTTGTTGTAACGATGACTTCGACAGTAATGGAATTTTAATTTATTTGAATTATTTCGTTGCAGATATGGAAGGAGATCAAATTGGTTCAAGATCCATTGCCTTCTTCAAGAACAGAAAGCGAAAGCTGAAGAGAGTCGGTTAGGCCAACAAATCGCCACCATCAACCGGAGCAAAGACGAGCTTTTCCTCCTCGGCCTCGACGAGTACAAGACGGCATCCTCGCCGAGCATCTCCTCGCCCGGATCCGACTCGTCGGAGGAGAAGTACCGGCGGAGCGCCGAGCCGCCGTCCCCCTACTTCTACCCAGGGCACCACATGTTGCCGCCGATGTTCCTCCCGCCGCTGTACCACCCGACGTTCCTGCCGCCCGTGTACACGCCGCCGGTGACCCGGCCGTGGGAAGACCTCCCGATGGACCTCTCAGTGAAATCCGCGACGGACGAGTCCGAGTCCGCGTCGGTCAAAACGGACGAGTCCGAGGAAGAGTCGATCAACGTCGAGGATGACGAGGTGCCCGCTCCCGTCCCGGACCTCATGAGGACACCGCTGGACCTCACCACCAAAGTCGCCTGAGTTGTCATCTCCCCAAGTAGCAATTCCTCCCTTCCAACTAGATAAATGTTGCAAATCCTAGTGAATCAATCACGAGCCGCTTATTTATTTCCCATTTTACGATCACCAGATCGAACACATGTGAAGAAACTTGACGAAATCGAACACAACCGAACTGATCTGGTCATATAGAACTCCTCCAACCGATTCTCAGAATCCAACCAAACGAAGATTGTGAACGAACTAAATCCAATGAGTTTTGCACAGTATATTCCAAGCGAAATTTCGAGAACTCATCAAAAGCCAGATCGGAAGATTCCTCCATCCCACAATCAGAAACTGTTGACTTACCATGTTCTCAGGTTCAGAAGCTATAAATGTACATTGGAACCCAAAAAAATTTACTGCTGTGCACCCTCCAAACTCAAGGTTGACACCAAGCTTGACAGCATCCACAAAATATAAGTACCTACGTACAGTTACGTAATCAACGCAGCTGAATTCTGTCAGATACACAAGCTAAAAATGCACAGCCTGATAATATCAGAACTCAACAATTTTGCTGCTGTTTACCCATCAACGTCAAGCTTGCCTCTAAGTCGGCAGCATCCACAAAAAATTAGTCCATATAGGTATATAATTGACACAGCTGATCCCTATTTCACAATAAAATGCCATCACAAACACGTTTTGACAGTACTAGACATTTTCTGTTACAGTTGAACTAAACATTGAAACATTGTATGTTATCGCAAATTCCCCTCATGTATTGTACTATCAGACGTACTAACGTCGCTATTGGATATCCAGTGCACGTTATTAAATTATTAAAACAATTTTTATTTCTGATTGAAAAAAAAAAAGAAACTTTGTACCTAATCCGATTTTGTACATAATTTTATGTGAATCAAATTATTTTTTAAAAATCTAGCAAGATTGATTATTGAGGTTGACATTTCGACCATTATTACAAGTAGAACGAGCGAAATCGCAGGGTAGTACAGAATTGTTTCCTAATCGAATTAAATTATAGTGTTATATTTTTTTAGAAGACAAACAATCATTCCACCTAAATGTATATTAGTTGTAGAGAGTTAAATTAAGAGATAATTATTTTGTTGAATCGGAAATTCTTCCAAAAAAATGAACATCAAAATGCGTTGTTACCGAACATTTTTAAAATTTCATATGCATGACAATAACTAAGATCTCTCGCACACTCTTAAGGAAGAGGTTTTTTGTAAATATATTTATCGTAGTAATTTTGTGTATGATGTAAATTTTGTAATTTAGTAAAGTTTTGCATTTCCATCGAGATTTTGTGTTTATTTTTTATAAACTTTCATTTAACCTCCTGGTGCATCTGATCCTCTAAATCAAACCTTGCAGCAGAGTTTAGAATAAATTCTCATTGAATTGAAAATTCGAACATTGGTAGACAACTATGATAATGACAACCTACCTACCAATATGGGTATTGAGTGTTCTTGATGGTGGTCCCCATAATTAATTATAGTAGCTATACAAAACAAATAATAAAACCAATAAATATTATAACTTTTTTCGTAGATTCCTACACTTAGTAGGTACACGGAGCTTTACTCCCAAGCAACTAGGTCACAATTTATGAAATTCAGATCAAACTTCACATATTTGGTCCGGAAATATCTGCTTCACTTTCGACCAAGTATAAAAGTAAAATGACCGTTGGATTTTCAAAATCAGTTTCTAGATATCTCGAAAACATTCTACAAGGGTTTTAGTTTCTAACAAATAGATTTCATTCCTAAGAATTGAATGATGCCACCCAAAACACTGTACGTTCATCTGTTCGTTGTCCCTAATGGGCTGGACCTAGATAGAAAATAAGTATATCAATATAAGTTTGAAAGAGAAGAGGTATTATGGTGCTTGAATATGGCAGAGTCTTCTTAAAAACTACGACCATCGTATCAGCATATGACTCCAATGTTTCATTTGATTGCCAATAAATCGAGTTAATTATAACTTTTCTCAGCTATAGATGGACTACTGAAGCTTAGGTAGTTTATTTCTTTCATCTCATTTTTAGTTACTAGGTTCAATGTCGTTGTTTACTCAGATTATGATGCACTATTGTACTTATCAGCTTTAATTATGTACTGAGAGCAGGTGTTTTATTTAATTTAAGGGGGTTTCAAGAATCAAAATCGGAAGAAAAATATATTTTATCTATTAATTTTTAACAATTTTTGCAGCTTTTCCGAACATTTTGGTGGTAATTATTAAATTTGAGCAGAGGAAAGCAGAGATATTTAGGAGATTGATGAGCAAAGAAAAATAGATAGGTATAGAGCTCACTCTGCTGATTAGAATGAATAGGTTCTTGTTATTATACACTTTCGCACCGAGAAAGATCCCATTCCAAAGTTCAGCATCACATGTTGGATAGGAACAAAATTAGCTACAGAGCTGATGATGGGATGTACAATAAACCGCTGTAAATAAAAGACAATAATTCGAAAAAAGTGGGATGTAATGTTAAAAAAATGTGTGATTGTACTCGAGAGAATTTCAAGGACTCCTCAGGAATCAGGGTGGCTTCGTATCTTGTCATCTTCACCAAGCAGTCCCGAAAAGACTCCAATTCAAATGCCAACAATCAAGTTTCAGCTTGTGCCCACCTAATTAGTTTTTCAACCAGCACTCCTATAATGGCTCCATTTCAGTATCGCAGGATTAATAGGAAAGAAAATAGCCTTAGAACCCACCTAGCTGATGAGGGCTCCTCCGTACGAAGTCATTGTAACCCAACAGTCCTGTAATTGCTTTATTTAAAAATTCAACATAGTAAGTTAGATAAGAAAGAAATTAAGCCTCAGAGTTTACCCGGTTAATCAGAAGTCCTCCGTTCGATCATCGTAACTCAGCAGTCCCAAAATGCCTCCGTTTCAAATTTCAGTGTTGCAAGTTCAATAGAAAAGAAAACAGCTTCAGAACTCACTCAGCTGATCAGAGTGGAAGAGTTTGCCAAGGGCCTAAAACCATCTTGGGGATTCGCCGAGCAGGGACCCACATTAAAATCCGGATCAGCAACTTGAGGGGAAATAATTTTTCAACCAAGCGTCCCCTTTCTTATTCAATATAAAGTTAGTTACAATAAAACTCTTTCCGACCAACATTGCTGCAGTTAATAAGGCATTTTTTATATCAATTTTGGGAGATCTAACTTTACGAAAAAAAACTGCAAGGTTTAACCCACCAAACTCGTTTTGGTATCGTTGATTTTGTTATCGAGAGTTCTTTTCGCGTGAATCCATCCCATCCACATTTGATGAGAAAATGAATGATGAGAAATTTTTAGGACGTCCCCCTAAAGCTGTGTTATAGTCAAGGTTTCGTTAACAAGAGGGACGCCTGTTGGAATTGATCCAGGGCGATGGGGAAACCCCAAGCAAGAGAGAAAAAAACGCTGCAAATTATTACACAAAGGTTTATTATTTATGTGTAGTTTCTTTCGGTTCTTTGTGATGATATCTATGAATTATTATTAAACCCCGTATATAGTAAACCTGTATTAGATATCCCTTCACCGCAGAACACTGGTCCAAAAATAATTACCTACCAAACTGAGTCTGAGGTGCATTATCGAAATATAACTGAACGATGTCGCCTACCAAAAAAAATTACTCTACATGTAGATACATCGGTACATGGATATGCCTTATTTTTCCCCTATGAAATATGTGTTTTGCACCTCAAGTTAAAAATTTCTGAATTAAATTAGCTTAGTCAGCTGATCAGAAAAGACCCAATCAATTCAATCGTCTCTTAGTGTCCCAGAAAGTCTCCATATCTAATTTCAACTTTCTAGGATGAACAGGAGAGAGTTTAGCTCACACAGCTGATTGGGAAAAAGCCAATAATTGCAATCGTCTCTTAGTGTCGCAGAGAGTCTCCCTATCAAATCTCAACTTCTTAGAACAAACAGGAGACAATTCAGCTCAATCCGCTGTGAGAATGAGCCAATCTTTTCAATCGATTCCTAATGTCCCAGGGAGTCTCCCTATAAAATCTCAACTTCCTGATTAGTAAAGGATTAGCAACTGTGTTTGCTATGTTGTTTGAAGTGTTTGTTCGTTGGTGATCAATATTGACATTTTCAGTCAGCCTACTTCCGACGTGAGAAAAGAAAGTGTTCAACGGATCACAAGCTACTTTCCTCGATTGGGCAATCAATGGGCAATCTTAATTTTTTTGTTGATGGGAGCCAGGAATGGCATTTTTGATGGTTTCCGTAATTTTTTTGGGGTTCCCTTCGGCTTCTTTTATTTTGTCAGAATAGTACATTTTTTTAGCAGCTCTAATTAATTGCTGAAGTTCCATTGCGATGCAAGGGGCTCCGTTCCGAACGTTTTTTCAATGTATCACGTACCTACCCTTATAGATTTCACTAGGCCTTTAGTTATCTATGGAGTTAATTTAACTTCTTTATTACACTTTTCGTTTTTAGATACTAATTTTGTTACGTTATTTTTAGATGCTAATTATGTTACATGTTTCTGAACTGAGTTGGAAGCTAATGCTGAGACCATAATTTCCTATCATGGTTAATGGCTGGGCTTTACAATTTAGGATCTCTTTAGCATATATTACCACACCATCATTATGATTTCGAGAATTATCCGTCTGAAATAATGAAAAACCAGGTATAATGATTACATTACTAGGAGTAGAACTTAACGTTTCGGTGAAAATTAAGAAATCTGGCTTTGCTTTTTTGGCCTCCACTTCACTAAAGTTAAATTTTCTCACAAAATCACCTAGAATGTCATACGCAGTTGAGGTCGAAATTGGGTGTGGTTCAAAATCAGCATCAGGAAGGTCGGATAGGCGATCAAAGTCAATTTGAATAAGTTCTTCAAATGAGTCCAGAAAGTGCATTGTGATTGGTTGCTTAGGCACTCCTATTAGCAGAATGGACGTGGGGCAACTGAAACTTCTTGCAATTTACACAAGCTGGTTCATTGGGGGGGGGGGGGGGGGGGGGGGGCTTCCTTGACGTCATGATCTCCTGCACAATGACTACAGTTTTGTTGCTGATGATAACACAATTTTTCAATGTGACCGAAGCCATTACATTTAAAACACCTAGATATGCGGATATAATACTCAACTCGACAACTCCACCCTAAGAACATCTTCTGTAGACCTAGAAGTTTCTTGCGAAGCTCAGGTGAAATCTCTACCACATGGTTCGTAGTCATTTGGTCCCTCTTTCCAAATTTGAAAAAGAATCGTATATGATCTTTAACTTCAGCATCTTCGAGTCCATTCAATTTCACTAAACCGTGCTTATTTCTTCTGGAGTAAGTGTTGAGGACTGAACTAGAGCTTATAAACATCGCTGGAACTTGCTGATAATTTCGGGAAAACCTACATTAAAATCCGCTGAGCCGTTCGGTCAGCAATGTGGGAGAAACAAAACAATTTCATTCATATAACAGATGATTTCGGGATATTATTTCACGCAGGATCACATACTTAGTAAATGACGGTTCTGATCTTAAATAACAAAGTTCTTGTGCATTTAGCACATTTTGTGCCTGTGGACGTTGTTCTACACAAAAAATTATGGGAAGATACAATTTGAAATTCATTCAAAAACGCATACTCACAGGGTAGAATATGGGGGACACCCTGTATAATAGGCAGTAGGTAATAGGTACTTATCATCAATAAAATATGCATGGGAAAAAACGATTATTTACCGAAACTCCATTTTACAATGCGACATAGCTAGAAGGTATTACTACAAATTATGAATAGGAAGAGATCAACGGAACATTTTTTTCCCCCAAACCGAGAGCGGAGACAAAATAAAGGAAACAGGAAAGTCGTATTTTGTGAACCAGTTTTTGAAAGCTCTGTCATTTTGGACAGAATTTATTACGGCGCGCAGGCCATACAAAAGTCGGGCGACCAGTAATAAAATCAACCAAAAAATGGGAGCAGGACGATAAATATCGGGAATATTTTGGTCCCAGTTAGATTTCGAGCGGTCGGAAAGCGGACTGTCCGTGGCGTTACAAATATAATCAGAGAAGGGAAAAAGTCCAGAGTGATCGGAACGGATTTTTTTGTCTTTTTGAGTAGGTTTTTTTTTTTTCTTTTCAAAATATGATTTAAGAGTTCTGACCCCTGGTGTCCTATGAATATAAAACTGAATTTTTTCTCTTCGGGGATCACGGGAGGAGAAAAAAGCTGACATAGGAGCCTCTTCGGATGCCTGGGACCGCCGAATGAGGGCGCCGAGCGCATATAGAATACCGACATTAGAGTTAGGTGGTCCGTTGACCCGTCAGAGTGACTTCTTTAGGAACTTCATGTCCATCTGCCCTCTAAAGTTATTGAGATGCCGTCAAAATATAAACAGGTCAAAATCTTCGAACCGAAACTTCCATATGCCTAAAATTAATTTTGCAAGGCACATACATACATTTGGCTTCCTCACTACCGATGGTAGGAAAGCTTTGTGTTCGCGATTGAAGCCGAAAAAAAATTGCGCTCCAAAATCCAAATTCCCACTTGCTCTTTGTGTTTCAGAGCTTGCTGATCAATTTCGGTACCGTATCTGTCTGTCTGATAACTGTCTTGTAAATCCTTGTAAGACCAAAAACTATACCAAGTTTCATTCCGATTTCGATGAAATTTTCATGGATTGTGCTGGTTAGCTCCTAGACGGGCCCCTATGCCGTCGAATCAACGGTAGCCTATGTGCATGCGGAAACGTGAATTTCTTGTCCACTTTCGTTCAAACTCGGTAGGTATTTTGGTATGTGTTCTAGAAAAATGCCCTACAAATTATATCGCGATTGGTAGAGTAATAACCATTGTGCATGCTCGAAACTAATATCGATTGACACAGGGAAAACTCCCGAGTCTAATGGAACGATTTTGATGAAATTTTCAGAGATTATGCGGGGTAGCTTCTAGGGGGTTCCCTATAACTTTCATTGCCGTCACATATATATAGTACTGTGCGCATGGGCAAACGTCGATTTCTTATCATCAATTGGACCGATTTCGTTCAAACTCGGGGAGTAGATGGGTGAATTCTCCAGGAGAGTTCCTTGTATATTATACAGCGTTTGGTGGAGCTAACTATAGTGCATGCACAAAACTAAAATCGATCGACACAGACAAAATTCCAAGACTAATAAACCGATTTTTATGAAATTTTCAAAGATTGTGCGGTCTAGCTCCGAGACGTTCCCCTATAAATTTCATTATCGTTGGATTAATAGTAGTATGTGCCCATGCGCAAACATTAATTTCTTATAACGTCGACTTATCAGCCATTTCGACTTGTTTTGTTCTTCAACTAATTCTACACGTCCATGTTACAATGTGTGAGGAAGCTATACTGCCCTCCCAACTTGGTAGACGTTTTTGCTGTCTCGCCATTTTACCTACAAGCCCAAATACATTCTTTCTAGAATTAGATATTTTTTCGAAAAGCATTTAGTGGGCGTAAAACGCTCTACGGCTGAGTCACTTTTGAAGTAACAGTGTAACTATAAGCTTGTTTTCATTGACGAACGATATTAGTCTTTTCATTGATTCGGTCTGCACGTATCTATGTCTGTCTATCTGATCAATTCATTTCTTTAGAACTAAAGCGTGTTAATATGAATATTAAAAAAAAGCGACGTTAATATAAAAAGAAAACATTAGTTTTATAGTACGTAGTGAAAAAAAGTATTTGAAGAAAAGCAGAAAAATAATATGATTAATGATAGAGTTAAATTCAGGTATTTTATTTCTATTCAAATAAGGTAGGTACTTGTAGGTATTTATATGGTAGGGACCGAGGATAAAATCGATGCCAGAAAGCGGAGGAAGCAGAAGCAAGGAGGGCTTCAATAAAGAGGAAGGAAATAAAGAGAGGAAATAGGAATGCAATTAGAGAAAACAGAGAGAAAGGAAGAGAGAGAGAGCGATTCCATTTTATTCAATTAAGCACGCAATTGATAGTCAACTAGTTGAGAGCCTTGTGAAACAGATTTTTAGAGATCGTTCACACGAGGTAACTAGTGGAATCAACTTCATACCTTTCGAAGAGCTTCTAAGCCTAAACCAACGAAGGATTCAAGAATCCGAACATGAAGGAGAACTTTTGTTAGATTTACCTTTTTATAATTTGAAAACAATTTTGCAAATCATCCCTTCGTTTCACAAATATCTTCCTCGTCGTATTTACTTTATTGGTATTAAAATTGATCCACGAAAAATTTGAACTCGTTTTTATCGAATTTTAGAACATAAATGAATTGTAGGTACCTATTTTCAGCATAATTTTGAGCAAAAATTGTGCAAGTTCTCGTTCATACTTAGTAAACTGTTTCCCAGTAAGATTCAGCCAATAAAGATTTAACGATTTTAGGAAATTAAAAGACGAAAAACAAGGTTAAGAAACGTTTGCCTCCATCGTGGTTTGGTAAAGGATCCGACTCAAGTTTACTCAACTAGGCAAATAGTGTGAAGGGACAATGCCGATCTATATTTTTTGAGTTAACTAGTGTGTATGAGAACCATATTGATCATGTGGTATTTGACAAATGACCGGACACTATGATAAGCAGACTAAAAATACTCATCAAATGGTAATCAGTTCCATGCATGCGCAATTATTGATATGCATTTCCATATTTAATATATCATTGTTATTTCATTTATTATATCATTATTATTATTTTAGGTCCTTGTCAAATAGGACTTAATGTTTATATTATCTAAATCCTCAATCATATTCGAGATATGATTGTTAAGAGTTTTTCAGAGAAACCACTTTCTTTTTGCATCAAATTCTCAATCTCAAATTTGATTTTCCAGCCTTTTTACGAAATTGACATTGGATTATCTAATAGGATTGCGTCTTTTGTTTCTCGAGAAATATCATCTAAATGTCATACCGCCAGCTGAAACATAGAATGGTTCGAGACGTAAATATTCTATATGATCCACAGATGTACAGGGTGTGCCACGTAAAGGTGTGTGCCCCTTCATTTCGTCTGAATTCAGCGTGAAAAAATTGGGACCAACGCCATTCTTCCTAATTTTTTACGCAGATCTTAGGAAAAATGCTTTCGAGGGCGCCACTTACGGAAGAAGTGGCGCAAATGATATAAACTTTGGTTTTTCAAATGTGAAACCTCATTTTTTTATTGCAGATTCGAATTCTACGTGAGATTTCATAAAGAAATTACCCATCACTCGATTTTTTTTAGAGCTCGCAAACGAGCGCGATTCCGCTTCAAAAGTGCGCAATTCCGTTCAAAATCCGTTCTAAAATGCAAAAAAATTGTGAAATGCTGAGTTTTTGAAGATATTCAATTGCAACTTGTAATACATGATTTTTGGGGTATTTTTTCGAGCTGAACCTCGTAATGATGTTCATTTGTTGATATTTTGCTACACCAACTTCGAAAAACACCGAAAAATCGACCAGAATTGCACTTTTTTTACACATTTCCACACAGCACAAAGCGTACTAAAATGCGTAATGCATAATTGATTGTACTAGAAAATAACTTCATCACATCATTACGCCACTCTAGGAATAATGCTTAGCAAGTGAATAAACTTGGTACCTATCCCTACACTTTCTCACAAAATCATACGAATTAACTTGCAAGCAGAATACTTAGGGATGTTATAAAACCAGCGACAATAATAACTATTTATGAAAAATCAGATTTTATTAATGGCATAGTCAATTTATAGATTAAAATATATTCAAGTATGTATACAATCTGTCCAGAGCGATAGCCTTGTTATTTTCATATATTGACCAACAAATCGATTGACAAAACTACTAGTATAAATTCTAGGTTTTAAGATATAGAGAATAAGGCGAATAAATTAATATGGGTGACGCAATTATAAGTACATAGGTATTCTTTGGTAAAATGTATGTATTTTGTCCGATGGAGGAGTGTTAGCAGTTTCTTAGAGGCTCCGATGAAGATGGTTGGCCGATGGTGTCAGGGTTTGAGAGAGGATCCAATTCGGAAAACAGCTCAAGCCAGCTGCTTTTGGTTTGGTTATTTCCCTGAATAGTTAATACCAACATTAGAATGTATCAAACATCCCAGAAACAACTTTACACACGAAGTAAATAAAGCAATCTGCCCACCAAACTACAGACCCATTCTTAGTGATATCTTGCTTCAAGATTAGCAACAGCATAGAAAAAAATTAATTAATTTTAAAAAAGCTGGTGCGTTGTGGGTTGCAGTATCTATGTCCAATATGGAGTAGATTTGGGTTGAGGATGGTGGGAGGAGGAAGAGTCCTTCCAAGGAACCTACTTCATAAGAGTGTCTCGAGCCTGCCCCGCGCTGCCACTCTTGTAGCCCGAGGGATGCCAAAAGCAACGTTCGGTTGTCTTCGGGTCTACATGCTCGGGTTTACTACATGAAGTAGTGGTGTTAAAAAGTTCCCTGCAAGGGCCCCCCATGGTGTAGTGGTCTGTGCGCGTGGTATGATCTAATTTTCCAACTAATGTTACTAATCATAAGACCCTAATCATCATTTCAAAATGGCTAAACAAATCCAAAACGTTTGACTAAACTAAACACTATAAAAAAGTGATTTGAAAATTATGAGCTCATTACGATGAGTCAAATCAGATTGTGATTCCTGTAGCTTCCGCACTTATCGCTAGTGTCACGCAGCTGCAGGGGGCAGGCTCGAGACGCTCCTGGCACTTGATTCCCGTTTTTGGCTAAGTAAAGAGACCGGTTTCGCAAGCAAAGTACCCCACCAGGGATCCCTAGCAACAATTTATAGGACTTAAATCCGACTAGTGGTCAAATCACATGAAGGATAACAATACCAATGATTTTAGTCCCTGCTGTTATAGCGGAGAAAAGAAGTTATTGTTGAGCATGATATTCATTGATACGTAGTTAAGTGGAGATTAGATCGAAGTATTATTGGGAATTACATTACACAAATCGTTCATATTTTCTTTTGAACGCATAAATTTTGTAAAAAAGAAAGAAGTGCAAGCCCATTAAACACCAAGAACAAGAATTTCTATTCAGTTATTCTAATATTAGATGATTAGCGATAAGAGGCAAGGATGTCTATCAAGCCTTGGAAAGTGAGGAGGGAAAGACAGCAAGAGATAAACCGGAATTTGGACTGTAAAAGTAGGGAAAAACCTAAGATAAAGGGGTATTGGTAGCTATTACATGACGCGATGACAGGGAGCTAGGTGTTATAACTATTACAGACTTCAACACTGTTAGCAACATTCAAGTAAGATTAACAAGTTGCAATGTAGATGCTATTATACATTTTAAAAAATGTGATAAATCATTTTAATCTTGGAAAGACTGTTCCTCTTTCCACTTCCTTCCACCCTCAACACACAAGTTGTTCAGAATTTTTAAACACTGTCTACAGCTCTAACAACAAAAAAATCTCGTGAGTCTGATGAGTGAAATTTCATCTGTTTCTTATATCATTTTTCCCTAAACGGGTCATCTGTGAAGCATTTCTGAAACTGCTGAAACAAAGTGCTGAAAATCCCTTCCAGTTTCACGTGGAAATCAAAAACGCAGGGAATTAATAAGGATTTTCTATTATGATATATTATGTGATAGATATATTTTTATTATTTTTGTAGGTATATATTTTATTATTTCACTCATGCTTTATTTGTTTCTGTCTGAAATGTTGAAGAGGGGGGAATTTTGAAATAAATGGCAGAAATTAAAATACAATAATTCTAACGGAAATTCCACTGCTTAAATTGACAATAAATTAACATCGAATTTCGGAAGATGAAATGGAACCATGATATCTATCAGCATGTAAGTAACTACTAAAATTTCTTAGTCATAAGTGTGTTCCTGGCCGAAGTGAAAAATGCTGTTTTGAACGGTAGTTTAGTGCTTTCAGACCAAGCTACAACATAGGGCTCAACCGTAACTTTTATATGGTTGCCAAGCCATGTGGGTATTCATGGCAACAAGTGTGCTGATGCTCTTTCGAAGAGAGTCATTGGTGATGACTCCATTGAGATGTTGCCTGTACGGACCAAATCTTCAGCATGCAACAAAGCCAATTCCATCTGGCACGATGAGGTCACTAGTATGTGTGGTGTCCTTTAGGGATTGTGCCCGGGATGCCCTTCCATAACCCAGCACCCAAGGAGGGACTGAATGGATGGTGAGAGATGTTCCCGACCACCAGATTATCCCCACATTATTTACATACGACTGAAGCTACTACTCTAATAATTACCCTCCTTTAACCCTAGTATTGAAAGTGTGAGGCAGCTCGCCTCGCGTGCCTCGTGACGTTTGCCTCAGGGGGAGGCATACGCGGTTGGTTAAATTTGTAACCACACATGCTTGAAGCGAGCACACGAACCACCCGACTCGAAGATAGTCAGTTAACATGGCGATTGCCTTGTGTGGCCTGAGGCAGATGTCCACAGATATTGATGCTACGAACACCTCGGCCCGAGGCACCTTCGAGCACAGCCAACAAGCTTCTGCCTCGCCTCGCAGGGTGCGGCGCAAGCGGCTCATAGCGAGCAACCCGGATATCAAAGTTCCGAGGCTTGCATCCCGAGGCATTCGGAGCGAGCAGCCTCGCACTGTCCACACCCACCTTTAAGCTGTAGGGCTAATGAACTCGACATAGGTCCTTCAGAACTCACCTAATTCGTTTCATATTTGCATTCAACGAGATTTGAATTCCATACAGAACCAGCTCCTTATTCGATTTTTGAGTTGGCAACAGTTGCACAATACCTATTTATGCATGCTGTACAGCAAAGGTATAACATTTCGAAAAAACCGTTTACAGCTGAAAAGTTTGGTGCATGATTCTGTGACTGTTTCGTAAACTATTACATTTAAAACTTACATGTTTTAAAATGAAAAGGTCAACGTACTTTGAAAAAATAAAATAATTTACCCTTGTCATTATGAAAAAGAAGAACTTTTCAAAATATACCAAGTTTTCTCGTGCTTCTCAAAGTATACTATAATAGATAGTATGTATCTACTAAATAGTAAATATTTCGCAAACAAAACGAATAACTGTTGGCTACTCACGTTTTGAGGAACCTGGATGTCACCCTTGAGGAATGGATCTTTCGTGTCTAGAAACAATGAGATATTAAATTAGAATGAATCTTCTATAACCAATTGCTGAAGCATATTCAATACCAAACACATCGTTCGCACTGCCCAAAAACCCACTTGCATTCATCCTTCAAGCCATTTGGGCATTGGCAGAGGCCATTTAGTTCTCCAATTAGATAGTACCCACGATACTCCCATTTGTAGAGCCCTTCCAGCCATTTTCAAGTCACATACAAATTGCCAAGCACCACTAGAGAATTTTTCGTCTGGCGCCTTTGGGATTTGATTTTCCCCTCTTCATGAAATCTTGTATTTACCTAACATTTATAAAAAACGAGTATATATATATATATATATATATATATATATATATATATATATATATATATATATATATATATATATATACTAATTAAAGTTAAAGAAATTTTACAGAAATAAAGAGGAAAAGGTTTTTGATATTTCGAATTAGTCTTTGTCAAAATTAGAAGAAGAAAGAGTGTTTTTTGAATATTCCCTGGAACCAAGCTTGTAGCCAACGTTTCATGGTTGTTAAGTTGGAGTTACTCAATCATTGATGGCATCCAGCTGTCCAGCGTGAGAATCCGCAACAACGAGGTCTTCACCCATGCCACAGACCGAGATGCAAACTCTGTGATTTGGTCATTGAGGACTCGGATTTCACCTCCCCAAATAACACCCACACGTACAAGTGCCAAGGATCAGCAGAGTGCCAGTCACGGATGTGCGTGTACCAGCTGATTTGTAAGAAATGTGAGGATAATCAGTCAAGGGGCTTCTATGTGGGGAAGGCATCCCAACTGAATCTAAGGATGAACAACCATAGAGCTTCCTTGAGTCAGTCCCAGCAACGACCGATAAAGCTGCATGCAAGAACGCACGGTCAAGCAGTCACTTTCGACGAATGTTTCGGTGTTAAGGTATTGAAGAAGATGCCTGAAAAAACAAACGACCGGCTACTTCAACAGTCCGAACGGGCCCATAGGTGGGTACTCGGTTCAAATCGGCCTCCTGGACTCAACATCAATGATTGAGTAACTCCAACTTAACAACCATGAAACGTTGGCTACAAGCTTGGTTCCAGGGAATATTCAAAAAACACTCTTTCTTCTTCTAATTTTGACAAAGACTAATTCGAAATATCAAAAACCTTTTCCTCTTTATTTCTGTAAAATTTCTTTAACTTTAATTAGTATATAGTGCAGTAGCACAGTGTCCACAATCAAGTGCATATATAGTGCAGTAGCACCAACATCTCGTTCAAAAACTTTATAGTTATTCATTGTGTGTTTGTTTGTCTCCACCTTGTGAGTTTCCTTTTCTTTTTCCTACTATTTTTACACCAATTCCCAATGAATCCTGAACGTTATTGGCTCAATCAGATCCGCTACTTTTCAATCAAAGTTGCCCGATGTGCAAGTCACATAGAATTCATTGAAAGCTGTTTACAAGTTGGACTGATACCTCGGGGGCTCATCCTGAAACTGCCCGTTCAAGCTGCTCCCTTTGCAATGCGCCACAGCGTGGAGGCTTTCTCACGCCGATGCTCTCTACAGTACGCGCAGTTAGTATTGCATGAATACAAATGCTTACACTTCAGATACCTAAACGGACATTTGAAACCTCTGCTGAACGTCGTTTACACAGTTAGTGCAACCCTAGCCTATCAGGCCAATTTGATACTCGACCAAGCAAACAAAATGTTAGATACATTTCGGGCGAACCACCTCAAAAAACTATCAAAAATGTATGTTCAACAGTTGCGCAGAGGAATTCCAATACAGATTGTGAACCCTAGGCCTGAACAGAGACCTCTTGAGCGCAGGAGGCAGAGACAGTATTTCCATCAAAGTAATAATCAAGAGCCTCACCACAATTCGGAATCAGAAAGCCAGCAAATGGGGTATCCCCGAACAAATGGAGCTATACCAAGTGAAGGCCCTGAAAGAGATGGCCATCCTTTGTCGCCTACTGACGGAAACGTATGCAATCTTTCATCTCGTCATCTGAATGAAGTTGAAACCAGATTGTTGTCAAAAGGGCTCACGTTCACACCAACACCTCGTGCAGACCACATCAAGCTCCATGAGGACATTCAAGAGTTCTGCTGGCGCCTCAGGCTCAGATACTATTGGCACAACAATGAAGGCTCAGAGCAGAATGGGGAGGTGGTTCATAGCTCTCTAAAAAAATTTAGCCCCCCATCTAACTTTGACCCAAAGACCCAGACAGACACTCGATTACCACCCACACATCCACTGGAGAGATATATATCAGCACTCCTTCAACGCACATCAAGCTCCACCTTCTTGGATTCGTTGAACCCGCGGGATAACCTGTCTATGAGTGAACGCCATACGCTTAAATCCCTGAAATCTGATTCATCGATAAAGATCATGCCAGCAGATAAGGGCTCAACTGTTGTCATCATGAACTCTATTGATTATGAACGGGAAGCGACGAGGCAATTGAGTGACACGAGGTTCTATCAGATAGTGGAGAATGATCCTACATTAGAACTAGCTGTTGATCTCAAGAGCTATATAAAGACAAATGGGAGAAGAGAAGGGTTAAGCCGGAAAGATATTGAGTTGTTGATTCCAGATGAGCCTCAATGTCCCGATTTCTATCTTCTTCCGAAGATTCACAAACCATATGCTCTCCCTGACCAACTCCCTCCAGGCCGTCCCATAGTAGCGAGTTTTGGCAGCTTAACGGAACGAATATCGGCGTATGTGGATTCGTATCTTCAGCCTATTGTCCAGAGCCAGCCGTCTTACATCAAGGATACTCAACATTTCTTAAGTATACTTCGCGAGACGAGAATTCCAGCCGGAGCCATCCTTGTGACTATTGATGTAAACTCTTTGTATACTGAGATCCCACATGATGAAGGGTTGCGAGCTCTTAGTCACTTCCTCGAGGAGCGTTCAGAACCAAGGATCCCATCCTCCAGCTTTTTGGTGAAACTGGCTGAATGTGTGTTGACGATGAATGTCTTCAAGTTCGGTGATCAGGTATACCTGCAGAAGAGGGGAACAGCAATGGGAACACGCATGGCACCATCCTACGCCAATTTGTTCATGGCTGCGTTGGAGAATAGCTTCCTAACATCAAGAGAGAAAACTCCTTTGATGTGGAAGCGGTTCATCGATGACACCTTCATGATTTGGCCACATGGTGAGGAAGAACTTGAGTCATTCCTGAACGATTTGAACTCCCGCTATTCTGTCACATTCACGTGGTCATACTCAAGGTCGACAGCATCATTCCTCGATGTAGACATTGTGATGGAGGATGGAAACCTCTCGACCAGTGTGCACGTAAAGCCTACAAACAAGCAACTTTATCTGCACTATGAGAGTTGTCATCCTCCTCACACAAAGCGGTCTATCCCACGATCATTGTCTGTCAGAGGCCACCAAATATGCAACAACAGGGGGAACTTGGAAAGTTATTTGTCCGGGGTTAAAAACAAATTGATGGAGAGAGGTTACCCAAGACACTTTGTGGAAGACAGAATGGTTCCGTCCCACGTCAACTACCAACAAAGACCTAAGCCAACAAGTGATCGAGTTCCACTGGTGACCACTTTCTTTTATGGGGCTCAAAAGATCAATGGGATCCTCAGGGAACTCCAGCCGATCTTGAACTCCAGCCCACTGACCCAGGACGTATTTCGGGAGGCACCCCAGATGACCTATCGACAGGGAAAGAACCTTGGTGAAATACTGTCGCATCGGCATCCAGCTGTCCAGCGTGAGAATCCGCAACAACGAGGCCTTCACCCATGCCAAAGACCGAGATGCAAACTCTGTCATTTGGTCATTGAGGACTCGGATTTCACCTCCCCAAATAACACCCACACATACAGGTGCCAAGGATCAGCAGAGTGCCAGTCACGGATGTGCGTGTACCAGCTGATTTGTAAGAAATGTGAGGATAATCAGTCAAGGGGCTTCTATGTGGGGAAGGCATCCCAACTGAATCTAAGGATGAACAACCATAGAGCTTCCTTGAGTCAGTCCCAGCAACGACCGATAAAGCTGCATGCAAGAACGCACGGTCAAGCAGTCACTTTCGACGAATGTTTCGGTGTTAAGGTATTGAAGAAGATGCCTGAAAAAACAAACGACCGGCTACTTCAACAGTCCGAACGGGCCCATAGGTGGGTACTCGGTTCAAATCGGCCTCCTGGACTCAACATCAATGATTGAGTAACTCCAACTTAACAACCATGAAACGTTGGCTACAAGCTTGGTTCCAGGGAATATTCAAAAAACACTCTTTCTTCTTCTAATTTTGACAAAGACTAATTCGAAATATCAAAAACCTTTTCCTCTTTATTTCTGTAAAATTTCTTTAACTTTAATTAGTATATAGCGCAGTAGCACAGTGTCCACAATCAATTGCATATATATATGTATATATATATATATATATATATATATATATATATATATATATATATATATATATATATATATATATATATATATATAATTTATACTCCACTTACAAGTGAGGTGATGTTTCGTCTTAGTAGGACCGAAATGGAAGCATAAACAGGACTACTTCACCAAATGATAAGAGCGTCTTCTATTTTTTTTTTTTTTTTTTTTTTTTTTCAGTCACCTTTTTTCCATAACTACCTACTGATTCCACTGGCTTGATTTTGTTTTATTTCGTAGTACAGATCTGGGCCTAAAAATTAATGTAGTGGCTTTATGAAATGGTGATTACTAAAGCCGCTAGATTGCTACGAAGTTTAAAAAAATGAGGCATTTATTCCGGGCCATACCTACTTGTACCTATATAGAAATAGCGATATACCGTATGTCAAACTGGTAGGAAATGTACCTATTTGACAGCTTTTTTTTCCTAAATTTTCCTAAATTTAAGTTCCTACAAGACGAACAGATCACTGAAATCGATGGAAGGAGGGCAGAGGGAAACAGTAGCAAAAGAGATATTTTTAGGTGCGGGGAGGGGGGGACGTCTTAAAATTAACTTGCAAATGGATTGTTGGTAAGTTTACTTCATGTACACACTGGGTGATGGACAATAGACCTATCCTAAGTTATGTTCCCAATTACCTAAACTCACGTGTTATCAAGATATTGGTTCAAGGATTTTACTACCAAATCATACAACTATGCACACTTTGACATAAATCTTTATTTGTACGTGTGTGGAAATATAGAAATTGCAGAAGGAGAAACGATATCCTTGAAACACCTAAGTTTGAGGAACACGAAATGAACAGTTAAGAATAGAAAATGAACACAACACGACATAGTCCCAATAGTGTTATTTTTTATTCACACTGACATCACCATTGAAATCGTATACCTAGTTTGTTTACCTCTTCAATTAAAAAAAAACATCAAACCAAAACAGCTTTTACTTGATTGACTCTCACCCTGATTCATTTCAAACTGTGCTGAGGGAATTTTGGGCTTTTGCTCTCATCAGAATGGATAGGAGGAAAAGCCACTTTCGTCAGCAAACATTGAATACCATACATAAGTAAAGTCTCTCCCACAATGTTAACTATAACAGGGACTTCATAGTATTGACGAAAGCGTAAACACAAAAGGATCACTAGCTTGCTTTCTAGCCTTTCTTATGGTCAGGATCCTTCAGTGAAATCTTGGGATTGTGATGCATAAACGCTCGATACCAGCCTTCATTCGGTTTCCTGTTAAAAAAATGTTGTACTCATTCTAGCTTTGAATACTTGTTCGAAAGCTAACTTGAGCGCTGCAAGACAGTTTCTTTGATCCTTTTCGATAAATCAATGTGTCTTCCAGCCACCAACTTATCAATGTCAGTTTTTCTACATTTGGTTTGTTGAAGATGACCGTATTCAGAGCCACGTGCTTCTCGGCAGTTTCAAGATAGGTGAAGTTGTAATTTAGAATGTCGTTGGCAGCTTTGCTCATGGTATCGACAGTGTAAAAGGGAGGAGGCTTCATCCACACGTACGTCTGTGGCATCTGACAGTTCACAGAAAGCAAATCAACAAAGATGCATCAATATTTTGAGAGAAAAAAAAGTTTTTTAAAATTTTTTTGGTGGGTGGAAAAATGTTGGAAAATTCTGTTCCCAGTTACCCCCAAGGTAAAATTTTCCAGGGTAATTGGAAACGTTCGTACACTGGGCTGTAAAAATGTTATTTACCCAAAACCATTACAAAACTCTTTCCATTGGAATCTACGGTCACCAGAAGCATTCAAACTTGGGTCTCCACCTTTTAATTTCGAAAATAATGTAATACAATTGTAAACCCTATGATGGCGCTGCTAGCTAGGGACTGGAAAACACGGGAACACATTCTAACACCCAATAGTGATGTTTGCACAGTGTAGCAAACAAGTGAAACATGTTGTAGCTAACATTTGCTAACATGCTTTGGACGGTTGCGCTATGGTTCCCTGAAACCCCGCATGAGTGCTGACGTCGCTTGTTCCCGATCACCCCTTATTCCCTATAACCCAACCTGACCCTATCGGACATAAGGAATATTTTTTGGCCCAGGTAAGATGTGTGAATCTTGTGAAGAGTGAGAGAATCCGACTATTGGCTTGGCCCAAACTGGATATCATGCGTTTTATGGCTTGGCATCTTTTGTACACGGATCGACTTTTGGGGGGTAAAAATACAACCCAAAGTAAAATACATTCGTCCTACTCAGGTCAATAAGGCAGGTGTCTAATACATCATAAAACAATTAATTTTTGTACTAAGTTTTTAATAATTAATTCAAGTATTTGTAGGGAGTAACGTTTGATTTAGAATAATTATATGAGCACATAAACCCTGTAATCTTAGGGAACAGGGAGGGGGGGGGGGGGACGGAAAAAACACCAAACAAAATAACATGATTACCTTCAAGAATTGGTTTGTCTTGCTGAGAAAGCAGAGACATCGGGTCTCCTTGCATTAGAAGTTGAGACGGCAAAAAATGACCTTTGGACGTTGTTTCAGAAGAAGTTCCAGACCCAGAAGCAATGCTAGAAGGGTTCATAAGTAGATCAAGAGGTAGATCTACCATTTGCTCCTTTTCTGTCTTATCTTCTGTCTCGGGTGACTCATTTTCTGCCAAATCGAAATTCAGCAACCTACGAAAAGCCAGTTGTCAAACCTATTAATTTTCTGTAAGACTATTAAATAAAAATTCCATTAACATAAAACACTAGGAACAAATTTATTTTTCAACGACTTCAGCAGACATCAATTGAAACTATTATTTATTGCATAGTTTAAGAACTTTTTTTTACTGTGGGCAGTCAAATATTGTTATCTCCAATAGTTATCACATCAAAAACTTCATTATTGTTTACAAATCGCCCGAGATAACATGCGACTCATGACCACTTTTGAATATGAAAAAATTGTGATCATGACGTCAATCTTTGTTGGTTTGCTTTCTCTCTCTCTCTCTCTCTCTCTCTCTCTCTCTCTCTCTCTCTCTCTCTCTCTCTCTCTCTCTCTCTCTCTCTCTCTCTCTCTCTCTCTCTCTCTCTCTCTCTCTCTCTCTCTCTCTCTCTCTCTCTCTCTCTCTCTCTCTCTCTCTCTCTCTCTCTCTCTCTCTCTCTCTCTCTCTCTCTCTCTCTCTCTCTCTCTCTCTCTCTCTCTCTCTCTCTCTCGCTCTCTCTCTCTCTTTCTCTCTCTCTCTCTCTCTCTCTCTCTCTCTCTCTCTCTCTCTCTCTCTCTCTCTCTCTCTCTCTCTCTCTCTCTCTCTCTCTCTCTCTCTCTCTCTTTCTCTCTCTCTCTCTCTCTCTCTCTCTCACCCCCTCTCGTAGTGTCAAGGAAAGCTGATTTATTACACAAAGTTACACACTAATTTGCTTTGGCACTTGGTAGGTTTACTATTAAGTAATAGGTACTTGTAAGCAGTAGGCTGTACTAGACAATGCATAGACCTTTGATCAGCTGATGGGCTCCTAAAGCTGATGATTTCTATCGTATTATATCTCTGAAGCTGAAATTATGAGACGATTGAAATGATGGAATCATTTCTACTTAGTTGAGTGAGCTAAACTGTCTCCTGTTCATCCTAGGAAGTTGAGATTTGATAGGGAGACTCTCTGGGGCACTAAGAGACGATTGAAATTATTAGATCTTTTCCAATCAGCTGAGTGAGCTAAATTCTCAACTGTTATCATAGGAAGTTGACATTTGACAGGGTTACTCTCTGGAAAAAATACGTTCGGCTACAGGCAGATTTTTCTGCCTAATATACAGGATCAAAATTCGGGACATTTTAGTGTAACATTTTCATACTGGCCAAGGATGGCTCAACTCACACGAGTGAACACACAACACTGATCATATGAACAGCTTTGTAAATTGAAAAATAACTTCTGTATTAATTTGCAGCCTTTTTATCCATTGCAAACCAAATAAAAGAAATGAGAAGTCATCCAGTGTCTCAAAATTCCTAAGCTTGGAAAACATCAAAAGAGTCAAGCAAAGACATACCTTCCTACCTAGATATACTCCTAATATCAAATAAACTATTCCCAAATAAAATTAAACTGTTCCCAAAATTTGGAACGAATAATTGCAAAAAACAACTCGGCCCTTCGGGCCTCGCTAGGGGGGCTTCGCCCCCCTGGACCCCCGGATGTTATTACTTTGAGCCTGACTGCTAAAATGTAAAAAACATGGAATCATGTTTTAGCTCCTCGCTCTCACTTTATTATAGAAATGATCACGACGATTGAGCTCTTGTGAGATGATGATCTCCTAATAGAAACTTGCGAGTAAACATTCACTTTATTATAGAAATGATCACGACGATTGAGCTCTTGTGAGATGATGATCTCCTAATAGAAACTCGCGAGTAAACATTCACTTTATTATAGAAAGAGGCTAAAGAGGCTACATACGAAATTACAGCTTCCTATAGTGTAAAGTATAGAAATTACCTATTAAAATGATTTAACCACCGCTTCACAAATCAAACCGTTCTCGCAATATTCGGATCACCTGCTATGAATCACATAATCGAAACACCAGCTCAATGAAATCATCAGAAATTAACAAGCGGTTGCAATCATGTTCACAATATCAATAATTGAGAATGATCACCTGTGTGTAAACAATTATTCATATAACCATGCTCATAACTCAGCTTGTTGGCCACGCACTTCGCAGTAGTTAATATAGTATGGTTGGATAAATCGAGAGCTTTCGAACGAATGGTCAACGAATTTTGTGGGATGAAAAACGACGAAGTATCATATCCCTAGCAACGACTCGGTTGTAAGCGGAAATCATCACAATTATTGGCGCTACTTTCATGTCACTTTATAGTCTCACTTTTCGGCGGGGGATCCAACGCTAAAACATGACTCCATGTTAAAAGAAAAATTTATAATAATTGCATATATAACTCGGAAACGTTCACATAATCAACATTACAAGAAACAATACAGATATTTTAAAGTTTTATGTTAGTTACTATTTAAATATTAAACGGGTACACACAAATATAGCTTCAAAGCATTAATCTACTCAGTGCTGGGCCCTACATTGAAGACTTTAAAAATGTTGATATTTTATTAACCTGCAAAAAAAAACTTCCAGAGGATGAAGAAAAAAAGAAAATTTGGAAAATGTATACCTATAAAATGAAATAAAAATGCGGGCAAAATAATTTTGAAAATAAACAATAAAAGTGAAAAAATGTGGTCAAAATAATACAAACCAAGAAAAGAATTCGAGTCAGTGCATAAGCTCATAGTGCAAGCTTTACAAAAAATATCAAAAGCACGGCAGCAATCCTACAACATAAAAGAAAGATATAAACAGTGAGCACAGGCAAAGTGTATAAGGATTGGACGAACAACTGTACGTGCTTACACGTTTAGATGATATGGTACTATGCAGGCGTACCACTTGAATACCCACAAATAAATGTGTACCTAATGTAAATTTTCCGAAGAAAGAATCAATAAGACAAATAAATTTAGCGACACAATTTTAGCTTCATTTAAAAAAAAGCTGTGAATGAAATTAAGAAAATTGGTGAGTACATGAAGGTCGGAAAATTTTGGCAAAAGCGTTCAGGGCGAATGTAATCTAAAAATTCGCTGAAATGCATCCTTACTTCTCATCACTATCCTGCAAAGTTTCGTTTTGTGCTCCTGAGGTCTCTTCATTCGGTGATCCTTCTTCTTCCAACTTCAATTCGCTCAGTTCTTTCACTACATTGAACTCGAACTTTTTGTGATCTATTAAAAAAAAAAAAAAATTGAATCAACACAGCATTCAAATACACACCGGAACGTCAAATCATAATTATGGATACAAACATTATTTATTCTCTTTATATTCGTGAGATAATTATGAAACATTTCCAAATTATTCATTCCTTTTTGGGGCAATATAGGGAGTGAAAGCCTCTTAATTACTTCAAGAGCCAGAAAATACTGTTCTTCAAAAAAAAAAAAAGTTATAAATTTTGGGCCACATAAACCAAAGAATCGATTAAAACCACTCGCTACGCTGTAAGTCCGCTTTCCCTAAGGGCTTGAACATCAAAAAAAAAATCAAGAGAAACGCTTGCATAAGAGTCTGCAACACATTGGAACATTTTATGTCTTTAGTTGCAGACTCGTATGTGTTGCAGACTCGTATGCAAGCTCTAAGAGCCACTCAGCTGATCCGGACCCTGGGCATCGTCAAGTAAATGTCCTAAAGAGGCTACATACGAAATTACAGCTTCCTAGAGTGTAAAGCATAGAAATTAGCTTTAAGAGCCACTCATCTGATCCGGATCCTGGGCATCGTCAAGTAAATGTCCTAATGAGGCTACATACGAAATTACAGCTTCCTAGAGTGTAAAGCATAGAAATTAGCTTTAAGAGCCACTCATCTGATCCGGACCCTGGGCATCGTCAAGTAAATGTCCTAAGAGGCTACATACGAAATTACAGCTTCCTAGAGTGTAAAGCATAGAAATTACCTATTAAAATGATTTAACCACCGCTTCACAAATCAAACCGTTCTCGCAATATTTGGATCACCTGCTATGAATCAAATCATCGAAACACCAGCTCAATGAAATCATCAGAAATTAACAAGCGGTTGCAATCATGTTCACAATATCAATAATAATTATTGAGAATGATCACCTGTGTGTAAACAATTATTCATATAACCATGCTCATAACTCAGCTTCTTGGCCACGCATTTCGCAGTAGATAACATAATATGGTTGGATAAATGGAGAGCTTTCGAACGAATGGACAACGAATTATGTGGATGAAAAACGACGAAGTACCATTTCCCTAGCAACAATTCGGTTGTAAGCAAAATCATCAGAATATTTTCGTAAGCGATTTTCATCATTCAATTTCCGTGACGTTTTTTTAGTTTATGTGCCATAGCAAAGACATAAAATGTCAACAAACAAAAACTTAACAACAACAGTGTTTGCGTTTTAGAGCTTGCATTGAAATTTAGTCTTATGCCTGAGTGCACACAAATCCTTGCCGCATAACGCGCTCAAATTTAATCCGATTAAGATGAAATTATTATGAATGCAAAAATGTGAAAGCCTAGCCATAGGCAATACCACATTGTCCTCCTGACACCACATTATCCTGTCCACCTTTTCCCTGGAAATTTCATCCTTCTCAAAAAGGTAAAAATGAAGTAGCCGTTTCTCTACGTTATTCGATGAATCGGCAACTGAAGTTGCAATGAGAAACATAACCGCGTTCCATTAAAATATGCAACATTTGAGTCGCAGATATGGCGAAAAGTTATCAGTTCGAATCATGCTGAGGTACCCTAAAATTTTAAACCAGTTCAGCAAGTTACAGTGGTTAGTCTCAAGGAACTAGACTAACAGTGGTTAGTCTCACGGAATTATTGTCATTCAGACCGATACTACCAGTACCTAGCGGTAGTAACACATTTCTTGAATCATTTCAGCAACGAATTGCAATGTTATAACCAATTCCGTGCCAATTTCAGCAAAGATTATAACCTCCCAATCGCCAGGGTAGGCAGCTTTGTTTCGTTGTAATTTAAGTTTTTCATTGAATGTGGAAATAAACATTTGCGCGTATTTTGAAATTAAGGTTGAAACAATCTGGGCAATGAACCCAATAGCAGGTGAACACCCAACAAATAGGGTAAAAAATAGGTAAAATACAGGATAAAAATTCATTCTTTTTACAAACCTTTACATGATGTAGCAATGGACTGCAATGCTTCAAATGTGGAAGTTGCGAACTGTAACATCACGTTGTGGTAAAGTATCAATGCATGTGAGAACATGTTGCATCGAGCAGCAGCCAAAAGGTCGACCTTCTGAAGACAGTCAAGCTTGTAACGATCGAAAACGGCTTTGCTTTGTTTCACAGTGTCTTGAACCTAAGTCAGAATATACACACGTGTTACATACAAGAAGTAATTTTGTGCTCTGGAGACATTTTTGATGGATGGGATTCAATTAGCCATTTTGATTTATGTGATTCAATTATTTTTCAGGATCTAGTCATTATAATTAACTTAAGAAAGTAAACAATCCCTCTCTTAAAAACTTCATTGCCAAAGAGATTAAATAATCTATTTTCTTGAAGGTTTGTTAATAAAAATATGCGTTTGAGTCTCTTCAACCCCTTTTACCATTTACTCATATTTTGCTTGTTCTTGAGACCTGAGTTTGACAGAAAAATATTTTGTTTAGTTTTTCCTTTTCGCGTCAAATATATTTCAAGTTGGTTTAGTTGGTGAGAACATCCACAAAGCCAAACATATTTTTAGTGGTCTGACTCCACTAACCAGTGTTCCTACATTACTATGCTGTGCATGAAAATGAAAACTTGAAGAAAATAATATTAATAATTTCATAAACAGAAGACGATTCATAGGCTATCCCACATGTGAGGCACAGTGGGATCAACTAACAGAAGGAAAAGTTTCCACTGTACCTGTGTATATTCAAACAGGAGAAGTCCAAGGGAGGTATAAATACATTGAAGTGAACACCCACCTACCCACCCATACCTATTATATTACAGCATAATCGTAGTGCATTTAAGAACTTAACACCTAGAAGGTACAACACCTGCCAGTTGATATTTTTCTGCGTTTTCCAGCCATGTTTCTCTGACTTTCGTCTACACAATTTGGTTGGCATTGAAACCAAAAGATATTAGAACTAAAATGACTAAATGAGATGTCCACAATCACTCAAGGTCAAATAAACGACTGGAAAGAAGTTTGAGAAGTGATCTGGCAATATAAAACGTTGTCATCTCAAGCAAAAAGTTATGGATATTGACACTTTAAGGCAACTGAATGCAGAATTCACCATTTCGGATCTCACAGCGTCGTTAGATGTAAAATGGCACTCATCAAATTGTTGTTCCAGCCTACAAACGAGCGCACTCACTTCTGAGCCAATAAAAAGTACCGACCCGTTCAAAGCCACAGGTCTGTTTTAGAAAACATAAGACTCTATCATTCTGCAATAGGATGATCAAAAAGTAGAGCCGGATTTACCTCCAGGCCAGACACCCCTCTGACTTCTCCTCTTGGAAACTGGAGTTCCCAGGCAGTGAGGAGGGAGGGCAGCCACAGTGACCTGGAATACAGGGGAGCCTGGATAGGCACTGTGCTTATGGTTTCCGGTACAGTAAACCTGGTCTCCTTATCGGAGTCACTGAGTCCATTCACGTCTCACCAGCTGATGCAGTGCATTCTCCTGCCTCTTACCTTTGAAGATCCTGATGGTGGCCTTCCCAAACTTGAAATTCACCTTACTACTTGCCTCCAGCAGCATCAAGGGAGATGGTGAGAATGACGATTTGACCATCATTTTTCCAGGGCAAAGTATGCCAGTGGTCAACACAAAGGGGTATCATTTTTGTCTTCCAAGAATACCTACCGAAGATCTTGGCATCTACGGCATTGGCACTCCCTGGAAAGTACACTACCATTGCGCGGAGGAGTTAGGCCCCTTCATCCACTCCTAGATCTGCTCCTTCCAAGGGGAGAAGATGTAAAATATGATTTTTATACCATATGACTATCTCCTCATTGTCACAACTGAAGAATAGCCAGCCATCCTCTGCAATAATGGGAATCCAAAAAGATGGGCTTTGGCAGTTTTCCCTCTAGGTTTATAATGCCCTAAATTATGTCATCATTTACTTGGAGGATTTTTCAAGGTAAGGAGATTTCTGGGGAAATTGGCATCCAAGATGTTAATTTCACACCTTACGACCACATCCTAAAAAGGACTCTTCTTTAACCATACGTATAATGAATAGCATCACCAGGGCCATGCACTGTGTGGAGTCCTTATCAGCGCCGGCGTGGATACTTCACCCAGCACCTCAGTAACATTCACATTTTCTTCATTAACAGAAGAAGAAGGGCAGACTAATAGCCTCTCTTCTTCATCTGCCATTATATCATTATCATTCGTTATATATATATATATATATATATATATATATATATATATATATATCACTCTTATATATATACTAGCCGCTCCGGCTCGCTCCGCTCGTTATGAAGGAGTATCTGAAGACAAAGCTTACAGAGAATCAGCAGATGACATGAGCTGTCACATGTCAAAGCTTAAAAATCTTTGGAATTCCTTGAAGTTGGAAATAAATAAAGGAGAAGAAAATAAATGCGAATTGCCAGAAATATTCCTGATCTGCAAAATATTAGGAACGTTGCCTGAAGATTATTTTTCTTTCAAAAGTAGTTGGCTTTTGATGTCCAAAAAAGGAAAGAACCATAGACAATCTGACTGATCAGCTATGTACCTTTGAAAGACAGCTAACACTGAAAGAAAAAGGCACGACTGAGCAAGCGTTAGTTGTTTCTTCGTCCAACTCCAAAGGGAAACGATCGTTCAAGAAGAAAGATTTTGTATGTGGCTTTTGTTCAGCTAAAGGGCACAGAGTCCGGGACTGTTCAAAGTGGATAGCAGCAGGCAGACCACCAAAGCCACAAGCCAAAACTGTGGAACGAGCACCTGAACCTACTCTTCTTGCTTCGGAAGACGAACTCCTGAACATTGAATACAACGGCAGTTGTTGGTACGCTGACAATGGAGCAACAAACCATGTATCATCACAGAAGGAACTATTTCAAAATTTCACACCTTTCTCAACACCAAAATCTGTCACTACTGCCGGCGGAGATGCCGTAGTAGCTGTAGGGAAAGGGAACATTCATGTTGAAGCAGATGTGAATGGCAGTAAAGAAAAATTCATTTTGAGTAATGTCTGGTATGTTCCACAAATCAATAAAAATCTATTCTCGGTTCTAGCGACACAAGATAGACACAGGGACAGCGTTTTCATCTCAACAACTGAATCGTGCTACTTAAAAATCGGTGGGAGAGTACGGGTTGAAGGCTCAAGAAAACAAAACGGTGGCCTTTACAGAATGAAATTGAGAAATCTTGCTTATAACGAAGTAAACATAGTAACCAAGGAAAACAAATTACAACTTTACCATGAACGACTTGGTCACCAAAACAAACCCTCCACGTCCAGCAGGGGGGCAAGCCCCCCGGACCCCCCATTAAATTGCTCGCTTCGCTCGCAAAGTGTGGCATATAGGGAATGTTGCTCGCTTCGCTCGCAAAGTGTGGCTGTATACATGGAATGTATTACAATTGAAACATGTAGGGGATGTTGCTCGCTTCGCTCGCAAATGGTAGATCTCTAAGGGTAGGTTTAACTTCTGTGGGAGATGCTGCTCGCTTCGCTCGCTTGAGGAAGTTATACTGCCCACCCAACTTGGCAGACGTTAATTAAAATAGAAATTAAAAATTTTGTCTTAAAAAAAAAAAAAAAAAAAAAAAAAAAAAAAAAAAAAAAATTTAGGGGTTGACTACCCCTAACATTTAGGGGATGCTGCTCGCTTCGCTCGCTTGAGGAAGTTATACTGCCCACCCAACTTGGCAGACGTTAATTAAAATCAAAATTAAAAATTTTGTCTAAAAAATAAAAAAAAAATTTAGGGGTGGACTACCCCTAACATTTAGGGGGATGAAAAATAGATGTTGGCCGATTCTCATAGATACCGGATAAGCACAAAAAATTTCATCAAAATCGGTCAAGCCGTTTCGGAGGAGTATGGCAACAAAAACTGTGACACGAGAATTTTATATATATATATATATATATATATATATATATATATATATATATATATATATATATATATACTTTTTTAATTTGTAAATTAATGCAAATGTCCGGGTTTGTTTCAGATCTATCACTCACCCTGATAGCCGCAGATCAGCACTTACTTAGGCCGGGTGTCGCCAAAACTCTGAGTTAACTGCTATAGGGCACATGATCAAACTTACTTTTCGGAATTTTTCCATTTGCTTGTAGGTATCTGGATCAAGTTCCTGCGATACATCTTTCATCCAACTCAAAGATGCTCGGTACTCAGTGCGAGCCCTTTCCATCGCTAGGACAGTTCTGTTTGTATCCTCTATTGCTCTGTGTCTGAACGTCTCGACCTCCTATTACAGAACAATAACACAAATGTGAGAAAACGCGTTTATTGTGAAAAGTAAATGAAATCAGATAGCAACGGGCATTCTAAAGTACAAAAGTAATGCCGTGAATCCATCATTTTCTACTGCTATAAGGATGATGATCAATTTTTCAATTTAAAATTAACATCTTGAAAGGTCTAGTGACCAAAAGGTAGAACAACCAATTTTTCTATATTTTATTTTTGTTTCCGCGTAAACCAAGGACGCATTGCTTTCACTTTTGGGTGAAATAAAATTTTTTCTCAAAACCAAAATTTGCCACTGGTGACGTTTTGGGCTATTCTGAACTACTTTGGTTTTGTTTGTGTGTGCATGTGAGTTTGTGTGTGCATGTGAGCATGCGTGCGTGTGGGTGTGTGTCTATCTGTATCCTCTCCGAGCCTGTAAATCCTAGTAACAAGCTTATTTTCTAGTTCCATCAGATGGATGGAATTTTCATGGAATGTGCAGGTTAGGCTGTAGATGGTCCCCTATAATTTTCATTGCTCACAAATCAATATTTCACAATGGCTGGCAGATAGCCTGAACGTTAGCTTGAACTTGAAAAAAAAACCTACCTATTGAAGATTTAAGATTATTTATACTCATAAACCCTACCACAAAGCCACTAGTTGGACAAAATTTGCCAATTTTATCTTAAATTTTGCCATATGCTTATTAAATTCTTCACAACAACGGAAATCTCTCAATTTAAACTTGACACTCCACCTATACCTTTTCCTAGGAACCGAATGCTGAATTGTGTCATTAGATCTACACCATATCCATTTTATCCCGTCCACATTTTTAAGGATCGAGTTTTCTTCAGAAAATTTCAGTTCTTTCATTAGTGAAGATTATTTTTCTGTACTAGCTACTGTTGATTATACTGTACTGGCTGTTTATTCGTCTTGCCAGTAGGGGTTCAGTATATTTTTACCTATGAAAGTAAATGCAGGACTTCTTTAGCTGTACCTAGTGTGCCTTCAATTATTGATTGTTACTGATTATGGAAGCAACAGTAGAAATCGATCAAAGTAATTTTTTCTTAGTGGAAATGGACTACATTTTGATTCGCTTTTGGTTTATTATTTTCAATAATGAACCTTTGTAATCGACCAAAAAATAAATAAATTTCAACAGCTCCTGAAATGTTTTGGTTTACGCTTCAAGATGTGTAGAATCCAAAAATCGAATTTAAAAAAAAATCCGTCCAACCGCCGTTTCTCCGAAAATAGTATACCAAACTATATGAAACTTTTGTTAAAAATCACATTTGGGGTTTAGATGGTCCGAGAAGCTCGGCATCAATTTTCATCAACCCTAAAGGGTTGTATTAAAGGGCTAAACATTTAAAAAATCGAGATCTCGAAAACTTTCTAAGTAACAGTAATACTTTTCAACTTGTCAATGATAAATTTGATCCCAAAGAATCGATTAAAACCACCCGCAACGCTGTACGTTGAATAGTTCGCTTTCCTAAGGGCTTGAACACCGAAAAAAATCTTCGAATTTCTAAGCACGAGAAGATAGAGAAATCGTACGCTGCTAGTGGATGTATTGAATAGATGATCAAGCTTCAAATTCCATCGAAAATCGCTAGATAGTGATATTGGAATACATAAAAATGCCTCGTAAATATCAGCTGATATAATGCCAATATTGAAATTATCAGGTGATATAGCTTCAATGGAATTTATTATAAATTATAACGCTGTGAAATCGAGTTTATTAACTATTATCCCGTGCGATGTACCTACTAGTGAAGTATCGGTACCTAAATGCTAAATTTCATCTCTTAAATCGCTCCCAAATCTACCTATAGGTAGCGGAAGCATTGTTTTCACTTTCGAGAGAATTGAAAATTGTGGACTCCACAAAAATCAAACGGCTGATGTTGTTTTTACAATGGTAAAATGTCCACTCGCATTTTACGTTTTAGACTATTCTGAACAACTTTCGTTCCGTGTCTTTCTCTCTCTATCTCTGTGTATGTATGTCCGAAAATCCTTGTAACAAGCTTAATTTCCACAATATTCAACCGATTCTATGAAATTTTCATAGAATGTGCGGGTTTTGGTGAAAATGGTCCCCTATGAGTATCTTTGTTCCCAAATCAATACTTCACACGGCGCATGCGCAAACGCAAAATCCATCAAGCTTCATTTTCTTACGCCCCTGTTGGCCGATCTCGCTCAAATTGGAGGATAGGTGAAAGAGAGTAATTTTATTGAGCATTCCCTAGCAATTTCAACATAATCCTAGCATAAGTAGCTACTGCGCATGGCGAATATTTATCCTTTTTTAAACGAGCCTAATTTCAACAGTTTTCATCAGATTTTGATGAAACTTTCAGGGAATGTGCGGGTTAGGCTGTAAATGGTCCACTAATAATTCCATACTTCTCAAATCATCACTTCATTTTGCGTAGGTATGTGCAAACGTAAATTCTTCCAAGCATCATTGTTTTACGCCTTAGTCGTCCTATCCCGCTCAAATTCGGTGCATAGTTGGGGGACAATGGTTTAATTAATCCTTGTTAATTTCAACATGATTGCATCATTAGTAGCTCCTTCGCATGCGCGAAAGTGTATTCCCAGGAACAAGGTCTAGTTTTCATCAGAGTTTGATTACATCTCTGGGAATTTGTGGGTTAGGGTGTAGATTGTACCCTACCAATTTCATTTTTGCTATAATCATGACCATTCTGCGCTAACGTAAATGACTTCAAGTATCATTTTCCCGTTTTTTTAACATCTTTACTGTGAAGCGTAAAATTGCGGGGTCTTGGAACTGTAAAAGTGTGAACCCTTCTCGGAGCCACAATGCGCCATGTTCTGATCTTTTATTACATACGGGGTTTAATAATTAAAGACCAATGATCTACGTAGTAGGTGTATCTATCACAGAAATAATAAACCATTGTGTAATACTTTGCAGCGATTATAATTGAAATGGCTCCTCACATCTTCATCAAGGGTGATTTAGTTTGTTGATTGCAGTATTTTGTATACAAATAATCTTTCTACTCCGAGACTTTTCTACTCCGATTTGTATTATGAACCTATGCTACTATTTGACTGCAAATGAACCAGACCACTTTTAGCATGAACAAGCAATCCTAGTGTGAGGGAAAAGAGGAATTTTCTCAACCTCACGAGACCTAAGGATCTGAGACAGCTTCGTTTTGAGCTTTGTTTTTCAGTGGTTCAAGGCTAAAACCATGGGATATTTGCTAGCACGCCAGTTTGCAGTGGTCAGTGTTTGCACAGCAACATATATAAATGGATTAACAACAAATTTATGGTATAACCAGGAAAATACCTTCTTAGGAATAAATATGATTTTAAAAAATAACCTGAAACAGTCTGAGGAGTGGGCTACGTAAAGAAATCCTCTGCTGTCCGGCGTGGGACATTGTCTTTCCTAGGGTGAGCATGATATTCCCAGCTCCGGTCTTATCGTGTCTTCCTGCATCTTTCAAAAACCTCCCCATTGCATTTTCCTCTTGCGCCAACACTGACAGAAAAAAACGGTAAATTAGAGAAACCGCCAATCGTTAGGCAACAAAAAATTGATTTATAATGAACTACATCCATTGGTAGATCAAAACATGCGAGTTGGTTGATAAATGTGTGAGTAGGCCAAATGCACTCTTGAAATAACACGGAACTAGCACTAATGGCACGCAGGATAACAAACTTGCCTGGTACAGGGTGGGCCCCGGGAACAGACCAAAAAGTGGGGCGCCCTTGCGCCACCCAAGGTAGGGGTAGGAAGGTGTGTGAGGGCTCATTCGAACCATTATATGATGCCGTTTAGTTACCATCATGGATCAGTGGAATGTGGTTCATCGAGTATTTGCTTATGACGCGTATGTGAAAAACAATGAATCGACAGTTGCGGTGCAGCGTGCTTTCAGAATCAGATTCAACCTTGGACGTCGCGGAGTTTGGATCACAGCTTTTTGCTCGACAGGGAACATTATGAACAAAAAACCACATGGACCCTGCATGGACAGTGATAACCCCAGAGAACACGGCGAAAGTAAGAGCAGCTGTTCTCTAGAGCCCAGGGCGTTCTGTGCGCAAACAAGCTCAGGCCCTGCAAATGAAACGCACGTCAGTTCGACGAATCATTAAAAAAGAACTAAAGTTTCATCCATACAAGTTGGCCATTGTTCAACAGTTGAAACCTAGTGATTAGCGTTCTTCATTTGCACTAGAGATGCTCTCGTTGTTCGAAGTGAATGAGGATATGGTGCTGTTGATGAGTGATAAGGCGCACTTTCACCTCAGCGGTTTTGTTAATAGGCAAAATTGCCAGTATTATGCAGCAGAAAACCCTCAAAGTCTCCACGAAAGGCCCCTACACAGCCCTAAAGTTACTGTTTGGTGTGTCTGTCGTTTCGCTTTCCGACGATGCTGATTCCTTATCTTGTCTTTGGCTTCTTCTAACTCCTTCCCTTCCTCCATGACTAGTGGCCGGCATGGAGGTGGCTGCATGGAGGTAACACAAGGAAATTCATCATCGGTCCCTCCTTTTTTGAGGAACAAGGAATCACCGTGACTGTCAATTCTAAGCGCTACATTGAAATGCTGACCAACTTTTTGAGACCCGAGTTGCACAGAAGAAGGCAAATTGCCATCCCAGTGGATGTTTGGTTTCAACAAGATGGGGCCCCTCCTCACACTTCCACTGCTTCAATGGCCCTGGTGCGGGAGATGTTCCCCAATCGTGTCGTATCACGTTTTGGGGACGTGCTTTCCCGGGGCCCACCCTGTATTCGTCAGTAGAGGATTTGAAACCGCTGAAAGAGTTACGCGTTAGTTGTTACTTAACAAATCAGCCCAGATATTAATGAAACATTTATCCAGTCGACCAAACAATTTTATTTATAACTCTTCCAAAAATTTTCCAATTAATCTGAACACATACCAGAGAGAACTTAATGTGTGTACACCTGAAACATGTGCCTAAGGTAGAGCTCAAAGGGATGTTGCGCAAAAACAAATGAGTTACAAGGCTGGGCTTATTTACATAAGTTCAATTTATGAAGAAAAAAAAAATTGTTTTTCAAAAACAGTCATTCAAACTTACAGCATATCCTTTCTTGATATTTGTCAATAATTCGTTGAAGATCAAGACAAGACTCTTGAATAGACTTAAATAGTTCTAGTTTCGCATCCAACTCAGCATCCGATGCTACGATGTTGCTATCTTCTTTCTTCCCCAGCTTTCTGAACACAGTTTCCTTAGTGACCCAATACTGATGTTGCATTTTAGATATGGCAGAGTTGTTATGGCGGTCACTGTAAGGAATCCCACCGCGAAATTGCCCCTCTCCATAGCTGAAGGACCTTGAGACAATCAAAATTTTAGCAATATTTTTATGAAGCCTATTACAGTAGCAGGGGCCATTTATTCCAAGATAACAACACTAACATCAAATCAGTAATAATTAAAAATTCATCTCCCATGTTTTTGTACTTAGAAAAATATATTCCAACATAATGTGTTCGCATCAACAGGACTACGCTTTTATCCAGAGCCATACCTCCCAAAAAATTCCATATATTATACGGAATTTTTTGGGAGGTGTGGCCCTGGATAAAAATCTAGCACTGTTGATGCAAATTTTCATTGTATGGAATTCTAGATTTTTATAGAGTTGTGAAGGATCAAGGAAGCAATCTAGCATCAAAAGGCCTTAGACTGGGCCTGCAAGAGTGGAATGAAATTCTATAGTTAAGTTGGTCTAATAAGACAACACTTCAGGTTAAGTACAAAACCAATGAAATGCAGTCTCGCCCAGGTGGGAAGAACGATGGCATGGGAAATAACAGCCACACGCATTTGGACCTGGTCCACAGAATCACACACGAAAATTCAACTACTTTACCTACACACATGTTGTGCAGAAAATTCAGAATGTTCTACGTCATAGTTGATATGTAGCTACCTCACAAGTTTTAGCTTTTTTTTTTTTTCTGTTTGATTTTTTTAACACAGGATATGTTTTAGCCTTGGCTTTTCCAACTGAAAACGAAACGTTATTTGTAACGAAAATGTATTGCAACAATTTCTGATGATTCCGCTTACAACCGAGTCGTTGCTAGGGAAATGGTACTTCGTCATTTTTCTTCCCACAAAATTCGATGACCATTCGTTCGAAAGCTCTCGATTTATCCAACCATATTATGTCAACTACTGCGAAGTGCGTGGCCAACAGGCTGAGTTATGAGCATGGTTATTTGAATAATTATTTACGCACAGGTGATCATTCTCAATAATTGATGTTGTGAACATGATTGCAACCGCTTGTTAATTATTTTATGATTTCATTGAGCTGGTGGTGAGTCGTTGCTCTGGTGATAAATAAATTAAAAAAACTTGACATAGTAGTGATAAGATACACCGCAAAATCTGAGTCACGGTATACACCGTTCTTATACACGGGTTTATGTGAAACACGTGAGCTAAAACACATTCTGTGTTTCAATCATTTCATTCGAAGTATGTAATTTATAGATGTAACAGGGGGTCATGGGGGCTTGCCCCCTAGCGAGGCGCCATTTTTTTTTTTTTTTTTTTTTAAGAACTTTTTGAAATCAGAGCAATTTATTGGGCTCAAGTGCTTTCCAACGAACTAATCGTTTTAGCTACCTATCTGAATCCTAAGAATTTGTATTGTCTGGAATGACACACGCACACTCGCAAGTACTACTTACTTCTTATTATAATACTGTTGAGCCAGTAAAATGAAAGCTGTTTTGTGGTACAAATTAACATTTACCAAATAAATTGGTAAGTAGCAACAATGTTTTCCAACAACCATCAAGTACCTACTTGATGAAATGATCCTTCTCGTCAATATTGTTGTTGCCAACACCTGTCACAATGAAGGCATTTACAGATCTAGCCCACATATGCATGCCTGTTCATATGGGTAATCCAAAGAAAAGCTAAAATTTTGTAATCGAATATAAATCAAAACTCAACAAAAAATCTAGTATATACCTAATATATACTACAGATTTCAGAGATAGAGGATCAAAACATAATCTACTATTTCAACGATATTTGCATTAAAAGGAAGTGAAATTAATAACCATTTGGTCATTTAAAAGACATGTAATGAAGAGTAATATATTCATTCGATAATATTGAAATCATATAAAATAATACTTACATATTTACAATCAAAAGAAGGTTGGAAACAGAAAGAATCCAGTCTATTCTTCGGCGTACGAAATTATTGTGATACGGGTAGAGATTTAGCACAATTGCAATAACTACCTAAGTATTTACTTCAATTTCTCCAGAACAGAACATTAATGTATTACATGCACAGAATAACGAACGAAAATGAATTACAGAAAAAATTATCAAAGACCTCGGCTAGCAATCGGCAATGGCGACTTTTTGAAGTTTGATATCAGCTGACAAACAATCAACAATGTTGCCGGTTGCCTACAGAAACATGGATAACCCAGTTGTATTAACTCCTGCGAGCTGTAGGTATGTCACGTAGTTTAGGGAAGAGTCAGGGTTGTGAATACCACAAACGCTACAACTAGAGAGCATTGAGATCGATGATACCACTGTGAAACGACTTCGGGTACAACATGTTTTGTTTTCAAACATGTTGTGTACAACATTTTTTTTTGTACACAACATGTCCCGCTGTGCGCGCCTCTACTGAGCTGAATTGTAACTACGTTCCCCCATAGTCTTTTCGCATAGGTTCCATTGAATGAATTGGCTCCTCAATTTTTATTAATCCATGTCCGCTGCAAATAGGTAGGATTTTGTAGTTTGGTGGTCTGGATGCTCGCAAGCTCGCATTTCAAAAATACATAACATCAAGTAAGTAGCCAATCCCTTAGTAAAATTTCAGATTAGTTAGACGAATAGATCAAAATTACAGTTTAAAGCAGGATTTAAAATATTTGTAATAATGATGTTTAAAAATACGTTTCGGAGGTTGAATTCGAATGCAAATAAATATTGTTCCGAATTTGGGATCGAACTCAATCCCTCGCTTTTGAAGTCTGATACCCTTTCTATTTCACCACTGAGAACTTGAGCAAACTCCGAGTAATCACAGAACTTAGCTACCCCTTAAGGGAGCATATTTCCATTGCCAGTTGACACTAGTAAGAATTCAGGTCAGCAGGGGCACGCACAGCAGGACAAGAAAGTATACCTAGTGTCTGGTCACTGTGAATCATAGATCACTGGTCAGGGAGCCCATTATTGATGGAAAGAAGAAAACAATTTTGACCCCTATCTCAAAATTAGTTGATTTTAGTTTCAAGATACGTATATCTTATAAAGAATCTTAAAATTAAATTAAATTGGTGGAATACCTGTCTGTTTCAAACCATTTTTCTTAAATTACTGAATCAAAGTTCAGTAATCCTTCTTCCAGCTCCTTTTTTTAATATATTGTTTGAACCTTTTAGGGTTCACCAAAAGTGATTTTAAGGATGCAGAACCATCTTCGACCTATGAATGTGATTTTTTAATCAAGTTTCATAAAAGTAAATTTTGTCCAGTACCTAGTTTGGGACAGATTCAGTTTTTTGGAATCCACAGGTGCTAAAATGTAAACCAAAAAAGTTTTATGGGAAGGAGGGTGATTAAAAAATGTTTCGTGGCCAGTGCAAAAGCTTATCATTGAAAATAAACAACAACCTACTCAATTTAATGCTAGTCTTGATATGCTTTAAAATTACGCGTGGCACAGATTTACCTATATTGCGTTCGTATTGCAGGGATGCAGGGTTAACTGACATTGAAAAAACAAAGCTTTATGACACATGTTTACATGCATTGGAGGAGTCAGACAGGTATATTCTGTGGTAGGTACCTATGCAGAAAATAAAATGGTAGATCATTTTGTGGACTCATAGAACACCGATACAACTCCATGCCATAGTATAATTTTCCATACGGGCCTTCTAACCTTGTTGGTATGTGGTAGTTTTGATTTTTTCTTTTGCAAACCAAATATGCTGTTCCCATGTTTTTGCTGGGAAATGATTGGAGGATCGTGAGTTTCATCAGTTTTTCTTGCCGTCATGTATTTATTTCAAGGATGAAGTGACGTAATGTGTAACAAAATTTAGAGCCCATGTTGTTATCTACTGGCTTTTGTGATAGCTGCAGTGTCCGTTGGAAGATTGAACCTTCAATTTCGTGGTTTTCACGTTGATACATCACGTATAATGATTTCCATACTTATTTTCATCATCTGACGTACTAAGTGATCTTTTCATCTTTCGTTAAAATTCTTTCTAAAAAAGAACTTTATAATTTTTCTCATCAAGTGTAGAACTTCGGTTTACTCAGTGAATTGACCGGCTAATAATCACCTGGTTTTTGTGACTACTTCGCAAGACTAGTTACTCTATTGCTACGACGTCATACGGCTATGACAACTATATTTTCTTGACAGTAAGTGGTTTTGTTTTAATCTGTTATAATGGTGGGAAATGAGAGCGCCTCTAAGGCGGTGGAAGTCTCGGAAGAGGATCCGATGTTCCGGATTACGCCAACCCAGCAGATGGCGGCTGCTTGCACTGGGGCTTTGGCAACTTCTTTGTTCGTCACGCCGCTGGACGTTGTCAAAATCCGACTCCAGGCTCAGCAGAAAATGCTCCTAGCTAACAAATGTTTCCTATACTGCAACGGTCTCATGGACCATCTCTGCACCTGCCTCACAAGTGGAAGCAGTTCCCATGAGTACTGGTACAGAAGGCCAAGTCATTTCAATGGGACTTTTGACGCTTTTGTCAAAATAACTAGAAATGAAGGGATCCAAAGCCTCTGGTCTGGACTCAGTCCTACATTGGTATTAGCCCTACCCGCCACTGTGGTGTATTTCGTCACCTACGAACAAATGAGGTGCAGGTTGTCTGATTGGGCTCAAACGACGGCCAAAAAACCGTCATCACAGCAACCTCTTTGGGCTCCTCTGATCGCCGGATGCAGTGCCAGGCTCTGTACGGCCACCCTTGTTAGTCCGTTGGAACTAGTGAGAACCAAAATGCAGTCCAAGAAGCTAAGCTACCTTGAAGTCCACGAAGCTCTCCGAAGTCTGCTGAAGTACCATGGCTGGCGAGGGTTGTGGAAAGGCCTAGGGCCTACTCTCCTTCGTGACGTCCCTTTCTCTGGTATCTACTGGGTTTCTTACGAAAAAATGAAGATGATGAACAAAAACAAAGCTAACTTCGCATCGTGTTTTATCGGTGGAACAGTTGCTGGAACCGTAGCAGCTTTTGTCACCACACCATTCGACGTAGTGAAAACCTACCGCCAAATAGAAATGGCAGAAAAGGAAATTATAACGGAACCTCCATCACAGTCGAAAAAAACTACGTATTCATTCCTCCGCAAAATCTACCAACGGAATGGAGTTCGCGGATTATTTACTGGGCTAGTCCCAAGGGTTGTCAAGGTTGCTCCAGCTTGTGCCATCATGGTTGCTACATTTGAATATGGGAAATCATTTTTCCAGCACCAAAACTACGTGATGTTCATCGACAAAATGAAGGAGCATGAGAAGTCCACAGCTCGATTTTGACCGACTAGCTAGCTATTCTTGGTATTACCAACTACACCTTTTCCGTTAAAATCAAAATCCGCTTTATAACCACATACTTATTAAATGCCTAAGAACCGAACCCTTAACTCTTTGAATGATCAGTTTTATTGAGACTTATAATTAGAAGAAATTTCATTAGAATTTTTTCTCAATTCAATTTGTTTCAGAGTATCTTGCCACAAACTTATATTTTTGGTAGGGATTGGTAAATGAGTTCGACTTGCAATAACTGGATTTCTCAGAATTTTTTCACGAGATCTACTAACTACAGAATTTATCTAAATAAGTACTTATGTAAGAGGTTAATCTACCTCTCTATCGCACTCCTCCAGTCGTTCTATACCTCTTTAAGTTTGGAATTGGTTCCAAATCCATTTACTTTTTCGATAAGGGTTTTCATTCATGTAAATCTGTTTCAGGGCACTCTACATTTGATGTACCTTTGTAGTGAGTATGACAGATGACACGATTGTTGAAAATTTGTAAGCAAATAACTCACAATTCAAGAAAACTTCATGGAAATCATTGAAAATTGGCTAAAATTATTAATATAAAGAGGAAAATATGTTTCAATGACAACTTTTGACCTTTTTATTTATAAATATAATCGTGTGGTTACAATTATTTGCAAGCTAAACGTTATTATAATTCGCACATCAAGGTTGTTCAAATTAACAGTTTCTCGTGAATGGTTGCTCTTGAGGTTATGCTGCACCTCTTTTGCCCTTTAGTACTCACGCTGTGTTCCCAAACCCTAAAATAGTTCGAGAAAATGTTCACCATCCATGATTATAATTGAATGCTCGGTGCTTTCCACAATGCCTAGATAGTAGGTAATGATACAAAATGATAGTGGTAATTGACTAAAAAGAAAAGGTGTATATATAGCTACTACCTAGATCTCTGCAATGAAGTCAAACCAAATCCAGAATGTCGGGGTACCTGTACCTCACCCGCCACGTAGTTGGATATAAGTGCGTCTTCCATTTCTTAAATACAATCTACTACTTAACTCCCCGTGTCTTGGTTCTTAGAACTGAACCCACCTTGAATATGTAGGATCCCATATTTTTCAGATGTCGCTGATACGCCAACGCGTTTTGACTTAAGGTACAAATCTGATTCCTGAATGTCTAGTTACCACTTAGGAGAATAAATTAATATTTTAGACAAAACTATTTGTGATATAGTTGGTATATTGTTACGATTTGCTTTCCTTTTTTTTTACACATTATATACACACAATCGAATAAAGAAATACATTTCAAGTTTGGGTGGTTATCTTGTTTTCCTTGATCCTTTCAGAGGTTAAATCAAGATTTTATTCTTATTAGGGAGTTTTTGCAACGCTGAGTCGTAGTCGAGTGGGAGGAACTACGAATAGAAATGGAGCATTGCGCATGCGCGCAAAATGCTAACGGTTAGCGGTCCATTCATTGTACAAATAGAAAAATACTATTCGGAACTGAAGAGAAGCCGAATTCATCACCGAATACGCATGTCTCCTTCCATGACGATAACCTATAATCAATTTTTTCTTTGTTCCTATTTCAAGGTGGCATGACAAGGACATATTCGTGATTTTCAAAAAAGGTGTTTGGTTTGTAGGATCTAGAGACAAACAGAAACTGCTGTCTTCGCCCTTTGTCGCGTACTAGGAGGTATCCACATCTTCAAAAATGGTTCGTTATTTTCAGTAATAAAACGTAATTGTTCAAGGGAAAAAATGTAGAATATCGTACATATGTAGGTACAGGTAGGTTCATATTTTTAATATTGATCGTTGTTCCCAAAAGAGATTCTCCTAACCAAAGGCGAATTTCAATGTTGCCTTAACAACTACCCTATCTTCTTCTACCACATCTATTTCTAGTGAAAAAAATTAAACCACATAGGTAGATAAAGTTGTAGCTAATTTAATAGGTATTTCTTCCATTATGAAAGAAAAAGAATACATTACACGTTAGGTAATCAATGACTAGGGCTTAATTATGGAGATTTGGAGTAGTGTAGTCACGTTAGGGTGACTTATGAATCGTTTCATTCAATCGTACAATTCCCTATTCGTACAGTACGACCCAGTAGTTAGCTTCTGGTTTGCTTGCATTAGAAAAATCTTTATTCCTACATTGACCAAGAGGCGGCCTACTAGGTACCGTCTTCAACGAAATGATTAATGCGCATGCGCGACATACAAACAGCCGGGTGTCTCGTCATCACACGCCGTGCAAATCAGCAATCCTACGTTCTTCCATGACGGCTTCTCCACGACGAGTTCACACCGTGTTGAGCTACCTAACCTGACACTTTATGAACAGTACCATTACTTATTTACTTTTTGTCGGTGTCTCAGTCCTCAGTGTTAGATTTTCGATTTACTTTTTCATTCATATTCATATGATCTTACCTAATCAATATCATATACATAACATCATACCTATACATATGACCGTTCTGGTACAGGTGCGGCTCAAACTATTGAATAACAAATAAAATAAATCGTCACATAGTAGTCTGTATCATGTAATAACCGCATCAAATAGGTATATCATCCTACCATTTTTCGATAATGGATGAACTCAATCGCCTGCTTCGGCTTTTCAATGAAGGGTTGATTAATGGAGGGGATATGAACGAAGCTTTTGATAGACATATCACAGTTATATGTGGAGAGGAGGGTTCCCGCGTGAGAAGTTTGACGAGTTCAGCTCAGAGCAACTGACGGACGAAGAGATCATTTTAATGTTAAGATTTCAATGGGAGCACCTACCTCTATTGCTAAATTTATTGGAAATACAAATGGAAATCATACTGCCTACCGGATATTTCAGTTTGAATGAAGAATATGTTCAGTTGACGGGTATGAAGAAACTATAGGTAGGTACCGCTCACAAACAAATTCTCATTTTTAGCGAATGTTGAAAAATATTTTCAGCTATACTCAACTACATTTGTTCTGATTTTAATTGGCTGATTTATTTTTTACCTTGGTTGTCCGATTTGGAACCAAGGTATAATAGGAATGTCAGTTGGACAGCAAAGAGTAACAAAACACTAAAAGACTTTTGACTTCAATGGTTCAGCCATTTAATTTTCATAAGCTTTAAGTTACGCTAAACGTCACTTCTACGGTCGTCGCGGTTGTCACTTCTGCGGTTGCAAAAAAACAAAAGATCCAGTTAGCATCCATGTGCTCGCCTTATCTCGGGGACTACGGTTTCGTTCATGGGACGACTGCAAAAAGTCTCTCCTATTATACTGGGTACAACGACTGGAATGGGGTGCAGTAGTGAACAAAAACTTCATTACAAAGATTATATTGGCGAGCTTGGAAACAAAGAACTATTTGGCAGACAATTTCCACTGATACATTCTCTCGGATCTTCAAGTTGGTACATAGGAAGTTCATGAGGATCTGGATGGTAGTATAAAATGCAGTTATTGAACAGCTATACATGGGAGTTCCAGTTTTTGTCAGTTGTTGTTGAACTCCTGCTGTCCCCATCGATTCTATAAAAATAAATAGTACCAAGTTATTAGTGTAGTGACAGTAGTGTAAACAGAGAACATTTGCAAAACAAAGATGGGCTATCAAGTATGAAGCAGTAAACAATCATTATTGAGTATTGAAAAATTAAAACTACGATGACCTCTTCAAATCGAACCATTTTTTCGACTCTTGAGAAATTATGAAACTCGAAGAGGTGTGCATTAATAGCTACCTGGAAATATTATTAGACAAACTCGCACCCAGCTCAGGTAGCTGAGGACAGGTAGTGTTTTGTGCATTTGGCCCTGAACGGGCAGTTAGTCAGGTAGTATGGTAAGAAGACACCCCCGAAATTGGCTCAATTCCATAAGGACAGTTGATTAATTTTTGATACGAAAAGAAAATAACCCACCACTAAGTAAGGAGACAATGCAGAAAATGGTAATATAAATATTCAAACAAACGTTTCAGATGTATGTATGTACTTGCACAACTTACGTCTCCAGATTTCTGCTTGACTTTTCGTTCTATCAGAGCGATTAAGGCTTCAGATTTGACAGACAGGGAATCTACTTTCTCCAGAAGTTGCTGGTATGGTGAAAGAGGTTGAGTTCCCATCACCACATGAGCTAGTTTCGAGTCAATTTTGGCATCCAATCTGGCGTTTCTGATCAAATTGACTATCCAACACTCAGCTTCATCTGGTTTCATGTTCAATTTCTCTGCCAACATACTTTAAAAAAAGAAAAAGTTGCAAGCAAGCAGCAAAATCGATGAGCAAATATTCGTACATTATCGTATTATATCATGTTACATTGTTCAGAAATTCGTGCACTTTGAGTGCAAACCAATTAACTACCACTTTTATGGGGAGGGGGGGGGGGGGGGGACTCGTTCTAAACAATATTCTGCAATTCAAAAAAGATTTTTGGATTTTTAGCTTTTTTCGCAGCTTTATCGATTTGTTTGGCAAGTATTACAGGAATTTAAGTACATTTTTCAGCTTATCTTTGTTCATAAATTGTTTAATGTACTAGTTCATCGTTGAAAAACTTTTTTGACTGAAATTCTGCTAAGAAATATAGCTGTAACGATTTTTAGCGATTTTTTGAAATTTGACCTATTTATTTAATGTGGTACTCTAAAAGTGCTGACCAACGAACTCATCCTTTCAATTGGGAAGCTTTATATTTTGGCGCAAGAACAGAATTTCATCTTAGGTAATCCTAAAGAGAATTAAAGTCTGGAATCGCACACACATATATGTAGGGTGTCCATGGCATACTGTGAAAGAAAAAGAATCAGGTAGAACCACATCAGTCAACCACACCATATTGCTCAATCCGTTGCCGAAATATATATATTTTTTCCCCCTGAGAAACTACGTTCATAATATAAAAACCCTTATTCTCCTCTTTAAATAAACTTTTCTCAACTTTTGACCAAATCTTCAGAATCAGCGTTAAATTGTCTTTGAGAAAAGACGATTTTATTCATTCAACACCATTCAGATTCATGTATTGAAAAACTTTCTAGCCAATTTTTGCCCACCCGAATGGAAATCAGTGAAGAACTTTTTTTGAGATCTTTATCCACACACAAACCAACATAACATTTTTATAGATAAATGTACATATGAAAAAACGTTAAACGCTAGGATTCGTCTCAGAATTTATCAAAAAGGATTTCAATGAAGAAAATCTTCGAAAATTTTAATTTTGAAACTTTTGGAGTCATTGCAATAGTTTCATTTTCGACGAAAATTCGCTAAAAACTACTCATCATTAATTCAAGGAGTGCGTAGGAAGTGGTAAGTAAAACGTTGTTTCGAAAAATCGCTCTTGTATAATAGAAGATGTTACCTATCAAAAAACTTCGAAATAGATAACCACATGTACACTGATGTAAATTAGAACATACCCAATACTGATGCATTGGTGTATCCTGCAGAAGGTCTCGAAAATCATAAGTCTCGCATTTTCGACAAAATCATCTAAACAGGCAACGAGGAAAAAATCGTTATAGACAACCTCTTGGCATTCGTGAAGTTTCTGTCGGGCGCCTTCGAAATCAAAATTAACGTAGAGGTGCTCCAAAAACTCTGTGATGGGATCTTTGTATGTGTAGGATTCCTGAAAATCAATTAACAATAATAACAACATGTTATAATTAAAACATGCGAGTTACCTACCTACATTTCAAATATCAATCAAAGTGCAATGCTCACCAGGGAGTTTACTTTGAATCAAGGGTGGAATAGAACTAATTGATGTATAGCTAACAAGCTATATCAAAACGTCAGGCGAGGGGACGAGCTGTCGACATATGCACTCAATAACAAAGATTTGTCCCCATAATCCCTCATGCATCGCACTAAAAACCGTTCATAATTTAAAATAACATTCCTACGTCCCTTAGGTGAAAATTTGAAGCATAGGGATTGGTCCGATGATTACTTTCTCAACTCCTAGAAAGGATATGAGAACTTATGTAATCAGCCTAAAATGTGTTTTCTGGAACTCGACCAGAAAAATAGTTGAGAGCTCAAATTTAATACATATATCTTTATGTGCCTATCATGACTTTGTAAAAAACATTATACATTCACTAAAACGACGTTATAAAACTTTATTCGGAAAAAATAAATCCAGATGTCTGCCAACCGTAAAAGCCTGTTCTTATTACACGTTCTCATTATCAATATTCTGCAAGCAATGAGAGCCGACTCGATGTAACACGTTGAACGCAAAATGGATAAGGCAGGCCTCAACGCTCAAAATGGCGAATCGCCTTGAGGCACAGTTCACTCTATCGTTTCACTCAAGAATTTGACTCCACATTATCAATTCTTCCTGGTGTTCCTCAAAGTAATTTTAGATTATGTCCCCTCTACTATAACCACGTTACGAGGTTTTCTGATTAAGGTACTTCTTTACATCTGCCATAGGGAAACTACCTAAGAATCGCCAACAAGTTCAACGTTAGAAGGCTTCATCATTTACACCAATGAATCACATCGGAAAATGAAATTATTATAACCAATGGACACAGAGAGTGCCTTCCCACTTCTTCTTCCGATATATAATACACTGACAAGGGGAGGACACAGTCATGGGGTCGTGGAGTTTTACCAAACTGTCCCTACTTGTTCTTCGGCCTCCAAAAATAACCCCTTGTGTGTTCCTTCTTCATAATGGGGCCTTAGGACCCCCCAAATCGCATAATGTATCTAAATTCAAGCTCTTTTGTTGAATTTTGTATGTTTTCATATTACATCTTTTCGGACGTTTGAGTGGTGAAACTTTATAGGTTTTTGTAGATTACGAATAAAATACTCACACGAACGACGTCTTTGACTAATACTGAATACGAATCGAATAAAATGCCCACTTAAACCATGCTTCTGATGAATAACACACACTTAAGAGGTACAATTTTCGAGTTAACCTAATTTGACCAAAAACTTGATTTTCTTATTCAAAGAACTTCAACCATGACATTAGTACACCCCTCCCCCCTTCTTACTCAAAAGTATGAAAACATAAACGTAAAATCATCACCTATGTAGATGTTTTTCCCCCACGCAACATATCCATAGTAATGATTCCAGTCAGTTCAGTTTAGTTTTATCGTTCTTGCCGCCATTAAACCTCTTGTTTTTATAATAATTCGTTTTATTAAATATAATCTATCGTGTCTCGAATTTCGCTACGTTTTTGTCTCTGTCATTTTTACTCGATAGTATCTCATTCTCACACACCCATAATGATGGAGCTGTGGAATTCTTCAGGTGAGGACAAAGCAGTAGATGCAGAAACACCTTCTCTGTGTCTGGCCATAACCATTTCTGGCCTTAATGTGGGAGGGGGAGGGGTTTATTAGGCGTCTTCTCCTGTAAATGGTACAGGGAGAGGCAAAAAGGACAGACGTTTTTCAAAAATTCAGAAACGTGTTAAGAATCATATATATTGGCATTTTCAGAATCCTTAGGTCAAAGCATTTTAGAATATTAAGCGTGGAAAACGACGTCAGGCATGTGAGGACCCTGTTTGGCGATGCAGCGCTGAAGCCGTTCCACGAAGTTCACGAATCGCTTCCTTCAATACCTGGAGGTTTTGAAACTTGTGAGTGTACACATGTCCCTTAAGGTGTTTTCACTAGAAAAAATCGCATTTGGACAGATCAGGGGATCAAGGTGGCCAATTAATGTCCCCCAAATCGGGAAATCACTCGATCTGGGAAGTGACGGCGGATGACTTTCAATGAGTTGTTTGCTGTGCTGTTGCCCCATTTTGCTGGAACCATACACGCCGGGTCGGTATCTGTTTCCGCTGTGACTCTGGCAAGAATAAATTATTGATCAGACCAACATAGCACTCCGAGTTAACGGTGACAGCAGCTCCATTGGCATTTTCGAAAATGTAAGGCCCAACAACACAAGTGTTCAATACTGCGGTCCAAACAGTCACTTTTGGGCTATGCAACAGTCTTTAGTGCAATTCTCTGGGATTTTCATTTGTACAATAACGGCAGTTTTGTTGATTCACCATGCAATTCAGGTGGAAATGAGCTTCATCACTCATGAACAGAATATAGTCCTCATGTTGATCAGAGTGCTTCCACCTCACTGTTCATAATCCCTTGGCAGAAACTGTTGAACAACTGACAATTTGTAGGGGTGGAAATGCAGGTCAGTGTGTAAAATACGCCTTACCAAACGATTAGTCAACCGAAGTTCAGTGGCGGGCTTTCGTGATGAACGACCTGGGCTGCGCAAGAAAACTCAACATTTTCAAGCGTTTCAGACGTTTGTGGACGCCCTGGGGGACGTCTGCTGGTCAAAACACCTCAGGTGCGAAATGATTCCACCCACCAAAGGATAGTGTTATGCGAGGTCAAACTTTGGTACTGAAGAATATTGAAGTGGCATCGGAATTCGCACTGAACAGCCGCGATAGACTCGTCATTTTGCACGAAGTGGAAACCCCGTGTTCCAACGTCTACAGGAATATGGCTGCAACTAAAAAAAAAAAAAAAACCCAGAACCAGACGAACCTAACGGGCCTGGCCCCACACCCGTTCCCCTTTGTGGGGGGAGTACTAGCCATTTCAAAAACCCGTCCTTTTTGCCTCACCCTCTATATAGGTTTTGTCCTAGCACAACGTACCTGCCCCAGGTTCACGATGGATCCACGGGGCAGTGGTTTCTTCAACCTTAATGTGCAGTCCATTCTGCAAAAATGGGGTATAGGTCCATGAAAATGTTGAACCCTTTTCGAGGACCCTTTTATGGAAATCCAAAAACTCGGCCAAAAACCTGATTAGTTGATAACACAAGCTAGAACGCATGCCTCAACCCGTAGGTTAAGACAGTACTTATCGAGGACACTGACCATGTGTCCCAAGTCTCCTCTCATGAGGACCATCCCAGATCACTTGAGATCTGGAGGGAGACCACAAGGCACATTGCTTCATGACTCCCAAACACAGTGACTGGCATTCCTGAAGGAGATATTGGATTCTCGACCAATTTTGACCTTGAAACCAAAACTGATTTTTTTTTATGGAAGACCCTCATAAAATAGCATTTAAAGAATGCAAAATATAAATATCGTGCCTTAATGTTACGGTTTCTAGGACAGCAGTTCTGATTTATACAATTTGAAAATAATAAACCAAAAAACTAAATTAAAAACAAGAAGTCTTTGTGAATGAAAAATAGGAATACGAATCAATGAAACAACTCAAAACGAATCAATGAAACAAGTCAATACGAATTCATGAAACAACTTGCCTGTTGAATGACTTTCACCAAGTCACGGAGAGCACTGCGCCTGGAACGATTGACGATGACTGCAGTGGCCAAATATCTCAGAATATGCGGACACATTGTCTGGATAGCATTCAAATAACTGGAGAAAAGTTTACATAAAATTAGTTTTAGTAAATAAAAGTTTTTATGTATGTTTAGGTACTGGTAGGTTTCATACATATTAAGGCCCCTCTACACAAAGGCCAATGCAACTTACGCCAAGACCACAATGTGCACGACTGATTGCGTGGACGCGAAATTACCTTGAATAAACAGACAAAGTCTGATCTGTGTGGGCAATCACCACCATCGCGGTTTTTCTCGAAAGATCAAAGACAAACCTGCATAAGCCACAGTCTAAGCCCGCACGTTTTCATGCAAGAATATCCACATAACGGACCATTACTTCACTCATGGCTTCTCAGTCCATTTTGTGTTCAAGAACATTTTTCCTTTTGTGCAAATCTATTTCACGCAATAATTTTTGTATGTGTAGCGAACGTCAATCGAGTCGAGTTCATCACTTTGTTCTTAGGTACAAGTGTTTGATTTATGTATGTTTTCAGTGGTCGATTTTTAGAAATAGGGGTGGAACTGTGGGGGGGGGGGGGGGGGTCTAGGGGTTTTTCTCCTGGAAACATAACAAAAATAAATGTCTTAAAAATCAGGGTTTAGACGTTTTTGAGGTCTTAAATTTTACTCGAAAAGTTATCAAATTGTATGGCTTTTTTTTTTTATTAACTAATTTTTTATTTGGTGGTTTTGGGAATCTAATTGTAAATCATAGAGAGAGGTCCTAGAACGCCATTCCGCCGCATTCCGCTTCAAATCGAGCACTGCATGTTGTGATTAATTCATGACCATTCTGCTCCCCGTCATGTACAGATTAATTACTTATACATTGCACAAGGGACACATTAAACATTCTCGGACATCAACACGATGGTGTAAAATTGAGTGTACTACCTAATTTATGCCCTGACGTAATTGTAGGTCACGATGTCTTGAAAAAGCACTCTGAACGTTTCATTTGGAAGTACGAAACCGCCTTTGAAAATATGTTACCTTGCCCCTGCCAAGATTGACCCACCTCCACTATTTGAATATCTGTCAAGAGATACCAAGCCAATTATAGTGAAATCTCGCAAACATTCTATAGAAGACAATGAATTTAAAAGAAAAACTTTTAACTGATAATATAATTGAACCCAGTAGTTCAGCCTGGCGCGCAAAGCGTTTGTTGTGAAGAGCGAAAGTCGCAAAAAGAGAATGGTCATAAGACTATTCTAAAAAATAAACCAGTTCATCTACCTTGACGCTTATCCTATCCCAAATCTTGAGTCTATCTTTAAAAAAATCGGTAAGAACTTCTACTTTAGCACAATTGATTTGAAAAGCGCGTACCACCCAGTACCCCTCTGCCCTAAAGATCGACCCTATACAGCTTTTGAAGCTTGCAGGACGCTTTACCAATTTCATGCTTGCTTTTGGACTTACTGACGGAGTTCCAGTTTTCCAACATGTAATCGATTACATAATTTCAAAAGAGAAATTATGTAAAACATATGCGTATCTCGACAATGTGACAATTTGTGGTAAAGATAAATCTGAGCAAAACTTAGCAAAATTTATGCGTGCTGTTGAGAAATATGATCTAACGATAAATGAACATAAAGCAACTATTCACAAACATCCATCACGTTACTAGGCTACAACATAGAAAATCGTACAATTGCTCCAGATCCAGAACGTTTGAAGACATTCCTGATAATGCCAAGTCACTTTAGCGAGTACTCGGAATGTTTGCTCATTAACTAAATGGGTTTACAATTTTACTGATAAAGCTGAAAGACTATTCGAGACAAAGATTTTCCCCATGTCAAAAGAAGCCATTTCCAACTTCGAGATGCTTAACGACGAAATTTCCAAGGCCGTGGTGCGTAGTATTGACCATAATATTCCTTTGGTAGTCGAAACAGATGTGTCTCATTTCTCAATTTCCTGAGTTCTATCACAATCAGGTCAACCTGTAGCTTTTTTTTTTTTTTTTTTTCATCTCATTTTTTCAACTCATCATTCATTTCTAATGAGTTCCAAAATTTCTGCACTCTGCTCTCTGCAAGGTGGAGAAAGAACGTCAAGTGGTGGAGAAAGAGTAAGTTCACGTCAAGCCCGTACAATCCGACTGATAACGGTCAAATCGAGAGAGAGAATGGCACAATATATATGGCACATCATTTTGTTAGCTCTTGAAACAAATAATATGGAAACCTGTGATTGGAAATTAGTAGAGATTTTTTTTTTTTTTTTTTTTTTTTTTTAAGAAAATTATCCGACTGTGAGCAGAAACATACCACTGTTGAAAAAGAGGCACTCGCCCTCGTGGAGGCATTAAAGAAATAGAGGCATTTCCTTTTAGGTCGACACTTCTCAATTATAACAGATCAACGTTCCGTTTCATTAATTCATTCTGTTTAATACAGCTCACAAGTCAAAAATTAAAAATGAAAAAATACTACGTAGGAGGCTTGAGCTATCCTGCTACAATTTCGAAATTCTTTATCGACCAGGGAAAGAGAACCAAGTCACTGATGCTTTTTCGAGGATGTGCAGTGCACTCAAAGCTGATAAATTACACACCCTTCACAGTCAGTTATGCCATCCTGGAGTTGCGAGAATGGTTCATTGGGTGAGAACCCATAATCTCCCATTTTCAGTAGAAGAGGTCCGCAAAATGACCTTTTCTTGCCCTTCATGTGCTGAGATCAAGCCTAGATTTTTCAAGAACGTCTGAAGTTCCCTAATAAAGGCAATTCATCCCTTCGAACGACTAAGTATGGATTTTAAAGGACCATTACTGACCAATTCGCGCAATAAATATTTGCTTACTATCCCGAGTACTCCCAATTTCCGTCTGGCTATCCCTGCCCAAATATGAATTCAGCCACTGTAATCGAATGTTTGGTTGATTTGTTTTCAATTTTTGGGCAACCCTATTACGTTCACTCTGATCGGGGTACATCATTCATTTCTAATGAGTTCCCAAATTTCTGCACTCCAAAGGTGGAGAAAGAACGTCAAGAGGTGGAGAAAGAGTAAGTCCACGTCGAGCCCGTACAACCCGACTGATAACGGTCAAATCGAGAGAGAGAATGGCACAATATATATGGCACATCATTTTGTTAGCTCTTGAAACAAATAATATGGAAACCTGTGATTGGAAATTAGTAGAGGTCGTTCACTATAAGTTGGCGCATTTCTCCATACCGTCCAGCAAAAGTTTGCGCAGCTAGACTGAAGTTTTCACATCCCCTCTCTTACCAACCTATTACCTGGTAGCCTACCCCATCCGAGGTATAAGCTCCCTGGGAACCCCGCACAAAAGACGGGAGGGGTTCAGATGGAGTAGGACTGTAGGTTGGGTGGGGGAAGGGTCCCACTGCGCAGCCCTGCTCTTCGAAGCCCCTCTCGGAGAAACGTGCCAAGTTATAGTGAACGACCTCTACTCAAAGACGCCCTTCACTCAATTCGGTCCCTTTTATGCACGACGACAAATGAGACCCCGCATGAACGGATTTTCTCACATCAAAGAAAATCGTCAAATGGAAACACACTACCTTCATGGTTACTGCCACCTAGAATTTTTTATGAAGATACATATTCGCAAAAGTAAGTACGACCCTTTGGTGGAGGAAGTAGACCTGATACATGTCAATCCTCAGTACGCAAGGGTGAGACTCAGGGATGGCCGGGAAACTTCAGTTTCATTAAAACATCTAGCCCTATAGGGGGAAACTGTGGTTGAAAAGCATTTTCCTAACCTTACTCTCAACTCATCATCAGATCCTGATACCACTGCCGATCCTATAGTATCATCAACAGACGGAGGTTTAGCAACAGAACCTGAAGAAACTTTACTTACTCTCAACTCATCAAACTGATACCACTGCCACCCCCGGAGGTTTAGCAACAAAATGTCATTGTCATTGCCCCCAACGGCGATCGACGAGACCCAAGAAACTCCCCAGCAAGTTCACGGACTTTGTTCTTTAGTGATGAGAAGAATGTAATGTGTTCCAGTATTTATGATAAGATCACTTGATTGTTCCAGAGTTCCTAGTTACCCCAGTTCCCAAAATCATTATTCTTTCTATGTCGAATAAAGCCTTAAATTCCAAGGTTTTTCTTTACACCTTTTGTCAGCCAGTCACTGTTGGCAAGCGTATGGACGAGTTACGATGACAGGTGCTGGCGCAAGTTTTTCATTGCCATCAAGCTTATCCAATTTCAGAGCCCTTGAGAAGCAAACAGGTTTAGCAGGCATAGGGCATTGTGTAGAGGGAACTTTAGAAAGTTGATATCAGATCAGCACTTCCAAGTTCCAACCATTCAACATAAGAGTGAATCGCATACAAGTTTAAGACTTTATGAGAAAACTGCTTTTCTTCCTTCCATTTTAAATACCATTTTAATCGAATTTTCAGTAAAAATGAAGTTATTGCATGGCTACAAAATTTTAGAAAAGGTTTCATTCAACCCCGTTTTGGAGAATTCTAAAAAGATTATAAGAAGAAAAAAACAGTACAGTAGGGTTTTTTTACCGAAGAAATATTCATTGTTAAGAAGCACTTTTTGTGCATAAAAATGTGCGCAAATCTCGAATAACAGGATGAAAAAATCAATAAAATTAGAAACAAAATTTTGTTTGACAAGAACGGATTTGGCATAAAATTCTGCAATTTTACAGTTTAAAAAAGGCCAGAGGTTTAAATCACTATGCACTGAGCCTTTTTGAGACTGACTAGAATTAAAATGAGCGGAACCACACTGATCGACTAAAGCACAAAATACAACTTGACTCTGTCCCAGGAATGTTGGTTAGATATCAACAAATCGGAAATTTACACATACTTAAATAGGTTCCTAAACAAAATTCAGAGTGTAAGAGAACACGAAGAAAATGTTTCAAAAAACTTGCCTTAAACCGTTGGAATCATAGCTACATTTTTATACGAAAGTACACAAATGCACTACTGATAAGGTAGATTACATTAATAAGGAATGGACAAAATGTAATTAATCAGTTACCACTTGCACCTTATGGAAGTGTGAAGCTTACTTTGGCCTGTACAGGAACATGTCGATGATCAGATCACGACCCTTGTCAAGATTGAAAAATATGAACAGGCTCCAATGTATCAGCCAAGACCGCTGCTGTAAGCTCTGAAGAGAGTTGGAAAATGTGTTAGCGTCGATATACTCCTTCAGCTTGTTCAAATCATCAAGCGCAGATTCCCAGTTTTGACCAAGGATTTCGGCAGCCAATTTTCCCCACAGAACGTTGAGATAATTCTGTTGAAACAATTACAAACATTTTCATCATCCAAATAATCATTTTTGCGGTGCAGAGTGACACCAAATGCATAGTATTCACAACTGGTGTAGTACCACTACATTCACTAGATCACTGGTGGGAACTTCCTGTTGGGGGGCCAGCCAACTAAGCTGGTCCACACTCATCCACAAAGGTGCCTTATGCTAGCCCCTTTCCTCAACTCCTGATTCTGGTTCCCAATACACTAATATAACGTTAAAAAGTTAGTTGTCTGTAAGTTGTTCCTACAAGAGGAGGAGCCGTCCTCCTAAGAGTAACAGTACTACGAGTAAGATAACTGCTTATAAGAAGTCCTCCCTTAAATGGTTAATAACTAATATAGGGAATATCAATGGACTAGCAATTCTCTTGATACCAATAATTTTTATCAAACCAAGCTATGAGTGCAGATGATTAAATTCTAAAGTATTAAGCCCTTACCTTATCAGTTGGAGGCGTAACTAACAAATAGAAATATAGGTAACTCGTTGTTGCAGAGTAGTTACCACATTCGTACATGAATTTCGCCAACTTGTACATGTTTTCCATATTCTCTATGTTGAACTGTAAAAAGAAGAAGGAAAATTGTGGTTAAAATAGCAATATACAGAAATAAGTAAAATAATGATCATGATGTTGATGGTATATAAAATAAACGTTGATACGTACATTGTGTTCTTTGGTGAGGTACGCTAACAGCCCTTTGGTGTCCCTCTGCTGACTAATGTTCTTCATGATTTCATCATTTTTCAACAGGTTCAAAGTGGGCGAAGCCTCATCCGTCAGCTGGTGAAGCTGATTCAGAACTTCCTGTCTTCTCAATTTTAAAGGCTACAAACAAGTCAATGTATAAAACTATTACAAGTTACGACTTTTGATGTAGGTACAATAACAATCAATCAAATGTATGCTACGATCCGACATACCTCTGGGACCTCTTCATGAGGATGCAGCAATTTCGTCACGTCAATCGAGTAATCTACCATGTTAGTTTTGTTGAGGAGTGCCAGCTTGGCCTCCAATATGTCTTTTTGGTCGTAGATCTACAAATATCAAAAACAGTAAGAATTTATCAATTCTCCAACTTACAAAGACATATATATATATATATATATATATATATATATATATATATATATATATATATATATATATATATATATGAAGACATTAAACAATTAGCAATGAGCTCACTTTTAGAACACTACACTTGGTTTTACAAGAAGTCCCCTTTCTTGTGTGAGAGATTTTTGGATGGATTAACTCACTTCTTAAAAATATATGCATGAGAGTTGGAACATTAGGGTATTAAACGTTACAAATACGTAACGCGTGTACGTGTATACGTTACATTATTACGTTCACAAATCTTTATTCCCGAAAAGCCATAATATGCCATGCCATGGAATGTGCTCGTCATATCTACACCTTCTACACAGAATAGAGTAGTCTCAGATAGTGAATTGTACACTATGAGCAGTCGAAGAAACGACAAGCTTCATCGTTATGGAATGTCCCCGTTACGAACGGTCAAGAAAAGTACTATTAGACAGAGCAACTGCAAGTTTTGTAGCCATATAACTTTACGTTATCCTTAGTCGGTAAACGTTAAACCACTTAAGACTAAATTGTCGTCAAAACGTGATCTGTAGCACTGTCAAGGGGTTGATGTTGCCCCCTTTTAGCAATATAATCTAACGCACACCTATATTGTACACGAAACGGATTTTTTACAGAGCCATCACACCTTGGGACCCATATATATTTTTTTAGTAAGGAATAAAATGCCAGGTCAAATTCACGAACCTGCTGCAGGAGAAGGGGAGTGCAACGAAGTCCCCCTCTTCGCTGTACTGCCTCAGAGTGCGTTCTCCATACACGATCCGTCATTCCCAGCTCAAACCGAAGGTTTCGCGCCAGTATACGGTACTCTGTGTTTACCTCCTGCGTTCTCCATTCTTCAATGGCTCCTGCACTTAACCTGACTTAACTTAATCGGTAATCAGCCCGAATGGATTTTAATGATCACTTATCAAGAGACGATATTTGAAGGCAATGGAGAGGATTGGTTTTTTTCTTTCTACTGAAGCTGACTGCACGTGACCCTGGTCTGATGAATGAACTAAGAAGAATCAGCTCCTATTCCGTAAACTCGGAGCCATATAAATTGACGAACATGTTTAATTCTACACCCACAGATGGGAGGGACCATGCAGGTTAGCATCTGTCTCGTGTATTCCCTAGGTTCAGGTTCACGGACAGGGAACACTGTGGTAAGTAAAAACTCTTAGATGTGTGTACATTTCCGTTTCGCTGTTGTTTATTCAGTTTTCTGTGAACTTGTTTACTATAGGACTACTACGTCAGAAAATGTTATAGAAACCTACCCTTTCCAATCCATATTTCATCGGAATGACAGCAACGAGTAGATGGATAGCATTGTTAGGAACCTCAGGTGGAGGGAATCGCTGTTATGTGCCTTGTTTAAGCACCGGCACCGCAAATCACTGAATACAGTAAGTATGCCGCAAATGCAATATCATCCGAACCAACATGCCATAGCGTTCTGTCTCGGGCGTAATGATTCGTGTATTGTATTAGTTAAAGACCGAATTATTTGTAAACCTTCAGCCTCATAAATCTGGCCCTCGTTTACCTATATAATATAGAGTTTTAAGAATTTTTCTTTGTTTAATGTCTGATAAGCAACAATAACTAACTGGGGGCCTAACATTGATGGAGCCACAGCCATCCAACAACAATGTGCGCCTACTAAATTTGAGTTAATAGAATCTTTTCGGTAGTGATTGAACCCAATAATGGTTATTTAGGTAGGATTGCATCCATCAATGTATGACAGCTGTTCAATTGAGGTGGATTTTCTAGAGAAGATGGTCAACATATTTTAATGACCAAGCTTCATTACCAATCGTACAATAACATTAATCTTCTATTTTAAACCTAAATTTCATTTCACCGGTGTAAAGCACCCTAACAAAATTAAAATAAAAACAACTAAGCGGTGCATACCTGCTTTGCGGACAAGAATTCCAGCAACGGGAAGACGAGATGGCGGTCCATGTATGGCCCCAACATATTTGTTAAATCCCACTTCGACATATTGATTTTGACGAAAGAATACAAATTATAGTTCTGATAATAATATTATTCCTCAATCGAAAACAGAAAAACACAATACGGATCTTAGACCACACTTCATTGATGAGGAAGGGCACCACGAGTTTGAAACATGGTTGCCAACTGTTCAGCGAAATACCAGCCTTCCTGGTTCCATGCATGGCCTGAAAAGTAGAGTTCATGATTTCATGGAGCACTGCGACATGATCGTCAAGTATCTGAAAAGGGCGCTATGAACCGTATGAAATGTGTACTAATTAAAGAATGCTTATGGCAAAAGGCATCGAGCTAGTTCTGAAAAAAAAGTTCCTTTGCGTGTAACTACGAATTAAGGTCAGTTCAGTTGAACTGAAGAACATATAAACCTCAATTCTTAACTTACATAAAATCACCCACAGTAGGTAAATATTGCCAAAGTCAGGTTCAGGCCTCTTCACACCGGAGGGGATTGGAGAAAAAACTTGTCAATTTAAGATTTGTCTTGAATGAACAACTTGTCATTTGTTCAGTGCATTTAGAATATTTGTAATTTTTCAACTGGTTAATTCTTAACTTGCTCATTTTTCAATTTATTCCATTCATATATTTTTCCACTTTCCTTCTTCCTCCGATAATTCTCAATCTGTTAATTATTTGGAAAAATATGACAGTTTCCAACATGGTTTGAATTTGTTTGGTGGGACCTGCTTACAATTTTCAACTGCCTAAATACAAAACTTGCGGATTTTCCATCTATCAAATCCTTCACTTCTATTTTCTGACCCTCTGATTTTCCAAATTGGAAAGTTTCAAACTCTCTAATTTGCTTTGAATTTGTAACTGTGGTTGGAAATTATGGCATGATTTTTTAACTAGATATAAATACCCAACTTTTAAATGTAGAATTTTCTGTCCAACTTGGAAAGGTTCGGACTTTAAATTTTCAAGTCTACACTTTCCAACCTTTCAGTTTTCCAACGTGCACCTTCACAAATTAAGCACCTGGCGACTTTTTGGTATTATTGATGGCTTATGCCTTGATAATATCCCTACAATATCATTCAGAGTTTCCGAGTTTCTAACTCACACCATCTGAGACATTTGTATATCTTGACTGAAATACACGACCTTTTCAAATGAGAAAATTTCCCCACACAAAAAATAAATAAATAAAATAATAATGAAATAAATGAATATAAGATTTGAAATATTTGGACAAAGAGAAATAAAGGTAGAGTTTTCAAATTGATTTTGAAGTAGGTACATTAGCTTGCGAAATTCCCAATCTCACATTTTACTTGAAATTAGGTACTGAATTTATCAGCAAATTCCCCAGAAAAAACTGGGTTGGGCTGTTGCATTTGTTCGGTTTTTCACTTTCTTAATACTGAACCAAAGCCTCGTTAACCTATCTACATTATTTGGCGTACTATGCATAAAATAAATAAAGTAAATTGGTTGAGAGCAGACCCGTTGTTAATGTGTGTGTCGGATGCGTCGCAGACTAATCTCCACTCTGCTGTAGGGTGTGGGTGAGCAATGTTATGCAATGTTGCTTTGATCATTGCTTGTTTTAAGCTGTTGAAAGCTTTTTCTCTCTCTGATGTCCATTCGATAGGTGTTCTGTCATTTTTTTTGTTTGACTGAATGGAGTCATACAGAGGTTGTGCCGTGTGAGCGAATTTGCTTGAGCATGCTCGGTAGAAACCACACATACCTAGGAATCTGCGTAGACTTCGTACGTCTATTGGCCTAGGAAATTGTTCTATGGCTTCTATTTTATCTCGTTTAGGAATTATCCCTTCCTTCGAGATAGTGAAACCTAGGAAATCGACGGTAGGTTTTGAAAAAATGCATTTATCAAAACCTACTCGAAGTCCGTGTTCCCCTAGTTTGTCAAAAATTTGTTTGAGGTGGTTCATGTGTTCTTTATAATTTTTAGAAGCCACCAGGATGTCATCTAGGTATACAAATGCGAAATCAAATTTTCGCATGATGCTGTCCATGTATCTTTGCCATGTTTTCAAACCCATGCTCATTTTCTTAAACTCATAAAGACCGAAAGGTGTAATAATTGCAGTTTTATGAGCGTCATCTGGGTGCATCGGAATATGATAATACGCCGATTTTAAATCTATTGTCGAATAGATTTGTGTATCATGTAAATTCGCTTGGAAAGAGCGAATGTGAGGAGGAGGGTAGGCGTCTTTCTTCGTTTTCGCGTTCAGGAAACGGTAGTCGCCGGTGATTCTCCATGACCCGTCTTTTTTTGGCACACAGTGTAACGGGGATGCCCATTCGGAATCTGATGGTGCAATTATGCCTTCTGAAAGCATTTTGTCAAAAGTACTTTTGACTTGAGCCCGTTTTTCGCCCGCCATGGGTCTTGCTCGGAAGTGTACTGGTGTTCCTTCCGTGGTTATACGGTGGTAAACCCCGTTGTTTTTCCACTTACCTTGAAGTTTGCTCATTTTATCATTGTATTTGTCAATGATAGAGCGAATGTTTTCGTCCTCCGTGATTTGCACGTCCTCTGGTTGAGGGGTATTGTCACGATGAGGGATAGTAGCTGCTATTTGTTCGTCAGTGAATTTTTTGTTCATGACTGCAGCTATTTTTTGATCGGCATAGCTCTTTATTTTATCTTTATAAATGTACTTGTGTTTGACCCGTATTCCGATATCCCAAGACTCGAGGAATGGAATACCTAGGATCGCTAGATCAACTTTCGTGATCATAAAATCGGTGGTCATGTCTCCGAGGCCGATGTTAATTGTCGTGTCAGCTCGCCCTAGTGTGTCTATTGGGGCTCCGTTAGCTGCTGTGAGCTTAACGTTGGACTCATATCATGAGGCCTGCGTCGAATATCGTGGGTACTCGGACAGCTTGGTCCGTAATGATTGGCTTCAGAAGTCTGAAAGGTATCCTCGATCTTTTGTATAGGCGAGGCTTGATCGAACGTTTCTTTAACGAATACGTCGGGTGAGAAGGTGATCCGGGCGTGCGGATCGAGCCTTGCGCCGTCGCTGGGTTCAGCGGATTCGCCGGGTAGCCTGTAGGGAGCGCTACGGTGGCTACGCGGCCCGGCTTCGCCGTCGTCTGCCTCCCCTTGCATGAGGAAATAAGACGGCCGACGTTCCATCGAAATAACCGAGTTTTTAGCTCGTTTCGATGCCTCTATGTATAAAAATAGAGGGTTTGGGAGGTACTCGCTTGACAGAGCGTCTTTCCAATGCTCGTATGTCAGGGTCCTACCTCGTAGTCTTACTTCCTTGGACGGTAAATTAGAGCGGATGAGCAGAGTAATTTACCGGCGTGCCCACAGCGGTCGGTTACGAGCTTATTGCTACAAAACCCGGGCGACACGGCTATACGATTGAGCGTACGTTGGGCAATGAGCAGGATGAATATCACTGGACTCGTAGATGCCAATGCGAGATCTGTGTGCCTTGTAGAAAGCAGTAGGAAGCCGTTCTTGAGATGAACTCGGGATGCAGAAGGTTCGTCAGCGTAGAGCGTGTAGAATTCTTCGTACTTCCAAGTGTAGTCGTCGAGAGCGGAGAGTGGAATGAATTTCGGAGGGCTCCCAGCGGGGTATTTATAGGGAGGTGGCCGCCTCCTGGTTGGTCCGCTTAATTTCATTAATTCGACCGTGTAATCTCATTGGCGGAGGTCGCCTTGTGTGTTATTATTTAATATTTCACTTTTGAGAGAGAATTTAGTATTTTCTCTCTGGTGAAATATTTTTGTTAACTCGACGTCTTATAAATATTTTTGTGTTGTGCCTACTTTTTGGTAGCCCTCTGTTGAAAAGAGGGGGTGGTTTTCACCACAATTACCATAGAGTACTATTTTTATTCATAGCCTCAGGGCCAAGCCCATAGATTACTGTATACAATTTTTTTTTTTAACATCTGGAAATGTTTTGCTAATAATACCACTTATTTTCAAAGTCTTCCTAGCTAATGGATGTATTCATAGCTTGCAGTAACACGAAAATACTGATAATGTTGTTTTTTAAATATATTTTCCTGCCCTTGGATGTTTATTAAATATTTTTTAAAAAGTTTAATTCTGATCGCCTTCAACTTTCTAGAGAGGTGAAGGCGATTTCAAATGTAAAAACATGAGTGATCGCCTTCACCCCTACCCATGGGATGAAGCCGATTTTGTGCGGTCGAATACAACGATTTTTTAAGCTTTTCAATTTTGGTAGATACCAAAAAATTGTTTTTAGGGCGCTCAATTTTGAAATCATAGTAGAAAAACTTGAACATTTGCTATTTTTTCAATCTTAGAGAGGCCACCATTTTGTTTTCCACCTGTTTTGAGTTGGAAAACAAAATTCTTCTCTCGCAGAATAGGCTTTATTTTCAAAATCCTCAGCAACCTCAAACTTCTGTGCCAGTCAATTTTTTTCTCGTGGGCTCCTGATAACTCAGTAGGTAAAATAGTTCTGATCTGTTATTATATGGTAACTATTAGTTGCAGCCTAACACGGCCCACATATTACTAGGAGAGACCTCGGTAGGGACTGATATAAACTCTAGTCTCAGTTACCATAACTCGTTAACTAATAGTTCTGGCCTGGTCAGAAAAAAAAAAAAAAAAAACAATTATGTATACTAGGTAGTTGCAGCCTAAAAAACAGCCTACATATTATATGTGACAAATAGTAATCAATCTGTAAATAACAACTATTAGTAGGTAGCACCAATAGTACCTAAGTAATTACTAATAGGTACATGCGTATTGGGTTGATTTTATTTAGCTTTTCATGTTTGGAGGACAGATGGGATGTACCTAGTTCATAATAAAGAGGCTCTCATTCACTTTGAAAAATGTTCAAGTTTATAACTATATTAGTTGCTTACATGATGTTCAAGTGAGCAGTTATGAAAAATGATGCCTTCCCAAATAGGTCAGAGAATGTAATAACATTTTTTTTTGGGTTTCTAGCTGCCTACCTATATTTGGGGGCTACCTATGTTTAAGAACAATTGAGTACTTTATGTACTACGAGTATATTAGAGAGTTCCTAAACGATAAGTCAATTGAGATAAGGTGCTTGGGGATTTTATCATCTGGGGTGAGCCACAGCGGATGGTAACCTGATAAAATTAAGAGGGTCGAATTAGCATTTCATCTTAAAGTGACGCTACTCATCTTCAAGTAACGCTGAATAACCAAGGGGATTTTCCCGCCAAACCCCGTGTGTTCAGTTTCCAGCATTTCTAAGTTTCCTAGTTCTTTTCTCATTCACGAAAAGGTTTTGCAATGGTAGATTTTGAAAATTAAGGAACAAGAAAATGAATATAATTTTCATTCATCTCAATACCAACAAGAAATGAATATCACTGTTATCAATGTGTAAGGTTACTTTGCGATAGGGAAGAAGAGATAGGTTGGTTCGGGATAAAGCGTCTTATGTTTAGGTGAAATAAATTTGTCTTATTGGAGATGATGCGCCTCATCTGCCTGCACATGCGCAGTAGTGTTTTCCATTCACGAAAAGGCACCTCATCTCTATCTCCCTATTGTTTTAGGAACTCTCTAATTTCTCGTCATCAAACTCATCCTTTCTTATGGGATGCCCCAAAACAAACTTTACATGGAGTAAAACATTTTTTTCTCTCTCTCTTTTTAATGTCCATACAAAAATGTTTGATCCATTACAACAGCTCAATTTTTCGTATTTACAAAAACTCTCGAACATAAAGATAAATAAAATTAATTTCCAGAAAGATAGACCAATAATTGAAAGTTATTTAAAATTCAATGAAATGAGTAACTCATTTAGATGATGAAATCATTTTTGATCATCATGCTAATGATTCTGAATATTATAGATAAATAACTGATACGCAGTTAAAACTGGAGATTCAGGGGTATCCCGAAAAAAAATCTATATTAATCCAGCAAACGTGTGATTTTTGAGGTCTTAATTATATTCTTACCTTATCAGATACATACACACGTACACATATACACGTGCCTAATTTTAGTCATTATTCGCACAACTAACTCTAAAACCAATAGTTATCATTTGTAAATCAATAATTAGCTCATTAGTTTTAGAAGCTAACTACAAATGATGAAGTTATAACCAAGTAGTTGTGCGGTTCAATTGATTTTCAAAATGTTATTATTTGAGCCTGTGTAACTAATAACCACTACCTCCCTACCTAGTTATCAGCTGTTGGATAGGTACAACTACTTTCTGCCCATCATTGGCGCCCGGTACATCAACTCACAAAAAACAACCATATATTTATAGATATATATATTTTTTAATTGTAATAATAATTTTTTTAACAAGGCACTATGTAGACAAAATAATTATCTAACACTATTTACATCGGTGTGCGCATAGAAAAATAGAAGACAATGACAATTTTTCCTTAATTTAATTTTTGAGCCTGAAGAATAAGCAACTCAAGCAGTATTTTGAGGATTGGTAAATGTGATGAATGCAAGAATTTCTGAAAATAAAAAAATATATATATAATAACATTTTATAATGGGTACAATTCAAACACAAAATGAAAAACATGTACCTATGGAGTTTCGAATTCATAAAATGAGGTCGAGACAACATAAAAGATGCGATCAAATTAGCCTTTAATCATAGATATAAACCAGCAAGAAAACATAGGTAAGTTGTATATCTGCACCTATACTAATCTGCAAATTGTTAAGGCGTGGATGCCGAACTTTTTGGACCATTGTCAGCAAATATGTGTTTTTTTTTTTTTTTTTGTTTTTTTTTTGCCATATTCTGTGAATTTTAAGTCCTGTTGTTTGGGTGAGAAGTAATGGATTCTAAACTAGGAATAGGAATATTCATAAATATCTCGATAAGTAAAACCAGAATATATTGGATTAGTAAACAGTTTGTTTTCTACGGTCATTTAATTCCACTAGGAAAGAGGAGGGAGAGAGGATGATAGGAAGTGTCACATCCCCGAAGGTCAACTACGGTAGGCACTGGTAGGACAATGGTAGTCCACACAGCCATTGACCACCTGGATATCCGGCTTCTTCCTCTCATTACTCCACATAAATATGATACAGTCTACCATTCACATCCCAGCAGCTGGATCTCATATCACCTGCTATCTGTTTGGAAACCACCAATGGCTTTCACCATTCAAGAGCTAAAATGCGGAATAGCGCATTCTCAGAGTTAAGAGAATTAAGCTATCTCCGAAAGTTAAGAAGGTTTCTGTTCCGCCATGTCCCATAACTTCGACCAGTTCAAGTTTTGGTGGAATTGACAAAGCTACACGCTTCAGGGTTTATAAAAAAATTTCAATCCCTTCCCTACGTTATCGGCTGCTGTCAAGGCTTAAAGATGATAACTCCCAGGCTTGTTACCTACGCTTATCACATTCCTATGATAAAACTCAAAATGTAAACAAGGATTTTAGGCCTTTTTCAGCTTGTGCACTTTATAACTACTATAGCAGGTAAACTGATATAGTTTGAGAAATTGTTGTTACCATTTCAATTCAATTCAATTCAAATAATTTATTGTGCAGGAAACAATATGTTTATGTGAGCACACATGAACAACAGAGACAAAAGACAAAATTAGACATGAGGTGGCATAGAAAAGAAAAACATCAAGTAGGTACAAATTAAAAATATTTAGGTAAATAAAGGAAATAATTAAAAGATAAAGGAATGTTTAAAGATATTCTGCATCACCAAAAGAAGAAGGGGGAGAGGAGAACGAAGGGGAGTGCACTAAATGCTGGCTACTATCGGTTGTCTAGATACTGAACAGTAGCCTTCAAGAATCGACCAATGGAGCGGGACGCACGCACAGACAAGGGAAGAGAATTCCAGATCGTTGCTCCTGCCACCCCAAAGGACTTCGACATAGTTCGACTGGTATGCCTGATGACAGAGAGAGAGTGGGATCTAAAAGAAGAGGCTCTATTAACTAAATTGGACAAATACATTGGCATTGAACCATTAATTATTTCTGCAATTAATTTTAAATGCCTGAAAATGAAATAATCCTCCAGGGGAAGGCAAAGAAGGGTGAGATGGGATACAGATTGACGTGCATTAACATTATATGCATATCTCAAGCAAGCATTATAGGCAACCATGAGTCTCGATTTCAAAGAAGCGGAAATAGCATAGGAGTAAACTGAGCAACAATAAAAGAAGTGAGGAGTTACTAAAGCAATGGCAAGTCGTATTTTGAAGTTATTAGGAGTAAATTTAGATAAACGTCGGAGACTGTGGAGAGATCCATAAACTCTCTTGCACACCTGAACCACATGGTAGTCCCAAGACATGGCCTTGTCAAAATAAAGTCCCAGATTTCTTACATGTGGTGAGTAAGGCCCACCATCCCTTCAACTAAGATGGGGGGCAGACAATTAGTAGGTAAATCTTGTTTGTACAACACAATAACTTGAGATTTGCTAGGATTAATAAGTATGCCATTTTTGATTGCCCCCATAGATATCGACACTAGATCACTATTAAGTAAGCTGATGGATTCTATCATGGCTTCCCCAAGATCACTGGCCAGGTAAATTTGAAAATTGTCGGCAAAAAGGTGATAATTACAGAATTTGAGGACATAAGGCAAATCATTGATGAAGAGTGAAAATAGAATCGGTCCCAGCACAGCCCCCTGGGGAACACCAGAAACAAGAGGAAGAGAATTAGAACGCTTGTCACCACTCACAGTAGTTTGAAACCTGTCACTGAGGTAGGATGCAATCAAGCGACAAGCAGATGAGGAGAAATTGTAGTAGAAACTTAGTTTTTTAATGAGAAGATTGTGACAAACAGAACCAAATGCATTCTTGAAATCCAAAAGGACCAAAAAGGTGCACATTCTCTTCTAAATCCCAGCCCGGACATCCTCAACCACTCTCAATAGCGCAGTCTCACAGCTGTGGGATTTACGGAACCCAGAATGAAGTGAACACATGAGAAGTGAAACAAGCAAGTATCAGTAGGAGAAGTGGGAGAATCAGTGAAATGAGAGAAAATCAAAACCAGCATCCAAACCCTGATTAGCATTGCAAGATTTCTCAGAAAGTCCCAGTTTTTTTACATTGTTCCATAGCCTAGCTGAGGGAAGAGTGGGATCAAGATTTTTCATGAAATGATTCCTTTTAGCTTTTCTAACCTCTCGCCTGACCCATCCATCAATTCTTTCAAATCGCTCTCGCACCATCTCACATTTGGACTCACGCCACTCGGAATGGGCAATGCCCCTCATGCGCATAGCAAAAGCAATGCGAGATGAAAACCAAGGCTTATTAGGTCTCTTAAGTTTCACATTATGGACAGGGGCATGGCTATCCATGAGGTGCATTATCTTTACATTAAAAAAGTCAACCATATCGTCACTACAAGTCATGTGATGCAAAGGACTCCAATCAATGGATAGCGCTTCCCTGAGTGCAGCATCTTCATCCATCATTTTGAAGTTCCGTAGAGAGATAGTAGTCGGTTTGAATTTAGGTGCATGCAATTTATACGTACATATAAGCAATTTATGATGACCGAATGAAGGAACCTCAACTTGACAATAGTCTAGTACCTGGGAGGTGTTCTTGACGTAGCAATGGTCAATTAAGGTTTCAGTGGATGTCAAGTGGGTAGGAGTAGAAGGGAGCACAGATAAATTTAAAGAAGCCAGTAAGGAGTAAAGCTTGTGACATTTGGTATTGTTCAGCAGTAGATTAGTATTAAGATCACCCATAAGAATAATATCATCATATGCGAAAGCAATAGATGAAATCACATTTTCCAAAGTGTCAAAAGAAGTTGGCGTTTTAGGTACATAAATTACACCAACTAAGATCTTGCAATTTTTTCTGATTTCAATTTCTACAAAAATATATTCAAAAAAAGAACCTGGGTCATTTGATAGAACAACCTTAGTTTTGAGAGAGTTTAAACAGTACAGGGCTACCCCACCACCCCTTTTCCTGAAACGATCACTTCTAAGAATTTTATATGACTCTAAGAATTTTATGTTCCTAGTTTAGAGCTTAGGCTAGTTAGAGGCGATTGTTGGATTTTTTTTTTTTTTTTTTTTTTTTTGCTTTGTTCTTTGAGTGATTTCTGGCGACTTTTTCTCAAAAACTGATGTTGTGTACCTAAATTCGGCCATGGTGGGTAGTATAGAAAATGTCTTCTAAATCAGATGGAAACTGGAAATTAAGCTTGTTACAAGGATTTTACATTTGCGCGTGGGCAGGAGCTACTAATGATACGATCATGTTGAAATTGGTATGGATTGCCTTCTCCCAACAATTTTCCAAATTTGAGCGAGATCGGATGACTAGGGCGTGAGAAAATGATGCTTGATAGAATTTAAGTTTGCGCCAGCGCAGAGTGAAATATTGATCTGGGAACAATGACACTAATAGAAGACAATCTACGCCCTCATTCGCACAATCCCTGAAAATTTCATCAAAGTTGGTTGGAAATTGTAGAAATTGGAACGAAAGTTGTTCAAAATGGTCGAAAACGAAATTTTGATTTTGAAGACAAATATTTTTTTATCTCCCAAAAGTGAAAACAACTAGCATACGCTACCTTTAGGTAGACTCAGAAGCAATAGGCAGGCAGGACTACCAAAACTACAATCCTATCTACTTGGAAAACGCCTTGAAGGAGGTAAGATGGTAAATTATCTACTCGCAAAGCATCCGAGAAATATGCCATTCCAAGATCCACTTTACAAGACAAAAGTTAAATAACAATCATCCTCTCATGTTGGGTCGCCCTAACGATTTTACAGTGCCAACTGAAATGTAACCACTGACGACATGAGATCGATTGTGGTGATGTATTTTGATCGAGCAGGGATTAGGTAAGCCCAAAGATTCCAACAATAATCGTCATGTTCAAAGCTGGATAGAAAAACTTTTACGCTGTCACCGTAATGTCAATAAGCGCCTTGGATAACAATATGTGTTTTTATTTGAATAAATTTAATTAATTAATTTTAATTAAATTAATTGAATTAAATTTAATCTTTCTTTTTCTACAGTATAAGTAATGCCTTTATTTTGTTGTTTTCCGTGATATTTCTAAGGTGCTACTTATTCTATTGAAGGTGTTTTAAAACAGTCGGTGAAAAGTTTTTATAATTTTAAATTCAAAGAAGCTTTTAAGAAAAACTTATTTGGCGACCAAAGATGCAATATAATTTATTACTACTTCTTCGTGTTTGTTGCATTTTTTATAGGTGGCACAATGAATGGTACCTAACTTCGGCCACACTTAGTTCATAAAAAAGGCAGAAATCTACTTCTTCGTGTTTATTGCATGACTGAATCATACATATCATTCTTATCTATTTTTTATAGGTGGCCTAATGAATGGTACCTAACTTCGGCCACACTTAGTTCATAAAAAAGGCAGAAATCGTTACGGTAAAAAAATGATTATAATTGCATCCTTCAGATCAGGACTGCTGTTATCTAAAAAAATTTTTCTTCAGATTTTTACTAATATATTTGGCCTTGAATAAATCAAAAACCTTCAAAAGTGGTACACTACAGATATTATGAGAAATTTTAGTGAAGCCACTAAGCGCTAATCATAGGAAACGCAGGTTAATTACAGTTAAGTATACGCGCTCGCGTAGAAAGGCTCAGTGTGATGATTTTAAGATGACTGAATCATACATATCATTCTTATACACATCACTCCCATGCTTCAATTGGCAATGAGTCAGTGAATCCCGAAAACGAGTTGCACAATTCCATACTGAATTTGATGGTATTTGTTGTAAGTACTTCCTTTTCGTTTATGGATTTCCAACAGTCGACGGGCTTTTACAATTGAACATTCACTTCATTAGCAAAAAAACCTATCTAATAAAATCTATTCCAGCAAAAAATGAACAATACGAATTATAAACAGAACATTAGATTTTTTACTCCTAACTTACATTTTGAACGTTTTCAAGCATTTTATACTGGATAATATTGAAAACTTCCAGCCAATGCATGTTTATTATGTTCCCACAAAAGGTGCGAGAGGCTTTTGGTCAGCCAAGTCACAAGTTATTTATTATTTTTAATAACGAGCCCTCGTAATCAAGCAATCGTCGACATCGATGTTAATTACGATAAATGCATATTTCATTTCAATTAATGTGCGAATTGAACAATCAAGAATAAACACTAGAGTTATAATCAAACACAGTACTCAAATCACAAACCAAGACGATTTCGTAGTGATAAAAGAACATGGCGTCCGTTTTATTGCAACAACTGCTGTAGCTCTTGGAGCTGGCACTAACTACCTAGCAGATAATAAAATCTGGAAGCTATTGGGGTCGAAATGATTGTCTCAGAGGGGAGAAACGCATTTCAATTTAACGGTGTTATCTCCAGGATATCGGTAACTTTAAATTCCTGGGATATAACCCGAAAAAGTGTCAGCCATGCTTGTCAGGATAAAAATGAGAACCTGTATCGTGAAGAGTGACAGTGTTCTCAAACTCTCAGTGGATATCGGTAACTTGAACACAAAGTCAAGGTGGTGAAACCCGCCCTTAATGATGTAAATTTATTCACTGAGAGTTTGAGGACACTGTCACTCTGCATGATACAGGTTTTCATTTTTATCCTGATAAGCATGGCTGACACTTTTTTCGGGTTACATCCCGGGAATTTAAAATAATTTCAAGTTAATTTAAATAGAAATGCAAAAATTGATACACACATACCTCGAATATGAGGATCTGAAGCTGCCTTCTGGTCCCAGGTATTCAACAGGTCTTTAATGGAGAGAAGTTCCATGTAATCCACGTTGCTCATAGCAGTATCAATTTGAAGATATCTGTCAGTTCAGAATATAGGAAATAATATTTTTAAATGTTGCATGTAGGTAGGAACTCACGATGACTTCCTTACCATTAGTTGTACCATTAGTACCTCCCATAATCCGCTAATTAGTTGTTATCCACTGTAGAAAAGTTTAGGGAGAGGGATGGAGGTTGTTGTAGTTCAGAAACTCCAAGCTGATTAGTTTGACTTGGTAGTAGTGAATGGGACCTATGGGGATTAGGGTCCATATTTCACGGTTTCATCCAGAAATTTTATTACACATTAACTTACTCTAAACAAGTTTTGATTTTCAATGGTGCGCGAAAAGGCAATACACCATGATTTTTCTCTATTCTTCTTCCTAATTCGCCTTGAAAGTACACATAAACCTGAGCTCAGATTCGATCTTATTCAGAAATGTAGAAGTTATTTAGCGAACCCGAGTTGAAAGTGGTAGGAGGAAACAATGGATAGGTACCCAAAGCCAGCACTTCAATAGACTGGCAGTATCGGTCACTGGTACACAAGCTTTCACATTTGCATTTTCAACCCCATGGTGTTCTTTCTAATTTCCATCTCATTAGTTGTCTATGATTGCACGTTCTGGAGACATCGAAAAGCCACTGTGGTTTCAAGACTTCTGAGTGCGAGTGCTGAAGTTGGTGATAAAACACCCTACCGGATCTGTGAAGTACAAATAACAATGAACCACACGAGATTGCGGACCTTCTGACACTCCCGCTACTACCCATACACTTAGCAGGTCCACTGTGGTGTTTACACCACAGTAGTTTTCAGAAAGAACAATACCCTGAGTTCTTAAGGTTATGCCTTATTGCGCTGCAGTGTTTTCAACACTGTAGGTACTTTTGGCATACCTTGCTCGATAACACCCGAATCGAAACCGAATTGAAACGTCCAACGTTCAACATTACTGCTGATATTATGCCCGAGATCTTAGAATGTGCATGACCGCAATTTGGCCTGGCTTATTGTCGAGTCCCCTCTCGTCTGAGGGAACACACCATGGCGAAGTGGAGGAATTTTAGTATCAGCAAAATTCCCCTGTTCCCTCTTGGGCTGTGAGTCAAGGGCAATCGAAGCTAGCTATTAGGAGGATTTAAAAGGATTAGGAGGAAAAGGAGGGTTGAGGATTTTAGTATAATAATGGGGATGATTCATTAAAACTTAAACTTTTGTAGGAAATTCATCTAGAAAGATCACCCTGTTGAAATGAACACCAGAGATTGCTCTTAAAAATGCACACCTCAGTGCATTGATGTCAGTTTGCTCTTTGAGGAAAAGTTTATTATTAATTTTCTTCCACTTAAAGCGTAAATTGGACAGAATTTTTCTAAGTGAAAAAATCAAAACAATCAAACAGCTTCGCTTCTTGCAAGGAACTCAACAGTTTTGGAATAGTCGTTATTTCCTTCCGCTCCTAGTGGGAGTGAATGTGGTTTCGGATAGCGGCTTCAGTGAACGAATCTACTTCAGTTTCTGCGAATTTCCTCATCCGCTTCTTGCCAGGAGTCTTGATAGCTCTTCGCCGTTTCTTCCTTCCTTCAAAATACTGGAAATGGTGTTCCAGTGAATACTTTACGTTTACATTTGACAGGAGGCCCTTATTTTCTTTTTCTTTCAGGAAGTATTGACAAAGTCGAAAGACCAGACATCAACATACGACCTCTTAGAAGTGGAATACGTTGAATTTGCAGAAGATTCCATCATGTTGGAATTTTAAAAAATGGAGATTCCGAAGAAAAAAAAAAAATCCAAACTTAACATCACAAGGAAGGTACCAAGGTGAGAAGTCAGTTAACAAGCCATATCAAAAAACCCAAAAGACAATCTGCGTTTATACAGATGAAATAAAACCAAAATTTCGAAAGCTGAGCGTAGGTCTCTATTACTAGGTTTACAAAAAAGGCCTTTTCTGTCCTTAAACTGTTTATTATCTCCAACGTTTTTTCCTAGAAACTGGGGCATCTTCAGGGAGACGAAATTATAAATATAAAATTCAGAATGAGTAAAATATCATTTTCTTTTCTGTGATAACAACTCGAATTCAGAAATTCAGTTTAAGAAAATCAAATTTAAAATTTTTTAAGTTTGTGTGGGTAACAATGTTTTTCAATATGTTTTACCTAGTTCTTTAGTGACAGTCATTATAAATTCTTCGACATTAACTAACAGGGCAAGCTTACAATGAGCCTGCTAGGCACAGAAGGCAATGTGCTACCGTCAGGTTGGCAACTCTGGTTAGCCCTTTCAGCCTTTCCCATGGTGAGGCTCTGTGTGTCAGAAGTTGAAGACTCGAGGCCTCCGGCTTTTTTTTTTTTTTAAGGCCTTGAGAGATCCCGAGGTAGATCATCCATATGATAACCAGAGTAGTTGTTTAAGTATCTAATGATTAGTTCGAGTTGGTAGTGATTACTTTTTCAATTACTTCGCCAAAATATTATATTGATGGGTGTATGGGTTTTGGTGTGTGTGCTGGTGTAACAGTAGCTACAGGGTCGCTACTATTAGAGGCAAGTGACAATCGTGTATCGCGGATTGGGCAGACGCATGCTTCTGAGCCAATTGTAAGGTGAGCGAAAAAATGTCGCTCATGGATTGGGCTGTCTACCTTGGGATCTCTCAAGGCCATAAATGGAGCCATAAAAAAAAAAAAAAAAAAAAAAAAAAAAAAAAAAAAGCCGGGCCCGTTTGAATCCACTCCTGAGAAAAAATAACCATTACAGGTGGAGTCAATCCCAAATGGAGCAATTCGTTCGGGATCAGCATATTTCTGTGTCAAAATGATGGTTTCAATCGGAGCAGCTCAAATATATATATCGATTTCAACCACTGCTCTGCGCACATTCTTAGATCTCGGGTACTATAGTGTTGTGAATCAGGAGTGATCTAGCTATTGGGATCCTGATACAAGGGACTGGATGAGTTTTGGGAAAAGGGACGGATAATTACATTCTCATGAGCAGAGTTGAAAGTACTTGAGTACCCCAGTACTTGAGTAATTATTTCAATTACTATCGTTAGAACTTGAAGTTTCCACTTCAGAGTGATTCAAAGTTTGAAGTACTTGCCAAGTACAAGTTCAATTACTTTACCTGTTTTAACTTCAAGTTGCAGAAGTACAAGTACTTGTAATTACAAGGACAAGTACTTGTATCTGTCGGGATCAAGTTTTAATAACGATTTGCGCTTGTACAATTACAAGTACTTGTACTTGTAACTGAAATTCAAGTACAGCAAGTGCATTACAATTTTTTGTTGAAAATCAATAATATTCTGCTTCGGAATGTCTTTCCGTTTCCAAATGAAATCTACGGGAGCCTTACCTTGCCTTCAAACTAAAGTTCAAGGCACGAGAAAGCTTCCTAAAATCTAAATTTTGTGTTCCGGAGGATCTGAAATAAATACCCAGGGGGTCCTCGCTTTTAAAAATTCCGCTTTCCCCCGCTTACGAAATTTTGAAGCACCCATTTTCCTTCAATAATGCAATGATTACCACAGACCAGCTCACCGTCAGAAATTCAGTGATTACCAACATTTTTTTAAGATTTGAGAGGGAAAGGGGTGGTACTTGCGTTGCTTAAAGTACAAGTACAATTACAAGTACTTTGTACTTGCTGATTTTACAAGTACTTGTACTTGAACTAAAAAATTGGCAAGTACTTTTACTTGTCTTGGCTATTAAATTCAAAGTACTTGTAATTGTACTTGCCACTGCAATTTCAAGTACAAGTACTTTTGAGAACTTGTACTTGCAATTACTTTTCAATTACTTGTACTCGTACTTTGTACGATCGTACTTGAAAGTACGATTTGGTCAACTCTGCTCATGAGTGCAATGTAAACACCACAGTTGCGACGAGTTATCACTTATTCTGAAAACTTATTTATAAAAAATTATAAACTACTTATTTTTGTACTTCCTGGTGTAGCACACCCCTAATATCCCTAAAATCACCCTGTCCTCGCCCCATTCACCTCTTCTTGAAATGTGCAGCCTGACTACGATCCTAAATATGAAGCAAATATTAAGATAGTTATTAAAGAATAATACACTTAAGAGAATCAAATGCTAGCATACATTTTTATTCCCAACTTTCAAAAATAATTTATGATAGTGTTCGTTAGGTTCATACAGTTGCGTACAAACTTGAGAAGAAATTCATGATCAGGGACAGCAAGAGCAGGCACTCAACTCTAATTTGTTGAAAATTTGCAACTCAAACATTTAGTAAGCACAAAAATGCACCGATTCCATCCTCTTAACTGAAATTGATCGACAAACGTGAATTAACAAATATCTCACACGTTTCAAGTATTGTACCTATCAATAGAAGTGAGAAAAAATGCGTACGTACGTATGTATACGTACCTAATACATGAAATAATGGGACAGATACAATGAACTATCAAGCACAGAAAACCTGCAAAGATGGTTCTTCAAAGGAGGATTTATGAGAAGTAGTGCTGATTAAGAAATGTAAGGATACAGAGTTTGATAGAATTTAGTAGCATCTTCGGCGTACTCTCGTAGTCGGTTTAACCTTGGAATGTTGTAGAAGTTACCAGTAGATGAATAACTGATTTCAGGAACTTTGCTAGCAGCTCTTTCTATCGCATCGAGCTTTGTCAAGAGGTCCTCAACAATGACGTAAAGGCTGTCCCTATAAGAACATAAATGGAGAAAATGTTATTTTTTTATGTGGAAGTAACATGATCAAAGGAGTGAAGAAATATCAAACATTTTATCCACGAGCATAACTTTTAGTACCTATTTTACATTTAGAAAAAAATCATGTTTCTAAAATGCACTAAAAAATTGAATAATGGTTGTCATATCAGAATATTATTTGGAAAACTTCTTTTTTCCCATCAATTTTAATATTAGGTAATAGCAGTAACTATTGTGAGATGTGTGGGGGTGATCTATCCATCCGCCACTTCCTGGAGGATTGCCCAGCCCTTGCGGACCTCCGAGTCCACCAGCATCAGCCTCCTCTGTGGGTTGACGTTTTATCCGGATCAGACAAGGTCCGATCCCTGTTATTGTACCTGAGAGCCGCTGAGCTCTACTAAGAACATTGATATCTGATCTGTGATATATTGATGTACGTCTAGTCGTAGTTTTATTTCACTTCGCTTATTGTATATAATAGCATGTATATAGTTACTTCCCGATCTTACATCTAGTCTTAGTAGAATTATTTTATTTGTGGGGTTTTTTTAATCCACTTTGGGGTGAAACAGTGGTCCTCACTGTACTCCTCATTTTTTCCCCCTCCGAGTTTCCAATGGAGTTCATGATGACGCTCCTTGTTGGTCAAGGATGACAACATGGCTCCCCTTAGAATCGTGCCACTTCCAGTGTCCCTTAAGACACCGTGCCGTTATAATGCCGCTAATGACCGTTCTGGTTGAAATAAGGCTTAAACCTTAATTAAAAAAAATATATATCTATATATATTGTGACCATTATCTTCTCTAAGAGCCCTTGCCTGGACACGCCATCATTCCCCACCTCCAAATTAGGAATCATCTGATTATTAACTCTGAAGTTGTGGAGATGGAAAAAACAACCTTATACCTTATGTGAGGACTTGATAATAGGCAATCCGCATTTCATTTGTAACATTCTACCATTGATGAACATCCCACTCTTTTCAGATAATCTATCAATACTTGATTAAGAAAGAAAATTCCAAGTGCTCACTGGTTTTTTCGTATCCTGGTCATGTTATCCTCTAAAGTCAGAACAACAGTTGTTCTAGTTTTCTGCTGTAAGAGGACGAGGTCAGTGTTTTCTTCAACTCCAGATATCATTCTTACGCTGAAAAAGAGCGATTTAAACACTGATAACAATACAAGGTTCAGGTATTTCCTAGTAGAATTTACAGTCGTTACTTCCATACATAACGCATTCCACCCTACAAAACTTTACTCGTAGATTAAATCAATTCTTATGGATATTAGACCAATAAGTCATTCAAAAAACTTACTCTTCCTTCACATCAATATAGCATTCAGCAAGGGACAGCACCAGGTTGATGTCGGGTATTGTTTTATGAACTGTGCTGTCCCATCTCTCGACATACTCGGGAAAACAGGTGAAGAAATTGTACAGGTTGTTAGTAAGGTTTTCGTAATAGTTCATCGCGTCACCAAGTAAACTAGCTGAGGAAAACCGCCAGTAATCACTAATTATCAAGGAAATACACAAGGAAATAACTATGAAACCTGGAAGCCGCTCGCCATCCCTGTTTGTTATGACTCACATTTGACTGCTCTCACGGTGACAGCAATTCGACTTCTTCCTCTTCAAGAGAGTGTACCTAGTCCTAAACCGTGGGTTGTGGGGTCATCGTCTATTGGTTAAAGTAGAATCGATTAGCTTGGTGTCTTCATACTGAAGGGATTGGATAAAAATAAAGAGATAATTTGTATATATAATTTCAACTAGGTATAGGCTAGATTTTAATTTCTATATAAATATTCTTCCAACTGTTTTTTACACGAGACGTTCCAGACCCGACGCGAGCACCTCCCAACCCGCTGTCCTTTCCCCTCTGGTTGTTAGGAGTGTCTCAAGCCTGCCCTCTGCGGCCGCGCAAAATTAGCGCTCGTTGCAAATACTGAGGAAATCACAGTCTGACCGGCTATGAGTAGCGAAGTTCTATGATTGTTCACTGGTTCTTGTTCTCGTTGTCAACGACAATGACAAAAATATTACAAAGGTGGGCAAAAAGCCTATAAACACTTCAAGGAATCACCCCATACAAAGAGAATAATTCCGAGCGGTGCGGGGGAGTATACTTCCTAACTACCTACTGAAAATTAATTTCTAAATATTTGAACATTGAACAAAATATATCCAAAAAATAGATTAAAAAAAGAAAGTTACATTAACATTTAGCGGTAAGCACTTATAAACTTAGAATAAATTCGTTCTGGTCCTATTACAATAAGCCATACAAAAACCATCTTTTTAAACTTTTGAAGGGTTACCTATATAATAGTGGTGATCGAATAGATACTGCTGCATTGAAGAGAAGAATCGGTAGATTATAATGAATATGATTGTTTGATTTAAAAAGTCCGGAACGAGGAGCTGAATGAATGGCAAAGCTATATTGACGTATTTCAACATGACATGCTTGATAACTGTCGGTCTCAGAAAACTGAAACGAACCAGTATACTTGTGATAGAACGTTAGGGCTGATTTTACATATAACTGTTTCAACGAAAAAACCTTAAGGGTATTAAACAGATCAACTGAAGGGTAGCATTTATAACTATGTGATATCACCTTGAGGATAGCCTTTTGCATTACCTACGTAAAGAGATTCTAAATTACTTTTCCATGTCCCTCCACAAGCTGTAATACCAAACAAAGCATTGGCTGGACCAACGCCTTGTAAGTACAACATGATAAGAAAGTCAAGTTGTAAAAATTTACAAATATCGTAAAATAAATACCTATAGGTATTTCCTCAACTGCTTGGTAACCAGCAGTAGTCCTCTGTAGACTAGTGGATAGCACAACAGACTACTGAGTCAAAGGACCAGACACCGATTTTTGCATTTGAATTCACCTCCGAAACATATTTTTAAACGTCATTATTTTAAGCCATATTTTAGAACGCCATTTTGATCTATTTGTACAACTAATCTGAATTTTAACAAAGAGATTGACCACTCGATGTTATGCGTTTTTGAGATGCGAGCTTGCAAGCATCCAGACCGCCAAACTATACAAATCATTATGGTTTATTTGTCCAACTAATTTGAATTTTTACTAAGGGATTGGCCACTTGAATCAGGAAGAGATGAAATAGCTTTAAAAAACAGGCGCTCAAATTCGATTCAGTATATTTTGTTTGTACATTTGACAATAACTCCCTACAGTTACGGATATTTACAAAGGTTGGCAATGCTGAGGGGTTGCTTTGTGGTGAGGAATAGGATGGAGTGGGAGTGACTCGCGTCGGGTCTGGAACGTCTCGTGTTTTTTACTACTTGTACACTTGTGTAGTTAAGGTGGGGTTACCTTGGCCACCTAACTTTGGAAGTCTCCATTCAGGTCTCTGATGTACTTACATAAATTATTGCTCAATACCCGTATCACTTATAAAACAATCCAATTTCAATTATTAATCTCCATATAGTATTGGTAATCTTTCTAAAAAAAAAAAGAGGGGCATAATCAATAACAGAAAAAGTCATCTGACTGGCATGTTTAGTGAAGACGATATTTTCACTATATAACTGAATGACATAGTTGTTCTGAAATGCGACATGACATAGTGCGTGTGTGTATGTTCAATGACAGTTGTACTGAAATGTATTATTGTTCAGATTTCATTGATATTACTATTATAGCAAGGAGAGTATGCCTCTATGATAAGTTGATCTTGGTCGTCTAATAGGGGTTTCACCCCATTACGGCCTCCACCTCCCCTTAGCCGTACCCTGACCACACATAACTGTTATTGTAATTCAACTCACAGCATTGATATATCGACGGGGACATCGTCCCACATATTGACACTGACATTGATACAGCTGTTATTACTGACACTGATATAAAACAGAGCTCTCTGATATTGGCTCTGTAACATTTTTTGATACTGATATTAGTGTGATTGTCATCATTGACACTGCAATCGGAACAGAGTTCCCTGACACTGATATTAGACCAGAGGTCCGTGATATTGATGACATAGTTGGAACATCGTTCCCTGAAACTGATATTGGAACAGCGTTCCCTGATATTGATACTGGCATTATTGATGCTGTGAGCCGAGATTAATTACTGATAACTGACTCCCTGATAATTGATACTGATAGATTTATAGTTTGATATACTGGTATAATTAGATAACCAAGATCAATGCTACACTGATATAATACTGGAATTATTCATACTGACATGAACCAATGAACAATGGTATTATAAAGGGTGAAGGTGTGACTTACCACCTGGAACGCTTCACTGTTTATAACTGTCCTCTCTATCTGCTAGAGGGCCCACTTCCGCTCTCATCCCCACTCCACTCGCCTTCAGGACACCCCCTGATCCCCACTCTACTCGCCTTCGCGACACTCCCCCCTCAAGAAAATGGAATAGGAGTGTCAAATAAAAGGGTTTATGGAAGTGGAATGAAATTATAATAAAGCAAGAAGGTACAATTATTTTAAACTGACATACGTGTGAACTACAAATTGAATTGGTAATTTATTTTTTATGATGTGCGCAAGCAAGATTAAATAGATTTCCAGTCCATTTTTGTATATTTAGAATAGCCTGTTTAGCTGCAGCACGTTGGGGTCTGATAGGCTGGGGTTCGACAACCGAAGGACGCGTTGAAGTCTGAGTAGAAGAGGATTTGGATGGTCCCTGTTGTGATTGACAGTCTGTAGTTGACATTGGTAGATCATGCAATAAAATTGGGTCAGAAGAAGAGTGTTCAAGGGTTTGATCGAGGTTGGAATCCTTCTCAGTGTCAATCGCAGTGTTCCGTTTATTTACAGGTTGATCAGTTAAATCTGGTTGTGAGTAACCACTGACCTCAAGAGGATAGATATGATTGAGGGATCGATTGATGATATTACCATTCAAGAGCATAATACGAGCAGTTCTGTATTGTCCATCGGCACTGGCTAAAAGACTTGTAATTTTACCAGTTTTCCAATGAACACGATTGAGTGTATCTCCTTTGATCTGTACAATATCTCCAATTTTAGGTAAATGATTTGAAATTACTCGAGGTTTTGGATGTTCAGATTGAAAACGTTCCCTGAGACTCAGTAGGTATTGGTTCACAAACATATTTTTGTACTCATTTAGTAGCAATAATGTGCGTTTCCAACCTTGAACGAGTTGTCGACAGGTGTCAGTATCAGTCAGTAATGGTTCAAAACCTCCTTCTTCTAACACTGGTGGACCGTGAGACCTTAAAAAATGAGCAGGTGTGAGGATTTGCTCAAGATCCTTTCCAACAGCAGTAAGAGGCCGCTCATTCAAGATACTCTCAATTTCTTTAAGTACAGTATGAAGCTGGCTATCATTGAGTAAGATTTTATCTAGTGTGCGGTACAGACATCGTTCAACTAGGCCTATCAGACGTTCATAGAAGCCACCTTGCCAGGGTGATAATTCAGGAATGAATTTCCATTTTATTTTATTGGTTGTATTGGAAGGTGTTTCCATTACTCTGGCTGTCAATTTAAACTGAGCTGCATTGTCTGAGATAATCAGTTTGGGAGCTCCTCTACAAGCAACAAATCTACGAAGAGCAAGGAGAAATTCGTCAGCTGTTAGATTCTTTACTACTTCTAAGTGGACTGCCCTTACTGCCATACACGTAAAGAGACAGCACCACCGTTTTTGAGATGTTCCATCTTCAGTGACTGTTAAGGGACCCAAATAATCAAAACCGCAATTAGTGAATGGTGAACTATAGGTGACTCTTTCAGTTGGTAATTCTGGCATGGTTGGTAATACGTAAGGACCACTACCGTACTTAATACATTGTTGGCAACGCCTCAAAACTGATGAAACTTGTGCTCTCCCTTGTGGTATCCAATATAATTGGCGTATTTGAGATAAAGTATGAGAGACGCCAACATGATAATTTTGCTCATGAAAAAGTTGGATTATTTGGGATGTGACAGAACACTTTTTTGGTAGAAGTATTGGATACTTTTGATCAAATGACAATTCTGCATTCGTTAATCTTCCCTTGCAACGAAGAACATCGTCTTGATCTACGAAAAGTCCCAATGACTTTTTCAGAACTGTTGATTTATTAGTAAATTCTTGAGGGAAGAAATGGCGTTGTAACTTTCTGATAATATCTAGTTCCAGTGTAGTGGTCTTAACCAAGTAATTCAGGTCTGGTGGTGGATTTGTCGAGTGATCAGGCGGGGTTGTTAATTGCCTAGGATCGGTGTTCGTAATTGCAAGAATATGAGGGCTATTTTCATTGTCTCTAGTTACTTGTAAAGGATCAAATGAAGGCCAATTTGAAGTTGGTGAAGATAGAAAAGAAGGTCCATGTATCCACTCTTTGGGTAAGGTAATCAGTTCTAAACGACGAGTAGCAATATCAGCTGAAATTAATTTAGTTGGTACGTACCGCCATTGAATATGACGTTGTTTGGTGATCTCAGTAACCCTTCTTGTTACAAAGAAAGGAAGTAGTTTCTCAGATCGTAACCATCCTAAAACTATCTGACTATCGGTCCATAAAATTATATTTTTTATATGGAGATTCAATGCATTTTGAACATAAATCAGTAATCTTGTACCAATGAGTACAGCCATTAGCTCCAGTTTGGGTATTGTAAGACTATCCCTTTGACGAACGGGTGTAAGCCTTGATTTGGACATAACAAATCGGACCTGGTCATGAGAGGAGGAATAGCTACGAAGGTAGACCACAGCGGTATAAGCATCCTTGGAAGCGTCCGTAAAACAATGGAGTTCGTGCTCCAACTTATCTAGATCATTGAATCCAAATTCTGACAGGAAAGAACGAGGGATTGTAAATTTCGGGATCTCTTGGAGGTATCTCACACAATTCAACCATTCCTGTTGACTAGCGTTTGATAATGGTGTGTCCCATTTGATTTTATTAACCTATAAATGTTGTAAAAAGAGTCTTGCTGGTAAAGTGAGTGGTGCTATAAATCCACATGGGTCAAAAATTGAAGCAATTGTTTGAAGTACTTCTCGTTTTGTGGTACAAGTCTTGTCAAAAATTATGGGATTGACTGATAACTTCAGAACATCAGTTTTGGTATCTCATGTAACACCTAACACAGAAACTGGAGAATCGTGGATACGTCGTTCTTCGGAAATAGCATTTACAAATTCAACACTATTGGATGTCCAATAGCGAATATTCATTGACAACTCACTAAAATATTTTCGGGCTTCTTGGTGAAGTGTGAGCGCATCCTCAATTGACTCAACTCCTGCTACTAAGTTTTCTACATATAGGCATTGTGACATACGTGTTGAAAACGTGGTATTTTTCTGTATTAGGTGGTGACGTATAGTCGCAGCAAGTAAGTAGGGGCTAGAAATGATTCCAAATGGGACTCTACAAAAGCGAAATTGTATGATATTATCTTCAGTGAGTTCTTCATTAAAATCTTTAACCCACAAAAAACGTGTGACATCGCGATCGTTTTCTTGCAATCCAACTTGTAAAAAAGCCTTTTCAATATCTGCTGTAATTCCTATACGATGAGTACGGAATTTGACAAGCAAGCTCGTTAGGTCTTCAAGCATAAGAGGCCCTTTGTAAAGAAAATCATTCAAGCTAAACTGGCCCTTCGTTTTTGCGGAAGCATCGTATACTACACTCAATTTAGTACTTTTTTGTGGTTGGAGGACACAATGATGAGGCAAATAATGAACTGGGTGTGAGCTGGGGAGTGAGTTTGCTTTGATTATTTCTATGACTCCCTTTTGTAACTGATCTTGGAAAACTGCGTCATATTGTTGTAAAACATTTTTATCACTTCTCTTAATCAAAGATTTCAATCGTCCAAACGCTAGACCAAAGTTGATGGGTAAGTCAGGGGGGTATTGTACCCATGGCCACTTGACGTGATATCGGCCATTGTTAAATTTAATGGTGTCATTGAAATACTGTATGACTTCATCATCTTGTTTGCTTTTTGGGGAATCCTTAATGCCAATAGATTCTAGTTCCCAAATATCTTTGATATTATCTTCTTGTAGAGGTGGATCAGGATTTGTGAAACTACCCTTGTCGATAAGATGACCCCTTTGTGTATAAGTCAAAATTGACAGACAATGTTCTGGTTGAGTTTTGGGGTAACATCCCGAAATTATCCATCCAAGATTAGATTTTAGGAGGTAGAGGTTTTTGAAATCATTTTTCTTTCTCCTGTTAAAAAATAGTGATAATAATCATTACCTATTATGATATCTATAGGGGTATCCTTTTCAACGTCTTTAACAAGGGGAAATTCGGGGAAATAGGCCTTTATCTTGTGCTGCAATTTTGTTGTTGATGGAATATTTCCAGTGGTTGTTGGCACTTCATATGCTGATACTTCAAATGTACTCTCATTGGTGAGAACTATAAATGATACTAATGATTTATTATTAATTTCCTTTGGAGTCATGGTGCCAAATGTAAAGATTGTTTGTCGAGTTTCTTCAAGTACCGGAAGTTTTAGTATTTTAGCAGTTATAGATTTGATGTAACTTTTTTGACTCCCTGTATCGAAAAGTAATCTGCAAAGCATTGAACCCTTTGATTTATTGAGAGCAATAAGGTGCCGTTGAAGTCTGTTATACTGTATCTTGATTAACCTGAGAGAACATGGAACTCACTTTCTCGGATTGTTGTTTTTCCAAAGATGGACAGAGGCACCGATTGTGTTTTCCGAAAATACCACAATGAATACACTTTCGCTTATTCGTGCACTGGGAGGATGTGTGTTGGCGATGGAGACATTGGTAGCAACGATTTTTTAATAATGATTTCCTTTCAGTGATCGAAGTATGAACTTTACACTCATCATTGTAGTGTGACCCGTTACAGAATATGCAGCATTTGCGAGGTTTTTTAAAGGGTGGTTCGGATCTGGACTGTGAGGCATAGTTTTGGGTACCCTGTTGTTTATTGTCGTTTATTTGGAACTTGCGTTTAAATGCAACATTCTTATTTTGAGCCCTCTGGAATTTGTTTGGACGATCTTTGTTCCTCCATTGAGATTTAGATTTCAAATTGAATTGAGTGTAAGCGTGACCTGGTTTTGAACTCATGTTACTGGAGTACAAAGATTCAGTGGTGAAACTATCATTTGTATTCTGTGACTTAGAACAACAAGCATCCCTAATATCTGACATATTAGAGGATATTTCCCGAGCAGTAATAATTTTCTCCAAGTAACTTCTAATGTCGTCAACTGATTGGTCATCAGTCCCCATCATCATTCGTAAATCAAAAATTATATCCTGTGGAAATTTTTCAAGCAAAGTAGCTCGGAGTTGGTTGTGATTAGTATTTTCTCCCATCGACTTTAAAACTCGTAAATGTCTCTCTATGTCATCAAGTACTCTCCTAGACGTATTAATGTTAGATGTTGCCTTTGGAATATTGCAAAGAGCAACATAATGAGCATCTATGATTAATCCTTTCTTGCCAAACCTTTCTGACAATTTATCTACTGCTATTTTGTAATTGGTATTTGTAATATCAAGTCCCTCAATGGCACGTTTTGCATCACCTTCTAATAAACTATTCAAGTATGATAATTTATCAACATCACTCAAGTTTTTTCGATTTTCAATATTTGTGGAAAAACGATCCCAAAATTCGTGCCAATGTAAAATATTTCCATCATATTTCGGAAGTTCTAACTTTGGGAGACGACTTGATGGTTGTGTGTCCTTTGAGAAAAAATTTGACTGAGATTGAACAGACGATGTATCCAACTCTCTAGTACTGTTACGTCTTGTATCAAATTCAACAAGTAGATCTTCAGCTTGCAACTGTAATTCCGTGAACCTCTCAATTTGTTCGTCAACATCTGTTGTGACATTTTGTTGTCTGAGAAAACTTTGTACTTCTTTGACTAATCTTTCTACTGACAATTTTAGTTTTCCAATGTTGATTTCGTCATCTTGGGATATAGGTTGTTCGTCCTTCAGTTTTTGTACGATCAACTGACATTCCACTAACCCTTCTTGGACCCTTATTGCCATCTTTTCCATTCTTTTTATCGATAATTTCTCCATTATCACTGTCAATAAATTGAATGTCAGTAACTTTCCCTCAATATTATCTGTAACAGATTGCAAACCCAGCGCTTCGAATTTCTATATGATAGAATGTCTCTAATAATAAATAAATAAAAACCTATAGGAAAACTTTTAAAGATTTATTGAATTTTCGAAAAAATTAACTAAATGAACACTACTGAATGAAAGTTGATTTCAAAACTACCTAATTGTTTCGAGGAGCAAAGGGGTCGTTCTCAGGTAAAAGAAAGAGGGAGGCCGAACGTATTGTTGCCTGTTGGTATGGTATGAGCCGAGGAATGTCTACCTGACTCCGTACCCTTCGGGATAAAGTTTCTCTTATCGCTAAGGCGTCCATCCAAAGGTCACAAAGGCAGGTGTTATATTTCGTGAGGGACAAAGAGAAACGAATGCTATGGATTAGATTGCGCAATTGATTGCAACAAATTGAAGCGCAAAAAATAAATTGTGATTCCTAATAATACGTTGTCAGGATGTGGTTTCAATGGGTGATATTCCTACTCATTTCTCTAGACCGAATTTCAACTAAAACACATCCCACTTCTGACACCATTTAGTGAAGACGATATTTTCACTATATAACTGAATGACATAGTTGTTCTGAAATGCGACATGACATAGTGCGTGTGTGTATGTTCAATGACAGTTGTACTGAAATGTATTATTGTTCAGATTTCATTGATATTACTATTATAGCAAGGAGAGTATGACTCTATGATAAGTTGATCTTGGTCGTCTAATAGGGGTTTCACCCCATTACGGCCTCCACCTCCCCTTAGCCGTACCCTGACCACACATAACTGTTATTGTAATTCAACTCACAGCATTGATATATCGACGGGGACATCGTCCCACATATTGACACTGACATTGATACAGCTGTTATTACTGACACTGATATAAAACAGAGCTCTCTGATATTGATATTGACTCTGTAACATTTTTTGATACTGATATTAGTGTGATTGTCATCATTGACACTGCAATCGGAACAGAGTTCCCTGACACTGATATTAGACCAGAGGTCCTTGATATTGATGACATAGTTGGAACATCGTTCCCTGAAACTGATATTGGAACAGCGTTCCCTGATATTGATACTGGCATTATTGATGCTGTGAGTTGAGATTAATTACTGATAACTGACTTCCTGATAATTGATACTGATAGATTTATAGTTTGATATACTGGTATAATTAGATAACCAAGATCAATGCTACACTGATATAATACTGGAATTAATCATACTGACATGAACCAATGAACAATGGTATTATAAAGGGTGAAGGTGTGACTTACCACCTGGAACGCTTCACTGTTTACAACTGCCCTCTCTATCTGCTAGAGGGCCCACTTCCGCTCTCATCCCCACTCCACTCGCCTTCGGGACACCCCCTGATCCCCACTCTACTCGCCTTCGCGACACTCCCCCCTCAAGAAATTGGAATAGGAGTGTCAAATAAAAGGGTTTATGGAAGTGGAATGAAATTATAATAAAGCAAGAAGGTACAATTATTTTAAACTGACATACGTGTGAACTACAAATTGAATTGGTAATTTATTTTTTATGATGTGCGCAAGCAAGATTAAATAGATTTCCAGTCCATTTTTGTATATTTAGAATAGCCTGTTTAGCTGCAGCACGTTGGGGTCTGATAGGCTGGGGTTCCACAACCGAAGGACGCGTTGAAGTCTGAGTAGAAGACGATTTGGATGGTCCCTGTTGTGATTGACAGTCTGTAGTTGACATTGGTAGATCATGCAATAAAATTGGGTCAGAAGAAGAGTGTTCAAGGGTTTGATCGAGGTTGGAATCCTTCTCAGTGTCAATCGCAGTGTTCCGTTTATTTACAGGTTGATCAGTTAAATCTGGTTGTGAGTAACCACTGACCTCAAGAGGATAGATATGATTGAGGGATCGATTGATGATATTACCATTCAAGAGCATAATACGAGCAGTTCTGTATTGTCCATCGGCACTGGCTAAAAGACTTGTAATTTTACCAGTTTTCCAATGAACACGATTGAGTGTATCTCCTTTGATCTGTACAATATCTCCAATTTTAGGTAAATGATTTGAAATTACTCGAGGTTTTGGATGTTCAGATTGAAAACGTTCCCTGAGACTCAGTAGGTATTGGTTCACAAACATATTTTTGTACTCATTTAGTAGCAATAATGTGCGTTTCCAACCTTGAACGAGTTGTCGACAGGTGTCAGTATCAGTCAGTAATGGTTCAAAACCTCCTTCTTCTAACACTGGTGGACCGTGAGACCTTAAAAAATGAGCAGGTGTGAGGATTTGCTCAAGATCCTTTCCAACAGCAGTAAGAGGCCGCTCATTCAAGATACTCTCAATTTCTTTAAGTACAGTATGAAGCTGGCTATCATTGAGTAAGATTTTATCTAGTGTGCGGTACAGACATCGTTCAACTAGGCCTATCAGACGTTCATAGAAGCCACCTTGCCAGGGTGATAATTCAGGAATGAATTTCCATTTTATTTTATTGGTTGTATTGGAAGGTGTTTCCATTACTCTGGCTGTCAATTTAAACTGAGCTGCATTGTCTGAGATAATCAGTTTGGGAGCTCCTCTACAAGCAACAAATCTACGAAGAGCAAGGAGAAATTCGTCAGCTGTTAGATTCTTTACTACTTCTAAGTGGACTGCCCTTACTGCCATACACGTAAAGAGACAGCACCACCGTTTTTGAGATGTTCCATCTTCAGTGACTGTTAAGGGACCCAAATAATCAAGACCGCAATTAGTGAATGGTGAACTATAGGTGACTCTTTCAGTTGGTAATGCTGGCATGGTTGGTAATACGTAAGGACCACTACCGTACTTAATACATTGTTGGCAACGCCTCAAAACTGATGAAACTTGTGCTCTCCCTTGTGGTATCCAATATAATTGGCGTATTTGAGATAAAGTATGAGAGACGCCAACATGATAATTTTGCTCATGAAAAAGTTGGATTATTTGGGATGTGACAGAACACTTTTTTGGTAGAAGTATTGGATACTTTTGATCAAATGACAATTCTGCATTCGTTAATCTTCCCTTGCAACGAAGAACATCGTCTTGATCTACGAAAAGTCCCAATGACTTTTTCAGACCTGTTGATTTATTAGTAAATTCTTGAGGGAAGAAATGGCGTTGTAACTTTCTGATAATATCTAGTTCCAGTGTAGTGGTCTTAACCAAGTAATTCAGGTCTGGTGGTGAATTTGTCGAGTGATCAGGCGGGGTTGTTAATTGCCTAGGATCGGTGTTCGTAATTGCAAGAATATGAGGGCTATTTTCATTGTCTCTAGTTACTTGTAAAGGATCAAATGAAGGCCATTTTGAAGTTGGTGAAGATAGAAAAGAAGGTCCATGTATCCACTCTTTGGGTAAGGTAATCAGTTCTAAACGACGAGTAGCGATATCAGCTGAATTTAATTTAGTTGGTACGTACCGCCATTGAATATGACGTTGTTTGGTGATCTCAGTAACCCTTCTTGTTACAAAGAGAGGAAGTAGTTTCTCAGATCGTAACCATCCTAAAACTATCTGACTATCGGTCCATAAAATTATATTTTTTATATGGAGATTCAATGCATTTTGAACATAAATCAGTAATCTTGTACCAATGAGTACAGCCATTAGCTCCAGTTTGGGTATTGTAAGACTATCCCTTTGACGAACGGGTGTAAGCCTTGATTTGGACATAACAAATCGGACCTGGTCATGAGAGGAGGAATAGCTACGAAGGTAGACCACAGCGGTATAAGCATCCTTGGAAGCGTCCGTAAAACAATGGAGTTCGTGCTCCAACTTATCTAGATCATTGAATCCAAATTCTGACAGGAAAGAACGAGGGATTGTAAATTTCGGGATCTCTTGGAGGTATCTCACACAATTCAACCATTCCTGTTGACTAGCGTTTGATAATGGTGTGTCCCATTTGATTTTATTAACCCATAAATGTTGTAAAAAGAGTCTTGCTGGTAAAGTGAGTGGTGCTATAAATCCACATGGGTCAAAAATTGAAGCAATTGTTTGAAGTACTTCTCGTTTTGTGGTACAAGTCTTGTCAAAAATTATGGGATTGACTGATAACTTCAGAACATCAGTTTTTGTATCCCATGTAACACCTAACACAGAAACTGGAGAATCGAGGATACGTTGTTCTTCGGGAATAGTATTTACAAATTCAACACTATTGGATGTCCAATCCCGAATATTCATTGACAACTCACTAAAATATTTTCGGGCTTCTTGGTGAAGTGTGAGCGCATCCTCAATTGATTCAACTCCTGTTACTAAATTGTCTACATATAGGCATTGTGACATACGTGTTGAAAACGTGGTATTTTTCTGTATTAGGTGGTGACGTATAGTCGCAGCAAGTAAGTAGGGGCTAGAAATGATTCCAAATGGGACTCTACAAAAGCGAAATTGTATGATATTATCTTCAGTGAGTTCTTCATTAAAATCTTTAACCCACAAAAAACGTGTGACATCGCTATCGTTTTCTTGCAATCCAACTTGTAAAAAAGCCTTTTCAATATCTGCTGTAATTCCTATACGATGAGTACGGAATTTTACAAGCAAGCTCGTTAGGTCTTCAAGCATAAGAGGCCCTTTGTAAAGAAAATCATTCAAGCTAAACTGGCCCTTCGTTTTTGCGGAAGCATCGTATACTACACTCAATTTAGTACTTTTTTGTGGTTGGAGGACACAATGATGAGGCAAATAATGAACTGGGTGTGAGCTGGGGAGTGAGTTTGCTTTGATTATTTCTATGACTCCCTTTTGTAACTGATCTTGGAAAACTGCGTCATATTGTTGTAAAACATTTTTATCACTTCTCTTAATCAAAGATTTCAATCGTCCAAACGCTAGACCAAAGTTGATGGGTAAGTCAGGGGGGTATTGTACCCATGGCCACTTGACGTGATATCGGCCATTGTTAAATTTAATGGTGTCATTGAAATACTGTATGACTTCATCATCTTGTTTGCTTTTTGGGGAATCCTTAATGCCAATAGATTCTAGTTCCCAAATATCTTTGATATTATCTTCTTGTAGAGGTGGATCAGGATTTGTGAAACTACCCTTGTCGATAAGATGACCCCTTTGTGTATAAGTCAAAATTGACAGACAATGTTCTGGTTGAGTTTTGGGGTAACATCCCGAAATTATCCATCCAAGATTAGATTTTAGGAGGTAGAGGTTTTTTGAAATCATTTTTCTTTCTCCTGTTAAAAAATAGTGATAATAATCATTACCTATTATGATATCTATAGGGGTATCCTTTTCAACGTCTTTAACAAGGGGAAATTCGGGGAAATAAGCCTTTATCTTTTGCTGCAATTTTGTTGTTGATGGAATATTTCCAGTGGTTGTTGGCACTTCATATGCTGATACTTCAAATGTACTCTCATTGGTGAGAACTATAAATGATACTAATGATTTATTATTAATTTCCTTTGGAGTCATGGTGCCAAATGTAAAGATTGTTTGTCGAGTTTCTTCAAGTACCGGAAGTTTTAGTATTTTAGCAGTTATAGATTTGATGTAACTTTTTTGACTCCCTGTATCGAAAAGTAATCTGCAAAGCATTGAACCCTTTGATTTATTGAGAGCAATAAGGTGCCGTTGAAGTCTGTTATACTGTATCTTGATTAACCTGAGAGAACATGGAACTCACTTTCTCGGATTGTTGTTTTTCCAAAGATGGACAGAGGCACCGATTGTGTTTTCCGAAAATACCACAATGAATACACTTTCGCTTATTCGTACACTGGGAGGATGTGTGTTGGTGATGGAGACATTGGTAGCAACGATTTTTTAATAATGATTTCCTTTCAGTGATCGAAGTATGAACTTTACACTCATCATTGTAGTGTGACCCGTTACAGAATATGCAGCATTTGCGAGGTTTTTTAAAGGGTGGTTCGGATCTGGACTGTGAGGCATAGTTTTGGGTACCCTGTTGTTTATTGTCGTTTATTTGGAACTTGCGTTTAAATGCAACATTCTTATTTTGAGCCCTCTGGATTTTGTTTGGACGATCTTTGTTCTTCCATTGAGGTTGAGATTTCAAATTGAATTGAGTGTAAGCGTGACCTGGTTTTGAACTCATGTTACTGGAGTACAAAGATTCAGTGGTGAAACTATCATTTGTATTCTGTGACTTAGAACAACAAGCATCCCTAATATCTGACATATTAGAGGATATTTCCCGAGCAGTAATAATTTTCTCCAAGTAACTTCTAATGTCGTCAACTGATTGGTCATCAGTCCCCATCATCATTCGTAAATCAAAAATTATATCCTGTGGAAATTTTTCTAGCAAAGTAGCTCGGAGTTGGTTGTGATTAGTATTTTCTCCCATCGACTTTAAAACTCGTAAATGTCTCTCTATGTCATCAAGTACTCTCCTAGACGTATTAATGTTAGATGTTGCCTTTGGAATATTGCAAAGAGCAACATAATGAGCATCTATGATTAATCCTTTCTTGCCAAACCTTTCTGACAATTTATCTACTGCTATTTTGTAATTGGTATTTGTAATATCAAGTCCCTCAATGGCACGTTTTGCATCACCTTCTAATAAACTATTCAAGTATGATAATTTATCAACATCACTCAAGTTTTTTCGATTTTCAATATTTGTGGAAAAACGATCCCAAAATTCGTGCCAATGTAAAATATTTCCATCATATTTCGGAAGTTCTAACTTTGGGAGACGACTTGATGGTTGTGTGTCCTTTGAGAAAAAATTTGACTGAGATTGAACAGACGATGTATCCAACTCTCTAGTACTGTTACGTCTTGTATCAAATTCAACAAGTAGATCTTCAGCTTGCAACTGTAATTCCGTGAACCTCTCAATTTGTTCGTCAACATCTGTTGTGACATTTTGTTGTCTGAGAAAACTTTGTACTTCTTTGACTAATCTTTCTACTGACAATTTTAGTTTTCCAATGTTGATTTCGTCATCTTGGGATATAGGTTGTTCGTCCTTCAGTTTTTGTACGATCAACTGACATTCCACTAACCCTTCTTGGACCCTTATTGCCATCTTTTCCATTCTTTTTATCGATAATTTCTCCATTATCACTGTCAATAAATTGAATGTCAGTAACTTTCCCTCAATATTATCTGTAACAGATTGCAAACCCAGCGCTTCGAATTTCTATATGATAGAATGTCTCTAATAATAAATAAATAAATAAATAAAAACCTATAGGAAAACTGTTTAAAGATTTATTGAATTTTCGAAATAATTAACTAAATGAACACTACTGAATGATAGTTGATTTCAAAACTACCTAATTGTTTCGAGGAGCAAAGGGGTCGTTCTCAGGTAAAAGCAAGAGGGAGGCCGAACGTATTGTGGCCTGTTGGTATGGTATGAGCCGAGGAATGTCTACCTGACTCCGTACCCTTCGGGATAAAGTTTCTCTTATCGCTAAGGCGTCCATCCAAAGGTCACAAAGGCAGGTGTTATATTTCGTGAGGGACAAAGAGAAACGAATGCTATGGATTAGATTGCGCAATTGATTGCAACAAATTGAAGCGCAAAAAATAAATTGTGATTCCTAATAATACGTTGTCAGGATGTGGTTTCAATGGGTGATATTCCTACTCATTTCTCTAGACCGAATTTCAACTAAAACACATCCCACTTCTGACACCATTTAGTGAAGACGATAATTTCACTATATAACTGAATGACATAGTTGTTCTGAAATGCGACATGACATAGTGCGTGTGTGTATGTTCAATGACAGTTGTACTGAAATGTATTATTGTTCAGATTTCATTGATATTACTATTATAGCAAGGAGAGTATGCCTCTATGATAAGTTGATCTTGGTCGTCTAATAGGGGTTTCACCCCATTACGGCCTCCACCTCCCCTTAGCCGTACCCTGACCACACATAACTGTTATTGTAATTCAACTCACAGCATTGATATATCGACGGGGACATCGTCCCACATATTGACACTGACATTGATACAGCTGTTATTACTGACACTGATATAAAACAGAGCTCTCTGATATTGATATTGCTCTGTAACATTTTTTGATACTGATATTAGTGTGATTGTCATCATTGACACTGCAATCGGAACAGAGTTCCCTGACACTGATATTAGACCAGAGGTCCGTGATATTGATGACATAGTTGGAACATCGTTCCCTGAAACTGATATTGGAACAGCGTTCCCTGATATTGATACTGGCATTATTGATGCTGTGAGCCGAGATTAATTACTGATAACTGACTCCCTGATAATTGATACTGATAGATTTATAGTTTGATATACTGGTATAATTAGATAACCAAGATCAATGCTACACTGATATAATACTGGAATTAATCATACTGACATGAACCAATGAACAATGGTATTATAAAGGGTGAAGGTGTGACTTACCACCTGGAACGCTTCACTGTTTATAACTGTCCTCTCTATCTGCTAGAGGGCCCACTTCCGCTCTCATCCCCACTCCACTCGCCTTCAGGACACCCCCTGATCCCCACTCTACTCGCCTTCGCGACAGCATGAGCCTAGGTAAGGCATCAATCCAAGCAGGGGTGTGGGTCGCCCCATCAGGGAAACTAGCTATGTAACACCTCAATTTCTTTCTTGTAAGTAAAAAGAATGATATGTGGTGAATTCACCAGACAATAAATCCACTACAATGAGCTATTCATCAACACTATCCTAGACCAAAGTTTATGAAATTCAGCTCTAAGTTCATGCATAAGCCAAGGATAAGCATTTAATATTGGCATTACTTATGACGAATCCCAATGGTTGATATTTAAGGGTTAAAATATTTAAAGACCTAATCCCAAAAACTTTTGAAATAAAAGGGTATTTTTTGTTTGACTTATTGCAGTGAAGCTCAATGACTCAAATGATAACATGGGGTTTCTGTTCGTTTCCCATAATTAGGGCAACTTTTTCTGGGACTACCTGTTGTCCCAGGCCTGTAGGATGCCTTTGACCGAGGTAACCTCATGTTTGACCCTCCTGCCCCCATGGTAAATGACCATGCCTGACTGAAATGGAACTTTTTTCATAACCATCTGGCGATTTTATAATTCCGATTCAATAGGTCGCTGCTTCAAATCATAATAGGTAAGTAATACATATCCCTCTTGGAAGAAGAGAGTTCTCTTCTTCCATGACATATCCGTATTACTGGAAACTTTACTCCGAGTTGGAGACGCTAAAAACTTGAAAGAAAGGATCTTGAATTCTTGAGTAAACTCACGCTTACTTTTGACGGTGTGAAAATACGATAACTCACCACTAAAATTTTACTTGTCTAGGGAGAGAAGGAATAACAGTGAGGAAGGTGTTGTGTTGCTTGGTGTCCATCGACCTTGCTGCTCCTGTCAGCTTCATCATCGTCTCTACAGTGAAGTAGTATCTGTCTGTTGGTGAAACCCATGTAACTTGTAAATCCTGCAGGAGGTACCTACTTAATCAAATATTTTATTTATATAATTATGTGTTTACTAAGGTCTACCAAACCCATATATTCTAATAAATACCAAATACCTACTTAACATTAGGATCGTATAAATGCTAATTCGCTATTATTGATTCGTGTTTTGTTTCGGTTGTTGAGAACTGGGAAGTAACATGAGCTTGAATAGTAACATCAGTTTGTTCGCTGAGGTGGTTTGCAATGAGTTGCAAACCGTTTTTATTTTTTTTGTTTACTAAGGTAAAAATTCATTAACAGAACAATCAAACAATAACGAGATAACTAAAACTTAATCGCTCAACCATGTCTCTTTCATAGTGAGTGGTGGAAAGGATTGCTCGTGGTCAAGGAGGATGCATGGTATGTCCAGTGCGGGTTTAGTTATTTTTTCAAGTACTTCTTTGCATATTTCAGGAGATACATTAGGATCCATAGGTCGATTTCCACTGTTCCCATTAAGTGTGGCTATGCCATCATGTATTTACCATGTGGCTCCATGCAGAAATATGTGGTGTAGTGGTTAGTGACTCACATGGGTTGTACCAGGCGGTTCTGTTCTTCTGCTAAGATTTGTTTTGTTGTTACATTTCATCAATGAGGTTCCTAAGATTGGAAGTTGATTTGTGTCTTCTGTACTGTTTTAATGCAGCTCGTCTGGAGTTGACAGCAGTTTCAGTGTTTGTGTAGACTTTGAATAGGGAGTAATAATTTTAGTGGGAATGAAGCTCTTTTTAGCAGAAAGTATTATTTTTTCCAATTCATTGTACCTTGCTTGTAGATATAGAGGGAGGTTAAGCGTGAATGGTTGGTTGGTTTAATCTATTTACCATGTACAAGAAATCACCTCTGTTGCAATTTTGAAGAGTACTAGTCTTCTTTAAAAACAACGTGTCAAATGACCCTGATATGATTTTTAACTAAGCTGATTAAAAAAATGTGCAGAAGCTTCAAAGTCCCCTCTGTCCTTTATTCACTGTTATTAAATTACCGCATGAACAGCACTAATCATCCCTCCTCTTTTTGCTCTACACGCCAAGGCTCTCAACACCTAGAGAAATTTAAACACCTCAACCAATGCACCCGAATTTCAGCCGAAAGAGTAAAATTCAAAAAAGACAACCACATCGCAACTTCCAAGAAATTGTATAGTTTCTTTAAAAAACTCTCATTGAGGTTATCCTTTATATGGTCTTGAAGGAATGATGTTGCGACATCATTCCTTCAAGACCATATAAAGGATAACCTCATTGAGAGTTTTTTAAAGAAACTATACAATTTCTTGGAAGTTTCACCAGCAGCAATTTGAGGAAGTGACCATTCCAACACCAAACAATACCGTCAGTGAATTTACTCCACCAGTGTCCAACATGAAAAGAGGACAATGAAGCCGAGAATCACCACCACCTCCCACTATCTTTTATCAATGCTATTGACGTTGGCATCGATCACAACTTCCATCTCGATCATTTTTTCAAGTATTTTAAAGAATACCTACCTAAATATATTACTTATGACTATGCTTCTGACATGACGTTCATATTCAGTGTACTATAATTTAAATGTTTGTTGTTTCTCACTGACCAGACTATTAACAGAAGGAATCTGAAAGTTTTTTTTAAGCTGTTAGGTACATCACTGATAAAAGGTAAATACCCTATTATTATTTCGCTATTCTACTTCTACCTTCCTTTTACCCAGTATATTAAAATCTCAAATGCTATAAATCCTTGTACCTACTACGGGGATTATAGGGGAAGGGGGCTACCTAGGAAAGATGCAATTCGTGGTCTATACTTATTGAGTACCTTGTGCAGTGCAGTTCTTAAGAAAATGTTTTGAGCCGTTCAATCAATTAAAAAAAAAAAAAAATATATATATATATATATATATATATATATATATATATATATATATATATATATATATATATATATATATATATATATATATATATATATATATATATATATATATATATATATATATATATATATATATATATATATATTTTGAGAGAGAGAGAGAGAGTAGTTTTTTACAAAATTTGTTTTCCTATTTCATCAAAATATAGTTGAACTTGAAATTTTGATAAAAGCGGTAATACAAAATCTATGATTATCGACAGTTGAGAAAAGATACGTATACAGGCACCATGGACAGTAGGTAGGAATACATACGAATTCCTATGTACCTACCTATTGAATATTTCAATTCCTGTAAAATTAAGGAAAATTCCAAGTATCAAATTAAGGGCGGAATTCATAGTCGCTCCTCAACGCTGAGGCCGGCCTCAAGGTGGGTTGTTGAGGAGAATTTCACCCCATCGGTATTCATAGTCGCAAATGTAAGGCCGGCCTCCACATTTGAGCTGAGGCCGGCCTTGAGGTGGGTTCATGTCTCCTTAACCTTAACGGAATACAGACGACGTATTCGTATACAACCGTTTTATTCAAGAATCAAAAAAAGAATTGGAAATAAAAATTACCTAAAGAAAAAAGTTTCTGAGATTATTAAAAGCAAGTCAAATGTTCTCTTTCAGCTGTGCAGTTAGGTAGATTGAATCAGAAGGGCAAATTATTCGACATCTAGTTCCAAACGCCACCACCTCGTAGCAGCACCGAAATGAACTAATTTTTTCCCCCCTCTCATTCCGTTAATAATTGATCGATTTCCAATCTGAAAATTGTATTGAATTCAAAAATAGCTCTGAAATTATTGGTTCGGACCGCTTATTGGTTCAGAAGTTCAAAATGCCTAAATTTGTAAATTTAGTTCATTGGGGTTCGAAATTGGCTCATTTTTTGGAAAATTAGTCAAGTTCTGGAGGAGCGCTTACTGATCACTATGGTTTTTTCAAATTCAAAATTGGTCAACTAAAACCCCATCAATTTTTTTTTTTTTAAATTAAGTTTAAGCCGCACCTCAACCAGAAGGGTCAATAGCGGCATTGAACAAGGTGTCTTAAAGGACACTGGAAGTTGCACGATTCTAAGGGGAGCCATGATGTCATCCTTGACCAACAAGGAGCGTCATCATGGACTCCATTGGAAACTCGGAGGGGGAAAAAGATGAGGGGTACGGTAATGACCACTGTTTAGCCCCCCAAGTGGATTAAAAAAAACCCAAAAATAAAATAATACAACTAAGATTAGATGTAAGAGTAAGACGGGTATGGCCAGTGGCAACCCGGTTGACCACTATTTGATCCCTCCTTGGAAGTAGGGTTACAAAAGGGCCTACCGAAAGAAAACCCCCATCAATTGTTGTCCAGAAAGTTATGAGTGGGGAGGGGGGTGTGTAGAGGAATCCGCAAGGTGACGTGGGGAAGGCGAGACCCTTCATGTCATTTCCGAGAACTCATGTTCTGCAGTACCGTTCGAGATTTTTAGGTTTCTCCATCCTTGCCCAGTTGATTTATCCTCAAAAAAATTCCCTGTAATTGCATGATCATATGAGCAAATTCTCGTAAATTATCCCATTATCTTTAAGGTGAATTGTTTTGAAACTTGAATACTTGAAGGGCAAAGAAATTGTTAACTATAAATTTTAACGCAAAAAAGTTTTCTAAATAAAATTTGAAAAGAGATTTTGGTTTTTCACCATCTTTTGCAGTTATTAATGATTTTAGGTACATTATAATATATTATATACAGGGTGTCCCAAAAAACGTCCCTTCCCCATGCTTTCCGTTTGTTCGTTTTCAAACAGTGGTTTTTTGTAAAGATCACAAAACTACAAAACAGCGCATTGCCCACTTGCGCAATCGTGTGCAATTGAAATCAGCTTCGTTTTTTGAATGGGAACTCGCAATTTTTATATCAGATTTGAATTCTCCGTGAAATGTCAAGAAGAAATGACCCATCACTTGATTGTTTTAGTGTGCACAAACGGGCGCAATGATCGTTATCCACATAGTCATTTTATATTTTTAAACGAAAGTAGATCCCATTCTAAGAAATTTGATACCATGCGCACTCTACCACGTTGAGTAGTTTTCTTTCTACGATTTTCTAAGTTTGCACTCGTGACGTCACACTGGGTGGCAGGAGGTTCCCGCCCAGGTTGTAGGGTTTGACGTCACCAGTGTGCGAAACTTTGGAAAAACACAGAAAGAAAACTATTCATCTTAGGAGAGTGCGGTTACTTCTTAGGATGGAATATATGTTTCCATTTAAAAATAGTTAAAATAGGTACCCATGGGTAACGCTCATTCCGCTCTAAAAGTTCAAAAATTGTGAAATACAGAGTTTCTGAAGATATTCAATTGCCATATGTAATACATGATTTTGGGGTATTTTTCTCGTGCTGAACCTCGTAATGATGTTCATTTATTTGCAACACAACTTGAGAAAACATCGAAAAAATTACATTTTAGTTGGTGCGCTTCGTGCTGTGTGAAAATGAGTAAGAAAAGTGCAGTTCTGGTCAATTTTTCGTTATTTCCCCTAGTTGGTGTTGCAAATATCAATAAATGAACATCATTAAAAGGTTCAGCTCGAAAAAATATCCTAAAATTATGAATGTATTACATGTGGCAATTGAATATCTTCAAAAAATCAATATTTCACAATTTTTGCTATTTTAGAGTGGAACTGCGCAGTTTTACAGCGGAACCCCGCCCGTTTGTGTGCATTAAATAAATCGAGTGACATGTAATTTCAAGAAATTTTACGTATAATTCAAATCTGCAATAAAAAGTGGGGGTTCCTATTAAGAAAAAAAAAAAAAAAAAAAGAGTTGATGTCAATGTAAGTGCGTTGTGCGCAATTTCGTAATTTTTGAGATCCTTACAAAAAATTAGTTTCGGCATAAAATCAACATACGACTGAGAAAAGTGCGAAAATTTCGATTTTCTGAGTTCAGCAAGCGGAAGTATTTTAAATGTGCATACTTTCTTGTGTTTTCACTACACATATCGTTCTAACTACTGTACCTAACACAAAATCGTAACAACCCCGACCTTTTGTTGGTGAAGTCTAAATAAACGGGCTCATCCCTGTTCAAAGATCGCTATGACATTGTTTGGGCCAGCCTTTGATCAAATGCCAAACTACCGTAAAAATGTGAAATATGAAACTGAAAATAGCCTACTGCAAATAGAAACCTTGAAAATTATTGTACAGAGATTTATTATTTCTGTATTAGGAACTGGTTCTATAGTACATGAGTAATTTAAATATGACTACTTACATGGACATAGTCACGTACCTACCAATCTGGAATCAAATGGCAACAAAAAAGTAAGTTCAGTCCGACCATACGAGCGAATTTCCGTAATTTGAGCTCTGTGTGCATAGAAACTTTTAAATATTAAATTATAGCATAGACTTTGTCCTAATAAGAGTTTTGTACAACGAACAATTTTAACCAATTTTTAGCACATTTTAATGACGTTTAAGTACGATTTTCTCGACAATTTGTGCAAAAATGAATGCATGTCCTTATTTTTTACCGTTGAACTTTTTCCGAGTAATATTCTGTTAAAATGTAAAATGTTTCGGGTTTCTCTAGGGTTGGTCAATGAAAAGTCTATATTCTAGGCCGAGGTTTCGAAATATTTATATTTCATCTTCAGGACATGGAAAACTGTATTTGGACGCTTATTTCATATCCTCGAGCATAGAGTAGGTAGCTATACATAGGTAGTAAACAACATCTTTGGGTATACCGAGAAAACTGAGAAAAAACTTTGGAGTATAGTGAGAAAACATTATTCAACTGAACAGCGACTAAAATTGAAGTTATAAGAGGTGTAAATCAAAAACAGAGTAGAACAGTTAATCACATGAAGTAGAACAGTTATTCAGATGAAGTAGAACATTAAAAAATGTATGAACAAAATTATGCTGAAAATGTACAGTAATATTTGCTTGAAAAATCTATAAAAACTGCTAAACAGCTAAATATCCAAAAACATTTTTTTTAAATCGCAGAATATTATTTAGAACGAGTTTTTTGTCATAAAATTGGTTGTTAACGATTCCTTTGCACTCAACGTGCTCAAAAACAATTCACCATAAATATAATACGATACCTTATAAATATTAGCTCATACGATCATGCTGTATAACTGAAACATTCCCCCCCGTTCCCCCTTTTGTGATGTCATGTTGAATGAATTACATTGTATTGAGCCTCTATTAAAAATGCAAGCGGGTTGAATAAAGCCCAATCTTGAAAAAAAAGAAAAAAAAGCCCAAACATCTAATAATACTCCAGTGAAAATGAGTACCTACCACCAGAATACTCTCTTGAAACTCTTTACAAGGGGTACGAGTGATACATCCAGACTTTCTCTTTCTTACTACCATTGCTTGGAAAATAAAAACGTGGGTTAACTAGAAATCCCAGCTATCATGGGCATGCACTTAGATTATACAACATGTAGCAACTAATCTGATAGAAAACGGAACTTAGAAGAACGTTGTCTAATTCCACAAAAGGCACGATGTTACGAACAAAAGATACAATATTAGATCGATGTGAATGGTTATGTCTTCATGAGATATGAGTAGTTCTCCTTCTCGATTCTTGGAAACACTGCAACTGGGGATATTGCTGAGGTTATTCAACCTTCAGAATATCCTCTGGGTGTAGCAGGTTAATCGACTCTCCTCTTTGACGGCGGAACTACTTCATTTCCAACACTTCCTTGTTATATGTTAGCAGAGCTTGGTTTCGTCTTTTATTTACGTTTTTTTTTAAATTAAAAGGGTTTCCACAATTTTGTCGTTAGTGATTTAGTTCGTTAGTTTGTAACTAGTCTTGTGCTATTTATACCTCGCTACACTAGGTTATGACACCTCAGGGTAAACCCAGGTACATCTTACCAAGTTTTAATTTTGGAATTCAATTTTCAGACCATGTCCACATGTTCTGCTGATGATTATAGCAACGACTCTGCAGATGAATGTGACGATGTTTCAGCCACTTTCCAAGCACTTGATGTAAGTATTTGTATATATGTACAGTTTTTGAATTGAAATGGTGAGAGGATTCCACGTCATATAACGATCGAGTTGATTAGTAATTATAATTTATTATTTAGTTCCTAAGGAGATCGGGTCCAGAGAGAGAGAGAGAGAGAGCGAGAGAGAGAGAGAGAGAGAGAGAGAGAGAGAGAGAGAGAGAGAGAGAGAGAGAGAGAGAGAACGTGCCACGAATAACTGGGAAAAGCTGAACAAGCATAGGAGAGGGGTGAGACCTGCAGGACACTCAGATTCTATGTATACCAAATAAAGCTAATTGAGATTACTTTATTTATGCCTAAATTCAAGATATATTAGTAAAAATGAAGTATAATAAATAGTTGAAAAAAAGGATAAGTATAAATTAGTTTCTTCAACTTTTCAGGAAAAGTCTGATGAAGATGTTGGTTTAAAAACTGAAGCTGTTCCCGATCTATACGCTAAACTTACTAATTCGACGATTGTTCTTGATGTGGAGCTGATATCTAACAGAATATTGAAATTCATCGATGTGAAACCTTCAATATTTTCCAATACCAGAAAAGCTTTCCATTTGTGGGCTATGAATGACAAATACACATACGTCTCATCTAAATGTGGCAAATGGATGCCTTTTGTGGAGCCGGAATTAATAGACGCCGTTTGGTATAAAATCCAGGCATTTATCATTAGTGGAGATCTTTGGAAAGCTGTCTTACTTTTTGACAAAAAATACCCAACTAGTTCAGCTGGTTTGTTCCCAATTATGGTGTATACTATTGACTACACGGATTTGGACGATGTGATACGAGTGTTGGACGTTTTAGAGACGACTGGTCTAAAAAAAGGCACTAGTATTAAGTACAAAACTGATGATCAAACAAGGGCTGGAATTTACGCATGGAAAAATAACGGACCAGCTTCCATATTCAATTCGTTCAATGTGCGAGACATCAGGAAAAAGAGGTACAGCAATTCAAAATACATTCCAACTGTTGACTTCGAAAAGTCTAAAATATTTTATTAATTGGTTTTTAATTTGGCTTTGCAACATGGCTTAGTGAGCAAAAACTGATTGAATTTATTCCTTGCTACAAAACTATAAAACTTGATGTTCAACACCTACTGGCAAAGGTGGATAGAAAATATATTCAAAATGTTCACTTTGTTACTACTTGTAGGTGTTTCTTCAGTACCTATATGTTAATGAATTTTATCGTTAATCTTAAATAGAATAATTTTATAATAGTTGTTTGTTGTCATTGATTCTACCTTGACAAATTCATCGTTTAATAGGCTAAACCCTTATTTTCTCCGAAACAACAGATGGCAACTAGGTACCAACTTTGATGTCACACAGAGCAATGTGAGCCGGTAAATGCCATCCTCACTGGGATTTCCCGTTTCGGGGCATTCTGTAACTATCAGGTACTGGGTTTTAACACTTATAAGTAGTTATGTATAAAATACGAAAGTGTGTATAACATTTGGTGTGAAACTAGACAAAAAATGAAGATGTGAATTGGGCCACATTTTTTTCAGCAGTGTATCTCTTCCTGCACGTGTCATGCACGGTGACGGCATCCGAATTTCTAAGAAAATGAAGATTTTCTTCAAGACCACGTTTAACACTCGCATCAATCAGAGAGCCAATCCCTCGTTTTTTGACAGTTATTACTTCACCCTCCTCGAGCCTATCACAACATATAAAACAAACGCCTGGTGGAATCGACATTTCTTCGGAATGATTTCACTCACGTTTTTCGGAGACGCGAATGCAACGGTTTCGAAGAAAGAACTGACGAGACTATAGTAACTGGAGAGGGGCAGAAGGGCCCCGTTAAAAGGGACTGTAGTGGATTTATGTACGTTTTACTGGGAGTTGGTATTCACAGTGGAACGTCACGAGCTGAGTTGTACACGTGGTTGTACGGGCTTGACCCTTGAAAAAGGTCTTGTGCTAGGTATGGAGAAGTACCGTAGTTATTTCGCATATCCCTGTGTTTTGTAAGATATGGAGTGTGTGAGTCGTGGAGTAACGTCTCTCTAGATAGGTCTTCACGACGCTGATCTTTGTGAGTTTCTCCGACTCGTGAATATAAATTTCCGGGCTTCGGTTGAGTGTTCTCATGATCATACGAAACTGGAGTTTGAAAGTATGGAAAAGTACCTTTTGTTTCGTGTTCGAGTTGGTCTCGAGAGTCTTGGAAAAGACTCTTCTTTTGTGTGTACCCAATCGACAAAGATGGGCGTATTTCTGCTCGTGAATTTAGTTCACAAGAGACCCTATCGGAAGGGGTTTGATATTGGTCGGCCACGTAGCTTACATCCGCTGGGGATGTGTACGATTGTGCCATGAAATATTGTGGGAGATTCTACATTATTATAAATTATTTGGTTACCAACCAGATGCAGTTTGTTAGTTTACATTAGATTCAATAAATGTTCAGTTCGTGTTTGTAATTCAATCTGGTTGGTTCTTATTTACTAATATTAATCAATCTTGCTACCTATTATCTGTTCGTAACATTTGGTGGCAGCGGTGGGATAGGATGGTGAATACGCGTTCCATGGCTCTTGGAGAAGAGGAGGTAAGAGATGAGGCTCACCACCACTCGACAGCATTTCAGGAAGCAGCTAATCCTACGGAAAATATTCCAATTTCCGGGATTTTAGAAGAATTTCGACAGTCTTGGGAGTTAGAAAAGGCGAACTTTATGGAACAGCTACAAGCAGAGTGGAGTGCAACACTATCAGAACTACGTATTGAAATGCAAAATGACTGGTCCCAATTTTTGATTGAATTTCGTCATAGTGTAGCATCGATGTCTCAGCAGAATGTGTTGGGGGACCCGAGCTCAGCTCAACCAGTCCGTAGCACAAGTGTCTCCATGTTCAAACCAAAGCCTTATGATGGGAGCGTCGAATGGGATGCATACAAAATACAGTTCGAAGGAATTGGTGCTCGGAATGGATGGGATGACCCAACAAAAACTGTGGCTCTTGAGTCGGCATTAATTGGTTCAGCTTTAGAAGTTCTGACACAAGTGGAGACAAGAACTTACTGTAATTTAGTGGATGCTCTTGAGAAGAGATTTGGTCACCGAAATCAAGCTCAGAGATTTATGACGATGTTGCTTGCCAGAAAACAAACTTCGGAAGAAAATGTGACTACGTATCATCAAGCTCTGTCTACTTTTGCTCGTCGTGCTTGGCCAACTGGAGTGAAGGATAATCCGGCTGAAGAAATGATAGTCTACCATTTCATGCAAGGACTTAGAGATAAGACTTTGCGGGAAAAAGTCATGGGAGTTTGGCCAAAAACGATGGATGATGCACTAACTGTAGCACTTCGATTTGAAACAGTTGCTCATGCGGCAGCCCAACCTCTCCCGGTACGCAGTTTAACAGAGCACGTGGTGGTGACAGACAGTGATGATACAGCATTATCAACACCGACATCTGAAGAGGTTCCTGTGAGAATTTCAACCACTAAATCAGGACAGCAATGGGTTCAAGTTCGTCCACGACGGCGAGCCACTCAACAACAAGTTATGTGCTGGAGATGCTGCACCCAAGGACATTTGGCTAAATTCTGCCCTTTCCCACCAGCAGGGGTCGTTTTACAACGTGAGACTGGCTCAAACCCACCACAAATGGTTCTCGGTAGCCCATACCCTCAGTTTCCTGGCTGGCATCCCCCTAAGCATCTTCAATCACAACATCCCCTCCGACATTCTTCTTCTTCGGGAAATGCAGGAAGGTCGGACTGATGGGGCACAAGCCGATCAAGAGTACATTGCCCCCAGAAGAAAATCTCATTTACCGGGTTTCCACGAGTGCATCTTTGGTTTTGAAGGGGAAGGTGTGTGGTACAGCCTGTGACATAGTAATTGACACAGGGGCAACAAAAACTATACTCAATGTAAACTTCATGAAGTACATAAAAGGACCAATCACTTCAGGAAGATGTCCATCATTGAGATCAGTTTCAGGAGAACTCATTCCTGTTCAAGGCTTGGTCATGGTAGACTTCCAATTCAAAAGTGGTATTAAGCGTACTCATCCTGTTTTGTTAGCTAAAATATATGAGGACTGCATTCTTGGACTTGACTTTTTGATCAAACACAATTGTTTAATCAATCCAGCTGGACAATCCATCATTCTTGATGGGAATTGTCTGGAGACTGATGCTGGATCCATTTATACTACTGTGATGGATGACATTGCCACAGATGGAATGCAGAAACTGGTTCCTTTAGATGAGTCTGTAATTTCACGGTGCGAAGATCAGGGAGCTGCTATGCAACTTCAGAAGATGGTTGATGAGGGTATTGCAGATCTTAACGACCAACAGAAAGAAGAGGCAAAACATCTGTTTCAGAAGTTCTCAAGTATTTTTGCTAAAGGAGGAAAAGATTTGGGTACTATATCTGGTTATACCCATTCTATTGATGTTGGGAAAAACCTACCTGTACGACAAGCTCCTCGACGGATTGCACCTCATCGCTTAGAAGAAGTGGATAAGCTTATCCAAGACATGGAGGAAACTGGTGTAATTGAACCTTCTAATAGTCCCTGGGCCAGCCCTATCGTACTTGTGCCAAAAAAAGATGGATCTACCAGGTTTTGTATCGATTTTCGTCGCCTGAATGACATTACACGGAAAGACTCGCATCCCTTACCAAAAATAGAAGAGCTAACAGGGGCCCTGGCTGGAAGTCAATGGTTCTCCACCCTCGATCTTCAGTCAGGGTATTGGCAGATTCCCATGGCTGCTGAAGATAAAGAGAAGACAGCATTCTGCACCCCTCGAGGACTCTGGCACTTCAAAACCATGCCTTTCGGACTTTGTAATGCGCCAGCCACATTTCAGAGGGCTATGCATGGAATCTTACGAGATGAAATTCGTTTAGGACGAGTGAAAGTGTAGAGCTCGTGCGTTTCCTGGTGAAGCCTGAGGGTAGGTGGAGAAAGTTGCTCTGAACCGGTTTTGTAGGGGTGGCGCGATCCGAGCTCCGAAAAGTACCGAGAAATGTCATTAGTCAGACTAGTAGCAGAATGGGACGGCAACGTCAACTTCCCCTCCAGCGCTCGGCTCCCCACTTGCCACCACAACCCCTCACACCCAGGCTTCACGAAGAAACGCACGAACTCTATTTGGATGACGTATTGGTGGATAACTCTAACTTTGATGAACATTTACAATGGTTGAGAAGGGTTTTTGGTGTGCTCCAGAAAAAGGGGGTTAAGCTTAATCCAAAAAAGTGTCAGTTCTTTAGGCGAAAAGTGACCTATCTTGGCTTTGTTATCTCAGGACAAGGAATAGAAGCGGACCCATTAAAAACTGTTAAGGTTCGAGAGTGGCCAGCACCCACAAATAGCAAGGATGTAAGGACATTTGTTGGTATGTGCTCATACTACAGATGTTTTATTAAGAACTTTGCAGAGCGAATGGCCCCTTTGTATGCCCTGCAAGATAGAACTGCAACATTCAAGTGGACACCTGCCTGTGACGAAGCATTTGAAAGCATCAAAGCAGCACTCACTGAACCCCCAATTTTGGCCCATCCAATTCCAGGAGCTGAATTCATATTGGATACCGATGCGAGTGATCGTGCAGTTGGTGCTGTCTTGTCCCAAGTACAACAAGGATCTGAACGAGTCCTGTCATACTTCAGCAAATGCCTTTCACAACCAGAGCGTAACTACTGCACCACACGAAAAGAATTACTTAGTGTTGTGAAAGCTCTGAAACATTTTCATTCTTATGGACTGGATTGTGAGAAGGCATTTGTAATACGAACGGACCATGCATCACTTCAATGGCTTCGCAATTTCAAGGAACCGGATGGACAATTAGCCAGGTGGCTGCAGCAGTTATCACCATACAATTTTCGAATTGTCTATAGACCAGGGAGATTCCATCAAAATGCAGATGCCATGTCCCGCCGGCCTTGCTTGGATGATGGCTGCAAGCACTGTCTACGTCAAGAACAAAAGTCCGCAGAGGAACAGGCAGCTCGTGTTAGACTCTCTACAGACATGGATCAGTGGGTAGTGGATCAGGAAGCCGACCCAGAACTACGATGTGTGAGATCATGGGTGGTTTCAAATAGGCGTCCAACTTGGCAGGAAGTTGCAGCTGCAAGTTCATCCTTAAAGAAAATGTGGTCCCTGTTCCCTAGTCTCAGCATAGTGGAAGGGGTGCTAATGAGAGTTTGGGAGAATGATAGCGGCACGCAGAAAGTGACCCAAATTATTGTACCAGTAATGAGAAGGAAGGAAATTATGGACTACGCACACAACTTGGGACACTTTGGCCGTCGGCGGACCCTGGGGGTAATTAGAACAAAATACTACTGGCCGGGTTTACAGGGTGATGTGAAACTTCATGGAATGAGCTGTCAGGTTTGTAGTCGGAGGGGAGACAAACGAAAGATGAGTAAGGCACCACTGCAGAGTTTGGTTTCAGGAGTCCCCTTTGAAAGAGTGGCTATGGATATTGTTGGTCCTCTTCCTGTCACTGAACGGGGTAACAAATATATAATTGTTGTGGTTGACCACTTCACAAAGTGGCCTGAGGCCTTTCCAGTCCCTGACATTCAATCAGAAACAGTCGCACAGGGCTTGGTAGAGACAGTGATTTCAAGATTCGGTGTTCCCAGAGAAATGCATACTGACCAAGGAACTAGTTTTGAAGCCCAGGTGTTCCAGGAGGTAATGGCTCTACTGCAGATAGAGAAGACGCGAACAACTCCACTACGGCCACAAAGCAATAGACTTGTAGAACGGTTCAATCGTACTCTCTGGAACATGCTCTCCAAAGTCGTAAACAAGAACCAAAGGGATTGGGATCGGTGGCTCCCTTGTGTACTTTTGGCTTACAGAGCCACAGAGCACTCATCCACTGGATTCTCACCATCTGAACTGAACTTAGGGCGACATCTCACTCTTCCAGTCCACTTGCTCACTGGCTCAACTGTTCCTGGAGTAGAGTCCACTACTGTTTATGCCAAACAGCTTCAAGAGCAGTTGCTAACAGTCCATGAGTTGGCTCGTAAGAAACTACGAGCGGCAGCAGAGGATGTCAAGAAGCGTTACGATGTGAAGGCAACAGAACCCAGGTTTGCAGTTGGGGACGAGGTCTGGTATTTCTGGCCACGCCGACAGTTGGGAAGGTGTCCTAAACTACAGTCGCCATGGGTGGGTCCATGTAAAGTTTTGAAGACCATTTCAAATGTTGTGTTCCGAATTCGTCTACCACGAGGCCGAACACGTGTTGTTCATGGTGACAAACTTTCGTTATATAGTAATGCATATCAAAGCAAACAGAAGAAGGGGGATAATGTGGGAGATTCTACATTATTATAAATTATTTGGTTACCAACCAGATGCAGTTTGTTAGTTTACATTAGATTCAATAAATGTTCAGTTCGTGTTTGTAATTCAATCTGGTTGGTTCTTATTTACTAATATTAATCAATCTTGCTACCTATTATCTGTTCGTAACAATATGCTCGATCCTTCTGTGTTTCAAGAAGTGGAGTTGAGTTCGTATTTGCCGTGAGACCAGCGTGTGAGATACACGGCAGAGAATCTGCGAGGGAGGCTGTGCCTTGCCCACCCCGCCGGCGTAGGCAGCGCCGGATACGGCCAAAGCCGGAACTTCGCCCATTACTTGAGCGGGGGGTGGGGGGGGTGGACCTCGAGTGCGCTTTAGGTGTCGCGGGGGTGAAACATCTTCTCCCCCTTCTCGATAGAGTGCGCGTGGCTTTCTTTGCCCTTGGCTTATTGTTTCAATGTCATTTGTTATAAGGTCATTTTTGTGTGTCAGGTCGCCGGCTTGCTTAACCTCGTTCGTGCAGTGAGCGTTTAGCTTGTCGTATTTTACCTTCTGACGTGTTTATTGCCTTTGCGATTATGTAATTTGTATAATCTTTTCGGCGATTTATCTTGTTTCGTCTTGAGGTAGCCTGACGTCTTTTTTTCCTTGTTTTATGTGTGAACTTAATTTTGGTGGCCCTGAAAAGGGTCGGTGGTAAGTGGTGAGTTCACCACAGGGACCCTCTCGAGGTCACTGCCCAGGTTACCAGTGGGAAAGTAGGGTGCGAATGCATATGTTTTAACCGACCGTAAGTCGTAAAAGAGTCGAGAACAGTAATCGTCCTTCGTAAGACGCTGGTCATCAGCTTGACAGAAGCGTCTGTCAAGCTGGTCATTGTTTTTGGTAAACACTCCGGTTCACATAATGCACCTTGTATGATACTAGTAGGTAACTATTACTGTTCTAATTTGAACAATCACACTAAATTTGAGCGTCAACTAATCATTATCTATTAGTGTTGATAAAAGTATCGAACGCGCCAAAACAGTATCTATTTCTCAATTATTCCCATCCAATATCTGTTCGTATTGGATTTACTGTATGGTCACCAAGCTTGCTTCTTGATTTCATTTATTGGGTAAAACTAACTTATATGTCGAACCACAACACAGGTCACCCTAGATTTTGCCACATAAATGAGAAAATAGAGAATGAATAAAGTATGTACCTACAAATTAAGTAAATTAGAATTACATAATTGTGCCTTGAAAATATTAAAATTGATCGAAATTGAATAGATGATATAGCATATTGAACATGTCAGGAATGCATCCATTCGATCCGTTTTGCAAGGAAAGTTGAGGGGTAACTTGTGAGCTGATCTCTGAAAACAGCGTTTTTTAGTAAAAGTCGTATGTTCTGATTATGATTACTAAAACGCCTAAATTTTTCGGGAGAGAGAGAGAGAAGAGAGAGAGAGAGAGAGAGAGAGAGAGAGAGAGAGAGAGAGAGAGAGAGATCTGTCACTTTTGATAATTTAGAATTTTTCAAGTACATTCAACATACCTCCCTTTGGGCAAAAATGAAGAAATTCTACAAACTGTCTACCTGTCAAATCAAAATTGTAACTATGATTGGATTCCTTAAGATGTTTCGCAAATGTAGACTTACCCTTATTTTCCCTGAAATCCTCCTGATGCTCGTCTATTCTTTCCCTAAATTTCCTACCAGTCTGATCGCAATATTTGTAGCCACAAGAACATTTTAATTTATAAACCCCACTTTTATCTTGAACATTGATCTTGTCCTTAACGGATCCTAGTAATGCTTTAAGACTATTTTTAGTTTTAAAACCTACTTTGTAACCTCTCTATGATAGAATTTTGCCGATTTTATCAGAAATTTTCCCATAATAAGGTAAACTGATCCATTGTTTTTCTTCTAAAGTTGCATCTTCCCTAGCCAGATTAGAAACTTTTTCCCTACTATTTTTCCTAAGAACCTTATCACATATGGTATCAACGAGATCTCCTCCATATCCGTTACTAGTCGCTATGCTTTTGATAATGGATTTTTCCATGATTGGTCCATTTCTGTAAAGCTTGGAATTATCCCTTCACACAGTTGAAACCATATTTATGTAGTTATTTCCCCCTTTCACTTCATCTGATTAGCTATATTCCCCCTTCACTTTGTATGCACTTAATTGGTTGTACCTCCTGCCCTTTTCCTTTCTCTCGACCAGTGGATTCAATCTCCTTCACCTGTGTCTTTATAAGCTGTGTCCTTTCCAATGTGTCTTCAGTTATTGTTTGTTACTGATGATGGCCTAACCGCCGAAATCGATTCAACATTGTAACTCTTTATTTTTCGTGGAAATAGACAACGTTTTTTCACTAACTTTCGCTCAGCTGAGATTAAAATCCCAAACGGCCGAAAAGTCAATCCCTGTTAATTGATGGAAAGGGATTTTCGTGATTGAGGAATGCTGTTCTGTAACATCCGACCTGTTGTCCTACAAGTAATCATGTCACTACGAAAACTCTGGTTAATGGGGTGGTAACCTAGATAATCAGACTGATGGGTATTATTGGCCTTCCAATTGAGCCTTGACAGTAGTTTCTAATAAATAATACTTCAATACTCTCCTCAAGCAAATATTAAAAAAAAAAAAAAAAAAAAATCCTCTGTACGAGTAATTTTGTTAACGAAATAGGTTGAAGTGGAATGGAAAGTAATTCAAATGAAAACTTACATAAGTACCTACACTTATCTACTGTTATTATCTACTTCCCTACTTATACACCTGAGGGTATTTAACATTTTGTCTTTTACTTGAACGTCCACAGCCCGATCTGGTCAAAAGGACCACTGACACTTACCTTTGGTCTGATCAGGCCTATGACCCATGTATAGGTGATTGCCATATCATTATAAAATTAAACTACCTACGACTAGGTGTTATTAGATACTATTGTTCTCATGGTACTAAGAGGGTCACTTTCCCTTCCACCGCATCAAAACAATGGATTGTTGTGCGGAACATCTCCCTGTTTCCCTCCAACCTATATGCCATTCCCACTCTCCTACTAGACCAAGGATCCCTCCTTCTCTGGTCACTCTCTTTGGTCGTCTAACGAAACAATCTGCTCTGAGTTTAGTGTCCCAAATAAAATATGCTGAATTGTTTTGCTTCTAGTGCTGGACCACACAATCATTGTGTAGGTTTCCTGAAGCACCCATGCCCTGCTAAGTTACCATCTCCACTAAGTGTCTCATTTTGCTCTGTTTCTCATTTCCAAGAATTCTATTCATTATCCTGTGGTAGTGTGGTGTACTTGTCAAGAGAAGATCATGCCTCCAGAGTAGTGTATCTCTGCACATTTTTTCGCACCCCCTGTTGACCTTGGGTTTGGTGATAAGGGGGAATTGTTTCTGAAGCTTGATAGAGTCGGGCGGTGAATTCGTTTAGTGGTCGGGACCGATCCTGTGTGAATCTCGGCTCAATGTATATACTGCTGCCCTTAGTTAGGGAAGACCCCAGAAGCGCGGCGTTTAAGTCCAAAGAGAAGATGGCCTTGGGCGTCGAGTTAAAGCCGTGAGAGGGTCAAAAACACGGCAGCCATATAGCCCTACCTGGACAGCGCCAGGGAACCGAGAAAGAATTTTTTTTTTTCATGCCTGGAGTTTAAATCGAATACGGGAAACGTGGTTTTTTAACGACCGCCGATAATCAACTAAGGTAGGCGAATCAAGAGGAAAAAACTGTACCATCTTCCCAATGATTTTCAGAGTTGAGACGAGAAATTATATTGTCTACCGACGAGGAACCTAATTTATATGTTGGGAGACTGAATACGGACAGGCAGAAGAAAGCGTGGAGAAGATGTCAGGACCATTTGTTTAGAGGCAGTCTTTCACGATGAGGGACTACTTTGCAACACATTCAACAGAGAAGTAAGATTACTTCTTTAAACTGCATTCAATAAAATCTCTTAAAAACTGTTCACGCTTGATAATGCATATAAAATTCTTCTTCCACATTCGCCTTGGCACAAAGTACAGGTTTGGGCAATGTGTTCCTTAAACAATATTTCCTGAAAGGGTGCCAGCATCAACTAGTAGGTATAAAAAGGCCCTTACCTCCATGCATAATCAAACAGTCTTCATCCACTGAACCCCACAGCATCATGATAACATGGGCCGAAGCACCTGCTACTCCCTATTTCGAATTGTGGCATTCAATAGTAAGTACAAATTTTATACATTTTAACCTACGGAATAGGGTGTATACAAAATATACGGCACAATCATATTAAAAAAATCACATTTATATATGGCTACAGTGCTTATAATTCAAAGAGAAAAGGTTGACCGTCGGTAATTTCTTCCGATTTAAATTTTAAATGGGAAGTATTATGTGCATGTTTTTCAATGCAAAACAACAGTGGTGTGTCGTTCGCTGAATTCTTGACTACCTCCAGTGTGTCTGAGGACAGCTCTCGTGCATATTGTTTAGAGATTTTCCATATTTTTCATGGTTAGTAGTCCTGATTGAGTTAACTTTGTAGAGTGTGTTAACAGGTAAATCCTCAAGTTTTACAGGCTCTGCCAAGCCCACCACCTTTTTATGGTTGAGAACGGCAATCCTACATAACAGAAGACATAACAATAGCTGTAATACATAAAGTTTCAATGAAAATACGAAACGTTGTTTCTTTAAAGCATAAAAAGTAATCAAGTCTAGTAGCAAGCGGTCCAACATGAACCAAAACGGACGATGAAGAATGAGCCCCGCGTTTGTCCCCATGGGTGCATGAAATGTTTTTAAATCAATTATGATGCCCTGGTTAACTTTGAAGGATAGCTTATTAATTTTCTAGTGCCCCAGAACCAACTATTGTTCTCTCCTCTAAAGACTTCTTTCAACAAACATAGGCCAAAAAAACACAAATGTTGATTCTTTATAGCACAAAAAGTAACTGTGTAAAATAACCAAGCACCCCTAAGACAACTTCCAATAAACAGGCCCCAATAGTATAGAGTAGTATGGCAGTAATGTAAATTTTAATCAAGCCAATGCACTGATCATTCCAAGTCATAATGCCAGGAAAAAAAAATCGTGGAAACAATGTATCACAAAATGTTGACAGTTAAAAGTTTGTTGCCTGACAAAGTAACAAAAGGTGATTTTTTTGTTTGTTTCAGGAGTGTACAACATTTCGCTATGTAGTGAATAGTGAGTGGGATTGTATATGTACAAGATCCAAATTTAGATAAGGAACTAATAATCAAGAAAAGCAAAGGAACACCTAAATATACGGTTCAGAAAAAACTTACTTTTGAAGACTATAAAAAAATATTGTTGTCGAGGCATAATGAAATAGAATCAGTAGGCGATGGTGGTCTGTTTTTTAGGATTGCCGTTCTCAACCATACGAGGGGCTCGCCAAAAGTAAGGTTCCCTACGCTAGAAAAAATAGTAGACAAATTTTTTTTTAATTTTTTATATTTTTTTTCCGATTCTACAGATTGTTTTCTATTTTTCAACATAATCACCATTTCTCTCAATACATTTTTGAAAGCGTGGCACGGATTTTTGAATGCCGTCCTGGTAGTGCTGCGTGCCCACCTTCCTCAGGTAGTTGTTGACTTCCGCCTTCAGCTCTTCGTCGTCGCGGAAGTGTTTCCCTCCCAGGTGCCCCTTCAACTTCGGGAAAAGATGAAAATCTGAGGGAGCAAGATCCGGGGAGTAGGGAGGATGTGGGAAAATGTCCCAGTTGAATTGTCCCAGCAGATCCTGAGTTTGGCGAGCCGAATGGGGGCGTGCATTATCGTGCATGAGAAGCACCCCTTTTGACAGCAAATGCGGCCTTTTGCGTTTTATGGCCGATCTCAACTTTTGTAGGACTTCACAATACCTCTGAGCATTGATTGTGTTCCCACGTTCAAGGTAGTCAACCAACAGCACACCTTTGTTGTCCCAGAAAACAGTTGCCATGATTTTTCCGGCAGACAACGCAATTTTCGCCTTTTTTGGGGCCGCCTCTCCGCTCAACTTCCACACTTTGCTTTGATTTTTTGTCTCTGGAGTGGTGTGGCACTTTTCACTATACACTGACGAAAGTTCCTTGTGAATTTCAGTCCCGGATTTACCTTTTAACGTGAAAAAACGAATTATTGCTCTCAGTTCAGAGGCGGACACGGATGGGGTTGCACTCGACATGTTTACAAGACTGATACGGTCGACCAGGTTATCGGATCACTTCCCTCCAAAAATCAGTGTGGCCACCACATCCTAGCGGAATATCCCGCCAAGTTTCAAATTTTTCCCGCGCTCCGAAGCCGAATTACAAAATAGGGAACCTTACTTTTGGCGAGCCCCTCGTAAAAAGGTGGCGGGCTTGGCGGAGCCTGTAAAACTCAAGGATTTACCGGTTAACACACTCTACAAAGTTAACTCAATCAGGACTACTAACCATGAAAAATATGGAAAATCTCTAATAATGGAATTCTCCGACTATATCAATGATGAAACCTTTGCGGCCTACCTTCCTAAACGATATGCATGAGAGCTATAGTCAGACACACTGGAGGTAGTCAACAATTCAGCGAACGACACGCCACTGTTGTTCTACATCGAAAAACATGCACATAATACTTCCTATTTAAAATTTAAATGGGAAGAAATGACTGACGGTCAACCTTTGCTCTTTGAAATAAATGTGATTTTTTTATAATGATTGTGCCTTTTTTTTGTATACACCCTATTCCTAAGGTTAAAATGAATACAATTTGTACTTACGATTGAATTCCTGAATTGAAAATAGGGAATAGAAGGTGCTTTGGCCCATGTAAACATGATGCTGGGGGGTTCAGTGGATGAAGACTGTTTGATTATGCATGGAGGTAAAGGCCTTTTTATATCTACAAGTTGATGCTGGCACCCCTTCCTGGAAATATTGTTTAAGGAACACATTGCCCAAACCTGTACTTTGTGCCAAGGTGATTGAGGAAGAAGAATTTTTTATGCATCATGAGGCAGGAACAGTTTTTTAAGAGATGCTATTGAATGCAGTTTAAAGAAGCAATCTTTAGCTAGAACTATATTATTTTTCGTTATTAGTTTCTCCAATGCGATAACCATCTCACGTTCAATTATTTTCTTTATCATATCTTCCAGATCTTTAACATCTGGTGGTGGGTTGCGATCCGAACCTACTGATGGTGTACTTGGTAATGGGGATTATATAATAATATTCAACTCTTTTAACTCTTTCATTACGGAAAAGATTTCCAGGTCGTGAGCGGTATTTCCAGCCAGCTTAGATGCATACACCAAGTGTAGTTGATCAACAAGGTCATTCGGGTCATCAAAATATAAGTATCTTGGGAAGCTACGAACTGATTTTACAAATCCTTTTCCTTTTGTTTCAGCAGGTCCGAGTAACGTCTTTAACAAATATCTATATTTAGATCCAGCTGCATTGTACGGTCTAAACCTGGAGTATCCTTGATGAGCAGCATTACTAAACCACATCAGATCTCTGTAATGAGCTTTATCCTCGACCGAATATTCAGTTGGCTGATATAGGAATAGTAAATTTAGAAGGCCTTCGGTTATAGGAGCTCTCACTTTATCAGCGAGATAAATGTAATCACGATCCAGGGTTAATGAGGCACTGAATCTGAAATTCAGCCTGAAACTTCTTTTAATTTACTCTAGACCATCTCCAATTCACAAATATATAATGAAACTCAATCAAAAAATTTGTTTCTTTATTAAAATTTAATTTAAAAATCAGGAGAGGTCAAAGAGCTGAGAACACTCTGTGAATGGCTGACAAGCGTGTGACGTCACGTTTTGCTTCCTCCAAGGGAGTAGTGGTTTCCACTCTGCCACCAACTGAACTTGAGAAAAAAAATTTTTTCTTGTTATTTCTTCTGGTGATCCTTAAACATCTTGCACAAAAGAGATGTATACATGGCATCACTAAACTGTATAGGTAGTAAAAATTTATAGTGAACTAAAGCTTGTATAATATATAGGCTCTATCGCCCTTCCTTATGATACTTGCAAACGTCACCGCAAGGGAAAACCGGGAGGAAGACCTTACTTTTGGGCATCTGACTTTATTATAACATAAAATTTACATGAAAAATTAATAAAATTTCATTTCAGAAGAGTCATTGCAATAGTTTCATGTACGAAAATTCGCTAAAATGTACTGGAAATTACCGCGGCTTGTTTGTAAAAGGTGTCTGTTGGATGTGGTCGAACGTCGTTCCTTCATTCAGATTTTGCTTATTGAACATAAATATCAGGAATGCATCCATTCGATCCGTATTGCGAGGAACGTTGAGGGGTAACTTGTGAGCTGATTATCTCTCGAAAACAGCGTTTTTTTTAAGTAAAAATCGTATGCTCTGATTATGATTACTAAAACGTCTAAAAATTTCTGGACAGAGAGAGAGAGAGAGAGAGAGAGAGAGAGAGAGAGAGAGAGATAACTGGGAAAAGCTGAACAAGCATAGGAGAGGGGTGAGACCTGCAGGGCACTCAGATTCTATGTACACCAAATAATGTTAATTGAGATTACTTTATTTATGCCTAAATTCAAGATATACTAGTAAAAATGAAGTATAATAAATAATTTAAAAAAAGGATAAGCACAAATTAGTTTCTTCAATTTTTCAGGAAAAGTCTGATGAAGATGTTGGTTTAAAAACTGAAGCTGTTCCCGATCTATACGCTAAACTTACTAATTCGCCGATTGTTCTTGATGTGGAGCTGATATCTAACAGAATATTGAAATTCATCGATGTGAAACCTTCAATATTTTCCAATACCAGAAAAGCTTTCCAATTGTGGGCTAGGAATGACAAATACACATACGTCTCATCTAAATATAGCAAATGGATGCCTTTTGTGGAGCCGGAATTAATAGACGCCGTTTGGTATAAAATCCAGGCATTTATCATTAGTGGAGATCTTTGGGAAGCTAAATTACTTTTTAACAAAGAATACCCAACATCCGCTCATTTGTTCCCAATTATGGTGTATACTGTTGACTACACGGATTTGGACGATGTGATACGAGTGTTGGACGTTTTAGAGACGACTGGTGTAAAAAAAGGCACTAGTATTAAGTACAAAACTCATGATCAAACAAGGGCTCGAATTTACGCATGGAAAAATAACGGACCAGCTTCGATATTCAATTCATTTAATGTGCGAGACATCAGGAAAAAGAGTTACAGCAATTCAAACAAAATGTTCACTTTGTTACTACTTGTAGGTGTTTCTTCAGTAGGTATATGTTAATGAATTTTATCGTTAATCTTAAATAGAATAATTTTATAATAGTTGTTTGTTGTCATTGATTCTACCTTGACAAATTCATCGTTAATAGGCTAAACCCTTATTTTCTCCGAAACAACAGATGGCAACTACCAACTTTGATGTCACACAGAGCAATGTGAGCCGGTAAATGCCATCCTCACTGGGATTTCCCGTTTCGGGGCATTCTGTAACTATCAGGTACTGGGTTTTAACACTTATAAGTAGTTATGTATAAAATACGAAAGTGTGTATAACATTTGGTGTGAAACTAGACAAAAAATGAAGTTGTGAATTTGGCTAAGTGAGTCTAGCGAGTTAATTGAAAATGAATAGTTGTCTGTTCAGATCTTTCACTCTTGACTGAAACTGCCCTAGACGATTTTGGATTGTGGAGGTGAGTAAGGTCTGAATCTCACCCCGGACTGCAAGATCCCATGAAGTAATTTTAGGAAGATTCTGTTCCCAGAATGTGGAGCTCTGTGGGTGCAGAAGGATAAGGTTGGGTATATGTAGAAATGATTTCAAGCGGATATTTGGCTTTAGAATTATCAGGAGAAGCTGACCGATATGCAATATCTATACAGCCGATGTCTGACATAGACCACTGCCGATATTTATTCGGCTTTCTACCCGCTAGGGGAACCCCTCGCCAAGTGGTGTGTTTGCTAGCAGGCACCATCTGTTCGTATTGGATTTACTGTATGGTCACCAAGCTTGCTTCTTGATTTCATTTATTGGGTAAAACTAACTTATATGTCGGACCACAACACAGTTCCCCGTAGAGTTTGCCACATAAATGAGAAAATAGAGAATGAAAAAAGTATGTACAAATTAAGTAAAGTAGAATTACATAATTGTGCCTTGAAAATATTATAATTGATCGAAATTGAATAGATTATATAGCACTAGTTTAAAATAATCTGTTGATTAAAAGAAGGATAATTAAGAATAATAGCGCAGGCTGAAGCCCAGGCGCTCGACATGAGTACATTGTTTTTTTGATGCTGCCTTCTTGTAGTGATGTATCTGTACGTGGGTTGCATGGAGCAATGGTGTATGTCGTCATTAGTCCATGGTTACATTCATAACGTTTTCGTTTTCCTCGCCCGGTAATGCCTACTCTAAGATCACCACCCTCTTTTTCTATGGAGGCAAACCGATCATCTGAATGTTCCAATGAACAGAGTGAGTGAGGGTGGCAGGGAAGCTGTAATAACCATAAACCACTTGTAGCTCTTTGAGCAAATATGCGAGTTCCATTACTGCTTGGTTCGTTTGGCAAGAGCGAAGTTATCATGCGGAAGTCTGACCATAACTTTACAAAAAAAAAAAAAAAAGACTTTCTGTCTCTAATATGAAAAGCACTAGTTCCTGAGGAGAAACGTTGGAGAACAATAAAAAATCATATTAAGGACAAGAAAACCTACCTAGTCGTTCCTACTTACCAAGTCGAAGCACAGTTAGACACTGGTTGGGAACAAGCTGTGAACCAGTGCTGAAAAGGAGAACTATTAGCTGTTATATCGTGGATTTAAATACCCAAAGATGAATTTAATTTCAATACCTCATTTTCAATTAAATTCAATTGTGGTAGCCCGATCTAATCGGGAGGACCAGTGACTTTCGTCTTTGCCTAAAAAGGCTCATGTCCTGTCTCCCTTAAGGAATACTTCTCATAACAACTAATATTATAGTGCGGTCTTCGTAGAAACTGTTTACTGACGCAGCTCGTGTGTACACAATGTTGCAGTGGATTTTTAAAACAATGAAAATTAGCTCATGCTGCACAGTGCCAAAGGTAAACTTACATTTATTTGAAATGTCTTACAAAACTGTTCAACTGTGGCAAGCGTTGATTACGATCTGCCTATACAGGGTGTCTCAACTTAAGTAGGCAAGACTTCAGGGATCGATTCTACAAGTAATTTGCAACAAAAAGTGCCTTGTAAACTTTTTCTTTTAGAGGCTTCGTTTCCGAGTTATTTCTTTTTTAAGATTTTTTTCGTGTTTTCAAACTTACATCACAAAAACAGCTCTAACTCCCCAATTTGTCGAGTTTTCTCAAATCTAAGGATACCGTTGGAAAGAGCGTTAAATTTCCTATCATTCTGATGTAAATTTCAATTTTTTTGATTAGTTCTAGTTAGTGAAAAAAATGACCAATGTTTAACATTTGAAAAAATGTAATAACTGTCGATTTTTCTTCGTTTTTCTGCTCCTCAGTATGGAAGTTTTTCAACAAGCGCTTTCCGGGAAAAACTTCCTCAACCGGTCAGCTTTCCAACGGTTTACCAAAAAAAAAATTTTTTATGGGGAAGTTTTGGGAGAAAATAGCGTTTGAATGACAAAAAACGTGATTTTGTCGGTCAAAATCAACGTTTCATTTTTTTTTTTTTTTTTTTTTTTTTTTTTTTTTTTTTTTTTTTTTTAATATTTCATGATACACAGCTGTATTCGATGATAATAGACCAAAAAAATAATAGTGTCTCTACTTAACTCATCTTCCACCTGCCTCATCTACCTGAGAAAAATTAGATAATCATCGGAGGGGCAGGCAGAAAAATACGATAATACGATCGGCTACCTCAGTCAATTGTGCTTCAAAATTATTCCTCGGATACTTATCGTTCATTTGAGTAGGTACCTAATAATACGGGGTGGTTTGGCAATGAAAATGCTGTTGTGTATCAGAGATCGCTCGTGTTATAAAAAATTATTGATTACTTCTTTTAAAAAAAAATAAAGTACATGAATACATAAATTAAAGCAGGTTCTCAAAGTGCTTCCATCCTTCCTGTATGCGTTGATGGCATCTCTTCCTCGCGGATCGTGTGACGTTACGTAAGGTATGTGCATTCTGCACACAGGAAGGAGGGAGACACTTTGAAAACCTTTTTTTTTCCCTTTTTTTTTAGAGTAATTATTATTTTTTTATAACACGAGCGATCTCTGATACACAACACCATTTTCATTGGTAATCCACTCCGTATTATTAGGTATCCACTCAAATGAAAGATAAGTATCCCCGAGGAATAATTTTGAAGCACAATTGACTGAGGTAGCCGGTCGTATTAGCGTATTTTTCCGCCTGCCCCTCCGATAATTATCTAATTTTGCTCAAGTAGATGAGGCAGGTGGAAGATAAGTTAGGTAGAGCCACTATTATGTTTTTGGTTTTTATCGTCGAATACAGCTGTGTATAATGAAATGAAAATAAAATACTTAAAAAAAAAAAAAAAAAAAAAAAAAAAAAAAAAAAAAAAAAAAAAAAAAAAAAAAAAAAAAACGTCGATTTTGACCGAGAAAATTACGTTTTTTGTCATTCAAACGCTATTTTCTCCCAAAACTTCCCTATAAAAAAATTTTTTTTAGTAGACCGTTGAAAAGCCGACAGATTAAGAAAGTTTTTCCCGGAAAGTGCTTGCTGAAAAACTTCCACACTGAGGAGCAGAAAAACGAAGAAAAATCAACAGTTATTACATTTTTTTCAAATGTTAAACATTGGTCATTTTTTTCACTAACTAGAACTAATAAAAAAAATTGAAATTTACATTAGAATGATAGGAAATTTAACGCTTTTTCCAACGGTATCCTTAGATTTGAGAAAACTCGACAACAAATTGGGGAGTTAGAGCTGTTTTTGTGCTGTAAGTTTGAAAACACGAAAAAAATCTTAAAAAAGAAATAACTCGGAAACGAAGCCTCTAAAAGAAAAAGTTTACAAGGCACTCTTTGTTGCAAGTTACTTGCAGAATCTATCCCTGAAGTCTTGTCTAAATAAGTTGAGACACCCTGTATATGGGTGATTCTCACAGAAAAGGTCAGTTTTGAGTTTGACTTTTGAAAAAAGAAAAAGTGTTCGAATCGAGCTGAAAAAAATCACAGATGCTCTCTATATCGTATGTATCGAAATTCGAAGCAAATCCAAACAGTAGCGCTTTTATTAATTCAGAAAAAAAATATTTAAAAATTTAGGCGGACAGGTCGATGACACTAGGACAGGGCTATGATGCTGGGGTTGATTCTCACCATTTGCATCACCACCCTGTCCTGGCATCATAAAAACAAAATTTGCTATAACTGCCAAGAAACGTTAACCCTCCACATTTCAAGTCAAAAGACCGAAAAACGTGACCACTGTAGGGCGAATCCAACAAACGAAGAATGACAGAAATTCTCGAATAAGTCCTAGTAGACCTTCACAACGTTCGGCTAAGTAGATATGTGTTTTGAATGGTCAATACGAGAATATTGGATTACTAAATGCGAGAATACGGGAATACTAGAAAATCCAAAAAACATAATAGATTTGCCTTTTTCCTCATCGTCCTGTCCTCGAATTTTCAGGAGAGGACAGGTTGATGATGGACAGGTCGATGACGATTCTTCAGTTTTTCTCAAATGTTTCACCTTGTGGCAAGCTTTTTCCCAAATTCGGCATATAACATGAAACTATACCGTTCGGTGCACAATAAAAATACCATAAGAAAAAATTGAGTTCAAGTACTCACTTAGAAAAAGTGGACAGGTTTCTGACGATTGTGATTGACCAACCCACGGTCCAGCACACATCTGCTCCTGCTGACGACCACGAGTTGACTGAATTAAAACGAATGGCGGTTTTTCTGGTAACTGAGAAGGGCGCGAAAAAAAAAGCGGCAAAAAAACCCGCTAAAATACAATTGTGACCGCGAAAATTCGAAAACCAATATTGGACAGGTCGATGACGGCGATGCTCCGGACACACATATTTCCATCCAAATACACTTTTCTAGTGGTTCTACATTAATTTTATCGATCAGAAACGCATCTCAGAAATCATACTGATGTAGAAAAATTGAATAAAATCCAAACTCAAAAGCGGAAAGACCTTTAATTAAAGCTTGAAGTTGGGAAGGTCGCATTGGGACAGGACAGGTCGATGACGATTTGACTATATTTAGTTAATTTTCTATTTAAAGGAATAAACATAACCTAAAAATGGAAAAAAGGGTTCTAGATAAAAACCTATACTACAATTTAAGACCTTTGCCAGCTCCCAAATCCTTATTGGGTCGCCGCAACTGGTCCGGACATCACTTCTGCCCCTTTCTGTGAGAATCACCCATATACCATCTGCCGAAATAGTTTGGCAGATATAAAATCCTGTATGCAAGGAATCACATTAAACTCTCAAATATATTCTGATTTGGAAAATATTGACGAAATATTTACAAAAAGACTGTTGCTGGATAGGATTACTGAGTTGAAAAGTGCACCTCTAAACATCTCTTCAGCGCAGCCTCAAGTCACATCAAGAAGGGCGACGCTTGAAAACGTTAAACCGAAGCAGCTTGTGAACGTCTACGAGCAGAAGTTTTTTCATGGGATCCGTACGCCATTTTCACCAGTAAATTAAGCATTCGGCGAAAAAGATACAGTCACAACTCCACTTGCAAAAGGGAGTAACGTTAAACGGTTTAAGAGACGCAGGTAGACCATTTTATTTTCTTTGTCTTTATTAGGTTTTGAAACAAAGTCAGAGGTTGTAAATGAAGAGCGTTATGGCACACCTATTCCAGAACTTGACTGTAGATATAATGTGTTTCAGTCTGATAATGCAGGTACCTACCTAACTTGTTTTCACTGCAATGGTTCTGTTTATTCTTGGTTTCCACATTGTAACCCCTTAATTCAACGTAATATCTGGTTTCCTAATGTGACTTCATGAAATCTGCTTTCGAAAGTTTATTATGAGCCATTAATTTACAAGCCATATTTACTTGATGGTTGATGTTTCCTGTGCAAAGACGAGAGATGGCGTCAGCAATTCTCTTCCACTTCTGTTATTTATAGTAACATCAAAACCCATTAGATACACTTGCCAGCGCCCTAAGCGTCTCTTTGGCTCTTTCACACTAAGAATGTAGCTTAATGCTTGGTGGTCTGTGTGAACGATAAACTTTCGCCCCTCCAGGTTCGTTTTAAAGTACCCAATAGCATGAATGACTGCTGCTCCCTCTTTATCAGTAACTGAGTAGTTACACTCTGCTTTTTTAAAGGTATGGGAATAGTACCCACCGATCACCCTTTGCTGCTTATTTTTAGGCATTTAGGGGTTTCGTTGGTACAGGATAGCGCCACAGCCGTATTTTGAGGCATGTGTGCACAATTAAAACTGTAAACCCCACTAAATCACTCGCGACGAAGTTGTGGAAACCCATTTCAAAACTGAAGTTTGTGAAAAAACGTTGTCTATTTCCGCAAAAAATAAAGAGTTCCTATGTTAAATCGATTTCGACGGTTATCCCATCATCAGTAACAAACAATAACTTGCTAACATTGTAACTCTTTATTTTTTGTGAAAATAGACAACGTTTTTTCACTAACTTCCGCTTTGTAAACCCCAATCAGGTAGTTGCAGTACAAGATTAGAACTAGATTGCCTTCTTCAGATGCTGAAAAGCTAGTTCTGCTTCTTCACTCCAAACAAACTCTTGATATTTTCGTTTTAGTTGATCCATTGGCCTAACGATATGAGCGTAATTCTGTATGAATGCTCGAAAGTGTCCTGTCAAGCCAGTGAACATTCTGAATGAACGTACCTATGTCAGAAGGCCTTTTCATTTTTCTCACATTCTCAACTGATTCTTCGTTAGTTGTTTTTGTGTTTCCATAGATTTTTCTTCCCAGGAAATGAACTTGTGATTGATAGAATACACTTTTTTTTTCATTAATAATCAAATTTTTAGACTGAAGTTGCTTAATGACTTCCTGAGGTTTTGTTTTGCATTCCTCCATGCTTCGAGCTCCAATGATTATATCGTCGATATACACCCATATGGCTGGGTCATCTGATTATTTTCCAAGAGAGAATGTTATGGATCTTTGGAATTTCGCAGGTGAGTTTTTCCAACCAAAGGTACACGATTAAATTCAAAATGACCGAATGTAAGCACAAATGCAGTGAATTTTTTGGATCTCTCAGTGAGAGGGATCTGGCGGAAGACATCTTTAAGGTTAATTTTCGGAAAATAAGAACGTCCCCCTAAGTTAAAATTATGTCATCAATACACGGTAAAGGGTATGTTTCTAGTTCCGTATATTTATTTATATCTCTATAGTCCTAACATAATCTCCAACCTCCATCTGATTTTGGAACAATCACTCAAGGTGATGCATATTCAGATTCAAATTGACGGATTATCCCTTTATCGACCATTTCATTAATTTTACTTTGAGCCCAGATGAATTTGTCTCTTGACAAACGACAGGGTTTATTTTTTATGACAGGCGTATCTGCTTTTAATTGGAACTCCACTAGTGGTACTTCAGCTGGTGTCAATGCAGTTTTGGAGTAAACTAAATTCTGAGGAGTGCTATTTGTTACAACCGACTGGTCACCTTGGGTTCGCAATTCTAGAATAAAATCATGCCCCTGCTTTTGTAGAGTGGGTAGCCCTAGAATCAAATCATATGGTAAAGAGGAGACAAGATACGCTGTAGTTATAATTTCGGATTAATTGATAACTACATTTGCCACGAAGGATTCAGTCATTTTTTGTTTTGAACCATTGAAACCCCTCAGTTTTCTGCCACTCTCCTTTTTCTGCAATATCAGACCGTACAAGATCAACTGAGGCCCCAGTGTCAAATTAAGCAGTTACCGTGATTCCATTCAACAGAACTGGTTTAGTAATCAAAGAACAAACATTCCCCAGGAAGGATGAAATACTAATTTGAGATGATTCGCATTCACATGGTGTAATACCTTGACTGCTTATCCATACCCGCCCACAGACTTAAATTTTGAAGCGCATTACAAAGTTGATCCTCTGAATTAATATCAATAATTGAAAGTCGATCCTGAATGATTCTAGGAGACCTAAAACCAACAGCAAACCGAGAGCCCTATCTGAAAGGTCACCATGTGCGAGACTTAATAAAATCTTCTTATCATAGTAATACCTACTTCATGAGAGATCTACTTGTAAAGCGTTTTTCGTTAGCAGTTTTAGCCAGATGAACTGGGTTCTCACCAAAAGGAGACAAAAAGGAGTTTTTCCATGAATTCCAATCCCCATCTCCCCTCTGCGAGAAAATACTAAGAAACCACATTTCTGCTATACTATTGTGCTGACAATTTCCAACTAAGTTTACGATTTTCAATTCGTCTGTATTCCATTTATTGGTTGAACATGGTTGAACAATGAATGGGGCCCTACCGACTGTGCCAAAGAATGAGGTGTTCCAAGAAATTAAATGAACGAGTGTTTTTATAAACTAAGGTTTTACCCTGAAATCAGAACCCATTATTCAATTATGGAAAACTCAAGACTGTTCCATTTTAATATTTTACTTATACTTATAAATTGTACATAGGTACCATATATCCATGGTTATTGACATGGGTTTGCAAGTTAGTGATGTATAAGCTCATTACAATATATATATATATATTATATATATATATATATATACATATATATATATATATATATATATATATATATATATATATATATATATATATGTACAGGGTGTCTCGACTTAAGTAGGTAAGACTTCAAGGATCAATTCTACAAGTAATTTACAACAAAAAGTGCCTTAAAGACTTTTTCTTTTAGAGTCTTCGTTTCCGAGTTATTACTCTTTCAAGATTTTTTTTTTCGTGTTTTCGACCTTACACCACAAAAACAGCTCTAACTCCCTTATTTTTCAGGTTTTCTCAAATCTAAGGATACTGTTGGAAAGAGTGTTAAATTTTCTATCTTTCTAATGTAAATTTCCATTTTTTTAAATAGTTCTAATTAGTGAAAAAAATGGCCAAAGTTTAACATTTGAAAAAATGTGAAAATTGACGATTTTTCTTCGTTTTTCTGCTCCTCAGTGTGGAAGTTTTTCAGCAAGCGCTCTTTGGGAAAAACTTTCTTAATCTGTCAGCTTTCCAACGGTTTAGCTACTAAAAAAAATTTGTTTATAGGGAAGTTTCGGGAGAAAATTGCGTTTGAATGACAAAAAACGTGATTTTGTCGGTCAAAATCGACGTTTCTTTCTATTTTTTTAAATTTAAGTATTTTATTTTATTATTTTATTTTAATTTTATTATGCACAGCTGTATTCAACGATAATAAACCAAAAAAATAATAGTGGCTTCACCTAACTCATCTTCCACCTGCCTCATCTACTTGAGCAAAATTAGATAATCATCGGAGGTCAGGCGGAAAAATACGATAATACGATCGGCTACCTCAGTCAATTGTGCTTCAAAATTATTCCTCAGATACTTATCCTTCATTTGAGTGGGTACCTAATAATACGGAGTGGATTACCTATGAAAATGCTGTTGTGTATCAGAGATCGCTCGTGTTATAAAAAAATAATTATTAGGTACTTCTTAACAAACAAAAAAAAAAAGCAGGTTTTCAAAATGTCTCCTTCCTTCCTGTATGCAGAATGCACATACCTTACGTAACGTCACACGATCCGCGAGGAAGAGATGCCACCAACGCATACAAGAAGGAGGGAAGCACTTTGAGAACCTGCTTTGATTTATTTATTTATTTTCATTTTAAAGAAGTAATTATTATTTTTTATAACACGAGCGATCTCTGATACACAACAGCATTTTCATTGCCAACCCACCCCGTATTATTAGGTACCTACTCAAATGAAAGATAATTATCCGAGGAATAATTTTGAAGCACAATTGACTGAGGTGGCCGATCGTATTATCGTATTTTTCTGCCTGCCCCTCCGATAATTATCTAATTTTGCTCAGGTAGATGAGGCAGGTGGAAGATGAGTTAGGTAGAGACACTATTATTTTTTTGGTTTATTATCATCGAATACAGCTGTGCATAATGAAATATTGAAAAAAAAAAAAAAAAAAAAAAAAAAAAAAAATGAAACGTCGATTTTGACCGACAAAATCACGTTTTTTGTCATTCAAACGCTATTTTCTCCCAAAACTTCCCTATAAAAAAATTTTTTTTTGGTAAACCGTTGGAAAGCTGACAAGTTGAGGAAGTTTTTCCCGGAAAGCGCTTGTTGAAAAACTTCCATACTGAGGAGCAGAAAAACAAAGAAAAATCGACAATTTTACATTTTTTTCAATTGTTAAACTTTGGCCATTTTTTTCACTAACTAGAACTAATCAAAAAAATTGAAATTTACATCAGAATGATAGGAAATTTAACGCTCTTTCCAACGGTAGGTATCCCTAGATTTGAGAAAACTTGACAAATTGGGGAGTTAGATCTGTTTTTGTGATGTGAGGTTGAAAACACGAAAAAAATCCTTAAAAAGAAATAACTCGGAAACGAAGCCTCTAAAAGAAAAAGTCTAGAAGGCACTTTTTGTTGCAAATTACTTGTAAAATCGATCCCTGAAGTCTTACCTTAAGTCGAGACACCCTGAATTATATAAACTCTTAAAACAAAAACAACATCCGATCTTCTTCGGCAGGCTGATGGTTACCCCTTCTGACAGCGAAATTAAAATGCGCTTCGTAGGAGGTATTACTCGTAGTAGGGGAGGATTAAATGCATGCTGCAAGCTGCACTCCCTCAGAAAAGGTAAGTATGTACAGGGGAATTGTGATTTGATGGTAGAAAGGGAAAATGGTAGAAAACAAATAGATGAAAAACAAATAAGTAGATTGAGAGATTTGTGAAACTTGGCGTTTCGGGCCCCTTGACCCCGCTGAAACACTAAAATGCTTAAACACAAAACATGCTATCTTCTAATTACCCTGACATCAAGCGGCACAACTATAACCAAGATTACCACCTCAACCAAGTGACAACAAAACAAGGCTTCCAGGCGGCACAATAATATTGTTTAGCGACCATTTTTAACATCGCATTATTGGATTAATATCTTGTAAATAAATATAAAACTAAGACATAAATGTCTTACTAATCTTCAGTAAAATGAGAGCTTTCCAACGAATGGTGAACGATTTCTGTGCGATGAAAACTGCAGAAGTTCCATTTCCATACCTACGGCTTGGTTGTACGTGAAAATTTGTGACAGTTTTTCGTGACATAAAAACGTGAAACTTTTGGTCAGTTAGGTGATGGCTAAAGCACGTTCCATGTTAAAACATATTGGTAAATAATGCACGCATTTCAGAGAGGAGCGTTTTTTTTTTAGAATCACCCATACTTAGATTATGAAGTAGGTACCAATTTACGTAGATAATGATGTATTAGGTTTTGTTATGTATGCATTGGTGTTTTATTTAATTTAATAATTTTCTTTCTGAAGGTAGGTGCCTCCGTCTTTGCTATTATATTTTGATAATTTGCCAAAGATAAACCTTAGTGTAAGTAATAATTTTCAGCGTATTATGCGTAAATTCCATTTGTGAAGTATTTTATTATTTAATTTATATATATGTATTTTTATATAGTTATATGTATTTTTTAATTTTATTAATAAAATTTTCACAATTATCAAGTACATATGGTCATTTTAGAGGATTTAGGTACATTTACTTTTGGATTTACTTTTTCCCCATTAATACAGCGATAAACAAATTTAAATCCCACGGTAACTGCACCAACCAACCTTTTAAAGTTTTGTGTACCTACTACTAACTTTTCCTGAAGGTTACACAAAAAAAAAGTTGAATCGATTGGTAGGTATTGCTAGGAGATTTATATTTATATAAACAGTTTAAAAAAAAGTCCGTGTACATTGTTTGGACACCTGAGGATTCCTCGTTTTATCTGGCACCTTATGGGAGTTGACAGGGAACCTAACTCTCACGGAACATCTGCCCCATGAAGACTCTTGATCTATTGCGGAACGCTATCAGCTCAATTAGTTCCTCCATTTGCTTTCTGATAAATTTCCATGCCAGCAGTTTCAAAACTATCTTTTAGGTACATGAAAATAATATTTAAGTTCCACAAGTATTTTGGGGGGTTGCTTTCGGACGTTTATTGACATCTGCGTTGAGTTCTGTAAGGCTGGCAGCGACCAAGGAGCCTTGGGGTGTAATCCCTGTGTCCTCGGCTTTTTTTGTGAGATTTTTTCTCGTTATTCCTTCTTTGTTCCGTAAAGGAGGGGGGCCTGTCCACACTGTGAACTCTGACCTCATGAGTAGGTTAAAGAGAAAAAAAGTAAGCCTCCCCACGATCACATAATATAATACTTATACCACCCGTGACCGGGAAATTAAATTAAGCGGTTTGACTAATGATACCAACCCCTTTGGGCTAAATGGGTTTCTCGTAATAAATCATTCAGATGTGCTCTCATGTCCTCTGTACCAACTCGTCATTGGGGGAATTGAACCTTGGCATACTATTTTATGTGATGCCTCACTATGGTACTAATGCAATTTGTGGGTGCCAGACGTCAAAGTAGAATATATCGAGTTTCACCAGTACAAGTAGTACTAGTTACATTAGTGCTTAGAAGTCTCCCCTATTGCATTGACGTAAATTAGGACATCAAACTAGATCAATAAAATATTCTAAAGGGATGTAGACAGGATAAAACTTCCCCTTTGCGTTTTCCGCATTACATATAACATGTGTAATATTTATTACTATTCATTTGTTATTAAATATTTTGTTTTTATTATTGTTATAACGTTTGGTTAAGCACGTCCAAATAAAAAGTCCCTTATAGCAAATTGTTATCCACTTGTTTTGGGGAGTATTTTACTTTTCATGTTATTTTATTGTTTTCAACCAAGGAAGGAAAAATAAAACAAACAATTACCTAACACTTCCTTAAAATTTGTTGGTTTATGGCTCAAGACACGTAAATTCCAAGAATCGAAAAAATAAATAAATAAAAATAATAATAAACAAATATTAAAATCCCTATATAATTACAACTAAATAAATAAACAAATGAATATATATATATATATATATATATATATATATATATATATTAGAGAAAGTATGTTTGTTTGGTATAAATGTCCAAACGGTTGTACCCATTTCCATGCAAGTGGAGGCAAATTGACGAGCAAGTTCCGGAATAGAACTTAGGCTGTATTACAATCTTCTAGACTTACTCCTTCATCGAGAACTCGGCTTTCCCTAACATCGTCGTCCGGTATAAATAATTTTGTTATTAAGGAAAAATTGGACATGCTTCGAACGCGTAAAGAACTTTCGATAACAAATTCAACGATACCAAAACGATTTTGGTGGGTTGAGCCGTGCAATTTTTAATCATAAAGATGGAGCTTCAATAATTGACATTGAAAACGCCTTATTAATTGCAGTATTGATGATCGGGAAGATTTTTTAATGTAATTAAGGTTATATTGAGAGGACGCTTGGTTGAAAAATTAATTAGGTACAAGTTGAAAACTATATTGGTGAAATTTGAATTCGAGCCTTTGTGGGACTGCTGGGTAAAAATGACAAGTTTTGAAGCCACCCCTGAAAACTTATCCAACATGCGATGCTGAATTTTGAAACGGAGTCATATTGCGACTGCTGAGTGATAACGATTAAGCGTGGAGCCACCCTGATCAGTTGGGTTTGCCCAGAGCCTAATTTGTCTCCCATTTCAACCTACGATTTATTTCCAAAAATCCTTTCACCATGATCAGTTGAGAGAGTTCTGAGGCAAATTTCATCCCTATTGAACCTGCGATACTGAAATTTGAAATGGAAGTAGGGTAAACCTGTACACTTCCATTTGAACGCTAATTAAAATTGACGTCATCATCCTGGAGCTGTTTTTTCGCATAAAAACGCACGAAAATAACTGAGATATGGTTGATTTTAGGCTGTGCTGGTCTAGGAACTAGAACACAATTGAACAAACACAATTGAATTCAACAATCATATTTTTTTTAATTTCAGGCTATTAACTCTGAATTCTAGCCGACTGGCCAATGAGACGCAACGTAGGCCAATGGCTGAATTGCCCCTCAGAACACCCTCCAAATTTTATGGATCAAGTTTCAGGAGCACAAGATTTATGGACGGTCCATTTAACTGACATGTTTCGATGAGTGGAATCAAGAGAAATTTTGTGTGTACCTCCCCAAAAGATATGCTGTAGAATTAAGTTCAAGTGATTTTTCAGGCTTTGAGTCAGACGCCACACCACTTTTTTTTGTGGTTGTAAAAAGGGCTGCTAGAACGAGTTTTTTAAAATTTGTCGAACACTGAAGCCAGTTCACTGGCGTAATTGTACTTTCATTTTATATACCTACTAACAAAGCTAATTTTGTTATAATAAATGTAAATATATTTTGTGCATTTGTTTATTGTCTTGTTTTTTTATTTTTTTTATTTTATTTTTTTAACCCTCGACTACATACGAAATAGCGTTACACTCTAGGATTCGTTTCAGAATGCCTCAAAACGGATTTCAATGAAGATAAAATGGGTAATATTGTAAAACGAAGGAACGAGTGGAGGTAATGCTAGTAATTTTGTGAAAACGAATGAACGAGTGGAGGAAATGCTAGAGGAGGATAAATTTAGAGTTTGCCTCGAAATTTGGGAGAGGAAGGAGGGATAAGTAAGGCTGTGAAGGGTTAGGAAGGACGAGGGGGGTTGCTGTGCTGGTCATGGGGCTCGATTGGGGTGGAGAAACCAATGGTGACCTCCCCCCCCCCCCCCCTGGCTGTCTATGTGCTAGAACGTAATTGAAATTAACAGCCATTTTAAAAACTTAATTTCAGGTTTTGCTGCCTTCCCGCTTTGTTGAAGGTGTGGCTCGCTTCTCGCCTTCAGGATATAATTGAGGACTTCAGTCGGTACCCAAGTTTTTTTTTTCTCTCCATCAAACTGTCCTACCTCAACGTGCTTTTCGTTAAGCTCGTATTACACTTCCGTGTGCTGAAGCTAAATGTTTGCATTTTTGTTCCCAGCCCCAGCAACCACGAAACGCACACACATTGGCCGAAAAAGCCTTTACCATCGTATTGAGATTTTTATACGCCTGTTTGCTGGCGGCCACACCACCAGTGCGTGCCAAATTAATGCATTATCCAGCTCCCGACCATGGTTTTTTGTTCTTTTTTTCTAACTAAAATGCAAGCATAATTTAATTGTACTTTGTGTGTGTGCGTTTGCAAGCAAATAAGCTTCAGGATATGCCGATTTGGAACTTAAAATTAACCATATCTCAGTTATTTTCGTGCGTTTTTGTGCAAAAAAACAGCTCCAGGATGATGACGTCAATTTTAATGAGCGTTCGAATTTAAGTCTACAGGTTTACCCTACTAATGGAGCCATTCAATGGTGAGTTCCGAGACTATTTTCTTTCCTATTTAACTTAAGGTGCTGAAATTTACAACTGGACCTCTCTAAATAAATCTACAACTTGGGAAACCACATAGTAGAGCTGTGTTCTTATTCAATTTAATATGCTGAAATTTACAACGGGACCTCTCTGGATGTGGTAGAGTATAATTACAGCTTAAGGAACCATTCATTTAAATTAGCAGCGTGAGTAATTTGTTCCATTCCAACTTGAGATGCAGAAATGTGGAACGGGGCCCCGCTAGGTGTGCTAGTGTATAACTGCAACTTGAGGATAAATCTAATCAGCAAAATGAGCTCGGTACTTGACTTCGTTTCTCTCTAACTTGAGATGCTGAAATTTAAAATGGGGCTTCTCTGGGCGTAATGGAGTACAAAATTATAAGTTGAGAAATCACTTAGTAGGCGCATTAGCTAGTCTCGTTGTGTTGTTAAATTGCTGAACTGTGGAACGGGACCTCTCTGAGTATGGTGGAGCATAATTACAGCTTCAGGAATTTCTATAATCGGCTGAGTGAGCTCTATATAGCTTATGTTGATCCTGTTCAACTTTAAGTGCTGAATTTAGGAATAGGAATAGTGTGGTAGAGTATAATTGCACTTTGAGAAACCATTCAATCTAACCAGGATAGTAAGCTCTCAACCTAATTTTGTTCCAATCCAATTTGAGGTGCAGAAATTTGAAACAGGGCTTCTTGGGTGTGGTAGAGTATAATTAGGTAACACTTGAGGAATGAGTTAAATTAGCAGCGACCTATGTACTTTTGTTCCTAACTAGCTTGAGATTCTGAAATTCGGAACGGGGCTCTTCCGGCTATGATCGAGTGTAACCACTTCAGAAACACTGCAAACTGCTGTCTGGGCTCGGTACATAATTTTGTTCCCATTCCACTAAAAATACTGAACTTTAGAACAGTGCTTCTCTGGGTGTGCTAGATACAATTGTAGATAGAATTTTTCTGGCAGTACTGGCAGGATTGAATGGAAATCATGTGATGGTACACTGTGATCTACATTCATGTCTTGGACGAGCGAACGATGCGAGCGGGCACAGCTTATCTCTATCTCTATCTCTATCTCTATTATTATTAATAAGAATGAAACTCCGTCTGTCTGTCTGTCGTGTCTATGCACGGCCAAACGGCTGAGTGGGGGGAGTCTACGAGTGGGGGGATCTTCTTGAGATTTTCCAAAAGTGGGAGCGAGCGAATTTAAAATTGTTTAATCCCACCCAAACCATGGGCCGTAGGGCGGGAGGGGGGTCGAAGTAAGAATTAATGTGCGCTTTTTGGACTTCCCCGCTTCCCCTACCCCTCTAAACGGCCGTTGACAATTCCGGAAAAATACGGGTTTCGTAGGTTTTCCTACGAGGAAGACGACGGCGCGATCGGATCGCGAAAAAAGTATCGGGAAATGCGTCAAAAAAATGCGAGAGTACGGACCCGTTTTCTCGAAAAGTCCGCCGAAAAACTTGGTTTTTTCCGATTAAAATATACCCCATAAAGGTACGTTTTTCGGAACGGTTTTCGCGGGCGAAATACAGCTTTGGGTCCGCCGAATCTGAATCCGAAATCGGATATCGAAAAAAGTGACGGGCAGTCGGTCAAATTGCGAGCGGAATTGCGAGGGAAGCGTTTAACATCAGAAATTAATCGACCACGGGCCGCCGTTACACAACGTTGCTTACCTGAAGGGACCCTCACAGGGGGGTTCCCATTTGCACTTCTACGCAATACCTTGCGAGCGAAGCGAGAGCCATTTCAAATAATAAATACGGACTTTGTCCTACACATATACAGGTATACCTTGCGAGCGAAGCGAGCAACATCCCCGAATAAACTTTTCGTGGTTCCACGTAGTTTTATAAGATTTAATTTGTTTGTAAGAATTCCCAACTGAAAAAAACGTCTGCCAAGTTGGGTGGGCAGTACAACATTCCCTAATAAACTTTTCGTGGTTCCACGTAGTTTTATAAGAATTAATTTGTTTGTAAGAATTTCCAACAGAAAAAAACGTCTGCCAAGTTGGGTGGGCAGTATAACTTCTTCAAGCGAGCGAAGCGAGCAGCATCCCCTACAGAATAAATACGGACTTTGTCCTACACATATACAGGTATACCTTGCGAGCGAAGCGAGCAACATCCCCTAATAAACTTTTCGTGGTTCCACGTAGTTTTATAAGATTTAATTTGTTAGTAAGAATTCCCCAACAGAAAAAAGTGACGGGCAGTCGGTCAAATTGCGAGGGGAAGCGAGACTAAGCTATTAAAATGAGAAATTATATGTGCTGTGGACGCGAGAAGGCTCTAGGAAGACAGACGTGTTTGGGGTTCAATAACTCAGGTACAGGTAGGTTTTAATCGAGCCCGTTTCACAACGTTGCTTACCAGAAGGGACTAGATGACTCACAGGGGGGTTCCCATTTGCACTTCTACGCAATACCTTGCGAGGCGAGCAGGTACACATAGGTACCTTGCGAGCGAAGCGAGAGCCATTTCAACAGAATAAATTCGGATTTTTTCCTACAAATATACAGCAATACCTTGCGAGTGAAGCGAGCAACATCCCCGAATAAACTTTTTGTGGTTCCACGTAGTTTTATAAGATTTAATTTGTTTGTAAGAATTTCCAACAGAAAAAAACGTCTGCCAAGTTGGGTGGGCAGTATAACTTCCTCAAGCGAGCGAAGCGAGCAGCATCCCTTACAGAAGTTAAACCTACCCTTAGGGATCTATCGTTTGCGAGCGAAGCGAGCAACATCCCCTACATGTTTCAATTGTAATACGTCGCATCTGCGCCGCCACACCTTGCGAGAGAAGCGAGCAACATTTCCTACATGCCACACTTTGCGAGCGAAGCGAGCAAAATTCCCTACATGCCACATTTTGCGAGCGAAGCGAGCAATTTAATGGGGGGTCCGGGGGGCTTGCCCCCCGGCTGGACGTGGAGGCGAGCGTAGCGAGCCGGAGCGGCTAGTAAATAAATAAATCCGTCCGTTTCCTGTTGCAGTTTTTCTCTGAAACTTCGTAACCTCAGATTAATAAATTTGGGTCAACAATTATCTACCTACCTACTATTGCCAGTAATATCGAATCGAGATTTGTGATCCACCCCAACGGGTAAAATTTAAGGGTTTAAATTGAAATTATGTCAATATTTCAAAAACTTTCAACATAAAAGCAGTTTTCCGTTCATTGTTTGTAGCTGATGATGAACTAACCGTCGAAATCGATTAAATTTTTTTAACTCTTCATTTTTCGTGGAAATATACAAAGTTTTTCACTAAATTCTGTTCGTTTAGATAAGCATAGTGATACCTATATTTTCAAGGTTCACATAACGAGAAACAATTCAAGGGATGACAAGATTTGTTTTGGCTTATCTATAAAATATTAGTTAATTATGCTTGCAAAAATAATGAAGTTGATTTTATGCATAATTACATGTGATAAAGAGCTAAAATGCTTACAAAAGATCACAAATGACTACTTGAATATTCTTCGTACAGCATTTATATGTGTACTCAAAAATTCCGATGTAATGTGACATCATTTTCATTTTTTCAAATCCGTTACTTACTATTTTCATATTTTCAAATCCGTTACTTACCATTTTCATAGATTCCTTGGCTAATCTGAATTCGGACCAGATTGGAGTAAAGTTAGTTCGTTACATGGTACCTAAATATTTGGCTTTACCTGGGCACAATAATAAATTGGCGCTCCCTTACAGGGGAAGTAAGGAATTAAAGGACCATTACTTCATTGAAAAGCCTTAAAGTACCTATTATTGTTTTAAGAGCTTCAAGGTAGTCCTCCCTAATTGAATAGAAATTTACTTTGACATTATTTATGAGTATAACAATTTTGAAATAATTCATTTTGAAGTTTAAATTGATCTGTTGTCACGTGGTAGGTATATAACGTCTGTGACAACATTTTCGATCAACCCCAACGGGTAAAATTAAAGTGTTTAAATTTAAATAAAATCAATATTTCAAAAACTTTCTACATAAAAGGGTAGTTTTCCGTGCATTGAAACTCAGTTCAATAACTCATATAACACCATCAGAAGCTTTGTATACGAGTAATCGTTCGGGCTCCACTAGGAAGGAAAACAAATCGTCAACACGACTATAAATCGGAAGCGACTTAGGCAGGCAGAAGTAAGCTGAGCTATTGCAAATCCTACTCGGTCATATCCAGATGTCTCTCCTATACACGTCACACATTGTATTAGTATAATTTTTTTTTACAATGTATTTATTTTATAGACAATACATATATTGCAAATTACTTAAAATAAGAAATTCTACAACTCACTCTGATCTCTGAAATGGTAGTCCTTAATGCCAAGCTTTCAGTTTATTTAAAACTATCATCAGGGTTCGTTTGCCTGTCACTTGTTAGTTTAAGTTTTTGCTTGTTTCGGCACAGCTCTCAATCAGTATTTTGTTCAGTTTTGTGTCTTTTCTTTTGTGCCAACCATTTCTCTTTGTGCCTTCATTTGCAACTTTTCCCCCTGTTATGAACTTTGTTTCCTCATTAATGACCGTGCCCTTTTTTTTGACATCGTAGAGTATTAAATAATCGTAAAGTTTTAAATAAACCGAAAGCTCAGCAATGAGGACTACCATTTCAGTTTGGCCCTTATCCTGCTAATATTTGCATCAATAAATTTTGTGTATCAATTGGAAGCCTTTTTTCAAGTTTTTCGCCATAAATTGCTTAACCATCATACATATTTTTGAGGAAACTCATCTCCGAAATCGGACTGAAAAGACATTTTTCTCAAATGTGGAGTCACTGTTTTGCTTTCGAGTCTACCTGTAGGTAGCGGAAGCATTGTTTGCACTTTGGGAAGTTGACAAAATTTTTTTCTGAAATCAAAATTTCCCCTATAGCATTTTACGTTTTAGACCATTCTGGACAACTTTCGTTCCGTGTCTGACTGTAGTGTGCCCGCAAACCCTTATAGCATGCTTAATTTCCACAATTTTCGTCCGATTTTGGTGAACTTTTCAGGGAATGTGTGGATTAGCGGTCGATGGTCCCCTGTCAGTATCATTGTTCCCAAATAAATACTTCTCTCTGCTCTTGCGCAAACATAAATTCCGTCAAGCATAATTTTCTCACGCCCTATTTGTCCGATTTCGCTCAAATTCGGAGAATAGTTGGGAGACGATTTGAGCAGTCCGTTTCAATTTCAACCCAATTGTTCTACTTTTAGTTCCTACGCATGCGCAGATGTGAAATCCTGGTAACAGTCTTAATTTACTCAGTTTCATCCGAATTTGATGTAATTTTCTGGGAATGTGCAGGTTAGGATGTAGATGGTCTCCTATATGTTCCATCGTTCCCAAAATCAGTACTACAGTCTACACTTGTGCACACGCAAATTCCATCAAGCATAAATTTCTCAAGCCCTCGTCATCTGATCTCGCTCAAATTCGGAGGGTAGTTGGGAGAAGCCGATTTTAGCATTCCATATAAATTTCGACATGATTTTATCATTCATAGCTGCTGCGCATGCGCGTATGTGCAAATCTAACGAGCTTAATTTTCACAGTTTTCATCAGATTTTGATTACATTTTCAGGGAATGTGAGGATTAGGCTGTAGATGGTCCCCTTACAATTTCATTGTTCATTCTGTGCAACGAGCGTAAAATACTTCAAGCATCGTTTTCTCGTTTCCTAATTGACATTTTAATTAGCTATACTTTCACGTTACGGATACAAGGAAGGTATGTGTCTCATCCAACTTGGTAGACGTTTTTTCCCTTTTCTTCCGCTCCCATTTCCGAAACAAACCAATTAGTAAAAATCTCTAACGGTGGGTTTTTTTTTAAATTTTATTTTACTGCACCCATTGAAGAGTAAATTAATTACCTTTATTAAAAATTACAAATACATACATATTTATTGCTAAAGTATAATGTTTTGGGATATTCATGACCAGTCTCAACCCGAACATGTTGAGGTTTTTCACGCTAAATCAAATGTTGACTCTTCTAGTTCTACCCTACTGATTGTGGGTCAAAAAGGTTTTAAAACTTGTTATTATTTTGTGCTCCTTCGATGTCCGTAGTTTCCGCATTGTTTTGAAGTTATCTTCTAAATAGGGGCGACGAAGCGAAGATATCTCATAATGCTAGGAAGTTTGTAATCTTGCTTAAATTTTCTGAACAACATTTAACGAATGATAGCTGAACGTTGTCTCTCCTAATATTCGATTCTCCAAACTGTTGGCCTTCGTAAAAAAGTTGCCGTACGAACTGCTGTCTCTACCTAATATTCGATGATGTTTACTTGGAACGTGAATAGGGTGTATGCCAATCAGCCCGATGCTAGACGTTCATTAAAACCTTACTGGCATCTCTTCCTTATTTCATTGCCACGTTGAATTGCTTCATTTGATCAGTCACTAATCACGAACAGTTTCTGAAAAGGATTTCGAGAGCTCTATATTTACGGGCGTCATCTCTCTTTTCTCTCTTCAAAAACATTTTGGGCTCTCGTCCAAAATGTCGTTGTCGCTTTGGCTCTGAGGCACACGAAGGAGGGAAAGGGGTTGTAATCTATCTGTTGGCTGATAATCTGAGTAGCTCATTTTGAGATTCCAAACTCAGAAAGGAGTGACAGGCGAATGGGAGAGCATAAGTTTTAGCTGATTTTTTATCCAATGATCTTGAGAACGGGGATTATTATTATATAGAGAGAACACATTTAGAAAACAATAAAACTAATTAGGTGAACTATATAAACTAGGTGTGGGTGTGACCTTGGAATATTTCACTGAGGCGTTAAACAAGAGAGCAATATGGGCAATATATTTGAGAATGTGGGTTGCGCCAAGTTATGCTTTGCAACGTTTCTTTATTTGGATAGTTTAAATGTTTTCAAACTTTTAAAAAATACAAGTAGTCAAGCAGATCCTTGTAACAAGAGCTAACCTGCCAACTGAAAATCAGTGAGGTGATCCTACTTACGCTTCAGAAATCTTCTACAGGATACAGAAGTTATAATGTAATCGATTTCGAGACGTGAGAATTCCATTGAAATTATATAAGCTGAAACAATCGTCGTAGTTTTCAGGGCGATTTTCGCTATGTTTTACTGGTTGCGATTCACTCCCGTGTGCATGCATTCTTTTCTTGTCAATGTTTTAGCGTTTATCCGTTAGGGAGAGCAAACGGATGAACTATAGCGATCGGGGTTGGTTTCATTCGATTCCTTGGGCTTATATGCATAAATGAATCCCTAAAAAAACATTACTGTTACCTTGAAAATTTTCAAGATATCGATTTTTGAATATTTCAACCCTTAGATTCTACTCATTAGGGTTGATCGAACGTGATGCCGATGTAACTGGCATATCCCCGACTAAGGTACGGTTTTTGAGCAAAATTTCTTAAAGTTTGGTCCAGTAGTTTCTGGAAAAAGCGTCAGACGGCGGAAGGACGGATTCTTTTTTTTTTTTTTGTTGTTGTTGACATTTTATGTCTTTACTTTGGCACAGCGTTAAAAAAAGCGTTACGGTTGGTTTTCTGATGATTTCCGCTTACAACCGAGTCGGTGCTAGGGAATTGGTACTTCGTCGTTTTTCATCCCACAAAATTCGTTGACTATTCGTTCGAAAGCTCTCAATTTATCCAACAAGCCATCAAGCCAGCCAACAAGCTGAGTTATGAGCATGGTTATATGAATAATTGTTTACACACCGGTGATCATTCTCAGTAATTGATACTGTGAACATGATTGCAACCGCTTGTTAATTTATGATGATTTCATTGAGCTGGTGTTTCAATGATTTGATTCATTGCAGGTGATCCGAATATTGCGAAAACGGTTTGATTCGTGAAGCGGTGGCTAAATCATTTTAATAGGTAATTTCTATACTTTACACTCTAGGAAGCTGTAATTTCGTATGTAGCCTCTTTAGGACATTTACTTGACGATGCCCAGGGTCCGGATCAGATGAGTGGCTCTTAAAGCTAATGTCTACGCTTTACACTCTAGGAAGCTGTAATTTCGTATGTAGCCTCTTTAGGACATTTTCTTGACGATGCTCAGGGTCCGGATCAGCTGAGTGGCTCTTGCCACTCCGAGTGCCATACGAGTCTGCAACTAAAGACATGAATGTCACAATGTGTTCATCCTCGTATGCAAGCGTTTCTGATGATTATCGTTACTCCTCTCCGAGGGTTTCACCCACATTTCAAATGTGAGCTTCTTGAAATGGAAATTATGTTCCTAATTTTTCCAAAAAAGCTTTCGTTAAGATTTTCTTATCTATCTGACACTCATGTCCAAATACATAGCTACATACTGTAGATTATATTATATCCGATTCGAGTGTTCAATTTGGGATAGCCTAAAATGGATTTATATGGAACAATGTTTCTAAAGAGTAACCTATATTACAGAGTTTGGCTACTGATCTACACATAGCAATAGCAGTTTCCATATTAAAACATATTTACAAATAATAATAAAATTAGAAAAAAAATAATAATAATAATAAACCAAAATTGCTAAAACCGCATTTTTTCCTCGATTTTTGGGTTCTACGCATCTTGAAACGTAAACCAACATATTTTGAGGGGGGTTAAACAAACTTTTTTCTTGGTCAATTACAAAGGCTTATTATTGAAAATAATAAACCAAAAACCAATAGGTAATGGGCTACGAAACCACGTCAACTTAAACAACAGCTGTTCAGCTGATTTGAAAATGAACACTGCGCCTATTCGACTGTAGAGACTACTACACTCATCGCCTTTAAAGTCTTCTGTTGAGTCCCCTTCGGAGTATGTGGTACCTATCTTTGGACAGATTGTTCAATCTTTTTTTGCAAGATCTAAAATCCCTTTTCTTTTCTCCGCCGTTGTTACAAACTGACTTTATGTCCTGTCACACGTTATCTCCTTGTAACGACAAAATTTTTCTTAATGGTTACCTAGTGTACGAGAAGTGTCCACAAGGGGGAAAAACCCCCAAGTTATTATTATTATTATTATTATTTTTTTTTTTTTTGGTCTTACGATGTTGTTTATGGACACGTCAGAGTGGTTCTCAGCGGGTGTGTTGATCCCCGCAATTTTATGAAATTTGTCGCGAATTCCAGGATTTGCTTGAAGCTAATGTCAGTTCGTTATAAAATTCCGAGTTTCAACTCACGTAAGCTCAAATCATGAACGACTTGCGTACACAACATGCGTCTTCGTACCAATCATTTGGAAAATTACGATACCGAGCGCATTTTTCAAGTTCTGCTGCGAATTCTTAAGGACTTTCTCTCCTTCTAACTGCATTCGATTAAGGAAAATCACCTATTCGACAAAGGGATTTGACTGTGGGGCGAGGAAATTAGAGAGGTTTTTTGTTATTTCGTCAAATAATGTATTAGTTTCAGGTTCGCCACGTTCACACAAGACCAATAATACTTTGCAAGCTGGCTCACCAATCGTGTTTAGCAAATAGGTATAATGCTTCTTAATTTTCGAAACATTGTGCGATTTCATCTTGTTAGAAAACATTTTTAAATTGACCTTCCAGTTCGACACCGTGGGATTGAATGGTGCAATAATTAGCTCAGGCAAATTAGCATGAATCGGACTAAAGATTTACTCTTCGTGAACTTACTGCCCCTCCGACTGCCTCATCCTCCCATCCAGGGTCCGATTTTTCATCCAAAGAACAGTTTTCACCGTTTGCGTCTAAATGTTCATCTTCTTTTTTCTTGCGCAACCGCGTTTTCTTAGGCATCTTGAGTTCGAGTTATCTCGTCGCCAGTTAAGTAGCTCCGATATACTTCTAGTATAAATAATGTAATACAAATCACGCACAAGAGTTTTTTATTCAATTTATGGCAGTTGGGAACAAAATGAATAATGAGCTTGAATAATAATTGCTCCGAAACCACGTCGATGTAAACAACATCTGATCAGCTGGTGTGAAAATGTATGGACTGCGTCTATTTGACTTGAGCAGTGGTTCTTAAACTTTGGTCCGTGACTATCAGTTGTCCACAAGGTACTCAGAAATGGTCCGTGAGACTTTTTCGAAAACTTAATTCGCTGCGTAAAAATTAAGTAGGTGAGCGGGGAAAACGAGTAAGTTCGTCCCTAGTTTCTTGGCAGCTGTGATATACAATCGATGAAGAAGATATTACTGCATATTTTGAATCATTGATTAATGACAATCCAAAAAATGACGCGATAAAAATAAAATAAAATAAAATAACGTAATCCATTTAGTATCGAAGTTATCTCAGTACCTACCAGATAGAGTCAAAACGACAGGAATGCAGGGATAACGTAACTTTCTCAAAAACCGAAGAGTTCTGGTGCAAAAGTGCTTTGTCGTGATGAAAAGAGACACAAATCTTCGTGATATTGCCTGAAACTTTTCACTCTGTTCTTTACCACCAATCAATGCAATCAACGATCTTCCTCTGTTCTCCCGCACGGCGCCAGTAAACCTACGAATGTTACCCCCACATCAATAAATTGGTAAAACTTGCAAGCGTAACCATTTTCTGTTGTTGAAAATTTCAAATATTCGGTAAACCCCTCACGAATAACAAATTTTACTATGTAACTACTATATCAATAATTACTTTTAAACAAAATCAAGTGGTACGCGAAAAATTTTGGTCCCTATTAGTGGTTAAGAAAGGTTAAGAACTCCTGGACTTGAGGCAATTTATTTACCGTTCTCTTGAATTTATGAAGCCTTTATCAACCATTCCTACCCGTTTATTGGCCAAACTAAACGGTCTTTTGAGCTGAAAATTGCAACTAGGGGGTTTTCAAGTGCGCTGAATCCGAATCTGAGGTCAAAATGGTAAAATTCCAACAAATGAAAGTTCCCCATTGTATGAAAACTACTTGCAGATACCGTCCAAACGACGGAAAATCTATAATGTACAACATAGTTTTCATATCAGGAATGTGCAAAAAATACGTCGTTGCATGAATTTATTAATTTTTTCAACGTCGGTACAACAACGCAGCAGCTGTACTACGAGTGTTTTTCATTTATATGACGCCTTAAGTCATACAATAACTGGTAGTATAGACTTTTAACGTAGGTAACGTTAACGGTAACTTGTAATACAGGATCCGACGAACAAGCGACATTACCCTACTGATTTGTAATCATCACGCCTTTTGAATTATGCATTAAGGGCCAGTTATGAAGTAGCAAAACGTCATCACAACATTGCCAATTCTAGTCTCGTATTGCCAAGCCTTCAAAAATCCGACTTGCTGCCTCTGCATTGACTAGACGTACCGAGATATGTAACAAAGTAGAACTTCGGCCCAACATTGGCCCTCTCCTGAACTCACCCTGTCGGCTCAAACTTAATTTTCTTTACATATTCTGGGAAGGGCATGCCCTCTGAGTCGACTGATGCCAAATATGTAGCGGTAGATCGATTCTATATTTGCTAAAACAAGGCGTTAAAATGCATTTTTCGGACTTTCTTCATGTTGTTTTCTCGTCCCACCTGATTATTTACCCACCCATTTCTACCAGTTCTCCTCAGTCAATTTACATGACAATTTAAACGTGGACTACATTTGGCCTGAAAGGCTTTTTGGGGTTTTGGAGCCAGTACGACCAAGTGATGGGGGAGTTCTAAGGGGGGGGGGTAAATAAGAAATAGCAATCTCACCCAATTTCTCTCGTCTGATTTTGATGAAATTCGAAACGCAGGCTACATTTCTTCTGCAGAGTGCCTTTCCGAGTTGAGCCGCTATGACCAAGTGGCAGTGAGGGGGAGGGCGCATGTACGAACGCTCCCCGGGAAGGAGAAAGGGATTTTGTCGGAGTCTCACCATGTACGAATACTCCCCTCGGTGCCCAGTCAAATGTACACGCTAAACCTTTATTCACTAAATAAATTCCAATGGGCTAAATAAATACTACAAAAGGGGACTACAGGAGGAAAAGATCATTGAAAAAAGAGATTGGATTGCGCGGATGATAGCCAAATATGACGCTGGGGAAGTGACGCTATCGAAATTAATTCAGATTTCGTCGATTAAGTGTCAGCCAAAAGTGGAGGGGGAATAACTTTTTTAATTGGTTGTTTATTGTTGTTTACGAGCCAATGTTGTTGTTGACGATTTTCATTATTTCTAGTTAACTTTATTTTTAGACATTTTATTCGATTTCAATTTGACGATTCGCCTCTGACGATGATAATGGGGACTACGTGAGCAACCGCCTCGCGGTGTCCTCTGGGTAACGCTAATAGCTCACTACGTACCGATTTTCAGCGGGAGATTTCGTACATGGTTGACTGAAAAGAGAGTGCTCCTTCGGGAGCGTTCGTACATTACCACTTCAATCCTCGGAGCGTTCGTGCCGTCCCCCGAGGGGGATGAAGGGCTAAAGTTCTACTTTCTTACTTATCTCGGGGGAGAGTAAATATGAAATCGCTATCTCATTTCGCCTGTACATTCCAAACTTTTCATAGTAGACCACCAAAAATGAGTAATATCCCCCCAAATATGAAAATATTTCTTAGTATATATATAGGAAGTGCATTTATATCATTCTCTCACCCTTTTTGACTGCGTTTGGGAGTGAGGCGCCTCTTCAAACCTTCAGACTTCAATGCTATATTATTCGTTTCAGAATGCCTGAATGAAGAAAATGTTCAAAAATATCGATCAGATTTTAGATCCATTGCAATAGCTTAATCCCCTACAAAAATTCGCTAAAGCTCGACATAAACTTTAAAAATGTTAGAAATGCTATAATTGGTTTGTATAACTATATTTAGAAAACGATTTTTTAGCAATAAATTTGATATTCAGTGATTTATAATTTGATAATTGCAGTAATTTTACTACAATTATTTCAAAATTTCGCTAGTATGGTCATCTTGCAGTTTTAATTTTTAATAAAGCGGCATTAAAAAGAAAAATACTAATCAATACTAAGTATAATTTAGGTTATTTTTCAATTTCGAGTTTTTAGTTAAAAAAGAAAGTGTTTGCCTTCCAGCTCAAAAATCTCTTAACGTCTATCCCGACTCTACAAGACAAATGATAGAATTCAACGTTTGCATATGTTTTTTGGGACCTCTCGCTAAGGAAGTTAAGGGGTCGACTAAGATCATTAGTTGAGACACCCTGCATATGACTATGCGTTTCCCCCAGAAAAGAGAAATGATAAACTTTTTGTTACTCCGGGGACATCTGTTCAAAAAATCACCTCCGAGCTTTTGATGAATGGCCAAGAGATGAGTTTGCGCGTGCCCCGTCTAATTTTAATTCAGATTCGGAATCCCCCTTCTCCTGCACACGTGGTCAAGCATATTTCACGTCTGACGCGCCGGCTATCGGTTTTTGCCCTCATGCTAAACTACTACCAAGTTGGACCTATTAAACACAAAAGTTGAACCAGTCGTTATTAATTACACGTCTTTTGAGAAATCTCACCGAATTCTGAACGTTAGTGTTCGTTTTTGGATATCCGTACCATGAGAATTTTACTGGATATGAGGCGTTAGAGGAACGATCTAGTATATTAACGCAAATGTACTATTTATTATAGAAAATAGGAGACTTCTGGTTCAAAGGAAGTCTCAATACCTCAATGGAAAAGCATAATTCTTGTGGTTTGAAAGAAGTACCTGCCTGCAGATAATCTTGGAATTCTTGGAAATCTACATTTCTTCCCATATTATTTTATCATTTCCGTGGTTATTATAATTTATCATGCACCCTAATTCATGCAATTGATTATTCATTGATCATTTGGACAATTTTATTCAACCAGTCAACATTTTTGAGGGTTTCTCATTATTAAGTAAATAGTAACACTATCTTACCATACCGCTTCATTAAATTAATGATCAACGAATGTAGGTATGCAATGCATATGAGGGATTGGATTAAATAAGGATCAACAGAAATTTGGTAGGTGTCAAGTATTCAGTAACCATTTTTATTTTATATTAACAGTTTCTCTCATATTCAACAATATGTACAAGGTAAAAATTGAAAATGGCATATAATCCAACTATAATAATTAACAACTATACATTAAAACCCTACTCTAACTGCAGGCGTTTCAAGTTGTATTGAGAATCAATACCTCCTCAATTTGATGTACATACCTACTTATTCTGAGTAGTGGATTCTTTTTAAAAATATTGTTCGAGCAGGTAGTCGCTCACTTATCAATCAAGGATTACAGTTAATTGCTAAATAAATAATCAAATACAGTTTATTAAGAGTAACTAATAATCCTGAAACAAAAAGTACCAAATTTTTATCAATAGGTTTGAAATTATTACACAATTCCTAAAAATAGTAGAAATAAACTAATCCTAAAAAAGTAACTAAATAGGTACATTAAAGATGAATTGATCTTACATTAATAAAATATAACTTTGTTGGTATAAACTATCAACAATATCAATTTTATAACATTATAGAAAAACAAATAAAATAAGATAATAACAGAAAAGTAGTTTTTACCCTAAATATCGCTTTTTTGGGGATAAGTACATGAATGAACTTGAGTTATATTGGTAATGTATTCAGATCTCAATAGTTCAAACCTTACTATTATTAATGGATGACATTAATTGGATGAAGTATTCAGGTTTCATTATGATATGATGCTAAAAATGATGGTTTATAAGCGAGGTCAATTACTCTCCATGTTTGTTCAAACAAAACTTAATGAAATGCAAGAATATATACAAAAGGCACAGTAGCAAGTTATCAATAGGAGTACATTGGCAGGTAAAATGTACCTATTGTGTTGAAAATGTCGGTATCAAACATCAGGTAACACATGTTGAAACTCCTAAAAGTAGTTGAGAAAAATGTATAAGCTAGTTTTTCACGATGTCCTAAAGGTTTTCAGTGCTTGATATAAGTAGTTCAGAAATATTTTGTCATGATTCCGAAATAGACAAGGACACATTGAGTGTACCTACCTGAGATACCTACCTATTGAGATACCTACCTATTATTTATTCCAGCTTTAAGATTTAAATGTGTGGCGCAATTTTCTTGGAAGAATTCCAAAGCCCTTATAACAAATTATAACGCAAGACTTGATTGCTGGACTCCAATTCCAGTAAAAAAATCGAATTCGTATTTTTTTATGATTTGTCTTTTATTGAACAATCCAATTTCAGAGCAACGACGAACTCAAAAGAAGGAATAGAGTAATTTGTTTGTAACCGATCAATTAGTAGGAACAAACTAGTAGAAATTGTGTCAAACAGTGTTATCTGGTGACAGTACCGGCAGTCTCAATCAGAGTAATAACATATTTAAGTAAATAGATTAGTTTCAAAAAATCTCGAGTTTGGTATTTGTCTTATCAATCAATTTTGACACGTAAAAGTGTGATGGTAAGTAGTGATTTTAGCATGTGTTTCTGGCAAATAGCCAACTACTTACAGTATTTGCAGTAATTGATTGTGTTCCAACGAGCACTCATCGCACAGGAACTATTTTGATAAGAACGGAACTCTATGAGGTCACTGACTGCAATGAAGTCAGTGCATAGTTTTCAGGGTACGAAGATCTGTTAAGACTAGCTGTATTTCTGTGTGATCAGCAAGGCGAGTGGTAAGTATCAGGCGAATCCCCAGGGGTCCTGCGGTCTATTTTGGTATTGGCAGCTGGAATAGTAGGTTGGATTGGACTGCCCAGGAGTAGTCCAAAAGGTATTGTGACCGAAGAACGTCACATTCCTGGCGTCCTGTCTCTGGGATTCGGGGACCCTGGAAGAGGACGCTGTGGTGGAGCTGTTGCTGCTACTGCTTGGGGATGGGGTCACTTGTGATGCACTGCTGACCATCAGATTCGTATCCAGGTATCTGCGTGCAAAATAAAATATCATAATTAATTCACCAAATGATAAGAAATAACCAGTTTGTAGTAGATAGGTATCTATAGTTTACAGAAAACACTTCCCCTCTCCCACTTCCATTCCTCTTGAGTATGGTTCTCAATTCTGGAAGTAATGATTAATCAAAATTACCAAATATCATTTTCATTTCATTTTTTCCGTGAAGCGCTGGTGGGGTATTAGTATTTTTTGGGATTAGGTATCTATTTTCAAGTACTTTTTACACCAAGTTTGATCTTGATCAATCATTTACAATTGAGAAGTTAGAATAATCATGCGGTCATAACAACAGGTTGCTTTCTAGTTCAACACGTAGGTACCTATCTATCCAATAGTGATTGACGAGAGCATTTACAAATTACCAGGTGCCTTAACTACATTTCAAAATGTTGATAATTATCATATTATGAGTTATTTTTGATTCACCATATTGTCAGACACTCAGATGCAGATTAAGTTGTTGTTTAGGCGTAATTTCCAACAAAAATTAGGTCTACGCCTAATAGCAGAATCGAGATGTCGAATAAAAAACAATGGGATTGGTGGGATTATACGAGTACGGTACAAGTTTGTCAGTGTCAAAGGGGTGAGTCTGAAAACTGTGTACCATGATGGTAGGGGAATCTAATTGTTTTTCTCTCATAATCGGATGCTTTCTGTACTTGCAAGATTATAACAATTTATTTTTTTCCCCTAAATCAACATCTGTAAGAAATCATCATCACCAAACATCAATGAAAAACAAAACATGAATCATGAAATCACCATAAATCATCATCATCTGTAGAAATTTTATTTATTTATTTATACCTACTAAATCACAGTCGGATTCTGATGAAATTTTCAAAGATTATGTGGATTGGGTTTATTACTCTCGGTTAGAGTAGAAGCGTCTGCTCTTGCGATACTTGCATTTTCAGAAACCTCTATTTCACGAGATCTAGAGGCCCGAATTCACTGAACATTTTATCAACGGCTGGTCATCATGGTTTGTAAGTTGAAAGGTAGTAGGAGATTGCTTGGTAGATGGTCGACCAGGGTGGATCTGTCTGCTGTAAATCTCGAACGATCCAGTACTACGTGGCTTAACGTTCCGGGTTCTTCAGGCATCACAAAGTTTGCTTGTGCTCCTTCCAATTTTGAATAAATAAGCCTTTGTGACGCATTGTCCTGTGCGCATTCTAAATATGATTTGGAAGAAGGGTTTGCTTTTACCACTGCAGGCAGTATACTACGGACTAATTAACTTCAATTCATTGCCGTTGGGCCATCTGTAGGTACTAAAAACAGGACGGGCAATACGAATTCAGTGATTAATATGTTGAAGTTTCGATTGTTACCTAGGTGTTGAACGAACTAAATCACTCGCGACGAAGTTGTGGAAACCCATTTCAAAACGGAAGTTAGTGAAAAAACGTTGTCTATTTCCACGAAAAATAAAGAGTTACACTGTTAAATCGATTTTGACGGTTAGGCCATCATCAGTAACAAATAATGTTATTGTTTGTTACTAATGATGGCCTAACCGTCGAAATCGATTTAACAGTGTAACTCTTTATTTTTCGTGGAAATAGACAACGTTTTTCACTAACTTCCGTTTTTAGGAGTTGAACGTTTCTGAACAATGCCGGTTCCGTGTATGCCTGGCTATTTAAAATTCTTTGTCCTTTACTAAACCATCAAATTTTCATGTTCATTTGGGGGATTGTATGAGTTAGATCCTAGACAGTCAGTTTGCCAATAGCTGAGTATGTGCATGCACAAACTTGATAAAAAAAAAAAAAAAAGATTTCTTTCGATGTGAAATTTCAAATTCAACAAAATAGGAGTTTAGTTGTAATAATATAGTCTCGAAAATTATTATTGTCGTGAGATCAACTCAGTTACCTACTTGATTGCATAATCATGATACTGCACGCGGAGTTATTAGTCGCCCTTGCGGCTACATATGTTGAATTGATAACATGAAGATTTGAATTTGTATAATAAAGATTATTACGTTACTTTCATAGCTATCGACTACTGTCATTATTGTAGAGTTAAATTCAATTAAGTACATATTCGTACATGGTGTCAGAATAATACCTACCTACTCATGCCGAAACCCAAAACTCGACGGCAGTCTCTCTCGGCCGAAGATAATGCTCAGTCTGAATCTGAAACCTGTACTAGATTTTCCTACCATGGACCCGTTTCACTCAAATTTGATTGCAAGCTGGATGACTGGGCAAGATGGCAGAAGAAATTTGAAAGGTATCGCATATCCGGCATATCGTCTGGATTAGATGGTGAGTCTGATGAAGTTCAAGTAAACACTCTTTTAAATTTTATGGGAGATGAAGGTGAAGATATATTTGAGACCTTTGCTTCTGATTTTTCTGGGATTGCCTTCGAAGAAGCTATTGAAGGGTTTTCGAAATACTTCGGTAAGAAAGTTAACATAATTTTTGAACGAGCCCGGTTTCGAAAACGTTCACAACAGGAAGGAGAACCGTTTGGGGCCTTTCTTACAAGCCTATATCAACTCGTACGAAATTGCAATTACAAAACCCTTTAGGATGAAATGATCCGGGACCAAATAGTTATAGGAATTTCAGATTCTGCATTATCCGAAAAACTACAATTAGACGGGGAGTTGACTTTAGATAAAGCTATAGCTATTGCCAAACAGTCTGAATTAGTTAAAAGCCAACAGACAATTGTAAGAGGGCCTTCACCAACTTTAAATGTGATGACATTTAATAAACCTACGGTATCAAGCAACGTTAGGCGGCCTTTGCGACATAATTCCGGGCCTCATATTAAATTCTGTTATCGTTGTGGCGAAGCTGGATTACATAAAATCGATCAATGTAAAGCTGCCAAGGCAGTATGTAGATTTTGCAAGAAGATCGGACATTTTGACTCATGCTGCTTCCAAAAACTTAAGTCCGCTAGGGAAATAATTGCAATAGAGAGTGAGGAGAACTTAGGTAACACAGTTCATCTAGACAGCATACAATTATCTGCCATTGGTTCTCAAACCCGCAATTGCGATACTTTTACCATTATGGTTGACGTTAATGGGGAACCTATCAATTTCAAGATAGACACTGGCGCTGACGTTACATGTGTTCCTCCCACTGTTTTAACAAAACTTGGCATAAACCGATCATCTTTATAACCATACCATGGTAATATTCACCACGCGGGACAACACAAACTTGGGTGTATGGGTACATTTCTTGCGAGTTTGACCGCGAACAACAAGACGACTGAAGAAAAAGTATTTGTGATCAAAGAGTTAGGCAGCCCTCTGTTAGGCAAACCGGCAATTAAATCTTTGAGACTCATTTCCGTCACTTGTAATTTAGATAGTCTAACAGCAACATCAATAGAAACTGATTATGAACATATATTTTCCGACTTGCCTGGTAAAATGGTGGGGGATCCCTATCGAATAAAGTTGAGACACAATGCCGAGCCATATGCAGTTACTGCTCCTCGTAGGATCCCTATTAATATGGTGAATAAAGTCAAATCTGAATTAGAAAGCATGGAAAGAAATGGAGTCATCTCAAAAATTGAAGAAGGTTCCGAATGGTGTGCACCAATAGTTGTAGTTGCTAAGAAAAATGGTTCGATTAGAATTTGTACCGATTACACTGAACTTGATAAACATGTTATTAGAGAGAGGTTGATATTGCCTTCAACTGAAGATATCCTGTCACAAATTAGAGATGCGCGAGTATTTTCCAAACTTGATGCCCGTATGGGCTTCTGGCAAGTTCCGTTATCGGAAGAGTCAAAACCATTAACCACTTTCATTACCCCATTTGGTAGGTTTGTCTATAATCGCCTTCCATTTGGAATTACTAGTGCTCCCGAACACTTCCAACGCAGGATGTGTCAGGCCCTTTGAGGGCCTAAGTGGATGCGTGAACCTGATGGATGATGTTTTAGTATTTGGTAAGAATGAAGAAGAGCACGACCATAGGTTGAAACAAGTTTTATCAAACCTTTCCAAATATAATGTTACATTAAATAAGGAAAAGTGTTCATTTAGGAAGACATCTATCACCTTTTTAGGACATGTAATTAGTGAAACAGGGATATCCCCAGATCCTTCTAAAACTGAAGCCATCTTACAAATGCCTTCTCCCACGAACGTTTCTGATTTACGAAGGTTCTTGGGTATGTACAATTACCTCTCAAGGTTCATTAACGATGCGTCTTCTTTGAGCAAGCCACTGAGAGACTTGGTAAAAATAAATAATGAATACATTTGGACCGACGTTCATGAAGATGCATTTAATAAAATCAAAGGAGCTATTTCAACTGCTCCTATATTACATCAATATGACCCTAATTGTGACTTACGACTTTCAGCTGATAGCTCCTCATTCGCATTAGGCGCGGTTTTGGAACAGGAGAATAAACATGACGAGTATTCCCCAATCATGTTCATATCTCGCGCTTTGACAGACGCAGAAAAGTCTTATGCTCAAATTGAAAAAGAAGCACTTAGCATAACATGGGCATGTGAACGACTATCAATGTACCTTCTAGGGAAACAGTTTACAGTACAGACAGATCATAGGCCTTTACTATCCTTGTTGAGTACTAAACCGCTGTCTGAGCTCACACCAAGACTCCAGCAGTTGCGTTTAAGACTAATGCGTTTCGACTTCTTAATTACTATAAGTATCTGGGAAAAAAATTTTTGTTCCCGATACCCTCTCAAGAAATATTAGCCTACAACCGAAAATTCAAGACTTGGAGCTTGGTGAAGTAATCGCGGCTAACAACGACTTCATACATCAGAATCTACCCGTGTCGGACAATCTGCACAGACTTATTAGAAATCATTATTCTAAAGATGACGTACTGAAACAAATCAGCATTTGCCTGACAGATGGCTGGGAACCGATTCGCAAGACCAATCCTTCTGTAGGGCGTTTTTACAAGTATAGAGACATGTTATCGTGCCATGACGGTATTATACTTTATGGTAGTAGGATCGTTATTCCACAGTCGTTGCAGAAATTAATTCTTGATCGTTTACATGCTAGCCATCTTGGCATAACTAAATGCAGAAACTTGGTTCGGGAGACCGTCTGGTGGCCCAGTATCTGTAAGGACATTAACCAAATGGTGACTAACTGTTTTATATGTGTACAACACCGTACAAACTCAACTGAACCCCTGGTTCAAACTCCATTCCCCCTCTTACCCTGGTCAACAATAGGCACTGATATTTTCCAAGCAAAGGGACATTATTTTCTAATAATTCAAGATTATTATTCTAGATTTCTTGAAGTATTCCAGCTGCCTAGTATCAAATCCCAATCCATTATCAAAACAATAAAAAGCTGTTTTGCCAGACACGGGATTCCCCACACAGTACGGAGCGACAACGGGCCGCCGTTTAACAGCTACGATTTCAGGGAATTCGCAAAGCATTATGGATTTGAACATGTCACAAGTAGTCCTATGTTTCCACAATCAAACGGTCTTGCTGAATCTGGGGTGTTCATAGCAAAACGCCTTGTGATCAAGTGCGATGACGTTAGCGAGGGCTTACTCCTGTACAATGCCACTCCTTTGGAAAACGGATATTCACCGGCCGAAATGCTAATGGGGAGAAGGTTGAGATCCACTATTCCATCACTATTGAACAACCTTCGAAGCAGCCTTCATGATAGAGTCGCTCTTGAACCAAACAGGCATTCGACAAAAGGCACGGTAGCCAAAGAGAACTTCCCATCTTGAAACCAGGACAAAAGGTTTGGGTCACCGATGCAAAAACCAAGGGCACTATCCTGAATAAGCTAGATCATCCAAGATCATTCTCGGTCCAGACAGAGAAGGGATGAGTAATCCGAAGAAACCGTTTCCATCTGATACGAATGGATGAATTGCATAATCATGATACTGCACGCGGAGTTATTAGTCGCCCTTGCGGCTATATATGTTGAATTGATAACATGAAGATTTGAATTTGTATAATAAAGATTATTACGTTACTTTCATAGCTATCGACTGCTGTCATTATTGTAGAGTTAAATTCAATTAAGTACATATTCGTACAATTATTTCATTGAATTTCATCAAAATTGCGGCGCTTGCTCAAATGTAGAATTGTATGTCTGAGGGAAAACGATGACACTAGTCAGCAAATGTTACGGCATTGCTAGGGTTTATACGGGAAGGTTGCTAAAATATCCCTTACTTTATGCTTCTTTGTCTATTAAATCATTATTGTTTTAGTATTTTCACATGAGCGAACGTGAATTTGGGACACTCATATTTCTAATTACCGAACTGCGCATGCTCAGCTCAACATCAAATTTCTAGTCCGAGGCTGAATGGATGCAGGAAGAACATCACTATTATGTGTCACCACCGTCGCGTTGGATCATTAGCACCTTTAACTTTAGGTCAGGCCTTACCGGGCTTGATGCGTAGTTAAGATTACTTTTAATAATTCAGTTTTATAATTTTGTCACTAGTAAAACTTCTGTTCTGTATTAGGCCATGATACAGAAACGAGGAAAGTAACATACCCACTTAATTTGCAGACCTATTTATACTTAGTAGTTAGGTAGTTATTTTTGTTTTGTAGTCGTTAGTAACTTTTACCTACTTTTTCATTGCATATACTAAATCGTAGGATGGATGACAATCGTCACTCTATATTTATGCATGTAAGATTACTATTGGCAGGCGTTACACGAAAATCCAATCTGAATCACCTGTAATCTGGCAAATAGTCCGTTTCCTGCTCCCAGGGGTTGTAGTGAGACGCTGTCTGTCCCATGTATTGGTCAAACTCGCTGCAGTCCACCGGTTCTGTGGCTTCTTCCATTACTAGATTCGGCTGTTCCTCATCTCCAGTCGCTGGAACATTGCTACCTAAACAAATATCCATAAAAATACAATAATTTTGGCATATCTCATCATAAAAGTCATTGAAATATGTATATTCATGCCCGCCTCAAATAATCCGCTATTTTTGGAGGGGGAGGTCGTTATTTTAGACATAGTATAATCCTGAGTTTGCTGCAAAGTGTTATTATCAGCAGAACCAAACATTGGAGCTTAACAGGTTCAATTAGTTCAGGAAAACCGGTTGTAAAGTATGATGAGCCCAAAGAACAAACGAGGTTAATAAATTACGTGTTGGAAACACGTCCCCACTCCTTTGAAATGTCGTCAACCCTACTGCAGTCGCGAAAGGGTTTCGAAATATATATTCCTAAATCAAAAGATGCCGTAATCTGGCCTGTCTGCCTCAGCAGGTCGGACTTTGCTCCTTAGTTTGAAGTTGAATGCAGCGATGATTCTTCAGATTATATTTTTCTAAAACGCAGGATAAAAGTGCAACCTAACAAATAGTTTGGGAGGACCTTAAATGAGTAGTTGTAACTTGTTTCAAACTGCGGAGCAAAGTCAGGCAAGCTGACGGGTGGGATTGTACTCGTATCTAATACTGTACATCGTGGTACAATTACAGTCTTACGATTTCAGGCTCTAGATAATTTTGATAGCCACCTAGGTATTTGGTGGTAGGTACATACCGGTACTTTCCAATTTTTTAATTTTGATTCATATCGTTGCCTACTTAATTGAATGCACGAAAGAATTTTTCTTACTAACCTTGAGGAATCGGAAAATGAGCTGGATGGTATGGCGGTGGTCTGAAGGCTGCAAGTGGCACAGTTGCAGACGGTCCTCGGTTTGGTGTGGTGGGCGGCGTTGGGGGCCCAAGTAGCGAGGTGTCTTCACCTTCCGTCTCGGCTGGCTCTTCAGTTTTCACACGCCTCATAACTCTGTTACGTAATAACATAATAAGGTTGTCGTTTAACTCATCTGGATCGCGTTTAACTAAGCTTGGACTTTACTAAAAAATAACTAATCATGTAACCTCAACACCTATTAAATTGTCATGTGATTCTAAGAAGCTCTCACGGTTTGGAGTCTAGCAATTGAGTAGGAGGTACTCGGGTCACTACACATAAGTGCAGAAATGAGTGGGATTGCTATGATAAAAATATAGAGTAAAAGTATGATATTTGCATTCTGGCTAACCATCACCCCTACAAATATAACTTCTAGCAGGAATGGGTTGGTCATGTGGGTATTATGGCCTGAATAGCCAGGTACTCTCTTTTATCTTATCGTGATTTCTTGGATGATTTATTTATGATTTACTTACGTATAGTTTCCAGTGTTCGATTGTCGAGCTGCACTAGAGGTGTTTGTGTTTTTGTTAGAGTTGTTATTATTGTTGTTTGTAGTGGATTTTCTTCTTCGCGGCTGGTACTTGTAGTCGGGGTACTCCTTCTTATGGATCACTCTGAGCCTTTCCGCTTCCAGGATGAAAGGTTTCTTGTCTGAGTCGCCCAACTTCCTGCAAAAATTAAAACCGAAATAATTTATAGGAAGGTAAGCTCAAAATTTATGGCTAATGACCCTTCTGGTTAAGGTACGGCTTAAACATTAAAAAAAGGGGGAAAAATATATATATATATATATATATATATATATATATATATATATATATATATATATATATATATATATATATATATATATATAAATTGTTACGAAACTGAACCAAAACCCAAGCGGTAGTTTTACTCAGTATAGTTTCAGAATACGAAAAAATGTACCTACTTATTTATTATCGAAGGAAATGTTCTGCTTGAGTAACATGCGGATCACTCGCTAAATTTTGGGATTGTTATACCTATCCTAATAATATCCCAACATATGGCTAAACACCTGAGTACTTACTTAATAATCACTGGATAATTGTCCACGAGATAGGCTCCGCCCCTTTATTTTCTCGGAGAAAAAGAGTTGTCGAAAAAGAGTTGTCGGAGAAAAAAAATTAGGGCAAACGCTATTCTACACAATTTTGATTGTAGATTTCAAAAATGGTAAAACTGCGCAGTTACGCAAACGTAAGCCATTGATATCTCCTTCGTTTATTTAAATGGGAACCCCCATTTTTTATCGCAAATTCAAATTCTACGTAAAAATTTCATGAGGAAATGCTATCACCCGTCCAATCGGGAATATACGGACAACGGAAGGTACTTCGTGGTTCAGCGGCTAGCATAGGAGGTGTCTGAGGGGAGGGTCCCAGGTTCGAGTCTCAACCGGGATCCAAATTGTTTTGTATTCAACCTCCGAAAACCCCCATCCATGATAAAATGAGGCCAGCAACTTTCAGGTTTTTTTTTTTTTTTTTTTTTTAGAGCAATGTAATAAAATGATTGCTGGAGTTCCGATTTGGTCCTATTCGGGTAGTGAGGCATGCAATTCTCTTTTCCGATTGTAGTGAACGAAAATGTAGACGGAACGTTGGTTTTTGAGCTAGCGCTCTACCTATTCCATCAAAACGTAGGAACTCTGAACTTTGCCTTCGAACATTTAACATCCGAATGTTCTGTAAGTACTGAAATTTTCTTAAAATTAAACTTTGGTTCCACATAGGGTGCCGCGTTTGGTAGTCATTCACAACAGAAAAAAAAAAAAAAAAAAAAAATCTGCCAAGTTGGAAGGCAGTATAACTTCCACACATATTGAACCATGGACGTATACAACTAGTTGAAAAATTGAAATGTTTTTAAAACTAACCTTTTCCTCGTTCCACATACTCTTTATTTGATAGCCCTTCTACGCAAATAAATGGGCTATCTTTGTTAAACCTAATGAACTTTTCGTGATCTCGCATAGAAAACGTAGCATATTATTACACAGAAATAATATATTTTTTTTTTTGGCGCCTTTTGACAAGAATTATTTATTTATTATTTTTTCTGCCATTCCTTTGGGATTGTCTATAGAAAGGGATTGCATAGTCCAGTCATTTTAGACATAAAAATAGTGATCAAATAAAGAAAATTCCGACAGAGCCAAATCTTCGTAGAGAAACGGTAAGTTTTATCGAAAAAGTACCTCAGAGCAAAGTTGTAGATCTTAAAATTCTCTATAAAAATGGTCCCTATGATTTTTTCTCTAAGACCCACTATTTCCCAGATATTGCGCTTGTAAGAATCACGTTCTTGTAATCCCCTGTGGGCGGGGGTCGCGGGGTGCTGGCCGGTCGTGGGAGGTGGCGGGGAGGAGGTTAGCCGGCAACGCGTCCCTCAACGGAGCTTGTGGTTTGTTGTTGTTAAGGACGTCAGATTCTTCAAAATGGATCGATTTAAATCGTATCGATTCTTTTGAAATAAATCAAAAAGAATCGTATCGTTTTTTCAAAGAAAGTATCGATTTTTTTCAAGAATCGATACTTTTTAGTCGATTTACAACTAAAAAACGCGGCAGGCCGCTCGTACTTTTTTTCTTATGAGAGAAGAGCTTTGAGCATTGAAAATGTCTCAATAATTTCAATGTTTATTGTTTTAAATAAAATAACAATTAACACGAACAGTGCTTCACATGAAACTTGGTAATGACGACTTGTACTGATTTCTCCAACCGAACATCACATGATATTTTCATTGCTAGTATGCAAAATCATAACAACACCTAAATCCACGTGAATTGTAACGGACTTTTGGTTTCTTAAATAATAAGCAAACTCATCACTTCTCGCGACACTTGCATCGATTAAAGTTGGCATTCCACGACTGACCACAGTTTCATCTTCAGTCAAAAGTTTATTACAAATAAAGCAAAATTGTGACATTTTTTTTTTTTTTTTTTTAAATATTAATCAGCACTAACTTCAATAGTTGACGGTTGTAATAAATTTTGTATAGTCACTCGAACTGCTCGTTCAACACTAAAAGTTCTAAAAGAAGCAGGTATACGTGAACGACACCACATGGACAAAAGAATAGGCAGATGTTTTTCAAGGCCAGATATTATTCAAGTAGAAGGGATTCGGTATTTCGGTAAGGGGCCGCCCTTATAGGAGACACTCAACAAGCTGTAGGTCTCGATGGTATGAGGACCATTCCATACTGAGCGAGCGAGAAAACCCACATTTATCGAGCGAAGTGAGCAACATCCCCTACATACATCGAATTTCAACGGGGTTTTTCCTACGAAGTCGGGATGGACTATATATAATATTCCATCGCATCTATACATCACAAAGAGTGAGCAAAGCGAGGAACGTCTCCTACACATTTCAAATATTTTAAAGAATGAAACTCCGTTTGTTTGTCGGTCGTCTCTACAAACGGCCAAATGGCTTAGTGGCGGGAGTCTACGAGTGCAGGGGTCTTCTATTTCTCGGGAATAGTGTATAAGCAGTTTTAAAATTTTCTAATCTCACCCGAACCATGGGCTGGTGGGTGGGAAAATGGTCGGAGAACCTTTTAATGCTCATTTTTTTCCCGAGCGCCCAATCTTCTGTCCGCTGCCACATTAAAATTTGATCTAGAACACTTTGTATGTCAGCGACAAAGTTACGTTTCAGGGCCCGTTGAACACGATGGTGCCGTCAAAATCGCTGAAAGAGGCTGTCTTCCCGGAGAAATCAGCGAAAGAATGCGGGAAATGATGAAAATAATCCGTTCCCCGCTATGGATTTTTCCGCCTTAGACTCAGTAAATTTCGACGGTTTTTGCTCGAGTTGGTCTTAAAATGTTTGTTGAAGTAAAGTTGAGTTATTTTTAGCGGGATATTTATAAAAATAAATCGCCTATCGCCTAAGAGCTAAAACATAAAAACATTAGCTCACATTTATGCTGAAAAATATACTAAGGTTGCATTACAACCTACGTGTTAAAAAAATCGACAGAAACTTTAAAACGCTGACAATTGGAAATCTTGGTTTGCATTTCAAAATATTTATTATTTGTAATACAATTTGTGCCATAAAACTGATAGTTGATAATTTCGCTGCAAATTTCAAACCAATTCAACATGAATATTATAGGATAATTTATTTATGAAAATCCCCTCTTACGATCATGCTGCATGATTGGAACTTTTTGGTTTATTATTTTCAATAACGAATCATTGTAATAGACAACGAATTATTTTTTAACTTCCCTCAAAATTTGTTCGTTTACTTTGCAAGATACGTACATTCCAAAAATATAGATCTGTACTAACGTAGTGAGGAAAATGTTAAGAGCATATTCTTTCAAGTAGTTAGTGCTTCACAAGGAATGACGAAATAAGAATTTGGGTTGGGCGGGGGGGGGGGGTCCAGTTCCGTTTTAAATTTCAACGTATAAATTGTATAGAAGTGAGCAATGAGAGCTCACTCAGCTGGTAGGGGTGGTTTTGCATGTAAAATCCTATCCTACTGGCTCACAGAGGCTACGTTCCATATTTTAGCTTAGTAGGGTAAACAGCATAGTAATTGAATTTTTTGAACTACGAAATCAGCTCACGCTACTGAATATCAATGACGATTTTCGCAACCACTTTATTTGAATGACTAGCTTATCATTTTGCAACCCTTCCCCTCAAATTCGGTCCAGCCGTTCTCGAGTTAAAGCGCTTTTACGAAGATACACATGCAAACATACATAAACGGACGAAGTGAATACAATTTGTAAAAAAAAGAAAAAAGCAAATTATTACACAAAGGTTTATTTTTTAGCCCTTCTACGCGGAACACTCGTCTATAATTATTAAAAGTAGTCTTCGGTAGATAAATTATCGCATTACATATACGTACATCTACATAGACGTAGAATCCTATCAAAGATGATTAAATTAAATTGAACAAAACACCTGCACGATACTAGCTTCTCTGAATTTACCAAGAACTGATACCGAAGAAGTACAACTACTTGTACTCATAAACTCATAATCTAATTATATATTTGACATTGAAGTTGGCACCCATCAACTGCAAAAATTAATGAGAAAAAATAAAACACCTATGCTTAACTTGCCCATCAATACTTAAGTGACCAGATTTATGATAAACTCGATTTCTTGAAGAGAGAATCCCATTTGAATTATGTCCACTGATACGATCATCGTAGTTTATAAGGAGATTTTTACCATGCTCCAATTTTACAACCACTTACGCTTTCCAGCGTTCACTAATGAAATATAGCGAATAGCTAAGAACTGAGTAATTTCAAGATGTAACTCCGCGCGGTTGCAGCCTCCATCATTTGACATGATATTTTAATATTATGCATATTGAACTTTAGCGCGAACGGTAAGTCAGAGCTCTTGGTGGTCTTATTCGATTAACGAGTTCCATCTGTAGGTACATCGTACGAAAAATCCACCCATTCATTTCATAAGTTTTCGAGATCTAAATTTTTTATTTAAATGTATTTATTTCACCCCTTAGGGTTGATCAAAAGTGATGTCAAGATTACTGGCACATCCCTGACTGACGTATGATGTTCGAGCTGAATTTTATGGTTTTGTCCGGTCGTTTTGGAGAAAAGAATTGGACGGCAAGACGGCTTGGGCGTAACGGATGGATGGGCCGAACATTACGAAATTTGGCACAAAAACCATACATAGGCAGGAGAGGTGCCAATAATCTAGGCATCACTTTCAATCAATTGTAAAGGATTAAAAATCAGTTCAATGAATCATATGAGACCACTCGGGCATTGTAGGTATGACCAATTAACGGTTCACTCTGCAGTTAAATTTAATTTACCTAATACCGATGGCCGGCATTTAAAGATGGCTGGTGAACCATCTTAAAATTTGATAAAAAATTGCTACTTTCATTAATAATTAGAAAGCGTAAGTGTTTGCAAAGATTTATGATACCTTTTGTCACCTATAGATGAACTTGTGAAGCATAGGTAGGTGATTTGTTTTATCTCAATAATTTTCAGTTATTGGGTGCCTAAATCAATGTTGATATACTTAGATTATGATGTGCTGTTCTGCTTAGATAGCTCTTGTTATTTACAGAGGGCCTAGTAAAGTGTAGGTGTTTTGTTCCATTTGATTAATTTCTCCTCAGTAGGTGTCTACGTCTATGCAGTTTTATTTAGACGATGTATAATTGACTTCGTTATTAATTATAGACCAGTGATCTGCGTATAAGGGCTATAAAATACAGAAATTATAAACCGTTATGTAACAATTTGAAGCGTTTTCTAAATAAATGAGTGTTACCCCACGTATTCATTTTATTTTTTGAATGAAAGTAGATTCAATTTTAATAAATTTGACACCATCTTCACTGTACTACGTTGGGTAGTTTTCTTCCTACGATTTTTCAAAGTTTGGACTGGTTACGTCACACTGGGTGGCAGGAGGGGTCCTGCCCAGGCGGCAGGAGTATTCTGACGTCACCAGTGTGCAAAACTTTGAAAAATCAGAAAGAAAACTACTATTCGTAGGAGAGTGCGGTTGATGCCAAACTTCTTAGGATGGAATCTTCTTCCGTTTAGAAATAGTTAAAATACCTTTTTCGCACCCATATAACGCTCATTATGTTGGATAAAGTAGGGATTCTGTTATGAAGATGGGGATTCGAGGGTGAAGGGTACCACGTAAGTCGAAAGCGGCTCCAGTCAATAGCACTAGTAGGTATAAGAAGTGTTGAGTGTTATGATATCCACTACCCGCTGACATTGGTGTCATCTCTATCACCGCGTTATCTACCGATACATATAATCATGTACTACTATTAGCATATATGAAATACCAATGGAGGTACCGGAGCCGACCATACCGTCTTCCATAATACGTTGCGCACCAGGTCAAGATGACATGAGAAGCTGAAGTTTATCAGACAGTCCGTCAATACGTCTTTTTAAGATGACTTGCCGGCCACCAGCCTGACGCCACGAAGACGGGGAAAGTTCAAGATTACGATTATTGTATTTGTGATTGATGCTTTTGAAAAGGTAGCGCGTGCTATTAAATGAAGTGACGCACCGCAAATACCTATATCAGAGGATTGATTTGTCTTCGAGGAATGGATATGTAAAACGTCTCTAGTGAAGTGATGATACTTTATCTTCACAGTGATCAAATAACCCTAGCAATTTCGATGCTGCAGATCACAATTAGGTATTTACATAATTTCATATTATTTAATACAACCAGATATCCTGGATACGTGGCTCAAATGTTCTAGTTAAATATTAGTAAGAAGTTGTTAGCAAATTTTCGTAAAAAAGTAAAAAAAGAGCTATTGCAATTACGTTAATTTTCGGTTCATTATTTTCAATAATGAACCATTGTAATCACAAAAAAAAAAAAAAAAGTTGGTTTGCGTTTATTTATGTTCACTTAAATAGAAATCCGTACGAAAGAGACCAAGATCAAGATCATACAAACATTTCAGAACAAGGTGCTAAGGAGTATCACCAAAGCTCCTACATACGAAATTACGACCTACATCGGGATCTCAACATGGGAACAGTTAGTGAAATTATTAAAAAACTCATGATCACACGAACCTAGAAGCTTTTCGTCTACTATACGACAGCAACGCCATCCGACATCTTGACAGAACGTAATAATGTGACAAGTTTTGTTGTGTTGTGTTTTTTAGAGTAGTCGCCATTGGGCTATGAACTCTAACGCTTTTCAATAATTATACTATAGTAAATTAACTTGATGGGCTAAGCTCAGTTGTTATATTATGTTTCTAATGATGAAATTGGAGGAAAAAATGTTATAAACACACGATGACACATCCATGTAACGATGTATCTGCATGCAGTGTAGACACTTGTTTGCGCACGCACGCTAAGCGGTTTTTATGTTTTTATAACCCATATGTCGGGAAATAGTGTTTTCTGAGTTTGTGGACGGTTGCACTGTTCATTTTGTGGAATTCCATTTTTGTAGATAGGGAGAATGGCTTCTGTTCCACTATTAAATGTTCACTACAATATTTATACATTTCACCTATTTAAGCCATCATCTGGTAGGTAGGTAACTTATTACATTACACAAGAAATTTATTTTTTGACATTTTATGTCTTTACTTTGGCACGTAAACGAAAAGAGCGTTAACATAAAGCGTTGCTAGCTGACCAAACGACTCAATGGTTTTTTTTTTTTTTTTTTTTTTTTTTTAAACACAGAATGTGTTTTAGCCATGGACTAACTAGGCAAAAAAGCTAACGAAATGTGGGACGAAATCTGGGACAACATTCTGATGATTTCCGCTTACAACCGAGTCGTTGCTAGGGATATGGTACTTCGTCGTTTTTCAACCCCCGAAATTCGTTGACCATTCGTTAGAAAGCTCTCGATTTATCTAACCATATTATGTTAACTACTGTGAAGTGCGTGGCCAACAAGCTTAGTTATGAGCATGGTGATTTGAATAATTGTGTACACTCAGGTGATCATTCTCAATAATTGATATTGTGAACATGATTGCAACCGCTTGTTAATTTCTGATGATATCATTGAGCTGGTGTTTCGATGATTTGATTCATAGCAGGTGATCATAATATTGCGAGAACGGTTTGATTTGTGAAGCGGTGGTTAAATCATTTTAATAGGTAATTTCTATACTTTACACTCTAGGAAGCTGTAATTTCGTATGTAGCCTCTTTAGAACATTTACTTGACGATGCCCAGGGTCCGGATCAGATGAGTGGCTCTTAAAGCTAATTTCTATGCTTTACACTCTAGGAAGCTGTAATTTCGTATGTAGCCTCTTTATGACATTTTCTTGACGATGCCCAGGGTCCGGATCAGCTGAGTGGCTCCTAGAGCTTGCATACGAGTCTGCAACTTAAGACATAAAATGTCCCAATGTGTTGCAGACTCGTATGCAAGCGTTTTTCATTGGATGAAGGAATTGGGCGAAGAATATACCAATCACCCTGAAGAACAGCGGCACATGAGAGTAGGTACCTAAATCGTAGTTATGTACATGTGTCCAATATATCCCATTCGAATGTTCTACAATCAACATTAACATTTTTTAGATCACTTAACAAGGAACAATTCAACTGAAAAAGCTAACAATGACTCAACATTCAAAACGTCGGAAAGTACCTTGCGCCGACCTGATTCCGGTTATACCTCGAGAATTATTCGATTAATGACTTCGCGTGTAGATGAGCTGTTTTTATTTTCGGAGCGGTTCAGGTAGAGTGAGATTTAAGCATAACGTGAGATCTTTCCAACGACTGGTGAACGATTTTTTTATAATGAAAAATGACAAAGATACTGTCCCACAGCAACAATTTGGTTGTAAGCGAGAATCATCAGAGAATTTCGTCAACTCTAAAAAGTGTCTGAAAAGTAAATTTTGTAGAAATAAAAATTTCCAACTTTCGAACGCTTTTAGTCCGAATGATTCCATTTGATTCTTCCGTACTTTAATCCTTAATATTGGCCCGAAAAATCCTATAGTTTATAGTGGTTTTATTAGTAGTCTCTATTTTATATTACTTAGCCTAAATAATTTTCTATCATAAGCTGGTAAATGGCATCTTGGATGTCCGTTTCTTCTCGCCAATGGTTAACTTCAATGTACCATTCTGTGCCACACGCCTTCATTCACTATTCCCTTTTCACCGCACAATCGTTGAACGTATAGCTGTTGTTAATAAAAGTTGATGAATTTCGATATATAGATTTTTATTCAATTTTTGGAACAAGTGAACGTTGAAACGTAAATTAATAAATTTTGAAGGTGGGGAAAGGGGATTAAAAGCTTGTTCGGACGATCACAAAGATTGAGCGTTGAAAATAATACACCAAAATATAATTTAGAACGTACAAGATCCCTCGTTGCTTGACTAAATTTGTGATTTCGTTCCCTATTTAAACAGGAATAAATTGGACTCAAAGATAGGGTGGAGCGAAAGGAAATTCAGGGCAAATAATAAGCAGACCGGGTGGTAGATTAGAGAGGAAGCCGACGTGCAAGGAAGTCACAAGTTTATCTTACAGCTGGGTAACCACAGGTGAGGGCACGGGTCACCTAACCAAACAAGATATCAAGACCTTCTCAAGTTTGTTCAACATATAAACTTATTTTTAATCATAATCTTGAGAAAGAGGGTTACCTACTTTGAAGAAGTCACCCTCCATGGCACGTGTCACTTGAAAAATTGGGCCACCGAGCGATTATGCATTATTGTAATTTTATAATAGGTACATTATAATATATATTATGTAGAGAGAATAGTCTTGGCGCACTTTCTTAGGCAAATTGTCTGGCATGCACTATCATCAGAGGTATTTGTTGCAATATCCGAATTCACATTTCTGCGTGGAACTTTTTTTTACCGGGGCAAATTGCTTAAAAAACGAGGCTATATTGCAAGGGCAAAATGTGTGACGAAAGTAGCAGAAAAATGGTCGCTGCATAAACCTTTATTTTCGCCATAGGAATGAAATTTGATAGGGAGCGTCTCTGAGAATTAAGAGATGACAGGCTCCATCATGATCAGTTGAGTTAGCTAGATTCTCTCCTGTTAATTATAGGAATATGAAATTTGATCAGTAGCCTCTCCAGGGCATCAACAGACAAATAAAATGATGGTCTCTATCTTGACTGGCTGATTGAGCTAAATTCTCTCCTGTGTACCCTAGGGAATTTAAATTTGACAGGGGGCCTCTCTAAGATATCAAGAGACTAATGAAATTACGGGCTTCATTCTGGTCAATTGACCGAGTTTAATGATCTCGCGTTCACCCTAGGAAGGTGAAATTTTATAGGGATCTCTCTGGTATCAAGATAGGGATTAAATTCCGAACTTAGCCCTGTCAGCTTAAGGAGGTAAATACAGCTATTTTAGCAACAGGCACCAGGAGTTATAGCGTGTTCAATGTTCTTCAATTTTATTTTATAAGAAAAATAACTTAAAAGAAATTTGCTTCCCTGCTTCTGACAAGTTGTAAGGCAACCTTTATCTACTTTATGACCAAAATAATAATTTAGGAAAAACCGGTAAAAGGGGGTAGAGGGAAAAACAAAGCACAAGGACACTGGTTACATCAGCCCTAGCGCGAGCAAACCACAACATCGGGCAAGTTCATGTGGAGGTGGTGGCAGTCAACATCGCATTCCACCACCCACCTACGAACTGGCTGTATGTAAAACACTAAAAGGTGTGTAATACATGCATTAAAGGGAGAAAAAACAAAAATATCTAGACTTGTCGGATTTACCCCCACCCCATTAACTCTTTACATCGACAGCAAATATATTCCTATAATTAAACGTCCAATCTGAAATTTGAAACTCAAGATATATTTTTCAAAACCAGAACAAATTCAAAATTGAATAATAATAACATAAATGACAAGAATAGTTAAAGCATCATGATTTATTACTATTACCCCCTCCTTTTACCCTCATCCATAATGAAATTTGAAACACCTGATATACCTTCCATAACTATACCAAATTCCTGGTTGAAGGGGAAAATAAAAAAAAAAAAAAAAAATAATAATAATAAAAGAAAATCCACGATAATCTGACGTGTTTAGTTAAAACATCAAGATTTTTTACTAATACTCCCTCCATTCACCCCCTTTCATGATGAAATTCGAAATTCCCGACATACGATCCAAAACTAGACCGAATTCATAGTTGGACAAAAAACGAATCATGAAAATCGGACAAGAATTCTTAAAACACCAAGATTAATCAGTATTTCTCCCTCCATTCACCCCCTTCTATGATGAAATTTAAAACTCCTGACATACATTCCAAAACTATATCGAATTCTTAATGGAACAAAATAAGAATCACGAAATTCGGTCGAGATTCGTAGCTTGGGCAGCGTCGGATAGAGTCGGTAATTATACCCTCCACCCCCCATCACGACAGTAAATCTGAAATTCCCAAGGTGTATTGCACAAATAAATTAAAATAGGAATCGAACCAAATATGAAACACGAAGGGAGTTGTAGCCTGGGTGGTGTCGACAAAATTTGTCGAAAGAAACCATGGTTTTTCGGCTTTACCCCCTCAACTCACTCCTTTTCTATCACGGAATTCAAAACTTCCGAGGTTTGTATCGCAACTAGACTAAAATTGGAAACGAACAACGAAAATCCTTGAAAATCTGTTGAGTATCGTGGCTTGGGCAGCGTCGACAAAATTTGTCACACAGACACACACATACACAGTCTCTCTCTCTCTCTCTCACACACACACACACACCTGTTTTTTTTTCGCGGATTCGATCTTAGAATGATCTGAAATGGATTTGTATGCGGTTATTTTTTCTCATGCTTGGGTTGTCCCCCACCCCCTCGATCCATTCCAATAGGCGTTCCTCTTATTAAGAAGGAAGCCTCGCCTATAATACATATCTTCAGAGGGACGTTCTAAAAAGGAAAATTCTGACTCCCTTGCTACTTCAAGATACCTTACTCCAGTCACTTGCGAAAATGGAGTGACATTTGTCTTGTACTCAAAGCTGAAGCGTGAAGTTTTAAAAATCTCGTATACAATTTCATAAACCAACAACAGCGTATAAATCCAGAATTCGTTTTGGAATGCCAAACCAAAATTTCATGTGAAGATGTTTTGAAAATTTGCACTCCAGAATTTTTGACACAGTTCCTGTGACAATACGCTATAAAAACGACATGTTTCAATAAATGACAAAATGTACGAACTTAATGACCATTGCACATTACTATGAAGGGTTTGTTTTTAAATGAAAGTAGATTTCATCTATAGAATTACGACAAGATAAACTTTCCAAAGATGGGTGGTTTGTCTTCTCTTATTTTATCTATTTATTTTTTTAAATTGAATACAAAGTTTCGGAAATATTGTGACACAATAGGCACAGGGTGCCCAGACGGTAAGGGTGTTTATTGCCAAAACTTTGAAAAATCATAGATAGAAAACTGCTTTTCGTAGAAGAGTGTAGTTTGAGATATTCTTTGAATTGCATCTGCTTTTATCTAAAAATTATATATATATGTACTCGGCGCTTCGCGCCTCGCCGGGGGCTTCGCCCCCCTGGACCCCCCTAATCTATACTCGGCGCTTCGCGCCTCGCCGGATCTTTTCTCTTTTCTACTGCGTAGAAAACGAGGATAATTTGCTATGCAATTCTTTGCCTGAATCAACTTAGTTTTGGAATGTAGCCAGGTACGTAAGGAGAGGGAAATTGGTAGCTTGAAATGTGAACATTTATCACATAAATTAAGCGCTTTCCAACGAGTGGCGAACGATTTTTGTGCGATGAAAACTGCGGAAGTTTCATTCCCCTAACAACGGCTGGGTTGTACGTGAAAAACACTGAAATTGTGACACAATCTATAGCAACTACTCAACTACTCGGTTGTACGTGAAAATCATCTTTAATTTCGTCCCGGACGTTACATAAAAAATTATTGGGGGTCGGCCTAAGAATTGCATAGCAATTAATATATGTATGAATATGCGGATATCCCCCATTCATTTAATGCATTGCGAAAATTCTTCCGAAGATCAAAGCGCTACTCTTTTGTTCATTGAAGTCCGGAAATAAACAGTCTTGGAGTGCTAGAAATTATTATTTTTATCTCGAATGATTCCTCCGTTAGCTCTTGCCGATAATCGAGCTTGGCTAGTTACCGACACAGCAAGGTCTCAGCGTCTCAGTCAGCGACTCTTCCCATAGACGTATAATTTGCAATTTAAAAAAATAGCGTAAGGCTTCCTACAGTGGAACCTACGTAGTAGCATTTTTCATCTTCACGTTTGCTCAATACCTGATAATATTGCCGCAATTCATCAATTCCACTTAGTATTAAAGAGAACTGTAGAACCTGAGGTTCTGAGGTACCTATTAGATTTAATTTGAAATATGACAGGGTGCTTGAAAAAGTTTGATACGTGATTCTCTTGACGAATTGCACCAAAATCAAAACCTATCTTTTGGCAAAGCAAACGACTTTTGGTATTATATCTTTCATGGAGTGGCTATGTATCGATTAAACCATTATGCTGGCGTAAAATCCGTTTAACCTTTCATAATTTTCATCCTATTTCGATCAAATCTGAGTGGAAGGTAGTGAGACTCTGGTTTATTGCGTTTGGAACAATAGTAAACGTTAGCTATGTCCCAACTGGATGATCTAAATGCAAGTCAATCCAACGTAACATTGCCACAAAATTTCATCCGACTCAGTTAGGTGGTAGGCAATAATGCCTATGTTATAGCATTATGATCAATCTTTAAACGAAAATATGTTCAGCGAAGTTGAGATTGCACTTTTTATACGATTCGGCTGCAGGCTTCTGACCTGTTGCCTCATAAGTAATATGACAAAGACGAAATTTGCTTGGACAGGTCTGGGCCTGGAAGAATTTAACTTAACGAGGTGCTGATTCGCTGACTGGGTTGGGAACGGAACCGATAAAGATAATGTGTCCTTATGTGAAGCATCGTGTCCGCCGATAATCTTATCTCATCCCGTCTGGGATGGAAAGATTTAGGGATCAGAAAGTAGCAATGTTTTTGACTTACGTCCATCACCAGTGTTCCCAAATCCTTTTATTGCGCTACGAAACAAGGATCCTAATATTTCGCTAATTATATCAAAATAACAGTAGCATACATAATAATGAATTTGAGCATCTAAGATGTTTTCTATATATAGCTATACTGGTTGGTCATACAGATTACTTGTGCAGAAAACTTATTGAATTGTAAAAATGCGACGAATTATCTCACAACAGTTTATTATTTCAACGGTATATGGACCTTGATTGTTGCTGGTAAGCGTCTCCTAAGAACGGGGTTTTCAAATTTCGGAATTTTTGGGGATTGGGGGGGTTAAGTTCCGGAGTTGAATAGCATATTAGCGCCTAAACGAGTAGAAAAATAGCCTCAAGTACCTAAATGAGTGACGTTATCTTCAAGCTGATCGGAACATCTTACTGAGGAATTAGGTTTTCCTCATTTTTGTCTGTCTCTGCTAGTTTATGAGATCCTGCCATACTCCACCCCACATACACTCTTTCAGGGTGTAAGTAAAAGCTGAGAAAGCATTATTATTATTTTTTTTTTTTTAACTTCAGGGGATAGTAGGTTTAGATATTCGGTCATGTTACCATAGTTAGAACGATGGAATTCTGGTTGGAACGGAGTTTGATTTCGCGTCGATCAAGATGGCACTCTGAAATTGACGCGGGAAATATGGATGGGGTGTCGTATTTATTTTGGACGATTTTTGACAGAGTAATTAAATCGCCTTTGTTCAAGGGTGCTTCAAACTTGTCGCATTTCCTTGCTGTCAAACTCGTCGAGATCTGTCTTTAGATAAGCGGTCCTCAAAAATTAGTTCTGCACATGCCCTATGGAATGGGTGTAGGTGGCGTTTACTGGATTCCATATTTCCGAAGCGAATCCCAAGTGACTGCGTAACAGGGAGCAGTACAGAACTTTCAAGGATGCCAAACTTCAGAAAGGGGGTGAGTCACTATACAGGAATCCAAGTTGCCTAATACCCTTGGATACTACGTGCGTAATATATTTCAAAAAGGAGAAATCCGACTCCATTGCGATTCCAAGATACCTCGCTCCAGTCACTTGCGCCAATGGAATGTCATCTGTCTTGTAGTCTGCGCTGAAGCGTAAGAAGTAAGATGAAGATATTTTGAAAATTTTCATTCTGGAATTTTTGACACCATTGCAATAGCTTCATTTTTTACGAAAATTCGTTAAAAACGACTTGTTTTAATAAATGACAAGATGTACGATCTTAATGACGATTACCCATTGGTTTGAAGAATTTGTGTCTGTTTTAAAATGAAAGTAGATTTAAAAACTTGGTCATGTCCGTCCCCTTTCCACTGGAAGTACGCACCACCCACCTCTTCAAAGAAACGTGTGCCCTGTGGAGGTACGAATGGTTTTCAGTTCTGCGGGGCTCAGAATGGCTCAGGATTAAGTAAATAAGACTTCTCCCCTCTCCATGCTGCCCTCCCTCCCTGCTCCTCACCACACCCAGCCCAGATACTTCAGCCACATTGGTAATTACTTGCCTATTATGTGGTTACTCCAACATCAGTGCCGATATATTACTCTGTTTCCTATTTCACATAATTTATTTTACACTTACTGGATATACTACTCCCACCGATGCCACTTACTGGGTTCACCTTAGTGGTCTCAGATATCAATGCCTCACTGCCAATAATTGGCGTCTGGCGGCCATTACTGGACATAGCTCACTGCAGGTAGGCTTCCCTATCTATACTCAACATGGTACGTGGTGCTGTGGATACATAATTATTTTCTATAGGATATATATCATTCTCTGATAATGATACATTTACGCTGTAAATTCCCATAGCGTCCAATTCACTCCTTTGGGTTAATTGAATGCAAAGACGGAATCTCCGGACAATCTACGACCAGGATCTGATTTTTGTGCGAAATGCCGAAGTTTTTTGAAATGCCTTAATTTTACTTTTGATCTAATCTCAACACCGATTATAACTACTTATTTCAAGTACCGATCGACCCCTACTACCACAAAAACAAGAGGAAAATACGAGCAGAGAGATAGTCAAAGAATAACTGAAATAATGGCGACAATCGTACTCAAGTAGGTACTTAGGCATCAGAATAGGAACTCATAAGTAAATTTATTATTTGTATCAGTTACACATATTACTCTTGATTCCCCGTAATTTTTAAATAGGTATATTTAATTTTACGAAACTGTGGAGAAAAAAATCACGCACAATGCATGAAAATTGGAAATGATAGATTCTATTCCTCATTTTAAAATTGCAAAATCGACCATATTCACCAAAAACATTGCTGTGCAAAAGTGTAAAGGCTCAGTTAAATAAGCTTATTAACAACGTTTTTGTAGTTTGCATGGTGAGGTAGTTCCTCATTTTTGACAAATAACGAATTCATTTGAGCCTAAGACGGTTGGAGATCTACTATCCAAAAAGAAGTGGTTCCTATATAGTTAGTTGTATTAATAAAACTCCGTGAGTAAGTAGGCGAGTACACAATTTTCTCAACAAAGAACAAAATATTTACATTTGAATCGTAGATAAGATGATAAAAATAATTAATTTTCTTAGTGTAAGTACCTCTTTGATCAACATATTATCAAGATGGCGTACATTAATTTCTTCTTTTATGTTCATCAGAGGATTTCCCAAGGAAACTGAATCACGGGATCTGGTTTCTATCTCTTGGACAATAATAATTTAATCATGTCAGGTATTAACTTTCAGGAATTTGACAAAAATGGATACAAAACTAGCTACCGACTTGTCACTTGGCAACCCTCGCTTTTAGGTAGGCAAGTAGGTACCTATCTATTTACCCAGAATTCCTCCACCTTTTGCCAAAGCGGGTTCTTTTGATCGACAAATATTCCGCTCTGCTTCCGAAATCACGTTAATTTATTCGCGTTTCGGATTCCTCGAGAAAATTGAAACGGTCGAACGTTTTTTGGCAAAATGCCTCCCCGTGTCACATATATCAGTTGCGGTGGTTTACGAAAGCGGGATCCGATCCGTGGCGCGTAATCGAGTAGAAGAACGGCAGTGAACGGAGTTGATAAACTGGCTAGATCGTTATCATCATACGCTCGTTCAACTGGAATAATTGTCGAGTTAAATAAGATTAGAATCTTAATTCTGAGTATAAACTAAAGACAAATAATGAAAATTATAATAAATAATAATTGTGTTTCAACTCATCGGATTTGTTGACTTATTGTTGATTTTTACTATCGCAACACCCTACGAGTTCTGAAATTATTCGAAAATAATTTTTCTAGAGCGACACATGGGTTCATAATGATATTTTCAATAATGAACCTTTGTGATCAACCATGAAAACATTTGTTATCCCCATCTAAATTTGTTGGTTTCCGTTTAGAACTGCCAAAAATCCAAGAACCAATAAAAAAAAAAAAAAAAAAAAAAAAAAAAAAATAAAAATAAAATAAAAAAAAAAAATAAAAAAAAAAAAAAAAAAATCGTCCGTCACCTTATTGGGAGCTTTTCTTCTTCACTGTTGGACCAACGTTTATGAAACCCGTTTGGTAACATTTGAAGATCAAAATATTGAAAAATCGAGATCTCGAAAAGTTTTCAAAAGCATAGTTTTTTCGTTTGATTCAGATAGAAATCCGTTCATTAAATTGAACGAGACCATTAGCTGCATTGTACGACCTAATGTTGGCTTTCTACAAGGGCTTAAGTGAAGGAAAAACGTTGCGTGGGCAGTATCTAGCTTCCTCGCTCGTTGTAACATGGACGTATAGAATAATCTCTAGAACAAGTACGAGTGGAAATGATTGATAGGTCGACGTTTTAAGAAATGGCCTCAAGAAGTGCGCCTGGGCAAATACTACTATTGTTCCAACGGCAATGAAATTTATAGGGGAACGTCTTGAAGCTTAACCGCACGATCTTTGAAAATTTCATAAAAATCAGTTCATTAGTTTCGGAGCTTTGGCTGTGTCGATCAATTTTAGTTTCGCACATGTGCTATTGTTATTACTCTACCAATCGCGATGTAATTCATAGGGAATTTTCCTCGACATATATACCTGCTCTCCGAGTTTCAACGAAATCCGACCAATGGATGTTAAGAAATCGATGTTATAATAACTTCTGCGCATACGCACAGACTCTTATTTATGTGACGGCAATGAAAGTTATAGGAGACCGTCTAGAAGCTATCCCGCTCAATCACTGAAAATTTCATCAAAATCGTTCTATTAGTCGGAGTTTTGCTTGCGTCAATCGATATTGGTTTCGCGCATGCGCAATGGTTACTACTCTACCAATTGCAATATAATTTATAGGGAATTTTCCTTAAACAAATTTTCCTTATACCCAATCACCTACCGAGTTCGAAAAAAATCGAAGGAAAAGTTAAAAAATCGACATGAGAAATTCACGTTTGCGCATGCGCACAGATTACTGTGCATTGAAAATTATAGGGGACCGTCTAGGAGATAAACCGCACAATTCCTAAAATTTTCATTGGAATCGGACCAAAACTTGTTATACTCGTAGTTTTGGGTGTGACAAGGATTTACCACAGACGTACGTAGACAGACATCAGACAGACAGACACGGATCCGAAATTGATCAGCGAGCTCTGAAACGCAAAAAGCAAGTGGAAATTTTGATTTTGGAGGTCAAAAATTTTTTGAACTTCAATCACTATCATAAAGTTTCCGTACCTTCGGTAGTGAGGACGCAAAAATCATCAGGCCAAATTTCTGTTAACTCGGCTTGAAATTACTCAGTTTTTTGTTTTCTAGTTATAACTGTGTAGGCACGTGTGAGGCTTTACTATATGATTGACCAGTGATCCGCGCAGAAGGCCTAGGTGTCTAATACAGAAATAATAAACCCTTTAGTAAACTTTGCAACTTTTCCACTCTAATAATTGAACAGCTTATTGTAACATGGATGCATTTAAAATCAGTTGGTGACAATATATCGCAAAATTATTGAAAGTAAAATACAAATCGTCTAACGGAGACAGTAGTTTTGAGGGATATTATGGGGTTCAACCAGCACACTTCTTTAGTGTCGTCACAATTGTACCAAAAGATTAGGCAACAAATTCTATGTTTTCGGATGGAAGTCCGATGACGGTGAAAATCGTAGGGAGCATTCTACAAGTAAAGCCCTGAACAATTCCTATAAAAATTCAATGTGATTTGTCTGAATAGTTTCGGTGTTTTGTCTCTGATATCGAAGTTTCTCCTTACGCATGTGCAATTGCATAATTCATTGAATTGTACATAATACTCTATACCTACATGTAGCCTTGGGTCTATTTCAACTAATCCTCTACTGTAATCCAATTCCAGTGATTAGAACGAGAGAAATAGATGCTTAAGGAAATCATCGTTTGTGTATGCTCATGTACTTTCAGTTTTGACGGCAATACACCCTAAAAAGACAATCTATAGGGACTAATCCGCTCAATTTCTTAAAATTATATCTCAATTGGCTAAATACAATACTGTTGTTTTCAGCAAACAAAATTGTTATGAAGGCTATGAAACGTGACTAGCTACTAGATATTTCTATTTTGGAGGATAAAAATGTTCAATATTCTGTAAGAATTCATAATGAAGGAGCGAATTATAATAAATTTGCTAGGACTGCAAGGAGTTTGCACAGGAGCCAGACACTGTTTGAAATTCGCTTAAGGTAGGTATTATATCCAAACGCAGTGAGGATCAACTTTCTACTTAATCCTCAGGCCTTGTGAATGGTGGTATGTTTTATACCAAACATCTACCTTAAGCTTGTTCTAATCATAATCCATGGCTGTGGATTGAATATCATTACCAAGGTCTCACTCACGGTACAGCCATATTGTTGAGATATTGGTCACTAGTTAGTTGTCTCAATCAAAACCCACAATAACTGATTTCAGATCTGAATTTTGAAATACTATTATAGATTATCGTTGGAACTGGCACGAATAATCAATATTTTTTCTTGCTTTCCCTCCATAGGCATATTAGTGACGATTTTTTGTTACAGCCCGAAATTCTTGCGTAATGGGATATATATAAAAACAGTTTAGATTACGGCGAGGCCTATGTGAATGTCTATTTCGTGGAAGGAGCGATCAGTTTGATTCAGAACTATAAGGCAAAGTCATCACCAAAAAAATTTAAGGCTCCTGAATAATTTTTTTAATTTTACTTTTTCTACACCTCGAACTGCTAAACTTTAGTCTGGAACTTCATACATATCTTTGCATGGATACACAAACTGGAAACGTATATATATATATATATACATATATAAATGGAATGTTCAAAAGTTGAATTGTATGAGAAAAATGCATCGAGAATTATTGGTGTAAAGTTGAATCAAACGAAAACAGTGTTACATTCATAAACAGAGACCGTGCACACTGTCAACAAAATGAATGAAATAAAACTACCGTACTACCGTTAAATAAAAGATAATACTACTACTTTACCGTTACTAGTCCATATACAGGTAACCCAAGTTATAATAAATTCGATATCTTGAGAAGCAAGTTCCATTGTAATCATACAGCTTTTTTTTTCATCTTGCTTATGTAATAGAGAGGGATTTTCACTTCATTCAACAGTAATATCTCGACTAAGATCCAGCCAATGTATGGAGATCGAACGGTTGTACAAACCCCGACCAGGATATTCTACGTAGGTGTCGCACATAGTTTCCCCTTATCCATAACATCTTTTCATTGATTATATTAAAATCGATTAATAAAGAGGACTTATAAAATATCAGTATTTAAATTGTTATTCAGGAGCGTAACTTGAAAAATGTGAAAAACGATTCACCTCTTGTCAATTATTCTGAATTAGGAAAGGAGTTAAAAAAAACAGGTAATCCAGTCTTTTTCTTAGCACAAAATCCCTGAGAATTTAGTCGAAATTGAATGAAAACGGTGGAAGTTATGTTTCTTCCAAGTGGTTAACGTCTGCGCATAGTTTTTTGGTACATAATTAACCCGTGAGCAATTCAATTCATAAAGGGTTAACAGACCATACAATTCCATGGTCGAAATCAGATATATAGTGTACAAGTGATTTGATAGCGATGGAATTCACGAAAGATTATCATGAGTAAAGTAAATTGCTGGTATTGTTATGTTGATGGATTGTTTTTCCATCTCCCAAAAGTGATCACTATGCTTCCGTTATCTAGGTTGTCTTGGTAGCAAAACCTCTTGTTTGTAAGGAAAATGTGTGAAATTTATAATAGCAATAATTTATGAATAGAAGATGATTATTTTTGTATTAGGTAGCCTTTCAGCGCAGATAATTAGTCTATATTATTAGTATATCATCAAAACTTGGCATTTCAAATTTCAGCTTCGTAGGCTGATTGAGAAACAAATTGGCTTCTCGTGCCCCTTACCGTAACGCACCTTCGTGGATAATTTACGTTATGAAAATTCGTGGAGGTCGGGCGAAAGGCTGACTTTATCATCAATATGCCTTTGTAGATATAGGAACCTACAGAGGGAAAATTATTGCAAATAATAAATGCATCTACATTTTTAGGATTTAGGCTTTGGGTCTGGTATTGAAATTAAAAGGTTAGCTGATAAAATTTCCTAACCTCCAGAGGTGACCCAGAGCTTTGCTGAGCTCAGCGTTGTGGAGCTCGGGATATTCTTCAGCCAGCTTTCTCCTTGCCGCTTGCGCCCATACCATGAACGCATTCATCGGCCTCTTCACATGCGTTTTTTTCTTGTCCGAAGCTGTTCTGTAAATAAACCACATACGATCTTATAGCTTTTAGAAAACAATTCAATAATTATTACAAAAAACATCATCCAGACCCGATGAATTCATTGGAGAAAGTATAAAAAACAACCTCATCGAATACAGTAATCAGCTGTGGTTATGTTTGTGAACAATAACATTATTTCTGGACAACCTGAAGAGTACTTCATTTGTGAAATGGAGGAAATATCTGTAGAAATTTCATAACGCAGTTAATAAATTTCCTGGAAAAATTAATTTATATATTCACTTTGAATTACGTAACCGTATACATCCAACGAGGAGGTGATTCCAGATATTTCAAAGAAAGCTTTCAAAAAAGATAATATTATTATAAACGGGTTAGTTGTTCGTATGTGAGTCAAAACTGTGTTGACATTTCAATGCCAATCGATGATGAGACCAACCCACGCCTCATGCAGCACCTGAGAGATCGGAAAAACGATCTTATTTTTGGAACAAGGCTATAAAAGTTGAAGACTGGATTTGTTGGGGTTTCTTTGAAGCAGTGAATTACGCAGGTGGTTTTCAAACTCTCTTTTTGTTGCGATCTTGAGTTTGTTATTCTGTTGTCACTTAAATTTTAGTTGAATAGGAGAAAGATAAAGTTAGCTTTTAAAATCTGTCAAAATATGAAGTAGGGCACGCATAGCATGCATGTGTGGAGTTCACGTTATGGTAAGTTGTCTCGTACATAGCGCATTTCGTGAGTGAGGGTTCATGGAGTAGCTTGAATTGAAGATGAACCAGTTGTGATCGATTATAGTTTATGGTAACTGCAAAGATGGGCAGTTATGGATAACACATTTTAGAACCTTTACTATTAAAATGATTTTCTGGTTTAGTAGAAACTTACATATTAATTGCCAGACGGTAACGCGTTGAAATAGCCTTGAAACTTTTATAAGGGCTTTTATACACAACCGATTCGCAGCTCCCACTCGTAGAAAAACTCTCAGCTCATCAGAAACCCCAAAACTATGATCTGAACTGTCTTGTATCAACAACATACCGAAAGTAGCCGTGATAAATCAACTTCCTGACATTTGGCAATACTATCAAGAGGATGGAAAATTAATTATTATCTATTAATGGTCAAATCGTGGGCTTAGAACAACAACTAGGTAACTTAAAATTAGCAGTTTTGAGAAAATGGCGATCAAAGTTTTAATTTAGTTACAACTATGAGTAGATCATTGAATCATCGATATTTTAAATAACTGAATGTGGGCCTAACTGTACGAATTACTTTTTCTTACATTCTTCACACAATGCCAATATTGTTTTCGTTCTTGAATACATAGCTATGCCGGCCTATCGGCTACGAATGAAATTAGATAGGTACACACAAATAAATGCGGGCGCTTAGATTTGATTGGGACACTCTCTGGGACACTAAGAGACGATTTTAATGATAGGCCCTTTCCCAATCAGCTGAGTGAGCTAAATTCTTTCCTGTTACCACTACTAAGTTGACATTTGATAGGGAGACTCCCTGGGACATTAGGAGATGATTGAAATGATTCAGTTGAGAAATGAGTTCATTTGTTAGGTACCCCTAGGAAGTTGAGATTTGATTGGGACACTCTCTGGGACACTAAGAGACGATTTTAATGATAGGCTCTTTCCTAATCAGCTGAGTAAGCTAAATTCTGTCCGAGAGACGATTGAATTGATTGGGTCTTTTCTGATCAGCTGACTGGGCTAATTTATTGAGACATTTTTAACTTGAGACACAAAACACATATGTTACAGGGCCATGTACCGATGTATCTGCATGTAGTGTAGATATTTGACAATTTCGGATAGGCATTAGTCATAAATTCCAAATATGCTGTAATGTTTTCTTTATCGATTGTGTGATACCACAGCTTTCATGAAACAAATCGAAAATATGCGGTTACGAACTTTCTCGTTTTTAACCATACACGTGCCCACATACATTTTTACGTGTATCGAGTTTTCGAAAAAGCCACACGGACCACCTCTGGGAACTGTTATATTCAAGGAAACCCTCACAGCCGAAGAGGTTTGATTAAATGGTATCACAGCTCAACCCGTTGGAGTGTTGCAACTGAAGGGAAATTTCTCCTTAGTAAGAAGGGACACGAAGTAGAACTAGGTCCGAGGTATCAAATATTTTGGGCCGTAATAGTACTTTACGAACCGCTAGTGGTGCGCTGACTATAGGTTAAGATCTACTGCAGTAATGCTTGCATTACTTACCCATACGAGTATGTTTTAGTAAATTATACTTGGAATCATCAACAATATCGCAACGTTCGCACCTGCAGAACAGGTTGAGAAGTATTTATACAGATTAAATATAGCTGGTAGAGTGAATAGTAAATCCCGTGCCCTAGACAACCGGCTATCTAATGAGCGGCATAATTCCTGGACTACTGCCAAAAGTTGTTTTCATCGACTGCTCTACAGCTTTTGATAAACTGCGTCAGACGTCGGACCTCTTTCAATTACCCTGGCAGATAGGTCGAACGCTCTTCTACCTGTTTTAATTATTGTTTCCGTTTAAAATTAGAATGCGACCGTCTATTTTTGAGGCGGGTTACGACCGAATCCCTAATTCGATCTCCCTTCTTTTTTTCTGAGATTAATAAACATCTTTTTGCTTCCGTTCAATTCGAACCATAAGGCACCCATTGTTTCCATCATTCGTTCATTCATTCCTTGGTAGCCGAGATGATTTCTCGTGGAAGAATGAGTGAAAGTCTAATGTTCATTCACGTTTCGTAAAATAGAACATCACCAATAAAGAAACCATTCCCAATTGATGGTGGTCATATGATGAGCTATCATTATATGATAGCTTTTCATCACAGTTTACGTTTTCATGTTACAGAACGGATATTTTTCTAAAATAATTGCTATTGTACTTGATTCTTTACTCAACTAAAGAAAATAACAAATCGTGAGAAAGTTATACTTGATGGATTTTACATTTGCTCATGCGCACGTGGAGTATTGATTTATGAGCAGTGAAACTGATAGGAACTATCTATATTCCAACCCTTACAGTTCCTGAAAATTCCATAAAAATTTGATGAAACCTCTGAAATTAAGTTCGTTGCAAGGATTTATGGGACACACGATACAAGAAACGAAAGTTGTTTAGAGTGGCCTAAAACGTAAGATGCGTTAAAATATTTTGATTTTGGCGACTAAAAGTTTTCATCTCCCGAAAGTGTAAGCCATGCTACTTATAGGTAGAGTCGGAAGCAATATTTCGACGGAGTTTTATGTATAACATTTAGATGAATGTGATGTTATCCGTAGAACACTAAGAAAGTGACTAATAACTAATGAGGCTCGAAGAGAGAATACGGATAGGTACCCTAGCGACCAAACAAATGTCAAGTAAACTCGATTATTGACTTAGCTACTTTCCAACTTATTTCCAACAAACATTCTTGAAGCCCTGAGAATTAGTGGTGACTCCAACGACGTGACTGAAGTTCGGGATGAAGCATTTAGCAAGGGGGAGCGTCGTGCTACCGTACGAACTGATGAGAACCAGCGGGGTAAATATACTTTCCGCCACTCTTCCCACGGTCCGTCTTGGGCGATTTAGCAATATCCGGACTCGTTTTTCTGTAGACTGGGCAGAATTGTGTGTAACGAATCATACAGTTTCGTAAAAACGTCCGCGTATACGTAATGTGTGTTTTCTGAAATGGTTTAGTAGGTATTTTCTGTTCAAGTATAGTATCGAAAAACTCTGTTCTGGCAGATATCGTGCGCATCCCAGAAGAATGTATTCAGTGAATTCAACAGCATCGCAAAAACCACACCTATTGTTTATTAGGAGGATCTCCGATGTGATTGTGTGGAGAGGTATTATGTAGTTTATTCGATTTAAACAAAACTGGCTCCTATTAGGTTTTGAATTGAGAAGGAACAAATCATGATTGTTTGTTTATTTAAGCCCTTATTCGGATTTTTTTTGCGGTTTTTATTTTCGATAATGAATCTTTTTAATCAGAAATAAATAAATAAAAAATTAACCCCCCCCCCTCCCCCAGCCCTCAAAATTTGTTGGTTTACGTTTCACGATGCGCAGAATACAAAAATCGAAATAAAAACGCCGCGCCGTCCGCCGTTCGAAGCATTTCTCCGAAAGTGTCTGACCAAACTTCATGAAATTTGGCTCAAAAATTATACCTTAGCCGGGGATGTGCAAGTAACATCGGCATTAATTTTGATCGCATCAAATGTTACCTGGTATTAAAGGAGTAAATATTGAAAATCGAGATCTCGAAAACTTTCAAGGTAACAGTAATATTTTTGTTTGGGTCTCATTTATAGGCATCAGCCCAAAGAATCGGATGAAACCAGCCGGAACGCTGTACGTGTTCAGCCACTCGCTGTCCCTAAAGGCTAGAACTTTGGCAGGAAAATAATGAACAACATTGAAGCAAACCATAACTGGCACATAGCAAAAATCGCCTTGGGTCTGCGACGCTCATACTAGAAGTAACTTTCAATCAGAATGAGCTCTGGAATCGCTTCCTTGAGTTGGTCCCATATTTCTGTAGACACCCGGTATAATAGACTAACTGAGCCCATTCGCTTTGCTCGCTTTTCCAAGACATGACTGTAGAACACAGTGTAACATCACATAAATTACTAACAAATAATGTTAGTACTGCCAGGATAATACTATCTACAGTTATGTCTAACACGCCCTGAGAAGCGCCCTTCAAAATTTCAGTATCTCGAGTTTGATAGGAAAGAAATTAAAGAGCTCATACAGCTGATTAGAGTGATTCCTCAAGATTTTTTACACTCTAACACACCCGGAAAGGCCGCGTTTCAAATTTCAGCTTCTTAAGTTGGATTGGATCAAAATTAGCTTAAGAGCTCACCCAGCTAATTATTGAGATTCTCCGAATCGTAATTGTACAGTATTATAACCATAGAGAAGGTTCGTTCTAAAATCATCTCAAGGTTGATAGGAACAAAATTACAGAGCTTACTCAGCAGATTACAGTAATACCTCAAGTTGTTTTTATACTCTATCACACCCAGAGAAACTCGTCCCAAATTTCAGCATCGCAAGCTGGATTGCGATTGCGATTGCGAATTGGACAAAATTAGGTGCATAGCTCATCCTACTAATTACAATGCTGAGTAGGTACATATACGGTACGCACTCCACGCATCTGATTAAAGTTGTTTCCCAAGCAGTAATACTATGCTCTACCACACCCAGAGAAGCCCCTTTCCGAATTTCAGGATCTCTTAAGTTCGATGAGAAATAAATAGGTAAGCTAAAAGATCTCACACTGCTGATTACAGTGATTATTCAAATTGTAATTACAGGTACTCTACTTCACCCAGAGAGATCCCGTTCCAAAGTTCATAGGACTTAACGCTGCAAATTATTACACTAAGTTTTATTATTTCTGTATTAGACAGACCTTCTACGCAGAACACTGAAATTATTAAGCACCGCTTATAGTATATTTGCTATCGAAACTCGGGGCTTCGCGCTTCCAATTGTGTTCACTGCATTACAGCACCTCTGCCCCATTACTTTACGCTTTTCGATCATTACGTTGAGGAACAAAATGATCCATGATTGAGTCGTCATATCCCCTGACAACACGGGCCAAGCCTAGCGTCATGCAGCACCTTCGTTTCAGGAGTCCGAAATAAAAATGTATTTTGTACTATTTCATGTTGTAATATTCATGTAAAAAAAATGATGCAAATAAACTATCCTATTCTATTCTATCATCCCATCAAGTAGAAAGGTTGAATACACTACATATTGTTTTGAAACTATGTTTCCTCCTTGCACATTATATACAATTAATGCATTTCAGTAGCTAATTAGAGAAAATAGCCGTTCAACGTACAGCGTTGCAGGTGGTTTTAAACGGTTCTTTGGGATTATATTTGTCATTAACAAGGAAAACATGGAGAAATCAATATTATTCAATTAATCAAAAATTATTATTATAATTCGCTTCTTTAAACGTAATAAGATCTAAAATCCAAGTATAACAGTAGATATATCAAAGGTATTTAAATCGACATCGATCGAGGCACCCACGAATTGAAATTAATGAGATGAAATAAATAAATTCATCTTATCGCGTCTGGAAGAAAATCCAAAGTTTTTTTTTTTATTTTTTTTTTTTTATTTTTTTTTATTATTTTTTTTTTACGACGTTTTTGACTCTAGCCCTCGTTGAAAACGAACGGTTCAACCTACAGCGTTGCGGACAATTTTGATCTATTTTTTGGGATCAGATTTATCAATGCCAAGCAAAATATCACTGTTACCTTGAAAGTTTTCGAGATCTCTATTTTTGAATATGTTGGCCCTTAATTATTACCCTTAAGAGTTGAGCAGAACTGATGCCGATGTTACTGGCACATCCCCGGCCGATAAATGATTTTTAAGCGAAATTTCTTAAAGTTTCGTCCAATACTTTTTGAGAAAAGCTTCGGACGAACGACGGACTAATTTTTTTAAATTAAATTTTTGGATTATTTGCATCTTGAAACGTAAACCAACAAATTTCGAAAGGGGGCTTAAACAAATTTTTTTCTTGTTCGATTACAAAGGTTCATTATTGAAAAAAATAATAAATAATAAACCAAAAAAAAAAAAAAGGGTTCCAGTCATGCTGCACGATCGTATGAGCGAATTTTCTTAAAATATTGTATTAGTTACCTACATTATGTTACACTGTTTTGAAATTTGTGCACTTCAAGTGCGAAGAAATTGCTATTTACTAATTTAATCGCAAAAAAACTCCTTCTAAACAATATTCTGCAATTCAAATTAAACTTTAGATTTTTATCTTTTTTTCGTTTTTTATCGGTTTTTCAGCAAATAATAATGAAGATTAAGTACTTACATTTTTCAAGATTAATAAAAAGACCTTCTGTCCTTAAATTGGTTTTTTAATTAAACTACAACGTTTCTCCCCATGAACTGGGGCTCCTTCAGGGAGATTAATATTCAAAAATGTAAAATATCTACTTACTTATAGTTTTTTGTTGTTGTTAATAATCGAATTTAAAGTTGTGACATTTTTTGAAAAAAAAAAAGAACCCCATCGGAATTTATATCAACAGTATCTGGGTGAGGGATTCGGGCCAGAGCACGATCTGCGTCGAAACCGTAGTTCAGAGCTATGTAGAGTAGCCATACGTCTCGAAAATGGAGGATTGAAGTCTTTGTGAAGTCGGAGCCGTGAAATTAGATGCATGTGTTTTGGCTGATTGTGAGGAGTAAGAAAATCGTGCTACTGCGGAGATATCCTACTTGGATGAAGCCTCATTATTAGTGGAAGTAGCATTGACTAGTGTAGCTGACTGGTTGGCTAGGGACAAAAGATGTTTCGCAGTTTGTGCCAGTTTTGTGATCTCTGTCTCGGAGGATGAGCCTACGACGAGACCAACAGAGTCAGGGAGCACACGTAGAAATATTTGACGGAGTATAGTAGAGCTTGCTGGGTCGATATCTGCACCGATTTCGGCTGATTTTGAGTCCAGTGCGAGGAAAGCACGACGAAAATAGTCTGCCTCTGTCGTGAGTCCTTCAGCGGCGCAGGCGAGTTCGAAATTTTTCAGCCATACAGATGTGTTGGCTGAGTCAAAGAGAGGAAGCTTGACTGAAGTGGCTGTCTCCTCGTTTGCCATTCTGCGTGTGCGAACAAATGTGCCTGAAAATGACTAACGGACAGGGGTCGGGCTATGGTTTCGACTTAGTAAATTACTAATGGGTAATTATTCAGTCAATCTACAGTGGAAAGGCTCTAACAGGCCTTAGTGGTCGTAGGACGGTCCTAGACCTGTCTCAACTGCCAAGGATTGGGCAGATATTCTACGGAAAAGGCGAGAAAAACTCTCGAGTCACTCACTCTACCAATCGGAAGCGAAAATTGCTAAGTGTCTCGGCTGAAAACACTTGGAATAATTCGTAACCGAGTTGGGAGGAGGTCCGGAGATGACAAGTTTTTTGGCCCGAAAAACATGAGAAAAATCGAAGGGATGACCTCTTACAACAGCAAAGTTGAATGGGTGGCTGGACTTGGAATAATTTCGGGAGACCTCTTGATACTGCTATGTTCAGCGGGCGGATGGACTTAGAAAACTCTTTGGATAGGTGGTTATATAGGGGGACACCTCCCAGACCAGATTAGGGTGACAGATTTCCACGGGTCCGGGTGTATACCTACTACAATATGTACCTATATGAAAAAGTATTAAGATCTTAAAATCGGAATGTCACAAAATGGATTTCAATGTAGAAAATATTCAAAAAATTTTATTCTAAAATTTTTGGAGCCATTGAAATATCTTAATTTTTTACAGAAATTCGCTAATATATATATATTAATTGCTATGCAATTCTTAGGCCGACCCCCAATAATTTTTTTGTTACGTCCCAAACGAAATTAAAGATGATTTTCACGTACAAACGAGTAGTTGAGTAGTTGCTATAGATTGTGTCACAATTTCAGTGTTTTTTACGTACAACCCAGCCGTTGTTAGGGGAATGAAACTTCCGCAGTTTTCATCGCACAAAAATCGTTCGCCATTCGTTGGAAAGCGCTTGATTTATGTGATAAATGTTCACATTTCAAGCTACCAATTTCCCTCTCCTTACGTACCTGGCTACATTCCAAAACTAATTTGATTCAGGCTAAGAATTGCATAGAAAATTATCCTCGTTTTCTACGCAGTAGAAAAGAGAAAAGATCCGGCGAGGCGCGAAGCGCCGAGCATAGATTAGGGGGGTTCAGAGGGCGAAGCCCCCCGGCGAGGCGCGAAGCGCCGAGTATATATATATATATGTATATATATATATATATATATATATATATATATATATATATATATATATATATATATATATATATATATATCCGTTGAAATATAATATATAAAAACAATCTGTATATCGTGTCAAAATTTAAGCTCAGTTAATGTCGATTTATCATTGTAACCCAGCAGTTCCGCAATGGCTCCATTTCGAAATGAAGCATCATTAGTTTAATAGAACGATATTAGCCTCAGATCTCACCCATCTGATCTGTGTCCTCCGTATGATGTCATTGTAACCTAACAGTCCTCTAATGGCTCCATTTCAAATTTGTGTATCGCAGGTTCAATAAGAAAGAAATTAGCTTCAGAGCTCACATAACTTATCAGAGGTCTTCCATAAGATGTAATTTTAACCCGGCAATTCCACAATGGCTCCATTTTAAATTTCAGTATCGCAGGTTTAATAGGAAAGAAATTAGCCTCAGAACTCACTCAGCTAATCAGAGTGGAAGATTTTACCCGAGCCGTTGAGTCGTTTGGCTAGCAACTTGGGAGAAACAAACAATATTGTCATTTATGTAATTTTTAAAATTGGGACACCGTTCCGAATTTCAGTGTCCCAAGTTACAGATCAACCAAATTACCTATATAGCTCATACTGTTGATTCGAGTGATTCTTCAAGTTATAATTTTACTCAAGTCACCCAGCGGGGCCCCGTTCCAAAGTTCAGAATCGCATGTTGGATAGGAACAAAGTTATTTGAAATAACACCTGCTGTACCGCACCCAGAGAGATTCCGTTCAACAGTTCTGCATCTCATGCTGAAGAGGAACAAGAAATGTTACAGAGCCCACTCAGCTAATTAGAGTAATTTCTAAAGTCAAATATTGTCCCGTTCCACATTACAGCATCTCAAGTTGAATATGAACAAAATCAGTTATTTATTTTTATATTAATGAAAATCTTGTTGTTGTATTTTTCACGTTCATTTCGTACCATCGTAATTATATGTTTGGAATAATTAGCTACAAAACTCATTCTGCTGAATAGATTGATTATTTTATTTTTGTCAGATCTCACATCTAATGTAACCATGCAGCATACAGCTGCCTACAGCAGGTATGTAAAAACTTTGTTTGCGACTGCATTTTTATGTTATCCTAGAAAACATCTTCTTTCCTTAATAATATTTGTTTGGCTTAAAGAGTAGAAATCGTTTTGGTCTTGTTTGATTCGTGGCGTAAAATTCTTTTTAGCATACAATACTTAACGAACATTTGACGATGTAAGTTTTACCACCAAAATTGAATTCCTTAATTACAAAGTTGTTTTCCCGGACAATATTGATTGGTTTCACCATTCATGATGCTACGCGAGGTTTCGGGGATTGGAATATAACCTATGTGCATGCCAGGAACTTGCTGAAAATTTCGGAAAAAAACGCATTTAAATCCGTTGAATCGTGTGGCCAGCAACTTGAGAGAAACAAAAAATATTCTCATTTATATAATAGATTCGGTATCTCTTTATTTTTCAAATTAATGTTGCATTTACGTACGTTGTATTATGACGAAACGTGCCTAATACTTGCGTGTCTATTTATTGTAAGGTTACGGGAGTATAATGTTGTTTATTATGTATCTATGAAGAATGAATCATAGCAATCACTCAAAATTTCTCTTAGCCGAAGCTTATGTGACTTTCTCTAGCACTACATAAATTTAATAGCGTTACTTGCGTGTAAATTACGCACAATTATTTTTTTAATTAGGTCTAAGGTCGTTGTCAGTCCAAGTCACCCGAATAGACACCAGTGACCCGAGAACCCTCCTTCAGGAACTCATAGAATCCCCAGCAGATTAAAAATCATCCTACTGGAGCAAAGCCAATTTTTTTAATCATACTATAATCGTACCGGATATTTATTTGGCAGAATTATCTTTACGATTGCTTGAGCATAGCGTTAGCTAACTTGTTAATGCGTACACGTGCGGACGGAAAGGTCACGCATTTCTTCCCGCAAAGAGAAAAAAAAAAACCCTCTAAGGGTCCATAATCGATAAGAAAAATTGGAGTTATCATTATAATCACTCTACCAAAAACTAAGATAAAGTTTCCATGCTGGAAGACTCTTGTTTTAGTCGAAAACCTAAGAGATCTGGTTTGAATTAAAAAGTTCCAGTCATGCAGCATGACCATATGATCGGATATTAGTTTATCCCCACCATATTTATGTACGTTAGTTTAATTTAAACTTGAGCACCTTGAGTTCACAGACATTGATGTTATGTCAAACAACATTTTATATAAATCATAATTTCACTCTATAACCATGTTTTCGTTTTTATAGATTTTTTATTATATTTTAATAGAATTCAAGCATATAAATTTCTCTGAAAAATTTTTTGAACTGAAAAATTGTTGACTGTTCTAGTTCATAGTTCTGATTTTTATCAGTGTTTCAAAATTTGTATTTTCATTCTTTCATTTAGATATTTTGCGAATTTTCGTGGAAAATAAAGCTGTTGCAATTGCTCCAGAAATTTAAAAAACGCATTTTTTTCTAAATTCTCTTAATGGAAATCCGTTTTGAGACATTCAAACGATTCCTGAAGTTTGCGCTATTGGTTTATTATTTTCAATAATGAACCTTTGTAATCGAACAAGAAAAAATCCCAATAACCTGAAACAATTATTCACCAAAATCGACTAATTGTCATATGAATGATTATTTTAGAACTAACAGTAATGAAACTCGCGGCCCGAGAATTTTTGATTCAGATTAAAAGAACGGATCATGTTTTATGCCTGAAAAATTCCAATTTCCTACGCTGACTAACAAAGAAATTCGCTACGAAGCTTACTTGGATGATAATAGAAACTTCGATTATTTCAAATTAGGTAATTATTTGATAGTAAGTATCTCCTCCACATGCTTAACCACCCACATGTTATTAACCACTATGACAAAATGTGAACCTAGACATTACCTCACTCAACTGATCTGGAAAGAGCCTTTATTTCATTCGTCTCATGATATCCCAGAAAGGCTTCCAGCCAAATGCCAACATCCTACAGTAAAAAGGAGAGATTTTAGCTCACTCAGCTGATCAGTAAAGAGCCTATCATCTCATTCGTCTCTTGATGTCTCAGAGAGGCTCCTTGTCAAATTTCAACATCCTACAGTGTATAGGAGGAAATTTAGGTCACTCAGCTGATCAGGAAAGAGCAGATCCTTTCATTCGTCTCTTGATGTCCCAGAGAGGCTCCCTGCCACCTTTCAACATCCTACAGTTAAAAGGAAAGAATTTAGCTCTCTAAGCTGATCAGGAAAGAGCCCATCATTTCATTCGTCTCTTGGTGTCCCAGAGAGGCACCTTGTCAAATTTCAACATCAGTGAAAAGGGGAGAATTTACCTCTCTCAAATTTACCTACCATAACATGAATACGTTTGCTCGTCCTGCGGTCCTTCAAAAAATGTTGTCCAAATCACGGCCAATCCTAAAGACAATGAATATGACAAAAGTCAAATCACAGGCCACCCTAAATACGTGAAACACGTTAAAAAAATAAATAAATAAACCCCCTCCCCCTCAAGTTTGTGGGTTTACGTATCAAGATGCGTAAAATTCAAAATCTAAAAAAAAAAAAAAAAAAAAAAAAATTTTTGTCCCTCTGCCGTACCCCGTCCAGAGCTTTTTTTTGAAACTACAGTTCAAGTTTTTTCTGAAACCGAAGTTTAAGAAATTCGCTCAAAAATTATACTTCGGCCGGGGATATGCCGGTAACTTCGACATCAAGGGTAGTAATTACGGGCTAACGTATCCAAAACTACCGACACCCCCCCCCCCCCCTATCTGTTTCTACTTTAATGAAACTTGTACTTATATTAACTAATAACTTTTATTAAGTCATTTATGAGTGTCATATTTGGACAATTGCAATTATTGTATTGTCTTGACACAATAAACGTTTTATATTATCATTATTATTATTAATATAATACGATAATTTACGAAAGTTCGCTCTTGTCTCATGTTTTCAGAAACCTCTCCCCCAAATCCCAGTCCGGTATGCTGTATTTTTCTCCCACCTACTGTACAAATGTGCACTATTCATAATTTTGAAACCCCACACTCTTCTACCCTATGATGATCTGAATGAAGAAGCATGACATTCAACCTATTCAAAAGGTACAAATTGTGATAGTTAGTGATCATTTCAGGTATCCATTCCGGATGGACAGTGTGTAGATTTCGATTTTCTGAACAATTTTAGGACGATCAACGACCCAAAACTTGGGCGTTTGAAAAAACACTGTTTTAAAAGAAGGATTTGTTTTCGGAAAAGAAGTTATTTGAGCTTTATAAAATCTAATAGGCCCACGTATGATTCATTCCCCTGCTCACTTGTACGTGTGTGATAATAGCAAAATTATTGTTTATCTATAAAAAATACTGTAATAATAATTTTTAGCCTTTTCCCTCATAATTTTGCTGTACGCCTAGGTATATGAACCTTCCACGTTCCTCTGAAGCTATATGTTATAGTCAAGGCTTCGTAAATAAAAAGGATGCCTATGCATCAGGGAAAAAAGGGGGAAAAAACTGAATCAAATCCATTTCAGACCATTCTAAGACCGAATCCGTGAAAAAACCATAGGTGTATTGTCTGAGTGTGACAAATATTGTCGAAGCTGCCCAGGCTACCGATTTTCTAGATTCTATCTATATTCAGTCCTAATTTTAGTCTAGTTGTGCAACAAACTTTGGAAATATCAGATTAGCCATCGGGGAGAGGGGTGGAGGGGGTAATAGTTGGTTCCAATAAGCGCTACCCAAGCTTCTATTCTTGACCGATTTTCGTGATCCTTTCTTTGTTCGATCCCAATTATTTCAATACCTGAAGATGACACCTCTGACCAGATAGAGCAGACTGGACTCCACGAAGATCTCGATAAGCTGTGTATGAGACCTTCCAAGCTCAAGGGTTCGACTGCTCTTTTACCATGTGGCTCAATCAAAGTATTCAACGAAAGTCATGTGACTCATCATCCACCTCCGCCTGAGGGTCTCTGAACTAGAACCATCGTACACCAAATGCGTTGACATCGAAGACCTACACCTCTGTCGCCAGAGAGACATCAGAACATTCGCTTCACATTACAATTGAAGGACCAGAGACAGAAGTGGCAAATCGAGCAACCCTGTCAACATATATATTGACGCATTCCAGCCCTTCTAACCAGAAAGATGTTGAAACAAACGAGAGTGTTTTAAAGCAGCAAACCTCAGATCCAATGAAAGAGTAGCTATGCAAGCAGTGCAATTGAGAAGATTGGTTGGCTTGAGTCATGGAGTTCCCTTAACATCTGGAAACTCTACTGACACAGGGCACTGCGAAGCCAACCAGGCATCATGAGACAATGATACCCAAACATCTCAGCCCCTGTAGTTTTCTACTGGCGGGTAGTCACCCTCAGCTCAATATTAATGCACTTACTTATGCTCAAGTATCCATAAATAATTTCCGTAAAATAAATGACGAATTTAATAACTTTTGTTTTAGCTTACTCTGTGAACGAACATCATTACACCATCACAGTTCCAAATATAGGTGCCCCCGGTTCCTCTAATTATCCACCGATCAATTAAAATCTCACGGGTCGATTCACTAGATTAATTTCCCAATCCCCACGCCTAGCCCATCCCTCGTAGGGCGGAGAGAGGCTTCCACAAGGTATTTTTACGGGAAGATGGCGAAGTCTAGCAGCGTAGCAAGACAAACGACCGGTCTACCAAATGTACCGTGTTGCTCCCCTCTTTCTCTTTATGGACGGACGGAGACTTTTTTCTCCGTTTTACTGCTTTCCTATTTTTTATGGTCCCTCGTTTGTAGCTGTTAGCATGAGCTTTTTTTGAGGGGGTTAGAGAAGGAATAAATTATTAGCGTCCGACATTGGTCAGCCGAATGGTCTGAAGCCAAGATTTAACACTCATGATTTCTTGGTATCTCCCAAAATCTGGAAAACGGAGATTTCACAATTCTCCTATTGAGGAAAATGGGTTTTGTTAGTTTATATCGCATTAGACCCCTAAAACAACTTAGATCTTGTATCCATTGAGCCTGAAACATAAATTATATTTCCTACAATCGCAACTAGGTGCTTATTTATTTGTTTTTTTTAAATGAATACTTAGGACATAAATTTAGATATTTTTTTATTAAAATTAAAACTTAGGACATAAATTTAGACATTTGTTATAAAAATTGTCTACTGATATCTAGTTACTACATCGAAATTATAGTAGAAGAAGTGATTTTTAAATTGAGACTTATATCCCACTTGATACGATTGTTTTTTATTTTGCTTCGGAGTCTACCTATACAAAGCTTATAGGTAGTGGAAGCATTGTCTTCACTTTCGGGAGATGAGAAAACGTTTAACTTGCAAAAATCAAACAAAATTTCCACTCTTATTTTAATTTTTAAAAGCAATTTTGAATAATCGTCTCTCTCTCTCTCTCTCTCTCTCTCTCTCTCTCTCTCTCTCTCTCTCTCTCTCTCTCTCTCTCTCTCTCTCTCTCTCTCTCTGTGTCCAGAAATCCGTGCAACGCGCATTACTTCTACAATTTCCATTTGATTTTTTTTGACGAAATTTTCAGAAAACGTGCGAGTCAGCTACAGTGTAGATGTAGCTCCCATACCAGTTCCATTACTCACAAATCGTTGAGTATTTCCTCATAAAAATGCACCACCCTGTGTTGATATTATTGGTATAACCATGAACACAACTGAACTAAATATTTTTGTGTGCTTCCTCAGCCCATTAAAGTAAGATCATTTAAATGAGATAAAATATGCACATATCAAACTCAACAGCCAAACCAGCACCTCGCCCAGCCATACCATCCTCATCCTATTAAAAATTAGTAATTTTTAAGAATGTATGTGAGTACTCAATGCGAATTTCATTAAGATGTGTTGTGTGCAGTTTTGTTTGGAGAAATGGCGAAATTTATGAATTAGTCAAAATGATAAAGAGAAAGGGAGACTTTTGGAATGGGCTAAAGTGGTTCCACTCGTCGAGGTTTGTCCCCCAAAAACCGAAATGAAATAGATGGATTAACTCTGGATTGATGTTATTGGTGGTGGAACGCTTACCGAAATATTACATATTTTTGAACGGATGGAGTAGAACAAATTTTCAGTCGGGTTAAATTGAATTATGATCTGCGGGGAAACAAGGGAGAACTAGACACTCTTGAATTAACTGATCAACACGTTACTGGTTTATTTACATCGAAAAGAACAGACAGGTCAGCTACCCTAGCGGAAATTGAACTCAACAGGTTATACATGTAACAAATTTTAGCCGATTTCTTCAGGTAGGCTGTACAGTTTTGTAGTTTAAATAAATTTAAAGCATTCTGTTACCTAATGATTTTGAAAGTTTTGAATGGCCTATTTTCATTACCTATAATATACTTGTACAGAAAGCGAATTATTTTTATCATTTAATAATGATTAACAGGACGTTTCCATTTGTTTTCGTCCGTCACGAGCGTCACGTCACGGTGGGGTTTTCTATTGATTTTCACGTACAACCAATGCGTTACTAGGGAAGTGTAACTCCCTTAGTTTTCATAGCAGGAAAATCGTTAGCCACTTTTTGGAATGCTCTCATTTTATCACAGCATCTCATAATTCCTAAGCCTCTGTAGTGTAAAGGAAAGCTGATTTATTACGCTCAGTTATAAATTAATATTGCAAAGTAACCATAATGAACTAATAATGTGTAAAATTAATCATTATTAAATGATCTGACTGTAGAACCTAGGTCTACCGTCCGTTTTTCTTTAAGTTAGTTTTTAATTATAAATAAATACATTCTATTTACAATAACTGATGTTCTACAACTAGGTAGTAATTTTTGGTTTATTGTTTTTGTTGTAACTTGAATAAGGCTCTCACAGTTGAAACTTACTGAAACTTGTGTATTTCATCATACGTATTTTGTAAACATGAAGTATTGTAAAAACTCATATCTGGAATACAACATATTTTGATCAACATATGATAATTATCAGGAGATCATGGATGGAACTCATAAACTGATAGGTAGTATTCCTAATTTGAAGTCACAACAGTTTTCAATAATTAATCTCTGTAATTGACCAATATTTCTCATTGTTGAGCCATTAAATTATCTGCCAAAGCGTGGTAAGACTTTCAGTAGGTATACACATTTAACGTAGTTTTCTTTTGCCCGGGGGCGGCGGTTCACAAAAAATGTCTCGATTTTATCCTACATTATATGGTTTTCACATAGCCAAATCGTTAATTCGGAAATTTTTATTCTTTATATCATAAAAAACTTGTTTACGACTCTTGGTTTATCAGATACCACATCAAATCTCTCACTCTCAATTTCCTCTCTCCTGAGGTGCAATTTTCAAGAACCAAACAATACAGATTCAATAAATGATTTACTTATCTCAAGGCTTTATTGGTTTTTATTTTAAATGTATATATTTCTGACACAGCGGTTTCTAGAACTTAATATTGCAGTATGTATGAGTATCAATTTTCGATATATAGTATCAACCTATTCAACTGATGTATCTCCATGAATTTTTGCAGTTTTTAGCTATTGCAATGGCTCCAAAAATGTTCGATAAATTTCAACTTTAAAATCCGTTTTAAGGCATTCTAAAACATATTTCAGAGTTTAACACTTTTTCGTAAGTAGCATTTCCAAGTCACATTCAACCTTTTCCTTGTCAAGTTCAACATTTTGGTTAATCATTTTCAATAATGAACCTTTGTAATCTACCAGGAAAAAAAAGAAAAAAAATTAACCCCCCCTGAAAACTTTTTGGTTTCCGTTTCAAGATCCGTAGAATCCAAAAATCGAAAAAAACTCGTCCGTCTGCCGTCCACCATCCACCGTCCGCGGCTTTTCTCCAAAATTAATAGACCAAACTTCATGAAACTTGCGTCAAAAATCGCATTTGGAGTCTAGATGGTCCTAGAAGCTCAACGTAAATTTTTTTCAACCCTAAAGGGTATCACTATAGGGCTGAACATTCAAAAATCGAGATTTCAAACACTTTCAAAGTATCAGTAATGATTTTTTGCTTGTCAATGATAAATATAATCCCAATGAATCAATTAAAACCACCCGTAACGCTGTACGTTGAACGGTTCGTTTTCCCTAAGGGTTCGAACATCGGAAAACACCTTTGAACTTATAAGCGCTATTTCTAATGCACTGCTAGCGCCTATCGGATGATATATTGATAATTGATTAGACGATCAAGCTCTAAATACCATCAATAATCGATAGATAGTAAATATCAGCTGTATAATGTGAGTATCAGCTGATATAATGCCAATATTGGAATTATCAGGTGATGTGGTTGCAACGGAATTTATTCTAACGTTGGGAAATCGAGTTTATCAACTATTGTCCGTGCGGATATACCTACTAGTGAAGTACCTATTAGTACCTAAATGCTGAATTTCATTTCTTAAATTGCTCCCAAGTCTACCTATAGGTAGGTAGCGGAAGAATTGTTTTCACTTTTGGGAGATGGTAAAGTTGTAGTCTCCACTAAAATAAAACGGTTTTCGTTTTTTTACAGTGGTAAAATTTCCAATCGCATTTTACGTTTTAGACCATTCTGAACAACTTTCGTTCCGTGTCTTTCTGTGTGTGTCTATGTGTATGTGAGTGTGTGTCTGTCGTATATCCACAAATCCTTGTAACAAGGACAATATTCAATGGATTTTAATGAAATGTTCATGGAATGTGCGGGTTAGGGTGAAGATAATCCCCTATGAGTTTCGTTGTTCCCAAATCAATACTTCACTCAGCGCTTGCGTAAATGTAAAATCCATCAAGTATCATTTTCTCACGCCCCCGTCGTCCTATCTCGCACAAGTTTGGAAGATAGGTGGCAGAGGTTAATTTGAGCTTTCCCTAGTGATTTTAACATATTCCTACCATTATTAGCTAGCTTGCGCTAATGTGTATTCCTTTTCAAACGAGCCTAATTTTAACAGTTTTCATTCGATTTTTTGACATTTTCAGGGAATGTGCTGGTTAGGCTGTAAATGCTCCACTATTAATTCCATACTTCTCAAATCATTACTTCATTTTGCGCATGCGCAAACGTAAATCCTTAAAGCATTATATTTTTACGCCCTAGTCGTCCGATCCCGCTCAAATTTGGTGCATGGTTTAATGTTCATGTTAATTTCAACATGATTGCATAATTATTAGCTCCTGCACATGCGCGAAAGTGTTTTCCCAGGAACAAAGTATAGTTTTCATCAGACTTTGATTACATTTTCTGGGAATTTGTGGGGTAGACTGTGGATTATTCCCTAACTATTTATTTTTTCTCAAATCAATACTCCATTCTGCGCGTACGCTAACGTAAATTACTTCAAGCACTAATTTCTCGTATCCTAAAAGACCGACTTCGAAGTTTTACGTTACCTACATCTTGAGTGACTGTATTCCACTTCGGAGTTTTTAATGATTATTAAAACTATTTTGTGATCTATACATTTATGTTATTTTCAATTGGTAGTATTAACTTAAATATCGTTATACTGAGATCAGGGGGACCAGTAAAATGTAGTTGTTTTAATTAATTGCATCAATTTATCCTCTGCGGCTGCCTATACCTACGCAGGCATATTGATGTCAACCTTCGGATCTGCGATTTGAAATGGACCTCCTCCATAATATCAAGAATAAATTCAATATCAGTGCACACTGGTCAGCTTGTTTTTTTAATTGATTTATGATGCTGAAACCTGAAGTGTAGCTCCTTTTTGGAGATCTGGAATACAATTACAAAGTATGGAGGGACTCAGAGCAGCTTTGGAGCTTCCGAGGATAAATTTCCTATTTAGTTGTTATTTAGATGGAGCTCTCTTTGTCAACAAGTACGAGGTACGGAGGAGCACTAACCTGCTGAGGGGCCTCTGAACCTATATTCTTTCCTTACCTATCGACTTTTTTTTTTTTTTTTCAAACATTTTTACTGTGAAGCGAAAAATTGCGGGGTCTTGGAACTGTCAAAATATTAACTCTTCTCGGAGTCACGATGTGCCATGTTCTGATCGTATATTAAATATGAGGTTTAATAATAAATTATACGCCAATGATCTGCGTAGAAGGGCTACCTAACACAGAAATAATAAACCATTGTGTAATAATTTACAGCGTTTTCAAGTCAAATTCAACCTTTTCTAAACCAAATTCAACCTTTTCCAAACCAAATTCAACCTTTTTCAAATTATTTGGGAATGATAAATAGCTATTACAGAAGTACACAATAAGTAATAGGTAAGCAGCACCCAAAAATCACTTAATCACTAGTAACGATATCCTATACCGACATGACTACAAATAGGTATTCCCATTGCACCCTAAAAACTAATTTCTCAAGAAAAAAGGTTCTTCCTGAAACAGCGGTTGGGAGCTGGGGCCGTCATGATGTGAGAGCCCGGGGCCCGGGTTAGTCGTTGGATTAAATGGTGTACAACCTCTCTACACATATTCAAACATTTCACAACTTTGCTCTAGTCTTCAAAAATAAAACGTTGTTGGAACATGGTCATCCGATTCTCTCTGTTTTGAAAGAGAACACGTTTATGTTCCCACCACTCGATGCCCCTGCTAAGCTGAATTTGATCAGATTATTATTAGAAATAGAATTGTATAAGTAATATAAAGGTTATCTCCAAATTTGTTAATCGTTACATTGAACTCCGATGGTGGGCGGATTATAACTTTTAATGTTCTCAAACAAAAGATAAGGGTTTATTATTTCTTGGGTTGGATTATTTCTCGACCAGTTGAGACTAATGAGGTCTGTGAAATCTTGAAAGTTGGTCTGAATGGAAACCTTCCACTCTACACCAACTTTTCGATAAATTTATATATCATCATCATCAGGGCTATAGAAAAAACAGAGAATACAGAGGTGTGGGTACACTGTTGTTACATGTAAGTAACACGGTCCCATGTAGGTACCTACCTACCCTTCTCACTTGATGATCATTTGATCCAATAAATACTGCAGTAAATCAAAACAGCACATTTATAATGGAAATTATACATAAGTTATAATTGTCCAGTCGCATTCCTTTCTACGTTTTCGAACTTTCTTTAAAAAACAAGACACAAGTGAATATTGTATTCCCGTTCTTCATATTCAAGTAGGAAGTGGATCTAACGTGGATGCTATAATAGTGTAACTATCATTGTAAAATTTTCAGAGAGTTCAATTGGGTTGAATGTGGTGTGTACAATTGCCTCTTATATGAGCACAAATAATACAAACCTCAGATCTTTTTTTATTAGACGAGAAGACACTGTTTCAGAAAGAAACTTTTTTCTTGAGAAATTAGTTTTTAGGGTGCAACGGGAATGCCTATAGGTAGTCGTGCAACATCTATAGGGGAATAGTTTCTCGGAATGCTTACATTTTTATTTAAAAATGTTTGTTGTTGATATGTTTGTGTACCCAAGTATTGAAAATGAACTATTTCACTAGAAAGTTAGCACGGCTCATACCCGACGAGCTATTTAGCCGATGTCATTTGGTAAATGCAGGGCTAACGACCTATCCGCTGGTGGTCGTTCATGCTGGGGAACCGAGGACCTGTTGCACACTTCTGAAGTTAAGAGTTTTAAACCACAATGAAGATTCTTTTAATGAACGTAAGGCATGAAGACATTCATTGAGATAATTTGAATATTTTAGCTTCACAGCTAAGCCGTAAAAGTTACGGCTCTGCAAGATACATGCCTAGAACCAGGTGTTCATGCACCAGAGGTCGGCAGAGCAGCAGTTACTAGTTGTTGACACTCCTAGTAATTACCTTTTTTTGTTGTTGTTAAGAACGTTGCGAACAATTTTAGTTTCGCGTTTATTTGTTTTTGTGACAGCTAATCTTAGTAAAGGAAAAAGGAATTATAAATTACAGGTAATTGAAGAGGGATTTCATTGTTGCCGGATATTGCACATACATAAAGGTAAAACCATTGCAATCATGATAATGTCCACAATTTTCATTAGATTTCAATGAAATATTCATAGATCACGCGGGTTAAGATATAAATGGTCTTCTAAGAATTTAATCGATATCGATTTTAGATAGCCTTTGCGCATGCGTAATCTTGAAACTTTTGTAATAATCACAAGTTCCGCAGCTATCATTCGATTTTGATTTGATTTCTCTGAGATTTTCAAGCATTTTTATATGGTCACGCATGCATTTTATAGTTCCTTTATTGAAGAAAACTACCCGTCGCGGTCGCACAAACGTCAAATTATATTAACACGCATGAAATATACTGTTACAGTGCTACAGTTAAAATCAGATTTCGCTGAAATTCAAATGAATTATACCGGTTAAGGTCAAACTGAAAAAAATGCCGGGAACAAATTGGTTCTTTGGTCGATATGAAATGTTTATTATACTGTGAAATTTATTTTAGTGTTTGGTTGTTTCTTTTGCAAACCGAACCAACTAAACTGAGTTGGTGAATTTTCGGGGCTGCAACGAGTGAAAGATTGAAGGCTCGAGCTCATTTCAAGTTTAAATTATTTTGAATCTCTCTCTGAATCTGAAGAGAATTTTTCTAGAGCCTAATTTATAGGATGTGTCGACTTCTAACGCAAAATCTTATTTTTGAAAAATAGTTAGGTACACGTTTGTTGGTAGGTAGGCATCCAATACATATACTTGTGTATGTTTCCCATAAACGACAGAAAAAAATGCTGGTGGACATCAATAAATAATTTACCACGAAAAGTCAATTGATTGAAAATAATTGAAAGAATGAATGAAAAATAAAAATTTCAAGCATTAGATGTTCGATATTTACCTTAGGTATCCTCGCATACAGATCAAACAAGGTAGGCAGATCAACATAATGAAAACAACTTCGTACTTGATTGCTATGTAAACTTGGAATCATTCTCTTCCAGCTTCAAAAGACCTTGAATAAGTTCAAAAGATTTCAAGCCTTCAAATCATCTCAGTTCGTTGAAATTCAGCTCGTATCATACTAAAATGATTTCTGATTCCTAACATTTTTTACCTTTATTTACTCCCGGTTTTTCGTCGAAAACTACTTTTAAGTCATTTTTTTAAACAAGCAGTGTAATGGATGATGTTCGTACTTAAGTATGGAAAGAGTACCTAACTAGTATCAAATATAAATGAATAAATGATGAGTAAACGATTAAAATAGATGAAAAAAAAAAAAAAAAAAAAAAGTTTAAAAAACGTCTATTTTTTACACACCTAACGTGTCTCTCAAGAGCTGATTTTTTCTTCCTTATAAATAGAAGTACCGACCATGAGAACGAAATATTCTTTTTTTTTCACGTCGTGTCAAAAAGAAGCAATTTTGTGCACGATTTATATACATGCCTATCAATATTATTTTTATTTACGTATCTGTTTTCATACACGCTCATACATGTTTACCCAAATGCATACTCGTTCATTTATATTTGATTCAAATGATGTCACGACCCACATCCTCGCATAGTTCCAGGAATGTTTTATCAATCCGATTGAATTACTTTCATTCACTCCTTCTCGTCAAGTAAGGAAAGTAAAAATCAGGTAATAAGATTATACTATCAAAGTATCCAAGGTGGACTAACTTGGTTGCTATAGGGACTAGTGACCAGTCGTATCCGCGCAGGACTTTGGAAACTGCCTCCAGGATCTCCGGGTTGTCGTCCTGCGGCTTCTTCGTCGCGACGGATTTTTTCTGAGCAGCCATGTTGATAACAGTTAACACTACGTCTTCAACACGAACCACGAGACTAAGCCGGCGGGATGAGGGTCGGCTGGCGAGGAGGAGCCGCGAGTGGCCCCGGGTGGGAGGATGTCTCCGCCCCGCGAGCTCCCGAGGGGGTAGATTCCCTCGATCTGGGGTACCCCGAACCCCTCTTTTCCATCTGTTTCCCACCAGAGCTACTGATTCTCTCCAGGTAAACATCATGGAGGGAACCGCACAGAATTAATACTTAGGGAAGAAATCCGATTACACTTCCCCTTAGGATAGGTATAACTCTGTAAGATTTTTGTATGTAGTCTACAGACTAGGAAAAGCACGGTCTGAAGTATGAAAATTTGACAGTTCCGCAAATCCTATCTATTACCAGTGAGATTGACACTGAATCTACTGTTCAGTCGTTGATGGACTCATTCACGAAGTTCTTCCCCAGATTTAAGGATGATCCTGATTTGTCGCAATTCGAAAATGAGCTGCGCAACGGCTTATCAGCTGTTGTTGATAAGTCGGTTCGTGAATGTTTGGGCAAGGTCAGAAACGACTATGTTACTATGATTCTGAGCAGCAGATCCGTCGTTCCATGAATATTTGTATAAGAGGAGTCCCAGAAGAAATGCATCAGCTTGATCCTCACGTTCGTGGAGTTGGAAAAATCAGTTGTTTCTGTTATCAATGAAACTTTTAAACCGTCTGTCCCGATTTCCACTGATTCATAGTTCGTGCGCGTCGTATAGGAAAGTATGACGTTACCCCTGGTTCGTTGACCCCCAAAGCACTCCCTGTTATCGTCACCTTGCACAAGCATGCCCAAAGAATGGATATTTTTCGTCATAAGAAGAACTGTAAGGGAACTGGGTACATGATTACTGAGGATTTTACGAATTTGCGAAATGACATACTGAAGGCTGCTTTTGGGAAATTCCCTTTTAAGCAGGTTTGGACGTCCAACGGGGTGATTAAATGGAATCACAGCAACTGGTTCTACTCGGCGACGACTATGTCTGAATTCTTGGAAAAAGCCAAAAATGTCCCTCCACTTCCCATGGAGCAGCGTCCCAAATGGCTACGGCGGAACAGGGAACTGGAATAGCAAGGAACGAGTCCTGAGGACTACTTATGTGCGTTTCACTATGTTATTTTGGTTCCTACTTTCTTCATTTGTATTTTGTATTATTTTGTACCTACTTTATTTTCTAAATTCTTGGTTAGTAGAACGCGTGCTTTTTAGTCATTAAATCTAGTTCACGCATCTTGCACACCCGTTTCAACATTGAATACGTTAAGTTTCGAATTAATTATTATATTCCCTCCCCTTCCCCTTCTCTGCATGTATGGATTTCTGCTTACCCTTTGATTTATTCGCTGACTTTGGCTTCTGGCTGGATTCGCTTGAGGTGTGTAGCGGGCGACGTTGTCATGTCTGTTTCTGACGATTCGTTCCACTCCTGCCCCGGTGGAGGTGATGATGATGGCGACAGTTTTTTCTTGCTCCTGAAATATCATTTGAATCTACCAACGATTCCGCCACCTTTGATTTGAACATGCCATTGTCTTCCAGTGTCGACCCTTTTGATGGGTTTCCACTGAGCGGCTCATCTTTAATTGCTTGTCATATTAACATTACCAGTCTACCGAAACATATTGATGAAATGAAATATCTCATGAGGGGTTGCCAACCACATTTGATTGGTATTACGGAATCATGGCTCAAAAGTACGTTGCCTAATAGCATGGTTAACCTTGAATCGTATAAAATTTTGAGAAACGACAGGTTTAGGAAGAAAGGTGGTTGTGTAGCCCTCTACCTACTATTATAACTCTTTGAAAGCTAAAACAGTCCTTTCTAGTGACCGTGGCTCATGTTTTGAGTATTTATTTGTTGAAGTTGAACTTAAACATAACTGTAAAGTTCTCGTAGGCGTGGTTTATGTCCCTAAAACTCCTCATAATTTTGATGCCTTAGAGAGTAGTTTATCATCTTTGGTTCCTTATTACAATGATGTCATTCTCATGGGTGACCTCAACACTAATCTTTTGACTAACTAACAATGCTACTAGCCGAAAATGGCTCTCTCTTTTGTCTTCAATGAATCTGACTGTTCTCCCTTCTACCCCAACTCATGTTTCTGAAAATAGTGAGACTTGGATTGACCATTTTATCTTGAACCGGCCGTCTAGAGTTCTCTCTTTTACCCAGGTTTTGTTACCTGCGCTGGGCAGGCATACAATATTATCTGTTCCCTCAAGTTCCCGGTTCCAAAATTCAAAAAGAAAATCATCCAATGTCGTAATTTTGATAATATTAATAAACTGTTGTTGGAGCAAGATACTTTGCCCCGAAATCGAAACTCGATGTATTGCATGTCTTCTACTGATGAAATGACTACCTTCTTTAACGATCAGGTCGTGGATCTTATTGATCACCATGCTCCTCTCCATGAGGTCAAAATCAAGCAACGTAACAATATTTGTTTGACAACGAAAATCCGTTATGCTATGAGAATGCGAGATGTTGCTTGTTTTGAGTGGCATGAGTCTGGGTCCGACGCGGATTGGGATAGGTACTGTAGATTGCAAGCCTGGGTTAAGAAATTAATTAGACATGAGAATAAAAAAATCGGCCTGAATAAACTTGACCCTAAGCTTCCTCCAGCTGTTCTTTGGAACAATGTTGGTAAGTTTGGTCTCCGTGAGGATAAGCATGCTGATATTGGATCTCTCCCCGTTTGTGTTGATGAGCCCTACGCTCTTTTCGTTGATGTTTCCTCTCTTCCTGTCCCTGAAACGCGTTCAGAACTCACCGTGTGTTCAAGCACCAGTGTTTCTGAGTTCGCTTTCCGTAATGTCGATATTCCTGAGGTTGACATGGCGATTAGATCCATTTCACCTAATGCTACTGGGACTGACTCAATTCCAAGGAAGTTTCTTATTTTCATTTTACTTTACTCCTCGATCACGTCACATATTTATTTAATCATATTTTGACCACTTCTTCATATCCTTCTGCTTGGAAGTCTGCTATTGTCAGACCCCTAGCCAAGGTTTCTAATTCCTCTGTTCCTTCCGACTTTCGACCGATTTCAATTTTACCGGTTCTTAGTAAGCCTTTTGAGATAATAGTTCAGCTACAGATCAACGAACATCTCCTGAGAAACAGCTTGTTGTCGCCTTTCCAGTCGGGATTTCGACGGGGCTTCAGCTGTGAGACAGCTCTAATGAAGGTTTTTGAGGATGTGCGGTCGGGTGTGGAACAGGGGATGTGTACTTTTATGGTGTTGCTAGATTTCAAAAATGCCTTTGGCTCTGTTTCGCACACGTTGCTTATCAAGAAGCTGAATGCCTTCTTTGGATTCTCTACCTCTGCCTGCGCCCTTGTGTCTTCCTACCTAACGGGTAGGATGCAGTACGTATCACATGGTGGTAGCTCCTCACAATCTCTCCCAGTCCTAGCAAGAATCCCTCAGGGTACAGTTTTAGGGCCACTGTTGTTTTCTCTTCTTGGGAATGATTTGCCAAATGTTTTGCGCTTTTGTCGATATCATATGTTTGCTGACGATTTTCAGGTTTATTTGCCTAGTAAACTTGGCGATTACCTGGTTGAGTCAGTGCATCAGCTCAACACTGATTTGCTGGCGGTTGCTAGGTGGGCATATAGAAATGGAATTTCGGTCAATCCTAAGAAAACTCAGGCTATCATATTGTATAAACACAATATACCCACAGATCCCATTCCGCCAGTTGATGGTGTACCTGTACTTTAGGTACATAATTAATAGTTTCTCGTTTTAGAATGAACTTGTCAATTTTAGAATGAGTTTGTCGACTTACATACTGACTTTTACGCAAAGCGCGAAATCTTAATACTTTTTCATTGTTTCCTGAGTGAATATGTACGCACTCCACTTCTTGACCTTGCTTTGGAAAGAAATTCCAGTCCTATACAAGACCCTCGGCCTTCGTATTTTGTATTCTAGTCTACATGACCCGAAATCGCTCCATCTCAAGTTACAGTACCATAGGTACAAGTCAATTTGGAAAGAAATGAGCTTCAATGATTCTTCAGCTGATCAGTGCCCTTCCTTACCTCGCAATGTTACCTTCAGTGGTAACATTTTTCTACAATATTGTCTGCCTGGTAACATTCCCTCGTAGTGACTTTGTTGGAGTAATAAATCTTTCTTATTTCCCCCACTGTCCAAGCTTACAGTAATGGTGGCAGAGGTGGGAACTTGATTCCATTATTGTTACCCTTTGTTGTATAGTCACGGTAATTTTAATTTTATTAAAGTCACAACCCCCGAGTAACTTCATCATTCAATTTCCTCTTATTTCTACCCACAGACCCAGCTTACATTGATTGTGACAGCGGTGGGGTCTTCCATCCAAGTTACTCCATTTGCATAGCAACGAGTCACTTTCCCGTCCCCTTTCCCTATCCATAGATAGTGCTAATTATTGCTATGCAGTTCTTAGGCCGACCCCCAATAATTTTTTTTGTAATGTCCGTAACTTCAGTCTTCAAGTAAGAGAAAGAATACTGGAGGTCACAGGGGAGGATTGCTTAACGGTGGGCTGCTGCCCTACACCTGAAGGAGATGCGGGAGAAGACCCTCGGCTATTTTCCAGGATTGCATTCTGGACAAGTTGCTTGTAGCGGGGCCTGTCCAAAGATATTGAATGACAGAAAGCGTGGGCTTTGGAAAATGTTGCTGCGAAAATACATTTACATGACCTTCCCCATTGAGCACAGCCACTATCTCCTCTGCTGCCATTCATCACAAATCCTCAGAAGCTGCCCTGGGCTGCTCTCGCTCATATCAATTGCAGCGTTAGTTTCTATGGGGAACTTCTCCCAGACGTGGGCACTGAGACTACGCTCGGATCTAAAGGCCCTTTCATAATGGGCTACAGAGAGATAGGATGATGAGGAATAAGAAGCTGGAGTGGATGGCTGAATCCCATGCCTGGGGCGCCTTCGAGCGCCTCTCTTAGAACCCCATGTGCCTAAAGGGAAGCGGAGCTAATGAGGCTCAATTTCATCCATAACGAGGGAGACGACAAAAACAGGGACGGGAGCCGTTGACTCGAGCTTCCCCCCTGGTCATTCTGCCACCTCTGTTCACCAATAGGGTGCCCGGGTTGCAAAATGGAAGGAGCTCTGAAAACATAAAAACATCGACAGTTACCCAACCACACCAACCCCCCAGATACATATAACCGTAGTTTTTGGTTTATTTATTTTTTTTTTCAATAATAATCTTATGTAATCGGCCAAGAAAAACCTTTTTTAACCCCCTCAAAATTCGTTGGTTTACGTAAATTCCAAAAATAAAAAATAAAAATGAAAATCCGACCATCCATCGTACGCCATCCAAAGCGTTTCTCCAAAACTACTGGACTCCAATTTATAAAAGTTTGCTAAAAAACCATGCATCAGCCAGGGATGTGCCAGTAACATCGGCATTAATTTTGATCATCCCTAAAAGGTAGCATTGAAAGGCTGAAATATTCACAAAAAGAGATCTGCGAATCTTTCAAGGTAACGGTACTTATTATTATTATTACTATTTTATTTTATTGTCTTTAATAGATACCATCCAAAAGCATCGATTGAAACTCGATCAAACTTTGGCAGTGAGATCAAGCGCGAGTAGTGACGTCTTCAAATTAGTGAGTCAAACGTTAAATTTCATGAGTGACCGCAAGAGAGTGCAAGTGTCTAGAAGTTATGTTTATTATAAAATTTCAACATGGGGGGGGGGGGGGGTGTTGAGTATAATATTGGGGTAAGTAGAATGGAGAAGGATATGGAAGACGCTCTGTCAGGAGAAAGGAAGATAGAGTAAATGTTGCGAAATCGGGACATAGTAAGAATTGCCCTAAACATTGTGACGATTGTATCAGCTGATATCATTCCAATGGAATGGGGAATTTTCTGTTTATCTTCTATTTGCTCAAAAGAAAGATCTGAACAAGATATTTCCAACAAGTTGCTATATGAAGGGTATCTGACGGGCAACATGGCTCTTAAAATTCATCGTCACAATGGCGTCACGGCCCCCACCCGCTTGGGAGGAGGGGGAGCCTCAGCTCCATTGCTAACACCAAGGCCTGAGCCACTTACACATTTATTGGTCAAACTGAACGGTCTTCTGAGCTGAAAATTGGTACTTTGGTGATTTCAAGTGCGCTGAATCCGAATGTGAGGTGAAAAGTGTGAAATTCCAACACAATATGAACGTTCCTCATTCAGACTTCACGAAATTGAGTACCTAGTTTGCAAGCAATTTCAACAGTTTGCAGAATGTCGTTAAACATAGATCAGGGTATCTATTTATCTAATCTATAATCTATCCATTGATTATCTTATAATCAATTCCATTTATTTCCTACGTTGGCATTTTGATGGCCTTTCACTCGACCACCACGCAAAAGGACCATTGAAGCTAATTTTATTCTTAATCAACCTAAGGAGCTGAAATTCGAAATGGAGTTCCTTTGGAATACATAGAATAAATTTAAGTGCATGTAGAAGCACTGGTTAGCTGAGGGGCCCCTGATCGTAATTTGTTTCTTAATCAACTCATGGTGCTGAAACCTGAAATGAAACTCCTTCGGCACACCTGGTTTACAAATACGAAGTACGGAGGGGCACTGATCAGCTGTGGGACCTCTGAGGCTAATTTCTTTCCTAATCGACTTATGGTGTTGATATTTAGGAGGAGATCTTTGAGACACCTCAATACACTTACAAGGTACGGGGGCGCAGCTATTAGCTGAGGAGGTTCTTTGACTAATTTCATTCCTTTTCGACCTACCGTTCTTTATGGGGTTCTGGAGCTGTGTAAAGGTTTGAACCCTTTTGGGAGTCACGATTCACCAAGTTTTGATGGTATACTATATGTATACGGGGCTTAATTATTATGAACCAATGATCTGTGTAGAAGGGCTATGTAATACAGAAATAATATACCTTTGTGTAATGATTTGCAGTGCTTTCCTCTGATTCTGTCTTAGGATGGTCTGGAATGGATTTGTATTCGGTTATTTTCTTTCACATGCTTGGGTTGTCCCACATTCCCCTCGATCCGTTCAAACTTTAGAGGGACGTCTCAAAAAGTACCTGAGAGTAGTAACTTATTTACTTACTTAGCCATCCTCTTTGATACCCTAGGGTATATAGGTAGCTGTTATTCCCCTGGGTCTGCGTCTCTGAAATATTGCCTCAAACATTCTTCTTGGGAGACTTTTGGGATTCATCGTCCACAGATGTCCAGCCCATTGCAGCTGAGCAATTTGATAGTGTGAGAGAGCAGTTACACATCAAGAATCGTTCGGAAACTTGTATTTCTGATGTGGTCTCGCTTTGTCTATCCTTCCTCTATTCTAAGGTATCTCATCTCTTTCTTGGGTCTGGATTGAGCTGAAATGTCATTCAGTTAGGGGCCAGGACTCGCAGTCGTATGTGAGGATGGGAGATAAGTGTTCTTGTATACAGTCATCTTCACCTTTTTTGAAATTTCCTTTTTGTTTATGAACTGTCTTTTGAGGGAAAAGAAAAGCTTACCTTTTGTGGCAATCCTGGAGTTCATCTCTATAGTTATCTTTCCGCTCTCAGAGTTCAAATGTATTTCAAATCTGCCACTTGCACCAGATCAGTACCTACCTCTCAAAATGATCTTGTGGATTTCCTTATTCTTAATTTTTTTTTTCGGCTAGACTGATCTCCATTTCTCTTGCCTCCAATTCCTTCACCCATTCAGTGAGATTTTCCACAGACTAGCCTATGAACTGTCCAGCAACGCCGCATTGCCCACAAAAACGAGCTCACCCACTTCAAAAGGAGACAATCTTTAATGCCTTTAGAGCACTTGTTTTCCTAATACACAAGAAGAGAGACAGGTCGGTCCCATCCAATTTTCGTGGCATCTCATGCTTGGACTCTGATGTTAAATTATATTCGGGTGTGCTGGCTGCGAGATTGGCGGGTTGGATGGAGAATAATAAGGTGCTGTACGAGGGTCAGGCCGGATTCAGACGAGGTTACTCTACCCACGACAATTTGTTCACTCTCACGAACATAGTTCAGATTCGTTTGGCTCAGAAGAAAAAGACCTATTGCTTCTTCATCGATATGCGAGCGGCGTTTGACAGCATTCAACGACACGCTTTGATATTCAAACTATAAGCTGCGGGGGTTTCTTCAAAGTGGGTGGCGGCAGTAAGGCAGCTGTACAGTGGCACGGAGGCTAGGGTTTGGGCGGCAGGCCATGTGTCAGATTATTTTAGCAATCACTCAGGTGTGAAACAGGGCTGTCCTTTGAGCCCCGCCTCATTCGCCCTTTTTGTAAATGACCTTAGCCAAGTTTTGGGTGGGGGGGTTCGAATTTCTGATACCCGGATCAATGCCTTACTGTATGCAGATGACATTGTTCTCATTGCGGACTCGCCCTACATCCTCCAAGAGATGATCGACTGTCTAAGGGAGTACGTGGAGACCTGGAGCCTGGAGATCAATTTGGCCAAATCGCGTATCATAGTGTTTAGATCGCACTGGGGGCGTCTGGCAAGGCACGAGAGTTGGACGCTGGGTGACCAAAACATCGAAGTGGTCGATTCCTGTAAGTATCTTGGGATCACTCTCTCATATAATCTCCAACTGAAGAGGCATTCCATCGAAAAGTCCAGGACTGCTCGTGCAGGAATAAATACTGTTTGGTCGGATCTCTTTGCGGCTGCTGACTTTCCAACCGATGTCAAGTTCAGAGTCTTTGAGGCTGTGACTTTGGCCATGGTGTGCTATGAAGCCCAATTTTGGGGGCACTCAGCTTATGAAGAAATTGAAAAAATGAAGCGCTTCTTCCTCAATAAACTGTTCAAGCTGCCTATGAACTCTCCAAATTAAATTGTTTACAGCGAGATGAAGCCGGAATCAGTCTTTCTATCAACATTGAAACTTAATGCAGACTCTCTTTCGAGGATTTTCAAATAGCCCGATAGCCGTTTCACGAAGATTACTGCGCTTGAAATGATTAGAAGAAAGATCGGGTGGGCCGAGGTGTGACAAGATTTGATTACTCCGTATCTGGGAGTTCCTTCTGCGAACCCGTTTGATCCTTGTGCTTTTGGAGAGTTGTCGAGGCTGGTCCTGGAGGCCCAGAAAAGGATTTTCATGAACAGTATCTCAGAAGGAGCCAATAATGCACAATACCATCTTCTATATCGTCATCTAAATCCGGAAGTGAACTACGTGAGTACATCGAGCCAGTACGAAGCCATGGTAATCATGAAATGTCGAGGTGAGCTGCTGAACCTTAATTGCCAGCCCTGGATCCGGGACCGGGTCTATCTCCGTGTCCTGTGTAACCATCGAGCTGATGAAACGGTAGAGCACTTACTAGCTGTGTGCCCAATCCTCAGTCACGTGCGCAGTAGACGTTTTGGCCGATTGACCCTGTCCAGAGAGGAATTGTTGGCGATCCTGGATGGTTCGAATTGGCCGGGACTTTGCTCCTATTTTCGAGAAGCCTGGCGATATAGAGAATTTCTAATTTCTGAATTTAATTATAATAATAATTGATATAATATCTCTCTTCTCGAATCCTCCTCATTGTTTAGTTCTAATGTTCATTCCTTAATATTAATCATTTGTATTTGCTTTTTATATGTAATATTATTCTTTAACTAATGTATAAATTAAATATTGGGTTATGTAGATAAATCATTATTTGTTCAAATGTATTTAATTGTTTGTTGAATTTATTTGTATTTAATTGTTAAGTGCCTATTTGTTTATGTGATTGCAAGCCTTAATTACAGCAATGCTAAATTATTTACGGTTCTTCCGCTGATGGTCTTAAGACCAAAGCGTTCCATGATAGTTCTTATCCTGCTGTACTACAGAAAATAAACATGTTTTTCATTCATTCATTCATTCGGTATCAAATTGAACGCTTTCACAAGATCCAGAAACGTGAGATGATTGAAGTTATCGTATATGAAAATATCTCCGTGTAAAAATTGGGTCCTTCGTACCACAAACGGGTCTGAAACCGCATTGCTCGTCTTCAAGTTGTGGTTCAACTTGCTCTCTCAGAATTTAAGCCAGGAGAAGATGATATTTTTCCAGTAACTGCGAACAACGAAATTCCTCTGTGGTTCCTGCACTCACATGTATCCTCATTTTATGAATTGGGACGATAATGACGACTTCTCAGTCTTCTTGAACCCGTTGCGTCTCGAAAGTCAGTTTCCAAAACATGCAAGAGCCGTTCGTCCCCATAGGAATCCATGTACTTCAGAAGTTCAATATCGCCACACCATAGTGTGAGGATGACCATTTCCATCTTGTTCATTGTAATGGATTTTACAAATAGTCTAGAACTGTTTGAGCCCCAGTAGGTCTCCTTTCCGAGTTCATTTAAGTTTCTTACACTTCCTGACCCGCAAGAACAGATGCCATGCATCTCCTCCACCGGTTCATGATGTCCTTTTCTTCTGACAGGAGTTTTAAATTCTTATTCTTGATGTTCTTCAGAGGGCAATCTTTATCTTCTCAGAGATTGGTAAAAACTCTTCTGGTTGTCCTTAAAACTCTGCTTCATAAACATGCCAAATTTTCCCCAGATCTCTAATTTACCTTTCAAGTCAGGCTGAGTTACCTGACAGTAAACATTTCAAAAGGTGGTACATTGCCCATGAAATCAATGCCATGGTTGTGGAATTGTATTTAACGTCATTAATGCTGAATTCGCGACGTTCCTCAGTACATCAAAATGCTGTTGATCCTCATCTTTCTTCGTTTTTTAGGACGTTCCTCTGAAGCTATGCCCTATAGGCAAGGCTTCGTTAACAAGAGGACGCCTATTGGAATAGATCCAGGGGGTTCGGGATCAATCCGATATGAGGAAAAAAAATAACCGCATACAAATCCGTACCAGACCATTCTAAGACCGAATCCGTGAAAAAAGGTCTCTCTCTCTCTCTCTCTCTTATTTATTTTTTTTAAGTTTTCCTGGCCTAAGTAACCCTTAAGCTAGGGATTTTATTCCGCCTGCTCTCAACTATGATTACAGGCTTTGAATTAAAAAACAAATACTTTATTGCTAATACAGTAAGTACATAGTTACAAATAACTCAAGAACGTACCGGTTCCAAGTGCAATAATATAGTTTCAAACACTTATCAAGGTATTAATATTATTACCTATTATTAGACTAATAATGCTTCACAATAAAGATAAATCCATGGAGTTAATAAAAATTAAAAAGTCTTCCAGATGTTTTTGCACCAACACTTCATAAGACACTGGCCATCCTAGACGAGGAGTGTCTGGAGATGGGATGCCAGTGACGCCGCCAGCGCGTTCTGTCGAGAGTTTTTGCAACTACCTCCTACAGCGTTCCTACTACCACCTACCACCTACTATCTCCGTCCGGCTGAACTCCCCCCAATTAATGCCTGGTAATGACGGTACTTTAAGTATTTGTATTGGTGAAGATTCTCCGTAGCCGAGTGGCTAATGCTTCCTTCTCCAGTCCAGACGATGTCGGGTTCGAATCCTTATCAGAACCATAAATTTTTTATTAATTTCAACCTGCGAAATATACTTTTAAACTTAACTACGATCTCTTTATCCAACTAATCTATATTTTAATAGAAGGATTGATTTCAAATACCCACTGTTTTTAATTTACTTTTTTTTTTTTTTCATTTTCTGTCATATCAGTACCTATACTGAATCACTGATACCCTGTAAAAAATGCAATGAATAAGACAAATTTTATAACAAAAAATTCCTGTCATGCAGCATGATCGAATGATCGAATTTTCGTTTAATTACGTTGAATTGTTTAGAAATTTTTAGCACTGTGATTGTAATCAAATTGCAAACTACCAATTCATTGTCAAAGAAAACTTATTCTAAATAATAATGTGCTCATTAAAAGAAGATTTTGGATCAGGACTGATTTAGGATATATTTTAGGATAAATTGATCTGAATGATGTGTATTCTTTGGTGGTCTGGATCTCAAAAATAGAGTGATATCCTAAATCAATCGTTTTGGTAAAATACCTAGTATAGGTTAGTTGCATAAATAGATCACGGGTGGGGGGGTGGGTGGTTCCCAGAATCGCTTGAAATCGGACGGGAAGGAGTCCAGCCATAGGTACCTACCTAATCAAGTTTCTGATTCTCAACCCCTTAACTTTCGATAGCGAATATCTGCTTCATCAGACAGATCTTTATTGTATTATTCTGCTGTTTGAAAGAGTAATAAGTAAGGTTTTTCACTAGACAAAACTTCACTACTGCCCCCAATTTTATAGAACCACAAATAATTAGTGTTAATCATACATGGGATGTGTCAACTCTTCAATACCCAGTCCATTTCCCTCCTAGGTTCATGTTTAATACCTATCTTCGAAAATTCATTATTTCACAATTTTCGCACTTTCAGAGCTGAACTTCGCAGTTTTAGTACCACAATATATATCTTAAAATACATCCTAAATCAGACCTTTAGTAAAATATGGATTATTTGGAAAATTGATCTGGATCATGTGTATAGGAGGTTTTGGATCCTCAAAAACTCGCAACTCAAGAACGAAAAATACCCTACATCTATCCTTATAGTAAAAAGCAATTAGTTGGACAAATAGAACCAAACCTGTGGTTAGAATCGAGGGTGGAAATTCCCCCAGACTCTCATGGGATTGAAGGGGGGGGGGGGGGGTCCAGCAGTAATTATCCTTCTAATTGATAGAAAGAGAATTTTTCAAGTGTTGTTAATTTAGTTGTTAACCTTGGGAGCAGCAGTGAAGTTTTTGCCTAGTAAAAAACTTAACTACTGCACCCTCAATTTTAAAAACCATAATTAATCATGTTAATCATACTTCGGATGTTCAAAACTATAACAGTAAAGAAGAGGGAGTTTTGAAGAGTCCAAATCATATTTTCAAAATGAGAAAGGGATGTTTTGAATGGGAGAAATATAACGTTGAAATTGGGTGGCAGTATTAAAGAACATTCTCGAGATCTACGGAAGAAACAAGGGGGTTACCATTTGAATCGTTCTTCTAACTCATTTATTACGGTTCATAAGGAGGAGGTAGGTTGTGGGACACCCTGTATTTTAAAACATTCAAGAACTTTCAAAACGCTTGCCTCGCTCTCTGGCCTTGCCTTCATCCCCGTGGTAGGTAGAGATAAGAGGAAGTTGCAAAAACTGTCGACAGAACGCGCTGGCGGCGTCACTGGCATCCCATGTCCAGACACTCCTATCCAGACGCACACAGTATCGCTTTCCTAATCAATCTTGCTCTCTCATCTTCAAACATAGGGCAACAGAAAACAAGGTGATCCCAGGTTTGCGGAACTCGTTCTGAGCAATCACATATAGTTTATTTTCTTTCAAACGAAACCGATGCAGGTACGCCCTATTCTTCCCATGGGCAGTCATGACTTGGGTAACCTTGTACGATAGACGAAGGTCGGTCTTCAAACGTTGATATATTGTGGGGAAAAACTTCTTTGTGTGCTGAGCTGTTTCGGTATTATCACACCATATTTGGTTCCACGAAGCCAAGGTTTCCTCTCTCTGATCGTGGTACAGAGCTAAAGGCCTCCAGCAATAATGGGTCGCCAGCCGCCTCCTTTGCAAGTCTGTCAGCTGCCTCATTTCCAATAATCCCAACATGAGCTTTAACCCATGAAATGCCGACCTTCCATGTACTTCATATTGCGGATCGAATTTGCTCGACTATGGGTAAATGATTCTCCTGGTCTTGCAGTATGGAAATCGATACCGCACTATCTGTCCATATACAGGCACTTTTCAGCTCATTATCAATCCATTGAGTCAGCAACCAATTCACTGCTTCGGCTATAGCAAACAATTCTGCTTGGTTGTTTGAACATTCCTTGTTCAATCTATATTTGGCTGAATGAAATGGCTCTTCAGCGTAAGAGTTGAAAATGACAATGCTGCAGCCAACCCCAGCCTCATCCCGGCTCCCATCAGTGTAGATCCTTAGGAATGGCGTGAAGTCAGCATCATCATCGGAGTCCCTACATCGACAATCATGGATGGATGTGGCCAAAGCTCTGGCCCCACAGCCAAATCCACCAAACTGCCTTCAAAACTTCTGTCAACTCTAACTGCTTTGTAGTATTTGGCCTCCTCCTTAATCCTAAGATCCAAAGGTTCCTGCCCAGCCAGCACCCAGCACGCCTGAAAAGATATAGTCCTGTATCCTCTAATTACCCTCAACAACATTAGTCTCTGAACCCGCCTGAAACAAGTGATGTTCTTCTTCAGACATAATGCTTCATGCCAGACAGACTGGAGCTCCGTAAAGCAACATTGGTAACACAGCACCTTAATAAATAGTGCCAAGTGCTCTACTGCCCAAACCCCAATAAACCCTAGCAAAACGGGCCAACTTGTGTATCAGCTGTCGCACCTTAGTAGTGACATATTGAAAATGTGACTGCCAAGACATGCGACGATCAAACATGATACCAAGATACCGTGTGTGTGTGTGGGACAAATTTTGTCGACGCTGCCCAGGCCACGATTCTCAACCGAGGGGATAATTACCAATTCTTACAAACACTTGCCGCTAAGAGCACTTGCTTGGCTTGTTTTTCATGCCGTCCGCCTGGCTACGTTAGCCACTGTGGTGAGATGTTCTAGATGTAGTCGTGGGACAGTAGACACCCTATGCCTCTGCCTGTCGGAGTAAAAATGAGAATTTGTATCATGTGGTGCAGCAGTGTCCACGGACTCATGGTCGCCGCATTCTGCGTCATGATGCGGTTGCCAAGCAGATAGCAGGTGCTTTGTCATCCAGCGGCTGGGATGTGGAGAGAGAGAGAGACTGTACAATATGCCGAGCGACTGGGACAAGAAGCCAGATTTCGTTGCCATCAAGCCCGATAGGTCTGCCATAATCCTGGATGTCCAAGTTGTAAGTGGCAGTATGGACATGGAGCAGACCTGGAGGGCTAAAATAAGTAAATATGATAGGAACGACCTGCGGCAAGCGATATCTGAGTTGAAAGGAGTGGTGCCTAATAATATCAAGGTCATGGCCGCGACCGTATCATGGCGCGGGTTGTGGTGCGGGAAAGGTGCCACGGAGTTGGGCATCTCGGCAGGAGTGCTCCGTGGTATCACCACCCACGTCCTTCGTGGCTCTTACCTTAATTGGTGGTCATTCTATAGGGGCACTTCCATTCATCCCTCTCTCCCTCTTCCTCAACTTCCCTAATCACTAGGGCCGGCGTCGGGTAAACCTGGGCGTCCTTCCCACTTTTTAATTTAGTTTTTCGTTTTTTTTTTCTTAATCGCGTGCCCCCTCCGTCTTTGAGGGGTTTTCTTTAAAAAAAAAAAAAAAAAAGTGCGTGACAAATTTTGTTGACGCTGCCCAGGCCACGATTCTCAACCGATTTTCGTGATTATTATTTGGTTCGATTCCAATTTCGGTCTAGCTGTGCAACGAACCTTGGGAATTTCGGATTCGCTGTCGAGGTGGTGGGTGGAGGGGATAATTACCGATTCTTACAAGCACGGCCCAAGCTTCAAATCTCGACCGATTTTCGTGATTCTTATTTTGTTCCATCACGAATTTGATACTAATTTGGAACGGGGTTTCAGGGGTATCACATTTCATCATGGTGTTTAACCGATTCTCGTCTGATTTTCAGGATTTTTTTCCCCCAACTATGAATTTTTTTGGTCTACTTTGGGATCGTATGTGTTGCTTCAAATTTCATTATGGAAGGGAGTGAATGGAGGAGCTAATAGTAATAAATCATGATGTTTTGACTAATCTCGTCAGATTCTTGTGATTCTTTTTTATGTTCAACTACGAATTCGGTCTAGTTTCGGAAGATATTTCGAGAGTTCCCATTTTCATTATGGAAGGGGGTGAATGGAGGGGGTGTAATATTATTATACCATGATGTTTAACTATTTTCGTCAGATTTCCATTATGTATTTGGTCTAGTTTTGGAAAATATGTCAGGAGTTTCAAATTTCATGCTGGAAGTTGTATAATGGAAATTTGCTGTCGGTGGAGGGAACTTTAAGTTAATGAAATTACCGCAACGTATTATTTGCTAATGGTGCATGGAGAAAACTCCAAATAATTCTACGTTTTTAGACTCCTCAATCAACAAAGTCATTTCTTGGGTTGGGGTGTTAGCGTATGTATTACATGGGTGATTGCGTTGGGTTATTTATTAAATATTATTATCCAAATAAATCAGGTAAATAATGATGCTCCATAAATTTAAATTTCCAACGGCTTATCGTATTCCAACATTTATTGAGGGGAAAAAACAAAGTTTTCATCGGAATTTTGATTTCGCAGACGGATGGACGTATTTTTCATATTAATGACTGGATAGCGATACACTTTTGGCCTCTCAAGATAATTCAGAGATACCGCGGCCACGGGCAGAGATCCGATTAGAAGGCAAAAAACGAAGATTATTGGTCCGAGGGTATTCTGATTCATATCAAACTTGAGTTGAAAACAAACTACTCTACGCAGGTACATAATTGTGAAGAATCATTGCAAAAAAAATTTGACTTCATTAAGAAAAGTGATTTTTTAATGCACTAGTTTGTGTAAAGTATATTTCCAAAGTACTTATTTAGATGATTTGCGTTCCTTGTTGAAAGATATATATATATATATATATACACTAATCCTTGGTATGGTAAGATGAATAAAAAAAAATATATATATGTAGGTACAAATAACACATTTTTCAAATGAGTTTTCGACATGTATTCAAAATATAAAAAAGTAAGTACCTAGTCACGATGAGTTGGTTTTCTTATATCAATAGTTCTCCCATTGCAAATAACAATATTTATTTGATGGGGTTTCATCAAAATTATTGCAGATTTCCTGAATGAAAGAGTGTTAACCAAAAATGAACTAGGAACACTGTTTCTTTTTCTTATAAATCAATGTCTTGATCAGAAATAGAAAGTGGTAGAATTCAGCGACAGAACTCAATTTTTTTATAATATATACCTACCTACCAACGTATATGTTTGTATATAAGGCTTGAATGGAATAATGAGAAGTACAACTGTTAATCCGTATCCTGTGTTCAGTATAATGCATATAATTTCACTCAAGCAACTCGATATAAGCGCTTGTAATAACTGTGTTCAACGAATAATCTCGAATCCTGATTTCTGTCAATTTGGTCTTAACTACATGCTCAGGTGCTACATACGTTATTTCAAACAAGGAAGCTTCGCCCGGTTTTGAATATTTGATATGTATAAGTTTATGAGCTAACAAACGTAGTTATTCGATTTACAAGTACATGCTAAAGCATGGTACATAAGTAGGTCTACGATTGGTTACAACGTGAGCGATCTGCATGGTAAGGTGCGCGTTGGTAGAGATATTAGCCGACGTAACGCATAATAGTACAACAGAGTAACGTAACTTGTTACGCCACGAAACACGAAAAATGGCCTCCAGTAAAAGAAAAAAATCATTGGCAATGAATGAACATTCCGATGTTTAATCAGAGTACTACACAATCAACCGATAGCAACAAGCGGAGAAAAATTCAAATGCCAACTGAGTCGAAAACCGAAGAACAATGCAAGTTAATAATGTTTATATTACTCACTGAGAGGCAGGAGCCATGGAGGGTGTTGATGGGTGATAAATTTAGCGCCGACTGATGTGTTGAGACTCATTCAAAGATTATTTTTTCGGGCTATCTTTCTCTCCCGCGTCGATATGAGAACTGGCGAGATGAGAACGCCGATTTTTCGTCTTCGAGATTCGTTATTATTATTTAAAATTTATGTTAACCCGATAACCCCCTTTTCCGGTGTAATGTCAATTGGGCTAGTGGTTATCTTCCGCTGGGATTGGATGCTACGTGAAGCGTAAGAATTTCAGAGGAAGGGTTAACGACTTTGCATGGATTACCCTTCTAGTTTTAATATGTTCACCTAGAATTTGATATCCAGCATATATATATACACTATATTGGATATGCAGGATAGTTATGTAGAAATAGTCAGAGCTGTTGTGGATGTCATAACAGGTGAAATTCAAAATACTACTTTTTGGTTTATTAGTTCCAATAATGATCCTTTGTAATAGAAAAAGAAACATCCCCCCCCCCCTCTCCCTCTAAAACTTTGTTGGTTTACGTTTTAAGATGCTTAGAATCCGAAAATCTAAAGAAAAAGCGTCCGCCCACAGCGTTGTACGCTGTCCGAAGCTTTTCTCAAAAATCTAGATCTCAAATACTTTCAATGTACTTAACAGCAATTTTTTTAAAAGTTTCATTTATAGATAACTGCCCAAAGAATCGAAGGAAACCACCCCGGTCACTGTTCGTTCATCCGTTTGCTTTCCCTAAAGGCTATCACATTGGCAAGAAAAAAAAAAGAAAGAAAAACATCAACACGAGTGTGAATCGCAACCAGTAAAACTATCAAAAATCACCCTGAAAACGATGACAATATAGTATCAATTCCCATGGGATTCTGACTTCCCGAAATTAGTTTATTATAACTTCTGTATCCTATAGATGAACCTGTGAAGTGTAGGTAGGTGATCACTTCATTGATTTTCAGTTGGTCAGCTCGTGTAAAAAGACTGTTGAAGTGCAGGTATTCTATTTTATTTAATTACTGTCTCCTCGGTAGGCGTCTACGGCTATGCAGTTACATTTATTTAGCTATTGCATATATAATAGATTTCGTTAAACGATTATTGACAAGAAGTATTCTGCATACAACAATTTGTATCTACAATACAATTACAAATTATGGAGGGACTCTGATCAGTTGTGGGAACTAAAGCTAATTCCTTTTCTGATCCCCTAACGGTTCTGAAATGTAAGATGTAGCTCTTTTGAAAAATAATTACGAGGCACGGAGGCTCAATGATCAGCTAAGGGGCCTGAGGGGCTAATTTCTTTCTCAATCGAGTTACAATGATGAAATATGGATGGAGCGCTTGTGGAACAAGTTGAATATATTATGGGGGCGGAGTGTTCAACTGAGGGACCTCACTGGTTAAATTCTGTCCTGGTCGACCTACGGTACTGAAATTCGGAGTAGAGCGCCTTTGGAACGGCTTGAAAACAATGTTATTAAATGCGGAAGACAACCTATTAGCTGAGGGTCCTCTGAGACTGATTTTTCTCTAGTCGACATACTGAAATACATTAATTGTAATATTAATGTGCAAAGAACAAACATAGTTTCAAAACAATATACACTGTATATATATTATATCAAACAGTATTTGCAATCCTTCTACTTGATGTGAAAACGGCTTAGTCATAGATCGGTTTGTTCCTCAACTTTACAAAAAATGATGGGAACTTGGTGCTGTAATGTAGCGAACCAATTTGCGAGAATCGAAGCTCCACGTTTCGATAATGAATAGAATTACTATAAACGTGGTTTAATAATTACATACCAGTTATATGTGGAGAAGGGCTATCTAATACAGAAATAGTAAACCTTTGTGCAATAATTTGCAACGTTTTAAAATTTAAAATCAACGCAAAACGGAGTATTAGTGAACGCTTTATGAGCTGCCAGCATTCTGAGTACTTTTTTAATATGGTCCTTTGGTCTAAATGTTTACTGGAAGCCGGTATCTGAACTAGGTAACTAAAGTCGGTATCTGCTTGACAATAAGGTGGACCTGAATCGTCCATCTCCTCCGGTTAAGGAACACCTGATAAGCAATCTGGTGAAAAATTGATTGAAATGAGTGGTCCTTCCTTACCCAATACCAAAACCATGACCTTTATGAATGTGGAATGCATTCTATCAGCTATCATTCCGAGCACCCTACTACATTTTTGTTGAAAATTCACCGGAAAATGCTCATGAGGATGACATTAAAAAATGCTCTGTATGACATAAAAATAGGAAACAACTCCAGCAGTAAAGTGTCCGAGACGTTATAGCGATATATCGACTTGGTGGCCCTAAAATTAGGATTAACTTTAAAACTAGTGAAGCAGCCAACAGTTTTCCCACTCATCAATTGCTATCGAAACACAATTTGAATGCTTTCATACCATAGAACATGGTTTCCAAAGTTGGCATTGTGCGAAATGTCCCAAAGAATTCGGAAATGGACGAAATCAGAGAAAACGTATCGAGTTAATATAAAATAATTAATGTAAAACGTCTTGAGAGAAAAATTGTCAACGGAAACAGAAAACCGGATTTAGTTCTTACTGAGTCTCTCAAAATCACTTCACATACTCAAATCCATTATGAGCTCATGGATAAAGTGACACCCAGACCTAAATTATTAAGATTAAATTGGCCACAGCGAGATCTAGTAAGAGTTCAACTGCTAAGAGTAAGAACAGGGCACGGGTGGATCAATGGGATCTTAGCCATGATAGTTGTAACAGACAGTGAATTCTGAGCATTTTGTGAGGTCTGCAAAAACCGGATTGAAGAGGTAGAGCACGAGACTTCAATTTGCTCACTGTAAGAGGAAGAGAGACGAGCTTTTGGGTTGCTGACCAATTACCAGGACCTGCCGAATCTGTTGAAAACAGTGACCAACGCAAATTATAAACAATTTGTGAGATTTATGATATATTCTATTATACAGTATAAAAGAGGCATGTCTATCTTTCTCTCTAAGGTCGATTCACGAACGGTTATACCGATTTTGATGCGGATATTTGCAAAATGATCGCAAAGTTCCGGATCGACATTTAGGCTATAGTAAACTCCTCCTAACCTCCTCCATCGTCGTCATCTCGGACTTCCTTAACGACGTTGCCCCGGTAAACAAGTTTGTAAATAAGGAAAACCCTGATATGTGGAACAACTTGACACGTCCAATAAGGTTGGGATCAGATCAGGTGGATAGAACTTACTAATACAAATCTAAAGATATCAAAACGATTTTCGTGGGATGAGCCGCTCAGTTGTTATTGACAAAGTCAGATCTTCAAAAATTGATATTCTGAACGCCTTTCTACTTGCCACACAAAAAAGAGGAATCTGTGAGAACAATAATTGCACTCGTAGTTTCTTGGCGATTTGTTGACAGTCAACTAACACAATATTACAGAGGAATAAAGTACGGTTGATTGAAACCTTTTTACTGGTAGAAAAGGCCTCGAATAAAATTTTAGCGTGGAACACACTTTTACCGGAAGCTAAAAGTGAATAAAATATTATCACTATCACCCAAGTGTTATAAAATATTGTCACTAAAAGACGAGACTAAAAGTAGCAGCGGATCTAATTTGTTTGCCCCCTGCAGATCAGCTGAGTGACTTCTGGATCCAAGTTCTTTGATATTCAACCTGTGGAGCTGAAATTTGAAATGAAGGCCCCTTGGGACGTTTATAAACGAATTGCATGAAGTCCAGAGCCCCCCCCCCCCCCCCCCCCCCCATAGTCAGCTAAGATCCGGAACTAATTTCTTTGCTATTCAATCTATGAGAGCTGAAATTTTGAATGAACACCTCTTGAGACATGTACTCGGAGAAACGAATCATGGAGTCTGGAGCCACTCAGATCAGCAGAGTGAGATCCGGAGCTATGTTCTTTGCTATTTAACCTTTGAAGGTGAAATTTGAAAAGGAGGCCTCTTGGAATATCTAGAAATGAATTATAAAGTTTGAAGCCCCCTAGATCAGCTGAGTGTGCTCCGGAGTTAATTTCTTTGCTATTCAACCTATGAAGCTGAAATTTGAAATGAAGAACCCTTGGGACATATAGAAACGAATCATGAAGTTTAGAGCCCCCAGATCAGCTGAATGAGATCCGGAGCTAAGTTCTTGGCTATTCAATTTAACCTGTGAAGCCGAAACTTGGAATGAAGCGTGTTCGACGTTCCTCCAATATTTCGCCAAGGCTCAAGGTTAAACCAAAATTAAAACGAAACGCCTTGCCGTGGAGCTGGAATTTCAGCACAATCAATGGTTCTCATTCTTTTCACCATTTATTTTGATTTACTTATTTCTTCTTTTTGTGATATAAATAAATTCCTGTTTGTTCACTTTCATTTAGCGACTTCATCCTTATTTATCAATGACATCTGTGTTTCCTAATGGGCCTAGGCTATGCTAATCATAATAATGAATGTATAAAAAGACAAAGTTATTCCATTAGCCAAAGTTATTTAATTTTTTTTTAAATACATATATGCAGGTTAAGAATGAAAAGGTACAGAGCCAGCCTCATCACTTAAGTAAACTCTTGAGCTAACTTCTATCTGAATAATACCCTGTAATTTAAAATAGAGCTTCTTCGGGACTGCTTGGTTACAATGACAAGGTACATAGCCACCGTAATCAGCTGATTAGGCTATGACCAATTACTACCTTTCTTATTCTGCTTACGAAGATGAAACGTTATACGGCATTTTCTATTAGGGTGTCCTCATTCTAGCGCCCTTTGTATTTTAAACAACGGGCTTTCTTGCTAATTGCGGAATAATTATATAACATATTCAAATTCAAAAAATAATGTGCTGATTATATGCTTCAATGAACAAATAAAGCACACAAAAATGGAGTAAGAGGAAAATCCTGTCCAATGAATGAAAATCCTGTCCCCCCTGTAGATTCATGAAATCTTCTCATCTGGCATTTGGGCCGACGAGGACATTGAAATCTAACGAATTCTGATAATATGTTAGTATTTTCATTAAATTATATTCTTATACAGACAGTTGTTAGTTCTTACGAGCTTCTTAAAGGGAATTTGAATTTTGTATTTGAACTAATTTGGTTTCATACAATATTTTTGAAATTATTCCTTGAAAAGGAGTTCTAGGGGCTGCCAAGAAGAGCCGTTTGTCATTAACGACTAAAAACTTGAAACATGGAAAAGACCTAAAATTAGGTACATGTTTTGAAAACAGCCATTGGAAAACATGACAGTAACCTACATTTTTTTAAACGTATATTGGTTATGAAAATTTTAGAGCTTTATTGCTACTGAAAGATTATTTCAATAGCGGGTTAAGTTTAATATTACATTTGGAAAAATTTACTTTTGATGAGCTAGTATGTGATTTTTCCGTTTGCATACGTCGGATAAACGTTGTTTTGACATTGATGGAGTACGCAGAAATGGGCTGTTGGCACTTCAGAGTTAAGATGAACAATTTGGAGTTTCGGTTTTCCCGGCTTTTCTTCTTTGGAAACTCCTATTTTCTCTTCTTTACAAGGCTACTAAATTTGGTTCTTGTTTTTCTAGTCCTTATGCTCATCTTCCTAGTTTTTTTTATCTCTTCCTTAACCTGAATCAATACTAATTCATCCAGATATCCCAGAAATGAATATAAAGCATTTTCCCTCCTCCACTATGTCGGTAAATAATTTATCTCTCTTACTTCCTGGACAAACTGCGCTAATTGGGTCTTGGATGTTGATCGTATCTCTTTTCAGCATGAAAAGATTAGGGATGAGCATATTATTAGATTCGATGTCATCAGAATGTTGTATTTGGAGGAAGAATTCACAATCGGTTCAACTTCATCCGTGATGGTGAAAAGCTGACTAATACTAAACCACTTTTTTCTCTCATACGTTTCTCATAGGGGTTTTCACATTTGATATCAACCTGTTGTAAGCAGGTACATTAGCCCTGAAGACAAGGTGAACTTATTTGCCAACATTTTGGAAAACCAATTTACTCCCCATCCCTGCCAGTCTCCCGAGTTTCATGTTTACGTAGAAGAAAACCTCAGTGAACCTCTATACTTCTCTCTCAATTCCAAGATCACCTGACACTATCAAGAGTCAAAAATACTATTAAGAGGGTAGCCAAGAAGAAATCTGCAGGGCCGGATCATATAACTAATCCACTGCAAAGCCACCTACCAAGGAAAACACTAGTCCGTGTAACCCAAATCTACAACAGCGTGCTCCAAACTACCTACTTTCCTTCAAAATGGAAGCATGCCTACAGGCTCATTAGCTTGCTTCCAATATTAGCTAAAATACTGGAAAAACTACTTCTACCCAAACGTATTAAATTTTTGGCCCCTTCCATCCATCATTTTCAGTTCGGCTTCAGATCACTACATTCATGACAACAGCAACTTTGTCGGGTGGTAGAGGAGATGCTCGATACTTATGAGCAAAAGGAAGTGTGTCAAGGCTTATTTCTTGACACCCAGAAAGCTTTTGATAAAGCATGGCATAGTGGTATCCTGTAAAAAATCAAACCTCTACTTCCAGACACATACTGCAGACTGGTTCAGTCATATCTTTCGGGGCGCACTTTTAGCGTAAATTGTGAAGCTGCCCTCTCACCATCGAAACGAATTCGAGCAGGAGTCCCGCAAGGCAGCGTATGGGGACCTCTGTTGTACCACATCTATGTGAGTGATATTTCGACATCTGTAGAAACCACAAGCGCCATGTTTGCAGATGTCCTTGCGATATTACCGAGAAGCCTTGACGGAATAGAAACCTCCACCAACGCTCAACAACTACTGGAAATCGAAGCATGGGCTAACAATTGGCAACTCATCATGAACCCCACCAAATCCTTTAACGTAGCATTCACGTACAGACGAAGTTTTCAGACATCACGTTTGCGCTTTAATAACATTGACATCCCCAGAACTGAATCCGTGAGATACCAAGCAATCCAGCTTGATGCTAAGCTCACATTCCACGCTCATGTTGATAACTTGATTAAGCAGACCAGAACCGTATAAATATGCTGAAAACCCTTCTCAATGTACAATCTACACTGCCTCTGGAACTAAAAAAGCTGGTATTCATACGACCGAAATGGCAGTATGGCTGCTCAATTTGGGGCTCAGCGTGTAACACCCAAATCAAACGAGTTCAATCTCAACAGAACGGAGTTCTTCGAATGATGACGTCAGCTCCTTGGTACGTTCGTGGCTCTGTGATTCACCGAGATCTGAACATTCCTACAGTCACTGAAGTCTTGGAAAGATCATCCACTCGCATTCATGCCTCAATTTCGTCCCACTCCAATCCCATTTTCGAGGGATATGATCAACTCCTTGACGACCAAAGAAATGCGCGAAGGCTCAAACGTAAACGGCCAGTGGACCTGATCCAACCCCTCAACCTTAGCAACAAACTGTAATCGTCTTTCGTACTAATTAAGATAACTCAATTTATTACTTATCTAATGTAACAATTCTTGTTTCTACTTGTTATTCATTACGATTATTGTATTGAATTCTGAAGGACTATTGTTGAGACCTTCTACATCTTTCATTATATCAACGAGATCTTTAAAGTATATTGAATCTAACTGAAGACTGATGTTGTATACAAGTTTACAATAAATTATTTAAAAAAAAACCTGTTGTAGAAATCATCTCATATGAGTTCGAATCCCATTCCACAGGTTCCTGTAGGTTCTGACATAGCGCATAGGCTGAATTCTGAGCTCACCAACGAGATTATTCACTAATTTCAAATGGGTCCTTTTGTAAAGAAACATTTCTAGAGGGAAAACCCTATCTATTTTCTTTTCAAATATTATGTAATCAAAATAATCTACTTAACGTATTGAGAGCCACTAATATAGAGATGCTAGCAAGTGGCAATGGAGGTATGCATGGTTACTTATAGAAGCTATATTTCACTCGGTAATGGTTATGCAAGGTAAAATTATACGGTACAGTTCGCTTCTACTCATGATGATCCAGCAAGTTTTAACTTGCTTAATTTGGCAAAATGCTGAATGATTAATATCTTCATACGATTCCGTAATCGTATGTTTTTCATTTTTGTTTTCCTAAATTTGACAATGCAAATTGGTGCTTAGCTCTGTTCTTGTTATGATTATAGCACGCAGAGCATGATTCACATGACATTCGGGGTGGGATGTAGCCTACTGCGACTGTCTTACAAGAGTATGGTAGTTCATATTGATTGAATGTACCACATTGATAATGTGAGTGCTGAATCACTGTGTCATTCAATGTGTTTATGACTACAGTTTTCTAATGAAATCCTTTAGCGTATAGTCTGAATGATGTTTCCGTTCTGGTAACCATTCCTTTGTAGTAGGTAAATGTAGCACTTAACCCCTATCATAACATTATCCGTTATCTTTTTTGAGTTCTTCAAGATCCTGTATTTCAAGAAGTCAAACTCTTATGGGATCCGGACAATTTTTCAGAACCTACTACATGGGTTATTTCCTGCTCAGTTGAGTGAGTTGAATTCTCTGAGCTTATTTTAACGTAGATAAGTGTGTTTTTTGTTTCCTTTGCCCTCATTGGTAATATTATAAATCAATCTTTTGTGGTTTAGGCGGTACGTTTTCTCAATGTGTATTCCAGCGTGGAAACAAGTTGTACCTACTAATTTTCTCCGCTCCTTGGAAACCATTGATAAGTGGATTTGAAAATGGAGTGCCCAAAAAAATAGCTTATAACTGCTTCTGTGCGCAACCCACGACTTTACCCAACTTCTTAGGGTCAAAAACCGCGAATCAAGCTGATCAGGAAAGAGTCCATCATTTTTAGTCTTCTCTTGGTGTTCCAGAGTGTCTCCCTACCAAATGCTTTTATTTTCGGAGAGGTTTCGGCAGCGAATGTTTCTCCGTTACTTCAGTGACACCTTTTGGTTTCGCAATTCTTTCTCCGTAAAAGTCTCGTTCTTGTAGCAATAGTTCCCAGTAAAAGCGTCTTTCACACTAAAATGTATTCCGTTTTGAGTTAGCTACGTGTACAGGTAATTACTACATGTTGTTTATCGGTTGTTTGATCTAAAAATACGGGTTGCTTGCGCAAATTTTCACCTGGCTCCCCACTCAAAATCGATAATATCTATGTTAGTGATGATCCCACTTGGAACCTCTACATTTAAGTGAAGTACCTATTAGCAAATGAATTTTTGTCGAGATTCATTGTCACGTCACTACGTGGCACTATTCCCTCACAGGACTAGAATGAGTTCAAAGCTGTCACTTGATTGTAATTGGCCACCATTCATATCTACTCGGATATCGTCTAATATTAATATAGATCTAGTTTACTGTATTTCTGATATACCTATTATATACGCTGCTTTATAATTTCACTTCAATAGGTATACTTTTCGGGATGATGTTTTTGATTCGTAAATCTACCTAGCTTCAGTGTCGAAATCATAAGGTAGGCAATCGTAAGGTTTAGATACATCCACACTATCTCTTGACCTACGGGGAACCATCTTCACCGAGGTCAAGGCGCACTTCGACTTCCCTCCTGCCTGTTGGTGCTTCGATAATGATTTTTTTTTTTTTAGCTTAGAAGGTCAGAAACGCGAGCGGCAGATGTCCCGCGGATTAAGATGACAGAAACTGATTTTCCCAAACGGTCATTCGAAAAATCTCATCGGGGCTCACCATTAGCGGAATCCCAAACCGAGTGAACAAAGCGAACCTTTGTGGCGTCTGCCATCTTCAACTCAGACCTCGGGCTACTGGTCTTGTCAGGGCATTACGGGTAAGTGCACTGGAGATTCAAGGGAGTATGCCGCTTCTGGCTAATTACGAGTAATATCGTTAATTTGTACAGTCTGTAGCTCTTTAAAAAATCTGCACATACGCTACTAGACAAATCGAGGAAGTAGTTACGTTTCAACTAAGAGTTTAACAAAAAACGATTTATTATTATGATACTAAATAATCATTAAATAAGTATAAGTTATAGGTAGCAAAAAGGATGTGTTTCGTACAGTTTGAATCTCTTGACAATCGTTTTGAATGTTAAATTTTTTGACTAATGCGAGAAATACTTGATTTTTACTCGCTAAACCAGTTTCATATTTTTGAAAACCCAAGTAAATTTAATGATTGGCCGATTCCACCGAATCTGCCATTTAACATAGAAGGTTGTTATGAATAATACCCAAGAAATTCTTGGGGCAATAATAGACAATGAAAAGAGTAACAGTTCCGGTGGAAGGAAATTTTTCTCGGAACGTTCCCAAAGGCGTCCTCTGCGACTGAGTGGTTTAAGGCGCGATCTGAAGCCACATATATTTCGACATCAGAAAAGTCGGAGAATTATTCTTCTTTAACTCTTCCTTTGAGCGCCATTTAAAAAAAATCGGTATTAAAATTTCCAAGTGATTAATTTTCGTATCTCATTTAATAACCCTTAACCCAAATTAATATCAGTATTCTGTAGAGAAATAAGAAAACAACCACAAACATTGTCACAAAAGTAGTATAGTTTTTTAAAAAGTTTCCTCGTATTTTTCTTTTATTGCTATTAAGAAAGCGTCTTGAGGCAACTTCTTAGAATTCGGGAAATGTCTATAGAAGGAATAAAGGGGTAGACAATAAGGCATAGGCCATCTTTAACAAACCTGTTGCAAATCGCACAAGATGTGGTTCAAATTTCCAATTTGACTGGTTGAACTTGACTCGGAATAAATAAGTGCCTGGTGTATGGAGCTGTGCAACTATTCGCATAAAACTTTGGCGCCTTAATAATACTCTTCGATTTTATATTCTATGAAAAAGGTGTATATTTTAAGCTGTACCGACTATTACTCAAACTTATAATGGATGCATGTTACATTGAGTCGGCTAATATTAGTAATCCAGTTTTGGAAGGGAGAAAAGGGGGAAAAACGCCTTACATCCAAAATTTGATAGGGAGTATTTCAATATTGTGACCACCAATAAAAACAATTTGATAGCATCTTACCTAATGTTACTGTAAAAATCGCAAGCTTATAATATTGCCAATGATCTGTTTTACCAACAGTATGTCAACAGTTAACGAATAGCAAAAAGGAATTTCGTTGTGGATTTCTTTCTGTTTTGCATCAGTTATGATATCTCCTGTTCACGATTCTGGCCCTACTAATTACGGCAAACTGAGGGAAACGGCGTCTTTGATGTCCCCGCCTTCCGGCTAGGCGGTGAGTTGGATCCGTACTGCGCCCTCCTTCCGCAAAGCTGTGGGAACGTCGCTTAATGGTTGAGCCCCTTGGTGCCATCAAATGCAGACTGATGGCATTTCAGGACGTGTATCAAGAGTTGCTGTGTGTGTGTTGCTCAAAGTACCTTCTCCCTGGTATTGAAAAATAATTACGTGAATCTCACGATTATTCATCCGTAAATTAACATAGATAGTGAATGTTTATGATAGTTGACGCAAGGAATTTTCCGCCAAATTTTCAAGGGTTAATTATGTTACACTGTACATGCTACATTGTGCACAAGATGTCATTTTCTACATACCCTCATTGAGTACGGTTACCTCCACGTAGTGTATGCAGGGCTGAAAGTGCTTCCAGAGTTTGATGTATCCCCCCAAAAAGATGCTCCGCGTACAAAAAATTCCAAGCCACAACATGCATAATATTATCCACTTTGGGTCATATCAATATTCGGATTCTCTCACTCTTTTATACTGCGTTTTGGAGTGAGATGCTTCTTCAACGGCTTGGCCAATTTACGCCTATCGCACAACCGTACTGGTAAGTTTGGTGGTGGATTCATACATCTGACCGAGTCTGCAAATATTTTCCAAATGTTGAATCATGATACAATTCATTTATAAGTTAAATGACGATGTGAACCCTTTAATGTTACTGTGGATTAGTAAAGCGCTCTTTGCAGCCCGTTTTAGCTCTGCATTTGTAAGAAGTATACGTACCTAATGAAGTTTTCTTTTCAAGAGAAAAACATTCACAATGGAACGGAAGTAGTCCACGAAACAGTGTTTCATTCTTCTTACTGGTCTCGTGTTGAAAGTTGTAGAGCTCTTCAATAGTAGGCAGTGCAGAGGTCTTGGGTTCTGGTTCCTATATAGAAATGAAATGAAAATCAGGGAAATCCGATTGAAGGAGATATTCCCCCCACCACATTTGGAGAACAGCAATGGTGTTTATTATGTTTTTGGCGGAAATCGGCCAAGACGTTGAAGAAGAGTCTCACTTCCAAACGCAAAGCGTGAGAGAATCCGACTATAGGCTTAGCCCAAATTGGATGATATCATACATTTTGTGGATTGGCATCTTTTGTATTTGTAGAGCGTATTTTTGGGGGGATATCACACCTTTTTCGTGGTCTAGGGGGAAAAGGTTGGAATGTACGGGCTGCTCAGGATGGAGATTTCATTCGGCTTTTGTTGGCCTAGAAAAAGTTTCCTATCAAATTTCAACTTCCTTGATTAAATAGGAGAGAATTCAGCTCAGCTGACCAGGAAAGAGCCCCTGAAACTACTCTTGATGTTCCATTGAGTTTCGCTATCAAATTTCAACTTCCTAGTGTGAACAGGAGGCAATTTAATTCACTCAGCCGATCAGGACTTGGTCGTAACGGTTCCGAAACTCCAAAAGGCACTTCATCTGGAGAACTGGGAGATGAGTACTGATGAGTGACTGAGGAGGGATGCACTGGGAAAATGCGGACTACCTGACGGTCAACCAAAGTGTTGCTCAGGTGAATGCACTTTCAGGCCTTTCTCTCCTGACCTGCGTGATCCTGTGCTCCCGGTAGAACAGTTGTGCTAATCCCTAATAGTCTCTCTACCCTGTTTCTTCATGCTAGGAAAAGATTTACCTTCATATGAGAGTAACAAGATTGCTTTGAGCTTGAGATACAAAATATTACTGGACAACGATATTATATATATATGTGCATTTAAACTTAAATCATATGAAGACAGACAAGTTATGAGGTTGATAGAAATGAGAGAACTAATTTTATTTCTCGTTCCAATAGTCAGTAATAACAGAGCTATGCAACACTCGAGCACAGAAGAATCCACAATGCCAACGATTTCCTGTAAAATTCAAACTCAAATGATCACACTAATTTTTTCCACTACCCTTGGTAATACAATAAACATCCCCAGGACAAACAATATTATGATTGCTAACGTGATGTAATACTGATGCGTGTCGATTCGTATCTTCCGGATCAAGTCGCTTACAATAGGAAACCTGTGGTAAAAATTGCGGAGACGTGTTTGCATTTTTTTGATCGACCGCCTCTGAGATATAAAGTGCAGTTTAGTATCAAATGAGACAGATACTGCAGTGTCAAATAATAAATCCGAATTCCTTGCCAAAAGAAGTTCTTGTTCAGTGTCCTTCGATAAAGCGGCCGATTCGCTTTTAGTTTTGGTTTCTAAAATGATAGCTCGGTCCTTCATGGATTTATAATTTTCAAGAATCTTCTGAAACTCTTTCACGTAGTCTTCGAATATTTCTTTATGGCGTTGCATATTGTGACGCTCGGAAATTGAGCTATTTTCGTTTGTTATTCTCGACAGTTCATCATTCAGATGATTCAATTTTCCTAACGCCTCTTGTATGTCAATGGCTGCAGTCTCAATCATGTGCTCAGAGGGCAAAGCTAGGCCATGGACCGCTGCTGGTAACCCGGTTTTGCTGTTTTGATTTGAACACAACTTGTTGAAATTTATCAGTTTGTTGTCCAACTCACCTTCGAGAATCCTGGATCGTTTATGAATGTCTGAGGAGTTGGACATTGTTGCCAGTAGGAAGGTCCAAACGTACGTCAGCAAGTCTTGGTGTTACACTTAATCTGTAGTAGTTTACACAGATGTGTGATGTGATTTATCAATAATATCTTTGATATTCGTTATATAAATCCAGAGAGAATCTGGAAGGTAGATAAATCAAAATCACACAATTGAAAAATTTTGAGATAAACTCCAGATCTTAATTTGTCCACTCCTTCTTGTTGCAGATTACAATCCTATTCCTCAACCAACCTACTTTTATCTCACCATGTCGACGTTGATTCTGACGCATCAAAATGACTTGAGTTGAAGCGACACTTTACACACTAGTTCACCATACACAAACCCCAAATCCCAAATATCCCCCAAAATTTTCTCTTAAATATTTGTGAAATAGATAAATTATCGCATGTACCAAAATTCTGAAACATGGAAATGCTGTGATGCTCGATTCCGTTTACCTTACCTACCTAGTTGACCAAGCGATCTCTCTTCAACTTCTAAACTAGTACAAGTATCTAGAAGGTACACAGAACAAGAGTTTTTAGCCTTGAATGTATGACCGTGAACACAGAATTTTGGTCGTCGATGTTATAATACAGTTCTTCAATCTAAACTAAAACCTAGAATTATATCATTATCGCACTTGATTTCATTAGGATAAAATTGATTCCAGGTGCTATGGAACGGTTGCATCTATTTATGACGTTAAAATAAATATGGTGACATTTTAATCAACCGATAGCACTCATGGGAATTATAAGATAGGTACCTAAATACCGGGTGTCCCCAAAAACGTCCCCCCCCCCCTGATAAAATCTTTGTGTGTGGGCCAAAAAAAAAAATTTTTTTTTAATCTTAATATTTTTTTGTAAGGATCTCATAAATGAAAATATATGCAAATATGCGCAACCGACATCAACTTTGTTTTTCCAAATGGAAACCCCTATTTTTTATGCAGATTCCAATTCTACGCTAAATTTCATGAATTTAGGACCCCTCAATCGATTTTTTTCATGGGGCGCAACCCGCTCAGCGAGCGCTCAAAAATGCGCAACCCCACTGTTGCGCCAAAAAGTGAATGTACGATGTACCCAAGTGTTGCAATGATATTGCTGTATTTTTTCACCTGAATCACGTGGTAATGGCCGTTTTTTGATTTGACTACGTTTTCATCGAATTTTCAACGAAAAATCAATTTTATTTTTAAAGGCTGCTTTTTTACCTACAAAAGAAAAAAATTCAACTTTCCCTCCTCCTTTCTCAACTCGGGCTGGGGACCGGCTATGGCGGAGTTAAAAGAAAAGAACATTACACATCTGCTAAAATAAAAAGTAACCTCCCGTGGAAATTAAAAATGAAAAAAAAAAAAAAAAAAAAAAAAAAAATTATCTTCTAACTAGTTTAAACTTAGAGCAACTGTTCAAAGTGGCTCCCTTCTTGTGACACGCAGAGCTCTGCCCGGCGCACCCACTCTTCGTTGAGGGCTCTCAAAACGGACTGGGCCTCCACACTTTGCGCAGCTGAGTCAATCCGTCGTTGGAGTTCAGCGACGCTGTCGATTGGGGTTAGATCCTCGTACACCTTATTTTTCAAATACCCCCAGAGGAAGTAATCAAGGGGTGTAAGGTCCGGCGAGCGAGGGGGCCAAAGTATGGGTCCACCACGACCAATCCACCTCTGTCGAAAACGGCGGTTCAGGAACCTCTGGACGTGCCTGCTGTTATGAGCTGGAGCTCCATCCATTTGGATCCACATCTGCAACCGAGTTGCGAGCGGCACACCTTCCAAGAGAACTGGGAGATTTTCTCGAAGGAATTCGATGAACCTGTCCCCAGTAAGTGTTCCATCGTAGAAATAAGGTCCTACGAGTTGGTCTCCCAGCAAACCGCACCAAACGTTTGTTGATATAACAACTTGATGCCGGGTCTGATATGTTATGTGGGGGTTTTCGGAAGACCAATAACGATAGTTCCATTTATTTAGAACACCGTTGCTGGTAAATTTTGCCTCATCAGTCCAGAGACAAATCGATAGGAAATTTGGAATTTGTTCCCGTAGTACGTCAATAGAGGCGAGGAAGTCAAGCCGGCGACCTTCATCTCCTAGACGCAACCCTTGCACGGTGTGCACACGGTATGGGAAGTTGTAGTGCCGGAGAACTCGGTGCACTGTTGTTTTTGACAATCGCAATTGGCGCCCAGCACTTCGGAGTGAACAACTGTGATTTTCCTCAAAGAACAAGAGAATTTCCAATTCCTTATCGAATGATGGGACCGATGGACGTCTCACCTGAGGCCTAGGTCTAATCACAGACCCACTCCGTTGGAATTCTCTCACCGCACGGAAAATAGTTTTTTTGTCCGGATGTCGTCAATCTGGAAACTCCTCACGGTATGCTCGAACGGATCTGTTGAGGACGTTGTTCGATCGAAAATAAATTTCAACCATCGACGCTTTCTCATCTCTCGAATAAGGATTCACGGGACGCCGTGGCGTGATGCGATAAACATAAACTAGCATTGACTGAGCTCGTATCATTTGGATCTGAACTACAAGCTCTACTTTTCACTTATCTTAAGCGACCTTTTGCCACTTCCGAGTAGAAACAAGGACCAGGTGATTGTTTAACTTCTCCGCACACTCTACTTTTAATTTCTCAAACACAATAAAATCTAATGAGAGATGACCCCTTGGAAAGAGGTTTCCGAAAAGACAGGACGGTTTTGCCCTTAAAAAAGCAGCCTTTAAAAATAAAATTGATTTTTCGTTAAAAATTCGATGAAAACGTAGTCAAATCAAAAAACGGCCATTACCACGTGATTCAGGGTGAAAAAATACAGAAATATCATGTGCAACACTTGGGTACATCGTACATTCACTTTTTGGCGCAACAGTGGGGTTGCGCATTTTTGAGCGCTCGCTGAGCGGGTTGCGCCCCATGAAAAAAATCGATTGAGGGGTCCTAAATTCATGAAATTTAGCGTAGAATTCGAATCTGCAATAAAAAATAGGGGTTTCCATTTGGAAAAACAAAGTTGATGTCGGTTGCGCATATTTGCGCAATTGCGCACTGCGCAATTTTTTCATTTATGAGATCCTTACAAAAAAATATTAAGATTCAAAAAAAAAAATTTTTTTTTGGCCCACACACAAAGATTTTAGCAGGGGGGGGGGGGGGGACGTTTTTGGGGACACCCTGTATATAAGATATGAACAATAGAGAATCGTTTCGGCCGAATGAAAAAATAAAATAAACAAAAAATGTAAGAAATGAACGCGATTTCGCTGCTGTCTTAATAGGTCAGTAAAGGGCGTTTGACTAATGCTTATCACTAGGTATAGAAATTTTCCCAATGCGATCAATACCTACCCCTATCTACATCACAAGACTATCAGAAGACACCCTCAACCAACAGTTAGGCTGGCGTTGGTTTGGGTGTAGACAGAGGAAAAAGCAACACACAATTTTTCTGGCATTAAAAAGTGTACGACTTCTAACTTATATAAAAGTAATATATGTATATTGTATATATAACGTACAAATTTTAACAGGAAAACATAAACAATATAGAACTCACGTCTTAACGTTTTGTTTAGATCATCTTCGGCAGACAAGTACATTTATATTGGGGGAAATTGTTCAATTTAATACTGCATTCATCATTAAAACTAATAAGGGTTTAATATTTAGAATTACCATGTTTTTTCGAACAGCCGAGGATCCAAATTGTTTACCACGTTTTTCCGTATGCTTCTGAACTTATTTATTCATTGTGTAACGTTAAGTCATGTTTTGTAGACTAGACGTTCTACACCACGTCGAACCTCCAATAACCAGTGCCAGCTGGATCCAATTGTTCTTCATATTTTCCCCCTGAAACATAATTTTAAGCGTAATTCTGATCTGTTTCTCCAACTAAACTGTATTACACTAAGAGTATTGATTTAGGATATTTTTTATTTTTGAGATGCGAGCTTGCGAGCATCTAGACTACCAAACTTTACACGTCAGTTTGATCTATTATGTAGCCCTGGTTCATTATACGGAGGCTGATTAATATACGGAGGCCGGTTCATAATATGGAGGCTGATCATGCATGGTTCATAGGGAGGCTGCTGATGAGGGGTATGAAGGTGCTCTTGAACGCCAAGTGTTTCGTAGCCGATGTAGATTTTTATTTCAGTAGCGGAGGAATTTTATAAAAGTACTCGTTCTAGCTTTTTAGAAATTAAAAAAAATTATTATATGATAGATTATAGATAATGAAATTTGTTATATATATTACTGTGATATAATTGTTGAGAACGATTGAATACCAATTTTTAAAGAAAGGAGAGCTAAATGTTTTCTCCTGCTCACTCAAGGGAGTTTAAAGTTGATAGGGTGACCCTTTGGGATATCAAGAGACGAATAAAATGGTAGGCTCTTTCCTAATTAGCTGGGTGAGCTAAATTACCTCCTAGTCACCTCAGGGATTTGAAATTTGACAGGGAGCCTCTCCAGGACATTATGAGACGAATGCAATGACGGGTTCCAACCAGATCAGCTTACTTAGCTAAATGTTCTCCTATTCACCCTGGTAATTTGAAAATTGATAGGAAACCTCTCTGGGACATCGAAAAACGAATAAAATGATGAGCTCTTTCCTGATCAGCTGAGTGAACCAAATTATCTCCTATTCACCATAGAAATGTGAAGTTTAACACGGAGCCTCTTGAGGACATTAAGCGACGAATGCAGTGACGGTTTCTAACTAGATCTGATGACTTAGCCAAATTTTCTCCCATTCACCCTAGGATGTGAAATATGACAGGGAGCCTCTCTACGACATTAATAGACGAATGAAATGACAGGTTCTAACCAGATAACCTGACTTTGGTATATTCTCTCCAAGGAATTTGAAATTTGACAAGGAGCCTCTCTGTGACATCGAGAAATGAATAAAATGATGAGCTCTTTCCTCATCAGCTGAGTGAGATAAATGCTCTCCTGTTCACCCTAGGACATTCCAATTTGTCAGGTAGCCTCTCTGGATCAACAAGAGTCGAATGAAATGACACACTCCATCCTGATCACCCAAGTAAGCTCAATTCAGTAAAATACCCGCAACCGCGAGAAAACTGTAGAAAACCGCAACTTTTTGTAGAAAATGAACTATTCCGATAGCTTAAATTTCAAAGCAATTCAACATATGTATAATAAGACAGTTTCCAAAAATTCACTCATATGATCATGAAGCACGACTTTGATTTTTCGTATTGTGCTACAAAATCTCACAAACAAAAAGCTTGGAAATACTGTCATTTGAGTGTTAAATTTCAATTATTTAACCCGGACCCTTCGTTTATATGGAAGGTATTCCACTCCCCCATAGCCCCCAGTGCGCCCCTCACTGAAAGGTATCCTGATTGCGCCCTTGGCGCAAGCTGGATAGAATAATTGTGTCCCTACTCGAACACTAAACAGTTGATATCCATTTCATTGTTGGAAATTCAATCAAGCACGGAGCAAGGTCTATTGTTTGGAGAGTGTTCGCTGAAGATTGTAAAGAAGGTTATTGAGCAAGCAGCACACAAACGGTGAAGGGCCATACGTGCTGGGGTTTAACGACAGAAAACGACTAACAACGACCCATCAAAACAGAGTTAGAAAGGCTAAAATTCCTTCTAAAACGTCTAGAAAGATCTCAAAAGGGGCGAAAATCCTAGAACCAAAAATTCAAGGATTCGTATAGAACTGAGAGTGTTGCAACAACACTCCACATACAATGAGTCATCAACTTTCATCGACCCAGTGCTATTCACTTCCATCTAGAATGTTCTTGATGAGTTAACGGACTTTAATGCCGTTGGATTGATTGTAGGGTATGTGCAAGCACAAATATGAAATTAACCCCTGTATTGCATCTAAGATAAAATTTGATATGCTAGATATATTTGAACGATATTTAGGAACCCTCTGGATAACACACTGTGACATGGTCCCTTTTACAACCTTGTTTATATACTAATGTCTAACAAAATAATTATGTGTTTACAACTCTTAGGCGTTGAGACTGAGCGTATCCGGAACGGAGGGACCACGGAGTTTTTCGAAAGATCCCAAGATTTGATTTATGTCACATCGCCCCGTCAGACTTGTGCCACAAAACGGCTTTATCGCCGACCACAGATCTCCAACTTCAGTCTGTCTACAGCCGTAATCTCGTCGAGGAAATCGACCAAACCCGCCTCCCTCCTCCACACTGCGGGGCAACTAATCACCAACTTCCTCCTCTCTGAAATTGACGTCCCTTCTTACAACATTTAGAATCCCTCCCGAAGCTGGGAAGGAAGGGAAGCATCTTGCTCATTGCTGAAGTTATTTATTTTTTCTTTTTTTTTTCGTGGAGAGCACTAGACTGGGGGGGACTTGTCAACTGATTTCAATTATTTCTAATTAATACTCCCGTCTTTCCGAGGTCCATCTACATCGGGGTCCATTAAACCGAGGATCTCAAGAAACCCCTTCCCCACCCCCGCGATCTCATAAATAAGCGACGTATCGGGCCATGATCGCTGGCGTAAATCTGATGGGTCTCTAAGGCCGTAAAAATAGTTTGCCGTCTCCCTCTTTTCCCTCCCGTGCCGGAGAGGTCGGTGGAAGCGAGGAGCTGCCGCTGAACTAATGAGCCCCACAAATATTGTGTAGCTAAGCTTTGTTCATCCTGTTAAAACAACAAGAGGTAAAAATGTATCCGAAACAAAACCTCAAATTCTGAACACATCCAATAAGTTTTTCAGTAGAAATCTTTAGGTGCATTTGTACGATTTTCGGGAACTTACTTCCGTAGATAACTATTGTTCTTCATTCGAAAAATATTTTTGTAGGGAAGCGGACAGGGGGTTAACAGATTTATTTATTGTAATCAGATTATGCGAGGTTAGGATGGAGCTAAAGTATAAGTAAAACATGATGGTACACCATATGGACGAGTGAACACCTACATATCACAAATCGTAACTGATGTGTAGTATCACTTAATATTTTCTTCTGAAGAAAATTCGTGTGAAATTGAGGAAGATACATTTCGAAGTTGGGTCTGAGAACATCAATGAGAAGTATTGCCATTGAAATGTTTTGCAAAATCATGATTGTTACAAAAATTTGAGGTTTGTGCTAATTATGCACAAACTTCAAATGCTAATTATGCTCAAACACTCATGCACAAACCTCATGAGCTAATTATGTCCAAAAATTTGCACAGTAGCTAATTATGATACGATCGTGATGAAACTCACATGGGGTATCAAATCGTCATTGCCCATCCACCCTCCAAAGATGAGCTAGATTGGACTAATATAAAATGACGTTTGATGTATTTTACTTTCACGAATCGCTATGAAAACAGTATGAAATTGATAGGAGATCAATTAAATTAAATTTTGGGTGCTCGATTCGGTCGGGAGGGCCAATGAATAACGTCAAGGCCCATGTCTAGTACCAAACCCACCTTTTGATAGGAGATCATCCCCAGCAAAGCCCGTACATTCTCAGAAAATTTCATTTTAAAAAAAATGACAATAATTGTAGAAGTAGCTAATTACATGTCACAAGGATTTCACATTTGAAGAAGCTGCTAACGATACAATTACGATGAAATTGATATGGGATGATAAAACCACATTTTCCCTACTACCCTCCGAATTCGTGTGACATCGGATGACTAGGCCGTGAGGAAATGATGTGCAGAATAAAGTATTGACTGGTGAGCAATGAAACTGATAGGAATTCGCTAACAATTTCATCAGCATCTTATAGAAACTATAGAAATTGAGATTTTTACAAGTATTTGCGGACGCACACTCACAAACGCGAAACCAAAGTTGTTCAGAATGTCCTAAAATGTAGAAGGCGAGTGGAGGCTATTTATTAACTTAATTCAAATTAAGACGAGAGTAGGTTTGGCAAAGTTGCAAAACATGATACAGCAAAATAAAAGTCCCCTATTTTCTCTTACGCGCTGGTAACATCTTTGTATTTCTAAAAAAAATTTGTTGATAGGTACAAAAAATGTACTAATGTTACATTGATTTTGATCCAGAAGGAGGAAGGGGGAAAAAACGCATGTTTAATTACTATACAGTTTTTATTTTAAGCAGGTACCAATTCTTATAAGAACAATAGAAAACTCGCAGAAAGCAAAAATTACATATTGAAGCAATCGCAACTATTGAATAAATTGCTATGGTATTTTTGTATGAATTGCATGAATGAGGACAGTCGTGATAATATGATGCTTGAAAATATTTCCCCCCCAAATACAAATTGACGAGAACTGGAACTGTGAGGTTTTGATAACATATTACTTACACAGTGTACAGTAATATAGACAAGAGACACATAAAAATGCAAACACATTCGCTTATGATATTATATATTTATCGTCTTTCGCGGATTCTTCGTAGGTACCTAACCTTAATGACGATCTAATCGTCTAATCTAATGCTTTGACCAACACCAATATTCTGTGGATAGTGATTTCCCCTTGTACTGATTGAAATATCAATCACTGTGAAGCCAGCTTAACGTGTTTTTTGCATCCTCACTACCGAAGGTGTAGAAAAGCTTTGTGTTCGTGAAAGAAGTCGAAAAAAAAAAAAAAAAAATTTTGTGCTCCAAAATTAAAATTTACACTTGCTTTTTGCCTTTCAGAGCTTGCTGATCAATTTCGGTTCCGTGTCAGTCTGTCTGACTATTTGATGTCTGTCCGTCTGTCAGAGGTAAATCCTATTCACGCCCAAGACTATACCAATTTTTGGCTCGATTTCGATGAAATTCTCAGAGTTTGTGCCGGGTAGCTCCTAGACGGTATTTTATAATTGTCAATACCGTAGGATTAATAGTAGTCTGTAAGCATGCGCAAATGAATTTCTTATAACGCCGATCTCTCATGATCTGTTGGTCCGATTTCGTTTAAACTGTAGGTGGTTGGGTTTATGTTCTATAAAAATGTCCTGTAAATAATATCCCGATTGGTTGAGTACTAACTATTGCGCATGCGCAAAACTAATATCAATTGATACAGGAAAAAATCGAAGTCTAATGGAACGATTTTAATGAAGTTTTTAGGGATTGTGTGGATTAGCTTGTAGACGGTCGTCTTATAACTTTCATTGCCGTCACGTGTATTTGCGCCGCTCCACAGTACTTTGAGTATGTATCAAAAATCGAAAAAACGATCGGTCAAAATTCTTGAACCCGAGTGCAATAATCTATCCTTGGATAGCTCGTGGGCACGATTCAAAAGGTTTCCCGTCTCCACAAGCCTCGCACAGAACACTAGAGGGCAAGTTCCGCGGTCCAACTGTCAACAACTCATTTCACCCAAAACACTAACGATGAACTACCTGTTCATTACGAGTGCAGAAATCGTCCGAGCTACTTCTGAGATCGCTCTGCTCTTCATGACGAGTTACGACACAGATATGGGCTATATTTATGTGGTTCAATAATTTTTCAAGTATGAATTTCCCTCAATTACGCCGTAAAATCTTTACCATAATAATCCCAAAAATTTTCGACTAAACCTCTACCTTAGGAACTGAATTTTTCAAAAAGAGGAAAAAAGAGGAGTTAGATCATTTGATATATGTTTTTTGACACTATTCCTTCACTCAATCCCGTTGGAATTTCCTGCGACTAGCCGCGACTTTTTTTCTATGATTTTTTCAATCTTTTCAGCCAGAGTTCCGACAAATCGGACACTGTTCGGAAAATGGAAGTCCGGGAAGAGCATGGAAAGCAAAAAAGGCAACATCCTCTCATTCTTGCTGTCTGATTTGGGTCATCAATCGGATATTGACGAAGTAAAAACAAAAATTCATTTCTTCCACGCCAACGTTAGAAAATTGTGGAAACAGTGCGGCAGGAAAAATGCGGTTTTTGAAAAACGTCACATCAAGTGGCTAAATCTGCCGAGTTCGTTTATTGAACCATTTTTCCCTTCGGGTGCGACAAAAACCCGTTATTAAGATCGAGTTGTGGAAGACCCATGAAGCCCTTTCACGAATGTAGTTTATTGACGAAAGACTCGACTTCGGTTTGTTCCTCTGATGGGAACCATGGAGTGCGCTAGAGCGTTTGGCATCAGAAACATTACTAATTCAATTTTTCAAGCATTTTAATTTCTCCCTTGATGGGAAAAACAAAAGATCATTGATATGTCTAGTACCTACTGCTTACAAGTAGGTACCTACTACTCAATTGTATACCAACCATGTAGTGCATTTTTTTCCCTCTCTCGTAGGTATATTACAGATTAGTACGTCAAAGCAGAATGCTCGGTGAAAGAAAAGTCTTCTTCTTTTAGTTGTTCTCGGTGATCTTTTAGTAGGCAGGTAGTTGATATGGTGATTAAAAAAATTTATGATCACTTGATAAGATGAAATTTGTAGAATTAATTCGAGAAAAAGGTGAATAGCGCGTTTGGTTGACTTTTTTTTCAGTTTTACCTAGGGCTTATTTACGACCCCCACATCCGTATATATTCGTGATCAACATAATATTCCCTACCAGAATCCACCACAAACAGATTTTTGAACAGCTGACCCTTACAACCAAGTACTGTGCGCTCGTGCGCATGTGTAAACGTTAATTTTTTATACCGTCGATTTCTTATCATCTGATGTGCTTGGGTATATGTTCCAGGGAATTATATCGCGATTGCGTAATAACTATAGGGCAGGCGCAAAACTAATTGATTGACACAGGCAAAACTCCGAGACTTATGAACCGTATGGAATGTTCAGGTATTGTACGGTTTAGCTCCCTGACGGTCCCTCATAAATTTCATTGCCGTTGAATTACTAGTAGTCAGTGCGCATGCGCAAACGTTAATTTCTTGTAACGTCGTTTTCTTATCATCTAGTGGTCTGATTTCGTTCAAACTCGAGAGGTGGTTGGGTCCAGGATGATGCCGTTTGTGTCTTATCGCATTTGCTTGAATAACAGTTAATAACTATTGCGCATATGCAAAACTAACATTGTAGGCACTCCGAGAATAATGGATCGATTTTGATAACATTTTCATTTTGTGTGTTACCTTTAGACAATTTCCGCACATGCAAACATGAATTATAGCCCTATTTTGCATTCTAACATGTATATGTATGCACACGTATTAGATACTGATATATTTTGCATTCAATCATATCGACTAGTCCTTTGTTATTAACTAATTCTATGCGTCCATGTTACAATATGTGAGGAAGCTATACTGTCCACCCTATTCGGCAGACTTTTTTCTGGAACTAGTGTCCAACACAATCGTCCCAAGATTATTTTCGGGTTCCCTCTATGTGCCCAAATCAGATAACACAAAATCTTCATCTTAAATCTGTGCAGCCGTACTCATTTAGTCGTTCACTTGAGCACCCTTGAGTGAAATACGGACGACCCATCTATTTGGAGTTTTGTCTTTACTTTTCGGTGTCGCCACTCAAAATAGTATCACTTTCTTGGTATAGAGTCAAACAAGTTTCTTCAGAACAAAAATAATTAGTTCGTTCTTGGAAAAATGCAAAGCCTCATGGTCAAGGCGCGTGCATCGCTACGCACTAATGTGATCTAAGTCTTTCACTGTCTTGTAATTAGCACACGCTATTGGACGAAAAAGTGTCTAGGAAAAAAACTACCAAGAAACTTTGAGTAAACATTCAAATGTCTGTTTTGTTTTGTAGAATAAACAAATTGGTCTGATTTGTGTGGTGTTTAATTAACTCATTAGAAGTCCCATCTGTAGTATCATCAAAAGGGTCTCGAAGGCGAGTGGAAGGACACGGTTGGAGGTCTCTTGTAAAAACTCAGAGCGATGAAATGTTTGGCAACGGTCCGACGCGGTATCGCCTAACTAAGCTTAGACGCAGGCTTTCAAGTTTGCAAATTTCCGCGGTGACAACAAGCTACGGATAGTTGTAAAGGATCCAAAGGTATATTAATGTGCTGCAAGTGCCCAAGCTTCATCATTCTCACTTATCCATATTGTAATATTTTAATTGGCATGCTTTTAATATTTATCTAATTCAGAATATAATTCAACCGGAATCGAAACACCGAAAAAAGAAAAAATATTCCTATTATAGGTATTACTAAAAAAAAAAAATATGTCAATAAACTCTCCCCTCTCCCCTTCTTTCCTACTATAATTTTGGAAATATCGAAGAGATGCTGAGTGAATTTTAAAAATGTGCTACCAACTTTTAAACGATTCAAGTGCTTTCTTAAATCTTTTCTTTTATAGTAGGTACGATAATGTTCCCTGTATTAAGCTGATTCCATTATTATTCTCGAAATTTTGCTCAGTCTGTATAACTTGAAATTTTAAAGAAAGGTACGGTATTAGCACATCATAATCTATCATGTTCTGTTTTGTGCTGGATTTATTTGCATTAGTATCAATTCTTAGATCGATAGTCTGTACTTCTTTTCATCATCTTAACCATTTAAGATATAATTAAAACTAAAGAATTACGTATACGTAGGTATTGTGAACTTCGGCGAAAATCGCCCTCTAGGTAATTTAGCACGAAGATTCAAATTTTCTATCTCAATAAGTTTCACCGATTTATCTCGCCAGGGGGCAAGCCCCTGGACCCCGGCTACCTATATTTAGATACTTGTAATGAAATTATTAAAGCACAGAATGTGTTTTACTCACGCGTTTCACATAAACCCATGAAACCCGCATAAATATAAGTATGACTCAGATTTTGCGGTTTATCTTATCACTATATGTCAAGTTGTTTTATTTATTTATCACCAGCGCCATATTTGAAACCTCCTCCTCATAAGCTTTCATTTGAGCCCTCACACAAAAATGCATATTTTTCAGCCCCCCTAATCGCCATAAGCTTTCATTTATTCATATAACATGAATTAAAAAGCGGTTGCAATCATGTTCACAATATCAATTATTGAGAATTATCACTTGTGTGTAAATTATTCATATAACCAAGCTCACGACTCAGCTTGTTGGCCACGCACTTCCTAGTAGATAACATACTTTGGTTGGATAAATCGAGAGCTTTCGAACGAATGGTCAACGAATTTTGTGGGATGAAAAATGACAAAGTACCATTTCTCCAGCAACGACTCGGTTGTAAGCGGAAATCATCAGTAAATTGTTGCAACACATTTTCGTTACACCAAAACGCAACACATTTTCGATAACACAAAACGTTTCGTTTTCGTTTGATTTGATGCCAAGGCTGAAACACATTCTGTGTTAAAAATTTCCTGCTATCTAGGCCAAATATTTTAAAACATGCTGATGGCTCATTGCTGGGACATTTTTAGTATAAAGATGACGATTCAAAGTAGGTACCTATTCAAATAATACGAAATCGGACAAACAATTCTTAGTAAAGAGTTAACAACAATTTTGCATATTTGCAGTAACTAAAAACTTAGTGGAATAAGCGAAAAATAGAAGTATTATAACAAAGAAAGAATTCTGATAAGATTGGAAGGGGAAAGTTGGTATATATAATGATGTGACTGATGGCACAACATGAAAATAATTATTCATGAACTAACAGTATGCAACACTGTACCAACTCGTGTGTCCATGAAAATCATAGACAAATATTTACTCGGATATACTATACATTTTTGCAGTGGCTTCCTCTACAAGATGTAAGTCGGTTGCTTCAAGGCTCTAAAAATTCTGTTTAGGTATTTTGGTTTAGATTGCGTTCGTCACAGCCTGGCCAATAGTAACGGTATGGAAAGGTCTGTCATACCGTTTTTGACCCAATCACTTTGTAATAATATCGACGGGATTCTGATCACCTTTGTTGATGTTTAGGAATTCTACTTGCAAACGCCTCCCTTCTTCATCATAGTAGGCTGAAGAAGTTAGGTAAGTACACTTCACCTAACCATCGATTTAATGATTTACCATCAGTTCCCTCATGTTTTACGTCTCGAGGGGATAGTTCTTCAGCCCAACTTCGAGCTGAATTGCCATTTTCCCAGTGGAATACAGAACTGATTGTTTGCTCACAAATTTATCCCCTAATCATCCCTGATCATCCTGGGTTTTGGAGGATCGTGCTGGATAGGCTCAACTATAGAACAACTTTCTCTTCCGGTCAGCTACTCCAAAGTAAACTTCATAGAAATTACCATCTTATTTCATAACCTGAAATTTTATAATACAAGTAAGTTAACAATACAACTATAACATATAAACAGGAATAACGATCACTGCAACCTTTTGATGTGGTCAATTTCCTGATATACCCACATTCTTGATACAGCCTTCTGGAGTACTGATTAGCACCGCATTGGAGGCAAAAATCCATGGAACAGAAGAACCACGCTAAATCCAATTATGGAAATTCCAAACTTCTTAAGTTCATACAAAATACCTTCATTTTAATAATATTAATGCATTAGCACACTCCTATATTTATTTTGCAACAGAAGTTGAGAACCTAATTTAATTATTTTATTTATTTAGCTAACGTTTATTTGCTTCTTTTGGTTGGTGGCCACTCGTAGGGTAATTGATTCAAGGATTGAATTATACATATAAATACATTTCAGTTTCTTCAAAATAACTCATCACTTTTAGGTAGGTTATGAGAAGTGAAAATCGCTATTACGAAAAACATTTAGTTTAATTATTTTATAATTTTGTATGTTAAAAATAAATCAGTTTGGAAAAATTTAAAGTTGGCTTGGATTTATACATTGCATCTATTTCATTTGGAGCCTTTCCTTCTCCACAAACATTGCAGGGAGAATTATGAATTTTATATTGAGGCAATTGCGCTCAAATGATGAATGTTGTTGTTGATACAACATCATTCGGAGTGATTAAGGCTACAAAAGCTGGATTATTCAAAATCAGTAGAATAAGAAAGAGATTTCTAGAGGGAGATAAGGACAAACCAAATTTCATTGGCTAACAAGAAAGTTCAGACCCCAGCGTTGGGGAATATTTTATGGATACAGTTCCTTAAATGGCAATAATCGTTTTCCATCAACTGCGCTGGTACCTCTTGATCAAAGATTGATTGCGGTTTGTCCCCTATCCGGCCTCGAGGCATCAGAAACCAGCTCGGAGAAGCCACAAAGTTGTGAGCCAATTTAGTTCATTGAAGATAGTAAAATGAAATGGTTATTTTACTTAGTTACTTATTTAGTTTTTTTAATTATCATTTTTCGATTTCAGTATGTTCGATTATTTGCTCATAAATTTTTTCTATGCTATGTGTTATGTTTTGGGTGTGTTATGTGTTGTGTGTTTCTACATTCAACGGCGGATGGATATTTTTATACCTACCGTTTTCGCTTCTGAATGTACGTAAGTAGCATAAATATTGTGTTAATTGATGAGAAAAATTCGAAATTCAAAAATTTCACAAGGATTTCACTTTTAGACCTTTATGTCTAAGTCGTGTCTGCCGATTTACTTAGGTATGCGTTTATTCCCAGATCCTTGCCACACGCATAACTTCCAAATTGTCGTCCGATACTACCTATTTAGCAATAATTTAAGGATCATTACCTATGGCAGAAATTTGATTAGTTATTGATGTTAAACACAGAAATATTTTTCAAATCAGTCAGCTGATCAGGGTGGTTTTGTAATTGAAACTATTCTTCGTGTCCAAGGGAGACTTCATATAACTTTTCAGCATCTTAGAGCGATTAGGAGGGAAAGGAGCATGGTAGTTGCACGGCGGAAGGTTGTTGCATGGTGGTTGGTGTGCTGATCATGGTAGTTTCACACGTTGTATTTTTATTTTTCGTGCCTTACAGACTGTGTTTGAAATGTCAACATCGTGTGGCGAATAGTACAGAAATTACCCTCAGACCTACATTGGCTGAACAGGGTGGTTCAGCACGTTGTATTGCTTTTCTGCGTGTCCCGAAGCGGTTCTGTTTCAAATTTCAGCATCGCAATATGAAAGAAATTGAGCTCACATTTTAATCAGTTGTACTGGGGTTTGCACGTTTGTTTGAAATTTTCAGCATCGTTGGTCGAGTAAGAAAACAGTTCTTTATCCACATTTCTCAGTCATCATGAAAACGTTACACACACAGAATCAGCTATCGCTTTTCCACACTAAACTGTTCGTTCCCACAACTACTTCTAGAGTGAGTTGTCGTCACCATTACTGATTCCCGCATCTGAAATCTGACATGTAACAGGTATGTTGGGTGCCATACTAAAAAGTAGGAGGGATGGGTGGGAGACACAACACCTGCTATCTACTTATATGTGGTGTTCGTTGAATATATATATATATATATATATATATATATATATATATATATATATATATATATATATTGTTGTGTTTGTAGCTTTGTTCATGTTTGTGTATGTAATTAGAAGTACCATGGGGAGTAAGTACCCAATTTTTCAAAAATGATGTCTCTGCTATTGTCTTCTAAAAATGTGTGTTAGTGTTAGAATAATGGGTCCTATAACGTCTGTCATTTATTCTACAGTTATTGGAACCCTAATTTGAAATTGTAATATTTGATTACGTTATTTCATAATCAGTGATAGACGAGAGATCTCGGCGCCGGAACGTAGTACCGATGGCTAGAAAGTTACTTTTGGAGGAGTTCAAACGAGCTATGCCGAGGGGGCTGGAACGCAGGTTGCCGAGTCACTAGCCAAACACTTCAAGCTCCGGGCTCCGGACTTGTGGCTTTCACTCCCTTCTTACTTTACATGTTTACTTATACGTTCGGATCAAACAGAACGGGAGTCCATCACCATCATAGGAGGGCGTGTAGCGTCTTGAAGATTAAACCTTTTTTTCGAGGAGGCTTCGCCGGCAATGTGGCGCGCGGTGACGCTCAACGTCAACCGTCAAGTGGGATCAGTGTCGTCGGCGTTGCTCTCTTGTGTTGTTAGCGTCGACAAACTGAATGACCTCTAGGGGAAGGAAGAGAAAAAAGAGCTTGGCCACTTGAGACTGAGGTAGGCATTTTTATACACAAATACCACCGGGGTAGGGGCTGAGCGTTCTACCTCCTTCAGCTGGGAGTAAACTGTACCTATATTTCATTTTCAATCACAAATTAAATTGGCAAATTCTAGCATAATGTTTTAGTTCTAATCACAGCTAATAAATTAATAGTAAATCATATTGGGATCTCATGTAATACCCCATTTTCAGCAAAACAATTTGAGTCTTACACTAAAAACACCTTGTTGAAAAATTGTCATAATTATATTCTAATAGCTCCATGCACGCGTCGCTCACTCGTCCAAGACAGATGCACCCTCACAAGGATTCCTGATCAATTATTGTGTCAATACTGTCAAGGAAATACTATCTACAATTACATCTACCACCCAAAGAGGCTCCGTTCCAAATCTCAGCACCCCAGAGTGGAATAGGGAACGAAATCAGCTTAAGAGCTCATTCAGCTAATTAGAGCGGTTCTTCAAATTGTAATTATATTTTTATGAAAACCAGAGAAGCCCTGTTACGAATGCCAGCATCTTAAGTTCGATAGGAACAAAATCAGGTAAAGAGCTCACTCTGTTTATTATAATGAATGGTTCATTAAGGTATTATACTCTAACACACCAAAGTTCAGTACCTCAAGTTGAATATGAATCGCCATTCGGAAAATTTCAACACAGAATGTGTTTTAGTCTTGGCATCTCCAACCGAAAACGAAACGAAACTCTGCAAATTATTACACAATGGTTTATTACTTCTGTGTTAAATAGCCCTTCTACGCAGATCATTGGTATATAATAATTATAATAATTGGTATATAATAATTAAAATGTATGTAGAAAATTATGCTGAAAAATGTAATTAAATTTCAATTAACCGTGCTAAAAAATCGATAAAATCTATAAAAAAGTTAATCATCCAAAATCTCTTTTTGAATCGCAGAATAATATTTAGAACGAGTTTTTTGAAATAAAACTGGTAGTTAACAATTTCTTTTCTTCAAAGTCCTTAATTTTCAAAACAATGTTACATAATGTAGTACGAAAATTTACGAAAATTCACTCATACGATCATGCTGCATAACTGGAACTTTTTTCTCCTTTAATTAGCAGTAAAGTAAAGTAAAATTGACTACACAGTTGGAAAGGTGAGATCTCGGAGCAGTTTTTACCGTCCTTGCATATTAAAAAAATATTGGTTTTCATAGTTCAAGTCCCGATTGAAAAAGTCCAGTCATGCAGCATGACTCCATGAGCGAATTTTTGAAGAAATCTTCGACATTTCAGTCGCTATTGATCGTGTAGAGAAATTTTAGTTTATGATTTTGATAGACAAACATGGAATCAAATTATTAAAAATAATTAGGAGGTACTCATTGTTTATTATTATTAAACTAATCTTGTAGATTTAAAGACAAATGTAGGTAAATATTCATAGATTTCGATGTCCAATCTGATCAGTATTGAAGGCAGTTGAAATCTTAACAGTATCCTATCATAACATCATCAAATCTTGACATAAAATAAAATAACATACCGACGTCATATGAAAGAAACGTATTTTCCACAGCCAATTGATGATGAGGCTTTATATTACGAGTGATATAAAGTCAGTTGCATTCGAATCTAGTATCCTACAGCAAGAAATTGACAGACAAACTAGTATCTGTGCATCTTTTGACAGCCTAAATTATGGGGAAGTGTCACTTGGCTTTTCCGTAGCTACAAGAAAGAAATTGAAAATATTTAATACTAGCATTAAATCCCAATTATTGTTGATTGACGCTTAACGTTACTGACGGCCGAGTGGAGGCTGGAGGGAGGCCTTGAGATTAACGTTACTGACGGCCGAGCGGAGCGAGGCCTTGGGTCTGCGTGCTAGTACGTACATAAATAGAACTTCTTCATAATTTCATGGCTGATATTTTCTAAACCACAGTCAGTATTAAAGCAACATCAAGTCCTAAAACAGTTGAGCGTAAATCATTAAAGAGAGCGCCCGAGAGAATCGGAGGACGGAATATTTCACAGAGTAAACTCATCAGTTGTGATTACATTTTTTTTTTTTTTAACAAGCATCTACTACCTAGGTTTTAAACAGCATGGTTCTAGGATTGTTTATACAGGGATACTTCCATAAGAGTAGTTCAATCTGAATTTGGACAATGTTTCATGCAAATATTAACGATTTTTACAACTAGAGAACGGCATTATTTCGATTTTCGACTGATTTTTCAACTTTGAAATTTTTGAAAACTTGATACATATTCTTATAGGAAATTTTAAGCTGATTCCGAATATAGCTGATTCCTACCACATTTTAGTATACTGAAAAAATTATTTCGCACAACAAATCGCAAAACACAGGCTATTTTTGACTTCATTTTTGAAAATTTCAACCCGAGGGTTCCTTCGGTATCCTCAAATTTGAATTTACACAGCAAATTAAGGAAGTTATGATCGTATTAGTGACAAACGGTCGACAACATGAAAAAATCTTAAAAATTAACTGAAAAACTAAGCGTTAAAAAAAGTCTAAGATGAACTTTTGATCAGAAATATGTTCCCGAATCAACTCCTGCCGTTTTTACATGCTTGACATATTGCATGTGTAATGGGTTTTGATAAATTTTATATGAGGATAATAAACTGCTGCATAATAATGATATATTTAGAGGGTTTCTCTTCTACCACTGTGTGTGCGCTTCGTCGCGCCGTGCTGTGCCCCATTGCACTCCGCCTCTTACCAGATTTTCAGGCCTTTCACGAGCGGCTTCACAAACAGGCGAAACCGATCTGCGAGCAATTAACTAATACCAGCTTCCCCCTTCTTATTAGCTTTGGAAGCCGACTTGAGGTTTTTTCCTTCAATCCCTTTTCCTGCCTAGACCCGTCTACTAGACACGCCCTTGGCAATCATCCCTTGCGGTACACACCCCTTCCGCGGTTGTGTTGTCATAACAGCTCCGGCTTTTTTTTATGGCGTTTTCTTATTTTTTCCTAACCCCAACTGTCAACAGCCTGTAACTTATTAGTCCGATGTGCTTCATTTCGACTGTTATTCTTTATTGGTACACAGTTTTTACTAGTAGTTTGTCATGGTTGAGTGTGAACGGCACGTCACTCTCCGTTTTTCACACTTCAGAGTGAGGACACTCGATTGTTTGAATACACTACCAATTTATTCGAAGACACAAAGAACAACCCTATGGTTCCTCTCATGTTTTTCCTTCTTTTTTTTTTATAGCGCTCATTTTGGTTGACGCGATGAATTTGGTGGAGGCAAATACGCTGTATTTGTGAACCTTAATGTTTATGTGGTTGATGATCTAACAGGATCGTTCTACAAATCCGTAGGGTTCTTCTAGTGATTAATTGTATTTTAAACAGTATTATCTTGTACTGATGGAGCAAAACATTACAAAGGGAACGGGGATTTGATGGGTAATTACCGGCTATCGAGCCGCGAAAAGGTGCGAAAGTCGACCCATAGGTGCGAAAAGTACCTTAACTATTTTTAAATGGAAGAAAATACCATCCTATAAAGTTTGACATCAACCGCACTCTACTACGAGTGGTTTTCTTTCTAAGATTTTTCACATTTTCGCACACTGGTGACGTCAAAGCGTCCCTCCCGCCAGGGCAGGATACCCCTGCCAAGTGTGACGTCACCAGTACGAAACTGAAAAACTATAGAAAGAAAACTACTCAAGAGTGCGGATTGTCAAATTTTGTAGAATGGAATCAATTCTTTAAAAATATAAAATTAATATGTGGGCAATATTCATTGTTACGTAAAATGATAGGTAATTGCCCGGTATGGGAAAGTTGCAGAAAACTCAAGTTCCCCCAAATAAAGGATTACACAGTTAGATCGTTTTCGAAAGGTTCATCATCAGATACAAATGAAATCTGGAAACACAACAGAGGGAATGGATGAAGACCCGAGCGGTCCGAAACGTTGTGAAAATGATTTTTTCGTTTTACAAAATGTAGGAGCGATCCTGCTCCAGGGGTCTGAAATAAATTTTGTAAAGATCGAATTGTGTTTAATCAGGTAACCACTAGCCATACTCATGTTACTCAAAGATACCTGATATGTGCTCGTGGTGTTATGTGTGGGAGTCTGTGGGTGTAATCTGTCCATACACCACTTTTTGGAAGCCCATTTTTGTCACAGCTCTTATATGAGCCTCCGGGCCCAGCATAGTTCTTCTCATTGAGTTGATATGCTGATACAGACAAGGTTCAGTCTTTCCTGTAGTATCTGAGAGCGGCTGGGCTCTACTACAACCTATGATAGATCTAGTCTGTCACCTCAGCTCAATCCTTAGAGAATACCTACAGATCTTGATGGAGTCTCCTCCAACCAGATTGGTGGTCTGTCCTACTATCCTCATCAGTGATGATGCCCAAACTATCACGAGGAAGCAGGCAGGTTTCATCATCTCCCAATGATAACTTTGGAAGTCATAACCACCGACTTTGGAAGTCACATACAAACGCAAATTATGTTGTGAAACCTTAGCAACACTTAGTAAAATGATCCTGGAGTCTGTTGAAACCAAATAGGAAAGTAAAACATATACCTAGTTTTCTAGTAACTTTCTGCTGAAATTTCGACCGTTGTCAATTCAAACATGTCCTCTTCGGTCCACTCCACTTCACAACCTTACAGTAATTATCCTTCGTGCGCGAGATGTTCTTTTGATGTAGCATTCAACAGATCTTCACAGTGTTATGAGAAAGATTCAAAGATTTACCTTGTCAGAGGGGGCTACAAAGCGGAAATAAAAATAGATCCCCAGTAGGGGACCTTGAAAATTGGAGGGTTAACCTTGTGACGAAATCTTGGTCAGAAATAATAATTCAATACTTGGTACAATAATTTTATACCTACTATCTATTAAATAAATCATCAATAAATCGATATCTATATCTACCTATGTGACGAATTTTCAGTCAGTATAATTATGTACCTACTATGAGTTTTGTTTGATTTTGTGAAGAATCCATTTTCAAGGTGGTGTTCTTGTGAAAAAATAGGGGATTATGACAATAGGAACGGGACCACTCATACATCTAGAGCTGCACCGTCCGGGACTGCTCATGTACACGGTTTCAAGCGTGGGACTGCTCGAACAAGCACCCGAAGGAACACAGCTCATATAATAGTTAAAGGTGAAAGGGAGTTTGAGTCCATTGGTCCAGAGAAATGAAGGTCTGGGGGTTAGAGTGAATCAAGTGCAGGAAAAAAGGGGTTAAATCTAATTGGACGAGATTGATTGATAGAAAGGGGTGGGACACTCAAATCAGTTTCAACATTACAGAGGGTTGGTACCATGCTTTGCAGAAATGAACCTATTTGAAAACTTAATAAAAATGCATGCATGTCTCAATTTGGTTTTTTATTTTCCTCCGACGTTCCTCCCGAGGAACTGGGGCTTCTTCAGGGAGATGCTAAAGAATCAGATTTAAAATAACAAATTTAAAATTGCGATATCTCCAACTATATTTTCCTCACGTTGTTGATGAAAAACGATTTTGATTTTTATAACAATCGAAATGAACCTATGGCGAAATATACTGAAGGATTTACTCATTTAAACACGTAAGTGACCTATCACTTTTGATAATTTTGATTCTTTCCAAATAATACATTTAGTGTAGCTCCTTCTGCACTAAAATTATTAAATTCTACATAAGTGTACCTATCTCTCAATTCAAAATTAATGCAATGGTTGAATTCCTAAAGATGATATGCAAGCACCGTTTTTCTCTCATTTAACTTTTTCTCTCATTAAAACTTCTTCATTAAATAAGCTTTCGAATTTTATTTTTCCAGTGTCATTTAGTAGAAAAAATTAAGTTTGAAACTCCTCCAACGTATCTCCCCAGGAACTAGGGCTTCTTCAGGGAAATTTCGCAAAATTTATCGCTTTTACCTTAAACGACTCCCTCCGAAAAATTAGGCGCTGACTTCTAAATAACTTATGTTTACTCGAATTATGATACTCTGCCTAAGCCTCCAAGACCGATTAAAAACTTTTCAGTGATTTTCAGGTTCAAATTTTGAGAAATCGTGAAACTTTCATTTTTTTTTAAATTTGTTATATGCATGCAGCTGCTCGCATACGGAATATGGGTACCAAATATAAAGGAGGTTGTCATTAGCAGAGACGTAAAAATAATAAACTTGTATTTTAACAATGAGAAAAATGAATCAATAACAGAAAATAACGATAATAACAATTGTGAAATATACATGCATTTGGGATGAAGCCATACAAGCAGAAATAAGAGCACACATAAAAACTGGTACATGGCAAATTATAAAAGACCAAGTAATAAAATCATAGTAGGGTCAAAGGATGATCTTGAGGAAAAGCTTAATCCAGACGGAAGTTTGGAACAGCGTAAGGCGCGTTTAGTGGCTCAGGGATTATCGCAACTTCCAGGCGTTGACTTTTCCGAGACGTATTAACCTTTAGTCAAAATGAAATCACTCAGCAGCGGAAGAAGGTCTTGAGATGAGCCAGCTAGATGTAACAACAGCATACCTGAATGGCATCCTCGATGAAGAGATTTTCATGAAGAAACCAGGGGGAGCTGGACGAATACCTTCAGGAAATACTAATCGAAGAAAGCGAAAAAGTAGACAAACGTTTACAATTTATTTTGGAACATACATGTTTATCAACAATTATAAACAAAAAAAGTATTTAGAATATTTACTATGACTATAGAAACAAGGAAACAGTTTCCACTTCTGTATCATTTCCTGGCAATCCTTTTTCTAGCCTTCGTCGTGACTCATGTTTTTTTCCGGTTAATATTAACTTAAATTAGGTTAAGGCGCAGTGTTTACGCTTGGCATGACCAAAAGCCTGGTTTATATCTGCCCACATGCGTTCGGTTCCCTTCTCTGAGGAATTAATCCGACCCAGATGATGGTCTGGGTAACCGATCGAGGGTCTTGCCACAGACTTGAGGAAAGATTATGAGGATATTAATCTCAAATATTTGGTAAGTATTAAGGAAGAACTTCAATATCAATGAGGGCACCCAAAACTACATAGATAATGATAATATATCACTATAAACGCAATCAACATATTGATATTACAATTATAATAAATATAACAGCATAACATTGAAAGACACATATAAAGAAATATAGCTCCCTTTGTATCCTTAACAAGAATATATAGTGTAAGAGAAGAATTCCATACTGAAATGTATAAGAGAAGAAGATGTATGAACTGTTATGAAAGAGCATAACATGATGAAACTATATGGAAAGACGATTCAGCAGCAATTATCCAGAATGTAAAGACGGAGTGTACAGGGAATTTACGGTTGCATCTTTGATCTGGCAGCAATAGGGTACCATTTAAAGCAGGGTCCTTTCAATATCTGAGAATTCAATCGAAATCCGATGAAAACTGTAGTGATTACAAGAACTTACCAGTCGAACATCTGCAGAGGCTATTTGCAATTGGACACGGAAATTATAAATTTTATAGGATACCATCAACGGACCAACCCAAAAAATCCCTGAAATTGATACAATTGAAATTGATATGGGAAGATTAAATCTTACACGGAACCAAAGTTGTTCAGAATGGTCTAAAATGTAGAATGAGAGAGAAAATTTTGATTTTAGAGACCAAAAATTTTCTTTCTCCCGAAAGTGAAAACAATGCTTCCGCTACCTTTAGGTAGACTCGGAAGCAAAATATTAGTTAGGTACCTTGAAAGTTTTCGAGATCTCAATTTTTTAATATTTCAGTTAAGGTTTGTTACACATTAGGTTAGATAAAAATTTAGGTTACGCTTCTAGCATCGGCTAGACCCCGATATAATTTATTATCCAAGTTTCATGAACTTAGTTGATAACGTAGTTTCGGAAAAAACCTCTAGACGGCGGATGGATTTTTTCCGATTCTTGGAAGGCTTGTGTTACCGTTGCCTTGCGATCTCAGAAGCTAATTTCTTAGCTATTCAACCTATGAAGCCGAAATTTGAAATGGAAGTGAAAACGTAATATATAATAAATATATATAAATATAAATGAATGAACAAATATATATATATATATATATATATATATATATATATATATAGGTAAATATAGGTAAATATGTACATGTAGAACGTTTTTTCTACCTCTCATTAAAAACAAATCTTCAACACCGATACTTCTCTAGAAAAACGCTGCAAATTATTTCACAAAGGTTTATTATTTTTTCAATTGAGTATGATCGTAGTTTTATTTGGCTTGCGTACGTCATAAGGCCCGTCCAGACTCCTCGGCGTGTCCTATTTCGAGTTGCCACAACCTATACTTCTATAATTATATACGCATGTTTATATTTCTCGATTTGAGCTCCTATCTATTCAAATAATTATTGCCTTAATAATATCATTATCTAAGTACGTACGAAAAGTCGAAAGGATATGTTATTAAATATGCGTAGGCAAAGCAATGGTATTAACACACAAATATGACCTAGAAAAAAACATATATTCATGCCTCGAAGGAACATGAAATTCGAAAGCAATACAAGTGTAGGAAGTTTTCCACGCCACCCTGGAGGTACTCCCTAGGTCTCGTTACCTCACAACCGGAGGATCACCACCCTATTACGAGTACACTACCATATTATCACTCATATTTTTTCATCAACATTCATTTAAAAGTTGTGCATTTTGCGATGAGTGAATTTTGTCCTAACAAGAGAATAATAATTATTAGGTCGTGCATGATCTGCGCTGGTTAAGCGTGCCAGGCGTGCGCACGAACGTCAGTCTAACACTCAAAGCCTCGAAAAAGACACTTTTTCACCTATTTGTGGCTCATAGCACCCATGGGTGTGGAGCGATCGAGATGGCGAGAAGTTAGGACCAACTAGACCCCAAGTGGAGTCTATGTGCGAAAGAACGGATTTTTTAAGTCAATTCTAAGGCCTTTTATGGCCCGGGCGGCGAACGGTGCTCGATGGACGGCAGACGGATATGGCTAATTTGGATTCTACGCACTTTGAAACGTAAAATGAAAAAGTTTGAGGGGGGGGGGGGGGGGTTATAATTTTTTTTTGCTATACGATCACATAGGCTTATTATTGAAAATAATAAACCAAAATTCGGTCCCCAAGCGATTACGGCTTTGAGAGGTTTTACTGTAATGTGCATTTCCGAATAGCTCGTCATTTTCACCTACGACCCAACTTATTTATACTTTTTCAATGTTTTATCATTGTTTGTCCACAGTCTGGTCCCTCAGCCAGCCACTCTTATCTCGAAACAAACATTTCTGTCTCCCGAAAGTTCATTTCCTTTGGAAGTTTCGTTCTTCAAGAGTCGATATTTAGGTATACCACTAGACATCTGGTTCCCTTTATGACTTCATCGAGCGGTGTGAGAATTGAAAAGCAATTTCATATTGTGTAATGGATTTCAAATTGAACTTTTAGTTTGACTCTTCTTTACAACATCCATACATAACGATCATAGTACTAATATTTACCATAGGTTCTTATTTTTGAAGGGCTTAGCAACCTAATAATTGAATAGTGTAAAAATAATGCATGTGGGATGACCAAAGTGAAGGAAACCTTCATTTTACTATCAAATAAAACATTTATCAGGCGCGTCCGCGGCTTTTTCCCGAAAATACAAGACCAAACTATATGAAACTTGTGTTAAAAATCACATTTGGGGTCTAGATGGTCCTCCAGAAGCTCAGCATCTATTTTTATCAACAATAAAGGGTTGTATTAAAGGGTTAAACATTAAAAAAATCGAGATCTCGAAAATTTTCTAACTAACAGTTATAATTTCTTGCTCATTAATGATAAATTTAATCCCAAAGAATCGATTAAAACCACCTTTCCCTAAGGGCTTGAACACCGGAAAACAACCTTCGATAGAGAAATCACGAGTTACTAGGGGATCTATTGAATAGACGATCAAGCTCGAAATTCCATCAAAAATCGATAGATAGTGATACCTACTGGAATACATAAAAATGCCAATATTGGAAATATTAGGTGATATAGTTCCAATGGAATTGATTATGACGTTGCAAAATCGAGTTTATTAACTATTTTCCCTGCGGAAGTACCTACTATTGAAGTATTGGTACTTAGATGCTAAATTTCATCTGTTAAATTGTTTCCAAGTCTACCTATAGGTAGCGAAAGCATTGTTTTCACCATCGAGGGATTTAAAAGTTGTGGTCTCCAACAATCTTGTTGGACGTTGTTTTTTTACAGGGATAAAATTTCCACTCGCATTTTACGTATTAGACTATTCTGAACAACTTTCGTTCCGTGTCTTTCTCTCTCTATCTCTGTGTATTTGTGTGTATGTCCGCAAGTCCTTAAAACAAGCTTAATTTCCAAAATATTCAAGCGGTTCTTATGAAATTTTCATGGTATATGCGGGTTAGGGTGTCTCCCATTAGTTTCGATGTTCCCAAATCAATACTTCACTCAGCGCATGCGCAAACGTGAATTCCATCAACCATCATTTTCTCACGCCCCCGTTTTCTGATCTCGCTCAAATTCGGAGGATAGGTAGAAGAGGTTAGTTTGAGCATTCCCTAGCAATTTCAACATAATCCTGTCACTAGTAGCTACTGCGCATGCGCGAGTATGTATTCCTTGTTAAACGAACCTAATTTTAACAGTTTTCAAATGATTTTGATGACATTTTCAGGAAATGTAAGGGTTAGGCTGTAAAAAGTTCACTAATATTCCTCCATACTTCTCAAATCATTACTCCGTTTTGCGCATGCGCAAATGTAAATTCCTTCAAGCATGGTTTTTACGCCCTAGTCGTCCAATCCCACTCAAAGTTGCTGCATAGTTGGGGGACAATGGTTTAATTATTCCATGTTAATTTCAACCTGATTGAATCATTATTAGCTCCAGCACATGCGTGAAAGTGTAACTTCAGGAGCAAGGTCTAGTTTTCATCAGATTTTTATTACACTTTCTGGGAATTTTTGGGTAGATTGTATCCCACCAATTTCAATTTTTCTCAAATCATTGCTCCATTCTGCGCATGCGCTAACGTAAATTACCTTCAAGCATCATTTTTACGTTTTTCTAAACATTTTTACTGAGAAGCGTAAAATTTCGGGGTCTTGGAACTGTAAAAATGTGAACCCTTCTTAGAGGCACGATGCTTTATGATCTGACCTTTTATTGCATGCGGGGTTTAATAATTATAGATCAATGATCTGCATAGTAGGGTTATCTATAACAGAAACAATCAACCATTGTGTAATAATTTGCAGCGTTTTGTAGACAAAATTGTACCCAGACTTAGAAAACTGAACATTAACATCTACCAAAATTATGAAATTCCGATAATAGGTTAAATAAATCACTGATTCTTACGAATCCATAATCGAGATCATGTTGCACTGGAACGTGTTTTGAAATCACAGCACCAATAAGAACCAGGAAAAGGATCGGTAACGTACCTACAACTCGAAAAAAGAAAAACAAACACTCTCTGATGAACACATCTTAGTGTTGGTTGTAAAACCAGTTAACCGCTCGAAGAAACGAAGAAATACCGATAGGAAGGCCAATATGGCTTTAGTTTCCCTTCTCGCTTAGATGAATGGCAGCAAGCAGAGCCCCAGGAATAAACGTGGTTGGAACTGACAGGGCCCATTAGCTGCCCCTTTACCACCTGTCCTCTCCATGTCAACAGTAATTGTCACCTCTATCACACTCTATATAACCTTATTTATTAACCCCAGGAAAGGTTCTGCCTTCAGAATTTACGGCAGATTGATTTTATTTATTGCAAATATTTTACTGCTCGTTTTCATGGCTTTCATTTCAGTCTGTTAGACTTTTGATCACGAAAAAACGGCATCCAAAAGATTAGGTCAACTAAAAAATATATATTTATACTTGCTTTATGTATAGGTGTATATTGTGTGAAATCAGCCTTTTTGTAAAAAGCCTAGCCTATCTAAAATACGCCGCCTTTTCGTAATAAAAACGTTGGAATGACAATCAGCCTGGTATTTTTTAGCTTTTTTGTAAAGAAGCTGGAAGAGCTCAGCCTTTTTACCAAAACCATTCTATTTGACAAAAGGGACCTGTATGTCCAATAATTTGTATTTTTACTATTTGACTGGGATTGACTACTTGATGTTATGTTTTTTGAGATGCGAGCTTGCGAGCATCCAGATCACCTAACTAAATCCAGCATTCTGACCTATATGTCCAACTGATTGTCATTCCAACGTTTTTATTACGAAAAGGCGGCGTATTGTGAAAAGGCTAGGCTTTTTGTAAAAAGCCCGATTCCACACACAAAAAAAAAATAAAAATTATATATATATATATATATATATATATATATATATATATATATATATATATATATAATTCAGGATAATCTTCTTGACTAGTAAAAATTCGATATAAACGAGATTTTTTTGAGGTAGTGACCAAGCTAGTCTTGGGTTTCAATGTAGGTAGGTAGTTTTTTATTTTTCCTAATAGCTACGTTCGGCCCTTGATACGAGCCCTATTCATGCTTATATATTGCCTGGTAGGTAGTTCTTAATAATGCATTGTATTTAGCTGATAGAAAATAGAAATATTGGGTCCCATCAACTCGGAAAACAAACATTACAATAATTGTGTATAAAACTGACTTGGGATGGCATTACAACAAGTCAGTTTTGCAGTAATGCTATCCCATGGCCAACAAGGCCATGTTGTAATGCCATCCCAAGTCAGTTTTATACACAATTATTGTAATGTTTGTTTTCCGAGTTGATGGGACCCAACATTTCTATTTTCTATAAGCAAATTACAATGCATTATTAATAACTACCTACCAGGCAATATATAAGCATGAATAGGGCTCGTATCAAGGGCCGAAACGTCGCTATTATTGAAAAATAAAAAACTACATTGAAACACAAGACTAGCTTGGTCACTACCTCAAAAAAATCTCGTTTATATATATGTGTGTGTGAGTATAGGTAGATATTGCTTATAGCATAGTTATGATTTATTTTTTAAAATGTTTATATTGATCGTTGATATACTCCAAGTGCAAAGATGTTTAAAGATTTTGTTTGGCAATTTTAATTATTTCTTCTGGCTTTTCGGAAAGCAAAATACCCAATCGGAAGGCAACGACCTCATTATTATTTTGATTTGCTGCTGTTGTTGTTAATGGTGCAGTTTACGATTCAAGTCAATCAACATTTATTTCTGGCAGAAATCTAATTGAAAAATGATGCCTGAAAAGTAATGGTTCCCTGAGGGTGACGAGAAGTTAAACCGATTCGATCGAAATAACCGGAGCTTCCTGCTCTGTCTGAAGTCATTATTTTCTGAAATGCTGAAAAATCACGGAGAAATTACTATCCCTGCTTATTGTTGTGAAAAAAGAAGTGCGTTTGGGCTTTGAAGTTTCGGAACTGAGTTAATTGTGATTTGAAATGTCAAAAAGTAAGTACCTACCAGCGCTTTTCATACCCTTAGATATTTTTTATTCTGAAATCGGCTAAAGTATCTGGGAGCTTTATGTTCGGATGTACTTAGCTCGGAGTCTCTGCTGATATAACCCCCCCTGCAAAAATAGTTGCTTTCCATTTTCTTGTGTAGTGTGCCAGTTATTTTTGATATCGCCATTGTCAAATAAAGTATACCTACTGCAATTCACAAACTAGGTCTTAGGGCGTACAAACCTGAGTAGGCTTTTAAACCACTTTCTCATACACTGCTATTATTATTCACGCAAGTGATGGACAAAACATCTGCCGATTATGACAACATGAAGGATTATAGACTGATTATATTTGTTAATTTACGAATCCATTTTATTTGGTTTAGGTAGTTATTCATTTTCAAATTGGAACCGACAATCATTTCAACCTTCTCACCCTTACTTTCAATATCAGTTTCTGTCAACTGTGCTCACCATTCTGTAATTCACGCTAACGAAGGAATTGGAGGTAACCGTCCAATCGGTTCCCCATAATCTTCAAATCTAACGCTCGTTCGCTGATCATGACGGTAGCTGCCCCGGGCATCGCGTGTATGTAAGTTGAAATAATGGAGCCATCCACCACTCTCAGATTCTTCACTCCATACGCTCTGAGACGAGGGTCCACCACTGCGGTTTTATCATAGTAGGACCCATTTTGCAAGTGCAGCATAATTCTATAATTGGTGTCAAGTATGATTTTTGACTTTGAATTGGATGATTCGTTTAGGTTGATACCACGACTGTTTGTCTTCTGAACCTCGACATTGTATCATCTATATATCTGAATCCAAGTCCACTTGGTCGGGGTGAGTGGCGCGGTTATTCGGGTCCAGTCAGTCGAGTCTAGTCCGTCGAGCGTCTACCACCTGCGAGTTGGAGATCGCCGAATTACAAGGTAAGGTGTAGCATAATTCTTTACAGTTTCCGGATATTTCTGCCCGGTGGTCCTTCATATAATATTTCTGTATAATAATATTGCTAATTACCAGGTTGAGGAAATTGTAAACTAGGGTAAAGACGCTCCAGTTCCCAGCACAAGATTTTTCTTAAAGGGAACTGTTGCATTTCGTATATGAAATGTATATTGTGTAATGATGAAATTATAAAAGAATAAATGCTTATTTAAAAAAAATATATATATATATATATATATATATATATATATATATATATATATATATATATATATATTATTTGATTGTGGGTTTCGTGGTGAACCAGCTTAGTACCGTTACCCAAGGGTGAATCTTGTTCGCGCAATACTTCATTCGCCCCCACATTTGGTTTCTTCGATCCGGATTAGGTAGTTATTGTACGTAAAATAGATTTTACTCCCGTTTATACTTTAATGGATTTTTAGTCAGTCGGACTACAATATTCTTATATTACGGGTGTCTGGTTAATGAACGTGAATTAGCTTTTGAATTCATCTTCACGCCACCTATCGATTCGTGATTTTTTTTCCCCGATCATTCCATTTAAATTTGATTGAGTGTATGCTTACGGTTACGGCACATTTGGTTCTATTTGGAGAAGATTTACCTATAGCAGTCGATCGAAAATCTATTTCATCGCTAGATTTTTCTTTGTTCTCTTCGTTCATTATTTTTAATCGTCATTCTTGTTTAGTTGGCGATCTCAATTAGGTATTGTCTTGTGGGATATAACGGATTTTTCAATTTAGGTTCTTATTCTAATTTACGTTTCGCTCGGCTTTGGGATTCCAAATCTGCACGTGGTAATTCCCATGTTTCATCAAATTCAGTTTGTTACCTTTTCATCATTGAACTTATAGGCGCATGCAAGAAAACTGAAACCGCCGGAGCTGGATAAGGTTGATGGGTTTTTTGAGGAGAAACATTGAACTTTTGCTTCTCATGGATTAAGGTCACAGTTAGTAGCATTAGTTACCGGTTAGAGTTGATAGGTCATAAAGACTCTTTCGGAAGTCTTGCCTTATCTTTTTTGAAACTTGATTTGTTAACTGGGCAGCAGTCAGGTCTCATCTGACTGCAATAATAACATAGTCATTGATCGACTTTCGTTTCAGCCTATATCGATAGGATATAGCGTCTTTATTGGCATTTATGTTCATCATTGTTGAATCTTGATAAACTATTTATTTGATTTGATTTTGATATTTGTCTATTCTTTGGAGTTTTGTATTCAGTGAATAATTTAATCATATTCACATATAATATTATTAATCTTACTAAATGTATTTTTGTTCCTTGCTTATTTATCTACTTTTAATTGAAATTTAATTTGTTACTTAGTGGTTTTGTTAAAAATTTTAAATTTTCCTACGAACAAACTGGGTTGATCGTTTCCCTTTCATTGCTTCCTATTTCTATTTTCCTATTCCTTATCATCACCTATGGCGGGAAGAGTGCGTGCCACGTTGATGGCAGCGAGAATCGCACAATGTGAAGCACGTTTGACAGCCATTTTAGAATTCTCAAGGAACATTAATGATAGTAATCGTGCTTTGTTCATCACCCAAGTCAGTTCCGTCGTGGAAATGAGAGCGGAGTATATCGAACTCGATAGGGCTCATGAGGAGGCAAAATTGGAAATAGATGAGAATTATAATCCAGATATGAGCGGAGTCTCGAATTTTTTTGGATGCAGCGGATGAAATTCAAACAGCCCTCAATGTTATTCGGGAAGAACAGTCACAAAACCAAACTCGCGTAAATGACACTGTTCGATCGGAACCAGCAACGTGTAGACTGAAACTGGAACCAATAAGAATCATGAATTTCGATGGTTTTTTTGAAAATTGGGTTCCCTTCATTCAGTCGTTTACCGATTTGATCGAAAAAAACGACTCGTTGTCTAATCTTCAAAAGGTTAACTATTTAGTTTCGCATTTGGTCGGCAGTGCTAAAAGTATAGTACTATATTGCTACTTAGCAGGTATTCCCTCGACAGAGAAGAATTATGTCACTTTGAAAAGGTGTTTCGAAGATAATAGGGCATTAGGTCATTATTATTTAGACAAGCTTCTGAATTTTAAACCCATTTCTCAAAAATCGGAAAAGGGACACAATTCATTCCTGGAAGGCTTCATCGGGGCGGTTGCTGCTGTAAAAAAATTGAAAATAGGGCATATTTTCGATTTCTTTCCGTTACCTACATATCGCGGATAAGAAAATGGATCCTGAGACATAACGGTACTTTAAGATGGCATTTCGTAATGAAGAGGTACCACAATTTGATAGTTTGGTATCTTTCGTTCAGGAAGCAAGTGAAGATTCTGGCGCGCTCTAAAAGATTTGCGCAACTCCCACCTATTTCTCAGAGTAAAGGTAGTGGAGTAAATACGAATTTATAGATAGGTGCCAAGCTTTTTTGGAATTGGCTCCAAAACAACGATATGAATTTGTTAAGAAAAATATACATTGTTATAGGTGTCTATCAAAGTCACATATTTCACCCGTGACTGTGAAGTCAATTTGAAATGTTCACAATCCGATAATCGTCATAACAGTTTATTGCATTTTATCACTAAGGTCCAACCGTCCCCTCACCATCCCCTTCAACATCGGACGTTGTTTCGCCGCCTGATGCTACTATGTCGCTGACCTCTATGTCGAATTTAAAATCATCTACTTTGGTATTGTTAGCAACTGCTCAAGTTAGAGTGTTGGATCGTATAGGAAAACCGACAGTATTGAGAACTTTGCTTGATGGAGGTTCGCAGTCACATTTTGTATCTAAAAGCTGTTGTGAGCGATTAGGACTTGCAACACGCCCTTGGCACTAATTTGTGAAGTGCTTGGGAAGGACACTGTAACGATTCAAGAGCAGCTATGTCATTCACATACCATTCAATGGTGAAGCAGTGGGTGAGCTACTCGATCAACGCCTTGGTGATGGATGAGCTAACAGAACATATATGCCTGTGGTCTCAATAAATTCCAAGTATTTATCACATATAACCCCCCTTGAGTTGGCCGATTAAACATTTGATGATCCAGGACCAATATTGACCTCTCATCGGTGCTGCCTTGTGGCCAATAATCATTGGTACAGGCAAAGTTGAAGGGCCATCAGCCAATACTCCGTGTGCTCTGAAGTCATCACTTGGATGGTTGGTTATGGGTTCGGTTTCGATTGCTTAACACAGTCCGACCCCAAGTTCGTTCCACATTTCTGTGGACGAGAAGCCATTGGACCAATTATTAGAGAAATTATGGTCATTTGTGGAATTTTGGTCAGGAGAGGAGGAATTTTGGTCGACAAGGGGTATTGTGCACATCCCGGACTTGGTTAAGGTTTTTGTTACCATCAGAGTGAATACCCCTAGGCCGTAGCCATTTCTCCTATTACCCTTTTCCAGAGCGACCCTTATGACGTCGCTGATGCGAGGATACCTATCTTTGACAGCATCAAAGTGTAAGGACCGAGATCATTCGGTCTTTAATGGGTTAAAAGTCCATTTGACTCTGCCTCCCGACAAACCTTGGCGAGGTGGGTAGGGGAGGTACTCGGAAGTGCAGGAGTAGATAGTGATAGGAGTAGGTACCTACTACGACCTTTTAGGTGGGTATCGATTGTGAATAATTAATTATGCTTTCTTGAGCTTGTAGCTACATTAGTGACTCCCACAATTACATCCGTAATTAGTGGTTAATAGTCTCAACAGTTTTTGGTGCTTGTACCTGCATTCGCGGCTTGCACTCTTACAGCTATAGTTAGTAGGTACTTAGATTCATATAGCAGCATATAGGTACTACACATAAATCTGGTAATTAACAGCAGCGTGTTCTCCTTCCAGGGAGAAACGTCATCTGGGTATGGGAAACAGATTTTGCCCTTATGCTTGTTAGACAACCGCTGCGCTACTATGCTGTATTCATATTACATTGTATTGTTTGTACTTTCACTGTTTTTGAGTTTTGCGTCCCAGTGTTTCTGGGTTGATTTTCATATTATTCCTCATAATTACCGGACTATATACGAATTATGTGTTTCTTGTGTACATCAGTGGCTCGCACACTTACATCCATCATTAATGGTTTAGAATATTAACAGTTTTCTGTGCTGGAAGCTGCATTTATGGCAAGCACTCTTACAGTTATAGTCAGTACTTAGATTGTTGTATCAACACATACTATTTTAAATCTGGTAATTAACAGCAGATTGTTCTGCTTCCAGGAAGATACGTCATCTGGGTTTGGGAAACAGCTTTCCCACTCGTGGTGACGCCTCAGTGGTCATGCGTGCTAGCCCACCGCCGTGCTACTATTACCGTGCTTCATATTACATTGTCATAGCATTTTTGTAGTACCACCTGTTTCAAGGTAACATGTGTTGTATCTATCTAGTTTATATGCAGGTACTGCATTTGTCCTAGCGTTTCTGAGTTGAGCTTTTTAATGATTCCTCACGATTACAGGAATATTTATGAATTGTTGTTTCCTTCCCTTCTAGGCGTACCTTCAGGAGTTATCTTGGATATGCCATTGAACTATGGGCATACATGCCTTACTGTTATCCTGATTAGGGTCCTTCACGACCCCATCTCGGATTTAGACATCCCACAGTAGAAAGGGAGTGTGAGAGGGGGCCATACGACGACGGAAGGATGCGGGTGATGGGGACCTTAGTATGGTCTGGAACCTGCAGCCTTCCTACTCTGCCCCGGGATAAAGGAGCATAGGAGAGGTGCTGAGACTGAAACTTTTTCTCTCTGCTCTCCATCGTGTGAAGGGGGTCTAGCTGTCCAGGTCTGGACTCGGCAGTCTATGGGTTGCTCTCGTGCTGTGGCTCTTCAAATAACTACATTGTTAAACCACCCTGCAGTGCCCCTAGATATAATTGATGAATAAACGAACTTCCTAGTGAAGTTCATTCATAATTATGTCAGGGGCACTATAGGATGGTTTACGCCCGCCCATTTCCCGACCCAGTATCATAGGGATAGGACTATTTCAATTAATGAAGATTTGGGACCACGGACAGTGCTGCCAACGTGGCCGGGCTCAATATTGGTTGGCAAGACCTCCTGGAAGGCGTTCGTCCCAATAAGTTTTGAATTTTCTTTTCAAACTGGTCCGACGCCGTGGCTGGGGCCCGCTACATTAGTAAACCACCCTCTAGTGCCTCTGACATAATTATGAATGAACTTCACTAGGAAGTTCGTTTATTTATCAATTATTAGTTCCTCACGGTGGTTATGTATGTGCTGCATATTTGGGTGTACTCGTAGTAGTCCTGGTAAAGTGGTTTTCCCAAGGGATGAAACTGCTCTTCTTTTAGCAACTTAATAAATCCATTTTGCAAATGTAAAATGAAATAAAATTACAAAACAGCGTCTCAATAAATATTCACAAATAATTTCCTTAATCTCAGCTGCAAACTAGGGTTATGATTCAATATCCCTTACTTCCAGTCTCCATACGGAACATCCATCGAGTCCAACACTTCTGTGGTCATAGTGAACAAAAGATGGAAAAAAAGGTAAGGTCATTATTTTTTTAATCCAAAATGGATCCTCTGGGTCACAATGGAGGGATACTGAAATACAGTACCCAAAATCCCTCGACCATCAATAAAAAAGAAAAAATGACATTATTTACTTGCTACGCTCTACCTTGAGCTTCTCGTGTTTGGAGCTCCACAAACTGTTGCAGTGGCGTGAGGTGATCACGAGATGCCCCTCTCACACTGAAACAGTCAGGTAACCCACAAAGAGGGGTCTCACACACACATGCACTCGCAAACACACACATATACCAGCAGCTAGCTGCCCCAGTCATCTTTAAATTCAGAAATCTGTCTTCTGATTCTCTAACCAATACCATACTTCTCCTACCTTCCTTCTTCTGACGGAACTCCACGTATTGGGATGAAATCCTAAATGAGCGTTACCCACATATAGGTAATTTAAAAAAAAAAAAAAAAATTATTTGAAAGATGAGATTAATTTGAGATGGTATGTATTAGTATTTTTCGCGAGACACGTGTCTTTGATTTTTAATTAAACTCCGAAGTTTTGATGATGTCAACAGTGCACATAACTGGATACACGAAGTGTAAAATCCATGAGTCCATTGAGACAACCTAACAAGTGACCTTGATGACACTGGTGAGAAACACTCCACCACAAGCTCCACCATCGCTGTGTGACAAGAGCAGGAGAGTTGACTGTACAAAGAAACATTCCTGCTCTATAAGCGACCATTCTGTTTACATTACAACTGCAAGCAACCGAGTTTTATTATTTTTTATATTCAAAACTTTTCTTTATTGTACTAAAATGAGTGATGTTGAAAGCAGTACGTTTCTTTCAGGGCACGAGTGCAACTCAACTTCTACTCAATCAACAACTTCTATCAGCTACAGTGAATGGTACCTTAGCAGCATCAAACCAAAGTTTTCTTTTCTGAGGATCACGGGGGATTACAATAGAAATGTTTCTTCCCGTGTTTATTTCTAGCAGTACAACATTCCCGCATAAAGCTCTGGTGTTTACTCATTCTATTCTCTCCAAACAATTGGAGAATACAGAAATAATAATAAGCTCAACTCAAGGAAAAACACGCAATACGAAAAGTCGGACAAGATAACAGTTATCACAGGAGGACTTAGAAGATTTGAGTTGATCTGTGGAGGAAGAAGCTCAAAATGTGACGTCACCAGTGTGCAGTAGGTAATTTTAGAAACTATGTAAACATTCGGGATTTCGCCTGCACCATTTCACTTACCCCGTCAGTAATGGGGAAAAAAAAAACCTGGAAAAAATTTGAAAAATTCACATTTGTGAGTAACGCTCATTGTTCCACGGGACTTGGTGTACCGGGGCAAATCCTCTCACCCCATGGGAGGTCCAGGCAAACCAGTGTGAACCTCTCTTCTTCCACCCACAACCAATCTTAACAAGTTAGGGTTTTTATTAGTCAAGGAGTCAAAAAGTTTTATTCGCAACCTATAGAGTACAAGGCGAGTTAAATTCACAATTGAACATTTATTAATTTGATAATAATTATATCCATGGCCAGTCAACATTTTTCATAACCAATCGAGTAGAAAACCAGCACAACCTCACAATTGAATCCACAACAATAATAACCAAATCAACTAACATATATGTAGCTTTCAAACCTTATTTTTTCGATTAACGCTTTATGTAAAAAGCCGATTGTACAGAAAAAATAGGATAAAAAAATATTAAAATATGAACGAAGACAACTAAAAATTTAACCACTTCTTGACAGCAATGATCACTGCGCATATGATAAATTTGTATCAATGCAAAACACCATAACTGTTCGCTCAAGTTTTATGAACTTTTTTCGGGATTACTATATTTCCAAAGAGTTGAATCTTAGTCATGCTGTGGCGGCAAGCACTAACTTGGAATCTAACAAACAACTATCTTTACGATTAATGGGCTCTGATTTTATCAGTAGGAATCGAAATTGAAAGATTGTGTCAATGCCATGAATCGTGCGTTTGTTCAAACGTCAAATTCGTAGTGAGAAGCTTAATGCGGAAACAGTGCGGCCAATTTTTATAAATTGTCAGAGATTTTGAATTTGAGTGAAGGTCAGTTACTAGGAGATCTCAACGCGTTCCATAGCTAACAGAACACAGTGGTTAACGTGTAACGTACGTAATAGGTAAGCGAAGGAAGCTATACTGTCCTTCCTACTTGGTATGAGGGTTTTTGAAACGTTTGAAATGAAAAACTGACGACATGAAACCTAAATGGCGCTGTCAAAGTAGGTAGGTAAATGATATGTTTTCAAATTTGGTGTGACTCAGATTACATTTTTGAGATTATTTCATTCAATGGATGGAATAAAACAAAACCTTATTGAGATAATAACGACCAGGGTAGTAGAATTACTGTGACAGTTTAATACGAAATACATTATAAATATAATAATTAAATCAATTAAACTTAAGCGGTAATGTTAGTGGCGATTGATATTAACGATGTGTACAATGTACAAAATCCCATTGGGGCTACGATAATTGCGTAAAGAAATGATGAGAGGGAAACATGGCGGAAAATTCGTTGGGTCGTCACATCGCGTGTCAAACGTCGAGATCGTCATCTGAATCCATAGCTGCTCTTCTTCTATCAAACTGGAAAAATACAATATTTTCTTATTACGATTAATGCAGTTATATTTGAACCTTTTGGAAAGAACCCCTGTAATGTAAAATGTTCCAATAGAATACGTTTCCCCGACTTTTTCAAGATAGTAGGGCATAATCAATTATTGAATTGTAGAATATATGTTGTAGAAACCCCGAGACTTGAATTACTGTAGGAACAGGAAATCTCCAAGAATACGGCATGTATCGACAGGGGTGATGGGGGGAGGGGGGTGGAATATGAAAATAAATTTGATTAGGATTTATTATTTTCAATTATAAACACCTTTGTAATCGACCAGATTAGTTAATTATTTACACTAAATAAATATCAGGATGATTTTTTTTTAGATAAATAAATAAAACCAGAAAAAACTTACCCAAGCTTTTTAAGCGAGGTAGGTTCTGTGTTCAATAAAAGTTCCAGTCATGCAGCATGATCTTTTGAACGAATTTTCGTAAATTATCGTACTATATATTATCATCTGTTTTGAAAATTGAGGAATTTTAGGGAAAAGAAATTGATTGTTAACAACCAATTTTAACTAAAAAAAAAACTCGTTCTAAATAATATTTTGCGTTTCAATACGAGATTGTGGTTTTTTAATTTTTTTTTTTTAATCGATTTTTCAGCACATTTTAATGACATTTAAGTAAGTACATTTTTCAGCATTATTTTGTACATGCATTTTTTAATGTTCTATTTTATGTATAGTTGATAAATTATTTGAGCAATTTTCGGCTAGAAAATTTTTTTTTTTCATAACTTTTTTTGAAATTTGACAACTTTAATGTGCTCAAAAAATGATGGCTAACGATGCGAGCTGCGGCTCTTTTCGTTTGAAAAGCTTGAATTTTCGGCACAAGAACGGAATTTTTATTTCAATCTTAAGGAGTGTTATCGTCTGGAAGGACATATATATGAAAATGTTAAACTTTAGGATTCGTTTCAGAATATCTCAAAACAGATTTCAATTAAGAAAATTTTCGGAAATTTTGAAATAAAAATTTTTGGAGCCATTGCAATAGCATAATTTTTTACGAAAATTCGCTAAAACTCGTCTGGCCACAAAATATTAGCCCAGGAGCCAAGACCGAAAATAGGTAGTAATGTCAGGAGAAGGCTTAAGATCATATTTTGAAAATTTAGTCCGTTCTGAGTGAGAAAATCTTGGTCTGCCATCCCAAAATTGGAGGAATACAAAATGGCGGCCGTCTTAAAGACGGCTTATTTTGCCTATTTTAAAGTGTTTATCTAATAATTCCCACAGTACATCCCACAGAAATGTTTATACGTAGCAAAGTTGTAAAGCGGTAGAAAAAAAAAAATTGATCTAAAAGCGGACGATTAAAAATCGGGCTAATTTTAAGAGGTCCCTCTCTCCTTCCCCCATCGAGACTTTCTAGCGGTCATAATATTCAGGCTTGCAAACCCCATTCGATTCAGAGTTAAATACTCTCAAAAGTTCATATCGAACAAGGGTTTGCTCAGACCGTTTCCCATTAAAGTACAAAGTAAAAGGCCGTTTTGCGAACTTGATGTGTAAAATGACATAAAATAAATTAGTTCTGCTGTAAGTCAATGGGGAAAGGTCTCAGCTAAAATATGCTCGATATGAACTTTTGAAAGTATTCAATCTTGAGTGGAATGTGCTTTGGCAGATTGAAATCAGACCAACATTAACGCCACTCGGTGATTTGAAGGACAAAAGTCTTGACGAGGGGAGGAGAGGACTGACGCAAAATTAGTTCTATTTTCAATTGTCAATAATTCCCTTATTTCGAGAGATAATTCATAGTTTTTGGGTCGAAACTTGTTGGTTTTTTTATGCTCTACATCTTGGCTTTGTATAACAATATCTATTGGATGCAAGGTTTATGAATTATTAGAGAATAACTTTAAAATTGGCCAATTAAGCCAACTTTATGAGGCCATAATTTTGAATTTCACCAATTTCGAGATAGAAGACAAGGTTTTCTCACTCAGAAAGGACTAAATTTTCAAAACCTAATCTTGAACTCACTCCTGAAATTACCATCTATTTTCGGCCTCGGCTATATAGGTGGGCAAAGATAACTGCGTCCTGCCCCATCGACCTACCTGCAATTTCCCTCCAACCGCATGACTCATGATCTGAGACATTGAACAGTAACATCCTTTTGCCTGTCCCGTTAATGGAGGGGTGTGCATGGCATTGTAAGGGAGTGCAATGGGATAGAAGAGGTAGCTTGCCTCTCTGTTTTCACTCAAAAGTATTTTTCAGTCCTACTACAAAAACAAAGTTATTGCAGATAGGTGATTATTAGATTCCAGTCATGTCTTTTCGAAAATTCGCTAAAGTTGATTAAAAAAAAAAAAAAAAAAAAAAAAAAAAAAAAAAAAAAAAAACGAAATTCCCTACCATGTCCTATTTATTATTTTTGATAAATGGAATTTCGTACATCTCAACTCTTAGGCCCCGTTCGAAAGAACTGGATAACCCCAAACTCTGAGGAGACTCCCAAGTCTCGGTAAATTTGCTGTTTGACACAAAGCAATGAGTAATCGATTTTTTCCTATAGATACCACGGAGTTAAGAGAGGGCTATTAGACATCTCGATTTGTGAAGTGTGTCAGAGTTTCGAGACTCTGTGGCTCTTGTTCCCCAATAAGGTTGAGAAAGAAAGCGCAAGCTAAAACAATATGGCTCCACACTGTCACATATTTCCTTGATTCCATACTTCACCAATTTCACCATCGATCATTCTCAATAAACTAACATGTGACGTTCCTATTTTCTAAACCGATGATGTTCAATGAACAATTCTTGATGATATGATGATCGTGATTATGATTTTGAAGACTTAGCATTATCACTGGTAGATATCTCTCAGGTTTCAGAAGTGCAAAAGGAGCGGGACGGAGCTGCAACTGGCTGATGCGAGACTGGGGCGTTCGCTGCCCCCTCCCCTTCTCTTCCCCCTCTCATAGGTAAAACAAACCCAGATCATGATTCCCTCTTCACCACGGGCTTCCACGAATTCACCTATGGGAGGGGGAAAAGGAGGGGAGGGGGCCGAGAACGCCACAGTCTCGCATCAGCCAGCCACTACCCCTGTCCCACTCATTTTGTACTTCCAAAACCTGAGAGAGATCTACCTCGACCACGATCCACTCTGAGAATTCTGTAACCAATAGAGGAACTATGATTGTTATTTTTATGAATCAACAAAGTTTTGGTAAGTTATAATAACACAAAGGGCAAGAGGTTAATATCACATTTAAAAAAAAAAAAAACTACTTGCCATAGCTTTAGCTATGACTCAGTTTACCTACATACAAAATTTCACTGTTGCTTGGTTCTGTGTCTTCATATTTATGATCTAGTGAGGTTGTAGAGGAGGGACTTCACTAGATCAAAAATTATACGTAAGATATGAAACATTCAAGTTGATAATTCATCAATCGATTTCAATTCTCCAAGGCACAAAAGTAGCCTCACCTGACTAAGAGGTAAGTCAGGTTTAAAATCCCAATTGAAGCTGAACTGAAGCCCTAGTGAAAACCGAAATGCGCATTACAGCCAAAGAAGACCAGCCAAAAATATCGTTATGAACGTAAAAGTTACCCTTCAGTGCAAAGGTTTATCTTTTTATGAATGTCAGTGTTATCCAAATATTTGATAATAACGTAGTTTTATCACAGTGTTGCTCAAAATGCAACAATAAGTCTAAAATAAAGAATAATTTTGCGTCTGATAGTAAATTCATATGCTTTTTGTCGTGTATTTCGTCCTAAATGCTAAGTCCATGGTGTTTCACGGAATAATAAATTCTACAGAGTGACTTTGTCAAACCCCTCCATTTTTAAAGCGAATTTTCGTAGAAAATGAAACTATTGCGATGGCTCCAAAAATTTTAAAATAAAATTTGTCTTTATTGAAATCCATTTTGAAGCATTCTGAAACGAATCCTTGAGTGTAACGCTTTTTCAAAAACACACACCATATGTATATCATTCCAGGCCATAACACTCCATAGGATTGGGATAAAAATTCTGCTATTGCGCCAAAAAATCAAGCTTTCCAAATGAAAGGATGAGTTAGTTAGCAAGCACTTTTTGAGATCATAAAAGGTGTCAAACTTCAAAAAATGTGCTGACAAAATCATTAAAAACGTAATATATATATATATATATATATATATATATATATATATATATATATATATATATATATATATATATATATATATATATATATATATGAACAGAATACTGCTCGAATAAAGTTTATTAACTATAAAATATTTAGAGTTACTCAGAACTCGGAACCAGTGAGGGGGTAACTCTAAACTCCAAGTTTCTAAGTTTTATTTCAGGGGCCCTTAGAATTAGGTGAATGCGTTTTTTTTTTTTTTTTTGGGTCCTAATTTCTTAAACGTATTTACTGTAATAATGAAGTGATTTTGAAGGACACGACGTTTTATACACGAAAAATGTAGAAGAAAAAAATTAATAATATAATAAATTGATAATAAAAATAGTAATGATAAAAAAGAAGTAAATAAATAAAAAACCCCACTGGCCTACGAAAGAAGTAAAATAAAAAGTGTGTTTGTTTACATCGTAAAAGTACATCAAATTTTTTTGTTTCATTGATGCTCAAGTTTATCGATCTACACACATAACAATAACTTTTGTGCTGAATAGAATTTCGAAAGTCCTATGAGAAATCAGAGAATTTCGCCACCACCGAAACTCGGGATCACATACATCGTTCAGCAAATATGAGCGTAGCCACCGATGTGTGCATGGCCTATAAGGGTTTTTTAAAAAAACATTTTAGATAATTTTGAAAATAATATTCAACTTCATACTGCTTCATGATTCATCCTGATGACATGGAATTACCTATATACATATGGTTACATCTACCTAGGAGATATTTAATCCCAAAGTAGCATAGGTAGGCATATAAAGTTCTGTTGCGTACTAAATCATGAATACGTTACAATGTCAATAAGTTTTACTTACTTTGACCTTAGTTTCCCGATGTGTTTGCTCACTGATTTTTTCCAGGATCCCTATTAGCTCTTCCTCGTCCATTTTGCCCATGATTTGTCCACGTTGAGCCATGGATACAAGCATATTTTCGACCATCTTGCCTTTCTCAGGTTTGCCAACAAGGAGGGTGTTCACTGTTTTCAAATAAACGAAAATAATTTTAGAGCTTTTATTTGTATTTTATATCGATTTATATTCATGTAAGTACATAGTATCCAGAGGCAGTTGTTAAAATGAATACCGCTCTGATATGCCATTTTTGTCGACAAATTACGCCAGTTTTATTGAAGGTTTTTGTTTGCATGATTTGTTAATAAATGCACCGTTACTGCTATTAGTCCTAGTAAGTACTTGAGGAAGAATGAACTCAGTGAAGTGCAGAAGAAACCGTCATAGGGGAAGATATAGGTACCTACTGAATGAATTGCCATCAAAACACAAATAGGGAACTTACTAAGGAAAGAGGTAGACAATTTTCATAGGTGCAAATCTCAATTTCTGCTCAGTACATTGCATAATATGGGCTTGCTAATCTACTTTTATTTAATTAGAAACTTGTAGTTAAGTAATTCATGTAGAAAACTGTCCCGTGTAGGGAAATAGTCATCATCACCAGTGTAAACAATGCTTCCAATTGTGTAGGAAGACTGAGAAGCAATAACCACGCTTACAATTAAAGTGCGCACACACATACACTTTTTTTTAAATTAAAACCAGTTAATTATGAGAAACTGCTCCAAAGGACACTGGTGATGAAACCACAAAGCACTCGTGTTGAGATGCGTAACTATAGTAGCCCTGTGGCACTTTTCGCGCATGGCCAGCTATGATCTTGATGTTATTTACCACCATTCCTTCAACTAAAAATATCGCTTACCGCAGGTAATTTCCGTCATACTTATTTATTTCAGCCAACCAAGCCTGCTCCATATCTACTCTGCTACTGTCAATCTGGACAACCAGGATTATAGACCAATCGGTTATGATAGCAATGATACCTGGATTCTGTTCTTTGGTCACTTGGCATATGATGAAGGTTTCTCCCTCTCCACATCCCAGCCGCTCGATGAAAGAGAACCTGCTATCTGCTTGACGACCCTGCATCATGATGTAGAATGAGACGACCGTGAGTTTGTGGTCAGTTCTACGAGATACAAGTTCTCAATTTTACCCCAACACGCACGACGGAGGGTATCCATTGTCCTACGACTTGTGCTCAAGAACACATCACCGAGTTGGCCTGGACAGCATGAAAACGTTGGTATTTACAGGCTACAATGCCCTCTGGAGCCATTCCACCCACTGGAAGCATATGGGTGAGTTCGATACCGTCTATCAAATCATGCAGTGAACACAGCAGACAAGCTGGGTTTGGGAGTGGTTGGTGTCGCTCAGTCACAGCAAGTTCTACCTAGGAAAGTCACCTGGCACCTTCCAGCTCGAGCTTTTGAGGACAAGCAGGCGCTGGTAGTGTAGAGATGGGATACTGACCGAGAGGGAGACGATCCAAACTCACTGGCTTTGACTTGGGCATGAATGAAGAACCTTGGGACACTAGATGTGAAGCCTAGCCAAGAGTGCACAGCAGACTAGCCCGTTGGTTATCTTTGCAGAAAGTATGTACCGAAGAGGCGAGGCTTCTGCTTGGCTTCAATGGAGCCTTGGTAATATGAGCTATTACTCCACCAAGGTTGACATGGTTTGTGGCAATGGTGGTTATCTCCGTAAACATACAAAATCACACAAATGTATTTTTTTTGTCAACCTACACCTTCCTGTCCTGCATTTTGCCTCCATACATATCACAGCAACATCAGATAACATAAGAACCACCACGCTGATAAGGAGAATAAGAAGTCTCTACTACTTCATCACTCTGGCGATAATGCTGAACTGTGAAATATCTACTTTTTGTGTACACTATCTTCGTACAACCAGTAACACCACAAAATTGTTTTCATCTTTCCTCCAAAGCTACATGTTTAAAAACAAAAATTTTTAAAAACCTCGTTCCTAGATGGATAAGGAAACTTCATAAAGAGGGTAGTAACACTTCAGGAAGGTTAGTGGACTCACTATTTATGAATGTAAATAACAAAGAGGCCTGATTGCATAGTTTATGTTAATCCCCAGGTCCCTTCAAGGTTTTATCAATATGGAGGTTGTTTTTTTGGGTATAACGAAATTGTACCTAACCATAAAACTCTCTCAGCATCCGTATATTTTATTCAAAATTTTGATAATTCGTAAGGGATCCCTACCTCAGAGTCAAAATATCGTTTTGTTAAATCATTTCATCCTCGGTTCAAATTAGCTCTCTTGGATTTATTCTCAAACCATGCCAAAGTGTATTAAGTAATGATCACAACCATTTGTCTCATCTGATAACTCCCCGCTGAGCGACCTGAGGTAATGATAGTTGAGTCTACAGTCAAACTCTGAAGATGTTAACTATTACTCTACATAAGTAGATTCCCTGTCATCCATCATAATCAACTCAGAATGTGCATTTGCAGTTACATCTAGTATAATGTTATGGAAAACAAGTAAAAAACATTTCTAATACATTTATATCAATATATAGGTATCGAAATTTATTTGAGTACGAGTACATATCACCACGAACTAAGGAACAGTAAACGTCTGCAAGGAGAGTAAACACGTAAAATAAGGTCGCGTTGTGTCATCACAATCCTCATTGTGACATCTCAATTTCGATTTTGGGGAGCCGACTCATTTCAATGGAATTAATTTTAAAATGATGGGAAATACTATCCGGTAGTTACGTGCTGTTCTCATACACAATGTGCTTTTGCCTTTTGCGTTAAAATTCTGGAATCTACTTGGTGAAGTACGAACCGAACTTTTAAGGTGCCTACAGATCTATCACTACTTATGTAGGTATCACTATATATGGTACTTAGGTAGGTATGTAACAACTATACAAAACTGTTACAGTGATCTGTTTAATGGAACCGCGTGCCTGTTGGTACCCCCAAAGTGCACGGGTGCGCTTGCTCTTAATCGTTGTTCAACCTTCAGAACGGTGGTCTACCTCTCTCTTCCACTTGCGTTAATAGCAATTAATATTATATAAACTCCCATTGTTTATACTAATACCTAATCCATTGCTATCCCACATACCTCTCTCTTCCCTGCGGTATTTCTTTCATCTTTAAAAGAAGTGAATATAAGAAACTAATCAACCGACAGGCTAGATAGAAAACCCCTCTGATTACCTTTCTTTTGGAGCGACAAAAGAAAAGCGTAATACATTATCCCAGTGATTGAAATCTTGTTCTACTTATTTCACCTGAGTCCCAAAATTACATCAAGAGATTGAAATATACCATAGAAACCCAAGAATTTTGATCACGACGATCGGTAGATTGTCACGGTTTCACAGCAATGGTAACCTGATTCATTAGTCACCTCACTTAGAAATCTGCAACGATCTTTGGTTATACTAAGCAGTCGAATGGATTCGTCCCTACATCCTAGTGAAAAAGCATTTAAACTCTTTATTGAGCAAAAGAAAAAATTGAAAGATGGACACCAACTAAGCTGCGAAGGTGAATTTTGCATGTGGAATTTACAAAATGAAAATACATGTGCAAAATTTTCAGAAAAGTGTGATTTATAAACTCACAGTACATAAGTGTTGAAGGTATAACTCGAGCAATAAAACATGAAAGCTCTTACATCTCGCTCTGGCGTTTTGATCAAGAATTTGTGCGAGAATGCCATTCTTCATGTCCTCCTGTGCCTTCTTCTTCTCTTCCATAGCTTTGTTGTCCCCTGCATTGTACTGCCCCTTTAACAATATATTTATATGTTACATAGGTGACGTATAACTTATCAAACTATATAGATATACATAAATATCTAATACAAGTTTGTGCTTGTAGTATGCACCTTGCTTCCCTGGCCATTGTTTGCCTTCATCTCGGTGTCTAGAAAGGGGACCCCCCATCCAGACCGTGCTGCATAAAAGAGGCCCAGAGAGCCCACAGAATACACTTCTAGAGAAAACCAAGAGTTCTCAATACCCTGCATCCTTAGATCACGCCAGTGAATCCAGCTTGATTCTACTAAGAAGCCTTGATCGTAGCCCCCAACTAGGAGCATTAAAATTATCCTTGGGCTAGGACCACTGGATCACAATAGTTTATTCCATGCAAACCGTGGATAGTTTCAACAAGTTGGGAGAATGGGTACATGACACCAGTCATCTCTCTCATTACACACAAGTAGAACACACGTACATTAAACAAGCCACTAATGCTTACGCACCAGAAACCCTAATGCTTTCTGACGAAATGAAGAGGAAATATTTCTGGAACCTGAAAACCACTTTTGAAATCAAGTGGACCAATCATCAAGCTCCTGTACAGACTATAGACACCATCAACTGTTATTATGATGGTTCTAAAATTGATAGGGGACCTTAATCCTCTGGTGCTGAAATGTTTATACCCGGCCTAAAAGTGGCAGACTCTTACAGCCTTGACAAGATTAATTGTGTTGTATTTCAATCAGAAATCTTTGATATCAATAGGTGCCTGGAACAGCACTTACAACAAAAACATCCATATTTTTATCGATAGTCAGGCCAGCATTAAAGCACTCCTGAACTCCCTCACAACCTCTAAATTGGTTTGGGATACAAAGGAATCCTTGAAAACTCAATTTCTCAACAACAACAAAAAAATCATAAAATGGATTCCAGGTGATGAGAATCATCAAGGCAACGTTAATGCGGACCGTTTGGCACGGGCAGGCTCAGAACGACGGTTTTTGGGCCCCTATCCTGCAATCTTCATTTCCAAAAATGCCTGGAAAACACAAATTAAATCATGGGTCACACAGGACCTAAACATTCTCAGGAGCAGAGAAACAGCTAAATATATAGACGAACAAGAATGCTTGTCACGCCCTCCGATCCCAAACGAGTAAACTAGGTTTTAAGTAAAAGCAGAAATTCAATTATAACTTCTTTGATCGGGATCCTTACCGGACATTATGATTTCTGCAGGATGCTTAATATCATAGATGACAATATCTCACCTATATAAATGTGCCCGTGCGGACTTGAGGAGAATTCCACAGAGCACTTTCTTTGCAGATGCGTTCGATACTGGAGATCCAGAAAGGAGGCATTTGGGCATCATATAAAATTGAACGTGCTTCCCTCAGAGACAGTGAGTGGAAAAGAATAAATTAATTTGTTGCACTAAGCAAAAGATTTGCTTGTGACAACTCCGATTCGGGGTAACCGGCGGAATCCTATTTTAAACTTAAAAGGGCCTCTATGTGAGGGAGAGTATAAGCCGACTATGGTGCCTGAAACTCTTTTCCAATGAAAACCCCGAGAAGTCAGTGAGTGAATGCTGAATGATGGGGCATTACACCTACTTTGTGGGTAAGTAGTACCAACGATCAAAATTCCATGTTCTCAATCTTTTACCCGAATTTCAAAGGAAAACAAACTCCAATTTTCATCACTTGCTTAGGTACATCAATGAAATAATGAAAATTTCATCGGCAGCTGATTCATTGCCAACATTATTATAAATATTAATAAATCTATTTTTGGGAAGCTCATTATTGTCCGGCCACCTGGCTTAATTTCAAGAGTTCCTACTCCACGGATATAATTATAGGTCACAACACATGATTTCACGGATTCATATTATGTTAAATTTATTTACTTTAATGTTTACAATAATGTGAAATACTTTTTACCTGTGGAAATCCTCCTCCTCCTCCTTGAAGTTCTGCCAAACGTTTGGCTCGGATTTGCTCCAGCTCCGCGTCATCCATTTCTGAGATTACCTTTTTATGGAATAATAAAAACTCAAGTTTAGAGATGAAAGACGTTATTCAGAAAAAAATATAATTATTAGCATCACCTTCCTACGCCGAAAAAACAATAATCACGTGGAAAGTTAATAAGAAAATAGAATTAATCAGAAAAGAACGCCGAGGAAGCCAACAAGAAATTAATACAAACGTTAACGTGCGGAATGGTAAAGCCTTTCTGGTCAAGGTTTTACATATGGAAGAAATAACAATCATGGATAATATAAACATTTGATTAAAGAAATTCTTGTTTCGCGAGTTCTCTTCTCTTCTCTTCTCCAATGCCATGATTTGACATTTTTGTACCTGTACTTTTGTTGTTAACCTTAATACTTACCCATATTATTTTTCTAGTAGGGTCTATGGTGCAATGAATAAAACTCAAGAAGTCGGCTTTTAAACAGCTTCCTCCAAAGATTAGTTTGGAATTATAAATTACTCCAGATTTAATGGAATTATAATATGGAAGTGGGGTGGGGTACCAAAACTCATTTGAGCTCATCCTCCATCAGTTCCATCTTGAACTCTGACGAGTACTTACTTGTAGCTGTCTGTGTGTGTCTGGTGGATAAAAACTTGATTTTCGACCATACTCCTCATCCGTTATCGCATCAAGCGTCAAATTTCTTACCTGATTCTGATTGCGCTAAAAATCCAAACATTGTGTCCAATCAAACATGACTCGATGTTCTGCTCGTGGATGCCACAACAGCGGTGGGCATTTGTTTCCTAAAGATCCGAAACTCAGGAAGAAATGGTTGCAATTTGTGCAACTGAACGAAGTCGGAAAATACTCTGTCATATGTAAAGGCCACTTCAGGGACGACGATTTTCACGAGCTACCATCTCTCCCTGGTAAGTGAGTTACAGGTACTTATATACCTAGCTAGAATTAATTTATAATAAACCTCCGGCTAATCCTGGGCAATAGATACTGAAGTAGGTATGCGTTAACTGAGGAAGAAACAATGCTAGAAATGGCAAATATTTTGGCAACCGTTATGCAATTATATGTCATCAAGTAGGCTGATCTGATCTCTTGCAGAGGTAGGCATTATAATCATGATGGATAGCGTGTGACGTCACACAAATAAAGAGTTATACATTGGTCTTGATATTCTCAGATTGTCGTCGCACCTGTGGAGATTAGGGAGTGGAATATCTACTTTGTAGCTACGTTTCTGTTATCCAATGGGAATGACAAAGGTAGTGGCTTAGTGCGTGCCATCCTTTGTGCCATTTGTGGTGTTGTTCAGTTCACGTTCTAGTCATCTACAGTTCTTGCTCGTTTTGTTCTGCTCGTGCTGGAAAATCGAACTGGTAGGTATAGTTCATTGTGAAGGGTGTAGGGACCTGCTCGAATGTTCAAGTAGGCATCATGTCCCTACCCCTGCTTGTGGGGCATCGAGATCATGAGCTGAACATGAACCAAACAATCCCTATATATGTTCAGCATGAACGGAGCTCAAGATTTATCAGTATGTACGCCTATATAGCAAATAAGACCTTAGGTATCTCCTTTATTGTGCATGATAAGTGTGTGAACTGACACGAACAGCAGGACACTGCAAGAACTATGCATTATTAGCCTAGAAGCCATCGTAGAAACTAATCAGTTACTACTAGTTCTTGCATGTTTAGAACACTCCTCAATAATGAGTGTGCACACACGGTCCTTGGTCCTTTTTCTAGATCCATCTATTGGGCTCGCCATCTCACGAAGACCAAGCACAACGTGTATGTGTGTTCATCAGCCTATTTTCACTCAATCATGGGGAAAAATGATAAGAAATTCATTTCTGTACTTCCCGAAACATAATCTGTGAAATAACCATTAGGTAGGGGATGTGTGTTGCTTGCATTTCCGTTTGTCACTGATATGTTAGTTTTGTGATGGGATAAATAAAGTATGCAAATACAAATAGGTGACGCTTGAGCAAAACACTAGTACTTTTATTGAGCATAAACGAAATATAACCACCAGGTCAACATCCACGAACACTGAAAGTTCCTCCAGGTTAGACAACATAATAACTACCAACATCTTTCCCCCTTTTAGTTAACAAACACTTTTGAGCCCTCGAGAACAACAAATGTGACTCTTTACATGCCGACTGATGAACTTCAATAGAGGAACAAGATTTCAAGTAATACACATAACCAGACAATATCAAATCATAGAACAGTTATTATATAATAGGCAAAAAACAATATGAATATAAACTTGTCAACTCAATGCTTTAATTCTGGTAGGTTAAGCACTTAATTTTTTAACCCATTCAACCCTGCTCTCTTGAAGAGGTCCAGCTCGGCAGCCGAACAACAACGGCGTCTACCGTTACCTCTAGTGGCGTGTTACCGGCTCTGTAGACACGTTGAAATATGGCCGAACTCCAAACGAACAACACGTTACGGTTTCTTGAAAGTCACTGAACGAGAAAACCACCAGACAAGGGACCTTCAGCCCCCCTCCATCCCTGACGACGAGTTTGAATCAAGTGGAGATGGGAGAACGCCATGACTTCTTAAGAAGTCACTCGGCTGGGCGACACTCTACCTTGACAGAAGTCATCAGGACTGAATGGTTCAAGAACATTATCAAGCAGGGGGCATAATTTATTTTATATTTCGTATTAGGATTATTTAATTCAAAATCTGCTAATTCATTAGGAATTTTCACTTGTCAACCTGACTTGGTAATGTATGGTAAATCGTTTCTAGGAGTGCTCCCTAATTAACCTTTATTGGGACTAACAATTTCATTTGGCAGAGTGGAAAATGAGGTGTCATGATCTGAATCCTGTACCCATTCATGTTCCGAATGTGGCAATGGAGTTGGGTCAGCATTACCTGTATGTATGTATGGCTTGAAAAAAATAGGGGCAACCTAAAAATTCAGGATGTTTGGGTGGCCTTTTCAGCCATCTACATGAGATGTTCAGGAGGTAATCGGACGGTAGACATCCTTTGCAGAGCCAGTCGAAGCACAGTAATGGAGAATTCCATCATTTAGTGCAGCAATGTTCACAGACTGTTTGTGGCCATGTTCCTCACCATGATGAGGTAGACAAGCAGATATTAGGAGATTTGTCACACCAAGCAGTTGGTGTTGGGATACACTGGGTTACTAGCCAAGAGATCTGAGCAAGTAGCTGGATATTATTGCCCCTCAAGCCCATTAAGGGTCTGACATCATTCTAGTTATCCTGATTGCCCATGTTGTTAATGGCAGCTTTGGCACGGAACAACTGGTGGAATAAGATAACAATATTGGATAAAAACTCATATTCATATTTCAGCCCAGGATGGTCCAAAAATCTGCATAATTTTTATCACCCTCTTACTGTTTAATTGATGGGCTGAAATGTAAAAAATCCTGGTCTCGATGACTTCTGAAATACAGAGTTTTTTCGTTTGATTTTCATAAATTCACTTCAATTATTAAGTTAATGCGGCCATCTGTACACCTTACGACCAACCAGTTGTGCAAATCAACATGAATGTTGATGAGAACTGGTGCTAGTGAACAAATTAAAAATTACCTTGAAATTATGACCGCTGAAGCAGCTGTTATAATTATAATAAGAAATTCACAATCTTGTTGGTGCTTAAAGGCTATGTGTTATACTTTAAAACCATTATAAGATGCAAACAGTTAGCCCGGTGGAATGATATTGGGTCAAAATAATGATAAAGATATTAACAGACTTTTCTCGAGGGGAGGACCTCAAGAATTTAGTTAATAACAATTACCTTGTGCTTAATACGGGGATAGGGTTGAGAACTCGAACTGAAGGAAACCTTTCGTAACCTTCCAAAAATCTCATTTCACTGCGAACCTTCACACTAATTAATTGTTCTTTGTTCCTCACTTCTTTGTTCATTCATTCTTTCTTCATTCGTTCTCAATTCATTCTTTATTTATTGTTCCTCACTTGCCTTGCAAGTCATGAATCTCAATAAAATAGCGGGGGGATTCTTTCTAGAAGAATCGGATTCGGAAGTATATACTTCAATAGCAGATTGGGAGTGGGTCCTTACTTCCGATGATACACTTGAAACTTGAAAAAACGTGGAAACTTAAAACATGAAACACGTGCATGAACGTAAGTTAGCAAGAGGGCTCATAAATAACCGAGATGAGGTTTTAACGTTACTAAAGATGTCGCTAGAGCTAGTTAGTGCATTGACTGTCATGTGAACTAAAGCGTTCCCACCGACGGGTTCTTGAACCTAAAAGTTTCATGAACTCATGGAACCCGTCTGAGTTCATGAACTCACGAGTTCATGAACTCAGAGGGGTGGTTGGAACACACCTAACGAGGGAGGATTCTCTGACTAATATGATGTCTAGATAGGTATATATTGAATATAATTCAATGATTCATAAGAAGATACCGCATGGGGGAGAGGGTATGTGAGGATAGCAATTGGGTTATAGATATAATATATGGGTTAATATATAAAAATATGTTAATAGATAAAATATATATGGGTTGATTGCTTCACGCATAAGAGAGAGAGTTCTTACCTCAAAGGAAGCACGATCTGGAATGAATGGGGGGAGTTGATGATTTTGCGTTCTTTTGAGAACGTTCCGAGTAACAGCTCATTCGACAGGAACTATTTATTTCTCTATGAATTTTAATTATTTATTAAATGCTGTTGGTATTTTTGTTCTTAGGCTTACCAGTTCCTAGAAAAAGGTTGAAGGCCTCAGCTGTACCAAGTATCAAAACTGAACATATGAAACCTGGTCGTTTTTCAAGAGATGTTGCTTCGACACGCAGATCAAGAGGTTCTTTCAAATATGATACAGCAACTGTGAGACCTTGCAGTGCTGGTGAGTTTTCAAATTTTCATGTTAAATATTTTGTATTCAATTAAAATTATTTAACAATATTTTATTAAGGTCGGGTTTGTCAAGTATCCCACTGACTGACTGCATGGGGCTTCTGTAGAAAGAAATCTCAGGCCTAGAGTCTTATATTTTCTCAGAATTACCCTCTTATTGATCGGTGATTCTAGGGTTGCTCCATGTAACAAAATTTGTTGCATAGCTCAACAAATTTTTTCATCTGTTTCAATCTAGGTATCCGAGGGAGGCCCTTTCGAATATATAATTACTTAGAGCCTCATGCCTAGATCTCCAAAATCCGTCACGATTCCACAAAAAGTGCTTAGCTGTGTCTTCTCGATTTCCACATTCACAAAGTGAAAAGAGTACCTCTTAAATCCATTAGAAACAGGTTCCTCTTAAAGGCCGTATCACACTAGCATTTTTTCAGCATTTTTTCGGCATTTTTAATGCCTAAACGTGAAGAAGATGAAGTGCTTCTTTCCAAGGTCAGCTTTTTCAAACATTGGGCATCCTGGCGGAGCATTTTTGAACTCACTTGGGCAAATTAGAACATGTTCTAATTTTTACCTCCACGCAAGAAAAATGCTAAACATAACCCTTGGTATGGTAACAATTCAATGAAAAACCCCTAGGAGCCCTAACCTGACAATTTAATAAAAATGCATTCCGCCAGAATGCGCTGTTTTAGCACTTATTCCTCCTCAACATTCACAGCTGACCTTGGAAAAAAGCACTTTTCCTTCTTCACGTTTAGGCATTAAAAATGCGGAAAAAATGCTAGTGTGATATGGCCATAAAGCTACCTGGATCATTTGTGCTCTTTTTTTTTTTGTAATCCAGTCTGAGCGAGTTTTGTCAAAATCGTCTGTGTTATAGGTTTTGTAATGAATGGACCAATAAACGGAACTTACGGTTGTAATAAAGGAAAATTAAATAAGCTTTTTGAAAAACGTGCGTAGCAAAAATCATAACATAAAAGTATCTTTTTGCGTGATCCTCAAACCACTGTCCGCCTTCTTCACCGTGGTGGTGGTTCTCAACTAAATAATCATTTATCGTCTCTCCCTCTTTTTGCTTTCTATTCAGGAATGCATGCCGGCTTGGTATTATGAGTGGTATTGGACTGAAGTGCCCAGTGACTAACTACTGCATTCTCGTATTTGCAATCTTTGGGTTTGGTAGGGTATGCAAAACTTTTTAAAAACGCAAAAGTATTTGCTGGTAAGCATGCAAGTACATAACGAGTTTACTTTCATTTCGTTGGTTGTTGCTCCTTGGCACGTGTACGTCCGTGACATCGTATTTGTAAAATGACTCAAATCTTGCCATATAATCCTCAAAATTTTCGATCTCCTCATACTTTTCGAACTTCTTTGAAGCACTGTTCTCTGGCGATAGAAATGATGCTGTTTGCTGCTGCTTTGAAGAAGCAACTGCCCCATGGTCCTTACTTAGTTGGTTTTGTGTCTGTAAATGTTGAGATAAATTCGTGTCCCCACCTTGTGCATCCATTTTCTCGTAGGTAATTTCACTTTAGACTGCGCCAATGTATTAAAGGAAAATTAAATGCACTTTTTGAAAAACGTGAGTAACAAAAATCATAACATGAAAGTCTCTTTTCGCGTGATCCTCAATCCACTGTCCTCCTTTTTCACTGTAGTGGTGGTTCTCGATGCTATTGTTACTGACGCGACTTATGTAACAGTCTGTATCTTTTAACATATTTTCTCCTTGTATTTTTTAGATCTTTCAAGGTCCACGTATTGGCCTTGACCTTGCACGCATTCCTCGTAATGCTTAGAGCTATGATAATCCCTGGATGCCCCCAGTAATTAATTCGAGAACCAGCGTAATTAACGTTTAGTGGAGTGAAAACAGGGTACCGCCGCAGCAAAGATAATTTCTTTCATCGCACTGGTGCAACCTACCCATTTTTTCACAAATCAATTTTGTGGCGGTATCTCCTCATAGAAGGAAGATACTTATAAAGTGCCATTACTTACGAATAATAATATATGTGGACAGCACCATCTGGAAATGAATGATAACAAACTTTTGTTTCTTTTAGAGGAAGAACTTTGATGGTAGGTACAAAAGGGAACTACCTACATACTCCGAGTATCATAGAAACTTGGAAAAGGGGGCTTTCTGATTTTGGTCTAAACAAACAACTCATCACATAACCTATACTATTCATGTACGTGGGGATTAATTACGATTCAAAAACCAACCATTGGCTAACAATGTTGCAGGCACCTCTATTACTTACTTTTTACAAGCAGAACATTAGATAAAGTAAGGAAAACCTGCTGCTGAAGTTTGGCTGGTTGCTTATCATATATGCAACAGTAGGTATATCATTGTCCACACACTCCGACTTTATTTCCTCTCCAATTTAAATAGAAATAACCATGTAATATAGTTCGTAGAGAAACAAAACATTGTAGAAAAAAGGCTTGTCTAACAACAAAAATGGCTGCGAAGTGAACTAATGTTGTAAGCAGTTTCAACAATATAGTGGTAGGTTGAGCAGCTCTGCCTAATTCGAGATTTAAGAGCTAATTGCTGATTGATATCTACTTCCATAGTTGTAGAGTCTCATAGTGGATTGGCAAATTCTCTGTATTGATAAACGACGATGAAAATACCTAACAATACCTAGTATACTCATATATAATTCAAATTACTCTAAATCTTCCTCTTAAGGTAGGTCTCTACTTACTTGCTTTCCATATGGGCATTGTCATTTTGAAGCAATAGTCATGATTCCCTGCCTGGAAGTGTTATATTACCCAGTGGCTATGGACGGGCATTAACGAGCATACTATGGCAACTAGCTGGTTAATAGTAAAACTGCCCAACAACGTTTAGGGTCCAATCTGCTTATTAAGTCTCGTGTACATTATATGTTTGGAAATTTCACGAGGAATCTGAACTAAGTCCTATTTTTAAAATCTACTTCAGTATTCGAGAAAGTAGCTGTTCGCCTTTCTTTGCGTCAAATCACATTAATTTAAAAATATCTCTTGTTGTGAACTCTGATAATACATTATGTAGTTTTCTTAATAAACAAGGCCCCAGTCCGAGCTTGACCTCAATTCCTACTCTGACCGACTGACAGATGGTTGGTGCATGCGTTAGAGCAGTTAGCTGGAATAAAAGCCTTAGTCAAGCTCTGCTATTATTATTTTGGTTGTCGACCTCTTTTAAACCAAAAAACTACATTGAAAAAATTATTTTTATTCTATTTTATTTTTTCTTCACTTTTTCCCCCTGGTTTAAAAAAAATGCCTACCTACAAAAAGTCGTATGAAGCTTTACTGTTCACAGAAGACATAGATTGGGACCAACCCCTTTATCTATAGTACCTTTTTTTTTTAAGGAATGACGACTTACAGTTATGTACTCAAACTAAATTGTAATTTACTGCAAAAGTATCAATTTTAAATATTACTAATTAATATTACTTAGGCAGGCTGAATTACTGGAAATTCATTATAATCTTTGTTTAATTATAATTTTGTCACTACCTAATTGATTGATAGTACTAGCTCCTGGCAGAACAGTTTATTGAATTCAGGATTCGTTTCAAAATGGTATTTGTAAAGAAGTTTCGTTACTCCGTGAAAAAGTAAAACTGCAAGAAGATTACATTACTCACGCAATATTCGTTAGGAGTAAATGCATTTAGTAAAATGGTAGTTGGGGCAGATGAATAATCGAGTTTGTTGCTTAAATCTGATAGCATTATCTCTCTAGATGAAGAAGTACTATTATGTCTTTTTATTTTTCTTAATGTCCTTCAGAAAACGTGTACAAACCTGAGGTTCTTGGAGTGACGGTGGCTGTCTTGACAGAAAATGAGTTGATTCAAGTAATTGAGTGTGTCAAGGACACTCTCGTGAAAAACGCCCCATCCACCGCACAATTCCCTGCTAAGTGGAATCAGCCTGGACCGGTTGTGAAAACCAAGAGAATCAGGTATGATGAATTTAAATAACTCACGAATAAATACAAGAACGATTATACAAGAATAGGTTATGAACATGAATATTTATACGGCTTTTGAAGAGGCCAAATGGCCAAATCGGTGCAGGATCGTCTCATCCCTTAGATTAAGAAGGATAGTGTTGAACGTGAAATTAAAGAATTTGAACGTAAACTTGGGGTAATATTAAACATTTATGAAATATTCATATGTAGCGTTTCAAAAGATATCACTGCAAAATACAATGTCTAATTTCGGGATAGCTAGGTCTCTTGATAGCAAGTGGGTGGGTAGCACACAGGTATAATATAGTTGTGTAGTTTTTTTCCTGCTCCCCAAGATTATAGTTTTACATGAACATGCAGTTATTAAAAATCAAACTTTACTCCTTAAATAAATTCGACTACTGTATAAACAAATCTGTTAGTGTCCATTGAATTATCAAACACCCTGAACTCTTGTAATAAATCTCCAACGAGCACTTGGTAGCTACATCGCCATCCCTAACCCCCTAGAGCAGGGGTGCTCAAACTTGAACTGCTGGCGATCTACCTCAATATTTTTAGACTACTTACGATCGACTCTGAGAGGCTGCAAGTATGTGTGATGCAGGGTTGTCGTACATACACGATACACCCTACCTACCTAGGTAGGGTGTACCGTAGCATATATAGATATTAGCTTTCCGCACAATTTACATTATTTTAGTCAAGGTTTGGGTTAGGTTTACTTAAGTTCTTCTCTACAATATCAATGAAAAAACTCCTAGTTATTCAAAATTGCGAGTTTATTCGTTGTTACAAAACAAAAGAGTTACATATGGTGTTAAACTCAACTAAGGAGTGACTTTGGATGTTGAAGCGTGGCACTGCATGTCCTCAGCATACTTTTCATAAGATGGTGCGTAACCACTGAGTGCCAATCGCAAGCATGATGGCATATGATCGTCAGTTAGTCGATTGCGATATTTTGACTTAATTATCTTCATTTCAGAAAATGCAGACTCGCACAAGTAAGTTGACCCAAACATTGCCGTCAGTTGAAGGGCGATTTGCCTTAGATTCGGATATTTATCTTCAGATATAAAACACCAGAAATTTGTATCAGATGCTGTAGCTTTGAGATGTATATCTGATATACTCTGCACCAACTCATTTTCAACAGAACATGAGTTCATATTAAACTGACTTGCTACTTCAGTAGCTAATTCCTCAATGTTTTTACATGAAAAAGGATAACCCATAAATGATGCTATATTTGCCAATTTACTGCAATCATAAAAACGCATTTCGAATTGTCCCAAAATATTTGATAATTCAGCCTCATACGTATCATAATTCAACTGAGGAATCCTTGCTTTCAAAGACGGAAAAAGATTGAGATAAAGCCGCCTTTTGCCGCCAGCAATGTTATTACCTACGTAATAAATTTTTGTAGTTTAGTTACCTACTTATTACAATTTTTTTTCTTCTCGAGATCTACTCAAAAAGCACTTGCGATCGACTGGTCGATCGCGATCGACCGTTTGAGCACCCCTGCTCTAGAGCACTCTTTCAGTTCGGACGCTCGAAAACAAGGTGGTCCCAAGTATGCTTCACCCTCTTGCATCACCTCCATCTTGAGCAGGAATGAGCCCAAACCAAGCAAGATAGACACTACTTCGCCCGTTGCTATTCAACACTTCATATTTAGGAAGAACTCTAATTGGCTCTAAATTGGGGGCTAAGCACTGAGAGGTGAGTGACCCCTTCAACCCCCCCCCCCCCAACCATCACTCTCCCACCCGATGGCCTGGCACTTTATCATTATCCAATACACCAGGCTCACTGTGGGCGATGTTATGTTCCGTCGATACTATCAATAAGAAAACTATTTATACTATCAACAGTTTTTCAATAGCAGCTCATCTTTTTTAATACCTATTCAATAAAGAATTTAAAGTAATTCGACTTAATTATTTATTACATGAAAGTTGTAGGATTCACAACATTACGTAATTATGAATTTATTTGAATATATTTAAGAAACATATTGGTAAGCATTGTGCGCATGAATTACAGGGACGTCCCTTTGTCTAGTTTGTATATTATTTTGGTGAGAAATGCGAATAGATTGTGATTTTATTGGATGTAGCCCTCTCAATTAAAACCCACTATGAATGTGCTGCAAGGAACTACCCCCTCATTCTACTCGAATTACTTTAATAAAGTATGAAGTATGAGCTTTTATATATACGTGTTGAAAATATCACGGTATATCGGTATTGGCCCTCTTTCACTTCTCTTCACAAAAATCAGTCATCAAAATGAAATCCACGATTTTTAACTCATCTAAATCGAAAGATAAAAAGAGAGACATAAGGAAAATATCATGGATGGTCGAAATCACCCCCTCTTACCGATCTATACAGTTATAAGTATGTCAGCAAAGTTTGGAGGAAGTTTGGTACTAGGGACCTTTTCCGTAATCGTGCCACCAGCCCCCCCCCCCCCCCTTGCCAATATAATTGGTTCCCCGGCTGCACACCTTGGCTAACTAATCTTAATTCTTGCTTCAGGATTGACTACTTGATGTTATGTACCTCACAATGGACGAGTACCCACCTTCCTTTTACAACCAAATAAGTACACTTCCTAACAGTAACTAATGAAGTTTGGCAGTTGTCGCAGTGCTTAATTGTAAGATGTCGCGTCAAGAGCTAACAAACGCAAGTCCTCGTTTGACTAGTATTTGACCTGATTTTTATATTAAACTGTAGCACTATCTTGTCAAATTATGTTCCTTAGCAACGATTTGATTGTAAGCGGTAATCATCAGAAAATCAAAAGTAACACTTTTCTGTAACGTAACGTAACAATTTTCGATTCTATGTGCCTAAGTAAAGACATAAAATGTGTGGTAGGAGAAAAAAACAATTTTCTAAAAATCGTAGAACACCCAATTTTCCTACTCAATTCCAAGAAAAAAAAAAAAAAAAAAAAAAAAAAAAAAAAAAAAAAAAACGGGCGAAGATAAGAGCTCTAAGACTTATGATATGGGTCATATGATTTAGAGGTACCTAGTTGTAGGTAGGAAGGTAGAAGTTATCTTCGCCCACCTATATTTCCAGCTTATAAGTGAGGACTTTTCTTTGCTGTCACATGTTGTTCTTTCTGATAACGTGTGTTCTGCTTGAACACAGAATACTTACACCTGAATTGTACTATAGTATCATTTTAATGAGCCTCATCAATAAGTTTTTTCTTCTGATGCCTAAAAAAAAACGTTTACCATTTAGTTTGATTTGATTCTAGGGAAGGATATCCACCGTTCTCAATGGCTTGTTTATCAGCTGTGGCTGTCATGTCAGCACCGGATCAAATAGCCTCGACTGCCCATATTCTTGCATTCATCTCGAAAAACTTTCCTTGTTACAAACTGGAGCATTCCGAGTGGCAGAATAAAGTAATTCAAACGCTCAAGCTGTACAAACTTTTCAAAAAAGTGCCTGCAAGTGTGTCCCCAAACCCAAAAAAATCCTACTGGTCGTTTTGTAAGTAGCAGATTTTTCTATTTCTTGAAAAGTTTATAAATTACTCACTTTGTACCAATTTCATGTTTCAAACTAATATATAAATTAATTGAATTCCTGGAATTAGAAACATTTAAAACAACAGCTCACAATTATAACAGATAATTTTTACCTTTTTTTCAGCCCCAGACAAAAGAACCGTTATATCACCTGAAGTTTATGAAGCATTTACCGATCCTCGTTATGATGAATCGAATATAGGTGAGTTATTAGATAAATAATACAATCCCAGTCTCAATTAATAATAATCTGCATTGATATAATACTCGCTAAATCAATGGGCCACCCAGTATACGTCCTTCCTCTTGGTAGGTGGAAGTAGTTTAGTTTTTATACTGGGGGTACTCCGGTTGAGTGCTAGGTGGAGGAGGAGCCCTTAATCCACTGTACCATTTGAGCGTGATTCCATTTCTGATTGTATGCCAGTTGAGCTCACGTTTCGCTCTAGAGGTATCAACCAATTAAGTGCGACCGTAACATGAACACAGAATGCCTCGATTCTTTTTACTTTCACTTCGATTATTACCAACAATTAGTTTACGAACGAAGTGAGTCCCTTACTTTAACTCGGATTGCATTTGCAGTATGTGTGCGTGTATTTCGCGCTACAGGCTGCAATTTTGGAGTTATCAACTTAAAATTTGGTTGGTGGACTCTAGCCGTTCGGAATTCGCTGGAAGTTTTCGTGATGATTGTCTTCAAAACAACCAAAAATCGAGTTTGGTATTGTTTTCAATAGTTTTTTGCCAAACAGAATCAACTGAAACCACTGTAAAAGCTTTAAAAGTGGTCCTTGACGATAATGCGACGTTGTCAGTCATTTTCAAAATATCAAAAACCGAGTTTGGTAGTTGGAATTCGTATATTACCTCGAACTTCGTGAGGCATCGGGCCAGCGGACCCACTAGTATTTACCAATCATATGGAACACATCTGTTATAGATCTATAAGTTATTATTGCAAATAATAACTAAATCCATACAATAAATAAACAGAGAGGAGTGTGACAGCTCTTTTCAGCCTTAATAGTGCATTTATTTGCAGCTTTCAGGGAATTACCCTCTTTGATTGAACGAGTTAGGTGTCTTCCGAATCGGCGCATCAGAAACATGGGAATTTGATCAAATGCAACATCATTGGGTAGATGCATTCTTCCGGATGAGACGGATTAACCGCCACAACTAATATATATTTACTAAAAGGGTCGATTTAGGATTTTTTTTAAATATTTGAGGTGCGAGCATCCAGACCACCAAACTATACTTACTCATCATTCGTATTACACATAGCTAATTGAACACTTAGAATTACAAATCCCAAATATACTGTTCTAGAATAGGTTGTGCTCACTTGGTATATTCCCAAATATTTCGATGTGCTTGATTGATAAATTGAATTAAAGATGTGTGCTCTACTGGTCTACAGCTTTTACACCACTCGATTTGGCGTGATCGCTGCAGAATTAGAATTTCTTCCCAAAACCAAACTAAAACAAACCTGATATTACGAATAAAGCGAGTGGCCTAAAAATAGAACTTAATTTCACACTGCAGTTGTTAGATTATTGCTTTCCCAACGTCTGAGGTTTTCGACAATGCCCTATCGCAAAAAGATGAAATAAAATGCGAACTCCATCATGTTGTATCCTGCAAAGTGTCGTAGTGCGCATTATGCTGTGTGGAGCAAATGGCAATAGCATGATTGCATTAAATCCAGAAATCAAGTTTTCCTACAAATGCCTGTGACTGTCTGCTTGTTTTGATCAATGGTGTCTGGAATCCGCTTGCCAATGATACTAATGCTTATGTTATCTTGTAGATTTTTCACATGCTGTGATCCAGACGGATTTTGAAATTGTTTCCGTCTGTAAGGAAGACATTTTGGAGGAGTCTTTGGCTGATATCAACCAAGATTTGGAAATACTTAAAGTAAGTTTGCCTAATAACCTGAATGCTTTTCTAATCAACCGTTTCTGATATTACAATTTATATATATATAAAGAAACAGAAAGTGAAAAAAGTAGGTAAGTTTTGGCTTGAGGTCAATTCAGATCGCATTATTTACTAATTGTGTTGTATCTACATTACTTATCTTCGAATAATTGAATAATTGTCATAAACTATACGTATTGTTGGTACTTGATATTATAATAAGTGATTTTGTTTAGATGGCTTTCAAATTATTTTATTACTTTTAGGAAGAAGAAGAAGAGGTGGATGAAGAAGCCGCGCATGATGATGAAGATGATGAAGAAATGCCTGAGGAAAATGCTCGACAAACCGGAAGAAAGGTTACTAACGTTGTAGAAATGGATGGCCTAGAGCATGAACGACTTCGAAGAGACGGTGCCATGTCCAGACTACATCCATCCGATGGTAATCTTTCCGACACTGGCACTGAAGAATCTGAAGGTTTAGATTCCTCTACAGACGATGACGATTCATCTGATTGTGAAAACTACTTTTTGGACGATTACGACCCGTCGGTAACCCTTTACAAATGCTCATTCTGTAAGTTCACCTCCACAGATGACAAAATCACTTCGAATCACATTCTTGACAAGCACTTATCGGGTGTCGTATATTGCTGTGAAACGTGCAACTTTGTTTCCCCTAAAACATCGAAATTGGAAGTGCACAAGAAAAGTTGTCAAGGAATAAATCCCAGACCATGAACAGAGCTGGAAAGTCATTACATCGTTACATCATCGTACATGTTTGGGACCTTTTTCTCTTTTCGCCATTGGTGGTTACAGTTGGAACCTTGATGCTCCAGAACAGTAGTGTAAGCTTCCGTGTTAACTAGAGCGAATTGAGAAATGTTAGCCTCTGTTTTACGTATACCAGGTTTATTGAATTTATTTATAATACGAGAGAATATGTCGATTTGTGATTAGTTCAACTTTCTTTCTTTCCATCCCTGTAACACTGGTGGAAAGGAAGGTGGAACAAAGACGACGCAAATCACTGAAGAAAACGGAAGGATTAAGTTATTTTCATACATATTTCATTCTTGTGGTCAAGCAATAATTAGTCTCCTAGATTTCTTTAAAATCCCACCTACTTCTTAATATTTTGGGTTCATTTCAGTCTGGTCTAGCGCATAAGTACACATCAAAGGGGTCACCCATCGTATGGAAAACCGGAATCGCTGAAGGCCAATCATCTCGTTGTTTGTTCCAAGGTGGTCAAACTGAACCTTTACACGTCTTCAAAATTTTGTTCACTGGATTCAAAAAATTCTTAGTTTAGGTTGGGGGTTTTATTGTTTGTAAAATTTACGCATAAAAGTTCAAATTTTCATAATTTTTGCAACAATTTGAATTTGGTCATAAGAGTTTCAAGTAGTGCGTTAATCTTGAATGGATATTCATTGCAATAATTGAAATACGAATTGGGTTGGGAATAACAATTCATGAGTAGTGTGTCCCTTGGAGTGAGAGAAGGAAAAATATATTTTGCCATTCTGTATTTTCACTTGTAATAGAAGGAATGAGTTGGGTTTTTTATTTTGTGGCGAATTTCCTTAATCATTTTAGTCCTTGCTCTAATTTCACAGGCACTGCCAATGGATTTCTGAGTCGATCGTACTGTCATTTCATGAATACACAGGAAATAAGTTATTCCTGAATTTTATATCGTCATTTTTCTTAGATGCTCGATAGCTTGAGGTCTTCGTTGCCTGACATATTAAATTTAGTTTTAGTAAATTAATATTGTTGAGATGTATACTTATAGATTCAAGTTTTCAGAATAGTTTGATGTTTCAGATTTCATGCGCCTTGAAACGTTAAAACATCATGTTTTATTTTTGGTTGATTACTGATCTGAGGTTAGGTCTCATTCACTCTGTAGATAAGAGAATTGTTGTCCGAAAAATCAGAATCTTTCTTATAGAATGTTTAATATATCAGTGGAGTGTAACGGCAATAGGGTGTGCGACATGCGCATGGGTCAGAAAATTGATTAAAATGAAGCAGAATCCCTCCTGAGAATTTCGTCACCAACCACGCTCTGCGACGAAGGTTAGTTCTTTTTCTATGGTTTTTCAAAGTATCAAATAAATACCACCTACCTCACAGTGGACAAGGGGATCCCTTCCAGGCGATACTTCTGCATGGTACCTAACTATTTGAAATTTGAAAAATCATAACAGAAAAAGAACTACTCACTGAGGAGAGTGCGGTAATAGTAAGGACAAAATCTACTCTAATTTGGAAATATAAAACGACGTATGTGCGCAAACACCATTTTGATGGTTGGTTCCCTCTTATTTTTCAATTTATTGTCATCACTGAGCCACAGTGACCACTAGTCTTCCATGGTACACGGTTGGGAGAAAGAAGAAAAACTGTGTGTATGACTCTGAATGAAAATATATATTGAATAATGACTTATGCATTAACTAGGGGTACTGGTAGGTGGTGGGAAGTTTGTACCTATTTCGGTGACAAATGTTTGTTACCAAAAACCGAAATTTCTTTCTATTTGGGTTCAATGTCTCCTCCCATGCATTCTCCTACAAGTTTCATCACCACTTGACCAACGGGTGCGTGTACGCAATTGTATATGTTAACATGTTCCCACGATTTGAAGACGATTGCCTGTGAATTCAATAGTTTGTGGTCACTTGCATGCGTGGATTAGTATTCGTCTATCCCCCAAATTTAGATGGCCTCTCCAGCAGTCGTGTACTAGCGCTATCTATCAGGGATAACGCACGTACTGTCTTGCACTTGAGTATTATCACCTCCCTCAATACCTTTTCACTCAAGTTGCTTGAATGAGAGGCTAAACAATTAGTGGGTCATATATGAATGTCATCTGAGTGAATGATCAGAAGGTATGTACCTGCACTATTATGAATTTTCAACATTTTTTCTATAGAATTCAAGAGCAGGTGCTTAGTGGAGCGAGTAATTATCAAAACAAGTTCATCGATTGTGGCATGATTACGGGTTGTGGGGGAGCAGCATTGAAATCGAAGCAGTCATCATCATCTTCTAAAGGCAGCGCTTTGTCGGTGTCGAAGCAGTAGCCCTCCCTTATTTATAGACAATGCTATCACCTTCATTTCCAGAAGGAACCTTGTGTTATCAATGGGACCATTTCACTGGTTTTCACTGCTTTGATATTGGTTTAGAACCCAATCAAATTCTTTTTATTATTATTATTATTATTTTTTAAAATATAAACTCCTGCTCTTGCCTATTATTGTACTACTAAAGCATGTGCTGCCTCGAAGATCCACAGCCGCCTGCCATCTTTTAAAATGCGCATCTCTGTGATGGCCAAAAAATATTTGATACATTGACAGAGTTCGAACTCATGACCTCAATTAGAAGAGAAAAATTCTTCTTTAGTAAATGCTCCAACTTAGTGAGGTCTTTAGTAAATGAGCTGTATAGGCTGATAGAATGAAACCCCTTGGACTGCGGAAGTTTACCATGAGCTTAACATCTTGACTGCTATTCCGATTGTCACGGACTTTGGTCGCCCCCAGAGGTCGCCCCTAAATCCGCTCTACATAGAGAGAGGGGTGTGTGACAGTACCATAAAAGATACAACTCGTACTAATAGCGTAATGTGCTATGTTGGGAGAAGATGATTTTCTGGTTCTCGGATCCTCATCTATGGCCAACCACAGCATTCCAAGAACCCGAGAATGACGCGTTCAACCCGGCACGAGAGTGACGGATAGACGTGCATTCTCTTGGATCTGTTGGTAACTGTCACACGATTGAGAAGCGGACCCTTCTTGTATCTTGAGCCTCATGTTCTTTAGTGTTGGCACATTTTCATACGAATCTCTCATAATTTTTTCGGTGTTCCACTAATTTATTGTGGAAGGCCGTCATGGAGAACTAATAGTGTCAGCTCCTATATATGACGTTTCACCACCATTAAACCATAGAAATCTTGATTGTTGCATAAATTTTACATTTGTATATTGGTTATGATCCAAAAAATGAGTTAAGAACCAATGTAGTAGCTTGAGTTTTGAAACCATTTACTCTCGAGGGAAAAATGTCTCTGGAAATGGAAAGATCAGCTTTAAATCATAGTTTCTGTTAAGGTCAGCTGTGGAGAATATTCAGTCTGTCAAATTAACATTGTGTAAGATAAAGGACTTCCTAGTCAGACCCGTCTCTTTTATTCTTTGAAAAGTGGTCGTGTTTCAAAGTTGAGTTTGCAAATTTCTTTCAGGTAGGTAGGTGATATTTTGACGTTTCTTCAAATTGTGCAGCTTTGCTGCCACATTCTCTTCAGTTGACTTGTACCTACTTCAAAATTTTCAGAGTAGTCATTAATATTTGGATTGTGTTAATTTTACAATTGTATTATTGTGGTTTATATTAAATTTAAGATTAAGGAATGAATATTGCGTTGTACATATACTGTTTAGTTTTAAAATTAAAATGTATAAACGAATCCACAGTGTTGTTATTATTCTTATCACATTGTGTTCATCCTTCAAATACATATATTTGTAAATATATGTGTTACGTGTCGTGAAATGTATCCAAAATGTGGGTGAAGTTCTGCATAATGAACGCTTTTGTTGAACTTGTTTTTCGCTTCAACCTATTTCTTCTAGTAGGTACCTATATTATGTGTTTTGGTCTGTTCCTCAATCTAGGAGCCGGATGTGGCCAAACGGTATATTTATGTGTTCTAACTCGGTAACTACATTTTGATTTTGGTTAGCAGTTGATAGTAAATTTCAACTTTGATAGTAAACGATTGAATAAACAATATAGAGATTCAGGAAAAGCAGTTAAACTTCATCGTTGATGGCAAAAGAGTTTGCACCAAATGAGTTTGTAAGTAACTTGAATGGCGAGCTGGAAAGGAATTTATTGCACGGTTCCGACAATATCAAAACGTTTTTCGATCAGGTATGCTAATAAAAATGCGTCGTAAGGAATTGATATGCAGCTGTGGAGAGTCTTCTATTCAACAAAAATTATTGTGACTTCGTTTGCACGTTGCTTTTGGAAATTTGTGGGTTATCTGTTGAGTAGGTAAGTAATGCAGAACTACAAGACTAAACATTGTGAGTTAGTGTAGTTACAACCAAGGTCGCTGGAAGAGAAGGTACCTAAGGGTCATCGAGTTAACGCCCACCATTCGGTGACGTCCCGATACTTACTCAGTTGCTGAGAAATTTACATTTACCGTTTACATTGTCTCACTCCAGTGACGGATTAATAGAATTTCGTGAGTGGAGGCGGTCCTCTACCGGAAGTACCCCCCCGAGAAATTTTTTGAAAAAGACCTGGAAAAACTAGCAGTTTTAGAGGTTATTGACCCACACAGGCATGTAAAAATCAACATGAAAAACATAATTTTTATTTGCACAAATTTTAGCTTGGTTGGTTACCAAACATCCATGTACACAGAAAAAAATAAAAAAATAAAATGATTTTAGGTAAGTAATTTTTTGGCAAAATTATATCGAAAAAGACAGGGAATGAAACCCTAAAAAGCTGGAGAACTTCAGTCCTCGTGATGTAATATTATTTATAAATTATACATTCATATTGTAAACACAGGATTAAATAATAATACATTCTTTATTTTTTCAATTTACTTTAGAAGTAAACAACCATTTAAAAAACACTCACGAAGAAATTAAATAAACAAAGTACATTTTTTATTAAAGATGAAAAAACAAAATATTACCTTGTTAAACATTTTTTGTCTATGACTGGTAAATGTGAATAATTCACTTCAATCGAAAAACACTGGTTGCAATCAGTTAAGAAAACACGATTCGTTTCTTTCCTCGTCGAAACAGTAGGAAGGTTGATTATGTATTGGCTATTGATTATGTATTGTTACCTTTACCAAAAGCGGTAAACGAGAGACAAATACAGTAGGTTCCTACCGTAATTTGTTAGATAAACTGATGAGCACAAACTTATCCCTATTAATTAAAATTGTATTCTTTACTTGCTGCCTTATGTTTTTTAAAGAAGAAAGATGTTATCTTCCATGCTCGTTTCTTGACGGAGCTAAACTCAAACACTAAAAAAAAAAAAAAAAAAAAAAAGTTCGCATTTAACATGAAGTTTGGTTTCTACTGCTCTTCTACTCACAAAAGGGCGACGATGGACGACAGCACGACACGGACTCAACACCACCGTTGCCAACCTGCTTTGATGATTTTTTCCCTCAAGCACTTCTGGAAATCTCAGAGTTTACCGACAAAAATTCTGACACTACCCACGTAAATCTCCGATTGATACCCAGTGGCACCTACGCAGTTTGTAGGCCGACTAAAATTCAAACGAACAAATTAGTAAATTGGCCGTGACAGATCAGTAAAACCGGTAGGTACCTATCATACCAGTTTCCCCACAGTATAAAGTTCATTAATCTATACTCGTATTTTTGTCAACATACAAGCGCGACGGCGTGATTCTATTCTGATGTTCCCTCGCAAGATTTTTTTCTTCTGTCTGGGGGGGACCCCCCCCCCCCCTTTAATCCGTCCTTGTCTCACTCAGAATTTTACATTTCTGAGAGATTTCCTTATCGCCTACCATTGTACTCGGAGTAGCCGTAACAAGTTTATGATAGCTTTGGGTGGAAAGTAGAGTTGTTCACATAGGTAGTTACTCCCAAACATAGATATTATTTCGACCTTCTGGTTGAGGTACGGCTTCAATCATTTTTTTCTTTGGGGATTCGCGAAATGAAAAATATTTTGGCAGTTAAATGCTGAATTTTCTAGAATCGATGATGAGACATAAAGTGGTTGCGTGTGGAATAAAATTGAAATTGCGATGATTTGATGTGTGGAACTTCTGAAATAATTGAGCATAATTGAGCCCTAATTTGACTACTATCGCGATAAATAATTTTAGAGGACGAGAGACCTATTGGCGGTCCTGCAATACCGTAGCCTTCTAATTCAATAGTCTGTCATTATGACTTAAGATCTAATAGCCTGTGTAATTAAACCTTAGCTCCAACAATCTAATAGCCGGACATTAAGGTTGTAACTATTAATCTAATAGTAAGAAATTGAGACTGTAACTCTACTAACCTAATTGCAAGATCTGAAATACCCTAGCTAATATAAAAAGGATGATTGTAGAAAAGAACTCTGAACACTAAACTATTATGAAACGGTTGTATCAATGATAACAGCCTGAGAAATAAAAATAACAAGGAGAGACTGATGAGGTTGTAGTGAAAAGAACTAGTCGCTTTGAGAGCTAGTGATATATATGAACTAAATGACCCGGGGCAGCCACCTTCTTTACATATTGGCTTCCACTGGAGGCCTTCTTCCAGGGTAAGTATTTTACCCTCGCCACTTGCTGCGACTTGTTTGGATTCTTATCTCATTTATTTGTTTTATTTCATTTGTTGAAAATTGTTATTGCACCGAGTAATAGGTAACTCATTAACAATATTATTTAGAAACCAGCGGCGGCTCTGATGGGTCAATCTTGGGTAGGCGACAGGAAAACAAAAACGCTGCAAATTATTACACAAAGGTTTATTATTTATGTATTAGACAGCCCTTCTACGTAGATCTCTGGTCCATAATTATTAAACGCCGCTTATAGTATATTTAGTATCGGAACTCGGACCTCACAAATGGGTTCAATTATCTCACAATTTTAAGCTTTTTAATATAGTTGATAAACATAAAAATTCATTACCAAGTCATCTTTCCAACACATAAAAGTGTTACCTATACTGTATATTGATATCATTTAATTGGTCAAATTTCAAAAAATGTGCTGACAAAATCACTGAAAATGGCTAAGAATCGTTAAATTGATATTTTTTTAGCATAAGATTGGTCAAATAAAGTTTATCAACTATGAAATAGAACATTCAACAATTTATGTACGAAATTATGCTAAAAACTTGAACTTCATTAAATTTTGTTTTAAAAAATCTATAAAATTGCAAAAAATAGCCTAAAATTCAAAATCTCTTTTTGAATAGAAGAGTATCATTTAGAATACTTTTTTTTCCATAAAATTAATAGCTAACATTTTCTTTTCACTCAAAAATCTCCAATTTCTATACAACTTGAAATATACAAAAAAAAAAAGACACTTTTTCGCCTATTTTTGGCTCATAGCACCCATGGGTGTGGAGCGATCGAGCTGGCGAGAAGTTAGGACCAACTAGACCCCAATTTTAAGTCAATTCTAAGGCCTTTTATGGCCCGGACGGCGGACGGCGAACGGCGGACGGACATTTCAAATTTGGATTCTACGCACCTTGAAACGTAAAGTGACAAAGTTTGAGGGGGGGGCTTATAAATTTTTTTTGATAAACGATCACATAGGCATATTATTGGAAATAATAAACCAAATTTTTTTTTCAGAATTATTCAGTAGGTACCTACACTCCAGAAACAAGGAAGCTACTGACTGTCAGATAACGATGTTATTCCAATGGAACTGACAATTATAAATGATGAATTTGCCTGCTACACGTGCTGCTGTAGTAATATTACAACGCCACTCCCTCTAGGGCCCAAGCCATGTATTCATCGGTCTGTAGAAGGCTGCCGCATTCTTCTGACCCGTACGGTGTTTTTTTTTTTAACCTTCAGTATGAATCAGCAGTTCTAAGCACTGCGCTTGTGGATTGCATGTTTTTGAGCCAGGAAAATGGAGTCCAATTCAAGCCCGTTTTCCTTATTTTGGCATGTTTTTATTGATTTTATTCTTCTTCTAACTTTGGTACTGTATGAATATCATAATAATATTGAACTTCAATTCAAGGCGAATGAGAAATACAGGTTGTGTAATGCTTTTTTTTACAATTTAAAAAAGTACTTGTGACATGTCACAAAAACTCAACTTCAGGATGGGGGGTTGTTCCCCCTTTTGAGACCCGCGCTGAATGGGATAGTACTGTTAAAAATACGAAAATCACGTTAAAAACTGTTGGAATCAAGTAGGTAGATAAACACACAAATCATAAAACGGTACAAGCTGGGGAAGTAGTGTGAAGCCTTGCACTAGACATAGATTCACTCGCACACAGACAGACTTATTTAGAAATCTTTAGAATTCTAACATTTCTAGATTTAGAAATGTTTCATTTTTCAACACCTTTTCCCATACACTAATCTAACTGGTTGAAAATCTTGGGTTATAGTCGAAATATCAATACTGGGGGGAGCAAATCGATACTCCGATATTTTCGGAATACTCCCCAACCCTACCGCTTGATTGACGACGCAAGAGCAAGATTGAGTCTTTGTATTCGTTAACAAGTCTTCAACACAACGCCCGTAAATGCATAAACCCAAAGAAGGTGTCAGTGATAAGCGTGCATATTAAAATTTACTTATAATAATTGATTTATATTCGTCTCATTTTCACTCTAAGCAGTCCATTTATCGAGTGTTCCAGAGCAACATGGTCTACAATAACGAATGACAAAAGTTGCCGAAAAACGGAAAAAATATTTTCATGTTAATCATTCGTCTACTTTTTTAAAGAAAAGCAAGGGATGGCGATACTTACTTGCTCACTTGCCTGGCCATAATTCGACGGCCGTCTTCATTCCATCTGGCAAATGACTGATCCAACAAAGCTACAAAAATGTCCATCTTCGGCTTGCCTCCGAAACAAAAAGGCGCGAAAAACGAAAAGCAATAGGCTCCATCGCACTTTAAAAATATTCAACGTCGGTGTATTGAATTTACCGCTTGGATGTTATATTTTCCGTGCAGAGAAGTGATTATTTAATGAAATGGACGAAAAGACGAGTGTAGGGTTGTAAAAACTGCACCGTCATGCAAAAGTAAAAACAACAGTTCAACGGAACGGGCGGAAGGAGCCATTGATGTTCGGGGGGGGGGTTGTTCAGACGAAAATTGCCGATCGGAAAAACTGTAGAAAACACCGGGTGGGAGGGCATCGCCTGCCCCCTATCGTTGCTTTGGATGGGGGAACTTAATGAACAGGGTGGCCCCCAACTGGAAAAGTCAGGGAGAACCTGGAATTGTCAGGGAATTTAGCAAAAATCACCAAATGTCAGGGAATTTCTTAAATGAATACCTACTTGGTGTAATAATTTAAAGTGTTTTTAGGTATAACTCCTAAATAATCAAACTTCAATAGCGTACTTGATCATTCTAGGTACATATTATTTCATAGGTGAGTTATACGAATGACAAAAAATTATCAAGAGTGTTGGTTAAATTGTTCAAAAGTAACAACGCTACACGCACATAAAAATGGAATGGATATGCCATTGGATTCCCTGGTAACTACATCACCTAATAAACCATTTGTGAGAAAAATCAACAGAGTAATGAACTAGGGAGAAAAACCTCAGCAGAGTTGTGGACTGATCCAGTAAGAGTCCAAAAACTAGTTTGTATGTTTAAGCTAGGACTTCTCAGGAGGGTTAAGGAGGGGGAAATTGGCCCATTGGAATTAGAGTCATGTGTTATAAATTCACAGAGCAATTTTCCTACGATTTTTGAGGGATGGGAAATCAGGAAGTTATACTCTCTCTGGCAACAATAGGTAGTAGGTGAACAAAAGCGTGACATTTTTGCTGTCGGACGAAAATTTTGAATTATCCCCAGAGCTAAGAAATCCATGTAAGGAAAAAAAAATTAAACTCAAATGATTAAAATTTGTACTTCAACAAATAGCTTCAGATCACAAATTGACCATAAAATATTAAATAAAAAGTCATGCAGCATGATCGTATGTGTGAATTTTCGTAAATTGTCGAATTACATTTAGGTTTAATTGTTGTGATAGGTATTTGAGCACTTCGAGGGCAACGAAATTGTTAAATATAAGTGAACTACATATAAGTAGTCTGTGTTTTTTCTTCTTTACATTTTATGATTTTCGTTTTAGAAGCATTAAAAGTACATTAAAATGACGAGAAAAAAATTGAATTTGATATTTTTTGTCAGGGAAATCTGAAATTCGGTCAGGGAAATGTCAGGGAAATTAAAAATGTCCATTTGGGAGCCACCCTGAATGAAGTTTGTTCAAGGTCAGACAAATAGAAATTTTTTGAATGGAAGTTCAAAGGCGATATATTTCAATAGGCGATTATTATTTAGAATACGTTTTTTGCCATACAAATAATAGTTAACCATTTCCTCGCACTCAAAAAGCTCAAATTTCAAAGCAATGTAACATTATACATTACGATAATTTACGAAATTTCGCTCATACGATCATGCTGCATGATTGAAACTTTTAAATTTTTTCCTATCACAAAGAATGATCAGAAGCAGGAAATGTTTAATAGTCATACTTAATGAGTCCTTCTAAGAAATATGTTCAAATTTTGAGGATTTCTTCTCCATTCTTTCATCACGCAGAATCTCTAGTAGCTAGAAATATTCTTTGTCAAATGAGTATTTTGACCATTCAAGTTTTAATTTTGAATTTTTGTCCGTCGGCACTCACCTCTGACTGGTAGACGTGCGGTTTTGATTTTCTTTTGCCGAGCAGAATCCCTGGGTGCAAGAAAGTTTATTAAAAAACTTTGCAAAAAAGGCCTTTCTGCCCATAAATTGGTTTCTTATTGTTCTCCAACGTTTCTCTTCAGGAACTGGGGCTTCTTCAGGAAGATGATAAAATTAAATTCAAAATTGTAAAATCTCCATTGTTTCCTTTTTGTATGAAAATCAAATTTGATTTTGTATGATAAAATGATAATTTAAAATTTAATTTCCATACAACAAGTAAACCATAGAGATTTTACAATTTTAAATTTGATATTTTGAATTTAATTGTATCATCTCCCTGCTGAAGCCCGAGTTCCTGGAGAAAAACGTTGGGGAACTTTGAAATATCAATGTAAGAAAAGAAAGGCCTTTTTGTAAAGTTTTGTAGAAATATTTATGGTCAAATGAGCCAATAATTTGATCATTAAAATTCAAATAATGAAACGTGTCTGTCAGATTGAAGATTGTCTTTATTCTGATTGGCAGACGTGGTGTTATGATTTCCTTTTGCATGGCAGAATCCCTGGGGGCAAGAAATATTCCTAGTCAAATAGGTCAAAATTTGGTAATTAAAATTCGAATTTCGAAATTTCTCTGTGGGCATGTTGATAATCTTCTGTTTGGTCGACGTACAGATTTGATTTTCTTCCGTTATTCAGAATTGATATGAATAGGAATTTGAAATATTCATGGTCAATAGGGTCAAAAATATTCCTTTTTCATCCATCTCAAAATTGCCGCCATTTCAAAATTCGCATTATTTTGATGGCTTATGCTTACTTCCTATTTCATTTCAGTGGGAAATTTTCGGTCAAATGATCAACGATTTCGGAGCTATTCAACGGATCGTCGATGTGACGGAACTTAGAGTAAATATTGATCGTTCTTTCTGTCAGTAATTGTTGCACATTCATGTTGGTTGCTGAAATTTGAGGTTCTCTGATCTTTCTGAATCTTGGTTTGAATCTGCGTTGTTCCATCCAAACTCCTTTGATTACATACCTACATCCGATGGTTTCATGCCGATGAGTTGTTACCTACGTGTAATGTGGGATAGGTACCTATCAGGATGTGTGAGGGCCTTTGAATGGAGTCTGCCAGAGTATATTGAGGAGTGTCCGGATCCATTGTATTGACATAGGTAGGTCCCAACGAAAGAAAATAGTCCAAGGATCAAAAAACGGTATATATAGGTATACCTATATAATAGAAAACTCAATTTCTTGATGAAGGAATCCCACACCTACCAGCAGTATTATACAGAAAGAGATTTTAGACATTAAATGTGATTGGTAACAATATCTGTGAAGAAAAGAGCTGGGTAAATTTTAAAACTTAAATTACGATAACTCGTTTATATGGTCATTATGTTTGAATGGTGCTTTTTCTAACGGTTGAGTATTGTTATCACAGATCAAATTCAAATAACTCCCTCGCCACTGAAAAGCGTCCTTAAACGACGGGGGGGGGGGGGGGGGGGGGAAATAAAAATAAACAGTTGCCTAGTTAACAGTTTTATTGAACATTTTTGTGGTTACTTAGATTCGTATTCCCTTCGGAAAATTATAACAAGAGCTTTTATGTCAGGATATAATCTTTAGAGACGATATTGAATTGGAAAAGGGTGATGCAATTTTGTCGAGTGTGTCCGGCGGATGAACGTTGGAACGAATGGCGGATTGGTTTTGAGTGAATTCAGTTATAGGTTCTCTTCCTCTCCCATTTCAGTTCAATAGGCAAGGCTACTGATCAAATCAAATAATGGCGCAGCGAGATGGTCTGAAGATAGAAAAGGGAAGAACTTGCGATAAACCGTTCCTATTGATTGACTTCTTAACACAATAAAACAAACACCGATACCAGATGATTATGTTCATTGAATCAGTAAGTCACCTGAAAAGTGACTTCCTACAATCTGGAAAGAAAGTAAATTCAATTCTCACTCAGGCAGCTAACTTTTGCGTTTTTCATGATTCGTTATTTATCTCAGAGTCAATGTTCCTAACATTGAAAAACCGGCGAAGTTGGGTGACCAGTATAGCTGCCTAACATTTTGTAACATGGGCGTATATAATTTGGTGAAGAAAACTCTAAGAATAAAAAATATCGAATGGAAAATAGAATAGTGAGTGATCTACAACGTTCTGCTAATAAACAAAAATAAACAAAATAGGGTTATAATAGATGTTTTTGCGCACGCGCTTAGCGTAGCTTCACTATATAAAGTACCTATACCAATCTATAGGCGATGGAATTGGTAGGATATTGTCAAGAGATTAATTCGCACAATCCTTGAAAATTTCACCATTATTAGGATTCGTAGGTAAATGAGTTAGGAAACTATACTGTCCACCCAACTTGGCAAGAGTTTTTTTTTTCAATACATTTAATTTTATTTAGTCAAATACCCCAGGTGCTCCATGATCAACCGTTTGCGCCTTACGCGCAAATTGATTTATGTAATATTTACCGCAATTTACTAATTCGTTACGTAGGTATTGAATGATTTGATTTTCATTTCGCGATCAAAGCAAAGCCTCGTCTATAAAAGGGAATAACCCAAGCATGAGGTAAATGTAAGAAATTCTCATTTGCGCTTGAGCACAAGCTGCTATTAAATGATGAAATTTATAAAGCTGACCCGCGTAATCAATGAACATTTCATCAAAATCCCTAAACAAAATCGGACCAATTGATCGTAAAAAATTGACGTAATGAAAAATCACATTTTATAATGTGCACACGCCATTATGAAATGAATGCCATAATGCCATTTTTTTTATAGTGGACCAAATAGGAATTCACCACAAGAAAATTTCATCGAAATCGGACTAAAACTTAGAGCTGAAATTTGAAATGGAAGCCTCTTGAGACGCCTAGAAACGAATCATGAAGTCCAGAGCCCCCCAGGTCAGCTGAGTAAGATCCGGAGCAAATTACTTTTTTATTCAAAATATTATGTAGCAGAAATTTGAAATAGGAAACCCTTAGGACGTCTAGAAACGAGTCATAAAGTCTAGAGCTACCCAGATCAGTTGAGTGAGATCAGGACTCCAAGTTCTTTGCTATTCAACCTATGAAGCTGAAATTTGAAATTGAGGCCTCTTGGAATATCTGGAAATGAATTATTAAGTCTGAGGAGAAATGAATTATATAGATCAGCTGAGTGAGCTCCGGGGTTAATTTCTTTTCTCTTCAACCTATGAAGCTAAAATTTGAAATAAAGAACCCATGGGACGTCTACAAACGAATCATAAAGTCTCCTCCATTTGCTAACTCATTAACTAACTCACTGAAGGTAGGGAAGCTTTGTGTTCGTGATTGAAGTAAAAACAAAAATTGTATCCTCCAAAATCAAAATTTCCACTTGCTTTTAGTGTTTCAGAGCTTGCTGATTAATTTTGGTTCCGTGTCTGTCTATGTTAAATTCTTGTCACGCCCAAAACTATACCAAGTTTCAGTTCGATTCCGATGAAATTTTCTGGGATAGTGCGGGTTACCTCCTACACAGTCCCCTATGATTTTCAATGCTGTCGAATTAACAGTAGCCTGTGCGCACGCGCAAACATGTATTTCTCATAACGTCGATTTCTCATCATCTGTAGGTCCGATTTTGTTTAAATTCGGTAAGTGATTGGTTATATGTTCTAGAAAAATGCCCTATGAATTATATCGCGATCAGTTGAGTAATAACTATTGCGCATGCGCGAAACTAATATCGATTGACACAGGCTTAACTCCGATTCTAATGGAACGATGTTGATGAAATCTTCAAAGATTGTGCGAAATAGCTTCTAGATGATCCCCATCAAATTTCACTGCCGTCACATAAATCGTATACTGTGCGCATGCACAAACATTAATTTATTATAACGTCGATTTCTTATCATCTATTGGTTCAATTTCGTTGAAACTCGGGGAGTAGGTAAACATAAATGTTCTAGGAAAATCATAGGTCAAGGCCAAGAGGGAATTTTTTACGCCGTTTTTAAAGGGAGTTATCGCCTGGAACTACAGCCTGTATATATATATATATATATATATATATATATATATATATATATATATATATATTTATATTTATATAGAATATATAGATACGACGTTAAAATCTAGGGTTGTGTTCTTTGATGTATGAAACGAAATTGTAGGGGGTCTCTAACCCTTGCTACCCACTTTTAAAATTTCGAAGCCTTCTAAATAGCTCATTTTTTCGTGGGAAATCTGCTAAATAGAAAAATCGGGAAAACCAAGATTTGCAAGTTTAGAAAACACTGGGCTTCTTCATGGTACATTAGCGCCACTCTGAGAATGGAATGAGATACCTATTATGGCATCGCCATCGTGTTCAGCGGTAAAAAGTCTTTAAAATTATGTGTCACTTGGCAAAAAAGGAGAAACGAATTGCCCAACTATGTAGTTACTAGGTATCTACCTATCCAATACCAAAAACACCTTGGTAGTCCCCTCTGTTTAGAAAACCTACCTGTTTTGAAGTAAGTAGGTACCCGTTTGGGGGTTTTCTGTCTTTTTTCTTTTCAAGTTTAAACTTAGTATCAGAGATCCTAAAAACGTTCTCCAGGGTTTCACTTCTATATCTTAAAATTTTGGAAGAAAATGGGGGGGGGGGGGGGGGTACTTATGGGACAGCCTGGTTAATTATGGTACACTGTGGTTTATTCTAAGCACTTGAATGAATGAGCGCACTATTGTAATAAAATACAACATTCAAGTGCGCTCAGAAAACTGCAGTGCCTACAAAACCGACTGCCTTTAATATTCCTATTCATAATAATAATAATTAGGATGCACAGTGCTGACTCCATCTCTTTATCGCATGGATCTACTCGCTAAATAAATGAGATTTTATTTATAATTTCAAAAACCGACAACCTAGAAAAATGTGTAGGTATTAGACCTACCATCCATTCATAACACTAGCTTAGTAGATACTTCCAATATAATATATTCCAGTATAAGATTATAAACAACTGTTCATTCTAAGTGTTACATAAATATTTCAAGCTTCATTAATTTTATAGCTACCGAAAAATACAGTTAGCAAACATCATTATACGGAGTTAATAATATCACCTGTGTTCCACATGCAACGAATGAACAATTACACTTGAAAAAAATGTTGTATCAAAATTTATTTGTTATGTAAATCTCGGAAGTCAAAATTAATTAAATTCAATCTTCTACTTGGATGAATTTTCGTCATGAACGTTTCTAATGAAGTTATGCTATTTCGAGGACGTGACATACATACAGGTAGGCATTTAGCTTTTAATTACATAGCAAATAGTTGAAAGTTTGATGATAACTCGCACGCTCATTTTATATTTGTCCTCACGGCCACTAAATTTCACCCATATTTCAATGAAACGGAAAAGTTTTCCATCTTCACAGAGGTGAATCCAGAAATTAATATCAGAAAGTTTTAGAAGATAATATTTTGAACGTCCATTCGGATTAACATTTCGGTTTACTGCATTTATTATTCCCCTTCCCCATCTCGGACCTGTCATTTTTTTTAATAGGAACAATGATATTAAAGTCTTAAATGTGCATGCTTTTTCAATTTTTTTTTTCTATCATCACCAAGCAAAGGTAGGTTAAGGTATTAATTTCCCGCACAAGGTCGGACGACGGCATGATGGTCACTGTGTCCAGTCACAACTAAACTAACTGTTCTCGGAAATGAAAATGAAGCGATTAGACATGCAATATATATATATATATATATATATATATGTGTGTGTGTGTGTGTGTGTGTGTGTGTGTGTGTGTGTGTGTGTGTGTGTGTGTGCAAGGCCCAAGTAAACAACATTAGGTAAGTACTGTAATTTAGAACGTTTTTGAGATCTCGGTTTTTCAATATTTCTTCTCTGACTTACTATACTTTAGGGTTGATCTGAATAATTGATGCCGATGTTACTGACACATCCCCGGCCGACGAATGATTTTTGAGCCAAATTTCATAGAGCGGTCCAGCGGTGTCACGGAAAAGCTGCGGAAGCCGCGGGCGTACGGCCGACAGAAGAGGATTTTTTCAATTCCATTTTTGGACTCTACGCATCTTGCAACGTAACCCTACAAATTTTGAGGGGGATTAACATTTTTATCTTTCTTGGTCAATTAAAAAAGTTCATTAGGTATTGAAAATAATAAACCGAAACGTATTCATCGTTCGTCGCCCTTTAATCTTCAAGCACAAGGTGTTTTTTTTCCACTCTCTTTTATTCTATTATTTTATTTTATATTATTATTATTATTATTATTTTTATTATTTTATTCTATTATTTTATTTTATATTATTATTATTATTATTTTTTTTTTTTTTGGTCTTCATGAACCTATTCTCGATATCTCATCAATTGCATAGTAATTGAGGGGGGAGGGGGTCAATATCGATGTATCGTGATGTTTCCAACCAATTTCCCCTATTTCCATTAGGGATTCCTTCTTTGTTCGATTTTTTTTTTAAAGTAAAATCATGACAAATTATGATATTTTCGTTATTTCCATTAAAATGATTTACGCACCAGATATATAATGTATGCATTAGTTACCAATGTGTTAGGATTCTACACATCTTGAAACATACACCGTTGGCTCATTAGTAGTAACTTACACCGTTATGTATTGAAAATAATAATAAATCAATGAATAATAATTTTTTTATAATCCTCTAATAATAATTTATTTAATAAATAATAAATCAAAGTATTAAACTTTGTAATCTTTTGTAGTATCTAGTGATGATTGTAGAATACTTCTTCCTACACTCAAATGTTTCTTATATGGTTCGTCTACAGGAAAGACTCGAGGTTCGAATTTTCGTCCCAGTGGTGACCTCAACTTTGGTGCTGGTGAAGCATGTGATGCTTGTGGAAAAAAAAGAAAAGTGAAAAGGAGGAAGTCAGGCTGCAGAAGTAGTAGTAACAGAAAAAGATGTAAATCCTACAAACGGAGGAGGTATGGTATCTATCACGGTTATATTTAGCATAATGTAAATACTACCCACCCCTGAATGAGGTTGAGGGAGGGGGCAAGGTTTTGGACATCTCGTAATGGTCTGCTGAAATTTATCGATCCACAAAAGTTGGAAAAATACTTGGAAACGGGTTTTTAAACGTTCCATCCTAGACATCTTGGGATGATTTACGCATATTTCTTGAAAAGTTCATCCTCGTTTTCCTCAGAATTATAAATAAATTAAACCAGTATTTCCCAATCTTTTTTGCCTGCTGTACCACCTGTATATATATATATATATATATATATATATATATATATATATATATATATATATATATATATAATATCTTCTGGCACAGATCTGCAAGAACTGACCACGGATGCCCGATGATTGTTGACTCTCAGGTTCAGTTGCGTTTCTCCCTTTCCCACATAAAAGGCAGGGAACTCCTTACAAACCAACTCATACACACACATTGGAGTTTGGCATTCTGCTGATCCTTTGCATGTGTATGAGTTAGGATTATTGGGTGACTTGAAATGATCTGACCAAAAACGTTTTTAAATTTGGAGATCAGCTCTTTCTTCAATTGCAAGGTACGGCTATGGGTACCAGAATGGCTGAACTGAGATAGTTAGCCGATGGCTAGTGAGTTTTATGTTTACGTCCAGGAATGTAGCTGTGGTTGTTGTATATGTCCATGTGAATTTTACCGAAAATTCTGAATTTAAATCATTTAGAAATGTTTTGAGAGTTTCTTCTCCATGCGTCCAAACTAAAAAAATGTCATCGATAAATCGTTTCCAAAGTAATGGCACAAGTGTCCGTGTTGAAAGAAAGTTTTGCTCCAGGTGTGCCATGTAGAGATTTGCATATGATGGAGCCATTCCGGTACCCATAGCCGTACCTTGCAATTGAAGAAAGAGCTGATCTCCAAATTTAAAAACGTTTTTGGTCAGATCATTTCAAGTCACCCAATAATCATAACTCATACACATGCAGAGGATCAGCAGAATGCCAAACTCCAATGTGTGTGTATGAGTTAGTTTGTAAGGAGTGCCTTGCCTTTTATGTGGGAAAGGGAGAAACACAGCTGAATCTGTGGGTTAACAGTCATCGGGCATCCGTGGTCAGTTCCAACGAAGACCTACCAGTGAGCAGGCATGCTATGGTCCATGGTTCATCGTTCGATGATTGTTTCGGGATAAAAGTTTTAAAGAAAATGGGACCCAAGGACAACAAGCGGTTGCTTCACCAGTCCGAAAAAGCTCATAGCAACGTTTTGAGAGCCTACGATCCACCAGGACTAAATATTAGGAGATAATGCAATCGGTCCTAAGCAACTCAAGTTTCTTTGCCAACGTTGTAAATCTGTAAATTAACTCTTCAAAAAATTTATTTTTCTCTTGTACTTTGAAAAAGGCATCCAAGCCGAAATATTAAAACTAGTCTGTGTAGTGTATTTCTGTGTTTCCTTCTTTTTGTTATATATATATATATATATATATTCAAACATTTTTTAAGGAAAATCAACAATAGACAACATGAAACTAATTTGTATATTTCGGCTTATGCCTTTTTCAAACTACGAGAAAAGAATTTTGATTTTTGTTAATTGGTGAGAAAATCTTGCCATGGAGAACCACGCATGCACATGGAGAACTGGGCAACCACGCTTTTCCATGGCAAGATTTTCTCACCAATTAACAAAAATCAAAATTCTTTTCTCGTAGTTTGAAAAAGGCATAAGCCGAAATATAAAAATTAGTTTCATGTTGTCAATTGTTGTTTTTCCTTATAAATTGTTTGAATATGTATATGCTCTTGTAGAGCCATTTCATGCGGTTATATATATATATATATATATATATATATATAAATTACCCTTTAAAATGACCAAGCAGTTAATTCCGTATATAATTCAAGTGTTTTGTATTTATACACAAGAAAATGAGGAATAGGGAAGCTATAGTCATAGTCAGTACGAAATGAAAAGAATATTTGGTACCTATTCATTTTACTACACATATTTAAATGTTTATTATTTGAAGACACAACAAAATTCATGTTTATCATAACTTCTAGGCAGTAGGTACCTAAATATTATGTCAGAAAAAATTAAACCAAGAAAATTTGTTCCATTACAACCAAACAATCTGTGTTTTTTCTTAAGGTAAAAAAAGTGGAGTAAATGCAGTTTCACATACATAGGAGGTTGTGAAAGGCAGGGACAACCCTGCTTTGTCAGCTACATCTGGGTAGTCATAGTTCAAGAGCAAAACCCTGTATATGTGTATTAAAATGCAACTTGAATTTTGGAAAGAACTAGAAAAAGTGTGATGCCAAGTGCTAATGACACTTCTCAAAATATTTCCTACACTTTTCTCAAAATATCACCAACTTTTAATTATTACCAACTTTCAGATTCTGTTGCCCAGGCACGAGACGTTATAAAACGCTACGGTATTGTCGCAGACAATCCAAAATTACGATCTGCAACAGAAACTGGGCTCGAATATCCATTCATCCCTTTATTAATTTCCTGCGATGCTACAGACGCAGGATCGCCAAAAGTACTCCACCTACTGTTATGGAAAAGTAAGATTCATAGATATCAATTTGAATACGTATACCTACTAAAATACCTGCCTACAAAAAAGTAGATAGAGCCCAAAGGTGATTATATTTATTATACAGTAGCTTTCGCCTGTTAATTTGATAGAAATCAATGAATCGGAAGCCCTACATTCTTCCGTTCTTAATTAGTTAACCTGTTCTTTATTATGTTCCTAAGGCCAAAACTTCCATCACAAGAAAAAACGTCTGCCAAGTTGGGTGTAGCGCATATCTTCCTTGTTTCCGTATCATGAATTATAGGCAATTGGAAGGTTTTGAATGATATTCAAAAATTCCTTGGAGGACGTCAAAATCGGTTAAAATACATTTTTCTGCATAATTTTGTGCAAAAATTCTTTGATGTCCCAGTCAATCGTTGATAATTTTGATTTAACTGAAATTTTGCTAAAAATTATACATTCCACGGTTTTTGACCGTTTTTAGCCATTAGTACATTTTCGTAGAAAATAAAACTATTGCAATGGCTCCACAAATTTTAAAATCAAAATTTTCGAAAATGTTCTTCATTGAAATCCGTGTTGAGTTAATCTGAAACAAATTCTAGAGTTTAATGCTTTTTCATATATATATATATATATATATATATATATATATACATACATATATATATATATATATATATATATATATATATGTATATGTCATTCCATTGCGCCAAAAAATCAAAATTTCCTAATGAAAGGGTGGGTTTGTTGGTCAACACTTTTAAAACACATAATTTAGTCAAATTTCAAAAACTGCGCTAATAAAATCACTATAAATGGCTAAAAACGGCTAAAAATTGTTAAATATGTATTTTTTATAAAGAATTTCATACAAAAGAAGTTTATCAACAATGAACTAGAACATAAAAAAATGCAAGCACAATATTATGCTGAAAAATGTACTTAAATTGTATTATTATTTGCTAACAAATCGATCAAACTGCCAAAATAGCTAGAAACCCAAAAACCTTTTTGCCATAAAATTGGGGGTTAACGATTTCTTTGCAATCAGATTGCTCAAATTTCAAAAATATCTACCATAATATGATACGACAATTGACGAACATTCGCTCATATAATATAATCATGCTGCATGACTAGAACTTTAAATTTTTGAAATGTGACCAATTTAATGTGCTCATCACAAAATGATGGCCAACGAGCTCATCATATATAACTCATGATGGAAAATAGAGAGGTATATTGTATCATGCAGGTATAGTGTATGAATTTGGAATTGAACATGATTAGGTAGTGAAATCTGTAAAATGAAAGTTTCATCCAAAATGTGGAATCACGAATGGCTGAATGGATGTTTTAAAAGGACTCTAGAAAAAATACAGTTGTATGGCCTAAAAATTTAACATAAATGTATCATTTTCTCGAAAACTTCTCTAAGATTGGTTTTTTAAGCAGTCCTATAAAGAATATTTAAAAATGTTAAAATGAAAGTTTCCTTGATGTCCTATTATTTTTTTTATTGATGTAATTTTTTACAGGAAAGGAAGGGAGAAATGGGCAAAAATGAGCCCTGAGGCAAAGGCTCCATACATTGAGCAAGCCAAACGAGCAAGATGCCGAGGATATCATACGTGAACCGAAATACGCTTGAGTACCAGTTTACTGTTTTTTAGCGAATGTGTGTATAAATAACGATTTGTCCATACTAGATACTTACCACCCATTAATTTTGTTTATTTTTGAAGATATAAAAAAAAGAACAAACTGAACTCTTCCATTCTGAAAACTAAATTCGCTAAATCTGAACTTGGTATTAGAACCTCTTGAAACTCATACGGTGGATACAGCTTTCGTACAAGTACGCAACCACGAGAGACATTTTATGTCTTTGCGCCCCCTTTCCCCTTCCTATAAAACCCCGCATTGTACTTTTGTTTGTGGAAATTTATTGCAAAAACACATTTAAAAAAAAAAATATTTTTTTTCATTCAAATAAATTTCAAAATACAATTTTGTTTTACTCATTCCATAATTACATCATTATTATCATCAGATTTTGTAACGAAGAGTAATGGCCGATGATGAGAAAAGTACGATGTGTAGGCTAGAGTTTAGGTTAGAGTTAGGCTAGTGTTTTCCCAATTGAAACACCAATTTTTTATTGCAAATTCTGAATCTACATACAATTTCATAGAACGAACGGGCAGTTGAAGTATCAGGTTTTGTTCACTTAACACCTCATGTTACTCCAACAAGAGGGGGCATCTGAAAAAAACTAAAATTCTCAAAGATATCACCCGCTACTCAGAAAATGAACATTAAACAAAAAACACGAAGTCCTGCATTGCCAAGCCTTTAAAAACCGACTAGCTGCAACAAAAATGACGAGACGCGCCAAGATAAATAACAAAGTAGAAATTCGGCCCAACTTAAACTTAAACTCCTTTTTACATTCTGAGAGGGGCTGCCCCCTGAGTCGCCTGATGCCAAGTGCCTATGTAATTGATTTTATTATATAATATTCTAAAATGAGGCGCCGAAATGCATGTTTTTGTACTTTATTCTTTTTGGTTGATTCTTTTCAGTAATGAACCTTTGTGATCGACCAAGAAATTTTTTTTAACTCTCCTAAAAATTTGTTGGTTTACGTTTCAAGATGCGTAGAATTCAAAAATCGAACACAATAAAATCCGTTCGTCTGCTGTACGCCGTCGCTGTCCCATCCGAAGCCAGAGGCATCGGCATCAATTTGAAATATTGAAAAATCAAGATCTCGAAAACGTTTAGGGTAACAGTTTTTTTTTTTTTTTTTTTTTTTTTTTTTTTTTTTTTTTTTTTGTCATTTGTTGACATCATCTCAAAGAATAGGAAGAAACCATCTGAGTTGGTGTAAATACGTCTGATCGCTCTCCCTAAGGGCTAGAACTTTGAAACGAAAAAAAAAAAAAAAAAAAAAAAAAAAATAAATAAAAAAAAATAAAAAAACACGAGGGCAAATCTTAACTGGTGAAACATAGCAAAAATTTCCTTGTAACTCGAAACTGGTATCAACTGACTTAATTTTACTGAAATTTTTATTTCACGAAACCGCATTTATATTAACTTTTGTCGCCGGTAAAAGGACCTCTGAAGCGTAGATATATGATTTATTTTATATAATTAATTTAGTGTTGGTGGTCAGATTGTTTTAAATACCAGGAAAGTGTAGCTGTGGCATTTAATTTACCTAATTTTTCTTTGGTAGGCGCCCACACCTATGCAGACATATTTGTATACCTAATACATTACAGACTTCGTTCAATAATTTATTATCTAGAGGTGTTCTGCGTGGGAAAGCTTCCAAGACAGAAATATTAAACCTTTGTGTAATGATTTATAGGTGTTTTAACACAGAATGTGTTTTAGCCATGGACTAACTAGCCGAAAATGGAACGCGGGATGGTAACGAAATGTGTGACGGATGATTTTCACGTACAACCGAGTCGTTGCTAGGGAAATGGTACTTCGTCGTTTTTCATCCCACAAAATTCGTTGACCATTCGTTCGAAAGCTCTCGATTTATCCAACAATATTATGTTAACTACTGCGAAGTGCGTGTCCAACAAACTGAGTTATGAGCATGGTTATATAAATAATTGTTTACACACAGGTGATCATTCTCAATAATTGATATTGTGAACATGATTGCAACCGCTTGTTAATTTCTGATGATTTCATTGAGCTTGTGTTTCGATGATTTGATTCATAGCAGGTGATCTGAGTATTACGAAAACGGTTTGATTTGTGAAGCGGAGGTTAAATAATTTGAATAGGTAATTTCTATACTTTACACTCTAGGAAGCTGTAATTTCGTTTGTAGCCTCTTTAGGACATTTACTTGACGATGCTCAGGGTCCGGATCAGATGTGTGGCTCTTAAAGCTAATTTCTATGCTTTACACTCTAGGAAGCTGTAATTTCGTATGTAGCCTCTTTAGGACATTTACTTGACGATGCTCAGGGTCCGGATCAGATGTGTGGCTCTTAAAGCTAATTTCTATGCTTTACACTCTAGGAAGCTGTAATTTCGTATGCAGCCTCTTTAGGACATTTACTTGACGATGTCCAGGGTCCGGATCAGATGAGTGGCTTTTAAAGCTAATTTCTATACTTTACACTCTAGGAAGCTGTAATTTCGTATGTAGCCTCTTTAGGACATTTACTTGATAAATCGCTCTTGATTTATCACGAATTTATTTCGTATTTTTTTTCGTAGTTTCATACTATAACTATATAAATTGATGTTATAAATGAATAGTAAACAATGACGCTTGTTTAGTTGTCACTTGGTTGCGCGACAACGCAAACACATTCTGTGTTTCAATAATTTCGTCCGAAGTATGTAAATAGAGGTAACCGGGGGTCCAGGGGGCTTGCCCCCTGGCGAGGCGCGGAGCGCCGAGTTTCTCGTCTCACCTGATTTTTACCTTCCCACTTGTAAGAATTCTCCTCAGCTAATTTTGATGAAATGTTAAACAAAAGCTACATTTGACCTGACGAAGTGCCTTTTGGGGTCTTGGAGCCGCTACGGGGGTTGTAAGGAAGGGATAAAATATGAAATTCTCTCGTGTTCACCCTAGGGAGTTGAAATTTGATAGCGAGACTCTCTGGGACATAAAGATACGAATAAACTCAGGGGATCTTTCCTGGTCAGCAGAGGTAAATTCTCTCATGTTCACTCTAGAAAGTTGAAATTTAATAGGAAAACTCTCTGGGACATTAGGAGACGAATGTAATGAAGGGCTCTAGAATGATCAGCTGAGTTACCTAAATTATCTCCTTTTCACCCTAGAAGTGTGAAATTTATATGGAGCCTCTCTAGGACATTAAGAGATGAACGAAATTTCGGGTTCCATCCTGATCAGCTATGTGAGCTAAATTCTCTCCTGTTCACCCTAGAAATTTGAAGTTTGGTAAGAAACCTCTCTAGGACGTCATTGACGAACAAGCTGAGGGACTCTTTCCTGATCAGCTGAGTGAATTTAATTCTCTTCTGTTCATCCTAGGACATTCATATTCCAAAGAGAGCGTCTTTCGGACAACAATTGTCAAATGAAATTACCTGAGTAGCCTGTACTTTCCAACCACTTCTTCCTAGACCATCACAAATATGTGATCTCCCGCAAAAAGACGTTCCGCGTACACAATGTGCCGATCTGCAAAATGCATGAAATCATCCAATTCGGGCCGAGCCTCGCCGTCTTTTAGTACTCTCACTCTTTTTGACTGCGTTTGGAAGTGAAACGCTTCTTCAACGGCTTGGCCGATTTCCCCCAATTACACAATAAACATAATTGCTGTTCTCCAAATTTGGTGGGGGAAAATCTCCTTCAAACGGACTTCTGATTTTCATTTCTAAAAAAGTAGGTACCTACCTATGAAACCGACGACCCCTGAATGGTTTGCAAAGCTCTACAAATTTACAAGAGACCAGTACGAAGTATCTAACACTGTTTCATCCCTTTCTAATCCCATTTTTTGGTACTACATCCATTCCATTGTGTCATTATCTTGACATCATATCATACGTACCTACCTACATATAATATGTGATTGTATTATACGCATCTGCGATACGTATACTTTTTACTGATGCAGAGTTAAAGTGGAAGAGCGCTGTTCTAATCCACAAAAACATTAAAGGGTTCACATCCCGATTTAATAAATATAAATAAAACATATTATTCAGCATAGGCAAACAATCCGAAGAATGGCTAAAGCTATATCAATTTTCCCTCTTTAATGTGTTATTATTTCAATTTCAGATTGCAGATGGATTCACCTACCTGCTCTACTTGGAGGTACTCGATCATCTCGAATTATCCGGCGCCTTTCAAAATAAATACAACTACCTACCATGAAATCACGTTGCTTAGTTTTCAACTTATTTACAACAGATCTGTTGAAACAGATCCATACTTGGTAGATCATAGCCAAAGAAAATGTATTAAAAGTCATGATCGATAATTGATTTATTATTCAATCTTAATTGGTGAACTGAACTTCTCGCCACTGTCCCGATTTCTTCAATCATCAGGGTCTTGAACTTTCAGAGATTCTTCCGGGACCTTCAGTTTGGTAGATAATGACCTTCCTATTAAGAAGTTCACATAAATTTGGAAAAAAATGCCACCCCAGTATTCCAGTGCCCTACCCTGTTCCTTTGGCACTCCGACCCCAAGTTGAAATTCGCATACAAAAGCTAGTTGAATTTGGAATGATATATCCTATAACAAGAGACCGGGAAGGCTAGCCCCTTGATTGCTTTGGTTGGGTTATCTAACTTCTTTGGATTAAAAGTGGACGCGGAATCCCAACATTAAGTCAGATTTCTACCCAACTCCACGCCCAGATGATATTTTCCATGCACTCCAAGGATGCTGTGTGATACTAAAATTTATTGACTTCTCACATTTTTCTATTTCTATTATTTTTTAAAATAATTTTTATTGTTACAACTACTGTGTACACTTTAGTAACTTCGCTTTGGTGTCTATATGTAAGGCCCTTTTGGGGCAACGAAACTCTCACAAAAATAGGTGGGTAGGAGTTGTACCTATTCAATAAAAGTCACTGAATCTTTTAGGTAGATTAGATTTTTATTTTGTTTCTTTTTGGTTATTCCTACCTATTTATTTATTTATCACCAGTGCCATATTTGAAGCCTCCTCGTCGTTAGATTTCAATTGAGCCCTCACACGAAAAATGCATATTTTACAGCCCCCCTCCCCCCACTCCTCGTCATAAGCTTTCATTTATTCATATAACATGAATTATCAGAAATTAACAAGCGGTTGCAATCATGCTCGTGAGCATTGATGTGATATCAATAATTATTGAGAACGATCACCTGTGTGTAAACAATCATTCATATAACCATGTTCATAACTCACCTTGTTGGCCACGCACTTCGCAATAGATAACATAATAATATGGTTGGATAAATCGAGAGCTTTCGAACGAATGGTCAAAGAATTTTGTGGGATGAAAAATGACGGAGTACCATTTTTTTAGCAACGACTCGGTTGTAAGCGGAAATCATCAGTAAATTTTTGCAACACATTTTCGTTACCTAACAAGAACGCAAAACATAAATGCAACACATCTTCGTTACACAAAACGTTTCATTTTTGGTTGGAGATGCCAAGGCACGTTCTGTGTTAACACGTTACCACGTTAACACGTTCTGTGTTAAAACATTATAAAAAAAGATGTCTTCTTCGATCGAACTGATGAATAATAAAATCGTTTTCACAAGTAAAGTTCGCTCACCCACCGGAGACCTCATGACACTTCCTGAGACTCAAAATAGTCGAGGATTCAATCTTCGTATAAGATTGAGGTAACATTCATATTTCAATCCGAACTGATGAGGGTAACAAGGAAACTCGCGGACTTCTGGCCAGCGAGGAGCTTTGAGTATAAATAATATTATTTATACTCAAGTATAGTAGTATATTATATGTACTAATAATATTATATATTCATACTCAGGTATAGTATATTATTTATACTGAAAGGCGAGGAGAGACGAGGGGAGAACTCTTGAGCCCACTATCGCTTCCTGTTGGTGTCTGAATGAACAACTAGCAGCCTCCTCATCTATTACCAGAGTTCCCTCCTGATATTCCTTCCGATACCTAGGCACATTTTTTTTTTTAAATTAGCTTATTCTTGTATTTCAAGCTGCTACTTCTCACAATTTACTCAGAAACTTATTAAAAATACCTACCTGTACATAAAAGGAAAAATCATGTGCCACTGCAGGATTTTGTGAATCTCCCCTTTTTTTGCAGGATTTTGCAAATTGACAAAATACCTACAACGTAGTAGGTATGGAACTACCTGAAACCTTCTGCAAATTGACTAAATACCTACAACATAGTATGGAACTACCTAAAAAATAGGATGTAACAACCCTAATTCACCTGAAGAGGCCTTATGGACTGGCGAAACTAGTTGTGAAAATAAACTATACTTTATTAGGAAGAAGCCGCCTACCTTCCACCCTCATATCAGTACTCCTTTGAGACTAGATGGCTACCCTTAGGTTTCATAACCACAAGAAGGAGGGTTGACCACAGAGAGTCGGCGGAGGGTTCCATTGTTCTGTCATGCAGTACCTAGGTCCTGAAAGTACAGTTTTTTTTTTTTTTTTTTCAAACAAGGCTGTCTATGGAGTTTGGCGTTTAGCATCGTAGGAAGTAGGCCGAAGCATCAGAGGAAGTCAACCCCGATGAAAGGAAAATTAACTTCCGCTACCATGAAGTTCCACTCATACAGGTAAACGGTAAGCCAGAAAGGTACCTATGCTATGGCTGAGCAAAGACTTACAACTACTGGACTGCTCGCGCCCATGAGTTGCGGTGACCGAGTTTCGGTCCGGCTGCGTTCAACGTCGCGTCTCAAATGGTGGGCTAGCGCGGCAGCGCTTAGCATGGGCGAGATAGGGAAAAACGCGACGCCCGGTCACTCGAACTAGATTTGCAGCAAGGGAAAATTTTTTTTTACTGAATGGCCTTCTGATCCATATTTCTGAATAGATTCTCGAACTTTTGATACTAAAATTAACTACTTTTAACCAGGGGGTTTGCTGTAAAAAGAATAGTTAGTTGAGAGTTTCGTTAAAAAAACCTCATCGCTCGCTATATTTCTTAGATTTCTAGACATGAACATTTATTTTCGACCCAGTAGGCTTTTTGTTGGTGTACAACAGTAATGTTTAGATATTTTCAGACTAAAAAGAATTATTTATGAGCGGTATTTTTGTCTTAAATTAAAGTAAAAAATTTGAATCTTAGAACTTAAACATTGACGTTCGCTTAAAAATGTTGGATTTCTAGGCAAGAATGTTAACTAATGGGCCAACATCATACAATTATCTTGATACATTAATACCGCACAAGAAAAATACTTTTTTATTCATATAATAGAACATATATGTATGGAATTACCAACATTAGAGCAGGTAATATAACGTTTGGCCTTAGGATAACAAAGCAGTGTCTTCTCTGTTTTACAATGCATGGTGATAATTAATTCCGATTGATCCGAAAGACTATACGTTATAAGTACTTTTTTATAAATGTATCTGTAGCATTAGTCAGTATTATATGAGTATCTAATATATAATACGTCTTTAAATTCGGAAATCAAGTCGGAAATTCAATTTAAATTAACATGGGTCTTGCATTCTACAATACCGTTTAGTTACTGTTAATTATACCAATAAATGTTTTCGCCAAATGAAATGATTTATCCATAGAAAATAAAAATAAACCGTTTCAGAGGTAATAAAACGAAAACCAATTTCTGCAATCGAATAAGAGTATCTAAATATACAACAAGTTGTGAAACTTTTTGTATTTTCTCTTAGAACTAGATTGACGTTGTAACACAGCATCATTGGGTCGAACGGCAGCGCGGCGCGCGACTTGGTTTTGGCGCGGCGAACATTGTCCAGCTTCTTTCGAGACGGATTATGGGAAAACCAAACACTTTATAAAATAATTTTTGGAATAAAAGTTGTAGATCAACTAATTAGCTACAACTTTCTCGCTGGAAGTTTGTTTCTGTCCTAAAAATAAAAAAAGTTTACGCTTAGTAACTTTTTCATGTCCCGCTTTAACAACACTTATATGTTTTACATTATTAAAAATTCATATGCGTGATAAAATAAAAAGTATTTATACTGTCAGATTCCGTAGTTCATGCAGATGAATAATATATAAATTTTAGTAAGATTCAACCACGGTAGTGAGGTCCAGGAGTGTGTAAACGACAGCGCGTTCAACGCCAGAAACCGCCCGGCGGTCTCAGTAGCCCACCATTTGAACCCACACTGGTCCCGTTCGGACCGTTTTTCGCTCACCTGGCGATCACTCCAGTAGTTTTACCTCGCTGTGGCTGAGTAGCTGCCGAAGGTTTGAATTTTCCGACTGTTAGCCCAGTAGAGTGCTTGTGTTTCCAGGTGTATGGGGGCGAGCAGTTGCAAACATAGAGGCCCCATCTAGAGTTGCAGAAACAGAGGGTTGACTGTTCCAATGTTGAGATGACCATAGCAAGGTCCATCATGGTTTTGGAAAGGAGAGTTGATTTGGAAAAGGGTGTGTTTCCTTTGATGATCTCCGCTCTGCAAATACTTGTCTTGCTGCAAATACTTTGTTATATGGGATTCGCCTGTCACAGAGACAAGCTCAATGAATGGCAGGGGTTGATCTGCGATGATAGCAAGTTTGTGAATGCCTTGCTTTGGCAAGGCAAATGGAGTCCGGAAGTATCCTCAGAAACATTTGTCTGTGAAGGAGAGTCAGTGTATCGGATGGTAACTTCTGCTGAAGCTAGTGAATGAAGGCAGAATGGCTAAAACTTCGAGAGGAGGGGTGGAGGTGACCTTGGTGGGATCAATGTCATCTATGGATTCGTGGGCTGCTTTTAAGCGATTGTAGGGTGTGGCACTAGTGGGATCAATATCAACCACTAATGCGGCTATTTTGGAGTCTAGGGCTAGGAAGGCACAGCAAAACTTGGCCACCTCAGTCGTGAGTTCTTCAGGAACTCAGGCAAGGTTAGCTGTTTCAGCCAGACTGTAGTTGACAAAAAGTCTTAAGGCTGGAATTTCACCAGGGAGGCCAGAGCGGGAGCCTGGGCTTGAGCCATGGAGATGAAATCACAAATAGAAGCAGAAGGAACAGTGCTTTGGTCAATTTTAAAATGTTTGGTCAATCCACAGCAGACATGTACTAGCAGACCTGGGGACTGGAGGATGGTAGACCTGACCTGTCTCAGCCCTTGGGGGGGGGGGGGGGGGGGGGGGTAGCTAACCTTTGGAGTATTGGTGAGAAAACTCTAGCTAAGAGGGCTTGAACTTGGAAAAAAACTCGTTTTTCTAAACCACAGGTGAGTAAATTACTGTGAGCTGATTGAAGTCGAGTGTAATATTTTTCCAAGACCAGAGCCAATGACACTGATAGTTCAATTTAGTATATCTCAGATAAATTGAATGGGAAAAAAGTAATTTTTCCAAGTCCAGAACCTGGGAAACTGCAAGCCAATCTTGAGAAGCAGAGGCGAAATTCATCTAAGTAGGTACGACAATGCGATGCAATGAAGTAGGTAATTCTCAGGAGAGTCGGTGGTGAGATTTCTTCTAAGACCAGAGATCAGGAGAAAAGGCAAAGTGTCTCAGAAGGCTGAAGGCAGCGAGGCAGTAGGCAGTCTAGTTTCTTTTTAGGGAGAGGACATCGGTCAGCTCAAAGGGGGTGAATGTAAGGAGAAGACGGAAGCATTCCCAATCCAATTTATACGCTGAAGGTCGCATAGTGAGAGTAGCACCCAGTGGGTAGTTGTGGGTTGAATTGCGGGAAGCAGAGAGAGGGAACTCCTTCAATGAAACCTGCAGAATCATCGGGTCACCAGTGCAGTGCAGGAGATTGGTAAATTACTCGAAGGCTTCAAGCTTGGATGTAAGTATGATTAATTAGTGGTATCTTCTGTATTGTTATATAGGAAGACTTGGTAGGACAATTCCCACTCCAAGCCTAAGAGAAAGAGCTAGAGGAGCAAGGTACACTACAGACCTTATATAAGATACGGTAAGAACTTAATGTCTTATAATCTTGTATGTATACTGGGTAAGTATTTTCTTCTACCATTTTCTTCATTGTAGTACTTATTAGTTTCGTGAATTCGGATATGAATACTCATCATTACTGTTTTCTCACTTTTCATCCCTTCTAACACTTTTCTTATAGCTACTCCTAAATATGTTTAAATGAATCCCAAGAGAATAAGGCCCATTTTTTCCTATTAGAATAAATATTATAAATTGTTTGTTCCTGAAGTTTAATTGAAAAGGTTTTATGCATTGTGGATTAACTTAAATATTGGAATCAGAATTATGTAGGCACCCTACGGCTTCCTCATAGATGTGAACATAACGTGTATTATTGAATACTTTACTAGCCGGTTACCAGTGCGTTCACGTACCCATATGTACGGGTAATTTTACCCAAAATGTACCTTGCTATTTTTGCCCACCAGTCCAAAAATGGATTCATTTCATGCTTCATTTCAGCTATCAAGTTTCGACTTATTAATTTTTCAACTAACTAATTAATAACTTATTAATTAACTTATTAATTTAACAAATAATTAATTTTTGAACAAAGCATCCCCTCAATATAACCAATTTAATTATAACCTTAATTACGTTAAAACTATTCCCGACCAACATTGCTGCAGTTAATAAGGCCAAGGCGTTTTGAAATATGAATTTTTGAACACCTATGTTTACGAATAAAACTACTTGGCTCTACTCTACAACATCGTTTTGGTCGTTGAATATGTAATCAAAAATTCTTTACGAGTGAAAAATCCATCCCCATCCACATCCACAATTGACGTGAAAAGCCCATATTCTATTCCGGAACTTGCTCGTCAATTTGCGCCCACCCTCTTGAAAATCGATGCAGCCGTTCGGCCCTGATGCTAGGACAAACAAACACACTTAATACGATTGTAACCATGTTTTAGTGACACGTATCTACACAAATATTATGTTGAATGAGTGGGATTTGGGGAGTTTATTTTCTTCCTCCTTCAGTGTTAACCTGTGCCTTGTAGTAGTATTTATTACCGAAAATGATTTAACCAATTAGAACCCTTCAGCACAGTCACGTGAAAAATTTGGGTTGATTAAATTAATCGTCATCAAATCAGAATTTTCATGTGATGTTTTGCATTTAACAGCAGAAAAACTGCTCATAACAGGAGTTGAAAAACACGAGTGATACCCGGACTGAATAGTGGTAAATAGGTTGGTATGTGGTTCGTTTGGACCTGACTGTCCTGTTGTTTGAATAAAATTGCCCAAATTCGTTTTAAGGCCGTTAAAGGTAACAATGGGGTATTTAAGTGAGGTAGAAAATCGAAGTTTTTCTAGTGGAATCTCTTTCCGAAGCAAGAAATACTAGTTTTTATCCAGTTTAAACGAATTTTAATCCTCTACAGAAAGCAGGAGGGGGTTTGAGAATAATCAACGTTTGAATATATGGCGCTTGTCCTAAACTCCAAATAGTAGTACAAGGGGTCGCCACCATGTATGGTAGTGTCCTCCCTACGGATTTTGGCTTCCATGGTTGGCTAATCTGAACTGGATTCAGTAAATTACAAGTGGCAGATTTATTTACTTTTTCTCAACTATGTTAGTAGATATAGGTATTACTATAATGTAGAAGGTATTATACAAAAAGAGCTGATAGGGTAAGTAAAATACTACAATCTGCTTGTTTTCGGTGGGGTAGAGTTTGCTACATATAGAACATTTGCTACGTTAACCGACCATTTAGAAATCTGTAGACAGGGTTGCCCCTGCGACCTATGACGTCATATGTCGCAAACGCCAAGTAAAACCTCTGAACTTTCTCAACACCTCACAGATATAACAGTAATTATTCCATGTAATAATGACGTCATTAGTATTTTCGGGACTCGAGCTTGCAATAAAGACTATGATAATAAAAAAATAAATCACTTACCTATATAGGTTACATCATGGAAAAACTCTTAAAAAAAAAAAAACTAAATTTTCCATATCCATGGGTTAAATTTCCTTCGATTTTTGTAATATAATGCACTGGAATTGATTTTTCTCGTCAAAGTGTGGGGTCTGGGAGCGGAAAAACAATCTTTTGGAATTTGAAGGCAGCATTTCTACAAGGAAAAAGTGAATACCTATTTGTCAAATCTTTCAGTTTCAGGATTTCATTAAGCCCTACAACTTTTCTGCTTCACTGATTCCAGTGTGTGTATGCATGATATTTCCTTAAGATGTATAAAAACAGCCTTGCCCTTATTCAGCTTAAGAAACGTGAAGGTTTCCATAAATAATAGGTACCTATCCATTTTAGCCCACTTTCCGTCGGATTCGGTGAAGTGGCCGTAGAGAATTATAGGAATTAGATTGATATTTTCATTGCGTTACTGCAAAACAACTGACTCTTCAAATATATTTCCATATACATACTTTACATCTGTTCACAATTATGAAGAAGGTACACTCATAAACATTTCTCAATAAGAGTTTTTTAAAACTCATTAGGTACAGCTCAAAAAAATAAACGTCTTAGACAGCAGATAGAAGACCAGTTAGGTAAGATAATACCAAACAATCGATTGGTAAATACGTTTTTTATAAACATTTTTAAAGCGTCACAAACTGTTGATTCAGTATTAAAGGAAATAAAGTAAGTTCCAATATATTTGCCTTCGACCGCGACATTGAGGAAAATAAGTTACATCGATTCACTAAAACAACCAATTATTTACAAAATACCTAATAAGTTTAACTAAACAACTGACAGATAATGAGTCATTAGTTTATGTATAATAGAAAACAAGTCCATGGTAACATAGTGCCAATATTCCCTTTTCTGATTTTCTTGAAAATCATGATCACGATCACTGTGATTGTACGTCCTTCAGCGGTATGCCCCTATGTATCCTACTTTAAGTTGTTACATAGTATCGCGACTGTTTTGGACTGTTGGCTCTATTCATATTCCGTATTTATGGTTTTAAGAAAATATTTATACATTTGTCGCTTTATATTTATATACATCACATTGGTTAGGATTAATATCAAATACAATCCAATATTTTTGCTTCAATATATCGACGGTTTTGAATTAGATATTACTATTTGAATGGCGAGACACACGTTACACCATAAGGGTTGCTAAAGAATCTCAATAAATGGGGTTTCAGAATACGAGTTACAGAAAACACTTGAATAATTGTACTAAAATTCGTTATGTAAATTTCGGTTTCATTTCGTGGGCTTACGAAACGCCTAACGTTAACATTATCGTCTGAATACGTACAAATTTTATTGCAATTTAAATGGTATATCCCCATAACCTTGATTCTTACCAGTTCAATTGGGTGCTCCAGTGAAATTGATAGAGCGTAGTGAATCACAAACATGGCGAGAACATAGTTTTGAAGATTTCAGTCATGACCAATGTTTTTTAACTTCGAAAAACTAATAGTTATTAAGTAATGCGTGCATTACTCCGTCGCTATGTCTGTTTTATATGATTTTGTTGAGTGCAGCGAATAGATCATGATATCACTGTATAGACCCTCATTCATTATAATCATTATATCATTATATCACTACTATCATGATGTATGAACTGCATTTCACTGTAAAATCAAACAAAGAAAGTTTCTTTTTATCGGCATCCCCCCATCACACTCATTCTGAATATGAAATTCGAATTTACTGAGAATTGTTTTACAGAAAAACCAAATACTCCGAACAAAGTGGTAAAAGATAGAAGAAAATGGATTGAGGATAGCGTAAATAGTACTTTAGTACATACAGCTCATTTGCCACTACCCATAAACCATGGAAAAAAATAAAAATCCTTCATTTCTACAGAACGTTGCAATTTGGCTATTTCGGGTAATCTGTCGTAGACCCCTTTGTAAATAATAAAAGCAATTCACATTTATTTCTTTATTTATTGTAGAGTTCGAAAAATACTTTCAGGACGATGAAATCAAGATTCAAAACCGAAAACGATACGTAACACACAAAAAATCATACTATAGCAAGAGCAGCTGGAAAACAACATGTAATTTCTCTTGATGTATCCAATTTTTGTTCAAAATTTAGCTGTTAAAATGGGTTTCGGAGTTACTTTTTTAACTAATATACTGTTTCAAGGCAATTGAGGTTGCACCATATTCGTAATGCATATCTCTAGAACTTTATGAAACAAAATATTTTCTTTATTTTAGTATTTTACCCTAATGTTTTGTATTCATTACTTTATTATCGCACTATTGGTTGCAACAGTAGGAAGCATTTGTATTATATTTTAATTTGGAATGATTCATCAAACACCAGTTCAGGAAGGTTGAGTAGCTGGGTACCTGAACGTTTTCTAATGGCTGACTGATAGTCAATAGGTACTGAAAGAAAGACACACAGCAAGAGAGAACTAAACTAAAATTAACTACTTAATTTTGGATAAAAATTTGCTATAGTATGAGTGTTTTGTGTGCTGTATACTGTTTTCTGTTTTGGTTCTTGATTTCATATTTTAGAAAACAATTTTTTTTTCGGATTCATCAATAAAAACGAAAAAAAAGGTGTTATATCTTCTTTATTTACAAAGACATTTATAACGGTCCGCTGAAAGTTATGTAAGATAGTTAAATTGCAAAATTTTTTTCTTGGTGACCAATGTCCTTGAACACGGGTCAACTTTTTTCCGAAGAAGAATCGCCAGAAAAATTTGGTCAAGTTTGGCAACACCAACACTGTAGCCTCCTGTAAGTCAAACCTCATCTACACTCACAATCAGTTAATTCATACTGAGATGGGTTTATATTTCGTGGAGGAGTTACTGATCTTGTGTTAATATACAAAGTAGTGAATATAACGTACGCCATACCACAAATTATTTCCACATCCACATTACTGAGCTTATTTAGCTGAGGTCAAAACTATCCCTCCCGTAGCTAGTCACACCAAACCTATTCGAAAGAACTGATTCTTCTAAATCAGAGGATGAGTGTTGGAGTTTTATTTATCATCACTTTTATGCTGCAAATATTACAACTGAGTAGAACGGTATTACTATGAGCAGAACGGTAGTTCGTAATCGTGGAATTTCCGCGGTAGAATTGTACGAGTTGAGAAAATGCGTAAGAGGGAATTCGGCGGTGGAGCATTGGATCATCGACGGTTGGAAGTAGGTTGGGCGCTTTTTGATAGGCCCAGTCCTATCTTCTGACTGACCGAGGAACAGGAGGGTGTTGCCAGCACCGTCGCCTTCGATCCTCACGAGTTCGAATTCGGTGGTTGGCAGGGTGATCCCCAGTGCTGGACAGCCGCCAGAAGGCGTGAGGTCCCTGGTCACCGCGACCTGTGGAAGGTCAAGAAAGGTACAGATTTTTCATATTGATGCATATTATGTTGTATTCATGAATGTATAGGTTCATATAACGGTTGATTACGGTTGTGAATGGTGTTATGGCTATTTAAGGCTTCATTGGCAATATATGTAAACAAAAGTAATATCCTTCCGACGGGCGCGTGTATCTGTAAGATACAGGCAGACGCTTTTTGCGGAGTGAGAAGGGTATAGAGCAGGGGTGCTCAAACGGTCGATCGCGAGTGCTTTTTGAGTAGATCTCGAGAAGAAAAAAATTTTTAATAAGTAGGTAACTAAACTACAAAAATTTATTACGTAATAACACTATGATTGCAACACAATAAATTGCAACTTATGATAGATCAACTGAAAAGAAAGGATCTGAAACATTTTCCGTCTTTGAAAGCAAGGATTCCTCAGTTGAATTATGATACGTATGAGGCTGAATTATCAAATATTTTGGGACAATTCGAAATGCGTTTTTATGATTGCAGTAAATTGGCAAATATAGCATCATTTATGAGTTATCCTTTTTCATGTAAAAACATTGAGGAATTAGCTACTGAAGTAGCAAGTCAGTTTTATATGAACTCATGTTCTGTTGAAAATGAGTTGGTGCAGATTATATCAGATATACATCTCAAAGCTACAGCATCTGATACAAATTTCTGGTGTTTTATATCTGAAGATAAATATCCGAATCTAAGGAAAATCGCCCTTCAACTGACGGCAATGTTTACTGACTTACTTGTGCGAGTCTGCATTTTCTGAAATGAAGATAATTAAGTCACCGTTTGGTTTTGGAGGGAGAGAAAAAGCAGCCTTCTCTTATTTGTATAGTTTTAATAGCTTAGCGCTTTCGCCCATAGGGCCTCGTCAGAGCTGTAAATATATAAGGACACTTCAAGTACAGGTTTGTAATATAAGGTACCTAATTTAGTGTAGTTAAGTAGATATCTCGTTGGAATACATTATTATTATAGTTGCTATGTAGTTGTGTCATTTGTTTATGTTAATATAAGGAGACAGTACTTTCTAAAGATATTTTTTCTTTCATTGCATTAATACAGTTAAACATAGTATTTATAATTACCTTTTATTGTAAGTTAAAATCTGCATTACTGATAGGGGGACCCATCTTGTCTTTTGGGTAGGTAAGGATCATACCTGGTGAAGAGTTATACGTTATGAATGTAATGGTTTGGTGCAACTATTTATATTGTAATATTATATTATGTATGTATTTACCATGTCATTGAAGGCTGAGGAGGGGAATTTTCTTTTTTGAACGGTGAGAAACAAATACGTAATCAGAGCACTTTTAATAATAATTTCTATGATAGAAGGTTGGGTAGTTGCAGGTCATTACTGCCCAGTGTGGGTGGAGTTGTCATGTGAGTGCTCTGCTTCTTTATGCGTTTACTATTGTGTAGAGGTTGTTGGGTCTCCCTATTACAGTATGGTTTTTAAATATTAGTAGGTATAGACTTGATATGTTATTACATTATTATTATTTTAAATATTTTTTACATTGATTACTATTGGTTGAGGTTATATTAATTATTGTAAGCTACGTACTAGTTGTGCGGTTGAAGAAGGGGATGAATTGCTTACCTAGATTATTTATTTCGCATTTTTTATTCATAGTATTGGGTTGTTTAATAATATGGATATTTTCTAAGATCCTTCTCTTAACTGTATTTATTTCTCTACCTTTACTCGTTATTTTATCATAATCAGCTATATGTTTTTGCGTGAAGAGATGTTCGTCTAATGCCGTTTCTTTTACACTGTATTTAAAATTATACTTATGTCGTTCTACTCGCTTTTTCAAATTCTGGAGGCTTTCACCAATATAAACCTGGTCGCAGTCTTTGCAGGGGAGATTGTAAATATTGTATCTTGTTTCAAGCAGTGGTTCATTATCTTTAATTCTAGGGAAATTATTGTTTATTTTACTATTATACTTCCACGCTATTGTCATGTTGCTCTTGGCAAATGCAGACCTTAATTTATTCTCCCACTCGGGTTTATAAGTTAAGGATATGTACTGGGGTTGATTTGGGTTATTGTTATCGGGTGTTGCTTTTGTATTATATAGGTTATTAGGTTGTTGTTTTAGAATATGTGAGTTGGTTGGGTATTTAATTTTGGGTTGGTTAATGGTTTTATGAAAATAGTTAGTGATAAGGTTATTTGGTTGTACTATAGTTTCACATGTTTTGTATTTATAAATTTTGTTAATATTTAGGTTAAATGTTACGGATTTCTTGATTTTGGCTGTAGTATGGTGGGTAGTGGGGGTTATGTGGTGTTTACTCTTACCATAAGTTATATTCTTTTCAGCTTTCTGTATTTGTTGTTTAATTAGATTATAAGGGTATTTATTTTTAAGAAATAAATTTTTTAATTTACCTTTAGTAGAATTGTAATATTTCAAGGAAGTTACTTTAAGTGCTGAATAAGCGTAGTTATATATTAAGTTCTTTTTAAATTTTAAAGGGTGTGATGACTCATAATTAATAAGTTTACCAGTAGATGTAGGTTTAGTATAATACTTAAACAATATTTTTCCTTGTTGTTCTCGTATTATAGTGGTGTTGAGGAATGGGATTTCATTGTTCTCTTCTTTCTCGATTGTAAATAATATATTGCTATTTTGTTGATTAAACCAGCTTAATAGTTTATCGGCATCATTTTCTTTTACTGCGAGTATGCAGTCGTCTTCGAATTTGTAGAAGAATTTAACTTGGATGTTGGTGGTTTCTAGTGCGTCTTTTATTAGTTGGTCTAGCACTATTTTGCCTACTGTTGAGCTTAGTGCTCCTCCCATTTGTTGTCCTGACATTAAGCAGCAGATAAAGCTCAACAGAATGTTATTATGGAAAGAGACAAATATAACGAGTTATTCATCGAAATGCTATCAAATACAAATAAATTTAAAAAAGTTAAAGATGATCCTACAAAAGCAATAAGTAAAAAAGTCGATGACTATATTAAAGAACTATTAAATTTAGAGATAATTAGTAAAGAGTTTAAATCTAAAATTGCTAACATCCACGCTACACCCCCACTACTTTATGGCAAACTTAAAACTCATAAAAACCCTCATACCATGAGACCAGTAGTCAGCAACTGCAACTCCCCAACACAACCACTAGCTAAATGGTTTGCTGAAATCCTCAAACCCTTTACCGACCTAAGCCCCTTCAACATAAAGAACGCTGAAAACCTAAAAAATGCTATAGAAAACATATGCTTAGAAGAACCTTATAGATTAATTAGTTTCGACGTAAAAGAAATGTACCCCAACCTTAAGACTGATGACGCAGTCAAAATAATAACTCAAAATTGGGAAATTATTAAAAAACACTCCCCTATAAAAAATTGTCCATTATTCATTAAAGGATTTAAAATTTGCTGTAATAGTGGGTACTTCAAATTTAACAATAATCTCTACCGACAAATGTCAGGACAACAAATGGGAGGAGCACTAAGCTCAACAGTAGGCAAAATAGTGCTAGACCAACTAATAAAAGACGCACTAGAAACCACCAACATCCAAGTTAAATTCTTCTACAAATTCGAAGACGACTGCATACTCGCAGTAAAAGAAAATGATGCCGATAAACTATTAAGCTGGTTTAATCAACAAAATAGCAATATATTATTTACAATCGAGAAAGAAGAGAACAATGAAATCCCATTCCTCAACACCACTATAATACGAGAACAACAAGGAAAAATATTGTTTAAGTATTATACTAAACCTACATCTACTGGTAAACTTATTAATTATGAGTCATCACACCCTTTAAAATTTAAAAAGAACTTAATATATAACTACGCTTATTCAGCACTTAAAGTAACTTCCTTGAAATATTACAATTCTACTAAAGGTAAATTAGAAAATTTATTTCTTAAAAATAAATACCCTTATAATCTAATTAAACAACAAATACAGAAAGCTGAAAAGAATATAACTTATGGTAAGAGTAAACACCACATAACCCCCACTACCCACCATACTACAGCCAAAATCAAGAAATCCGTAACATTTAACCTAAATATTAACAAAATTTATAAATACAAAACATGTGAAACTATAGTACAACCAAATAACCTTATCACTAACTATTTTCATAAAACCATTAACCAACCCAAAATTAAATACCCAACCAACTCACATATTCTAAAACAACAACCTAATAACCTATATAATACAAAAGCAACACCCGATAACAATAACCCAAATCAACCCCAGTACATATCCTTAACTTATAAACCCGAGTGGGAGAATAAATTAAGGTCTGCATTTGCCAAGAGCAACATGACAATAGCGTGGAAGTATAATAGTAAAATAAACAATAATTTCCCTAGAATTAAAGATAATGAACCACTGCTTGAAACAAGATACAATATTTACAATCTCCCCTGCAAAGACTGCGACCAGGTTTATATTGGTGAAAGCCTCCAGAATTTGAAAAAGCGAGTAGAACGACATAAGTATAATTTTAAATACAGTGTAAAAGAAACGGCATTAGACGAACATCTCTTCACGCAAAAACATATAGCTGATTATGATAAAATAACGAGTAAAGGTAGAGAAATAAATACAGTTAAGAGAAGGATCTTAGAAAATATCCATATTATTAAACAACCCAATACTATGAATAAAAAATGCGAAATAAATAATCTAGGTAAGCAATTCATCCCCTTCTTCAACCGCACAACTAGTACGTAGCTTACAATAATTAATATAACCTCAACCAATAGTAATCAATGTAAAAAATATTTAAAATAATAATAATGTAATAACATATCAAGTCTATACCTACTAATATTTAAAAACCATACTGTAATAGGGAGACCCAACAACCTCTACACAATAGTAAACGCATAAAGAAGCAGAGCACTCACATGACAACTCCACCCACACTGGGCAGTAATGACCTGCAACTACCCAACCTTCTATCATAGAAATTATTATTAAAAGTGCTCTGATTACGTATTTGTTTCTCACCGTTCAAAAAAGAAAATTCCCCTCCTCAGCCTTCAATGACATGGTAAATACATACATAATATAATATTACAATATAAATAGTTGCACCAAACCATTACATTCATAACGTATAACTCTTCACCAGGTATGATCCTTACCTACCCAAAAGACAAGATGGGTCCCCCTATCAGTAATGCAGATTTTAACTTACAATAAAAGGTAATTATAAATACTATGTTTAACTGTATTAATGCAATGAAAGAAAAAATATCTTTAGAAAGTACTGTCTCCTTATATTAACATAAACAAATGACACAACTACATAGCAACTATAATAATAATGTATTCCAACGAGATATCTACTTAACTACACTAAATTAGGTACCTTATATTACAAACCTGTACTTGAAGTGTCCTTATATATTTACAGCTCTGACGAGGCCCTATGGGCGAAAGCGCTAAGCTATTAAAACTATACAAATAAGAGAAGGCTGCTTTTTCTCTCCCTCCAAAACCAAACGGTGGAAACCACAAGCCGACCAACACTAAGGATAATTAAGTCAAAATATCGCAATCGACTAACTGACGATCATATGTCATCATGCTTGCGATTGGCACTCAGTGGTTACGCACCATCTTATGAAAAGTATGCTGAGGACATGCAGTGCCACGCTTCAACATCCAAAGTCACTCCTTAGTTGAGTTTAACACCATATGTAACTCTTTTGTTTTGTAACAATGAATAAACTCGCACTTTTGGAAAACTAGGAGTTTTTTCATTGATATTGTAGAGAAGAACTTAAGTAAACCTAACCCAAACCTTGACTAAAACAATGTAAATTGTGCGGAAAGCTAATATCTATATATGATACGGTACACCCTACCTAGGTAGGTAGGGTGTATCGTGTATGTAAGACAACCCTGCATCACACACACTTGCAGCCTCTCAGAGTCGATCGTAAGTAGTCTAAAAATATTGAGGTAGATCGCCAGCAGTTCAAGTTTGAGCACCCCTGGTGTAGAGGGTTTCCGAACAGGCCCCATCTCTACCTTCCAAACCTTCGTCTACCGTAAGTCGTACAGGCCTCCATTCAGCCTCGCGTGTGCATTTCACGTGGTTATTAGTATCCCTCAGATACCTGTGACGTTAATGTAACCATTTTTCATTCAACAGAAAGGATCCTGTTCTCTTTTTTTCCAAGTTTTTTAATAATATATCTTGCACTCCATATCTCAATTACTAAATGTGGTTCAAGATCCTCAGAAGAAAAGTTGAATCTCAAAATCAGGACGAACAAGAGCAGCATTGCAAAAAACAACGAAGATCTTGTTCGAAATGGGAAGAAAATCATACACTCGTTTTTCGTCAGTCTTACGTTCAAAAAATGTTTGTAACCTATATGAAACAGCTGTGAAGATGTTAATGATTCTTGGTGATTCTAGTAACTAATAGGAGTTTAAGCGGTTGACGATTCAGGCATCTGAATTGGAGATCAATAATAATTTTTTGGTTCTGTTAGGTTCTGTGGAATCAGTGTAGTGTAAAAGTGGAAAAATTAATAACGGTAAAATCACTTAATATCATCGTTGACCTGTGAATTTCAAAAAACCTGCATTTTCCGGTCATGTAAAACTTGAAAAGCTATATCTTCAATATTCTCCATCAAATTTTCGATTTCCTAAGACAATTAGATGCAGAATTTTATTCTTCACAACTTTTCGGTCAAATAATAGTTTTTTTAGACAGTTTTTAAAGGCGAAATATTGGAAAAAATGTCAAAAAACGTGAAAAAGTGAAACTACTTTATACCTACATAGGAATATGGGGTAAATTCGGAATCAGCGTGATATTTCCAATAAGAATGGACAATGAAATAATTTTGTTTGCCTAGAATCGCCTTTTGCCGGAATGTGCGGGGGCTTCTATTAGGCGCATCACGACTCGTCCTAGATGGAATAACGCTACAAATAGTTTCACGTTTATACAACGGGTGCCTGGAATCATAGTGATTGAGAAACCTGAGTGAAAGAATGCATTAATTCATTATCTGAGGTATCAATATTTTGATAGGTGCGATAGCACCAACCTAATATTGCAGAGACAGCGAATCGGTAAAGGCCACCAATCTCAATTACGAGTTCGGCATGTTCCCATCAAATTCACGTGAATAAACGACAGGTTTATTGGACGAAACGCGTTATTGCTACAAGTCAACGGATAATAACAAACGGGATCAGACGAGCAATTGGCTTGATCCCCCAGGTAATCATCGGGCGAGCTGCGGAACTCCAGTCTATAGGCTTGCCCGCACAATCCTGCAATTGTCACCATAGACAATTGAAAAAAATGATGGAGCCATGCGTACCGCGAGAATTCAACTTTTCTTGCAATAAAGAGCTGCCATTGATCCCAATGCCATGAAATTCACAGGTGAGATTATTGATGATGATTCATTGTATCTGATATATTGGTCCTTATGCACTAAATTTCTCAACTGTTTACCAATATGAGATGAAAAATGAAGGTTGCAAGGATTTCCGGAAGACCTGGTGCACAAACAAAAAACTGAAGAAATATCGAATTTGTTCGGAAAGTTTGAAACGCAAAATACAAATGTCAATTTTCATTATTAATAGTTACTCAATGTACCGTTTGTGCATGCTATCTCATTGATCTTGAACAATGAAATTCTGCTGATAAGTTTGTTGAAAAACGATTGTTGAGTCCAGTGGCGTAGCTGAGTCATTTCTCATGGAGGGGCAACAGTCGAGGATTTCATTTTATTATATAGTTTTAGTATTAATTACTAGTGCTTGCTGCTGAGTAAGTATACGAAGACTGTGAATAAACTGTCTAACGATCATATAAGAAGGTAGGTGCTTAATGGATTTTCGTAATGATGTGAAATCACAGACGTTTTCATCATATTCATAAACCTACCTATGGATTATGTTTATTATTCTAGATTTACTGCATGCAAATTCATATACTTGTGGACTTGCTGTCTTACAGGTTTATCCTCAATTGTTACTTCCGCGTGAAAATAACTTTTTCTGGACAATATCACACAATTGTATTATATAAGTAGGTACCTATCTACGCAAAATAAAATACAGGGCATGAAACCGAGATCAAGAAACATAAAAAATCGGCGCTGCGCGCCTCGTTTGGAGCCTGCGGCTAAAATTCGAGAAACATGGAACATGTCAGGGACGGATTAAAGGGGGGGCGGTGGGGGCGGTCGCCCCTCCCGAGAGGCAGAAGAAAAAAATTCTTGCGAGTGAACGTTAGAATAGAATCACGCCGTCGCGCTAGTAGGTTGACAAAAATACGAGTATAGATGAAGGAACTTTATACTGTGGGGAAACCGGGATGATAGGTACCGGTTTTACTAATCTGTCACGGCCAATTTAATAATTTGTTCGTTTGAATTTTAGTAGGCCTACAAACTGCGTAGGTGTCACGGGGTATCAATCGGAGATTTACGTGGGTAGTTTCAGAATTTTCGTCGGTAAACTGAGATTTCCAGAAGTGCTTGAGGGAGAAATCATCAATGGTTGGCAACGGTGGTGTTGAGTGCGTATCGTGCTGTCGTCCATCGTCGCTATTTTGTGAGTAGAAGAGCAGTAGAAACCAAACTTCATGTTAAATGCAAACTAAAGTTTTTTTTTTAGTGTTTGAGTTTAGCTCCGTCAAGAAACGAGCATGGACATCTTTCTTCTTTTAAACACATGAGGCAGCAGGCAAGGAATACAATTTTAATTAATAGGGAAACGTTTGTGTTCATCAGTTTATTTAACAAGTTACGGTAGAAACCTACTGTATTTGTTTCTAGTTTACCGCTTTTGGTAACAGCAACAATATATAATCAATAGCCATAATACATAATCAACCTACCTACTGTTTCGATGAAGAGAGAAACGAATCGTGTTTTCTTAACTGATTACAACAGTGTTTTTCGATTGAAGTGATTGTTCACTGTTTCATATTTACCAGTATTAGACAAAAATGTTTAACAAGGTAATATTTTATTTGTATTTTCATCATTAATCAAAAATGTACTTTGTTCATTTAATTTCATCGTGAGTGTTTATTAAATGGTTGTTTACTTCTAAAGTAAATTGAAAAAAAAAAAAAAAAAAAAAAAAATGTATAATTTATAAATAATATTACATCACGAAGACTGAAGTTCTCCAGCGTTTTATGTTTCATTCTCTGCCTTTTTCAATATAATTTTGCCAAAAAAATTACTTATCTATAATAATTTTATTTTTTCATTTTTTGATTTTTTGATTTTTACATGGATGTTTGGTAACCAAGCTAACATTTGTGCAAATAAAAATTATGTTTTTCATGTTAATTTTTACATGAATCTTTGGCAACCAAGCTAAAATTTGTGCTAATAAAAATTATGTTCTTCACGTTAATTTTTATATGCCTGATATAAAGTGGGGGTCTATAACCTCTAAAACTGCTAGTTTTTCAAGGTCTTTTTTCAAAAAATTTCTCGTTGGGGGGGGGGGGGGGACTCCCGGTAGAGGACCGCCCCCCCCCACGAAATTCCATTAATCCGTCACTGGAACATGTTATATATATATATCGATATATTAATATCGATATATATCAATATATTAATACCGATATATATATATATATATATATATATATATATATATATATATATATATATATATATATATATATATATATATATATATATAGATTATTAACAAGTGGTAATATGATTAACAAGCGGTTGCAATCATCTTCACAATATCAATAATTGAGAATGATCACCTGTGTGTAAACAATTATTCATATAACCATCGCATTATTGGATAAACACCTCACACATTAATTTAACACTGCGATATAAAAATGCGACATAAATCAGGAGCTTTCCAACGAATGGTGAACGATTTCTGTGCTATTAAAATTGCGGAAGTTCCATTTCCCTACCAACGGCTCGGTTGTACGTGAAAATCATAAGACAATTTCGTCACCCATCCGTGTCACCCATCCCGCGAAACCCATTCCGCGTGACATTTTTCGGCTAGTTAGTCCAAGGCTAAAGCATGTTCCATGCTAAAATGTAAACAAACTCAAACCAAGCAATATGTTTGGTTAGAATAGAAATACTGCTTCACTAAATTATTTTAATCTTTTCTATTAAACTATTTCAATCACCACTGCAGGCTTATATTTATTGTATTCTTGCTTCATTTTAACTCGGATTTTATTCGTAAATTAATGGTATAATACAGCGGGAAACTGTTTTGAAACGAACAACCAAGCTTGATCAAGTAGGCAGTGAAAAGTAGAGGAAGTTCATAGGGGAATTTTGTTGGATACTGAACAATGGATAGTTTTCTAGGGAAAAATCGCATGAGGACTCGCCCCAGAAGGTAGTGGGGAACGACTTGATTTCAGTTTGTAGTATCCACATTTCCGTTTTCTTGACTAGGTGATTTACTATGCTCCGTGGGGCTGTACAGTATCCACGCCATTTTGCCCCTACAGAAACGAACCTAATAAATATTTCTTCATTTCTAAGAGCGTCTCATGTCGCTAGACAACCAGAATCGTATAATAATTATAGTAGTTGTGTTTGACTAATTACATTCTTTAATTGAAGGTGTTAAGTAGATACTGGAGTTAGAAGCGTAAAATTATTAATTTGGTTATACCCATACAACAAAATTCTGCATCCTTTATAATTTATGGAGGGGCTCTGCCCACCCTGCCCCTCCTCAAACTACGCCACTGGTTGAGTCCCAAAACGTAAGCTTGAAATCCTGCTGTACGACTATTTTCACCGGGGATTGTTTGGAAGGGTCCCGCAGCAACCCGCCAATCGTTTGTCTCGGGCACTAAACACCACCTTGAGAGCAGGATCGACTGACACAAGACAATACAACTTGAGTCAGGGCTAGACAATGAGAGAAGTCCCATCACACACTTGTTTACGCTTACGCGTCCCTTTTGTCTAGGCTACGAAATCACCCCACTGCGAATCGGAGAAAAGAGGAACGTTAGAGATGTGAGACAAACCATGAATAAAGTCATGACCGACACCTACTGTCAAACCGCACTAGCGGTTCTTATCTTATAATACGACTTGATATGAAATTCTATGAACGGTATATGTTAAAGATAGCAGCTGAGTTAGGTACCGCCAAGGATACTAGACTAAGACTTAGTCTAGTATCCTTGGGTACTGCTAATTTCCCAACAGGTTACTTAAATGTATTAGAATTTCACATCGGGTACCTACGAGGGCTTTCTTAACTTTTACATCAATTATTAAACTTACATCGTAGCTATTACAGAGTGTGTCTGAGGTATTAAAAAGATGCAAATGACAGTTTTTAATATTATTTGAGTGTCGGAGGTTGGAGGTCGGAGTTATAAATTGAATTAAAATCGTATTTGAGAGAAAAACCGAAAGACAGTCCAATGAAACGACGTATTACCACATGCTAATCTTTCATACTAGTATAACTACATCGACAGACCGATCAGACTTTTGGCTATCATTGCATCCAATCCCGAAACAGAGGCTGTAATGATCATCACTAACTACAGAGTGACTGGCGGAATAGCGTTTTGTATATGGCTATGTTTTAAAAAGATAAGATTTCAGTTTAGGTCTGGAATATCGTGGAGTTCAGGAAAATATTACTATCCCCACCTCCACTCTATAGTCCCCTTGAATAGCCCTAGCAATAGTTTTCCAGAGGCATATTGTTTTGTCTAAAATTATCTAATGTTACATCTATCAAGTTTTAGTGACAAATTTGTGAACTAGATCATCATTTCTGTTGAAGTAGGGAAATATTCAATTCTGCCTACTTGCGAGTTATACGGTGCATACAAAACTAAACAAACGAGAAAAAATGATTGTCATTTCATGTAGGTATGCTTATCTTCGGGAGGGACGAACCTGCCAATTTCCGGGCGGACCACATTTGCCGTCTTCCTGTAGGCTGTCAACGAGTCCTTTCTCAAATACGGTAAGAAAAGCCCGCTGAACTTCGAAGTCAAAATCTTTGGCACCTGGGACTCTCACTTCCTGTTCCTCCGCTGCGACGTAAACCCCTTCGGCAGCCGCTAGCAATGTGGGAGTGACACAGAGTGGGTCCGAATAGAACCAGTACTCTGCGTGCCAAGATTGTCCTGCAAAATCAAATTTATTTACTCACTGAGTACCTAAATAAAGTTATTAAATATTTAGTTGACCAATTTGGTTACAGTTTTTCCCCTTCCAAGTCAGCTTATACAGATACGCAAGTAGACGTGTGATGGACAAATGAAAAAGATCGAGTCAGCCGTCATCAACATTTCCCCCTACTATTATAATCTATTACGCGTGCATAAAACACCCAAATTATCAGCATTCAGTTGAAGATGCCGTCCAGTTTCGAGAGGATCAACATCGAGAGAGATATGGACGTTCCTACAAGGCGGGTCATCAATAGTTTCAATACATAGGTAATTAGCTATATTTATATAGTTTATTATTTTATGTATAAAACACTGACCTAGCTACCTACTTAGATTTATGACAGTAGATGTGATTGTTCACAATCAATTTTATCGTGTTAAATACTCTTCCTTCACAACAGTCGAAATTTGTTTTGAGGCACTCCGAAACGAATCCTCGAGTTTAACGCTTTTTTATTTTTATGTATATATTACGTAGGTTAGGGTGTCCCTTATTTTTCAACTTCAAATTTTGGGCGCATATACTCCCACTGTTTTCGTTTTGGTCTAAAACTACCGAGTGCAACAATTTTCGCCCTATGACGACGTTAACCCGAGTCGCAAAATCACCAAAGTTGAAATTAAGGAATTCAATCTATCGGACCCATTTCGATACACTTGGATATTCCCCCACCTTTCCCTCTCGTTACATCAGCTTGAAATTTGTACAAGTTGTGTGTGCAATGCACTCAACGCATGGGTAATAACAGTTCAGTTGAAATTTGAAGTCGATTGAACAATATATGCGGATAGGGGGGAAGTTTGAGCTGTTAGAAAACCTATCGTATGATGCGTTTATCGCTGTGCGTGTGCAAGAACGAACAAGCAGAAATACTCACGCACTTCCATATCATTACGTAGGACAAAGATGAACCTGCAACGAGGCACGGGCACCAACAGAGCGGGGAGAATATCCAAGTGTAACCCCTTAATTTCAACTATGGTGCTTTTGCGGCACGGGTTAACGTCGTCTTAGGGCGAAAGTCTTTTGCACACGGTAGTTTTAGACCAAACTGAAGAAAATGACGGGGTACATACTTTTTGATTTTAGGGAGAAAAAAATTTTCCCTCATATAAGGGACACCCTAACGTAGTAGGCACATGCCATTCCAGACGATAACTTTTCTTAGGCTTGAGATGAAAGTTCCATTCTTGCGCCAAAAAGAAAAAGGAAAACAAAACAAGCTTTTCCAAAGAATCGAGTTGTTGGCCAGCATTTTTGGATCACATTAAATTTCTCAAATCTCAAAAAATGTGCTAAAAAATGGCAACACGGCTAAAAATCGTTAAATTTTTATTATGCAGAATTTTAGTCAAAAGAAGTTTATCAACAATGAACTCGAACAATAAAAAATTGATACAAAAAATTAAGTTGAAAATGTAGGTACCTACCTATAAGTTATTAATACCTGCAGAAAAAATCGATAAAAACTAAAGCAAACGTCTGCCAAGTTGGGTTTGGCACATAGCTCCCTCGTTTAAGTACCATCAATGTATAAGATCATTAAAAAGTTTTAAATGATCTTGAAAAATTCTTTAGCGACAAAGAGAAAATCAAGAAGTAGCGTGAAACGTCATAATTGGTCAATTAAGGAACGAAAAAATGATACTCAATAAAATTTACGTTTGCGCATGCGTAGAATGACTGATTAGTTGGAATTAAATCAACACCATCTACAACCTAAGCCGTGTGTTCACTGACCATTTCGTCAAAATCGGATGAAAAAATTAGAAATTAAGGTCGTTACAAGTATTTCACATTGGCGCATGCGCAATAGGTATTAGTGATACAATCATGTTGAAATTGATATGGGATAATGAAATCTTCATTCCCAACTATCATCCAAATTTGAGCGAAATCGGACGAATTGGGCGTGAGAAAAGATGCTTGGTAGAATTTACGATTGCGCATGCGCAGAGTGAAATATTGAGTCAAGAACGATGAAACTTATGGAAGACTGTCTACACCCTAGCTCGCCCATACCCTGAAAATTTCATCCAAATTGGATGAAAATTGTGGAAAATAAGCTTGTTACAAGGATTCGCGGACACACGACAGACACACGCACACAGACAGACACGGAACCAAAGTTGTTCAGAATGGTCTAAAACGTAAAATGCAAGTGAAAATTTTGATTTTGGAGACCAACAATTTTGTCTTTCCCTAAAGTGGAAACAACGCTTCCGCTGCCTGGGTAGACTCGGAAGTAAAAGCTAAAAATCATTAGGTATCAGCCATCATTAGGTAATCAACCCAGAAATTATTCGAAAACCACTTCTATTCTGACCTAACATTGGCATCAGGGAAATAGAAAATTTATCACTCTTGCAAACAGAGTACTTATTTTTTAAAATTTACAGTGACGCTAATGAAGTTATGGTCGTCTTGATGTCATAGTGTAGAAAACATGAAAAACATTAAAAAAAGTAAATTACCTACTCGAAAACAGAGCGATAAAAAAGATTCTATCTCGATCACTCATGAGCTATACAATCTTGGAATTTAAACTTTTTTGCAGATTTTATCGATTTTTCAACAAATATTATTCAAATTTAGGTTAGTTTTTTTGCCTGACTTTGTGCATACATTTTTCAATGTTGTAGTTGGTACTTAGTTGAAAAGATTTACTTTTTTTTATTTATTAAAAATAAAGTTTTGTGGGCTCTTCCGCTGAAAATATAAATTTAACAAATTTTAGCAGTTTTAGCCTTTTTTGATTTTTTAGCGCATTTTTTGAAATTAGACCAATTTAATATGCTCGAAAAGTGTTAGCCAACGGCCTGATCAATCCGAACGAGAGTTAGCTTCTGGATTAACACACATAAAATACAAAATTGTAAAAAAGCGTTAAACTCTAAGATTCGTTTCAAAATGCTTCAAAACGGATTTCAACGAAGAAAATTTCGATTTAAACATTTTTGCAGCCATTGTATAGCTTTCTTTTCTACGAAAATTCGCAAATTGAAACTACGGCGGCATAGTGTCCACAACTGAACAACTGAATAGTTTCTTGCGTCCCCAGAATCAAAATTCCAATCTAGCAATAATAACGGAATAGAAGTTTGGATAGCCGATACAAAAATTATACAAATCACTTCTTTTTGAACTTTGATTCCTTCACCAATGCCATAACCAAACCTAAAATTTTGAGGAGTCGGTGGCGAAAACAACAGTTTTTTGCGTCGAGTTTTAATTTTAGAGTAGTATTTAGATAGGTACATGCACATTCACGTGCACTCGCACACGGATATAGGTACACCTCTCGTTTTTCTCAATCTCGTCCAGACCTAAAACAATAGGAGATCCTCACTGATACTGTGGAACGTCCTGGAAACGATTTCTTGTGCTCCTTAGTTCCAGAAGGATTTTTACGAGCCCGTATCCCATGTGCCTTGCTATCCTGGCTAATCATTTTAGTACGTCATTTACGTTCTGGCATATATCATACAACAAGAAACAGTTTATCTTGTTTCTTTCAAGCTCCCTTTTAAATGCCCAGATTTTAGAGCCTAGATTCGGTAGGAACTTTGCTAAAAGTACAGATGCTTCTCAGCTCAATTCTTCCGACTTGCGTCATCAATTGGTTAATGTTTAAAAGATAAAGCGAGTTAGAGATACCGAACTTTTGAGTAGGTACCTATTGGAAACCACCTTCCGCCCAACAAACTTCTGCGCTAATGACTTTAGTTGCGACGGTTCCTGGAACACGTACCTATCTCAGCCTTTTTTAAACCTTAACTAAGTATTTAAGATTCAAGTGCTGAGTGAACACCAATTGGGTTCCATTCAGTCTCCATACTGATCAAGTAGCTAAGCATTGTTGTGGAAAGGGATCGTGCCAGTAGCATTGAATAAAAGTTGTAGGTACTTCATAGTCTAGTTCCAAGAAACGCCAAACATGGGCTGTTTGTCACTATTAATCTTATAATCGCTTAGAATGCCTAAAACTTTGATTGCAGAGGTATACAATAAATAACCAAAACGATTCTCTATACTCATGTAAGTTGTCGTTGAAAATAGATAAATTTAAATATTTACATAGATATGTTTTAGCTCTGGCGTCATTCCAAATTTTCAAAAGACAGAAAAAACACTGTAAACTATTACACAAAGGTTTTATATTTCAGTACTAGATAGCCCTTCCACGCAGATCATTGGCCTACAATTATTAAACTCGTATATATACACTAAAACATGGCGCTTCTCGCCGCCCTAACGGGTTTACATCCTTACAGCTCCAGGGCACCACAATTTTAAGCTTTTTAATAACTGATGGAAAATGTAGAAAAATGTCCAAAAAACCCATAGGTCTAAAACGAAAGAAATTAGCCTCAGAGGCCCCTCAACTGCTCGGTATGTTTCCGTACCTCGTAATTTTTTTTTCGAGGCGTCCCAATGGAGCTCCATCTAAATTTCAGCACCATAAGTTGATTAGGTTTCAGCTCCATAAGTCGATTAAGAAACAAATTAGGCTCAGAGTCTCTCAGCTGATCACTGGGCTTCGTGCCCTGAAATCGTATTTTAGATGTCCCAAAGGATCAAATTCAAATTTCAGATCCGTAGGTTGATTGAAGAAAGAAATTACCGTTAATAGTCCACCCGTAGGGACAATAGTTACATTAAACTCGATTATTGATGTCAACATCCTATTGGCATTATATATTATCAGTTGATACTGTCTTCAGACTTTACTCGGCAAGTTTAATGTTTTCCGATTTTACAAACACATACTCTTTCAAGCGGCCAATAATGAAATTTAGCGATTGAATCGCTAACTCAGAGATATTTTTAACAGTGCATGATTTCTCAAAGTTCTTACGCTTAGAAGTCCGAGGTCTTTTTCTTGAAGTTTCATCCCTTAGGAGAGGAGACGGATTAATTAGCAGCGTTCCGAGTGGTTTCAATCGATTCTTGGGCATAATAACTATCAATGACAACCAATGTTGAGATTTCGATTTTTGAATATTTCAGCCTTTCAATGCTATCCTTTAGGGTTGATAAAAATGTGTGCTTAGCTTCTAGGATTAACTTGACTCCAAATGTGATTTATAACCTGAATTTCATTAACTGGCCCAGTTGTTTCGGAAAAAAGCTCTGGATGGCAGACGGACGGTTTTAGTTCTTTGTTTTTGTTGTTGTTGTTTTTTCCGATTTTCGGGTTTTAAGCGTCTTGAAACCTAAACCCACAAATTTTGAGGGGGGTTGACAAAATTGTTTTTTAGTTCGATTAGGTACAAAGTTTCATTACCTATTGATAATAAATTATAAATCGAAATGTCATGTTTTTCTATGCCTTATTAGAGGTGGTTCACAATCCACTATCCTACTGGGTTCGCTTCCCAGTTCGCCGCTCTGTTGTCCATGTTACATGTAACTTTCAGGGAGTGGCATTGATTTGCAAATATTTCTCATGTCGAACTCGATCGTCTATTCGTTGCCCGAATGAGAGTCCGAGTCGTCAGCTCGAGTGGATAAATGGAAGTACGCACGATGAAGTTGGGCGACGAAACGCCGATTCGGGACCCGACCCGAATGAGTCGAGTGTTAACCTCATTTCACATCAAACAATACAGCCGCTTGCCGAGTTTTTTGTTTGTACTTATTCAATTTTTTCAAAGTGATTAGTAGAGTTGTGTTGTAAAAGTTGATTTTTGAAGTGAATTTTGTGGTAGATAGACGCGATAGGAGTAATCCCTCGTACGCCATCTCCATTTCCCGTGCACTAATTACACCATTCAGGTAAAGCTCCTCATACGCCCTAACTTCGTTCATATCGGACGGATCAAAAGGAAAATAAATGAAAATAAAAAAACAGATATGAAATGAAAATGGCTGTGTTGTACGAAATTGGTATGAAAATGAATTAGACTCCACGAATAAAACGCGAAGAATTGGTGGATAAAAGTAGTATAAAAACACAGCAGAAAGTGAGCGGAAATCAATTCTCACTTTAGCGTGACTTATTCGGTCGTAGCGCGAGTCGTCAACGACCCACCACTCGGCAACAAACGACTCGGGAGGTTATAACCTGTTATAACCTATGATAAATCATCTCGTCCTCTCAACATCCCGAGTCGTCGCCCGACTCGTCACGCTGGACGGCATAAGAACGCTGTTTGAAAAAGTTAATCAACTATAAGAACATATATATATTATAAGAACATAAATGTTTTATAGGAACATGAAACTATGAATAATGAATAGGTAGTAGGTAATCTTGGCACCAATTTTTGATACAATATGTACCTACAAAATTTCATTCAAATGTGCTCGAAAAAATCGATAAAAACCTCAAACATCGGTTAAAATTCGTAAAATTGGTTTATTTTTTGAAATAAATTCGATAATTTGAAATTCTGTGCACATAAAATGTTTGACATAAATATTAAGCTAAGATTTAGGAACATCCGCTCATAATATGATCATGCGGCAGCACTGGAACTTCTTTGAGAATATTTGCTAACGCACTTGGACGTCATATTTCTTTCCATCCGTGCTAAGTATTTCCAGGTTCCCTTTGATACTTGATTCTTGTTTGCAGGACTACCATCCATGGAAATAATAATAATAATAATCCCGAGTACGCAGGCTGACACGCGAATCAGGTTAGCTAGAATTTCTGTTTTTATAAATCCCACGAATTTTACATCTTCATTTCAGCACTGAAATTAGTACTACTTAACTTTACGTTTAATGCTGTTCTGATCTAAGGCGAATGAGCTGACAAGCCCAAGTTTTCATAATTCGTCTTCTTTGGCAAAACGTCAGTTCGGCTTCATTTGAGAAACTAACTTTAACTGAAAGTTCTTGAACTTTTCTTTTACAACTTCTTCTAGATCGTAAGAGGGTTCAGTACCGAATATATCAAGCCCGTGGTTTTATCTCCACTTAAAACCAATTTATTAAAACGGGATAAGACCATTCTCGATCAGAGAACCGCTGGTACTCAACTTCGTAAACGAGTTTAAATGGTCTCGACAAAGAATTACCGTAATAGGGAAAGTTTAAATTAATCCGTGACAAACGCCGAAACCAACTGGGTGGGAAACAATATCCTCTAGAACTGAGAAATAAAGTTTTGATAAAATTCGTTCTTCTGCTTTTTATTATTTTTGTGACAGATTTACTTCCAACTTTACTGGGAGGATGGAATGGGCACCCATCAAGAAGGGAAATAACCGTATCGGTGCTGTAACTTCTGTTTCTCAATTTCCGTTGGAAATCAGTAACAGAAAGGTGACTTTTGCCTTCACGTTGATGAAAAGGCCGGATATAGAAAGCCTATGATGAATTTGCTAACTCTCAAACCTGATAAAAAATACCATTTACATGACCGACAAGTAGGGCGAGGTATAATTTCCTTGTATCCTCGTATACTATAATAAAACGCCCTATACTGCAATAAAACGACGAAAATCAGAGTACCTGCATTTATACGGTATTACAATTATTGACCTTAATCCAGAAGTTTGTGGTTTTGAAATCTCAGTTTGTGGCTGCGGAATTGGTATTATTGTTCTGAAAACGAAGAAATTAATAGTAGTTCATGCTCAAACTATCTTCATTAAAAATGACCTTCTCTAAACTCGGAAAAACTCTAAATTTAGAATATTTTCATTCTTTTTTATTCCATGGTATGAAGAAATGTGATGATACATAACAGTAATTTATGAAATAAAAGTTCCAGTCATGCAAAATGATCGTTGGGGAAGTCCTCGTATCTCGAGACAGTTTTTTCAATTACGTTTTTCTCCCATACAAACATTTTTTACCAACCAAACAAAGGTTGTCTATTTTACTTCTACGTCTAAAATTTAAGAAAATGCCAATGATAATTTTTAAAACAGTTTAAATACCTCAAAATTAATTTTTTTAAAATTTCTATTTTATCCCAAGGTACAACTGGGAACCATCGGACAGGTATTGTACCTTGGGATAGAAAGGAAAATTCATCAAAAACCCGACGAATTTGTTCAAAATTTTTAATTTCAAAAAATGATAAATCTGAACAGTCAGAAATATCCTTCAGTGATCACAATATGGTAAAATCGGTGCTTCTTTCAAATTGTATCTCATATTAGACCAGTTCCTTTACAAAACGTGCATTTTTACGCATTATGGAACAGAGCATATTTCATAGCATTTTTAGGGATCAAGAATTTATTTTTCAAATCAGTTCTTTTAAAATAAATCACAACGAGGCAGCATTCCACTACTCTGCAAATGTACCCAATTATGCATCACTTTTTTAGCGAATTTTCGTAGTAAATGAAGCTGTTGCAATGGCTCGGAAAATTTTAAAATCAAAATTTTTGAAAAATGTCTTCATTGAAATCCGTTTTGAGACGTTCTGAAAGGAATCCTAGACGATTTTTCATATGTACATATGAGTATATTTATTTATTTATATATGTGTCATTCCAGACGATAACTCTCCTTGGGATTGAGATAAAAATTCCGTTCTAGCGCCGAAAAATCAAGCTTTCCAAACAAAAGGATGAGTTTGTTGGCCAGCACTTTTTGAGAACATTACATTGGTCAAATTTCAAAAATGTACTTTAAAATTCACTAAAAATGAAAAAAAAAAACGGCTAAAAATCGTTAAATTTATAAATTATTAGAATATTACTCAAATAAAGCTTATTAACTATAGAATAGAACATCCAAAAATTTATGTACAAAATCATGCTGAAAAATGTACTGAAAATTCATTAAAATTTGCTTACGAATCGATAAAAACTGGAAAAGAGGTAAACATTCAAAACCTCTATTTGAATAGGAGATTATTATTTAGATTACTTTTTTTAACCATAAAGTTAATAGTAAACAATTTCCTTCCGCTCAAAAAGCTCAAATGTCAAAACAATTTAATATTATACGAGAATATAATATTATACGTAGAATACGATAATTATCGAAGTTCGTTCATACGATCATGCTGCATGACTGAAACATTTCCTGGTACCTCAAGTTGCGTCAGTCCGTCTTGGCATGTCAGTATCAAGTTGATGGGAAAGTCAACAAGCCCCCACCCCTCTCGCGCCTCACGGAACTCCGGACAGCACTCAAGCACATGCTCCGCCAACTCTTCGCCCCCGCACCTACAAGCCAATGGCTGTATAAGGCGTAATTCAGCCAAGTTTCCGGCAAACTGTGTCCCTTCGTGTGTCAGGCAGAACCACGGCATGCAGAGTCTTTCCCGCACAGACAGCAGGAACCTGTGGGGAAGCCTGCCCTTTGGGGCGTTATCCCACGCATCTTGAAAAGAGGTCATTAGCCCATTCTTCAGGTCCCTGCGGATTTCCCCAATACTTGCCATTGGCAATCGTCCAGCCTCGTTACCATCGACAGTTAATATTCCAGGAATGTTGAAGCACTGGCGCCTGGCAATACGGTACTCGGCCCACCTCCTGTTGGACTGGCAGGACCCCGGCCAACACAGGCATGGCCACTGTTGGTGATGTCTGATACGCCCTGTCCACCTTCAGGAGGGCACGGTGCTTCACAGATCCGAGTTTATACCAGAGCTTCACAGTGAGTCTGTGTGCCCAGCAGGATGCCGCGTACAAGAGGATACCAAGGAACTGCCTTATACTTACAGAACTTAGTTATACTCTACTGCACCCAGAGGCTCCCGGTTCAGAAGTTCAGCATCTCACGTTAAATATGAACAAATTAAGCCGCAGAGTTCAGTGCCGATTAGACTGGTTTTCCAAATTGTACTTATATTCTACCAAGCCCGGTTAAGCCCTGCTTCAAAGTTCTGTATCTTAAGTTGAAAGAACAAAATGTATTCTTTATATAATAAATATAAAGAAAAAACTGTTTTTGCGCGGTTGCGGGCATGTTACTGAATTGAGCTTACTCATCTAAACAGGATGGAGTCCGTCATTTCATTCGACTTTTGTTGTGCCAGAGAGACTCCCTGTCAAATTTCCAGTTCTATAGTGTAAACAGGAGAGAGCTCATAATTTTATTCGTATTTTGATATCCCAGAGTGGCTCCCTGTCAAATTTGTAATTCCTAGGGTGAACAGGAAAGATTTCAGGTAACTCATCCGATCATGATCGAGCTGTTAATTTTATCCGTATTTTGATATCCCAGAGAGTCTCTTATCAAATTTCGTATTTTTAGGGTAAACAGGAGAGAATTTATGTAGTTTCGTTTTTCCGGAGAAAAATTGGTCTAGTTTCTAAGCTACTGGTAAAAGTGCGTGTTTCAGACTAAAAATCTAAGATTTTTCTGAGCACAACTGGAAATATCAAATCATTTAAGACCTGGCATTTTCAGGACCAAACAACCGATAAAAAATTTCAGTTACCACCTAGAAACTTTATATTTACTGTAGTGATATATTTTCTGGTTGGATGTGAGGCGATAAGAAAGCCGTTTCTCGCGATTGCTGTTATGTTTTGACGCTTAAAATATACAAAAATAACCCTTGATATCGTGTAGATACTATTAATATCCTGTGTATCGTGTCAAATTAAGTTAAATCGATACAGAACTTTCTGAGTTTTTCAAGCGTACCCACACAGACCTACTTAACAAATTTATATATTTCCGATAATTTGATTCATCAACTTAATCTACTGAAACTAACTCGATGTCACTCTGGGTTGCCGTCAGTGTAGGTAGCTCTTTTTAGTGTGACTCAGGTTCAACCAACAACAATTGGACAATAGATAATAATTAAAGAGAGCCTATGTACATCATTATCTTCGTATAACTTACTACATAGACATAGGTACATGTCAAATGGAAGTCCATTTAATATGATTTTTTGGTAACGCGTGTTTTCATTCACTTATGTTTGCTTCCTTAGTGAACATGTAGAGCGATCATGGACGTTGCGCTGAAGTGGTCACTGACTCCTTTGCAGGAGAAGTCCAGAATGAAAACATTTGATGGAGTATCCCGTGGAATCATGTTAGAATCATTGACTCCCTCAATATTATTCAAGTTAGTTGAAGCGTCGATAAATCGTTTCTCCAGTTACTAGTAAAATCCTCAATTGGTCATTCACATTAAATCATTAAAAATCTCCCCCGGAACTTTCAGCTCACCTACGGGGTTCCTTAGGTTCAAAGTTTAATCCTTTGATGTTAGGTATCTATTTCTATTAATTACGTGCGGAGGCTATTTGGAGCGACTATTCAAAATCTTTTGTAGTTGTGAAAGTATTATTTGAAATGATGAAATCAGTGGGAACTGTCTAGACCTTCAGGATGCATTTTTTACTCTATAAGAATGTGTAATTATTACCAGTTGAACGCTACGAAGTGTTCAGTTATAACTTTTTCATTTCGGCTCAGCTCCTATCTGTTATGATCAAACCGTTCCCTTCATTTTTGTTCTTCACAGCTCTTTGTACAGTTAATTCTATCAAGCCTATTTTCTTATCTGAGGAAAATTATACCTTCTGAATTACAGTAAAATTTTCTTTAAAACTTCTGAAGAAGACTCTAGACGGTTTCATACAGTGCAAGAAAAGCGTGAGGACAAACATAAATTCCTTTTACCGCAAAATTTTATATGTTAATCTGAATCCACTCAAAATTAGGGGGTCGTTGAACGATGGTCGTGAGATATGGACCTGACTCACAAATTTCATAGCTTTTACAGTTAGTTATGCCACCAATACTTTGAGTAACAGGTATTTGATTAAAACAGCTTATATGCGATAATTTCTTCTCATTATGTTGGCACCACATGTCACCTATGCTGTTCAGTCCTCCTAAATTAGTGGGCATATTTTTTTCTATTTCTGTCACAATATAGTCAGTTTATGGGAGTAGGAAACACTCAAAGGATCGTGCAATTTATCTCGAAAAAAAGCTTTTTAACCTTCCATAAGTCTGAACTGTTGAAAACTAGTTTAGTGAGTTAAGTAGATGGGTACAGTTCAAGCCTGGGGTTTGGAGGTGTATAATCTTTTTTAGCTGAAGAAGTAAAAGGTCCGACCGAACTCGATGGGAATGATATACGAGAAGACGCTTAGAAAACAGAAGTTAAAAGGATTGAGGAATTATTATGCGGTGGCTGAACGAAAAAAGGGGAGTAAGCTGAAATTGGTGATAAATCTGGAAACTTCGGTTGAAAAGGTTTTCGAAACGTGTTTTTTCTTCCTAATTTCCATCGAAAAATACTCCTCGTATAGTTCAAGAATGGGGTCATCATTTACATACATTTCATGAAAACAAGAGTTATGGTAGCTCTAAACTTTATCTGAGTGGCAGATTGTTCCTCTGCTCTTATATTTTGTTGAACTAGCACAAGTGTTTTTCATGAATTACCACAAAAGGTTGTGAGACACGGGGAAAACTTGAAACTTTGTAATCATACTAAGTTCCAGTTACCTACCTTGTATCTTATACATTAGGATTAGGGTACTGGTTGATAAGATAAAAACGAAGGTAAAGTTCCCAGTACTTGCCTACGGATACGGTGCTGTTCGTATCCTCAGACTCAAAAGTCTCATATTCGATGGTGTAATTTCATCTCTGTACTATACTTATTATCCTTTAAAGAAAAAATAAATAAATAAATAAAAATAAAAAAATAAAAAAAATTCCAGCCTGTGTTAAAAAATATGACAAGAGCTCAAAGGCTTGGTATCTTGGTATTGTGCCGAACAAAATTCCAATGTTCTTCATTTCCGACCCTCCTACAAGATTTCCAATGTTTCCAATTGTTGTAATCGTTTACATGGGTGTGATTAGCTAGTTGGCATGAAACGTAAACTAAATGTGATCTATCTAATCCTGAACCGTGTCAACTCGCATAAATGCAAGAAAACCTCTAGATCTCCACTAACCATTACAAAGAAGGATCGAAAATGAAATAAACCACTACCTACGCAGCGAACACCTGTTCCTAGTATAGGGAGAAACACCCGCCGAGATGCAGGTGCGAAACGAAACTATATAAGGGCTCCTGGAATTGTGGTAGGGACCGAAAATACACGAATCACCGCAGAATACCTCCCAGCTTTCCACCTTACTCCCAGAAAAGGCATCAGTTTATTCAAACCATAAGTTTCGGAGAGGAAACAGTCCAACCTAGGGCTTGATGGAAATAGGTCTGCTTGGATCGATGGGGTCTTCTGTCAGCCTTTGCTGAAAGTGAATGCTATTCGGAGGCTTCAAGAGACCTCATGATGAGGCGCCAGTTTCGGAGCCTTGTCGCTGGGCAAAAATGGAAACGGGAAAATTTGAGTGCCCATGTACCTAGTAATAACAGCTGTTAAATAATAAAGAACTAACTTCCCGAACATTCAACACTACCTACAAACTTATCTGAGTTTGTATCTGACCTACATAATCTTATCTTTGGAATCTATGAAAAAGAATTCGATGAAATAAATACGTGTTCTTTACAGGATTATTCAATGAAGAATTCAAATTTGCAATTTGATTTTTTCTACGGTTTTTCGTTTCAGCGAAAAATAACTTTTAATGTGTTGAAAAACGTTATTTTTGGCGATTTATCCGATTTTCACTGGGTTTATACTAAACGAGATTTGCGCCTGAATGCAAAGCAAGATAATTAAAATCCAGTTTAATATTCAGATTCAGCACCCCAAAAAACACAAGTAAGGTAACATGATGCAAATCTCTTGGTTGTGATTTTTCAGATTACTGAACATGAAACAGCATTTTTCAACACATTAAAAGTTATTTTTCTCTGAAACGAAAAACAAACGAAAAAAGTTCAAGTCATGCAGCATGATCGTATGAGCGAATTTTTAAATTATCGTACTATATTATGTTGAATTGTTTTGAAATTTCAGAACTTCAAGTGAAAATCAATTGTTAACTACCAATTTTATGGTAATAAATCTCGACCTAAATCATTTTTGGCAATTAAAAAAAGAATTAGGATTTTTAGCTTTTTTTGCAGTTTTTATGTTTTATGGCAAATATAAATTTAGGTACATTTTTCATTATAAATTTCTGCGTAAATTGTTTAATGTTATAGATCATCGTTAATAAACTTTTTCGGCTAACATAATGCTACACACACACACACACACACACACACACACACACACACACACACACACACACACACACACACACACACACACACACACAAACACACACACACACACACACACACACACACACACACACACACACACAACACACACACAATACACACACACACACACACGCACGCACGCACGCACAAACATATGAACAAATTATAACTCTACGGTTCGTCTCAGAATGTCTCGAAACAGATATTAATGAAGAAAATTTTCGACAATTTTGATTTAAAAATTTTTGGAATCATTGCAATAGCTTCCTTTTATACGAAAATTCGCTAAAAGCAGAAAACTAGTAGGGAACGTATGGGTTATTTTTTTAAAAATATTTTTCCAATGCACCTACTCGCACCCCAGGGGCGAGATCAAACCCTATTTCAGCTGGCAGCTTACCCAAGGCCGTATCCACGACCAGGTTAAAGAGGAGTGGCGACAGAGGGTTCCCCTCTCGTACCCCGCGCCCAATAACAACATCCCCTGACATCTCACCTCGTGCCTCGAAGACCGTCACGCCTTTCTGGTACAGGCAGGCAACATACTCAATCAAACGAGCAGGTGCCCCGACACCACGAAGACAATCGGTCAGGGCAGTGTGGCTAACTGTGTCAAAGGCCTTAGCGACGTCCAGAGCGGCAAGATGGAACTGCCGTTTCTTGATACGGGCCAGCGAAATGACAGTTTGGAGAATTGTTAGATTCTCGGCTGTGCCATCCGCTGGCCGAAATGCTCTCTGGACGTCACCTATGACACAGCCACTTGGAAGCGAGATGCCAGAATCTTTTGAAAGTGGCGGAAAACTACCGATGATATTGAAATCGGACGGTAGCCTCCAGGCCCACTTCCCCCTTTCTTTGGGATGAAAATGGTTCGGGCACGGGTCAACGCTTTCGGGGGCCTTCCCGATAGAAGTAACAGGTTGAGGATGAGCAGCCTGACATTTTTTGGAGCTTTATTCCAGCGTCGGGCGGAAACACCATCGGGTCCAGCAGAAGTGGAGTTTTTGACACGGCACTTATGTGCCTCGTCATAAAGCACCGGTGTGCACATGATGCTGCGCAAGGAATCCCTGGTGGAAATTTTTTACAGTAACACAAAAATAACAATAGTGCCATGTGTGATATGAAGGAGCTCCGAAGAGATAAAAACACCAACAGTTACCCTACCCCAGCAACCCCAAACACACACACACACACACACACACACACACACACACACACACACACACACACACACACACACACACACACACACACACACACACACACACACACACACACACACACACACACACACACAGACGCACGCGCGCGCACGCGCGCACGCACGCACGCACGCACACACACACACACACACACACACACACATATGAACAAATTATAAGTATTTTCACAAATTTTGTTGACAATTTTATAGTTTTAAGACCTGTGAATTGAATTTAACAAGACATAAAAACAATATAAACCTGACCTTCGGTATACAACGTCAAGAGCCAACTAATCTATTTTACCTATAAATTCAATTCAATCACAGGTTTGGGAGAGATATTCACAGGTCGTCACCCAGCACAAGTCGCTGAGCTGCTGGCTACAAATCACCTTGTTGTTGAAATCACCTTTTACTAGAACCTATTATTTCAAAGTAGCAGTATCACGTGAGGACCTGTTACTGAAAAATCTCAGTATCGCCTCATCCTAAGGTTAAGAAATATATAAAGTCAACATGAGAGCAAACACGTGTAAATATATTGAAAATCCCTTGGTATAATTCGTGAATCGAACCGGCTGATATAATCACAATGGAATTTGTTTTCTCAAGAAATTGAATTTATTAATGGTGTTACGTTATATATAGACAGACATGTGAAGCGTAGGGAGGTGCTTTTTTTTAGTTAATTAATTTATTTTCAGTAGGTGTTTCGATCTACGTAGAAAAACTTGGATTATAATAATGGCATGTAGACTCTTGTAACCTATGCATATAATGTAGGTATTTGTTTTGTTTTAATTCATTACTTTTCAATCGGCAGTTTCCGACGTCTATGTATTTAACAATCAATCATGTATGGTAGATTTCATTCAACAATTATCAATAGATTAGTAATTTACGTAGAAGGCTATCTAATATAGAAATAATAAAGCTTTTTGTAATAGTATGCAGCATTTTTGCATCTCTTGATCGCCGTTCGTTAGCGCGATAGTGTTATTGTGTAGCTTCAGATTAATTCTCGTCTCTCTAAGTACGGTCGTCCCGTCCTCAAATGGAGAGTCCCCGCCTAAATGGAATTTAGATGAAATGTAAATAACAATGAAAGCAGACCAATAATTATGTTTACACTGGGAGTTTGTCCCTCCCAGTGTACACGAAAACGTTTCGAAACAGCCATTGAAAGAATATAAATGATTCTTGATTTTATGGAAAAATGTATCTGTTCATCACTACTTTATAAAATGTACTGAAAGGTGGAGATTACTGCAAATTTAAATTTTTTAGTATATTTAGTCATGGTTCTAAATGACGCTTTGAAATGCGCCCATCAGGAAATATTAAATCCTAATATTTTATCTACCATAATTTTCGTTTTCTAAATATTGCCATGCAGATGGTTTGAACGAGACATTCCTACGAATATAGAGAACATAATTTTCCTCTAATTCCCCCATCGAAAAGGTTCATTACTTTCAATGTTGTTAATTGAATCAGAAGCAGAATTTCATGCTCTACAGCTTTGGTTATTCATGATATGAAATTAAACCGTAGCACAGTGTTTCAAGAACAATGTGCGACTCTACCTGTTCGAAATTAGTTTAAAATACAAAGGTTCATAAGTGAAAATAATGAAACAAAACCTATCTCATAAAAATTTGACGTTGATTCTGAATATAGGTTCCCCTGTTCCTATACCTAAAATTAATTCTTAACTAGTTTTTTTGCCGGAAAATCCTTTAATAAATACGTTTTGGAAAATTTGACCCACGAAACCGTTCAAAAAATTCGTGTGTTCATGTATTTAAATTCTTGTATTTGAAAGTTGTAGATACTAATAAGATTTTGCGTGGATTAGTCGTCAGAATAAGCAAGTCACGTGGTAACATAAGAAAGCTGTTGATTTAATAAGTTTCACACGTAGGTACGGAAAATACCGTTTTTCTAATATTAGTGGTTACAGCTGATATATTCTATCGAGTTTCATATGGAAGCCAAGTTGTAGAGTACCTAAGTATCTAATTCTGCATTTATTAGACCCCAACAATTCCAAAAAAAAAAAAAAAAGAAACGTTGGAAATTATAGACCTTATCTTGTTTTTAATTTTGATTGTACACCTATTTCATAATTTCACTCGATCTCATGAACCAGCATAAATATAATATTTATATTTATCTCCTAACGGAGGCAAAAAACAGGTGAAGTACAACTCATCCTGGACGAAATAGGGTTTGTGCACATACTCGGTTTACATTTTTCAATAAAGTTAGAGTCTGTCCTGAGAATATTGACACCAACCGACCTCTCCTACTATAAGTAGATAGGTAGTTATTTTTCAAAGCTGTGGCGATGTGATCGCGCTTTGAGTTGCAGAGATCAAGAAGATGAGCTACGATGTTCAGTGAGTCGCAATAGGTCGGATATTGTAAGGAATTTATGACAGGATAGTTATAGGATATGATAGTTGTAGGATGAAGGTTTCATGAGGTTCCCTTAGGTTCTCTTGAAGATACAGGCTTCCAAAATTTTCAGTATCCTTTGATTTTGACTAATTTGAGAATTAAATTATGCGAATAAAAAATTTTTTTTAAAGAATGACTTCAGGTGATAAAATTTTCACTTACCATTGCTAGAAGGAACTATGGTATAACAAGCGGATGAGGAGAATCATAACAGCTCGTTGGAAGAAAGAGAAAAATGTACGGGGTGCTTGCAGGTTCAAACCGCTCACGTCTACTCTCGTTTTGGCTTTCTGTAAACTCCTCAACCGTTCACGCCTTTCAATCCGTTCATATCCTCCGCCTCATATCCTGGTTCGTGCAAACATTTCTAATCAGATATTCAATCACTCTCCCCCTTTTTTTTGAGCAGCTAGATTGGTTTTTTTAAAAATTTTGCGTCGGCCTCTAACTAGGTAAAACTTTCTACACTTACATAAACTTTAAAAATCCATAGTAACGTTAAATTATTTACTTGGATACCTATAACCCTTTAGCTCAATCGACTCAAGAGTTCATCATCTTTTTTACGGCTATGTACTTTTTAAATTTTCATTTATTTATTATTTTACGCTCCCACTAATTAATCAATAAAAAACAACTACCTACATTAAAATACAAATTTCTTTCAATTTTAATGGAAAAACGATGTTAATTATTAACCTGGGGGTAAGAACATGCGGATTCGGAATTCATTTAAAATTACCTCAAAGATGTTTAGCTAATAAAAGAATTAGTCAGATTCGTAATTTGCTGCACTCTTTGCGCCGTTTTTTCCCAGGGCTAATGGAAAAACATTTATGAAACTGTTTGTTATCGATAGTCTCCTTTTTAAGAATCAAATGGGATCGCGCTGTGTGTTCATTCGATCTGTCTACCCAAGTTTTAACCTTTGGAAAAAATTACGTAACCATGAGAGTGAATGAGAACACGTGTGAGATGAGAATAGTAAAAATCCCCGTAAAAGGTAAGACGATCAGGCAGTTGGTGTAATAATTTCATTAGATTTTCCTTTATAAGAAACTGAATCTATTAGAACACGTGGAGCGAAGTTAAGTAACTGTTTTTTTCTTATTTAATTGGTTCTGAAATATCAGCATCTATTTTGTTCAACCCTAAATGGTACAATTGAGGAGTTGAAATATTGAAAAATGAGAACCTTCGAATAGCACCCGAAACCACCCGAATAGCTATAACTACTTTCAATTGTTCGCTCCCCTTAAGGATTAGAAGTGGGTACAGCAAGGAAAATAGTAAATATGAGTGTGATTGAAAACATTCTTCATCGTGAAAATAGTGAACGCATAAAGATTATCAACGCCAAAGATAATTACACAAAGGTGTATTATTTTATACCTTTTCTTATAGTACATAACTTTACTTATGTATGTACATAATATTATTATTACCTACTACTACTATACATAGTAGGTAGGTACATATTTTGTATAATAAAAAACACTCACGCAGTTTGAGTAAGCAGAATCAACTTTTCGAATCGATCAGTTGGAGCTCTGGGTGAAGGACGTAATTTCATTCGTCCCTTGATGTCCTATGGAGGCTCCCTATCGAATTTCGTTGTAATCAGAGAGACGACATAACTTTTAGCACTATCAGCTGATCAGGATGAAGCCTGTAAGGTCATTCATCTCTTGTTATTCCAGGGCTCCCTATCAATTTTCAACGTCCTACGGTGAACAGGAGAGATTTTTGCTCTCTCAACTGATCAGGATGGCGCTCCTCACTTTGCTCGTATCTTGTCCCAGAGAGGCTCCCTATCAAATGTTGACGTCCTACGGTAAATATAAGAGATTTGGGTATGATTTTGCCATAATTATGATTGATGTTACGGCTCGTGGTCAGCTGATCATCACCCAAGTCAGCGAGGCACAAGTTCTGACATGGTAATACATCATATAAAAATTTGGTCCAAATCGGACCAGCGGTTTCGGAGGAGTAGTGAACACAAAATTGTATATATATATATATATATATATATATATATATATATATATATATATATATATAAAGAAATCTGAAAATGAATGACTAATGTAATCGTATTCTACACCCTTTGAAACGCAAAGAAAATGCATTTCCATCCCCAAGTGCCGCCGTGCCGCGGTGCAGCAGCTGATTCAAGATTTCCTCCCATGATTCCTGGATATCACAGGGAATTGAATCATCCCAGTCCACTGATCTCTTCCAAAGTTCTTGTATGATTCCCTTCATAAGAAAGGTGAATGGTGTCAAGAATCCCAACGGATCATATAATCGAGCAACAGAGGATAAGATTCCTCTCTTTGTATATAAAGGTTCAGGTGGCTTGATTGAAAAGAGAAACTCATCACAAGTGGGATCCCACTGAAGACCAAGAACATTGATGCATGGGTTATCAGGATCTGAAAATGATACCGCTTCAGTTGTGGACTTGTTTGGAACTTGTTGCAGGAGTGTAGTTGTGTTGCTTGCCCATTTGCTAAGCTCAAAGCAACCTTTCTTTAGAAGTTCAATCAGTTGATGCTGACATTCAACAGCTTCTAATATAGTAGGAGCCCCTGTCAGCACATCGTCAACATAAATATCGTCAGCCAATGCCTTTGCTGCAAGAGGGAACTCGTTACCATGATCCTTAACAAGTTGTAATATCACTCTATTGGCAAGGAATGGGGCGCAAGAAAGGCCATATGTGACAGTGTTCAACTCAAATTTTTGAACTCTATTAACAGGTGAATCCCTCCAAAAGATGTGCTGGAGAGATCTATCTTGAGGATCTACTACTATCTGTCTGAACATCTTCACTATGTCTGTAGTGAAAACTATTTGATGACGTCTGAAGTTCAGAAGGATTTCTTTGATGTCCTTTTGAAGTTTCGGACCAACCAATAAGTGCTCATTCAAGGAACCAGATCTTGACTTGGCACTGGCATCAAATACTACCCTCAGACCAATTCCATCTGATACCACCTTGACCACGGAATGATGAGGGATGACATATCTTGATGAGGATTCAGAGAGTGTCATGTGACCAAGTTCTTGATATTCCTTCATGAAATCATAATACTTTTGTTGGATAACTGGATTTTGCGACAACTTCCTTTCCATGTTGTAGAAGCGCCGGACAGCAAGATTAGATGTGTCACCAACCCAATTTGGATCACCTTTAATCGGCAAACGGACTGCATACCGTCCATCAGCCAAGCGGTAATGGGTTCTCAAGAAGTGATCTTCACATTCAACATCTTCCGGATTACTTTCAGGGCGTGATGGTAGAGGATTTTCAATCTCCCAGAATTTTTGGAGTTGCAATGATAAATCATCTTGTAGCATAAGAGTCAATAAACTAACCATTGGTTTTGTGGGGTTAGACTGTTGGACCTTCCCTATGACTACATGACCGAAAATCGTAGATAGGAGTTTTGTTTCAAAACCCTCAAGTGTTGTAACTGCTCCAGTGCAAATATCCATGAAGAGATCCGCTCCCAAGAGGAAGTCTATTTGACCAGGCTTCCAAAATGTTTGATCAGCCAGCTCAAAACTGGAACAAATTTTTCTCAGGGCCAGTGGGAGCACAAGAGTTGGTAAGTAAGAAGAAATACTAGTTACTACAATTGCTTGAGTTTCAAGAATTGAATGCGATATAAAATGCCTAGTTTGGGCCTTCAACACACAATTCGCCGTGCCCTTAGCACCCTGGAATGGAGTTTGTCCAATCCCGGAAATGGTTCTGCGCACCTTGGACATTGGCAATCCCAAGCGATTCACACAGCTTTGCGTAATGAATGAATTCTGGCTTCCTGGATCAATCACCAGTCTAATACTTTGAAAAACTCCTCTTGCGTCCTGAATGCCAGCCACAGCAATACCTAGTACGACAGGAGTTACATCATCAGCAGCGGTGGAGGCCTGCCCATAGAAGGACATCTGACTCTGACTATGCTCAGGAACCGCTAAATTTGAACAAGTAGTGTTTTTGTTGGTATCAAACTTATGTAAGGTGCTGTGGTGTCGCTGGGGACAGAATCTGCAGTGCCATTTTGATGGGCACTGTTGAACTATATGATTAGGTGACAAGCAGTTGACACAACCACTCCAGCTCCTCAAGAGATTGTGTTTTTCATCAACCGAAGCCTTGTTGAAAACTTCACACGACAGTAAACCATGAGTTTGGGACTTGCATACGAAACAGCTACTGGGAAGGAGCTGCTTACGTTCAGGTTGTGATTTTTTTACTATTAATGACTTTTCATTCGTCAAAAGTGAGGTTTTAGAATATTGTTTTGGTTTAGGGAATCTAGAAGACTTTGACGATTGTTTCGAAGTTTCTGAAGACACAGAAGGTTGTGCAGATGGATTGTTAGTGCTAGCTAGTTGAAGTGCAACAACCCGACCTCTGACAAATTTAGTCAAGGCCTCAAAGGTTGGGAATTTGACATGCTTATGTTCTAATTCGAACTGCTCTCGAGTGTAGGGATCGAGACCTTTGATGGCTAAGTGGAAAAGCACGAATTCCAACTCATTATCTACTTTCAACAGCTTAAAGGAAGACACACTGTCGGAAACTGTAGACAAGAACATTTTCAATGACTCAGGATTCGCTTTTCCCTGTATGGGTTTAAAAGCGAGCACTTGATCTAGATAGGCTGACGCTAGTAATCTATGATGATCGTATGTTTCGTGGAGAGCTTGCCAGGCTAAGGCGTAATTACTTTCCTCCAAGGGTAAATGACTGATAACGCTCAAGGCAGGTCCTTTGAGGGAAGTTCTGAGGTAAAGAAATTTATCCATTTCAGAATAACCCACTTCCTTTTGAACCAATGAAGTGAATATATCCCTGAACTTCGGCCATTCAAGGAGTTGACCACTAAAAGTTGGTAATTGAAGCTTCGGCAGACTCTTAGCTACTTTTGACGGCTGTAATCGAAATTGAGAAAAATTGAATTAATAAAGGAAAGTAGTTAAATATTTTTGAAATAATAATATTAACCACGCTCTGCTACCAGATGTTCAAGGCACCAGTGAGCAGGTAAAAAAAATAGGCGTGGAAGCGTACTCACAAATGTCTTGAAAATTAAGTTTTATTTTGTAAATTGAAAATAGGTAAAGATCGAAAAATTAAATGAAAGAAATTATGAAAACAAATTAATCTTCCTAAAAGGCCTTTTAAAATATTTAATCGTTCTTAGGGTTAAATAAAAGTTCAAATTTGAATATAAAAAAAGTTCAGGCCTGAGTGGGATTCGAACCCACGAAGCGCGTGATCGTGCTGCTTGGAGGTGCTGGGTTTCGCTGCGGCAGTTAGGTAGCGATCCGGGATGAGGGTGACGCTCCACAGCTCGGTAGACAGGCACGAGGCGAGAAGTAGGTGCATACGAGGTAGATGTTGAATGTAATATGTAGCACCCCCTTTTCTACGAAAAGTTGGGTAAAACGTAATCAGGATTCACATCGAACACAACGGAAAACCGAATAGGCTCTAGCCGAAAAAGTTTAAGTTTAGCCTTACATGTGAAATGCGCTTTGCGATTGACAGTCGTGTGCTACGTTTTACACTCGTGCAGTTGGTTGTAATGAGCTGCGGGCCATTCCATTCAATTCATGGAACGGAACAGTTAACAAATTATTTCGAATGATTTTGAGATAAGCAATGCTTATTTGAAAATTTCAACCCTTGGATTTGGGTTGATGAAAGTGATGCTGAGATTTGATGCACAACTAAGGTGTGGTTTTGGAGCTGCATTTCGAAAACTAGTAAAATGTTTTTGGTAAAAATAGCCTTGGGCGTCGCAAACCAGCAACTTCTTAAGGAAATTGAAATTATGTTGTTGATTACACAGGTTAAATTATTATTTTCAATTTTTTATTATTTACAATTATTGAGTCATAAACTGGGGGAAAACTAGTGCTTCAGTCTAGATATAGGTATAAATGATAATTCATCACTATTTTTGTTTTTAACATTTTATACCGCTCATGATCGATGGATTTGTTGAATAAATACGTTGTTTACTTCAGAGTTTCCATTCCATAATGATCTCTTTGTTAGGCACCTTTGTTATATGCAATTTACACAGCCGCGAGTAGTAGAGGTCAAAATTCGGTTAAACACCGCAAACCAGCTTTTGTTGTTTTGCCCAGAGTTCGTTTACTTTGTTTTCCCATAACGGATGTTTACTTTCATACCGGGTGCTACACAAGGGCTTTTTTTTCAACATGAGACTCAGTTGAGTTTTTAAATACCAACTGGTCCTTATAAATCTCGAACACTATAAATACCTTCAACTGTAGATCCATATAAATTAGGGATCGGAGCATAAGGGTCGTATGATACTGCAACAATTAACCATTCAGTAATAATTCGCCGCGTTTTGGCTCATTGTTTTCACTGATGATCCTTTCTAATTGACCCAGAAAAAAAATTTCAACCGCCCTCAAAATTTGTTGATTTGTTTCAAGGTGCGTAGAAGACCAGAAAAGATACACACAAATTATTACAGGAAGGTGTTTTATTTCTGTACTGGATAACCCTCCTACACAGATCACTGGTATAGTTCGGAACGGAGTAGATGGTACACTATCTAACTATAACTGCCTGGGTGATACTAAAAGAAAATCAATGAAATATAACTACTTACTGAGAAAACTAGATAAATTTAAAAATTGCTTGAGGTGAGGTAAAAATTCGTCTCTACTCCGTTCTGCCACAGGAATGATATCCCCACGGCTATCGAAGCGTGGTATACTAAAGAAAGATTTGCAATGCAGGTATTCAAAAAGGTCTTTCTACACTCTAGGTATAGGAATGGTAAATAATTCCTATGGGGATGACCTGAGAGCAACCCGAGTGCCGATTGTGGGCCTATTAAATTCGTGGAAATAATTGTTCACTAATAAAACATGAATGTTTTGACTCAACCGTACTCATTTCAACAGCCTCTCGATATTGAGATCAAAGTGGGTATTAGCAGCGACCCTAGGTTAGAGAAATCTATGAATATGGTGAATAGATTGTCTTGAAATCATAGGGATAAAAAGTGTACAGCGCTGCTCTTCAAGAACGATGCTAAGTGGATGATGAACAAATCGACAGGGTTAGTTGTTTCAATAGGATGTATGAAATGATAAAGGAGGCTGCTGGTTCTGTTAGTAAATATCAACTCAAATCATTATAAAAAAAATTATATATATATATTTATATATATAGTTCGATTGGGAGTATGCCAAGGCTAGGAATAATAAGATGTTTTCTGCCCTACGGTTGTATAGAAGTACAAAGAATCTACAGAAAGTGTGAATGAGGCAAAGGACAGCGAGGAGCCGTGGGCCACTATTGCCCCAATCAAGTATAAAAAATTCAAGAAATGTACTGAATTAACTCTACGTGAACTGATGAGCCACTTTAATTTGCTATTGAGTAACAATGCCAATAAGGTGCCTTTGTCATGGTTGGAACCACTATTGGAGGTTCCAGTGCTGGATTTGCCATTTACATTTGATAAGCTCAAGATGGCTCTGAAGAGTTCGAAGTGTGGTAAAATCCCAGGATTGGATGGTATTCCTTCAGAGTCTTATAAACATCCTCCGGATCAATTTTTAAAGATAGTGTTGACATTTTTCAACAGAATTTTCAAATACAATTATGAAAATACAGGTTGGCGTGGTTACACGAAGAATGGTCGGTTGGACGGAAAATATAAGAATTCCGAATGAAGGGCAGGGGGGATTTAGGCATGGATATTCGACGGTGGACAATATCTTCACCCTTCAAAGCATCGCACAACTACGATTGTTTCTACATCGAGTTTTCTTTTGTATTTGACAGGATCGACAGAAACGCTCTCTTCTTCAAACTCAGCCAGATCTGAATGTCCACAAAATTGGTGGGGTTCTTCAGGGAATTTTACAACTAACATAGGCGAGATGTTGTTAGATGGATACCTCTCAGACTAGTTCCCGCTGCAGGTAGGTTTAAGACAGGGATGCGTGAGTTCTCCATTTCTGTTTGACATTTTTCTAAACGATATTTGAGATGTGATGGATGGAGGTGTCAACATAGACGGAGTTACGATAAAAAATATTATCCTTCGCTGATGATCTGATTCTGTTGGTTCCAGACCTTGGAGCTCTTCGAACAATGATCTGAGATCTTACTAACTGTTGTAAAAACAGGAATTTTTCGATTAAAAAAAAAAAAAAAAAAAAAAAAATTATGATATTCAGGAATGGAGGGCATGTAGGAAAGAAACGAAAGATGGTGGTTGGAAGGTGAGGAGGTTAAGGTACTGAAGCAGTGTAAATTTCTCGGGGTGACTTTCACTTCTGAACTATCAATGGAACAATATTTAGAAGAACGGGCATTGGCAGATAACTGTGTATAAACTTGACATATAATAAACTACTGACAACCAATGACATTCCTATAAGCGAAAAATATATGGTTTTCGATGTACCTATTCGTACAATTTTAGTATATGCATGCCAAACATGAGGATACGAAAAATATGTCAAGATAGAGAATCGGCAGCACCGATTTCTTCGAAAGCTTTATGGCCATCCAGAGCTCACCCCATTGTTCATTAATTCATCTCGAAATTGGAAGAAGATCGCTTCATATGAGTACTGTTACTCTGCACATCAAATAAACAATTGAAATATTAGTATAACCAGATACTCAGTTACCAAAGCTCATGGCTAAGGCTTTAATGAAAAATCAAATATTGTAGGCAAAGTTTTGGACAGATAGTGCAGCAAAATATAACATTGAAATAGATTTTAACACAAATCATTTAAGTTCGTTATTGGAGAAAATGTCAACGATAATGAACAAGATAGGTCAAACAAAACAGCAGGAACTGATTTCAAAAGTTCGAACTTCTATTATCTAGAAATTTTTGATGCCAACAAGGAACCAGTTTGTTTGAATAGCAATAATTTGGCCCAAATAGGATGGTGCTTCAAGCTTAGAGGAGGAGTACTTTTCCTCGATAATGCGCCTTGGAGGCAAGAGTTCCAAGGATTGTGCAATGTTTAACAATGGTGAAAAGGAGGATTTGTTCCACTACCTCGGAGGTTGTGAAATTATTTCCGAGTTGAGGGTGGAATGGTTTGCCAAGGTTCGGTTAATGAGAGGCGAATGTTTTGATCTGTTGAAAAATCACAACTTGGTGAAATCAGCCGATTTTGCGAAATGCTTGGAGGTAGTGTTGGTTATTAATCCGAGAATTTAATTACTGAATAGTAGTGATGAAAGGCATTCAATTAATTAAGATCAAAAGTGTTAACATTTCACACACACGAATCAACTTTGTAATACCTACCTGTCTGACATATTGATATAAATGTAAGTTAAATAATGAATTAAAAATTCAATAAAGTAAGGTTAATCAATGAACTCACATTAAAAAAGTAAGTAAGTAAAATGATAATGATAATAATTGTATAACGTTAATATTACTAATGCGTCAACCCAGTGGATGGTCAGAAGACCACCACTGTATCAAGATTTTGTCCATTTCTTACATAAGTATTAGTTATCTGTCAATAAAATTTTCTCATATACACATATCACTTCTTCAAAGTATAAGTAGTCCGATGGTACGGTCAAATTAGTTTATTTCTTAACTAGCTTTTAGAGTTTTTCTAGTTTTAGCTGTTTATATAGCTTGAAAGTAAATTAGCTTGTTGAGCTCGTTTGCTCAGTTGTTATGTTATTTATATTTAATAAATATAATATCGTTAAAAAAATCATCATAATGATGAAGAAATAAAATAAAATAAATGCTCTCTCTCCACGATCAAAGTGATTTTTCTTGTTGGATCGAGTATAAATATTCAGAACCGAATATCAGACAGTTAAAACCGAGTTTTTCGTGTTAAATAGTTTTAGTTTATTCTTTAAACTCAACTTTTTGTTTGGTTGTGTGCATTTGTTTCAGACTCAAAATTCAATGTATCAAATTTTAAAATGGGGACACTTTTATTATAATGGCAACAACTGTAAAACTTAATGCGCATAACTTTGTACCTACAAAGATTCGAAGATAATTTTCACAAGGTACCTACTTTAAATTGGACCAGAGTTTACTAGCAGGTTTTAGGTTTTACTATCAAGAGAAATTACTTTCTAATTGTGTATTCAGTGTGCGAGCTCCACATCCTGCCAACCTCAGCTCTAACCTCTTGTGAGACGTGTAAGGAATTAGAATAACTTTCTTTCTGCTGAGAAAATTAAAATATGGCCAAAATTATTGGGTGTAAAGAATTAGTCGAGCAATGGCGTTCTGCCGCAAAGTTGTGGAATGGGAACTAAAATTATTAGGTAGGTACATAGTAGTAATCAATAAGGGGCGAACGAAGAAACAACTTCTACTGATAAACATTATTAATATCATCTATATCATAGGTCGATTAGAAAAGAATTTAACCTCAAAGGTCAATCAGCTGATTGGCGTAGGTACCTCCATAATATTTTGTGATTGTATTCGACGTCCCAAAGGCACACCACTTCAGGTTTCAGCTCCGTGGGTCGATTAGTAGATATGTTAAATTCTAAGGTCCATAAATGATCATGTGTAATGCAATTTTGCCACTGATTTGCTCAACAAAATTTTGTGGTTTCTGACTTTGTTATCAACATAATCAGTCAAGGTTTTATTAATGTATCGAAAACCTCTCCCCGTCCTTTCACCGAATTGATCCTAAGAACTAAAAGAATTGCACGATTAAGGGTGCTCTAGGATCTGCAACATTTAGTATTACTCAATTGATAGACCATGTGTGACAATTATGTTATAATAATTATGTTGTTTGTGTATTATAATTATTATACATGAAGTACAGGTTGATTCATTCGAGTTGCTTTGCTCATTTCATTTGTTGGTATAAAACAAAGGCTCCCAAGTGTACATAGCTTTTATTCGAACTTCCACTGTGATCCTCCTAACGAAACTCCTTTCCTCTTATCTGTTTTCGGACCTCCAAACAGGTGGAGACCCGACCAAGTTTAAGCCCCTCGGGGAAGGTGGGCAGAAGGAATGCTTCCTCTTCGTTCATGTTTATTGCTGCGAGATTGTGGCGCGTGGGTTTGGAGCAAAGTTGCCAGGGGCTTAGCTATAGCTTAGCACCAGTAGGTAAAATAAGCATCGAGATCCCCAGCGAGCTATTGTTAAATCCTTGTAATCTATATATCATCATTAAGGTAAATTGCAAACCCATGTTAACCTGTTCCAGGAAGAATAATGAAGGTTGCATGATGATTGAGACGGTTCTCATTCCAATTTTCAAGCGTTTACCAAGTACGTAAGGACAAAACAGCTAGTGCTCTATACTACTATAGAGATCTACAATATACTATTCATCCTAATTTGTAAACATGAAATCAACTTTCATGGACGCAACTTGTTTGTTTTATGTGAACGGCTTTTGACCTTGATTTCAGTGTTTTCAGAGCCGTTCAGAGTACAATTAATGGTATAAAAAGAAGAAAAATAAAATTTAAAAAAAATCAATCAAATTCACATCTTCTACAAGGTACTTTTCCCCGCGTTATTTATTCTAATATATTATGCTGATTCCTGCAAGTTCATCTCAAACGGTACAGAGTGCCGTATCACGGGAATCAAACTTTGCAAATCAACGGCTAAATCGTTCTTGAACCATTTGAATTGTGAATTAGAGAACTAGAGGAACTGTAGAGGTCACTTATGTATGAATTTAATCCATTATGCGATTCGCGTGTTAATATCTGAAACCCAAGATAGAGGTCTCGAAACATGACCTCCAGCTACAAACTGTGCTTTTCATTTCAATCGTGGTTTAATGAACACAAATTTTGTTTTAATACTAAGAAGTTGATGTGTTAGCAAATTTTCGTAAAAAATGAAGCAATTGCAGTGTGTAAAAGAAATTTAAAATTAAACTTGTCCAAACCTTTCCCCACGTAAATCAGTTTTGAGGCATTCTAAAGTACATCAAAGACCAATGCGGATGCTGATTGTAACGCTTGATTGTTCTGATCCAAGGCATGTGGAAAACCGTGATTTTATTGCATAATTTTAGATAAAAAAATAAATAGATAAATCATTCTATGATGTTGTAATTTTACAATTAAAAAAAATTGTTTTTTGGAGACCTTTATGAGTCCTTGGAAAATAGAAATATTTTGCTAATTTTAAAACCGTACTGGGGGATTGAAAAAAATTGGAAAACAAATATTAGCAAACAATAAAAAACTCGGCCCTTCGGGCCTCGCAAGGGGCTCCGCCCCTTGACCCCGCCAGGGGGGGCTTTGCCCCCTGGACCCCCCCCCCCGGATGTTATTACTTTGAGCCTGACTGCTAAAATGTAAAAAACATGGAATCATGTTTTAGCTCCTCGCTCTCACTTTATTATAGAAATGATCACGACGATTGAGCTCTTGTGAGATGATGATCTCCTAATAGAAACTCGCGAGTAAACATTCACTTTATTATAGAAAGAGGCTAAAGAGGCTACATACGAAATTACAGCTTCCTATAGTGTAAAGTATAGAAATTACCTATTAAAATGATTTAACCACCGCTTCACAAATCAAACCGATCTCGCAATATTCGGATCACCTGCTATGAATCACATAATCGAAACACCAGCTCAATGCAATCATCAGAAATTAACAAGCGGTTGCAATCATGTTCACAATATCAATAATTGAGAATGATCACCTGTGTGTAAACAATTATTCATATAACCATGCTCATAACTCAGCTTGTTGGCCACGCACTTCGCAGTTGTTAATATAGTATGGTTGGATAAATCGAGAGCTTTCGAACGAATGGTCAACGAATTTTGTGGGATGAAAAACGACGAAGTATCATATCCCTAGCAACGACTCGGTTGTAAGCGGAAATCATCACAATTATTGGCGCTACTTTCATTTCACTTTATAGTCTCACTTTTCGGCGGGGGATCCATCGCTAAAACATGATTCCATGTTAAAACGTTTAAGCAGGTTTTAGATTTACTAAGTTTTAATTGAAATTGAAATGGGATTAGTTACCAAATTTTTAAACAGAAAAAAAAGTTTTGGGATTATTCGGAGACAGTAAATTTTGGGTTTGTTCCGCCTTGGCCCGACTGTGCACGGTGAATGGCGCACAGCGGGCAAAAATGCGATTCTCGCTGGACAAAATTATTTTTTGGCTATCTTATTGGAAAGTTAACGCTGATTCCGAATATACCCCTTGTTCCTATACCTAAAATGGCTCCTTAATGCGTTTGTTGTGGAAAAACCTCCAAAATTACACGTTTTTAAAGATATTTTCAAATTTTCTCCTACAAATAAAATTTAAAACGATTTTCGTTGCACAGAAAAGTTATAGAAAATTAAATTCTGCGTTCTGCGTCGATTGAACACCAGACATTTCTAAATTGATTGATTTATAAGAGAGTAATTGTATTTCAAAGTTTTCGTTACTCGAAAAATACCAGTTATTCGAAAATTAAGGGTAAAAGTTGATATTTAATCGAGTTTCTTATTGGAGAAAAGTTATACAAAATTCAATTACGCGTCGATTGACCACCAATTTGTATTGTTTCCCCCAAAAATATTTAGAGTTATGGCGTTTCGAATTTTGAGAAAACCCGACTTTTCCACTTTTATACTATCTGATCCTTTCACAAAAATCAGCTCGTCATAATTACTTCCTACTAGCGTTCAGTATATATACTATACTTTACAGTAAAATTTATTTCTGGGGGAGGGGAGGGGGGGATATCCGAGAAGTCAGGATATTTTTGTTTTTTCTCTTATTTAAACTGTCAAAAAATCCATTTCTAGGAGTGTCTATGTAATGCATGTATTACTTAGCAACATATTTTAAAATTAGGTTTAGGTAACTTCTGGAATGGATAAGATTGTTGTTGATAGAGATTTAAACATCACAAATAGATTTGCAACTGAAAACCAGATCCGAGTATGGGAAAAATTCAGTCCACGTTAAATAACCATCCTCCTAAAAGTTTCCTGTTGCATGCGTACGTGCTTGAAAATAGAGCCAACCCCAGAAGCCCTCTCAAAACCCTTTCAAACGATAATTATTTCAGACCTACCACTCTGGATGCTGAGAAGTTTTTTTCCCTTCAAAAATCTTTATTTCGAACATTTTCCATACTAAACATACTTGTGAAAACACTGTTTTCTTGGAGAAGGATATTGTTTGACCTCTTTCATGAAAGCGAATCAAATAATGTGGTTCAGCAGGTTCGTGAGTAGTAGCAAAGACTCTAACATGCACGGAAACGCTTAAGAGTAAAACATTCCAAAAGATTGATAGTCAAAGCATGCTCAATTAACTTGTAATATCGCCGAGGAGTTTGCTCTACATTGTTATTCTGACTGCCTCCGCGGGAGAGTAACAAGTCAAGCAACGCGAGCCCCTGAAACTTGAATGAAACTGAAATTATAAATATCTCTGGTTGAGAGCGGTTTCTCTTACACTCAGGATCCTCGACTTAAGACTGGCTCTCTCTCCATTTTCTAGTCAACACAGCGTTAAAATACGATAAACTGGTAAACCCTTGGAAGCTGTATAAAGTGAGGTAGGTAAACACATGCAAATGGAAGATATATTTTATACAAGATGGAACTTTCTCCTCCTGAACAAACCAATGTAAAGGCAGCCTTCAAAGCCAATACTGATTCTTTCTTATAAGGAAAACATGTTAGTCCTCTAAAAAAGAAAAAGATGAGTTCTAAAAGCATTTCGAAACGTGTCTGCATGTATAGATCCCCTCCAAATCGTGCAACATGTCTAACATCCACAGATGCATGTTACACTATTTTCACAAAATATGCAGGGTGAGGTTCATCATAAGGTCCATCACCCGTGATGAAGTTCATCATGTTCGAATAGTAGCCGTTTAGCACGCACTAACGAAATGATTGCTTATTCATGTAATGGTATCTAAAAATTGATCATCTTGATAGATGATCATTATCAGGAACAATTTAAAATATACGCTAGGTGATCCCTTGTGGCTTTTATTGCATTCAAATCAGTGGGTGCAATTGCACACTTTTCGGCTCGAATCGGTCACTCAATTTCGACCACCCAAAAGCGTTAAAAATCTGACTGTACGTGGAACCTACAGGAAACTGTAAATGGAAACAATAATTGCGAAAGCGTAAACCGTTTAATAACATAGGCTATTCTCACAGGACGAACAGGAGACCGCTCTATCGGGAGAATGCGAGATTGCCGGGGTAGCAAGGTCCCCATAAAATTCTGCTTTTCTACCTTGTGAATAACTTCCTCCATGCATTGTGAACATTGTTACCAGTTTTATAGATGTTACCCATTCAAAGTAGAAGCCATAAAAGCGCTGCAAATTATTACACAGAGGTTTATTATTCCAATCTCCTTCTATGCAGAACATAGGTCTAAAATTATTGAACCCCTCATGTAATATATGCTCAGAACATGGCGCATGGCGCATCGCATCTCCCAAAAGGGCTACCACCTTTACAGTTTCAAGACCGCACAATTTTACGCTTTACAGTAAATAAAAAAAATAAAAAAAATCGATAGGTCAGGAAAGAGTAGAGGTTCAGAGGCCGCTCTGCTGATAAGTGCGCCACCATACCTTGTAATTGTTTCTGGAAATCCCAAAGGAGCTCCATCTAAATAACAGCACCAAGAGTCGATTAGAAAAGAAATTAGCCTCAGAGGTTCCGAAGCTGATCTGAGTCCCTCCATGGATTGTAGTTGTGTTTCAAATCTCCAAAAAGGTTTAGCATTTTAGCCGAAGGCTCAAGGCGGAAAATTACCAAGGGTCCAGGGGCGGAGCCTGTCCACTTTTACTTTCCCAACATCCCAGCAGAGTGGAAAGCAATGTCCAATTTTACTTTCCCAACATCCCAACAGAGTGGAAAGTAATGCCCAATTTTACTTTCCCAAGATCCCAACAGAGTGGAAAGTAATGTCCATTTCCACTTACCCAACATCCCAACAGAGTGGAAAGTAATGTCCACTTTTACTTTCCCAAGATCCCAACAGAGTGGAAAGTAATGTCCAATTTTACTTTTTATATTTAGCAGAAAATCGTCATAGAAATTTACACTTCTCCTGTGTGGTCTTTAGCACACCTGGTTTTTTAAATTCGCTAAAAGAAAGGTTATTACAAAAGATTTATCCAACCAGGAAAATAAAGCTGGTCCGTATAATGTTTTTTTGTGATTTTAAAAGTATACTTATGGTTATTTTAGAATAGAAGTGGTATCAATAAATAAATAAAAAGTGTAGAGGTGTTAGATAATTCTTATCGTTATGTAAATACAATGTAACCTTTTGAATGTACAACAGTACTTAACGGTGAAACATCCATAAATCCTCTAACGATGGAGAGGAACGAGTAGGTCACTGGAATTTATGATCAACGTTGATATAAGCCAGGGTTTAACAAGCCTATTTTGGGATCAACAGACATCACATTCTGGTAACGCAGCTTCTATCTGCTGTTGGGTAATTCGCTGGAACATCCGATGAACGGGAACAAAGCACCCACGAGTTGCAATTCACCACGTGGCTTTGATTAATTATAGTTACATCGGTAGGTAATTAGAGAGTTAGGTACATCAGCTTTCCAGAGCCTCCTTTCTACCCTGCTATGAGCCTCAATCGCACAACTTCATCAATCATAATTCTCTTTACCTCTCAGTCAGCCTGTAGGGTGATTCAAGTTGAACACTTGACTACGACATTTTCAAGAACACCCATCCTTTCGATTGGAAAGAACTCTTCGGGAGCAAATATTCTCTCGTCTTTGTAATAATGTTTGCTAATGGAATTCACAATATTGTAAGGAAAAATTATATTGTTTAATGTGACGTAGAAGTAAAATAAGAAATGAAAAATGAACTTATTTTGAGAACAACTCACCAGATACCCTGAGTCTCCTTCTAAGAAAGAGGGCGTTGTGCTTGATTTCACATCTGGTTGAGATCCACTCGCCCGACAAGTGGATTTGGAGAGGTGGTTTGAGCTTGAGCTTAGGCGGGTAGAGGAGAGTCGATTTATGGACTTGCTGGCATGGAACGCAGTCCAGCGTCTGCGAAACAAGACAAAAGGAAAATTCGGTATAAAACGGCTAAATCCTGCCTAAAAAAGGAAAAACAAAAAACATTAAATACAAAATAAGAGGAAAACAAACAAAAGTGCTTTGGTACTGGGGCGTATTTCATTCAGATACAAAAGGTGAAGGTAGAAACAACGGGGGAAAACTCGACCGTTATGAAGGCCTGCCGTTTTAACGAACAGTCCCGCACATTATCTCGATGTCACTATTATTTAAGGTGGAATCGTTTGAATTTCGTCACGCTCTTTTACTCTCTAAAATATTTTTCTAACTGTAATTGTATACTTCACAGGACATAAATGGTAAACAGAGGTCGTGAATAAGTCTATTGAAGTTCTGTGCCATATGTAGTAAATATGAATCTGACTAGTTTAATTCTTTGCACTGTAGGCAATAGGGCTATTCATCATCTCTCAGAGTAAATTTACTTCCAATAACAGTCACAGACTGGAAAGAGACCAAAAGTTGATCTCTTTCCAGTCTGTGATCGTTAGTAGAAGGCAAATAATAGTTAATATAATATAATAGTTATAGTGGAATATAATAGTTAATAGCATACTAGCAGATCAATGTTTCTAAGTATCGTTTACTTTTGAACGAACTCTGGCTTAAAGAAATAGGGTTTATTATAACTTTTGTCACCTGAAGATGAACATGCGAAGGGTAGATAGGTGAAATATTTCACCTCATTAATTTTCAGGTGGCAGGTCATCTTTTGTTAAATATAGAGGGACAAGTAATGTGGTGCTCCTTTATTATTATCGCTTTTATGCACTGATCAGCTGAGGGAATCCTAAGGATAATTCATTTCCTAATTGACTTGGGGCCCATCAGAAAAGATCGAAACCCCAAGGTTTTCGGTAACCTTGCTGTAACCACGAAGTTTAAAAAAGTGGAGCGTTCAGAAAAACTATGTATTGATTATAAATCTAAAAAATCGAAAATTTTACCATGGTTACGAAACCGCACAAAAACCACTGGTTATCGTACCATGGAAGAGTATATACTGCAGTACTAAGACTAGATCCCGTATCAGCATTTTTGGCCATATTGAGTTAATGGTACCCCCCCCCCCACCCCATTTTGGGGGGTGGTTTCTTTCGATTTTGCCTTCTCGAAGTCTCTTAACGGGAAATGCCTCAAAAACCGCTTACAATTATCGCATTAACTACGTTTTGGTTCGATTTACTAATGAAAATCCCGTAACTAGCCTTTTCTAGAGCAAAAACCCGCATCTAGGCGTCAGATACGATTATTTTATAAGTATTCAGGTATATACGAATTGTTACACTCTTGAAAGTCCAGATAAGAATTTATTTCTTAGTATTTTACGACTCGTGGCGTCTGATACGATTTCGGAATCAGTGGCACACATGATTTTTCTTCCCAGTATTTTGATCATTCGAATGTATTTTCTCTTGTCAGATCAGATACGGTTTTCGGAGGTTGGCAACCACGATTATTTCTTCTAGTATCCTGCATATACGAGAAAATAATTTTTTTTTTTTTTTGCCTCGTAGAGCGGTACCAAGTTTGTATTAGAAAAAAACTATCCGTCTTATTGCGAAACGAGAACTCGTATGTGCACCAGATACGAGGAAATCGCCTTGAAAATTTATGTTCTACACCTTTTTTTGCAATTTGCTGACCAGAATAATGTTTTTCCATCCACACCACGCGATTCAGCGAGAAATTTCCTTTAGTAGGAGTCCTTTTGGAGCTCGAGACAGCGTAAAATAGAGCTAATATCAAGAAATTTCAACTCAAAACCTAAAAACGCATTTTCCCAAAAGTAGGGTTTGGTCAGATAAGGGATCTATTCTTAGTACGGCAGTATACCTAACCGATTTCTATTGGTCGATGGGGATGAGAACTTGAAATCTTGTAAGATGGCTTCCTTCTGATGTGTTGTTATCTTGGTTAGGTATCCAGTTTTCCTATATTTTTTCTGGCTTTCTTTAGCGAAAATGCTAGAAAATTATTACTTCAGTGATTTTTAAGAAGATGATTTTGTCAAATTAGCTGTGGTGTTGGACAGGCGGAGTGCCGAGATTAGCATCGTGATCTCAGCTTCCTAATTTTGTGAGATGGAACGACAATGAATGTTTCCAGCGCTTCAGAATGTCAAAATTCAGGACTAGTTTTGTCTTGGATCAAATACGGCCCTTATAATTAATCATCTACAGAGCAGAGGTAAGAAATTCAAATTACATATACCTACCTATCTGTTTCGCAATTTATTAGGTAGATACGTACCTAGGGTAGGTCAGTACTGTCATTTCCAAGACAATCTACCCGGTTTCGTTTTACTGCTTCCAATATTACCATACGAAATATATTCAAATAATCGTGTTTGGTACAGTTTAAAATGGGAACTGAATGCGATTGTTTCCATTTTAAAAGTGGTATATATATTATATGCACATCCATATATTAGTAATTCAGTTTATTTACATTTCTTCAACTGAACCTACATACCTACAACTTCTACGGGTAGGTAGGTAGGTAAGCAGAATACGTAAATACCCTATACCTATACGTAAACAAAAACTAAATTGAATTTGAGTCGGAATGTACCGTTTTTTTCCTAGGTACCTACTTCAGATTCAGTTGAAAACAAAATGCTTCAAAAGCAAAACTACTCAAACTCTTGTACCTACTTGTGTCTGAGGACATAACGAATGATTCTCTCTCTTCGAATTTCATCCATCATTCCAAGTATAATTTTTTGGAAACGCTTCTCAAAATCTATTGTATGGAAGAATATAAACATCTGGTACTTGCTCATTATCTGGAGTATGTGCCTACAAACTCACGTAGGTATTCAAGTGCGCCTCAATCAATGTTTTGTTGAAAGGATTGATTTGGAATGTTTTTTTCAGATATGCTCGAGCAGTACCTACTTCATGACATGTTCAGAGTAACCTCCACCCGCGTGTATTTAGGGCAGAGGAAGTTGTAGACAAAATATAAGCGCAATAAAATCCTAGACATTTTTATTTAAGGCCAAATATTATGTAAATAATTTAAAAATTTACTCGTGGAATGTTACGATTTTTTTGAGCCATTGAAATAGCTTCATTTTTTATGAGAATTCGCTATAAATAAAAAAAATGAACTTATTGGTTCTTATACATACCATAATTTTGAAAAAGTCTGCTACGATTTAACTATCAACAGTTTCATGCCCTTTTAGTGCTCAAATTTCAAACGATTTCAACATAAATATAATACAAATATTCAAGAAATTTCGCCATATTACATGGTCAAATAATACAGAAAATTTGTTCATAAGGTTTTTCAAAACTAGGGGTTAAATATAAAACTTTAACGTTGCTTATTTGCTGATATTGTAACAATAACTGTAAAATTTTGGTTCTTTTACAGATCGAGCTGCTCCTCTGCTGTCTTCGATAGTGTCAACATCTTCGGTGAGAAGTTTGCATATAAATATGAGAAATGTAATGTGAACACCATATCACTATAGAATGAATTGGAACTTCCCAAATAAAATTTATAGTTACTGTGGGGACTGACCTACAGCAAGATCAATCAATATTTATTATTATTTTATTCTTCAGTTTTTGATTTCATCATCTAATTACAACCAGTGACCATGCCGTCATACTGGTAACTAGGGATATTCAAACAATAAAAAATTATTCGCTTCTTAGATCTCGTTCGCTTGTTAGATCTCGCGAGTATTTGTCCTAATTTAAAGATCTATTTTATTCCAATTTAATATCATTCTACTTGTTCCTCAGTTCTGCGTTCCAAATCTAATTCAAATCTGTGTGGTATATTTTCACAAGAGTTACTGGAGTGGTACCCCACAGTTACCTTCCACCTACTTGCTAAAACATTGTATCGGTTGTTTGAATAAATTAAACAAAATAATGGGGTTGTGCCATTCCTCATTTTCAGTTGCATTGTTCGTCTGTTTCAACGTGAAAACGGTTGATTGATTTGGGTTACTTATTTTCATTATTGGTGACCTTTCAAAGAAAACTGTAATATCAGTTTTTTGAAAATTTGATTTTTTTTGTTGGTGAAATGCATTTGTTCAAGCTAATGAAAATTTCTATTATTATTTTAGAGAATACTACTGTTTGAACTGAACTTGCAACGTAGAATGAATTAATCTTAAGCCCAAAATAACTTACAATATCTATTGGAAATTTTACATTCAAATAATGATTTTTGATTATTTTTATTATTAATAGTTTCCCCCAGTTTTTTAAATCGATTTTCAGCGAATTTCAATTAACTTTAAGTACATTTTCAGTACAATTTCACGTAAAAATATCTGAATGTTTTAAGGGTTTCCTAAGTAATATTCTGCTAGAAAAGGTATAAATTCAACAATGTCTAGACGTATCTATTAATTTTGAAGCATTAGTTCAACTTTCCTCATACATTTAGGGTTTTGAAACTGGAATAGCTGAAGTATAAAGCAATTCCTACTATTTAGAATTTTCTATCAAGGGGGATAGTAGTCCCTTACATTGAGGAATACCTAGGTATTCTTTTAGTATATGGTTTATTTTTGTCTTTAATAATTTTGTGGATACATAGGTATTTCATATTTTCATCCTTTTGAAAACTTTTGTCAGGCCGTAGAAGTCTGAATTGTTCATAAAAAGGATGGATCTTACAAGAAATCAAGTAGTTAATGAAATTGCATGTCAAATTGATGAAAAAAAGTCTGCCAAGTTGGGTGTGGCACATAGCGTCATCTCATGTCTGTAACGTGGATGTATAGATAATTGAAATATTTTGAATAGATCATTGAAAAAATTCCACGGAGGAAAATAGTAAGTCAATAGTAAAATCAGGTCAATTAGGAAACGGGAAAACGATAGTTAAAGTAATTTAGTTTTGCGCATAATGAAGTAATGATTTGGGAACAATGAAATTGTTAGGGGTTACAAGATTTTCACATTTGCACTGCAGCTACTAATGACAAAATCATGTTGTGAAATTGATTTGGTTTGATCCATTCGTCTTTTCCCAAGTATCATCCAGATTTGAGCAAGATCGGACAATTAGGGCTACTTAATGAAATTTACATTTGCGCATGCACAGAGAGAAGATTTGATTTGGGAACAATGAAACTGATGGGCGACCTTAATCCGCACGTTTCCTATAAACGTCATCAAAATCAGTTGAGAATTGTGGAAATTAACTTTGTTACAAAGATTTGTAGACGCACGAATACCCACAGATAGAGACGGAACGAAAGTTGTTCTGAAAGATTTAAAATGTGAAATTGTTCATCTCCCGAAAGCGGAACATGGTTCCGCAACGTAGATATTGGTAGACTCGGAACATTTGGTGAAATTAGGACGAATTCAAATTCCCCACCAAGCCGTTCAACAGGTTTTTACGAGAAAAACAAGGTTAAATAACAACAGTGTTGCCAAAAAGTAATGATTGTTTTGATGAAACTGTGATTTTCTGTGTAGTATCCAAGGTTACACAGTAAGTCCTCGAATAATCGATACACCACAGTTAACTAACCCTACATCGACTTTTCTGAACGCTCTTCTTGGTTGTGGTAAGGTTACGCGGAAATCGAAGGTTACGGAAAGGTTGAGGTTACGTCTAGAAAATCGAGTTTTTCTGAACGGCATATAGTGCTGAATTTCATATGGAACTCATTTGGGCACCATAAATAACAATGAGCGATAACAATGTGTGTGAAAAAGGTACTTTAACTTTTTTTAAATGGAAGAAGTTTTCATCCTGGAAGTTTTAGCATCAATCTCACTCTCCTACAATGCTGAGTTGTTTTATTTTTACGATTTTTCCAAGTTTCACACACTGGTGGAGTCAAAGCACCCCTCCTGCCTGGGTGGGACCCCCTGCCCAGTGTTACATCACTAGTGCAGCAAACTTTGAAAAATCGTAGAAAGAAAACTAAACATCGTAGGAGGGTGCGGGTGGTGTCAAATTTCTTAGAAATGAATCTATTACCATTTAAAAATATAAAATGAATACGTGGGTACAATCATTACGAGATAAAGAGGCGTATTAATCAGCTGAGAGGCATTTGAGTCTTTATTCTTTCCTTTTCGACCTACCGCGACGAACTTTGAAATAGTGCGCTTTTGGAACACGCAGAATACAATTACAAGGCAAACTGACCATCTCAGGGACCCAGAGGCTAATTTATTTCCTGTTTGACCTACGGTGTTAAAATTAGAAATAATTGATGCGTCTTTGGAACTCCTCGAAAACAATTTTACGAGATACGAAGGACTATTTATCAGTTGAGACTGATGTCTATTCTATCCGCCCTAATGAAACACAATAATTTTACTAATTAAGGATTCTATGTGCAAAAAACAATCATGGTTTCAGACCACTATATATTATAGTCTATGCACCCTTCAACATGTAGGTAAGGTGACTTTGTAATTAATCGTCTAGGATTTTAACATCTACACAAGACCGTAAAATTGTGAGGTTCTATACCTGTGAAGGGGTGAAACCTTTTCGAACCCTTCAAGGGGCGATGCGCAAAGGTTTGATAGCATGTTATGTATTCGGATTTTTCAAAATAAATTATAGACCAATGCTTTGCATAGAAAGGCTAACTAATACTATAATAACAAACCTTTGTAAAATCATTTTCAGCGCTTTTTCTCTGACGCATGAAGTTGTTTAATTGAACATTTGTAAATCGCTGGAATTGGAATTTCGTATTTGGGGGCATAGAGCGGTAAAGGTATGTTTTTGTGGCTAATTTATGTTCAAGCTGTTTAGGCCTCGATTTTCAACTGTTCAACGTTGCTATTTTTGTGTAGAATCCCGAAATTGATCTTTTGAGCATTACTCGACTTTGTCGTCGTAAATGTGAAATTCATGTTTAGAGTGAGATAGCGGTGAGGGTGATCAGAAAAAGAGCTCACTTTTACGCTTGGTTGTTATTCTAGGTTTGCCCAAATACGGAATTGTTTGCATTGTTTACTGTTTCATGGAGATAAATTTGTTTTTCGTGAAAGATACTACCCTGTAATAAATGGTTTTATTTTGCTCATCCTTGCATGCCAATACGCCTCTAAAGCTCTCCACCAATAAAATGTCTTGTCATATTTATTGTTCTAGTTCTAGTTCTGTATTGTTCTATTGTTCTTGTGATATCTATTGTTGTACATGTCACATCATTAGAAATGCAATTTTATGGAATGGATGTCTACCAACTAATGTGCCCCTTGAGACTCAAACGCTTCTTATTTATCTGAATCCTGCTCATGTGCATCTCTCTACCGTGATTTCTATACTTACAGATGAATACCGAGCAAGCCTACTTAAAACCTAGTAATATAAATAAATCCATATACCTATTGTTTTTGACGACTGATCAACATAAAATTATATCGATCCTTAGACTGAATAACAAAGAATTTAATAAGTACGGGGTCTTTGTATGGGCTTAATTTACAGAATATAAAATGACAAACAAATTGAATGTTATAAACTGAAGTCAATTTACATGATTGTGGGTAGAAAATAAATATAATATTTGAATTAGGTACCAAATTGTTATCCGTATCACCAATGGTTTTGGTTCATTATTTTCAATAATGAACCTTTGTAATCGACCAAGAAAATTTTTTTTCAAACCCCCCTCAAAATTTGTTGGTTTACGTTTCAAGATGCTTAAAAGAAAAAAAAAAAAAAAAAAAAAAAAAAAAAAAAAAAAAAAAAAAAAAAAAGCGTCCGTCCGTTGTATGCTGTGCGCCGCACGCCGTCCAGAGCTTTTCTCCGAAACTACAGGACCAGAGTTTATGAAGTTTAGCGCAAAAATCATACATCAGCCGGGGGATGTGCCAGTAACATCGGCATCAGTTTTGATCAACCCTAAAGGGTAGTAATTACGGGCTAACGTATCCAAAAATCCAAAACTACCTACAACCCCCACTATCTGTTTCTACTTTAATGAAACTTGTACTTATATCAACTAATAACTTCTATTAAGTCATTTATGAGTGTCATATTTGTACAATTGCAATTATTGTATTGTCTTGACACAATAAACGTTTTATATTATCATTGTTATTATTAATATAATACGATAATGTACGAAAGTTCGCTCTTGTCTCACGTTTTCAGAAACCTCTCCCCCGAATCCCAGCCCGGTATGCTATATTTTTCTCCCACCTACTGTACAAATGTGCACTATTCATAGTTTTGAAACCCCACATTCTTCTACCCTATGATGATCTGAATGAAGAAGCATGACATTCAACAACCTATTCAAAAGGTACAAATTGTGATAGTTAGTGATCATTTCGGATATCCATTCCGGATGGACAGTGTGTCGATTTCGATTTTCTAAACAATTCGAGATCTCAACACTTTTCAAGGTAACAGTGATGATTTTTTGCTTGTCAATGATAAATTTATTCCTAAAGAATCGATTAAGACTATCCGCAACACTGTATGTTGAACGACTATTTTGTCTAATCAACCTACTGAAATGCATTGATTGTAATTAATGTGCAAAGAACAAGCAGTGTTTCAAAACAATATGCAGTGTATGTAAACCTTTTACTTGATGGGAAGACGACTTAGTCAATGATGATTTTTTTCCTCAACTTTATTATAAGGCGTGAAATGATGGGGTCCTGCTGCTGTAATGCAGAGATCCCATTGCGGAGCGCGAAGCCCCGAGTTTCGATAATAAATATACTAGGTATAAAAGGGGTTTAATAATTACGGACCAGTGTTCTGCGTAGAAGGGTTATGTAATACAGAAATAATTAACCTTTATGTAATAATTCGCAGCGTTTTATAATTTCACTTTGCTTCCTCGCTGCCAAATGAAGGGAAGCACTTTTTCCGAATGTGGTTGAAGAATAGTTTGTTCTTTGAAACCAAAATGTCCACTTACTTTTTTCACCATTCAGCTATCTGAACAAGTTCGAGCTCAGTCTGTTTGTATGTAGACCATCCATGTTCATTGCAACTAAAAGCCATTACTAAACTAAAGACTTTTACAGTTCGATGTTGATGAAATGTATAGGAGTGGAGCGGATTGGCTCGTCCCAATGCGATTTTGCAATCTAAAAACCGGTCCAAAACCCGAATTCACTCAAAACTGACGGGTAGTTGGCGAATAAACTCAAATTTGTTACCCACAAATTACACGACAATTTGTCCAGCTAAATATTAACCACGCGGAAACGTCAACTTGGTATTAGTGCCAAGGATAAACGAACGTCGATTAAAAATTAAATGACGATTAATGAACGTCAAACAAATTGAAAGGTGCGGCTTGTATGATGAATTTACGTTGGATGTAAGGAACAAAGGAACACTCCGTACGGGAAGATGAAAAGATGATTGAAGAAAAATGAGTGAAAGAGTAGGAATGGGTGGTTGGAAGATGGTGAGAGGGTAGGGGGACTTTTAATTAAAGAGGAAAAAGACTAAACTTGACGAGCGACGAGGAATGTCAAAGTTCCGATCCAGCAGTATGAGCAACGAATAACCAATGGACTTTCCTGTCAGGAATTTCAAAGGAATTGAAGAAAGAGGGGAAATAGGGTCAAAGAATGAAAATAAGAAAGAAACGTAAAAGCAAGGGGAGCGAAGGCAGGGGTGGAGGCTAACTTCGAATAGCCAAGGAAAGTTGTGTACTCCAGAATTAGTCGTCAGATAGTTGCCCAACACGGTTTTACACTTTATTACATTCAACTCGGACTACCCACTGACAGAAATTCTGGAAAACAGAAGGGGCTATTTCTAGAAACTTAATCTTAAACGATCACTTATAGATTGAAATGATTTTTTTCTCGAACGTGTGTAACTAGTTTTTTTTATAGCAGTCCACTAGCCTGATCCCCTCACAATTCATCGCTCAAGAGAAATAAAGTTATACATACCCATGGTTACTACGAGTATTTCACGTTAATTAAGTTACATTAGAGAGTTCCTGGTTACTACGGTGTTCTAATACGGTGAACGTGAATCTAGGAAAAATCAAAATGTCGCTAACACGCTGGCTGTTACTACGGTGCAAGCTCGGTGTTTCACGCGTCTTCACATTCACACGTTGTCTCTTATCAAACGTTTTGTAACCTGACGCTGATTCCGACATCTTCTGTTTCTCCGACTCTGTTAGCGAATTTTTGAAGAAAATTAAGCTATTGCTCTCGCCTCAAGATTTGTAGAATGTGAATTTTTGAAAAAAATTTATGCAGAAATCCGTTTCAGGCTATTCTGAATCATATTCTGAAGTTTAAAGCATTTTTTTATGTATGTATGTATGTATATATGTATGTATGTATGTGTCATTCCAGACGATAACTGTCCGTAGAATTGTGCTAGAAACTTCAAACAAATTTTAAAATGTTAAGGACACAAAACGAAAGTTCAAGTTCGTTGGTCAGCATGATCGGATTACATCTTCGGGTTGAAATTTTCAAAAATGTAGTCAAAAATTTCAAAATAGCCTGTTTTTTGCGATTTGTTGTGCGGAATTATTTTTTCAGCATACTAACAAGTGGTATATTCGGAATCAGCGTAAAATTTCCTATAAGAATATGTATCAAGTTTTCAAAAACTTCAAAGTTGAAAAATCAGTCAAAAATCGAAATAATGCCGTTCGCTAGTTGTAAAAATCGGTAATATTTGCATGAAACATTGTCCAAATTCAGATTGAACTACTCTTATGGAAGTATCCCTGTATAACCAATATTAGAACCATGCTGTTTAAAACGTAGGTAGTAGGTGCTTAAAAAAAAAAAAAAAAAAAAAAAAAAAAAAAAAAAAAAAAAAAAAAAAAAAAAATGTAATCACAACTGATGAATTTACTTTGGCATGTGTTAATAATTTGATTCCATGTTTGTCTATCAAAATCATAAACTAAAATTTCTCAACACGATCAATAGCGACTGAAATGTCGAAGATTTCTTCAAAAATTCGCTCATGGGGTCATGCTGCATGACTGGACTTTTTTTTCCTTCAACCTGATACCAGTTTCCATCATCCATCATCGTGTTGTTTTATTTTTTATTCAATTCGTAGTGATAATCATAAAGTGGACCTTTGTAATCGGCCAAGAAATTTTGTCATCCCCTCTCTCAAAATTCGTTGGCTACGTTTCAAGATACGTAGATTTCAAAAATTAAATTAGTCCGTCGTCGGTTCGTCCGGCGTTTTATTTGTGCAATAAAATTCTGCGAGAAGTATTAGACTTTGTAGGCTTATAATTATATTATCACGCTAGTATATTCAGCAGAGACGAGCCCGACGACGCGTTCCAGGTTAATCTTGAGGACACATCCGTCAGGAACACTGGGATCATTCAAGTACCTAAGTTCTCGCTCAACTTTGTTAGTAGTAATATTGGTGTGTGCAGATATATAGGTTGGTATAAGAGATTGTATGAATTTTGTGGGGAAACTCAGAAAAATAATTCATGTTGGTATCTTGATAGTTCAATGTTTACATCTTGAAAAAGGTAGATATGATTGAAATGAAAATATTTTATCCCTTTATCGGCAACCCTTTATCCTCCGTTTCGTTGACTAAGTTGTTTTTGGGCACAAGATGATTGGACTGCTTCGAGTGAAAATAAGATGAATATAAATAAAATTATTAGGTATATTTTAATATAATTACCTATATAATTAATTCATAAATTAAATAATATAATTAATATCTTTAGTATAAAAATATGAACTGAACACGCTTATCGCAGAAACCTTCCTCGGGTTTATACATTTACGGGCATAGTGTTGGAGACGTGGTAACAAGGACGTACTAAGACTCGATCTTGCGTTGTCAATCAAGCGGTCTCCTACTCACGTCGCGCGATTGTAGTAATTTGTCAGCTGTGATTGTTACCAGATCAGCTCATCATGGTTCATGTGCACCGTGTGATCTGTAACCGCAGTAACCAGGAACTCTCTAGTGACTGATTTTCGAACTTCATGAAAAACCTGATGAGCGGACCTACTAGTTAGATCATTTTCTGATCAATTTGGATCTGTCAAACAGTTTAGAGATGCTCGGGCTCTGAAATACGGAAAAGAAGTTGCTTGTCTCCCTAGCAAATGTGATGGATGCGCAAACGATAAAATGGATACGAATGGAAGCGATAAACTGCAAGCCATGAACTGCAAGCGTGGAGGCCTAATAAAGTTTGGCCACGATATGGTCCGGGGTGAATGTGCCAGGTTTTCCAGCTTAGCATGGCAGGGAGTTGTGGTGGACCCAAGACTTAAAGAGGCTACAGACAGGTGTCCCGGTTTGGTGGCTGACATAAAAGTGCAAGGATTTTGGGATATGGAGAGGGTTGCTTTTTTCGGCAATCGTATAATCAAAGCCAAAGCACCCTCTTACCTTGCCCAAACTTGTCACGACGTACAAAAGTCACAAAAATACAATACAGCCGCAGAAGATTTGTGGGGTTCGTTTACACCACTAATTTGCTCTTGAGAAGGTGTCCCTCAGAGAGAATTTAATCAATTCACCAAAAGATTAACTGTAGTTTTGAGTGAAAATTGGAACAAGCCTAGATCACAGAGAGTTGGTCGGATTCGGACAAAAATACAGTTCTCTGTAATAAGAGCAGTGCCCTTCCGACTCCAAGGTGCCAGAAAAAATGTGGGAAGTTACGGATTAAGGGATGAATAATCAATGGGACCCGGAATGGAGGATGGCGCACCTTTGCTTCTTCTTCACGAGTAAAACAAGAAAGAACCCTGTTCTCTTTTAATTTTTTTCATTTTGTTGGATTTAATCAAGTACGCACAATTTTTGTTTTTGTTTTATATCTCGCAAGTTGATATTGTTTGTTTGTGTTCAACAACTATGGTATTAATAAACTATTGCTACGTAAAAAAAAAAAAAAAAAAAAAAAAAAAAAAAAAAAAAATTCTCGAAAGAGTGGGTTTTTAAATCTCAATTCTAAGGAGAGTATTCGTCAAGAATGATGCAAACACACACAAACTTATTTTATTTTTGTTTTATTATTATTATTATTATTGTTTATTTTAAATAGAAAACCACTCAAAGTTGGAGGAGACACACCATTAAAGAATAAATTAAAAATAAATAAAATAAAAATAATAATAATAAAATACGTGAAATGGGGAGGACGCCCAGGTTTACCCAACGCCGGACCTTGGGATCAAGAAAGCTGAAGCACAAGAAGGGAGAGTGGGATGAAAGGAAGGGCGCCTATAAAATGACCACCAGTTTAAATAAGAACCCCTCAAGACCCGGGTGGTGATACCACGTAGTACTCCCGTAGAGATGCCCAATTCAATTAACTCAGTGGAAGTTTTCCCTCACCACGCCCCACGTCATGGCACGGCTGTGGCAATGGCCTTGATATTATTGGTCGCCACTCCTTTTAGCTAGGAAATTGCTTGCTGCAGGTAGTATCTGCCATACTTCTTTATTTTAGCCCGCCAGATCTGCTCCATGTCCACGCTGCCACTGACAACCTGGACATCCAGGATTATGGCAGACCTATCGGGCTTGACGGCAACGATATCCGGCTTCTTGCCCCGGTCACTCAGTATGTGACATAGTCTCTATCTCAACAGCCGCGCATTTGCTGACAATTTCATCAAAATCGGATGAAAACTGTGGAAATTAAAGTCATTACAAGTTTTTTCACATTGGCGCATCCGCTGTTGCTATTAATGAAACAATCGTGTTGAAATTGATATGAGGTAATCAAGTCATCTTCTTCCAAATTTATGCGAACTCGAACGACTAGAGTATAAAAAATAGAGCATAATAGAATTTACGTTTGCGCATGCGCAGAATGAAGTATTAATTTGGCAACAATAAAACTGATAGGGGACCATCTACAATCTAACCCGCGCATCCTCTGAAAATTTCATCGAAATATGATGAAAACAGTGGAAATTACGGTCGTTACAAGGATTTCACACAGGCGCATGCGTAGTAGCTATTAATGATACAGTCATATTGAAATTGATATTGGATAATCAAATCGCCATCCCCCGACTATCATCCAAATTTGAGCGAGATCGGAAGACTATGGCGTGAGAAAATAATACTTGGTAGAATTCACGTTTGCGCCAAGAACAATGAAAGTGAGAGGAAACCGTCTACTCTCTAGCCCGCACATCCCCTGAAAATTTCATCCAAATCGGATGAAAACTGTGGAAAATAAGCTTGTTAAAAGGATTTGCGGACACACGACAGACACACACACAGACAGAAACGGAACCAAAGTTGTTCAGAATGGTCTAAAACGTTAAATGCGAGTGGAAATTTTGATTCTGGAGACCAAAAAATTGTTTTCTTCCGAAACTGAAAACAATGCTTCCACTACCTATGGGTAGACTCGGAAGCAAAAAGAGAGATCTGTCAAAAAAATCTTTGTAGTTTCTTGGTGATTTGTTGACAGTCAACAAACATAATATTACGGAGAGAAAAAATACGATTGATTGAAGCCTTTTTACGGGTAGGAGAGGATTTAAATACTGCTTTAGCGAGGAACACGCTTTTACCGGGACACAAAAAAATTCTTTGCTATGCACCTGAAATTTGGAACGGAGAACCCTTGGGGCGTCTAGAAACGAATCATGAAGTCGAGAGCCATTCAGATCAGCTGAGTGAGATCTGGAGCTAAGTTCTTTGTTATTTTAGACTAAAGTGGATCTAATTTCTTTGATATTCAACCATGAAGCTAAAATTTGAAATGGAGAACCCTTGAGACGTCTAGAAACGAATCACAAAGTCTAGAGCCCCCCAGATCAGCTAAGAGAGATTCGGAGATATGTTCTTTGCTATTGAACCTATGAAGCTGAAATTTGAAATGTAGGCCTCTTGGAACATCTAAAAATTAATTATAAAGTCTGAAGCCCCTAATAGCAGCTGAGTGGGCTCTGGAGAAACTTTGCTATTCAACCTGTGAAAGTTGAAATTGGAAATGGAGGTCTCTTGGGATGTCTAGAAACGAATCATGAAGTTTAGAGTCTCCCAAATCAGCTGAGTGAGATCCGGCGCTAAGTTCTTTGCTATTTAACCTTGGCTTCACCTAACGACGTCGCCTGGGTAAAAAACTTTGTAATTAAGGAAAAACCGGACACCGTATACGTCGAACTTTTCACGTCAAATGTGGATGGGGTGGGTTCACGAGTAACGAACTTTTGATAACAAATTCAACGATACCAAAACGATTTTGGTGGGTTGAGCGAAAAGTTTATAGTTGTAAAGATAGGTCTTCAAAAATTGATGATAAAAGCTCCTTATTAACCGCCGCAATGTTGGTTGGGAAGAATTTTAACGTAACTAAGGTTACATAGCGTGGAAAACGGGGACACTAGATTGAAAAATTGAAAAATTAATTAAGCAGGTACGAGTTAAAAGCTGATTGCTGAAATTAGATTCCGGGCCTTTTTGGGACTGCTGGGTAAAAATGATAAGGTACGAAGCCACCCTGATTCTCATTCTACGATGTTGAATTTTGAAACGGAGCCATAATTGCAACTGCTGGATAATGATGACAAAGTAGCCTCCCTGGTCAGCTGTGTATGCCCAGAATTTCTCTCCCATTTCAACCTACGATTTATCAGCAAAATATCCAGTTTTATCGTCTTTGTTAAGGTGAGGTTTTATATAGTTGTTAGGAGGAATGTTTTGACAAACACCACAGCTCTCGAATATCACTGCAAGGCACTGCCAAGTTGTCAGTATCTCGACATTTGGGACGGGGCTTCTCTGGGTGTGGTGGAGTATAAACGTATAACTTGGTAAAACACAAATCACCCTTGGCTTATTTTGATCCCGTTCAACTTTAGATGCTGAACATAGGAACGAGACCTCTCTGGTTGTGGTAGAGTATAATTAAAACTTATGTAAGGGACCATTCATTCTAACCACATAGTCAGCTATGAACACTCCAATCTGCTTCGTGGGCTCGGCACTTGATGTGTTCCTGTTTCACTAAAAATGCTGAACTTTAGAAACGGTGCTTCTCTGGGTGTGAATGTGTATAATTACGACTTGGGAAACCTATATAATTAGCTGAGTGTGTTCTACAGCTGATTTTATTCCTATGTATCTAATTTAAGATGTTAAAATTTGGAACGCAGTTTCTCTGGTTATATGGTAGATACAATTGTACATAGAATTTCTCTAGCAGTAGTGACACAACTGACTAGAAATTTATGTGGTGGTACAGTGTGATATGGTTATATGATGAAATGATGATACACTGTGATGTTGATACTATAAACGGGGTTTAATAATTACCTATACGCCTTTAACGATCTGCGTAGAATGGCTATCTAATACAGAAATAATAAACCATTGTCCAATAATTTGTAGCGTTATTTATTTTCATTTGGATGAAATTAAATGTATCATTATATGAACAAGCTCTTTGATCATAGTGGATATGGAAATAAAGTTATCTCTAACGCGCAACTCAATAAAATTACAACAGCTGTGAAAAAAAAGTTGTTTGTTACTAATAATGGCCTAACCGTCGAAATCGATTTAACATTGTAACTCTTTATTTTTCGAGGAAATAGACAACGTTTTTCACTAACTTCGGTCTTGAAATGGGTTTCCACAAATTAAATATATACAACTAACAACATGTGTATTAATTTCAAGGTTCAAGATGATATTGAGTTCTTCGGAGTCCAAAAATTATGAAAGTTGATGGGAAATAATGTGCGAGTAGGTGGGTCTTATGACAACTATGTGCACAAAATAAATGACCAACTGTAGGAGAAAGGGACGTTATCTGAATAGGTTTGAAATTGAATTAACTGTTGTTTCAGTCAATCTTTACAGCTGAAGTTTTAAATGTATTCCATTTGAGATTGCCAGATTGTGATACCAAGGTGTGATCAGCAGATAGGGGTTTGAACAAAACTTTTATTGTATTCAACCTACGTTGGTGTTATTTTAGATTGGTTTAGCTCAAGTCAGAAAGGCTACTTAAGAAAGTTCTTTTCAATCACTCATGCAAAATAAAATGCAAGTTACTAGATATATAGCAACTGCCGTAGCTTCTACGTCATAAATTCAATCTCAATTTTTAGAGGGATGAAAATACTCTTCCGTCTTTTAGAGGAAGCAACATCTGTGTTTTGTGACCTTTGAGTTCTGAAACTCAACAATAAGGGTATTTGTTATACTTTTTATTTGAAGCACATCAGATTATCAGGTAATTATAGATCATCGAAGCAGACTGCATTTATCTATATGAAACCTTGGAATGCGTTAGGAGCAAGTCAATACAATTTCTCTACGTTTCTGAGACATCTAAAAAATGATGTACATTTATTCATATTACCTACTCCACTACAAGATGGAATTTAAAGTCCCCATTGGATTAAAAAAATACCTATAAGATAAATGCTTAAAATGAGGCACATGATATAAATATTTCTGTTAGTCTATTTTTTTTTCCCAATGATATGTTGTTTTACTCTATGTTGCATCCTCGTCGAAATGCATCGTACGCAACTTTTTACGGTTCATTATTTCTCTTTTCACTGATTAACAATTGCCCCCTAATTAGTTTTGCGTGTCCTTTTCCTAGGAATCTTCCTTAGGGCTTTCTCACATAAAAGGTAGTGTAGCTGATTACAAAAATATATTCTAAAGCTAATTCTGAATCCATGTATCACATTCATTTTCAATTTTAATAAAACCGAAATATGCAACAGTTCGGAAAAGGAAGTGATGTGCGATTGCATCCTTGGTAGTTCCACCTGGCCGTCGAATATCCTCATGGGTAGGGATGATTAAATTAACCTTGTCAAACGCTCGAAACTTTTTCCTCGCCACTGAAGGATGGTTCTTTCCTGTCCATCAACCTTCCTTTTAATTAGATATTGTGTAATGGTGGTTGAGCTCTTTGGCTTTCCATGGGAAACAGAACTCTTGGATCTATTTAGCTGAGAAAAAACTCTCCAGTCCTTTTAAGCTTCACTGTTCTAACGATGCCTTATAGAACCGACAAAAGAAAAAAGTTTGCTTCTGAAGTTGTCCTCACAGACCTCCTTTTAGCCAACAAAGATTTTCAAACAATGATTCATCATCGTGTCCAAGTGCATTATAATAATTTGGTTAGACCTTGATTTTGAAGTTTCTTCCCAGGAATATCCATTATTCCTTCTTACAACATGGTAAGTTATATGAAAATTCCAACTCTTGTGGGACCTGGAAGGAGAGAAGGCTCAAGTGATGAAAGGGTCATCCAGTTTAAACATCGTACCCTTACGTAATAAATTCTTTTACTCTAGTACACCGTAGAGTAATTAATATTTCGAATTTTGTCGGACATGGATGATTGTCACATTTCAGCGAATTTTCTTAGAGAATGAAGCTACTGCAATGGCTCAAACAATTTTAAAATACAATTTTTTGAAAAATTTCTTCATTGAAATCCGTTTTGAGGCATTCTGAAACGATTCCTGAAGTTTGCGTTTTCTCATTGGAAAACTTCATCCACGTATTCTGCAACAAATATCCAATCGAAAGTTCTTCCGTGAGATTTTCTTTAAAATGCTGTGTAGTCAAGTTATCAAATTGTCAAGAATTTTTTAAGTTTTCGATCTTAAGTTACTAGAATAGTCATAACTACCTTGGTTTCAGAGTAAACACGTGCTAGATTATGCAGGTAACGTAGTCAGGAATCTACCCCGAAATCAAAAAATTCTCAAAAATGAAAAACTGCGTATTTTTTTACCCTTTAGACGGCATGGGTAATCCCACGGAATTCTCTGCTGCTGGAAAAACTTCCGCAAACTGTCAGCTTTTGAACGGCTTAGTCACTTTTAATTTTACTTTGCTAATTGAGGGAAAAAAGTATGTTTGTATGTTGAAAAAGTTCCGACTCGCAAATTCTCGTAAATTATCATATTGCAACACGTTAAATTGTTTTGAAATTTGATCTTTTTGAGTACAAGGAAATTTATTGTTAACTATTGATTTTATGACAAAAAGTATTCTAAATAATTATCAGCTATTCAAAAAGAGGTTTTGGGTTTTTAGCTCTTTTTGCTATTTTTATCGATTTTTTAAAGCAAATTTCAATTAAATTCAAGTAAATTTTAGCAAATTTTCGTAGAAATTGAAGTTAATGCAATGGTTCTGGGAAAATTTCAAAATCAAATTTTTTTAAAAATTTCTTCATTGCAATCCGTTTTGAGACATTCTGAAACGATTCCTGAAGTGTGCCCTTTTTCATATACATATACATATACATACATACATACATACATACATACATATATATATATATATATATATATATATATATATATATATATATATATATATATATATATATATTTATACAAGTTGATGGTTCTACTGAACTATATATGAATGATTAGTAATTTAGGAAAGAAATTTCACAGATAAAAGACGAAAGAATGGAAAATCTAATATTTCGATGAAAATCTTGGTCACAGATTTAGAATATAGTAGGAGAAATGATTGTTTTCTTGCGTCCTGATTGCTTGGGAAAAACTCGTATCCAAGGCTAAGATGCTGGCTGAAACGATTATTAATTTTTGTAGTGTTCAATACCTTGAGTTAATCGTTTAGATTGAGGCCAGGTGGTCGATTTGCTCCAAGTATTAATCTGTGAGCTCTTTCTGATTGCTGGAGCAATCTATCATTAGCCGTATCTGGCAACTTTCTTAAAACTTTCACCCCAAAGCACTGGTCGAACGTGGCATTATGGGACGTCGCATGTATTTTAACTGGGAGTTGCTGGGTTTGGGTGATAGATGCTCTGTGATTGTTCATGCGCAGATTGAGTGTGGTAGCTTTACCAACATAGAATGCATGTGCATCAGTGCACTTTTTGCAGACTAGTTGGTAAACACACATTTTTGACTGGCACTCTGCTACACCTTTACATTTATATGTGTAATTGGTGTTAGCAGAGGAGAAGTCTGAGCCCTCTATCACCAAATTGCACAGTTTACACCTTGCACGTTGACATGGGTGTAAGCCTTGTTGCTCAGGAGGCTGCTCCCGAGGGTGCAAAGTTTTAAGAAAGTTGCCAGATACGGCTAATGATAGATTGCTCCAGCAATCAGAAAGAGCTCACAGATTAATACTTGGAGCAAATCGACCAATTGGCCTCAATCTGGCTATACTGCACAATCAATAAATTGTTCGTTTCTTGTAAGGTAAATTTATACAGGAAAAAAAGACAGTCATCAGTCAACTGGCACGACGAAAACGTATTTTACGTATTTAACATGCCAAAATAGTTGCAAGAATTGTATGAGTTCTTTCCGAGTACAAAATTCAGTTATATTTTGTGTGTAATGATTCCATAATTCTGACGGGGAATTTTTTGAGCTAATTAGACCAGGAAATGATTTTATTCTAGTTTATGATTACATGATACGAAAACGTATCAACATTTCAGCCGTATTAGCGTTGTTAAGATTTGTTTTACAGCTTTTACATAATTTTGGTGGATCAAGTACCTACTTCTTTTTATGATTGCATCACCCAAAAGAACGTATTTATTTACATGATGAATGCCAATTAAAACACGAAATAAATTTACCAAAGACAGACCTTTGTGCTGTAGTTATTCTAGGGTCGCAAAGTCATTTCGTCTGCACTCTCCGTTTAACTAGTGAACTCCTGGCTCTAAGAAACTTTTTCCGCAATCCACTTGCGTGAACGAGCTGCGAAACGGACGTCCTTCGAGGCCGATCTGGTATGCGGGTCATAATCTAACCCCAGGGCCCCTTTTCCTACCAGACATCAACTTTCTCAACGCAGTTAGACCTTTCTCTGTTTACCAAACCGAAATTCTGACCTTAACTATCACAAAATGGACTTCCGGTCTTTCCTTCTCTTGCCTAATTAAATTCCACCGCCGACTAATTTTCGAGTTGAAAACTCCCAACAGCAGGCCATAACTCTTTTGTGCTTACGCCCCAGGTTGTTTTCCACATTTGAACAATCCCCATTGTTTGAGTAACTCGGTCTAACTAAACACTTTGAATTAGAATTTGTTGTGTTACACTATTGTAAATCCGGCTAATTATGATGAGAGATATATTAATTTATTCTCGAGTGTTTGAAATTCTTGTTCTCTTCGTCTTTTATGAGTTCGCTATAGTATTTTCATCTTCAACACTCACTGGGTTAGGTGAAATTGTTGGTGATTTTCAAATGTCATCTGCAGAAGTGTGATGGAGTGGGGCCTTGTTAACTCGGCGGCCAAGAATATGTAGTTGGCCTTCGGGTGATTTTGTTGATTATCCAAACCAATGAGTTGGAATCTATCAGTCCTCAGCTGTTAGACCTTAGAAACTTAGGTAACTGGGTTATTAGCTTCATGAAGCCTGGTCCTCTATTATTAACTGGAACAAGAATATCCTCCCAAAATCAGGGAAGTCCGTTTGAAGGAAATATTCTCTGACCACAAGTTTGTTCGTCTATTGATGCCCCAGACGAGAATTTAATTCCTCACTTGATCAGGAAAGAGCCCATCAGTTTGTTTGTCTTTTGATGTCCCAGAGAGGTTTCCAACCAAATTTCAAATTTCTAGGGTGAACAGGAGAGAATTTAAAAATGAAGCGAGTCCAAAAACATGCATTGCCGCCTCGTTTTAGGTTATATAGAATCGATGTAACATGTTTGGCATCAAGTGACGCAGGGGGCATACCTCTCCCCCGAGTCCAAAAACATGCATTGCCGCCTCGTTTTAGGTTATATAGAATCGATGTAACATGTTTGGCATTAAGTGACGCAGGGGGCATACCTCTCCCAGGTCGGGGCGGAGCCATTGTTGGGTTGAAGTTCTACTTTGTTACTTATCTCAATACGTCTCGCTCATTGCAGTGGCGCCTAGTCGGTTCTTTGAAGACTTGAGTAGCTCTATACTATGTTAGGGTAGCGACTCGATAGATTCCATTAGTAGTGTCGCATAGCAGCCGTATCCATGTTGAGGTGAAGCTCCTTATTTCACAATAGGTAAATAGAAGAGGCTGGACCCAGAGCTGCCTAATCCCCGCCACTAGTGCCACTAGCGATCTGGTGGTCAACCAGTTCCTCTGTTATCACCGCTATTTACCTGTCGTCATGGAAGAAGACTCTTCTTCCGTGCAATCGTTCTGCTCACCAACTTTCTCCACTTACTTAGTTGTAGTTTTTGAGTACCTATTGATAATACATTATGAATATTATTTACACTCAAAGATTGTAGTTCTGTCACGTTTATCTTGTGTTTATTCCTTTGACTAGTTTTAGGTTATCTCCGCATGGGGGAAAACACAATGTCTTGTGAACTATGTTGAAAAAACATTTGAAAATCTACGCAATTATTTACAACATTTACGTCCAATCCATAGACCTACCAACACTTTTCATTGTGAATGTTGTGATTTCCCGACGAAATATAGAAAAGAACTGGAGAAACACATCGTCACAAGAAACCAGGATAACCTAAAACGAATGCGCACGTTTGCGTTCTATGCGGCCGTTTCAACTGTGGTGAGTCATTAGAAACTGTCACTTTTCACTTTTACAATATTATTGGATAACCAGACAATAAATCGTAACCTTTTGAGAAAGCCAAGTAGAATAATCTCAATATAGGATGTCCCAAAAGTTTTTCCCTAATAGGATAATCTCAATTTAGGATGTCCCTAACGTTTTTTTTCACAATTTCGGTTTGTTATTTTCAGTACTTAATGGTCTTTTGTATTTGATTTATTGGAGTGTAACTTGGAAAGTTTTTGGGGAGCTTGATACTAAGTTTTAAGTAAATAAAAATCAGTCGAAAAATCCAGAAGTTTGTGGCATAATCAAAGGGGGGGAAGAATTGAGTAAATAGGTAAGTACTTCGAAAAATTTGTTTCAATCATTTTCCTCTTAGGTAAATTAGTTTGAGATCGCTAATGTCGAACAAGCTGGTGCATCAGTTAAAACCACGATCACGTAAAATCAATAGTTTTCTGTAGAGTTTTTTGGGAGTCAATACTTTTTCAGTCAAAACGTATATGCAATACTTAAGTTGGAAACTAAAGGAAATTACAAGGTAACATGCGTCTAACCGACATTGTATGGTGTTATTGTTTAACTCGTGTGTTCTGAGTATAAACCTGAACAGAAAGCATCGGCATCAGTGGGGAATACAAAGACTTTTAAAGCTTGTAGTTAGATTTCACCATTTCCGAATAATCATTAATTTCGATCATCCGTGCCTGGAATTCACGGATGATCGAACTTCAGCTTTAGAAGTCGAAAATATACAAGTAAGTGAAAAAGCAATTAGTGGTAGTGTAGGCTTCGTCGAAGAATAAATTTATCAACCTCTGCCGAATACAACGTCCCTCTACGTTCATTAGTTAGAAAGCATAAATAATAAAGCTAGGTGGACATTTATGCAACAGTAGACAGGGGAGGTTACCTTCAATTCCGTAGTGGTACTATCCCCCATTTTTGAAATCCCTGTGTTTGTTTTTATCACTCAGTAAACATTGAGGAAATATCTTAAGAGTTACAATAGTTTCACGTTCGTACATGCGATGCACTGGAACAAAAGTTCTTCTCCTTTTCTATCCTAAAGTCGTATATTTTGTATTACAGAGTTCAATCAACCAATGCTGATTGAGATCCGATAACCATTGAATGATTATTCGATCTTTCCATATTTTCAAGCAGAATGATGTTTCATCGTCACGCAAAACAAAGGGGAAAGGAGCAGATGGTCGTGACCAGCGCAATCTCTTTCCATTACTCAACTCCGAGGGAGGCTCCCGCCGGAGACATGGCGGTTTATCCCGCCATCCTGCTCATCGGAGTGTGTCACAGCAGCTGTCTAACCGCTCAAAAGGGATAGCGGGGCTGAATAACACTATTCGGACACTCCGCTTACCACTTCAAAGGCAAACCGTAAAGATGGAGATGAGCCTCTATTTTTACTCTTCTCACCGCTCTTTGCTTGTGAATTGAGGCTTCAAATAGAATGCGGTATTTTGGTATACCGAAGTAAGTAGCCTTTACTGCGTGAAAGATATTCATAAATGATTCACCCAAACTATCTTTATCTCTCTCTTAACAAAATAAGTTTACATATTTATGTATGCACTCAAATCGGACACAAACTATTCACAAAGGAACATGTAGAAATGAATTTCAAAATGTTATCAACGTTTCGCATTTTGCGTGATCAATGGGATCTGGATGAAACTTTTCTTCTTCTCAATAGCTTGTAGAGGTTGATTGGTGCAGTTGAGTGATAGCCGTCTCCATAATGGTCACGCTGGTCCACATCACTACTTGCCCGGATGTGACGTACAAAATGAGGGAACAATTAAAAATCAAAATAAGAATAATAGTGGTGGGATGCTTTTTGATAGGAGTTTTTGCAGGCCGTCTCCTGCAAATGACGATTTTAGATGTTGCACTACTTTTGGATATTTTTTGAACGTATGTAACTATTCACCAATTCTGCTGCTGGTGAGCCTGGCACCATTGCATCCCACAAATAAGTAAACTTGTCAACGGAGGATAATGTTTCATCTTCGTCTATCTTTGAAAACTGAGACCAAAAAGCTAACCAATCTTTAATGTACCCATCAAATTTTTTCAGTTTAATCTGCGGAACTTTTAGATTACGCTTACCCTTAAATTCTTTATCTATTATGTAGCTTACTTAATTTGATGTTGAACTCTATATAAATAATTCCAACTGTTTCCTTACATCCAGAACACTGCTGTGAGCTTCTTCAATTGCAATCAGCTCTTGATCCACCTCCTCTACTGTCATTGTTGTTGACCCTCCTGTTATTCTGTTTGTTAATTCCTCGTTAAGAGCCATAATCCTGTCTGCTTTCCCAGTTGGAATTACAAATTGTCGTTGTCCAGTTGACTCATCCTTATACTTATCTTCACTAACTCAACTTCCTCATAATACTTTTACTGTATTTCAGTCCCACCAGAGGTAGCACGATTTGTCGAAAGCAGAACCTTCTTTTCTTTAAACTGAGTGGTGAGATACCTAAGATTTATCTTTTTACAGTTAATTATTTTCTTGAGAGAAAATCCTAGCTTTGTTCTTGTTAACGACTAAACTTTTATTCATCAACAGGTGAATATAACTAATTAAAAATAAACAAATCGGGAGTAGGATTAATAATTTTGTGGGTATTCTTGATAGTGGGTGCGTGACTAGTAAGTTGGCTCTCCTAATTCCTATGACGTCACAGCCCCCGCCCGACTGGGGCTTTCTCAGGTCCCTTGCCCTTCTACGTCACGCGTGATCTTCCGAACCGTTTATTGGCCAACCTAAACGATATTTTCAGCTGGAAAATGAGGGGTTTTCAAGTACGAAGAATCCAAATCTGTGGTCAAAAGTTTAAATATCCAACCGATGGTAGTTCTCTATAATCTTAGTTTATCAACAGATTGTTGCTCATATTATTCCGTGTTGGTCAACAAAACTAACTTCGCTAAATAAATAATCATTCTATGCGAGAATTTATGATGTCACAAAGGTACATGTAATAGTTTACAACGTTTACATAATGGTATTGGTGAATCTCTTTCAGAAGTTCTAATATCTTAATTGAACTCAAACTACTGGGAATGAATATAGATCGTGGGATCTTATTAGTTTTAATGTTGCGGGACCACCGCATTCACTATTTTCTGTTTCTCAAAAACAATCCTATTAAATTCGTCAGTTTGGATCTGCAGAATCATTTAGTCAAAGCTCTTACGATCCGCTAATGCAAATAGAGGATTCCAACCGCATATTCCTCTTGAAACGTAGCACCAAACAGCTTAAGGAAAAGCTTGATGAAAACCTTGGATCTCAATCCCGTGTGGGGGGAGGAGAGAGAGCTTCCGTCTTCACAAATAGAAATGCGAGAGGAATCCCCAGGTGTCTTTTACCTTTGGCTTCGATCTTGGGGAGAGGGAGAATCCGCTGAAGATCTGTGAAGCGTCACAGAAGGCAAGGGTGGCATTGGATGGATGAAGGGGTCCGCAAAGGGTTAAAACCCCTAGTAAAAGGATGTTCCGCCAGCCTGGCGAAAGAAAAACTGTACTAGTCTGCTACCCAACCTAATCTCGAGAAGTAAAAGCCGTTTTAGTACATCTTGTGAATCTCTGAATGGGACGGGGAGGGTCAGATACGGCGGTAATCCCTAGGGCGATCTCTCCATTACTTTCAAGCCATTCAGGGGGGTGAGTCCGAAGGGGGATGGGGGCGTTTTCTCTCTTCCTCTTTCTCGAGAAAGAGGAAAGACCTTGTCGACAATTTATATGTTTATCGTAGTTTATCACCAGCTTCACTTTACGGGCTGGGCAACCGAGGCCTGTCCGGAACTAGGCGATAGGGCGGAACGCCCGGGGAAGCACGCAACGTTGAGCGGGTGGGAGAAGAGTCTGGCTCAACTCATAGCAGAATTGGAGCGAGGTCAAAGAAAGGAAAATAGTTTTATGGTTTGATTTCAAGCTTTAAGAAGTTACGTCAGCGCGTCGTGAGGTAATCAGTGAGTAATTGGGAGCAATTATCAGTTTTCAATAGTGAGACATTTTGTCAACATTGAGCTAGATACGTCACCGGCCCTTTACTACTTTAAGAAGTGTATGATTCATTTTTCAGACTCAACGCATCTTGAAACGTAAACCAACAAATTTTGAGGGAGAATTCAACACTTTTTTGAATCAAAATGTTCCAATTAGAGCTAAAATAATTTGCACAGCACGGAAAACAATGAAAAACCGTACGTATCATTGAATAAAAGCTTTACAGTATGAAAATAGGGCCAGCCGTTCCATAGGATTATAGAAATTGATTTTAATTCAATTTGAAGTGCGAATTGGAGTCGAATTTCAGAGCTGAACAAAATATTCAGCCTTAATAATTGAAGGCTCAGAAAGAATAAAATTGGCACCAGAGTCACGAATTATTTGGTGAAGAAATCTAAAACGGCAAAAGATTAGATTAAGAGATGAGGATAAAGGGGAATTGTAGATGCAAAATATTATGCAACACCATAGTTAACGAGTAGGTAGTTAAATACCAAAAGTACTATAACTAGAAATATTATTACGAGTGGTTAACATTTTAAAATTTGAAACAGAGAATCATTAGGAATCTCTCGCCATTTTCGGGTCATATAGTACAGTAATAATGCTCCAGTGGAATAATTGAAAGAATACCAACCTACTTGAAGTCAATGCGATTCAAACATATTCGTTTTATTGCACCGCTAGGATGGCCCAAGGGATTTAATAAGTGATCTAATAGGCTGTTTTCCTTTTCAAACGAGTTGTAATAAGAACCTGGTAGACGCTGATTCGTGGGTTGATTGGGTGCAGAAGATACAAGAAACCAAAGCATATGGTTTAGATAATTGGTTCGGTAACCAACCTTAAGCCCTCTGATTGGGCGTGGTAGCTTCCTCTTTTGTAATTTTAATTAGTCTCTCGAGGGCGGGCTGTTGGATAAAGGGTTTTGTTGAACCCGCTCGGAACCGTAGTGAACCCGAGACCCTAAGAGCTTTTAACGAAGTAGCCCGAGTGGCCTTGTGTCTAAGTATAAACTCTGAAGCAACAATAGGCGGCGAGCAACCTTTTGTAGCCTGAATAGGTATATCTTGACTTAGACTATATCAAGCTGTTGGAATTAATATAACAAATCTAAAGGGTTTTATCCATTTTGAATAGATTTTTTGACATTTAATTAAATTTTCCCGCAAAAATAACTGAGAAAACGCAAATAAACAAAACCACAGGTCACACTGGTTTATAGATATTGAACTATTAACCGAGTCTTTGGTATATCATTATCCAAATACAACTATATAGGGTGTCCCGCATAAGGTGGTGAGTACTTCAGGGGGTGATTCTAGAGCTCATTTCTGATCAAAAGTTCCTCTAAGAGATTTTTCTTTCAACGCTTAGTTTTTGAGTAATTCATCAGAAATGAGCTCTAGAATAACCCCCTGAAGAAATGACCATCTTATGCGGGACACCCTGTATAGACGTAAAGACCTATACATGAAAAATTATTGAAATAAAATTATTCTTCAATCTAAGCTTCCATTGTTTGCCTATAGGCATCAATAGTTATCAGTAGAGCCACACCATCTTCGCTCATATACAATACATACAGTCTATAAGGTCGATTGCAAAGGTTCAGTTTTGAAAATGATGAACAAATATTACAGTTCATTCAGATCGCATTTCAGAATATTGCATTACAGTTTGTAGAGAGCATTTTTTCGTTGAAATTACCATAAAGTTTTCGTTTTGAGAATACCTCTAAAAATGAGGTAATATTTATGTTCGATAGTAACATTTGTAATTTTGAACCAATATTGACAATGAAATTACCTTGAAAACTCGGCGCAGGGCGAGCCCTCTTGACCCCCGGTTATCTCTTTACATACTTCGAATGAAATTATTGAAACACAGAATGTGTTTTAGCACACGCGTTTCACATAAACCCGTGAAACCCGCATATCAGAATGACTCAGATTTGGCGGTGTATCTTATCACTGCTATGTCAAGTTGTTTTATTTATTTATCACCATTGCCATATTTGAAACCTCCTCATCAAAGCTTTCATTTGAGCCCTCACTCGCAAAATGCATATTTTAACCCCCCCCCCCCCCCCCCGATGGGTTTGGGGTCCAAAGGCACGATATTTGAAACCTCCTCGTATCATAAACTTTCCTTTGAGCCCTCACACGAAAAACACATATTTTACATTCCCCCCCCCCCTCCCAAATATGGGTTTGTGGTCCAAAGGCGCCATATTTGAAACCTCCTCGCCATGAGCTTTCATTTTACCCAACTTTTTTTTATCCATATAACATGAATTATCAGAAATTAATAAGCGGTTGCAATCATGTTCACAATAGCAATTATTGAGAATGATCACCTGTGTGAATGATTATTCATATGACCTTGCTCATAACTCAGCTTGTTGGCCACGCACTTCGCAGTACTTAACATGATATATGGCTTTCGAACGAATGGTCAACGAATTTTGTGGGATGAAAAATGACAAAGTACCATTTCCCTAGCAACGACTAGGTTGTAAGCGGAAATCATCAGTAAATTGTTGCAACACATTTTCGTTACACAAGAACGCAACGTATAAACGCAACACATTTTCGTTAGACGTACAAGTTCCGTTTTCAGTTGGAAATGCCAAGACTAAAACTCATTCTATGTCAAAATGTTCAGATGTGTATTTGAGATCAATTTCCTCTTTAGTTTCCATCTAGTAAACGGATACTAAATACTAGCTACCAAATAAAATTGCATTTTTCCCGGTTTATAAATTTCATACTGTCCCACAATCTTATAATAATGTCAACACCTTAAGATAATCAATGAACATAAGAATTAATAGATCGGAGTTAGGATTATGTATGACTGTCTTAGAAAATGTGGTCGGAACAAAATCGCACAGGCCTTGACACTTTAGATTCAATATTATAGTTTCAGTTCCGACATTCTTGGGGTCCAATGATCAGATAGATCTGGCTAGACAAGGGAGTTATACCTACTTTCGTAAAATTAAAGCCTGAAGAAAACCTTATAGTCCAGTCACAAAATACTTTGGATCTTGCATTACCAAGGGTAGTTATGACTTTTTTCTGTGTTGTTTGTGATGTTGACTGCAAGAGATATCCAAGTTTTCGACCTCGGAAGTCAAACGCAAATGTTTCAAAAATCATTTTAAAAAACCCCAAGTTTTTTATTCCTACTCCATACGATTATAAAGGGAGGCTAATTTGTCATAATTTAAGACCAAGACAGTTGCTGTAAATGTTATAGTATCGGAGATATGTACCATTTAAAAGAGGTAGTATTTGGTATTTGTGGAAGTACAATGTACATTACAATTGTCATATTGCCATCACTTATCTCTCTGGTCACATGACTGCGCAGGAGAAATGCAAAACAAGATTAGAGGAGTAAAACAAAAAATACATTATCAACTCTGTAGTCAGAAAAGAAAAGAAAAACTGTGAATAGTCTTGCCTGAGAAATAAAAAAGAAAAAAGAAAGAAAAAGAATTCTGAAGAAAACGCAAGCCGAGATGCCTGCCCACCCCAAAAGTGGCTCGACCAGAAACGTAGCGCACCATAGTAACGCTGCGACGTATTAGGATTCGCGACGTATCGCAGCCTAGCAATGCGTTTACCGATACCGCTCTTCTGCTCACCGGAATGGGTGAGTGATTAGATTGAAATTCTTGCCACACGCATTACTCACTCAATCCATCAGTTTATATTGACTTTTCAGGGATAAGAGTGATTGATGTATGCCAATATTGATCTGAGTAGCCCATTGATCTGAGCAGAAGTGGTATCTACTACAGAAGTTTTAAAACTATGTGTAATAGTTTGCTGTTTTCGAAAACTGTATTTCTATTGATTATTCATTTTTGTTTCTGTATCCACTCATCAACTCTCAGGATCATTAGGAAACGATTGAAATGATGGGCTCTTTACTGACCAGCTGGGTGAGCTAAACTTTTTCCTGTTCACCCCTGAAAGTTGAAATATAATCGCGAGAGTCTTTGGAAAATTCAGAGACGATTGAAATGATGTGCTCTTTCCTGGTCAGATGAGTGAGCTCAATGATTTACCGTAGATAAGCATAGAAATTAACAGTAGGAGGAGGATACATGAAAAATTTCAAGTCAAACTTGAAGCTATTACTGAGAAATAATCACGATCAGATTTTCTATTTATGGTTGAACTATCTTTCTTTGTTTCTTCTTCAGTTTACTGGAGATTTTTGCCTACCTAGCCACACATAATTCATGACTAAACAACATAATTAGCGCTCTGTTACAATCAGTTGGTTTCATCAGTGGAGAGTACTGCTAGTGTATAGGCGTTACACTTATAGAAGTTTTAAGTAGGATTGGTTACTGAAGTATTCAATCGTTGTGTGCTATAATTAGCTAAGTGGTGTTTCTTAATTCAGGCGCGTGATGCAACTTGGACGCAACCTGGCAAGGCGAAATTTACATAGTTGAGATAGAAGATGTCATGTCATCAATATACATTCTTGCTAGGAAGACCACTTGCCGAGAGATCTGTTATTAGAAGGGGAAAAATAGTGACAAATCTTCGACATCTATAAAAATGAAATTATGCTTGTATGTCCTTTACGCGCGGGCGTACCGTTCGTTCGATCGGGATTAAACTTTTCTAACTAATTCCTTGCACTACCGGAACGATGAGATGATATCGGAATCTTCCCCAAACCTACTCCTTATCGTCAAACTGGCTGCCCTTCGCAACGGGTGAATATGAGGGGAAAGCGAATAAATTTACAGCAAGAAGTGGTACGCGCTGATATGACAACTACCTGAAGCAACAATATACCTATGGCAACTACTTGGAGATGAAGTGAACCCGTACTAATCTCAACCAAAATGAGGGCAAACTGTAGTAGATAGGTACTAGAGTAAAAGTAGTTCAATGTTTTAGCGCATTGTTGGAAATTATTTTCAACAACGTTTCATTTCAAAGAAATTTCAAAGGGTAGACATCCTGAAGGCGTGTATTGGATGTTGATCTTTGGAATTTAATCTCGCAGTAGGGGGAGGGGTGTACCGTTCTCAAGCCCCATTCCAAGGCATTATATTTTCTTTCTCGATCCATGCAAGAAGACTGCACGGATGATCGAATTTTGCAATTTCGTGCGGACCCATCCTGCTTTTGTCGGCCTTGGCTCAGTCCACTAATCGGCTAATATGTAGATCAGTCTTCTTTGAACAGCTGTAAATTCACAATGTAGAATTCCTTCGCATAAGCATATTTAAACGGTGAGAGGCTCTCAAATCCTCAGCAGCCTGATCATATTTCACGTGTTTTTCGTGTTGCTTCGTGCTGCTTTGTTGGCTATTGATGTCCATCCTTGAGACGGGTGAGAGGGAGCATCGGCATTGATAATGCGGTTGTCCAAAAACGCCGTCCTCTCCCTGTCCCACAGATCATGTACACATATGTCAGCCACCTGAGAAGGGGAACCGTCAACATTTTCTTTTAGAACGGGTTCGACTTTCACTCTTCTCCACGCGAGGCTTGCCATTTCTGCCACAGTGTCTCGTACAATATCATATGGCCTTGTTTGACAACCCCTCAATGTTTACAATTCAATGCATGCGTAGTACTCATTTGATCTCCGCATCCTTCGCACGATAACGGAAGTCCTTTCAATTCAGCACCATATCTCATTGCAAGAGCGTCCACAAACTGCGAGCGGGTTAAGTCGAGACCATCTGAAGAGAGTTGGAGCACCGTAAGCCATTGGGATGCGTTCCTTCAACTATGCGTCGCAAAGTTCGTTATTGATTTGGGGGAGGGAAGTTCTGCAATGAGTTGCTCACTTCTTTCCTTCATTCTTCCATTTCTGGCTAATCTCATTTCATTGAGTATACGTTGAACATCTTGCTTATGCTGGTCACTATTGAATGGTCCTCCAGATTTTATTGAACTAAACAAAACAGAGGTAGCTCTTCTTGAGATGCTAAAAGCACTGGTCTGTCGTACTGGTCATTGGATTTTCGATCGCCAGTTCTCCTAGCTTTGCCGACAGTTCAAATATGGAATGCCCTGCATCAGTGATTGAACCGGGAACTCGCCCCGTATGGCTGATGTCTAGGTCCTACGGACCTTCAACATAACACTTGCTGAAAAAAACTCTAATCCTTTTGGAATGATGTCGTAAAGGCTAGGTAGACTGCCTGTAGGCATCTTGTTGTACATTTGGCGAAGCTGGCTACGTATTTTGTCCACACATTCACTCTTTCTTCAACATATTTAGATTTTCCGTTTGCTGGTTCTGGGAACCCCCCAAGAATCGGTAAGACTCAACAATTTTCAGCCCTGTACCCTCAAATACTTCAGAAGCCTTGGTTTTTATGCCTGTCTTCACTAACAAGAAACTTTTTTCAGGCTCCGGGAAACACCCTCATTTAGGCCCTCCTTCCTTCAGTTTCTCAATCGAGATTTTTATGTTATTGAGTTCCCCCCACGTGCAGTATTATTTGCGTACCAATTTTGTGTCCATCTCTGGTCTGTTAGTTTGCGGATTAGGGGTGAGGTACCTACAGCGTACATATACATCCCTTGGGTCGTCCCTTCTTGGCTCAATATTACTTTTTTGCTTTTCCTAAACATAACTATTGGATAGCCTTTGTAAGAATCAAACAGAAATCTGGCACATCGAGGCCAGAATCTCCGGGCGTTCTGAATTGCCAAGGGGCGGCCTAATGCGGGGAAAGCATTTTTTGCATCAATCAGTAAAACCCCTTCGCAATGTTTTCAATACATCTTCAAATGTCTTCAAAGAGTTGTGAAATTCCGTGTACGCCCCCCTTTATTCCAGCTTTTATACCAGCACAAAGCTGATCTGCCGCACACTTTTCTTTCAGATCATCTCCTGTTAGCATTGCCATGGGTTTTGCGCATAGCCGTTGTAAAACTTCACCAACGCCAATAGGACGGACTGTTTGTCCAATGCCACACCTCGACTGGCCAATATGGCCGATTTGCACTATTTCCACTATTCCATTTGCATGTGTACTTGTTAGGGAGGCGACTGACTCACGAAGTATTTCACTATGAGCACCGTAGCGCAGGAGCATACTTCTCCATTGGTCTGCGTCCGTTCCACTAGGGCCGGCACTCCCTCTTAGTCAATGAGCTGCCTTTTCAATGTGTCTTGCACTTACGTATACGTCGAGCATAGAAGGGAGTGCTTCGTCTGAGAATTCTTCAGCGGCTGGGTTCTTCTGGGGAGGGTGTTTGGCTGCAAGGACATCAATCACAGTTCGTTCACCATCGATGATTGATTCTGGTTGTAGTACTTCTCCTCCTGACCGGTCCGTTGCCCATCCCGCTGCATCTCGTAGCTTTCCTTTTCCCACTAATTGGGCAAAGATTCAGGCCACGTTTTCCTCGGTTTCGTTTTTTCTGGACGTTTTTTCAGTTTCCGATCGCATCTTTCTGCTTCCTATAGCAACTCTTCATACCTTTCAGCACTCCACATTTCCATTCTGGTGTTTAGAAGCCTTCTGACATCTTCCCCTGAAAAGATTCCTTTCTCTCTCAGGAAGACAGTACTACAGAGGAAGAAAATTCTCTCCGGATCTCGTATTCCTTTGGCGAGCCCTTTCACTTCATCAGTAAGGAGTGACACGAATTTTCTGCCGACTGCTCTCTGAGGTAACTCGTACTGCTTTCCTTGCAGACGCATGGCTCTCTGCCACAGCATGTCCCTTCTTGATGTGGCCCTGCCTATTGGAGAATTTAAAATCTCGGCCCCGAAACCGCCTATAAAATAGTTCTGAATAGGATCAGCATTTGGTATTGACGGATCATGCTGTAATACTATACTTTGTGTATCATGGATGCTATTCAAGTCCGCAATATTTGTATGTATGGAGCGTATATGTAGTGAGTCCTCTTCTTGTAAAGTTTGTATGAAAATGGGGGCATTGGGTTGCATTGTCTTTTTGACTATTCACCAAGGTGTCATCCATGTTACTGAGCTACAGAATTACATTGTTCTAACATTATCACAACAATAACAATAAAAACATTAAAATTTAGGTTAACATTTTTGGAATGAGTGAATGAGACTGAATTTGGCGCTTAACTTCCAAGTAGGAATTCGAAGAAATATGAGTGGTAACGTGAACCTGTCTGGTACGTTTTCCAGTGGTTTTTGGTTTTAATAAACGTGAACTAACGCTTCGAAAATCGATTTACTTGCGGAGCGAAATTTTGCACAACACATCACCAAACTACCCCGTTGAAAATTAATGTTACCTATTTGGAACCATGACTGTACGGGTAATGTGTTAGGCGGGACAAATTCCGCCGTGTCAGCTAGTAAATAAATAAAAACGTTGACCGCAGGGAATTTTACTGCGAAATGAATCTCACTCATTCACATTGACATCATTGGAACGTAAGATTCCGAGAACTCCATTTTCAGTTAAATCCCTGTGCTCATTGTTTTGACTCTGAGCTGTGGCTTTCCGTCACAACAGGTCAATTTTCTCAATGATTGGTAGTACCTACCAACCCATCTTTAGTGCCAGCTTCAAGTGGTTTCCTAACTTTATATTTCGTTGATAAATAGCGAAAGTTTTTCAGTTCACTTACAACTTGGCTTATTAATATACCTAACTTCCCTCTTTCCTATAGCGGTCTTGAAGTTTTCGGAATGAATCAAGAGCTGTTAACCAAGTCGTGTACGCTTTTAGTGTGATGAATATTAACGAAGTTAGTGTTTCCTACCTACTGAGTATTTTTGAGTGGAAATCCTTGGAAAATTCTGGTCAGTTTTTCTGGTAAAGTTTTCGAGTAACTTTTTGACTGATAGTGTTAAGGGGAATATATTCCGAACTAAGTCTGTTGTTTATTAATTCTCTGCCGTACGATCCTGAGTAATCTGAGTAATTTTATTTTACTTGGCCATCTTGGCCATCTAATGCTTCTCATCCTTGACTAATTTTCTTCTCTACAATTTGTATTTATAACTAAATTGTTTGTTATTACTGATTTTTTTCTCGATCATTTCAATTTTGAACATCACACCTAAATGCTTTGTTTTGTAGTAAGTAAGTATATTCTATGCAATTGAGCTCTATTTACAACCCCAATTTACAACTCTCTACAGCTCTATTTACAAGCTCAATTTCGAAAGCATTATGAAATCCAAGAAACCACGATTTTTTTTCTGCGTTGAAAGCACAACGCAATCAGCATGGAAGCTGAGAAACGTTGCAATCTCCATAAGTCTATTAAGAAACATATTAGGCTCAGGGTTTCTTTTGCTGGTTAGTGCGTCTACATGCACTGAAATCGTATTCTAGATATCCCAATGGAGCTCCATTACAAGTTCCAGATATGTAGGTTGATTGAAAAAGAAATTAGCTTCATGGACTTCGTAGCGCACAGCGGTCGGGAACTAGACAAAAGTTCGGCTGCGATGCCGACGAAAACACATGGTGAAAAACGATACTTTGAAGTACCAGAAAACCAAAAATTCAAACCCCAAAATCAAAGCGGTGCATCTCCAAAAATGGCGCATGAATTTAAAATGTATCGGTTACAACATTTTTTGACATTCGATTATGACCCAAGCACAACGATAGGGTGGTTAAAAAAAAAAAAAAGTTCTGGAATTCCTGGTCCCCATTGCTTTTTTTGCTTCCTCGGCTTGTCAGGATGACACTCCTAAATTTTTAGCAAAAAATATTAATCCTAATCACTTTACCCGGGTCGATTTTGGCCAGTTATCGACCGCTATCGTAAACCAACCTCTAAATCGGTGCCGAGGTGATGATTTGAAGGACGGATTTCAATTTTTTTGGGTCAATTTATGGGTTTTCGCATGCGCTGAACACGATGAACTTATTTATTTTACGCTCCGTCTACTAGTTATCCGGTAAACTGCCACAGGGCGCTGCTTGAAGATAAGTAAAAATCGAAATTTCACCGAAAATTCTGTCGCCTGGTTAAGAATTGTACTAGAAACATGCTATTATGGTAGGATAATATGCTTTGGCATGTTCTGAACATGATTCCGTTTTTTACTATACTTTTCCGCCGATGATTGCTTTGTTTATCGGCCATAAATCTCAAATTAATAGTAGGGTAATAGACAAAGTCACCCAAATTCCACCGGAAATTATGTCGCGTTGATAATATTTAAGGTTCTGAAATACCTTGTGCCGATAAAATTTGGTATTTTCCAGGATATTCGGTACAAAGCCGTTGGTAATTTGGGTAGGACTTGAACCGGCATTGTACTTATTCGGTTAACGACCCGATACCATTGTAATACAAGCTTTTAGACGTGACCGATACCGCTGACAATAGGTAACCCTACGCTAAAACGAGCAGATCACAGTTCAGACAATTCAGAACTACGAATTTGACACCGGAAAACCGATGAAACTAAGGAATTTTACAGAAAAATTAGAAAATTTTAGCTATTTTTTCCTATTTTGCCGCTAAGTTTGGCAAATAAGTACAATGCCGGTTCGTGTCCTTGCCAAATTACCAACGGCTTCGTACTGAGTATCCTGGAAAATACCAAATTTTATCGGCACAAGGTATTTCAGAACCTTCAATTATCAACGCGACATAATTTCCGGTGAAATTAGGGTGAATTTGTCTATTATCCTACTATTAATTTGAGATTTATGGCCGATAAACGAAGCAATCATCGGCGGAAAAGTATAGTAAAAAACGGAATCATGTTCAAAACATGCCAAAGCATATTATCCGACCATTTTAGCATGTTTCTAGTACAATTCTTAACCAGGCAACAGCATTTTCGGTGAAATTTTCGGTTTTTACTTATCTTCAAGCAGCGCCCTCTGCCAGTTTACCGGATAACTAGTGGACGGAGCGTAAAATAAATAAGTTCATCGTGTTCAGCGCATGCGAAAACCCATAAATTGACCTAAAAAAATTGAAATCCGTCCGTCAAATCATCACCTCGGCACCAATTTAGAGATTGGTTTACGATAGCGGTCGATAACTGGCCAAAATCGACCCGGGTAAAGTGATTAGGATTAATATTTTTTGCTAAAAATTTAGGAGTGTCATCCTGACAAGCCGAGGAAGCAAAAAACACAATGGGGACCAGGAATTCCAGAACTTTTTTTTTTTTTTAACCACCCTACCGTTGTGATTGGGTCATAATCGAATGTCAAAAAATGTTGTAACCGATACATTCTTAATTCATGCGCCGTTTTTGGAGATGCACCGCTTTGATTTTGGGGTTTGAATTTTTGGTTTTCTGGTACTTCAAAGTATCGTTTTTCACCATGGGTTTTCGTCGGCATCGCAGCCGAACTTTTGTCTAGTTCCTGACCGCTGTGAGCGTAACGCACTTTTGTGAACGATTTGTAAACGATCCGTATGCCTATATAGATATGATAACCTACAGAGGGAATATTAATGCAAGTAATTTATTAATACTTCTTTACATTACCTACTAGTCCTCCTGATCTAATTATGACGAAATTTAGGTAGGTATCCACGAACTGAAAATTTATTTATGAGATGATATAAAAAACTCCTGCAACGCTTCACTACTCCGTCCGTAGGAAAATAGTTCCATTAAACTCAGTATTCCATTGGCTGTACAATTGTTGAAATTTTCAACGCAAATTTTATGTGTTTCTATTTTACAAACATTTAAACTTTCACGGGGGCATTAATAGAATTTAGCGATTGACTCAGTAATCATTAATTTTTTTAATGTATTAGTTCTATTCAATTGTTTGGGATGATAATATATCTGAAACGAGACCCAAAAGAATTACTGTAAACTTGAAAGTTTTCGAGATCTCGATTTTCGAATATTTCAACCCATAAATGATACCCTGTGTATCATTCATAAATCATATTGTGAATCATGTGCATCATAAATATGACCCGAATTTAATCAAATCTGGTCCATTAATTTTGGAGAAAAGTTTTTGACGGCAGGGCAGACGGAAGAATGTTTACTTTGGATTTTCGGATCTACGTAAACGTAAAACGTTTAACGTAAACCAACAAATTTTGAGGGGATGGGGGGGGGGGGGGGGGGTGTGGACATTTTTTTCTTGGTCGTTTACTGAGGTTCATTATTAAAAATAGTAACACAGGCCAGCAAAATTCAATTTTTACAGTTACACCCGTTTTTCTTCATAACCCACCATTTCCTGCCAAATGACGATCCCTGAATAGTAGAATTAGTGGGTTTCACAAGAAAAACGTGTTGCAGACAGATTGCCATGGCCACAATGTTGTCTTCAATAGATTATTTTTCTCGCAATTTAATCAATTCTTATTGAAACGGGAAAGGTTTTCGGGTTTTTTTGTTACCAGAAAACGTTGTTAGGTGTGATCCATAGTTAATAAATGTTGAAAAATAAGGTACCCTCGGAAATCCTCCCAATTTAAAAAGAATTATGTGCGTTTATTAACAAAATTAATGTAACAATTTAATTTGTAAAAAGAAGTTCATTTTATTTTTTCAAAAAAGGATGTTAAACAAAAATGTAGTATGTATTTTTTTCATTTTTTGTAATTTAATTTGTATACAATAAAATGCTTTATGCCTATGGCGAAAGCTAATGCCACATGAAGAGGAAAAAAAAGAAAAGGAAAAATAAAGTCTTTTATGGGCTAAATAAGAAAAGCGTTATGCGTTTCGTTGGAAAATAGAGGGTGATGAAGTAAAATGGGTGTCGTTTTTGGATTCAGCGCACCACGAGACATGATGTTTAGGAAGAATGGTGCACACATTTTGAGGCTTAAACAATTCTACTGAACAATAAATTGGGAGAATGTAAAATACAAGTCAACTATTCTACTGCCGAAAATTTCTTTTGTTCTTACTTACGTCGTTGACAAATTCCATCAAGTTCATTAATGAACTTTGATACCGATAACACTCACACAGAAAACATTTCTCCGTAAAGTTAATAGCAGTTACGATTTTATTGGATCGTCCTGTTATCGAACAAACTTAAAACATCGTATTGTCAAAATTCGTCGTTTCCGAAGACAATAAGAACTTTCTGAAGTATAGCTTGATGATTAAAGGAAACAGTCCATTTACAATTGCCTGGAAGTTTCGTGCATGAATGAGAAAAAGGAGATTCGGAAGCAATAAGTTAGTCAAAGCTACCCTTACCTTTTTTCGTGTCCTAATTGTAGACACGATAACCCAGCCCTTGCGCTTCCATGGAGGAAAAGTTTACGCAGATGACTTCTCTCATTAACCCAGCCTTTCTATATTCTATCCACCCCACCGGAGCACATGTAGGAGGTATGGATTAAAGCTTTTAGTCCCCAACTTCCGAAATGACTCCCCATTCAAAGTTGTCCCCACGGTTTTGAGGGTAATCACCCAACTAGTCCTAAACTCTAAGGACCGTTTTATCATTCAAACGAGCATCATCGAAAAGGTTTACATTCAAAGTGAACGTTTGTTTGAGGTGTTTTGAGGGAAAGCGGGCCTTTTGCTTGGAGGTTTTCATTTCACTGAAATATTCTGTAACACGAGACTTCATTCTCACATGCTTCGTCCACCTCATTCTCCATTTCATCTCATGTACCTCCTCTGGTGTTCGAGGGTTATAAGTATTCCGATTAAGCTTACGCAAGTCTCATAACATGTTTGAGGGAAACGTTCACCGGTCCGGGAAAGGTGTGACACTTTTCAATAGACCTATTTGAAAAGAGTTAGTAACTACGAATCTTGAGTGTATTTTCTATAGTCATAAGAATTTTAAAATGTCCGTCGTAACATCTTTGAAGAAAACCCGTTTCAGGCTTATACATGCAAAATCAAGGTCAAGTTATTTAACAGCATCTGATCAACTCTGTGCTTGTCGTTTTGATGTTTATTGTGAGTTTATGTGTACCCATGCGTAGTTCATGTTGCTATTATAACACTAGGTAGTAATTCCATTATAATCCTAGTCAAGTCACATAAGCCCCCTCTCTCCCCTCAAAATTTGTTGGCTTACGTTTCAAGGTACGTAGATTCCAAATATCCATCGTCTGCCGTCCCAAGGTTTTCTCCGGATGGACTCAACTTTTTGGCCCAAAAATGATACATCGGATTCATACATCCTCGCTAGTAACAAGGTCATCGATTTTTCTCAACTCTAAAGGGTAGCACTTGAGGGTTGAAATCTTAAAAATTTAGCATCACAAAAACTTTGGAAATAAAAAGGTAATTTTGTTTGACTAATGGACAAATAGGTTCAGTAAATCGAATGAGACCATCTGGGTTGTGTACGTTCATCCGTTTGTTTCCCATCATAAGGGGGTGTAGTAAGTCCTGGCCTATACACCTGAATAGGAGAATAATCTTTCAAAATTCTTCTGTGGTTCCGGGGTAGAGCATCAAACTGTCGTGCTGGTTGCTTGAGGGTCCGAATCCTCTCGGCGTCAACTGATTTTTTACTGGTTCGCAGTAGTTTTGATATATGCATATATATATACAGGGCGTCCCATTTAAACGGGCCCATCGGGAAATTACTGCCTTACAGTACGAGCTATCGAAAAATTGAACTGGACATTTTTTATAGTATTTCAACTCAGCTTCACGATGCGCAAGTCCGACTTTTATTTTTCCATGTTTTAGGGTCTCAAATCATTGATTGAAACTGACGGTTTCCTCTTGACCCCCCTTTTTTATTGCTCTTTTCGATTTTAGGTTGAATTTGGAACAGAAAATGCCTCGTTGAAATTTTCTTTTTGGGGCTTCGTTTCTGAGTTCTTTGACTTTTTACGGAAGTCCGATTTTTATTTTTCCATGTCTCAAATCATTGATTGAAACTTACGGTTTCCTCTTGACCCCCCTTTTTTTATTGCTTTTTCCGATTCTAGGTTGAATTTGGAACAGAAAAGGCCTCCTTGAAATTTTCTTTTTGGGGCTTCGTTTCTGAGTTATTCCACTTTTTGCGAAATACAGAAAATCGCCGATTTCTTTCAGACATTACCAACACTTTCTTACTATTTTTATCTTCAATTTTTGAGATGTTCACCACACTTTTGAAATCAGCATTAAACTATCTATCATCAGACCCCAGCCTCCATAATCAACAATCACCATCAGGGGGATGACATTACACTTGAACCGCTTAGGATTTTAAAAAAGTTTTCCAAATCATCGTTAAAAAAAAAAAAAAAAAAAAAAAAAAAAAAAAAAAAAAAAAAAAACCCTCAAACTGTTCAGTACTATTACTCATTTATTAGAAGAACGTATGAGACGCCGTATTCTGGACTAATGTAAGGTTCTTCAAATATTAAACATCATAGTGTAGACTGAACATTAAGTATCAAGAAGCTGTTGTTTTCTTGACCCTTGAATACAGTTCGCAGGAGAAGGAGCAGAGGCTGCAGTAGGAGCAGGTGGCATTTTCGATTTATCTCAACACAACTGACTGGAAGTCTCCTTGTGGTACATTTTTTAAACTGTATTCTGAACAGTGATGCTGTGTGTACTGAACAGTTTGAGGGTTTTTTTTTTTTTTTTTTAACGACGATTCAGAAAACTTTTTTTAAATCGTAAGCGGTTCAAGTGTAATGTCATCCCCCTAATGGTGATTGTTGATTACGGACGCTGGAGTCTAATGATAGATAGTTTAATGCTGATTTCAAAAGTGTGGTGAGCATCTCAAAAATGGAAGATAAAAATAGTAAGAAAGTGTTGGTAATTTCTGAAAGAAATCGGCGATTTTCTGTATTTCGCAAAAAGTGGAATAACTCAGAAACGAAGCCCCAAAAAGAAAATTTCAACGAGGCATTTTCTGTTCCAAATTCAACCTAAAATCGAAAAGAGCAATAAAAAAGGGGGGTCAAGAAGAAACCGTCAGTTTCAATCAATGATTTGAGACCCTAAAACATGGAAAAATAAAAATCGGACTTGCGCATCGTGAAGCTGAGTCGAAATACTATAAAAAAGGTCCAGTTCAATTTTTCGATAGCTTGCACCGTAAGGCTGTAATATCCCGATGGGCCCGTTTATATGGGACACCCTGTATAGTAATTTATTTTGTATTAATTTAATATTTATTTAATCATTTATTTTGTTCTGTTACAAGACATTGTTCAGTTATATTTCGTTAATGCAATAGTTTCAGTTTGAAAGTTAATTTTCTGTGGATCAGTGATGTTCGAAGAAGGGCTACGTATAGCTTTAACTGATACGGAAGAATTCCCATGAGACTGCTAAGTAACAGCGACAAGGTACAGACCCACCTGCAGCTAAGTAAGCCTCGAGGCTAATTTTTCTTTATTCAAGCTGGTATGGTGAATTTGTAAATAACGCTTTTTCGATACCACAGATTAACAATAACAGATCAGAGAACAGACACTCATCAGAATAGTGTTTCGAGGTTAAACTTTTTAATATGGAACGAGAATGAAGGATAATTAATTTGGAGCTTCAGTCTCATTGCTGGGTAATTATAATGATGTAAAACGCGATCAGGATCGACTGACAGAGCTTTCAAGTTTTAATCATTTATTTTCAATAGACCAAACTAACCAAGTTCATTTTTTTCTTCAAGTTTTGGCCGTCAAATTAACATTCCTCCGTCAGCCTCCAATGTTTTAGCACATAAGACACCAGGGGGTTGTGGACGACTCCATGGCACTGAAATACAATTTCTCAGTTTAAAAACCCCTTATTTCGTGTTAAAGTGAATATAAATTACCAACCTTGTGTAAAAATATATATATTTCAAGATCATTTCGTATTACAACCGAATTTTAAATAAAATAGCACCTCCATATATTACACATGTGTAACGAACATAGGTCGCCCCAGAAGTGCAATGGGGCCTAAATCCGCATTACATAGGGAGAGGGGAGTGTGACAGTACCATAAAAGATACAACTCGTACTAATAGCGTATGTGCTATGTTCGGAGAAGATGATTTTCCGGTTCTCAGATCCTCATCTATCGCCAACCACAGCATTCCAAGAACTCGAGAATGACGCATTCAACCCGGCGCGAAAGCGACGGATACATGCGCATTCTCTTGGATCTGACGGTAAGTGTCACACATGTCAACCAATAAAGATTTTTTCAAAAATATTTGATGTGCTGAATCCAAATATGCTTCCCCTATTTTCCTATCACTTACCATTTTTTAGGAATTTAGGTGCATACCAATAATTATTATTACTCGTATTACAGTAAACTGCGAGCAAGGAAATGGTTTCATTTCAATCGGACGAACGGTACAACCACGCATAAAATACAAGAAATGTACACTAATTTTTATTTACATAGATGAGACATCCTGGGTCATGTACGGCCCCGACTATGCTTTGCTGAAAGAAAAAGGTAAATGAGAGTTTAAGTACACGACTGGAGACTTAGATGTGTATATCCAAGGCCTAAGAACAACTGCTGGTAGGGCAATTTTTGCCTTCCATCTCCAAAAACTGTTTGGGGTTAGGGGAGAGATGGGCGAAAATGGTGGCTTGGTTTCGCTCACGGCCCTTGGGTGTCGGAAGAAGGTTAAATCTATAAGATCCGGAGTTTTCATGGGGAATAGATGAATCAGGGAACTGAGACTTTGGGGAGCTTGTTGTATAATGTATTGATTGATGGGTGGAATATGGATCAGAAACATAAGAGGGCTTACGGGGTTATGAAAATAGGGGTAAGATAATGAGGTATCATTTCAACCGTATCGCAACCAAAAAGTCCTACTCTGATGTCCCATTTCGTGCAACGACATGGTAATACGCTACGCTAGTAATGATTAAATCTGTGTCTCATAAATTCCTTGTTATATCTATCTTTTTTCCATTATGGTCTGCTGAAGTAACTCTTGAACATCATGATAAGCATACATGACGTACTTCCCGTTACATCTACGTCTCCTTTAACCACGAAAATACAAATTCCTTCTTGAAACCCCCAAACATTCACGTTCGAGGAATGAACGAAGGGGGGTAGGTAATCCCGTGTTTCCAGTCTAATGGAATCGGTAACTCCGTTTTCCAACCCTCGACAGAAGGTCCGAAACCACCCCAGAACCACTTTCGTGAAACGCCAGGAAAAAAACTAGAATGGGATGCGAAAACCTGGAAAACCAGCTTAGATGGAACATTGTAAAAAAAAGCCCTACCTACGAACTTTTTTTTTCTCGATGGGTGGGTGAAAAAGGGTGAAAAAGAAGAGAATTCGTCGAATGGATGTTTTTGAGGTGCACAGGGCTGGGGTGCGTGGAAAATATATGTACGCCCATAGCCCCTCCGTCGAGATAACTGACGGCATGAACAGACGAGAGTGATGAGGAGGTAAAGCCCGGATCCCGCGAGCCAATTTGCGGGAGGCACTCTTTCCCACGATCTCAACCCTCAAAATTGAATGGCTGAATTTTCATTTTGCCCGCTCATGTTCGAAACCTGTTTCCACGATTTTCTAAAACAATTGCAATGAAATTAATAGGTTTATTGTTTAAGCTGCTTATGTGAAGGACGTTTATTCAAGTTTTGTAGGGACGGAATTACATCAACGAATATTATTATAGTAGGAAGGTATTCAAAATGATGTCGAGACTAATATAGGCATATGGGAGTTTTGAGTACCACCCAGAGCAACGTATTTATAAACAAGGATTTTAAAATACTTTCAAACCCATGTTTTCCCCCGGTATTTCTTTAATAATTTTTAGTTTTTAAATTTAATTTCTGATGGCTACATTTTTATACCTGAGAATATTTTGATACGATAGTACAAATACTGAGTGTAATATGGAGAAGATATACCAGTAAAGTTATCAATATTTTTTGGTAGCTGGTTACCCGAACATCTCACGGACCCACATGTTCGGGTCATTTTTACCGGGTTATTTTACCCAAACGTATCTTGTCTTTATTATTTGGGACCAGTAGCACCAAAAAGGCTTAAGTTCAAATTCCAGCTATCAAGTTTCAACTTGTACCTAATTAACACTAAACCTAGCAGTCCCATAATGGCTCCATTTCAAATTTCACTATCGCAGGTTCAATAGGTTATGCATTCGCCTTAGAGATCATCCATATGATCAGAGGTCCTCCGTACGATGCAACTGTAACCTGGCAGTCTTGTAATGACTCTATTTCAAAATCCAGCATAGTAAGTTTAATAGAAAATAAATTAGACTCAGAGCTTACCCGGCTGATCAGAGGTCCTCCGTTTGATGTCATTGTAACCCAGGAGTCCCATAAAGCCTTTATTTAAAATTTCAGCAATTATTGCAGGTTCAATAGGAAAGAATAATGTCTCAGAACACACAAAGCTGATTGGAGAGGAAGATTTTACCCGAGCCTAAAACCATCTCAGGAACTCACCGAGCAGTCTGGGTGTGGTAGAGTATAATTAAAAAACGCTGCGAATTATTACACAAAGTTATTATTTCTGTATTAGATAACCCTTCTACGCAGATCACTAGTCTACAAGCCCATATAAATCTAGTAAATGATCAAAATTTAGCGTATCCTGCCTCCCCAAAGGGTTCACACCTTTACGGCTCAGGACCCCGCAATTTTTCGATTTATAGTAGGTGAATGTTGAAAAATGTTCTAAAAATATCAAAACAACAAAATATAGTCTTAGTAAAAAGGCAGGTTGAAAAGAAAAGAAATTAGCCTAAGAGGTTCCAAAGCTGATCAGAATAACACGAGAACTGAGTATATGACAGCAATATAAAGTAATCAGGTTGCAGAGAAAGAGTAATGCGGAGATCACCGAGAAGTTCCAATTGTTTGCGCGTAAATTGAAAAGAACCAGAACTTTTTGATCAAACTCGACATGCAAATATCAATAAGCGTTCAATGAATTTCAAAACGGATTTCCACTAAAGAAATTTAGGATTCACTGCAATAGCTTCAGTTTCTTAGAAAATTGGCTAAATCGTTCCGACCTTGGTAGACTCGGAAGTAAATAACCTTCTGTTGTTGGAATAGAAATAATAATTTGATTAAAGGTAATTCCTTACAATAAATTATCTAACAAATTTTGAGGGGGGGTTAGAATTTTTTTTTCTTGGTCGATTACAAAGGTTCATTATTGAAAATAATGAACCAAAATGCTGAACCATTATAACGAGATGAGTGAGCTGTGTCACTAATTTTTTTCTCATTCAACTCAAGATGTCAAAATTTCGAACGGTGCCACTCTTGGAGTGATAGAAGATAGTTACAGCACGGTGAACCATGGCAGTCCTGAGTGAGCGCTATAACTAGGACTTGATGGAAATGGAGCATTTACCCTTTCAATGGGTAGATGCGATTAACCTGCTACACCCAGAGGACATCCCGAAAACTGAATAGCCCAGGAACGATCCCCAGTTGCAGCATTTGAAACAATTGAGAAGAAGGAACTACCCGTATCCGTCACAGCGCTGTAAATAATTTGGTTCCTATTCAACTCAAGATAGTGAAATTTGTTTCAAAGCCTCTCTGGGTACGGTAGAGTATAATTGTTGTTTATATTTTCCTGGCTGTATTGTCGAAATTGATTAGAAATAATATATGATGGTGATTTTCATTTCAGTTTGGACGAGCGAGCGAAGTGAGCGGGCACAGCTAGTGCTTTCATGAGCTCTTGTGCTTTCTTTGGTATACCCTCCAAATAATACGACAGCTATAAGCATTACCCACGAAAAACTGTTGTTATGAGTTCAGAGAACCTCCGTGGAATGAAAATTTGAGGTGAACGTGAAATGGTGGCAGGGTAAACATCCATCAATATTATTGAAGGGTTGACTACAGTGCTCGACCAATCATTCAACAAGGGTCGTGAATAGAAATCTTTGATGGAAAACCCCTCTCGAACCAACATCGCTATGTACGGACCGTAAGGTACCGTCACGACCTACCCACACTTATCTATTATTACCAATCCACTCCTCAGAAGGTACTCGGCAAGATTATTCAAGGCGACTTTCTCTCCTCAAAGATTTCTACGAGTAGAAAAAAGATTTGAAAGAAGCCATGTTGTATTTCCACGTCGCCGTAAAATAGGAAATAGGGAATTGGTGAGCAGCGTACATAATTGTTATAGAAGATTGATAGACTGTCTGCTCATGAAATAATATATCGACTATACTCAACAAAGCCACGTACTCGTATGTCGTATGGTACTCGTAGGTAATCAATAGGTTGAAGCTAGATGACTGAATAGAAAGACAAATACAGGGAGATGGGTACCTAAATTTAGCAAAACTACATTTTCCAGGAATAAAAATCAATAAATTTTTGGCTTTTACTAGCAACAGCTTTTTTCATCGATTTTCAACGTAACCGAACTACTGTTCGTGCTCAACTTGTATGAATTGTGTGGTGATTCTTGATTTGGGGACTAAGATTTTGTGTCCTGGTTAATGAGAAACGATTTTTATCCATGTAAATGATATATATTGTCTTCAAGTTGTTGCAGTTGGATAGGTACTTACCTGGTTAGCTCTGACTAATGGGTCGTAGAACAGCGTTAGCTTGGACCTTGGCTCCCCCAGTAGGAGCTCTTCTCGCTCACCCCAGACGTCGTAGCTCATTGGTGGCCGACGTTGGACACGCGTCAAAGTTGCTTCTTTCAGCGATAGTTGAAGAAAGTCCATGCAAACCCGCTCTTTGTCCAATTCATCTGGGGGGAAAAATAACAACAATAAAAATAATAATCAACGATAAACAAGACAATCGAAAGAATAACAATACAATCAAAAGAATCCTAGAACTGTTAACCCCCCCCCCCCCATTAATTTCGTCTAAACTAATAAATGGTACAATAATCTGAAGAAGATGACAATACAACTCTATACGGATAAATAATTTGTGTACACATATTATTAGTGAAGTCCCTTTTATACTTCGACTGATGTACACTTAAATAAAATTCAAATTACAAAAGAAACAATCGATTATGAGATTGGGACTGACCACGTACCGACGGTATACTCGTATTATCGGTGGTCCCATTAGGTGGAATTGATAACTATACTTTAAAAATCACGTCAAAAACGTTTTGTCAATAAAACGTTTCGTAAACATATTAATATTAGGGCTGGTATCAAGGTCGACCTCTGAAGATTCTACTGAAAATTCAAGAATCAAAACTCAATAAATAATTTTGTGATCTGACTTCTGAATACTCCCCATATATACTTATTTAGGATGCAAGAAAGTATCATTATATGCGAAACGGTGGATAGCACAGTTATAATGCCTGGACATAAAAAACTTTCCTTCCACTTGATAGGCAAAAAACTGCTATATTAGATGGGGATGAAGATGGACAATTAATTAGCAATATGTATCTGGGAAACGGATATCATAAGCCACCTTTTACGAAGATGCCCTATCTTTAGGGTTTTGAGATCTAGATACTTTGGAGGTGATTTGTTAGATAAAGGGAGTCTGATTGAGATTTTGACCGTAACAAGGTACCAGGGTTATAGCTAAATGAAGGAAGCTAAATTCTTTCAGTCATACAGCTGTTAGGCAGCCAGTGATCATTATAAATGGGAAACTAACATTTTCAGCTTTTTTCAGTGGGTTGATAACATACACTCTTCTTCAAGTACTTTTTGCCACGACATTACTCGTTGTGCTACATACGGGATCCCATCTGACAGGTCTAAAAAATCACCAAAAAATGGCTGAAAATCGTTGAACTTCTGTATTTGATTGATAGTCAACAATTTAATTTCACTCAAAGTCCCGAATATTCCAAAAAAATAAATTAACATAATATAGTACGATGATTTACGAAAATCCATAAGATCATGGTGCTTGACTGGAAATTTTTATTCTTTCTCCAATCTTTTTCAAAACGACATCAGAATGGGAAGCGAAAAATTAAACACCTTACAGTAAGTTATTTTATTTTTGCCGGCACAAGCTTCCATTTCTTTGCTTGTTCACGTATTCTTAACCGGTATTTCTTAATCGTTGCTGTTTCTAATCCACCGACTCACCCATGTTTGGTGACCGCTTTTTTCCACTACTCAAGTTTTAGTTTCACTTACACTTAACTTGGGAAAACTCATCATAAATTATGCAGAAATGTTCACGGAAATCCCAAAAAGTTGCGCTTCTTTCCATGATTCACGTTAAAAATGATGAGGTGTACATCAGTCTGCTATCTGATAACATACGCCCTTTTACGTCTCATTTCCAGCAGTCTCTTTTCTTTGACTGCATTGTACTGCAATCTACCGGTTAATTACGAAACTAAAACCGTTTCTTCTCGTTAATCAGTTTACATAGACCATTATTCGTGAAAAAAAAAAAAAAATAAAAATAATAATAATAATAATTTACAACATACGCTTCAACATGCGTGTTTAGACACCCATTCGAATGGAGGATTTTAGCAAATTTTCGTAAAAAAATAAAGCTATTGCAATGGCTCCAAAAATTTTAAAATCAAAATTTTTAAATTTTTGAAAATTTTCTTCATTGAAATCCGTTTTGAGACATTCTGAAACGAATCCTAGAATTAAAAAATGTTCATATGTATAAGTATGTGTGTGTGTGTGTGTCCTTCCAGACGATAATTTTTCTTAGGATTGAGATGAAAATTCCGTACTTGCGCCAAACAATCAAGCATTTCAAACGAAAGGACGATTTCTTTAGCCAGCAGTTTTTGAGCACATTTTCAGCGCAGCAAAGTGCTGAAAAAATCACCAAAAATAGAAAAAAAGGCTAAAAACGGCTAAAAACCTTTAAATTATATATATGTATACACACACACACACACACACACACACACACACACACACACACACATATATATATATATATGTGTATATATATATATATATATATATATATATATATATTGTATTATTATTCTACGAAATAACTAAACACTTATGTAAGCTAATCATCAACTAACTATATTTTTGTGTTTTTACATCGAACCCATCCTTGGTAACCTGACAACATGGTTATAATAATCGAGTAACTGCTAGAACAATAAAGTCTCTTGAAGCCTATCAAACATCCTCCCCTTGAAGCTCTTAAAGGTTCATCCCATATCTTGAAGGCTTCGTAATTGGCCTCTTGAATTTCCATTGAATCCATAGATGCGGACTTCGAGATCTGTTGAGCTGGGGTGCCAGCTACTGGGAGTTCCTCGAAGGTGTGGTCGGGTAAGGCCTGTAGGTAAGGAGCTGGAATAAGGTGGAATCGATTTCGCCGAACAGTCCCCATTTGGGTTTTCACCAAATAGGACCGAGGCTCTGGAAGTACCTTGATAACTTGCCCATGACGCTTCATATCGGTTATCCACACAATGTCACCACAGCTTAATAGGCTCAAGTTTCTGGCCCCATGTCTGCGATCATAATTCTTCTTATACTTGTCGCGATATTTCCTTTCTCGATCTGGTAAATGGTCCAGTTGAATCCGACCTTTTAGAGCCTCGACGGTCGTAGGTAATGTGTCCCTCAGTCTCCTGGCAAAAAGCATTTCCGCGGGGCTAAACCCGGTTTCCAGAGGTGTGTTTCTGTAAGAGAGTAGAGCCAACTCAAATTCCTTAGGATTTTTTTTCATCAGAGACTTAGCTATCTTCACAGCAGACTCCGCTGATCCATTAGCCTGATGGTGGTGAGGACTGCTTCTTTTAACGGTAAAACCCCACTTATTTGCAAATTTGGCGAATTCCGAAGATTCAAGAATTTGAAATTGGGTTCCACTATCAGTATATACTAATTTTGGAATCCCGAAGCGGGAGAATACTGCCTTGCATACATTTATAATATCCGTTGACCTCATTCTTGCCACAGCAGTAACCTCAAAGTATCGCGAAAATTGATCCGCAATTACTTGATACCACTTTCCCTCAAACTTGAAAAGGTCGATCGAAGCACATTCCCAAGGATAATTGGGGAACTCGGAGTTCATCAAGGGTTCATGATGATTCAAGGACGTTTGTATACACATTGGGCATGATTTTACAGTGTTCTCAATTTCTTTAGATATCCCTGGCCACCACATCGTATATAGGGCTCGTCTACGAGTCTTGGTGATGCCGAGGTGCCCCTCGTGCAACTTACTCAGCATTAACCTGCGCAGAGAAGAAGGAATGACCATCCTATTTTTGCGTAGAAGAATATTCTCCACGACGCTGAACTCGTCTCGTACAGAATAATATGGTTGGAGTTCTTGAGGAAGTGAATGCTTTGCTGGCCAGTCGTCATCTCCAACGATAAGGGCTTTAAGTTGACGAAAAACTGGATCGTTCTCCTGGGCTTGAGCCACCAGAACAACGTTCATATCGGACGTTCTGATAGATGGTAGACTGACTTGATGTATGAAGGCGTCAACCTCCTCTCCAAGTTCATCAGGAACAGGATTTGTATAAACTGGTTTTCTCGACAACAAATCTGCGATAAACATCTTCTTCCCTGGAGTATATACCATCTTGTATTCATACCGCATCATACGTAGGCGAAACCTTTGAAGCCGCGGAGATAGATCATCCAACGGTTTAGTGGTGAAAATTTGGAGTAAAGGTTTATGATCAGTTTCAATAGTGAACTCCCTTCCAATCAGAAAATTTTCCATTCTCTCGCAAGCCCAAGTAATTGCCAGCGCTTCACGCTCAATATTTGCATAATTTTTTTCTGCGGGTTGCAAGCAACGTGAAATGTATGATACTGGGTTCCCATCACCCTGCAATAAAACAGCACCTAAACCCAGCAAAGACGCATCGCAAGAGAGTTTCACTGGCTTTGATGAGTCATACAGCTGAAGGCAGGGAGCTGAAACCAGTATTTCCTTGATCTTTTGAAATGATTCTTCCTGGGTAGGGCCCCAGACAAACTGATTCTTAGGGCTGGTCAACCCAGAAATTGGTTCTAAAATTGACGATTTGTGAGGAATAAATTTTGCCAAAAAGTTGACCATGCCCATTAATTTGTGAACTTCACTAGGATTTTTAGGTGGATCCATCTTTAAAATCGCCTCAATTTTCGTTTGATCCGGTTCAATTCCCTCGGGAGTAATAACGTGCCCTAAGAAAGTTATTCTACTCTTGGAAAACTCAGATTTTTCCTGGTTCAAAGTCATACCAGCAGATTCAAGTTTTTCTAATATCTCTTTGATACAACTATCATGTTCTTTTTGGTCTTTCCCCCAAATTAAAACATCATCCATGTGGACCTTATAATTCCGAGAACCTTCTAGGATCTGGGACATTTTTCTTTGGAAAAATTCGGGTGCACTGGTGATACCAAATGGCAACTTCAGAAATTTGAACCGACCGATAGGGGTAATAAAAGTTGTCAAATCTTGAGACTCCTTTGCCAAACTGAACTGCCAAAATCCACTGTTGGCATCCAATTTTGAAAAAACACTTGCTCCTTTCATCTCAGCAAGTGATAATTCCACCCGTGGAATTGGATAGTATGGTCTCTTCACATTTTTATTTAACATCATTAAATTCACACAAATCCTTACAGTTCCATTCTTTTTTGGCACCACCACCATCGGGGCACACCAATCTGTAGCATGCGAAACCGGTGCTATCACTCCTTTTTTAACCATTTCTTTCAATTCGGCCGTGACTTTTTCTTTCAACGGGAGAGGAACAGCTCTTGGAGCAGTAACTGCATATGGACGAGCATCGTCCTTTAATTCAATTTTATACTCCCCAACATGACCCAGCCCCTCAAACAATTTAGGATATTTCTTTACCCAATTAGTCTTTTTAGGTTTTGACAATTCAAGAATCCTTTTGACTAAGTTCAGCTTTTGGCACGCTTCCTTACTGAGGAGTGCCTCATCAACATCGTCAGAAACGTATACAGTTTCCTGAATTTGCACCTTTCTATGCTGCAGTCCTAATTTAATTTTTCCCAAAATTGGAATTTTCTCGTCTCTTTTTGCGCTAAAGATATTGTTCCTACACTTTTTGGGTACAATAACCCCCTCAAGAATTTTCGAAGGGACTAGCGTCACGTCAGCAGCAGTGTCTAGCTTGAATTTTATTGAACCTAGCGAATGTTCTCCATGGGTCACAGTCAGAGTTTCTGCCCACACGTCTTGAGAATGAGAACTTATGGAGCCCACGAACTTGTCTTCGTTCTTCTTTCCGCAGCTTCGAACTACGTTGACGTACAACTCCTCTTCGGATTCCTCACTGGTGTCTGAATCTTGATTAACTGCCCGAATAGTCTTGGAGAAAAAACAAAAATCAGGATAATGACCCCAACAGCGGCATTTTGAACATTTGTTGGTCAAAGCTGGACAGTCTGAACGGTGTTTATGCCATTTATCCCCGCACCTAGCACACTTCTTGTCCCTAGGTTTTCCTGGTTTCTCCAGACTGTTATCTCTATTCTTCCAACATTTTTCTCTGAAATTGTTCTCATCTCTGCCTGGCCGTTGTCTGTCTCCATGAGCCATATGTCTCTTACTACGTATTTCTGAAACGTTGGACTCTTGTAAATCTTCTTTTTGCCTAACTAATTCTTCATGTAAACGCAATGTGTCTGTGGCCTTTTTCAAAGTCAAATCTTTTTCTAGCTGCAGCTTATCACTAATCGTAGTGTTTTTCATTCCTACAATCAAGACTAATAGTATCATTTCTTCATTCAGGTTACCCCAATCACAAGTCTTGGCTAGACTGTGCAAATCGGTGATAAATTTTTCCGCAGTATCGCTCCCTTGTTTCCTTTTCAAAAATTTAGCCCGCTCATAAATCAAATTGCGATGGGGAACAAAATATGAGTCAAACTCTGCAAGAGTATCTTCAAACGTTTCAGGCGGGGGCGAGAAGGACTCAAAAATGTTATCAGCGTCGCCCCCCATTTGGTAAATCATCACGTCGTCCAACCCAATCCCCGTTCGCTACCTCAAAAATCTCCGTTTCCACTGAGGCCACTCATTGGGATTAAAGCTAAAAGTGTCGGGACTTGATAGTGAAATGCGAACATTGGATTTCTCCTGTGTTGGAATCGCGAGTTCATTATGTTTCTTTCTAGGTGTGGCACCTGTTTTTTTCCTTAGAGGCATTAGGTACGGAGAAGCAAAACAAAAAAAAAGTTAAACCATACGTACCTCGACGCCGCAAAACCTCAGTACTCTTCTCACAGGTCACAACGGCCAAGAGCCTATCACTACCTATTAATTAATTAATCTTTAATTCACTACGCTGCCACCATGTATTATTATTCTACGAAATAACTAAACACTTATGTAAGCTAATCATCAACTAACTATATTTTTGTGTTTTTACATCGAACCCATCCTTGGTAACCTGACAACATGGTTATAATAATCGAGTAACTGCTAGAACAATAAAGTCTCGAAGCCTATCAAACAATATATATATATGTATATATATTGTGGGGACCTACCTACAGCAAGCGAAAATGGAATGTACCTATGCCAATTCGCGGCGTCTAGTGACCTTTCAATAAAAAGTACATGCTTTCAGCATAAGAATATTCATAAAGCAACCTGGAAGTCCCCAAACGGTACCCTCACTCAGATTGACCACGTTCTCCTCTCCAAAAGACACAGTTCATCAATAATTGACGTTAGATCTGCCAGAGGACCAAACTGTGATTCCGATCACTTTTTAGTGAAGGCAATTTTCCGAGAGCGACTGGCTGTCATCCCGAAAGGGAACACATCCAAAAGGACTCGATGGAACTTGGCCAAACTCAAGGACCCAGCCCAGTTGGACAAATTTGGTGCAGAAATTGTGTCCAAAATGAGCCAGAGCAATCGACAAGATGAGGAGGGTGCTGCCGAGATCGAGGTCAGGTGGGCCAAGCTCAAGGTGGCTCTTCAGGAGGCAGCTAAAGAGGTGGTGGGGGAGGCAGAACGGGGAAGAAACGTGGGATGGTTTGACGATGAATGTAGGGAGGCCCTCAGAGTGAGAAATGAAAATAGGCTGGCTATGATGCAATGTAGAACTAGACAAAGTACATTGAACTATGACAGAAGCCGTCTACGAGCCAAGCACATCATTAAAAGAAAAAAGAAGGCGTACCTTCGGCGGGAGGTGCAACGAATCGAGGAGCTCCGAGGGGAGAATGAAGTGAGGAAATTCTATGGAGCGGTCAAGAGGATGAATAGCGAATTCAAGACAAGATCCACAAACTGCAAGGATAAGAGCGGGAAAATCATTGAGGACAAGACGCGGATGTTGGATAGATGGGCCGAGCACTTCAGTGAGTTGCTCGCTGGCGAGCTGGAGCCTGATGCTGATCTGGTGGTGGAGCACGTCGAAGAGCATGATGTGGAGGTGGTTGCACCACCCACCCTCGTGGAAGTTAAAGACTCCATCAATCGGTTAAATAACAACAAAGCCTCTGGAGACGACTCCCTTGTCGCTGAGTTTTTCAAGCATGGGGGGGATCACCTGCATGGCGAGCTCCATTCCCTCATCATGATGATTTGGGAGGCTGAGAGGATGCCGAGGGAGTGGTCCACGAGTGTCATCTGTCCAATCTTCAAAAAGGGAGACAAACTTCGATGTGAGAACTACCGGGGTATATCACTTTTGGCTGTCGCGTACAAGATATTTTCCAACATTGTGGTCACTAGGCTTAATGTTTACGCGGAAAACCTGCTGGGTGAGTACCAGTGTGGATTCAGGCGGGGACGTGGGACTGCTGATCAGATCTTTAATATGAGGCTTACCATGGAGAGGTGCTGGGAGTATAATATCGGTCTGCATATGCTCTTCATCGATTTCCGCCAGGCTTTTGACCGGGTCAGCCGAAGTGGGCTCATGAGAGCATTAACCGAATTCCGAATACCGGGAAAAATCAGGAGACTGATCCTCATGACCCTGAAGGACAGTAATGCAAAGGTTCTATTCAATGGGGAAATGACCAAGCACTTCTCAGTGGACTCCGGAGTACGACAAGGCGATGCACTGTCTGCAACGCTCTTCAACCTTGCTCTGCACTACGTCATCAAGAAGCTAAATGTTACAGGTAACATCACAAGCAAATGTAAGCAACTATGTGCCTATGCGGACGACATCGGGCTGGTGGCAAGAAGCGTGCAGGATCTCGAGGAAATGTTTGTTGCGATCAAGAATGAGGGACAAAAAATGGGTCTGGTGATCAATGTCGACAAGACAAAATACATGTACATGCCTCGTTATGGAGAGCGGGAGTCCTCGCAAAATGTTACGCTGGGGGGGTGCACATTTGAGAAGGTTCGGTCATTCACGTATCTGGGCGTAGAGCTCAATGACGAGAATAAAGGAATAAGCGAAATAAAGAAGCGAATATTGAATGGAAATCGTGCGTATTTTGCGAACCTCAAGCTGTTCCGTTCAACACTACTCTCCAGGACCACTAAGACCAGACTCTATCGCACCCTGATTCGCCCCATCGTCACCTATGGTGCTGAATCATGGACGCTAACTGCTGCCGCTGCCAATATGCTTCGTATCTTCGAGCGAAAAATTCTCCGGAAGGTTTTTGGTCCCGTGCGCGTGGACGGAGGTTGGAGAATACGGACCAACCGCGAGCTGATGGAGTTGTACCAACAGGAGGACATAGTACAGTTTGTCAAAGTCCGTCGGATAGAGTGGCTGGGGCATGTTCAGCGCATGCCGCAGGACAGAATGCCTCACTCGCTGCTGCACGCTAGTGTCATGGGAAAAAGAAGAGCAGGACGGCCGAGAGTTCGCTGGATCCAGGATGTGGAGGCTGATCTGAGACGTCTGGGAACCAGGAACTGGAAACAGAAGGCCGCAGACCGAGCTGGATGGCGGAAGATTGTGAGGGAAGCCAAGGCCCACCCAGGGCTGTAGAGCTACGTAAAGTGAAAGTAAAGTACCTACAGCAAGATCGTCGATATTTATTTTATTTTAGTCTTCAGTTTTTTATTTCATTATTTAATTACAACCAGTGACCGTCATGGCATGGCATGACGGCATGTGTTACTGGTAACTAGGATAATCTAAACAATAAAAATTCATTCGCTTCTCAGATCTCGTTCGAATAATTTTGTTATAATTTAAAAATCTATTTTATTCCCATTTTAATATCATTTTTCTTGTTCCTCAATTCATTAATTCTGCGTTCCAAATCTAATCTAAATTTGTGTGGTATCTTTCCACAAAAGTTACTGGAGTGAGTGATACCCCACATTTGGTGACCCCTTTCAAAATTAACATGCTGCATGGAGATGGAGATCAGTTTCTGCCTGTTGAGGAAGGTAACGAAGCCTGCCAGGTAAACATCAAATCACCACCTTTCTGGCCACAGAAACCAGACATTTGGTTCTGCCAAGTAGAGGCAATATTTAAATTGAGAAGAATTACTTCAGAAAATACAAGATTAGATAACATTTTGGCTCACCTTGATCAAAATTATGTCGAAAATATATATGATTTGGTTAACACTGCTGCTGCTGATAAGTACACTCAAGCTAAAAATAGGTTGATTGGAATTTTCAAAGAGAGTGAAGAATCTAAAATCAAGAAAATTACTAGCGGTTTAGAATTGGGAGGCATGAAACCAAGCCAACTTTTACGTAAGATGCGTTCATTGGCAGGTACAACCGATTTTTCCGGAAGAGTCATTGCAACTCTTTGGATGGAAAAGCTTCCAGAATGCATCCGCAGTATTCTAGTGGTAGCCGAAGGTAACCTAGATAAGCTTGCTGAACTTGCCGACCGAATTTGTGATGTCCGAAGTGTAGATGCAGTAGGTACCAGTTCTTCGTCTTATCAACCGCCACATAATTCCGATCTACATCAAAATTCTAATTCAATTAACAATTTAGAAACCTTAACACATGCCATAGAAGAAATTCAACGCCGAATTTGTGAATTAAAAAATCAACGCTCCAGGTCGAGATCAAGATCTTGTAGTTTTAGTCGCCATTCTAGCCGAAATAGAGGTAGTTACAACCCTCAAGGAAAGTATTGCTACTACCATTTTAAATTTGGTTCTAAATGTAAGCCAGAAAAGTGCAATCCATCATGCCAGTGGAAGAACCAGGGAAACATAGACAGACAGCATCAGTAGCTGCACTGGATGCTGTCAATGAAGTTTCCAGCAGCTATAGACTATTTGTAAGAGACAAAAGGTCAGGAATACGGTTTTTGGTAGACAGTGGTGCAGATGTCTCTGTCCTGCCTGCCAAAAACAATATAAAAGGTGAACCAACACATTACAAACTTTTCGCTGCAAATGGTACAGAAATTCCTACTTTTGGATTAAAATTAATGGATTTGGACTTAGGACTGAAGCGAAAATTCGAATGGCCGTTCATTATAGCAAAAACAACAAAAGGAATTTTGGGAGCAGATTTTCTACACCATTTTGATTTACTCATTGACCTAGCTAAAAGAAGACTCATAGACAACAAAGCAAAATTGAGCATTTCGACCCATATCACTGAAATTTCGGACGCAGATAATTTAAGCACAATACAAAACAACAACCAGTTCGGAGATCTTCTTAAAAATTTTCCAAATTTAACCAAACCTACTCTGATACCTACAGACGTTCTCCATGAAGTAAAACACTACATCTCAACCACACATGGACCACCTGCCTATGGTAAAGCACGTAGACTGGACCCCGAGCGTCTAAAGTTAGCAAAACGAGAATTCCAGTTTTTGCTTGATAACAGTATCATAAGACCTTCAAAATCAGAATGGGCTAGTCCACTGCATATGGTTAAAAAGAAAAATGGCACTTGGAGATGTTGTGGGGACTATCGTCGTCTCAGCGATCGTACAGTTCCAGATCGATATCCACTACCACACATTGGAGATGTCAATCAAATTTTAGAAGGAAAAACTATATTTTCAAAAATTGATTTACTTTCGGCATATCACCAAATTCCAATGGCAGCAGAAGACAAACCTAAAACAGCTATAATTACACCTTTTGGACTTTTCGAATACAATTACATGCCTTTTGGACTGAAAAATGCACCAGCTACCTTCCAGAGATTTAAATAAATTCAATTCTATTTGGCCTAGATTTTTGTTTTGCTTATCTCGATGATATTTGTATTGCGTCTAAAACAGAGGAGGAACATAATAAACACCTTGAAATTATTTTTGAAAGATTGGATAAATTTGGTATCAAAATTAATGTTGCAAAATCTGAATTTGGTCGAGAAGAAATTATATTTTTGGGTCACTTGATATCTGCTGAAGGAACGAAACCAGATCCTGAAAAGGTTAAAGTAATTCAAAACTACAAGCGTCCTACAACAATTCGTGAATTACGAATGTTTTTAGGCACTTTGAATTTTTATAGAAGGTTTGTGAAAAATGCGGCAGAGCACCAAGCAATTTTAAACGCATATTTAAAAGGAGCAACAAAAAAAGACAACAGACCGATAGAATGGACTGACGAAGCAAATCAAAAATTCGAAATTTGTAAAGACATGGTTGTCAATGCAGCAACGTTAACTTGTCCGAGTGCAAAATACGAGTTAGGATTGTTTGTGGACGCTTCCGATTTTTCTGTCGGAGCGGTACTGCAACAGAAAGAAGAACTAGGTTGGAGACCAATTGGATTTCACTCCAAAAAACTAAATAATGCTCAAAAGAATTACAGCATTCACGATCGGGAACTGCTAAGTATCTACATGGCAGTTAAGTATTTCAAACCATTTATTGAGGGGAGAATATTTTCAATTTACACCGATCACAAACCACTCGTATTCGCATTCAAACAAAACAACGAAAAAGCTTCACCACGTCAACTTCGTCATTTGCACTACATTTCACAATTTTCCACAGACATCAAACATATTTCAGGCAATCAAAATCAAGTAGCAGATCACTTATCTAGACTATCAGTAGAAGAAATCAAGACAGTGGATTACAGTCAAATTGCAATTGCTCAAGAGAACGATGTTGAGCTTGAGACACTTCTCAAATCGCACACTTCTCTCAAACTGAAAAATTACCCAATTCTACAGGACAAAAGTTTATGGTGTGACATATCAACACAAAACATACGACCATACATTCCACCAAAATTCCGATATGCTATTTTCGACCAATACCGTTCATTAGCACACCCTGGAGTAAAAGCAACAGCAAAATTAATTACATCTAAATGTGTTTGGCCAAAAATGGAAATTGATATTATAAAATGGGCAAAATCATGTATACCTTGTCAAACAAGCAAAATTTCTCGTCATGTAAAGTCACCACTAGGAAGTTTCCCAAGAGTTGATGAGCGATTTCAAGACGTTCACATTGATATAGTTGGACCTTTGCCGATTTCAGAAGGATACTCCTATTGTCTGACATACATCGACAGATTTACTAGCTGGGTAGAAGTGATTCCCATGAGAAATATTGATGCAGAAAACGTCGCAAAAAGGTTTACAAAGAGTGGACAGTCCGATTCGGAACACCAAGACGAGTATATACCGATCAAGGTCGTCAATTCCAATCTGAACTGTTTCACTCTTTGCCAAAATTATGCGGAATCACCCTACAAAGAACCACGCCATACCACTCCCAAGCTCAAGGCAAAATCGAGCGATTTCATCGTACAATGAAGGCGGCAATCAGAGCTCAAGGAATAAAAAAGTGGACAGAAGTTCTTCCTACGATTCTGTTAGGCATAAGGAGCTCCATTAAATTAGAAGCCAATGCATCAATTGCGGAGATGGTCTACGGAATGCCCCTTAGATTGCCAGGAGATTTCTTCGAAGAATCAACTTCGTCAGAAGTATGTGAAGAAGATTTTGTGAATCAGTTGCGAGCGAAGATGAGGGAGTTGAAGCCAATAAACGAGAAACTGAAGAGCAAATTCACTCCTTTCATATTCAAAGACTTGAAAGAATCTAGTCATGTCTTCATAAGGGTGGATAAGTTGAAACCTTCCCTTGACCACCCTTATGAAGGACCATTCAAAATTCTGGGACGAACTGACAAATTTTTTACACTCGAAATTAAAGGAGTCAGTGTGAATATTTCAATAGATCGACTGAAGCCTGCATATTTGTTAGCAGAAGATGTGGAAGAACAGAAGACAGAAATACGAAAGAAAGAAGAACAGAAGACACAAGGAAAGAAGACAGAAGGACAAAACACACAAGGACGGAAAACACAAGAACAGAATATACAAAAACAGAAGACAGAAACCCCAGAACACAAGAAGACACGATCAGGGAGGATGGTTAAATTCCCAGATCGGTTCCACGAAGCGATGTTCTTCACATGTACATCGCTGGAGGGGGAGTAGCTGTGGGGACCTACCTACAGCAAGATCGTCGATATTTATTTTATTTTAGTCTTCAGTTTTTTATTTCATTATTTAATTACAACCAGTGACCGTCATGGCATGGCATGACGGCATGTCTTACTGGTAACTAGGATTATCTAAACAATAAAAATTCATTCGCTTCTCAGATCTCGTTCGAATAATTTTGTTATAATTTAAAAATCTATTTTATTCCCATTTTAATATAATTTTTCTTGTTCCTCAATTCATTAATTATGCATTCCAAATCTAATCTAAATTTGTGCGGTATCTTTCCACAAAAGTTACTGGAGTGATACCCCACATATATATTTATTTATTTATTTATTTTTTTAGCAGAATATTGCTGAAATAAAGTTCAAATCAAATCAGATCAACTTCAAATGAAATCAAATAGAACATTAAAAAACTTTTGTACAAAATTATACTGAAAAATGTACTCAAACTTCATTGAAATGTGCTAAAAAATCGATAAAAACTTCAAAAAAGTAAAAAATCTAAAATCTCTTTTTGAATCACAGAATATTATTTAGAACGAGTTTTTTTTGTCAAAAAATTGGTAGTTAACATTTTCTTTGCATTCAAAAAGCTCAAATTTCAAAATAATTTAACATAATACGACAACTTACGAAAATTTGCTCATACGATCATGCTGCATGACTGGAACTTTTTTTGTCAAGTTTGATTTCAGTTCTGTATATTGCAAGTCAGATCATACTGCTATGAAATCAAAGGTTTGGAATTCCTCTATTTCATTCTCTATATGATGCATGTTGAATATGCACCAAGACACATCACCTATTACATACTGAATAGGAAGGTATGTAATAAATAATAGGTATCGAGTATAGATATCGAGTTATATAAAACAAAATATAACTTTGAATGAGAAATACGATCTTGATTTTTCAAAATTTTATTTTAATATTATTGTGTACGTGCAATTGTTGTTCCCAAAACCAAAATGTCCACTCACATCTTACGTTTTGGACCATTCTGATAAGCTTTGGTTTCGTCTCTCTCTCTCTCTCTCTCTCTCTCTCTCTCTCTCTCTCTCTCTCTCTCTCTCTCTCTCTCTCTCTCTCTCTCTCTCTCTCTCTCTCTCTCTCTCTATTTTAAAACTAGAAATGCTGAAAAATTATTGAATGTCCCAAAGCATAAAACAGAAGTATATGCCAAGTCATTTCAGATCCAAGAAATACGCCTGTATAATGAATTTCCTGAGCAATTTGATTTAAATAAGGCTGTTTTTCACTTTGAAAAACAATTTAGAGCAAAATTGTTGAAAACTTATGAGTAAACATATACATGTATTAATATATTTGCATTTATGTTATTAATAAGTCTGCAGGTCATATTTTATTTTATATTATTTCACGTTTTCCGTTCATGTATTATATTTTTCTAACGTTTGTACTCACACACACTTCCGTTCAAAGAATTGTATAGTTAATAATTTCTGGCTGAATCTGATAAGTTATTATTTAGTGTAATTGTCATATAAAGTAAGAGAGGACCGTATGGTCCTATTTGTATGACATCAATAAACAATCAGTCAATCTCTCTCTCTCTCTCTCTCTCTCTCTCTCTCTCTCTCTCTCTCTCTCTCTCTCTCTCTCTCTCTCTCTCTCTCTCTCTCTCTCTCTCTCTCTCTCTCTCTCTCTCTCTCTCTCTGTCGTCAAATCCTTGCAATACGCATATCGTCTATAGTATTCATCTGATTCTAATAAAATGTTCAGGGAACATGTGAGTTATGATGTAGATGTTTTCCCATAAAGCGCCTCGCATTCAAATCCATACATCACTCTACACATGATTCAATGTAAATTCCATCAAGTATCATTTTAATCACTTTCTAGTCGTCCGATCTCGTTCAAATTAAGAGGGTAGTTAGTATTTTTCTATTCAATTACCTCATATCAATTTTATTACGATAACATCATTATTAGCTTCTGCGCATGTGTGAATGTGGAACCATTGCTACAAGCATGACTTCTACAGTTTTCATATAATTTTGATGAAAATTTCAGAGAATGTGCGGACTGGGCTGTAGATGGCCCTCTATTATTTTCATAGTATACAAATCAATAATTCACTCTGTGAATGCGCAAAAGTAAATTCCAATATGCACGATTTTCTTACGTCTTGGTCGTTCGATCTCGATCATATTTGGAGGGTTGTTAGGAAAATACGATTAATCACCCCATATTAACTTTATTTCAACCATAATTACTTGCTGCTATTTCATTTTATTTCATATAAAATAATTGAAAAGATAAATCTACTTTTTTTAAAGTTCGTGAGACATTACCAACATGATTAATAGAACAGCATAGCAATATTTTACTGTATTCTACGAAGTAAAGTGGTCGTATTCCTGAAATAGGTTATGTACTCATATTTTCTAAGGAAAATAAAAGTACCCAATTTTTCCCAAGAGGAGGTTCAATACATGAGCGCCGCAAGAAGGAACGCTTGAATGACTTTAATCGAAAAGTTACAGAGTCCAGTTCGACGTTGCTATTCAACCTCTAGTAGGGAATAAGGGGGGAATGAGAGTTGTAGAGGAACGAGAAATAAATAACATTTCCCACACTAGGGTCTCTGCAAGAAATGGAGTTGTAGGGCAGATGAAGGTGGGATGGCAGTCAGGGCCAGGGACTCGGCAAACTGCTGCCTCTAACAGGGGAAAAGGAAACTCTGGAAGTTATTGCATTTGCGTCTAACCCACCTGGCGTGTCATCCCGTGGGTGGTTTTTTTCCCTTTCCTCTTTCCCTCGCTTCTTTTAGTGCGTCAATTTTTGATAGCTCCGTTGGCAGGGAAGAGGATCCTGATGAAAACGGTAGAAAACGTTTCAAGTTGACTTCCGCCTCTGGGGTTCACTATAAGTGATTTAATACAAAAACTCTTTACCTCTTGAGTGAAAATCTAGCTCACGAAGCCCTAAGAGGCACTGCAGGCGTCGTATTAACCGCTATGCCATGACTGAATATATGAGGAGAAATTTCGTTAGAACATTACCCCAAAACGGTTCAAAATAGGCACCAAAAATTATAATAAATTTCTTCTAAATCTAAAGACGCTAGTCTCGCATTGCCAAGCTATCAATAAACTATTGCAACGAGACGCTCCGAGATAAGCAACAAACTAGAACTTCGGCCCAACTTTGGCCCCCTCTAGACCTCACCCTGTCCGCTCAAACTTAATTTTCTTTGCTCATCCTGAAAGGGGCATGCTCTCTAATTCGCTTGACGTCAAAATGCATGTTTTCGGACTTTCTCAATTGTTTTCCGTCTCACCCAGTCCTAACAGCTCTTCGCAGCCAATTTTAATGAAATTTGGAACATCTAAAATTTGCTGCATTTGACCTGATGAAGCGCCTTTTGGAGTTTCGAAGCCGCTACGATGATTAAATTAAATTAAATTCTCTCCTGTTCACTCTAAGAAATTTGAATTTGGTAGCTTGTCACTATCGGACATTAAGATACGAATAAACTAGGAGCTTCTTGCTGATCAGCTGAGTGAGCTGTTTTCTCCTGTTTACTCTAAGAAGTTGAAACTTGGGAGGGAAACTCCCTGGGACATCATGAGGCGAATTGATTGATGGGGTCTAAATGAGTTCACTAAAATATCTCCTATTAACAGTAGGAATGTCAAATTTGATAAAGAGCTTGTCCAGGGCAATTACGGGTTCTATCCTGATCAGCTATGTGAGCTAAAAAAAAAATAAATTAGACTGGGAGCTTCTTTCGAACAACAAAAGTCCAATGAAGTTACAGACTTTATTTTGAGCAGCCTACACATTCCAACCTTTTCCAGATCACCAGAAATGTGTGATATCCCCCAAAAAGACGCTCTGTGTACAAAAGATACGAAGCGACATAATGCATGATGTCATCCAATTTGGGCCAAGCCAATAGGCTTGCCTCGTTTTCAGTCCGAAATACGGTAGGTCTCTACATATCCAGACCACAACCCTTCTCCCGCCCTCTCTCGGGTGACTGTAAACCACCTTCCTCATCGCTTTGAAGAAAGTTTTCTTTCAGTTTTTCAGGTCCAAAGAATATGGACAAATTAATGAAAATAAAAAGGTTAATCTAAATTGTTATTAACAGTGCGGTGTACTTGATAGTTATGATTCTCTCTCTGGCTTAATTCGCTGTGGACGTGAGGCCCTCGTTTTTGTTGTTTTATTCATTGTCTGTCTTTAATTCTTCAATAAAAGAAAACTTTTTGTATTTTTACCACGGAAGAAGAGAAGATTCACTTTCTTCCATGGTAAAACATTCCCAAAGATTGTAAGTAACTTCTCGTTGTTAACCCAAGTTTTTTGATGGTTATTGGTTTCTTTATTTGTTGCAAACAGTAGCCATGCTGTTTCGTAGTATGGGTGAATATAATTTCAATGTAAGAAGCCTTTCTCATGATTATTTATTTTCCTCAAGACGTTTCAATCATGAATGTAGGTGAGTTCAGTGCATACCCTTGCCTTCAGTCCTACCTAAGCACCGCTAGTGCTAGAATCGATATGCTTGCTCCCTGTTGTCAGATTCTCTCAATTTTTAGGACGTCCCTCTGATGTCTAATAGGCAAGGTTTCGTTAACAAGAGATACGCCTATAGGAATCGAACCAGGGGGTGGGGGACGACCCGAGCATGAGAAAAAGCGCATCCGTTTCAGACCATTCTAAGATCGAATCCGTGGAAATAGCCATAGGTGTATGATTCTCTCTGTGTGTTTGTGAGTGTGTGTCTGTGACAAATTTTTTCGACGCCACCCAGGCCACAGTTCTCAATCGATTTTCGAGATTGTTTCTTTGTTCGATTCCAATTTCATTTTAATTATGCAGCTAACCCCGAAAATTTTGAATTCCGTAATGGAAGAGGGAGAATGGAGGGGGTAAAGCCGAACGTGGTTTTTTCGACAAATTTTGTCAACGCCGCCCAGGCTACAATCCTCAACGGACTTTTGTGATTCTTATTTGGTTCGATTCCAATTTTAGTCTAGTTGTGAAACAAACCTTGGGATTTCAGACTTGCAGTTGAGGTGGGGGTGGAGAGGATGATTACAGATTCCTTCAAGCGCTGCCCAAGCAACACAAATCTCGAACGATTTTCGTGATTCTTATTTGGTTCCATTACGAACGTCGTTGGTTTGGTTACGACGTTATACTTATTTAATTTCATTATATAATATCTGATATATTTAGTTTACATTTTAATGTTAATTCTACATAGGTAATGTACTTTTATTTGGTTGGAATAAACTTTCTCCCCCCCTCTCTCTCTCTCTCTCTCTCTCTCTCTCTCTCTCTCTCTCTCTCCCTCTCTCTCCCTCTCTCTCTCTCTCTCTCTCTCTCTCTCTCTCTCTCTCTCTCTCTCTCTCTCTCTCTCTCTCTCTCTCTCTCTCTCTCTCTCTCTCTCTCTCTCTCTCTCTCTCTCTCTCTCTCTCTCTCTCTCTCTCTCTCTCTCTCTCTCTCTCTCTCTCTCTCTCTCTCTCTCTCTCTCTCTCTCTCTCTCTCTCTTCTCTCTCTCTCTCTCTCTCTCTCTCTCTCTCTCTCTCTCTCTCTCTCTCTCTCTCTCTCTCTCTCTCTCTCTCTCTCTCTCTCTCTCTCTCTCTCTCTCTCTCTCTCTCTCTCTCTCTCTCTCTCTCTCTCTCTCTCTCTCTCTCTCTCTCTCTCTCTCTCTCTCTCTCTCTCTCTCTCTCTCTCTCTCTCTCTCTCTCTCTCTCTCTCTCTCTCTCTCTCTCTCTCTCTCTCTCTCTCTCTCTCTCTCTCTCTCTCTCTCTCTCTCTCTCTCTCTCTCTCTCTCTCTCTCTCTCTCTCTCTCTCTCTCTCTCTCTCTCTCTCTCTCTCTCTCTCTCTCTCTCTCTCTCCTCTCTCTCTCTCTCTCTCTCTCTCTCTCTCTCTCTCTCTCTCTCTCTCTCTCTCTCTCTCTCTCTCTCTCTCTCTCTCTCTCTCTCTCTCTCTCTCTCTCTCTCTCTCTCTCTCTCTCTCTCTCTATAGGAATTTTAAATAGTATTGAGACGTATGTCAGGTTTCAAATTTCATAATGGGAGAGGGTGAATCATGATTTTTCAACAATTCTCGTCCGATTTTCGTGACGTTTTTTTTGTTCCACTATGAATTTGGTCTACTTTTGGATTCTGGCTCAGGAGTTTCAAATTTCATTATGGAAGGGGTTTATTGGAGAGGGTAATAGTTATAAATCATGATGTTTAAACTCAGCTCGTCAGCTTTTCGTTATCTTTTTTTTTGTTCAATTGATTTTGGTCTAGTTTTGGAAAACATATCAGAAGTTTCCAATTTCATTCTGAAAGTTTTATGATGGATACTTAGTGTCGCTGGAGGGGGCTAATGGGGGGAATGGTAATTCCAAGAAGGCTTGATACCCCTTACAATCCATACTTAATTATACTACTATTCAGATTATATTTTCACATAATAATATGAATAATATATATGAAGAATAATATGAATAATAATTGTATATATTTTCATACAATAATGTGAGACGTTTGAATCTATCACCAAACTTATCAGTAGGGCTGTGCTATAGGCGAAAATCGGCAGGGCCGCTGAAGAAACGTCTCACTCTCAAACGCAGTTTAAAGAAAAAAAAAAAAAAAAAAAAAGTGAGAGAATCCGACTGTCAGCCTGGACCGAATCGGATTATATCAAGCATTTTGAGGCTTGGCATCTTTTGTATGCGGAGCGCGTCTTTGGGGGAATATACCCATTATCCAATCCGAAAATCTTATGACTTTACGCATGCAACAACTACTCAAAAAATGCATCTTGATATATTATGATACACACATAACGAACATTTGATAAAGGTATTCCTTTTTCAATGAGCAAACGAAACAAACGAAGAGAGAAGCATGACCATAAGAGACCTACTATTTTAGTTAATTTTTTCTGAAAATATGAGCACCAAAATTTATTGTTAATGAAAAACTGGATGACAAACTAACGTTTTCCGGATCAGAATCTGCTACTAAGATTAATTTTAGATAATCAACAATTTTTAGCAGTTTTTAGCGATCATTTGACGAATATCAATGAAATTTTAGGCCATTTTTGTATAAAATTATATGGGAGAAATTTCTACCTAATAGACCTTGACAGGAAAGAAGAACATCAATATGAGTTCGAGTGAAAACACGTTTAAAGATAGAGAGTCAGCGTTACATGGTAATTATAAAAAGAACTCCAGTTACATACACAAGGTCTTAGTTGTTTAATTTAATATCAAAATAGTTATCAGTAAGTGAAAAATACTATTTAGTTATTCTGAAATAAGTACCCTAGACTTTGATAGGTAATTAACGATAGCCCAGTGATTTTTGTATCAACCAATTAGTAAACCTTAGCGTCATTTATTATTATTTATTTTATTAGAGAAAATCTGGTTTTGTTTCCAACTACTATTTAGGGACGACTCGTATCTGCAATTGAAGTATCCAATAGTAAATCAGTTACCTAATGGCTCTTTTCATACGGTTCATTTCTGTTTCTTTCCCTGTTATACATAAAAGGTTTTTGTAATTTTTAGACTCTATTTCATCGATTTGGAGTTTGGAAGTGGCAATCTAGTTGTGTAGGGCATGTTCAACTGATGCACGAGAGGCATAATATTCCAGAATTAGTTACTTTTCATGATTTAATTCCAGTATCTATATAAAAATCCATGGTGATGAAAGGTCATTCAATTACACATGCGGCCATATCTTTCGCATGTCACACAGTGATTAATCGGTCTACATCACTTTGATTTACCTAAAGGTTATTTCACAGTTTTTCGATACAGGATAGAAAACAGTATGAAATCATTCGTATCATGTTCTGAATATGGAAAACTCGAGATCCAATCAAAAGTTCCGACCTTCGCGCAGATTTGTCGATTGGAGATAAACAATATATGTATGTATATATATATATATATATATATATATATATATATATATATATATATATATATATATATAAACGTAAAAAACGGCAAGCGAGAAAGCCGATGGGCAGAAGCAGGACCCTAGCGGTTGATTGATATCGGAGTAAAGGGGTTTTCGGCAAATGGAAATGTTTTCTGCCCTCGTTTTCCTTCTTCGAGGAACGGCAATATCGTTTGCGTGGTAGGAGAAGAGACGAAAACACAAAATCTAAATATTTGGTTAGGATTGAAATGTTTTGTCGAAGGCCGAATGGGGGAAAAAGATTAGATGGTGAGATCAGTGCATTCCAGTGTTCAGTATTGATTTGCTCTTCTGCGAAGCAATTGATAGTTTTTCATTGTCAGTAGGATTTCCTTCTGTTTTCTCAACGGAGACAAAAAGCGACGGGGGAAATTAGCCTATAAGAAAAGATCGAGTAAAGCGGAGAGGCCACATATACTGATTTCTTTAACGGAGCAGCGTGCCTTTGTGTCCGACTTGTTTAATATAAAGTGGAGTGATGTGTTTTTTATGGTTGGTTAACGTCTCATTCTTCGTCTTCTGCATAAATGGTGGGATTGAAAGGGAAATTTTCTAGAATGTGCTGCGATCAAAATGTATGGCTATAGGTAAATTGGACTTGAACAACAGTTGTTGTTCATAGGTAGTCGGTCTATTGAAGGCATTCCTAACTACTGCTGTTACCAGCAGTGTTGTAGCTTACTAATTTCTTATGAAGGAGTAACAGCAACATGTAAAGATTATAATTTATAGCTTCAGTATTGAAAGTAATAGTAGTTACATAAAAGTAAATGCGTATTGCAGGAACACTTGAAGCTGAACGGTTTAATCCTTCTACTACGATATTCACTTTTTGTTTCTATTGTAATTTCTGTAATTTCTGAAATTTTAATGATAATTTTGGGCGTGATTTTTAAAGTTTGACTAGGTACTTTGGGAGCAAGCAGTAACCCATTAATGAAGCTATTAGCGCAGAAAACGTATGTTTTTCACATTAAATTGAGTGGTGATCAGAAAAATCTCTGGGGCTTATTTCATAAAACAACAAGTGACAAGTTACAAGCCGATTTTATGTACAAGTTGTAAAAAATGAGTGTGCAAGCGTTTCATAAAGGTACAAGTGTTGTCTTGTAATGCACAGTGTAAATTAACAAGTGTACAGGCGAATATGGACTAGTTACAAGTTAGTTAGTGTTTCCCCATCTTTTTGTACAAGTCACTGCTCTACAGTTGAAAAAAATGGCCGATTTTTAACCTACGTCCGTTCTCCTGTAAACTTGTAATTTTCTAGTATTGACAGTGTTGTGAGTTGACGATTTTACGGTGTTTGAAATGTTTAATAATATGTGGGAATCATCTTCTGATGAGGAATACAGTTAACAAAGAAGAATTCAGCGTAGAAGACGCCAAAGAGTTTTCATTTCATAAATAAACATCTTCGTCGTATTTACAATACGAACTTAAACTGGTTTACAGATAACATTCTGTACTATCAACATAACATCATTTTGCGAAAACATGAGGTTTATTTATTTATTTTTTAACAGAATGTGGATTATGCATAATCAGGTACAAGAGGACTCATATTAAAAAAATATTCAACTAAAATATATAAAACACATATTCAACATGAGATTTTTTTTTTTAATTCCAGTCCCAGTTCGCCGCCTGTCCCAGTTCTTCGCAGCCTATTATCCACCTTCTTCTGCAAAGAGAAAGAATTCAGATATTAATAACATTTTCCCCATCTGCTATTAACTCACTAATCAAAAATGTTTCCATTTTCTGAATGAATAACTAAATCTACAACAGAAAAATCAGCTTTTATTTGCTATTTTAAGAGGGAGGGGGGGGGGGAATCAAAATAGGTGGACTTATTATTATTTTCCATTTAGCGAATTTTTGTAGACAATGAAGCTATAAGAATGGCTCCAAAATTTTTAAAATCAAAATTTTCTTCGTTGAAATCGGTTTTGAGGCATTCTGAAACGAATCCCACAGTGTAACGCTTTTTCATATAGGTTTATACATATTTATTTATATATGTGTGTATATATGTGTCATTCCAGACGATAACTCTCCTTAGGATTAAGATAAAAATTCTGTTCTAGCGCCAAAAAATCAAGCTTTTCAAGTGAAAGTATGAGTTCAATAGTCAGCACTTCTTGAGCGCAAAACATTGGCCAAATTTCATAAAATGTTCTGAAAAAATTGCTAAAAACGGCTGAAAAAGGTTAAATTTTTATTTTTTTTTAGCAGAATATTGCTCTAATGAAGTTTATTAACTATCAAATAGAACATTTAAAAATTTATGTACAAAATTATGCTGAAAATGTACTTAAATTTTATAAAAATTTGCTATAAATCTATTTGCAAAAAAAGCTAAAAATCCAAAATCCCTTTATGAATACCAGAATATTATTTATAATACATTTTTGCCATGAAAATAATAGTTCAAAATTTCTTTGCTCTCAAAAAGCTCAAATTTCGAACCAATTTAACATTGTACAAAATGATAGGTAATATCCGAAAATTCGCTCATACGATTATACTGCATGACTGGAACTTTTTTCAAACTGGCTCTGGGAATTTTGAGGAGATTTGCAAGAGTTGCTCTTCCTATGGGTACGAATGACTTCCAATACTCCTCACACCAATGAAAAAGACTCAAAAGGCGGTGAAAAGGTTTTAGGAATACACTGAAGATGTTCGTAAAAGGATCGATGCCGGATGTTTTTTATCTGTTTCCAGATTCTGTGCTGCGATTCGTTTTTCATTTATAATTTTCTTGAAAGAATCAATTACCTATTGAAGTCGTTCTTAGTTTTTTAATAGGTACATACTATAGACTGACCAACAGTGTAAGGAAGAGAAGACAAGAAACTTGAAACTCGAATCTGACTCGTACCTTTCAATCTCAATTAGATACCGTGTTGTGGCTATTTTCTATCGTGCGTACATTAGGTACGTACCAAGGTCGATCAATTTGGTTTGGATTTAAAAAAACTAGGCGAAACATTCGTATTTGTGTACATAGTCAGGGGAGTTTAATTTCCATCACGTAGGTATGGAGGGGAAGTAATAGAGAAAGCCCGAAAAGCAAAATCGATCAAGAATACGTGAAATACAGTTTACTTACCATGGTATTTTTCTTCGTATTTTGCCAAAATACGTCCCAAGAGTAGGAAACATCCTTGGAAGCCGGCACTAAGCCAAATGTATGCAATCTGGCATGTATTTCGCCCCATTTTTTCACCTTGTCAGCCTTAGTTAAACTGTCCAAAAAGGCACCAAACAGCACGGACTTCTCATCCCATACCACCCGTAGTACCTCGAGCTCCGCCTCTTTTTTTGTATTCATTATTCTTAAAACTAAAGGAAAACAAAATAACAACTTGCGTACACGAATGTGCGAATACGAGAATAAACAAGTGTGAGTGAGCTGTTTATTTTGTTTGTCCCCACACGCCATCTTTATTTTCTGGCTACACTTGTAAACTCAGCTTCTATAAGTGTAACTTTTCTACACTTGTACACTTGCACTCTTAGTTTTGGTGAAACACTTGTTCTAGTTTACCGTGCAGTACAAGTACTTGTACTTATTAACTTGTACACTTGTAACTTATTTTATGAAATAGGCCCCTGGTCTGGGACTAATTTTTCTTTGTCACTAGCCTTTTGAACAAGCCACTATAAGAATTTGGTTAAATGTTGTCACCATTCGACCTTTAAACCCATTCAATTCATTTTATATCTTCAAAATTAAAGTTACTATCCGACCTAGTGCGGAAAATCGGATAGGAAAACACTCCATTTATCAACTGCTCGGCGTCACTAAAGAAGGTACAGGGTATTAATGAATTTTATTTTATCATGTTTTATTTTTTTATTTATTTATTAGAAATTTATGCTAAGTCCTGGTGTCTAACGCTTTTTTATATATACACCTACATTGAATGGGTCAACCACTTATTTTCTTAATTTTTGAAGATCTCAAAAAACTATAAATGTTATCTATCTCCCCTGTCTATTCTAAGTACTGTCCAAAGATGAAATTGGATTTTGATTATCACGCCCCACAGTGGCGCTACGACTCCTAATTCGCGTTTCGCTAATATTTACTCCCGTTTTTTTTATTGCAGATTCAAAATCTACACAAAATTGCACAGAAAAATGACCCATCACTGGAATTCGCGTCATTTGTGAAATATCGAATTTTTGAAAATATTCAATCGCCACATGTGATACATGATTTTAGGGTATTTTTTACGCCGAATCGCGTAGTGACGTTCATTTATCAACTACGCTTTGCTTTGAATGGGAAAAAAGAGGGGATGTGCAACTCTGGCCGTTTTTTGGTGATTTTCCAAGTTGGAATTATTAGTACCTACCATTGAATAAACAGCACTACATAGTCGGGGAGTATGTAGGCCGTATTGATAGTTATGAGAGTGCCTGCCTGTAATATCTGACGAGGTGGGATGTTGCGGGGCTAGTCTGCTTGGAGGACGAGGTCATGGCATATGAGGAAGTACCAATGGATCCGGAAATTGTGGAGGACGCATCCAGCTTGTGTAGCGTGGAGGTACCGGAGGAAGCTGGGGATGAACAGGTTTCGGCCCTCCTCCAGGAGTTAGTGGACTATTGAGACTGTTAATGCTTCACGCCACCCGCTAGCCCATAGAAAATTGAGCTGGGAGGTCCTATAAAATATTGCTGATCTCGACTTTTTCAGACAGCAATTGATGTGGTGCGACCAACCAACACCAACTGCTCCAAAACCCAGCTCATCGCTGAGTTCGCTACTGAACTGCATGTGTCAGTATGCGGTAAAGAACTCCGACACAGCTCTGAATTTCCCATTTCTTCCCAGTTGGTTGAATGCGCCTTAGAGGGCATTGGTGCCCGTCACTACCGCCATTTTCACGCCGTTCGGGTGGCTAAATCAGCCCCCTAAGCGAGGTGTTAAAGGGGTAGTAGGGGAATAGTGGGCACCCTTTGCCGTGCTTGTCTTGGTAAAAATTATAACCTGTATTACGTGGTGTAGCAGTGTCCCCGGACTCATGGTGGCTCCACTCTACGTCATGATGCGGTTGCCAATCAGATAGCAGGTGCTTTGTTATCCAGCGGTTGGGATGTTGAAAGAAAGAGACTATATCAGAGGCCGTGTGAGTGGGACAAGAAGCCAAAATCGTGTTGAATGTAGATTAATTTGTTAATATGCATGAAAATAGGTGATAGGGCTCGACAACCAAAACTTAGGCCCTAAATTGAACCCAATTGTTCTGTGCCCTAACTATTTCCAAAAATACGTGGCTGGTCAAATAAGTAAACTCATACACCAATTTTGTTGGTACATATTCAATAAACAACAAATTTTATTAATGAAATGACAGTGGAAACAATAATAATACAAATAGATTAATTTTAAATAGAATGGTGAGCTCGTAGAATTTATTATAGGTACTTAGATTATAGGGCTTAGATTAGTTTTAGTATTAATACAGTTATAAGGCTTGATCCAGTTAATATTTATGAAAATTCCTAGAATATAGCAGCCTCCACAGTTTATTATTATGTATAGTCTTTAGTCGTTACATTAATATTTAATTCTTAGTGCACTTTTCGTAGCTTTAGCTGTAGAATATTACGAACTGACCTCTTTTCTGGTTAAGTACCTTGAAACCCTGGCCAGGGTAGCGCTACCTCGTCTTCCGGGTGGCTCCGATATAATTTCAGGTGATGATTCGGATGAGAAGAGTGACAAATCGGGGATAGCTATGAATTCGTCGTAAAGAACGTGGTTTTACAGGAGAGACGAGGAGCATAGATTCAACTTCAGAAGACAGGACGACACTGAATCGGATATTGCGACGTCGAGCTTTGAAAGGTGCCGAGGCAGCGTGAGTTGGGAGACAGGAAGGTCCGAAGATGCGTGTGATAATTAAAGAAAACAGCGTCTATCAAGGCGTAAACGATAGGAACGTAAAAATAATATTTCCTAGAAAACCTCACTAATTTTGGAGTATGTACCTAACTCAAAAGAAGCATTAATTGGATTTTGAAAGTAAAGGAATTCAAAATTACGTAAAACTATTATTAGAAAATTAGTTGCGAAAAGGTCAGCTCTGTCGTGGCTTAATAACCCTGCAAAGGGTTAAACTCCTGACTTATAAGTAATTTGGTATTATTCATCCATTGCAGGCCGTCTTGTACCTATTCATCAGACTGCACCATTAAGAAATTATTTTCAATAATTTACCTTTGAAGTCAACCAAGAAAACAAATTTCTATAAACACAGAAACTAAACTGATAATGAAACTATCTAAACAATCTAATCTCATCACTTAACAATTTGGTTCCACGAGCTACTCGTAGATTGAAATGAGGAAAACAGCTACATTAGCAGAATATTACTCGAAAGAGTGTATCAGCCAAGAACAAGAACATTAAAAAATGTATCCAAAAATTTATGCTGAATAACATAATTAACTTCATATAATATATTAAAACTGAAAAAATGCTTAAAATCAAAAATCATCGTTTCAATTGCAAATTATAAGAAACGCTATAATTACAAAGAGTATACATTTGAACAATTTTTTTGCCATACAATTTATAGTTAAACATTTCTATGCACTCAATCTGCTCAGCTTGAACATCAATTAAGCACGATAATTCACAGAAATTTTCTTATACGCTCATGTTGCATCACATGTACCTTGTTTAATAATAATTGGGGACATGAAAACATCCATCCAAAGGATTTTTGGATGGTGCATGCTAAGGTGTAGCAACGAGTTTATAAAGTCCCTACGTTTCATCTGTTTATCGTACTTTTTAATTCGATATAACCCTGAAAGTGTATTTTGTAACCACCAAATGAAATTCCTAGATCTGCTTCTGTTATTTATGAGGAACAATGACTGTAAACTAATTATTGTAATCTTGGTAAGAGATTTTATATGGCTTTGAGAAAATAATATTCTTGGTATCAGGTTCTCGAAATTTATGCTTTTTTAAATGTAAAGTTTACATTTTGTTTATTATGTAAGCGTTTGGACGCTTACATATTTTCATAATTTAACTGGGCGAAATTCAGGTTGACAGGAAACTTTATTTAGTTACAGGAAAACTAGAGGCAAAAGGTTCACTGTGACCGAGATGGTATTGGCGTCGGCACGATAGTCTGAAGGCTTTGACTTTGATTACCACCTGAGACCCGCAGGGGACCCACCTGGGGGTTTTCTGCTCTTATTTAAGTTTTCTTATTTCTAGATAATATTTCCTGATCGGAACCATGACTAAATTAATTGTTATCATGCATTTCATGCTGTTACTTGTTTGAATCAGAAATCACGACAAATTTTTTTTGAGTAATCGATGCATTGCAGGGAATTTCTATTTCGTTTCATCAATCTCAATGATAACTTTTTTTAAACTAACCGAAGTCTTTTTTATCTCAACTTGACGTACGTTGAGAGGAAGAAACCCTAAATTTTCTAATTGATTTGTAACCCATTTTTTATTGTATTTCTATGATATACGATACCAAACTTAACCTTTTTCAGGGTTAATGAGAATTGACAAAATTTTCCCCAATTTTTACAAGCGTCTGAATTGTGAAAATCCTGGTTGTCAAAGAATTTTGGCTTTAGGTTTATGTTGCCAATAAAACCTTGTAAATTGCAAATAAATGTCTTTTCTTGACTCCGGTCTGTTGGCGAATTTTTCATTTTAGCGAATTCACGTAGAAAATAAACCTATTACAATGGCTCAAAAAAATTTAAAATCAAAAATTTCTTATTTGAAATCCGTTTTGAGACATTCTGTAATGAATGCTAGAGTTTAACGCTTTTTCATATACATAAATAAATAAATATGTGTATATAATATATATATATATATATATATATATATATATATATATATATATATATGTGTATATGTGTGTGTGTGTGTGTGTGTGTGTGTGTGTGTGTGTGTGTGTGTGTGTGTGTGTGTGTGTGTGTGTCCTTCCAGACGATAACTCTCCTTAAAATTGAGAAAATAATAATTCCGTTCTTGGGCCAAAAAATATAGCTTTTCATCTACGGGCATTTAAATCTAGCAAGCTACGCACTAAATAACTGATAAGAAGAATTATACTAAAGGTAAATCAATCTATGCTATTGGCGCTCCTAACTTTGATAGGCATCGTTTGATTCAGCAAGGGGCTGGTCGAACTTTTCAACGCAATAAAGGAGGGTATGAACACGTGATTCAAGCTTGTCCTGAAAAAAAAAAAAAAAAAAAAAAAAAAAAAAAAAAAAAAAAAAAAAAAAAAAAAAAATTGAGCCAAGGGTTGTGAGCTCTACCACAATGCTAAATGTTGCCCGAAAAACTTGGCCCGTACCCTGGATGTTGCTGAAGAAGAAGGCCCTCACAATTTACTAATGGTGAAGGTAATTCATCTTCTGATTTTTATGACGTGAATGTTAGTCATGTTGTCTTCAAAGGTATTGACAATGTAAGTGAGAACGATGAACACGCATGGTTTGGGCCAGTCATAGTCGGAACACTTGAAGTTATTTACCAACTTGATTTAGGGCAGCAACAAATGTGGTCCCACGGAATGAACTCATACTGTATTGAATTTTTAGCCTGTAGAACTCAAAAATAATTTTGATGTTCCATGAGAATGATTCTTTCCAGACCCCCGCCTTAGGTACAGTTGAAATTCCTTGTAGTTGCGAAATGAACAAGATGTTACCTACCATTTCATTCGTTGTTGCTGATGTCAAAAAGGATGTGCCTCATTTGGGGTTTTCCACCATACAGCAACTCGGGATTATCAAAAGGGTTGCCCCTGTTAGCGATGTTTTCGACCATACAGAGAGCTTTTGTCCAGAGTTGAATGACCTGTTTATAGACCTTGGAAAGATTCCCGGTACTTTACCCTTCCAAGTCAAACCTGACCCTGCCTCAGTGAAATTATCATTTTCATACCTTTCGGAGGAGTCCGTCATCACTAGCAACCGCCACTTGCTACTCGTACCTTTTCCCGTCACTGACCCCTATATATATAGAGTGAAAGACCGACTGACTGCCTTCAGTAATATTTCGGCCGCCTGATGATGATGTCTTTACATATCGAAAGCGCTCGCCTCCGGTACTCGACTTGCTAGTTATGACGGACTCATCCGAAAGGTATGTAAATGATATTTTTACTATTACTATTAGCGGAAATGACCATTTACATTTACCTAATACGTACCCCTGTTGTTTAACCCCACAGGCATGTCACAGGGGTGGGAGTAACTTCATCATAAAAATTATAGGAAGCAGTCAAACATACTGAGTTGCTTAAGCCAAATAATAAACTGGACCTATTTTCAGGAGTTGTAAAATACCTCATCCAATTTATTCCTCTGTTATTTTTAGTAGTTTATCCTTTATGACTGTTGACAAAATTTCACCCTTGTCGTCTCCCCTGCTGAACTCTTTTTAGGATGTTGCTTGAAAGAAAAACTTCCTATTACGAAACCTGTACTAGGAATTAATGTGCCGCCTAAAACGGAAGTCTAAGAAATACTTTAGAAAACTCTAGGCCGTGCAGCTCTGAGTTACGACCGGGGAACCACGAACCTTTTTCCTCTGCATGAAAGAAATAGGGTGGAGGTAGAACAGAAAAAAATATTGCTGCAGTTGCCATGCAGCAATTGGAACCCCCTGACCCTTTCTGCTCAAGACATGAGAACGAGAAGTATTGAGAAGGAACAAGCAGCACTGTCGGCTTCGTCAGACCAAATGCTAGCTATATTCTGCCGCTGCATAAGGTGAAGGAGTGAAGCTAACTTCTGAAATTCCCGATGCTCATCTGCCAGCGAATCGATCTTATGTAGAAGAGGAGATCTCCAACTAACGTGAAGCCTGGGGAACAATTTTGAGGGAAAGATAGAGAGATTGATTGATTGATTGATTGATTGATGAGTTTATTTAACCAACCAGGGAGGGATTAGGACCATATGGTCCTCTCTTCCATCCCCCCCTGGAAACATAAACATATGTTGTCTCTAGAGAGAGAGAGAGAGAGAGAGAGAGAGAGAGAGAGAATTTCGCCTCCAGTTTTGTGGTAACGTTGATTCTATGTTGTCGGGTTGCTGTGGTTATCGAGGAGAAAGCTCGAAGAAAATCCAAGAGTTGTGTTCAAATTCTATGATATGTCAATATCGAATTCAGTTCTGAATAAAGTCTCTATTCCTTTGTACTTTAGTTGCTTTTAAATTGTTCAACGAAGAGCAAAAATTAAGTAAGAGTATTAAGTAAGAGTATTCTTCAATTTTTATCAATGAAAACTGATGTTCCATTAAAAAAAGGTACTAATATTATAGCATAAATACTCCAAATACCTCCGTAACGTACAAATGAAACCCTTCTGGTTGGAAATTTTACCGACGTGGTGTTCCGTTTTATTATCATCACTCCAATTGGAAAAAAATACTCTCAGAATCTCGAAAAATTACCGAATGTAGGTATTAGGGAATAGTCTAGATTGATTTGAATATTGTCTAGTTTACCTTGATGATGTATTGGTATATAGTTCTAGCTAAAATGAACACCTTGTCAGTCTGAGGAAAGTTTTAGATCGCCTCAGACAACCTAACCTCAAGAATCATGTCAGGGCATGTCCTTACAGATAAAGGTGTCAACCCAATAAAGAAAAGGTTAGAACAATTGGATAGGCTTACCATATTTTCGACCATCAGTAGTTGTCTGTTTCTGATTCTCCCAGCACTCACTACACAAACACTTCTTATGCATGATTTATTTATATATGCATACCAGAGTGATTATTTTTCACATTATATTTTTCTTGTTCACAATAATTTCTATCCACGATTCGCCTTCCCTCTGGTGTTCTCTATTTTTTGTCCAGCAGGGTTGACCGGAGACACTGTGCTTCATATGGATTTGCGAATGTTCTTATTTATAGTCTTCATCTTCCCGTTAAGGTGAACAGTCTCCCAGATATTGCTTCATGGAAGTTGTATGAACTCGTATTTGTCCTTCCTTAAAGCGATCATGAATTTATGCCTACCTCTAGGTCCGTCTTCTTTAAATAGGCTATTATTTGTACCATGGAGAAAAACAAGGATACTTTATAATTCTTCCACAAAACTTATTTATTTTGAACAATATATGTGATGTATACTATTCTTGTTAATTTATTAAATTATTATGTCCTTTCATCCAATTTTTAAAGGGTTTTTTCGAATACTTGGGACATTTATAACTTATTTGTTAAACTGTAGCATATCGACAGTTGCTTCATAAGTTTCCTTATCATTCTATTCTGGTTTTTGTAACTGCCATTATTTTCTGGCCTTCCATCTATTTATTTTAACACAGAATGTGTTTTAGCCATGGACTAACTAGCCGAAAATGGAACGCGGGATGGTAACGAAATGTGTGACGGATGATTTTCACGTACAACCGAGTCGTTGCTAGGGAAATGGTACTTCGTCGTTTTTCATCCCACAAAATTCGTTGACCATTCGTTCAAAAGCTCTCGATTTATCCAACAATATTATGTTAACTACTGCGAAGTGCGTGTCCAACAAACTGAGTTATGAGCATGGTTATATAAATAATTGTTTACACACAGGTGATGATTCTCAATAATTGATATTGTGAACATGATTGCAACCGCTTGTTAATTTCTGATGATTTCATTGAGCTTGTGTTTCGATGATTTGATTCATAGCAGGTGATCTGAGTATTACGAAAACGGTTTGATTTGTGAAGCGGAGGTTAAATAATTTGAATAGGTAATTTCTATACTTTACACTCTAGGAAGCTGTAATTTCGTTTGTAGCCTCTTTAGGACATTTACTTGACGATGCTCAGGGTCCGGATCAGATGTGTGGCTCTTAAAGCTAATTTCTATGCTTTACACTCTAGGAAGCTGTAATTTCGTATGTAGCCTCTTTAGGACATTTACTTGACGATGCTCAGGGTCCGGATCAGATGTGTGGCTCTTAAAGCTAATTTCTATGCTTTACACTCTAGGAAGCTGTAATTTCGTATGTAGCCTCTTTAGGACATTTACTTGACGATGTCCAGGGTCCGGATCAGATGAGTGGCTTTTGAAGCTAATTTCTATACTTTACACTCTAGGAAGCTGTAATTTCGTATGTAGCCTCTTTAGGACATTTACTTGATAAATCGCTCTTGATTTATCACGAACTTATTTCGTATTTTTTTTCGTAGTTTCATACTATAACTATATAAATTGATGTTATAAATGAATAGTAAACAATGACGCTTGTTTGGTTGTCACTTGGTTGCGCGACAACGCAAACACATTCTGTGTTTCAATAATTTCGTCCGAAGTATGTAAATAGAGGTAACCGGGGGTCCAGGGGGCTTGCCCCCTGGCGAGGCGCGGAGCGCCGAGTTTTTAATTTTGATTTATCTAAAGTTATCTTGGCCATCCACTAAATTTTCTATCGTGTTTGGCTTATACAATTTCTTGCTTTGACGTTTGAGAAAGCACTTCTTCCTTGCATCTGCAACTTGGGCCACCACCACATGTCAGTTGGGTTGCTTAACTGCCTAAATCCTATTTCTGGCTACTGGACAGCACAGTTCGAGACTTCTCCCATCACATTGGATAGCTCTCACTACTGGCTGATTGTGGATGACACCAATTTTGGAGAAAAGAAACTGGACCTTCGGCTTTGGGACCTGGACCTCCCACTTTGGACATCACATTCAAGAGACTTCAGAACCCAGATAAGCCTTTAGGGATTATACCTATCTACATCCATATCGATCAGATCAATTATAAGTACCAGGCATCTGTCCATATATCTAATTCAGAGTAGGTACTTTTTAGTTTCAAGTGGCTACTTTATGATAAGTACACACATAGATGGAAGTTTTAGCTCTCAAGAGCAATATAATATTTTAAGCTCTCAAGAGCATCATTATACCTACAGAACCACTCTACTGTTTTCCACTTGTTACTATATTACTATTTGGTTAATAAACTGAGTTGTATAGAGGTTTCCTCAAGTAACAATGCCCATCATTCTAGCACTACCCTGCACCACCTGGCACTTATCTTATCATATATGCAGTTGGCTATCTGTCTTAATACCTTTATATCTGTCTTTATATCTCCCTACTTATTTAGAAATTTTGTTGATTGTGTCCCCAAGCACATTCTCTTCGGGGAGGTCCTTCGAGCTATCGAAATACATAATTACATAGGTTTTCGTAGTACCCGAAGCTACCAAGCCACTTGCTAACAGCAATCTTAGAGTACCCTTTTCCCTTAATGAATTAAGTCACCGAACAATTCACTAATCGCCTTTAGAAAGGTGCAGTTACAAACAAACAAGGCCCCAAATATCTGGAATGCTTCAAGACGTTTAAGCATTTGCTAACAAGGGAGCCGATCTTAATATATCCTGACTTTTCTCAACTATTTATAGTGACTTATGATGCTAGTGACGTAGCATTAAGTGCCATCATGAGTCAAAACAGATAAGGCCAAGAATTATACCGGTGGTCTTGTGACATTCAATGATTAGGTAAAGAGATTTGCAACTTATTGAAAAAGAATTTCTAGAAATTTATTCTACCACAAAATCCTTTAGAAAACGTTTGTGAGGTAAAAGATTAACCTTATATACTGATCACAAACCACCATTACAATGGCTATATAAACACTAAAATGACCGAAATCAAAACTTTTCAGGTGGGGCCTCAAATTGCAGGAATTTCAATTCAGTATAAACTACAAACCTGGTAAAAGTATTCATGTTGCTGACGCCCTTTGCAGAATCGAGCTTAACACAAATGATATCTCACCTTCTCTAGTACACGATGATGCTGATGACATAGTTAATGATCTGCTACAAGCCGCTTATTGAAACCACGCCTCCGCATTGGATTCAGTAGCACCTCTAACTTAACCAACTGACTACAATGATTCCTTCACCATAAACCCAGAACAATCTGCTAGACCATAATTGACTGAAACTGGCTTAATTCACTGACAATACACTCCATCGATTAAGGCAACGTATGTTATACCATACCTATTAATTGTGGCCCAATCAACCATAACACAAACCAAATAATAATTAAATAGGTAAATAATAACCCGAAATCCGTGAAAATTTTAAAGTTTTTGACTTTAAAATGCGAATTCTTGTTGAATGATCAATTGGCAATGTTGAAGGAGACCGAATTAATTTTGTTACAGAATTCATTCAACCCAATATCAAATACCCCTTATTCTTCAAAGACGATAATTTCAAAAGAATAAAACAATCTCAAAAGTAATGATGAAGAAAGTCTAAGAATCCTAAATTAAATCAAGACAATGTTAGGATACTCTAGGAAAAATGCGACCATAGAGAACTTAACGAAGCATATTATGAAAAAATTAAAATATTTTACTTTTGGCCAAAACAGAAACAGAACATACAGGAGTTCAATAATCAGAGTGAGACAAGCCGAAATAGTAAAAGTGTTAGGACACCAATCGAACCTACATGCAACCTCACTCCTACTCCTACTAGACCTTTTGAACAGTTACATGTCGACAAAATTGAGCCAAATTGAAGTTAAATTTCTGACTATTATAGATACTTTCTCGAAGTATGCTTCAAAATACTTACTGTCACCTGGAAATTCACAGGTTGCTAAAACTCTAGTTAAATTCTTCACACACCGCGCAGAACTGAAATGTTACGTTTACCAATGCCACAGAATTTAACTCAAGCCTAGTTAAGGAATGCCTAGTCCTACACAAAACTGAAATTAAATTTATATGCTCTCAACATTCGGATTCTAATGGACCAATCGAGAGGCTTCATTTCACACTTGTGGAACAGTTTAGATTGCTTTATAACCGCGAGAAGTTTTCTACTAATTCAGTAAACACCAAAGTCGATTATGCTCTTCAATCGCCTACAATAACTCTCTCCATTTTGGAACGAAGTTTACCCCTTTTAAAATTCTACACGGCCATATCAATAGCTACCCCCCCTTTAAACTTAATCTAGAAAAGGGATAATTAGTGATTATGCTAAACGCTAGCCTAAACGCTAATTACGATTTTAAATTTGATTTTCTCTCACTGATAACTCTGAATTCGATTTTTCATCTCAAAAAAGAAAACAACAAGTATTTATTTGTAAAAAATGTTGAATTTTATATTCTAAATTTTGTTTTTCTAAAGAAGCCCCAGTACCTGGGGAGAACGGTTGGAGAATAATAAAAACCAATTCAAGGACAGAAAGGCCTTTTTTGTAAAGTCTTGTTATAATTTAAACTGCTAAATAAAGAAAATTTGCATTATGTGAAATGATCTAAGGATAAGATGAAAGTTCTATACTCAGAAATACATGATAACAGTTCACAAATCACAGGAAACGTAACGATCCAACAAAATCAGAATCGCGAAGAAATTTCTGGAAACTCTTCAGCCGTCTATGTCAAAAACAAACAATTTCAGAGGAATACAAAAAACAAATATAATAACGAGGATGTAGCCTCGAAAATAACCCCCAAGCATCAAAATACCCAACGGAAGATCCACGCCCACGTAAGAAACCCAAAGTACCTAACACATTTGAAAATTTATGCTGAAAAATGATCTTAAATTTCAATAATATTTGCTGAAAATTGATATAAACTTCAAAAAAGGGAAATATAAAAAATATATTCCGAATAGCAGAATATCATTTAGGATGAATTTATTTGCCATAAAGTTGGTGATTTAAAATTTATCTGCACAGAATTGCTCACATTTTAAAACAAGGTATCATAATATAATGATTTTTTACGAAAATTCATTAATAAGATCGTGCTGCATGACTGGCTTCTTTTCTCAATATTTCAATCCTTTAGTTTCCTTTTAGTGTTGATCGAAAGTTATGTTGAGTATTCCCAACTGGGTCCAATATGTGATGCTTCATAAAGTTTAGTCCTTACTACTTTTTTGTCCTAATTTAGGAGCAAACCTCAGGACGGCAAAGAATGGACAGACGGATTTTTTAAACATATATTATAATTCTTAAATGTCATTGGTTTTGTACATGGGGAAATTCAGTTGTATAATGTTTATGTTACTCAAGAACTGCCTGATTTATAATTACAATTGAGTCTCCTTTTGTTAATAATCGAGTTTGAAACGTTTTCTAATTTACGGGCGTACTATCAATACGATGGGAGTTACGGTAGGTGTTTCAATTTATGTCATACACTTTATTCTGGTAGGTATCTATGACTAAGTATGTAGTTATACTTGGATGTTATGAAACTGCAGGCGTTCATTATTTGCACGCAGCCCATAAAAGCTACATAATAACTTTTGTGTATTAATTTGCAGCATTTTTAAATATAACGTTTTATACCTAGTTAGGAAGAGACACATTTCTCTAATAGATGCTCCGTAGCACTTTTCGTGCTACTGCGATTAAGAGGGAACTTTAAAGAGCGGCCCTCGCTTTTAGCTAAAGAAATCAATTTTGGAAGCGAACTGATAAGAACGCTTTCTAGACGACAGCCCGTACAACTGAATACTAGGAACGGAAGAAATCCGGGGATATTAAAAGGGGTTCAGAAGAACGAGTTACTTTAAGAGAAGACTTGGAAGGGGAAAGAGCCGGAGGGAAGGCGCAAATTGAATGCTTAAGCTTTACCTGTAGTAGGTATTCCCTCGTCAAGATGGCAAAGAATTTCAAAGGAAGCGGGAGAAATAAGAACAGCAGGGAATCGAGGGTGGCATACGAATTAGTTTTTATTCAATAGGAAACTCCTGGTCCTTTTTGCGAGCAAATGGCATTTCAGGGGCTCCCCTCGTTCAGACTAATCGTGAGTAGGAGTTATGCCCCAGTAATTTCTCAATGGAATATTGGTTCGTCATCCGCACTCCAATTTTCATCATTCGTCCCCATTCTTGCATGGCTTTTGTGGGTTACAACGTGTGTGGGTAACTTGTGATACGTGGGACAAGTAAGGTGTACAATGGCGATTGAGGAGTAAATGCTAGAAAAACCTTATGTGAGAATTTTTTCGGGGCTTTGAATATGGTTTTAAAATTGATTGCACTTTATATATTAAACTTCTAAGCCATTCATTATTTGGCTCATCGGAATAATAATATTCAATTGTTTATGTTGTTTAGGGTTTTAATTGGGCCTCTGCTTCAATATCGTTATAAACAGCATGGTTCAAAGTTAATATTCGGAAGTAGATACACCCAGAAAAAAGTCAATTTCATACGGGGTGGAGGAATATTGGCTTTATTATCATACAATAGGTATTTTGAGGTCCATTGGAAACACAACATGTGTTCTTTTAGGTAATTGTAATTACGAGAAAAATATTATATTCAGTTCAGTTTAAGAATGTATCAAGATCCGTATCATAATTATATTAAAAATATCTAGAAGAGTAAATACTAGTGTTAGGAAGTTCGATAAAGAGTGGTTACCGAAGGTTATGCGCACTCTTCCTGTTTAGTTCTTCGAGCCGAGATAGAAGATTTATCATGAACCGCTAGTGAAGAGCAGTCTGCTGAATGTATAGACACTGAAGAAGAGACCGGGGAACTCATGGCACAGGATAGACATGACCTCGTTTGGAGGATGGATTCTTTAGGTAAAGGGTGGTAAAAAAATACGTCTCAGGATCTAGAAACAAAAGGGAGATCAAGATTATGCTGAACGGGAAGAGAATGATGAGATCAAAGAATATGATGAAAGTGATGAAGAAAGGATAAACGAAAAACAAGGACATATTGTACCTACCTCCCGCAATAAAGGTTTATTACACTGATGTTTCGCTTCGCGTTTGGGAATGTTTATTTAGTGGGATGACTGACAAGGCGGACGCCGCTGGCGAGCAGACGACGCTCCAGGACATTGTTGATCAAACTAAGCAAGAGTTATTGCAACATCGCATAACAACAAGAGCCTTCGCTGACCCCAACGTAAGTGATGCTTTTAATCATCTGTACTCTATTATAACTGACTTATGCGATTACCTCAATCAAGCTAACGATCATATTGTTAAATTAAATGAAAATCAAAAGGAAAAACAAAGGACATCGGAATTAACTCAACCCAACGTCCCTACATCCTACAGTACGGACGAAGACGAATTGTCTAGAGAAACTGACTGGATCTTAAAAAGGGCCCGCAAGAAGCGTAAGGCTCGGCGTTCTCCGGAGGTTGAATGGCTTACCAACACGACTAAGACTGACAAGGACGTAACCAAGGTAACCAAGGTAGAAACGATTAAGCCTAAAAAGGACCCTCCTCCACCACCCATAAATGTTGTAGGGCTAAAGAGCTACGCAGCCCTCAAAGATATGTTACTGAATATCCCTAGAGAGCAATACAAGGTCACTGCTCTCAATAATAACGTTTGGAAAATAAACGTAGATACAAGAACCAATTGGAAACTGATTACAGACAAACTACGTTCAGATAAAAAACAGTGGTACACATATCAAGACAAAGCAGACAGACCTATTAAGGTCATGGTTAGAGGATTACATGAAACATGTGAGAAAACTGACATTATTGGAGACCTTAAGGAGCAAGGTCTTGCCATCCTGGATGTTACCAACATTCTCAAGAAAGAGAAAAGGAAAAATGACAGTGGTGAAATTGTAACCATTCATAAACCTCTTCCTCTCTTTATGTTAATCTTCGACGAAAATGAGGATGTAAATAAAATCTATAGTATTAAGGCCATTCTCAACATAATTGTGAAGATTGAGCAGGTGAAAAAAACTTCTAAACTCATTCCCCAATGTAAGAATTGCCAGTCATACATGCATACCCAATCCTACTGCGGGAAGGAATCTGCTTGTGTGAAATGTGCTGGAAAGCATAAAACTTCTGAATGTACCCTGAACAAAGCGGACTCCCCCAAATGTGTCAACTGCAAAGGGAATCATCCAGCAAATTATCGAGGATGCGAGGTAGCTAAGGAGCTACAAAGAATGAGAAACAAAATTACTAAACCCCAACTGAAAGAACAGACCAAGCGTGATGCTTCAGTTGAGAGGAATTTTAATAGGCGGAAATCGCTTACTTCAACCATTACAGGAGCAACTACTTCAAAGGTTTCATATGCTACCGTTGCTAAAAAAGAGGTTAATGTGTCGAACACAGAAAAAATGCTGGCACAGATACTGGAAAGACTGGATGAACAAAAACATACCAATAAACAGTTATTTGAAAGAATAACTAAGCTAGAAAAAGGACTTACTAGCCATGGACTGATTTAATGGGACCGACTTTAAGAATAGCAACATGGAATGCGAACGGATCGCTAAATCACATTAAGGAAGTCGAATTATTTCTCCACTCCAACAAGATAGACATCTTACTTATTTCTGAAACCCATTTCACTCGGACGTCATACATCAAAATAAGAGGATACACGTGTTATCATACGTTACACCCAAGTAATAAAGCTAGAGGAGGTTCGGCAATTCTCATTAAAGCTAACATCACTCACCATGAAGAACCAAAAATCGAAGAGGAAAAAATGCAGGTAACTTCGGTCAAGGTACAACTCAATAATAAAAGCTTTAGTATAGCCGCAATATACTGTCCCCCCAGGTTTAACTTAAAGAAAGATGATTATACGGTCCTTCTTAAATCGCTTGGTAACAACTTTATAATAGGAGGTGACTACAATGCCAAAAATACCTTCTGGGGTTCGCGATTAACCACGGCTAAAGGTAAAGAGTTGTATGAAGTAGCAGCTTCTTTCAAGTGCGACTTCCTCTCAACTGGAAGGCCTACATACTGGCCCACGGATGCTAACAAAACCCCAGACCTAATAGACTTCTTTATAAGCAAAGGTATCTCAAGTGGTTACATAAATCTAGAGGACAGCGATGACCTACCCTCTGACCACTCGCCTGTCATAATAACAATCAGTGAAAAAGTAATCATTAGTGAAAATTCTCCGAGTTTATTCAATAGAAATACTTGCTGGTCCTGTTTCCGGCAGCAATTGGAAACATCGATCGACCTTAAAGTTCCTCTGAAAACCCCTAAACAACTGGAAGACGAACTCGACTTATTCATCAATAACATACAACAAGCAGCCTGGTTATGTACCCCAATAAACCAAAACTGTAACTATGACACTAATTCGAAATCATATCCGTTAGAAGTAAGGGATCTCCTGTGCGCCAAACGTAAAGCCAGAAGGAAATGGAAGAATAACAGAACCCCTGAAAACAAAACTATTCTTAATAGACTCGGTAACAAACTTAAATATCTTATTAGATCAATAGATAACCAATCAGTTGAACATTTTTTGAGTAACCTAACTGCAGAGAAAGACACCGAATACTCCCTCTACAAGGTAACCAAAAATATAAATAGACCTAAAGTTCATTCTCCTCCAATCAAAAAGGATGACGGGACATGGGCCAGAAGTAACCGAGAGAAAGCTCAACTTTTTGCAGATCATCTCTATGAAACTTTTCAACCTCTTCCAGTGCAGACACCTGAAGAAAACGCAACACTGATAGAAAAAACGGATGAGCTTGATATTCGGCCCGTTACGTTAAAAGAACTCAAAGATGAAATTAAGGGCAACATTAATCCTAAAAAGACCCCAGGCTATGACCTGATAACCGGTCGAATTGTGAAAGAGCTCCCTGAAAAGGCTATAACAAAACTACTTCATATCATCAACGCCACGTTCAGGTTACGACATGTACCTTCCCAGTGGAAAGTAGCGGAAGTCATAATGATCTCCAAACCAGGAAAATCACCAAATGAGAAGACGGGGTACCGACCCATATCCCTCCTCCCTGTCTTATCAAAACTGTTCGAAAAATTGTTGCTCAAACGGCTTAAACCAATTATTGAAGACAGAAAATTGATACCAGACCACCAATTCGGTTTCAGGCAACGCCACTCTACGCTAGATCAAGTTCATAGAATCACTAACATGATAGAAAAGGCTCTAGAAGGTAAAAAAATATGTGCCAGTATCTTCCTGGACGTGGCCCAGGCATTTGACAAGGTCTGGCACAAGGGACTTGAGTATAAACTGCACAGGGATCTCCCAAAACAGTTTTACTTACTCCTAAAATCCTACCTAGCGAACAGACACTTCAGGGTAAAGCAGGGTGACCAGTACTCTGTCTTGAAGCCTATAAAAGCAGGGGTACCGCAAGGCAGTGTCCTGGGCCCAGTACTTTACCTGCTGTACACACGAGATCTTCCACAACAGGAAAACACAACTGTAGCTACTTTTGCAGATGATACTGCCATCCTCTCTGTTGGAGATGACGCTGAAACTGCAACTCGCAATCTACAGACGTCCACTAACAAGGTTGTCAATTGGACCAAGATGTGGAGAATGAAACTAAATGAAACAAAGTCAGTGCATATCAACTTTACTAATAGAAAAATCATAGCCCCAGAAGTTGAGATCAACTCAAATAAAATTCCATACTCTGACACTGTAAAATACTTAGGGATGCACCTTGATTCCAAACTTAACTGGAAATATCACATTGAAAAAAAGAATCAGGAACTAAAAATCAAGTTCAGAAAGATGTACTGGTTGATGGGAAGGAATTCCCATCTCTCACTACACAATAAATTACTCATATACAAACAGATACTGCGCCCTATCTGGACCTATGGGATTCAGCTTTGGAGTTGTGCGAAAAAATCAAATATTAAAACAATCCAAACCCGACAAAATATAATACTGAGAAGTATAGTTCAGGCCCCCTGGTTCATGCGGAATGATGATATTCATCGAGACTTGAGGGTAGAAACGGTCACCGAAATTATCGCCAAATATGCAAGGAAGCACGAACATCGCCTCCACAAACACGAGAACCTGGAGATGCTCAACGTTTTAAACAACGAAGGAGAACTTCGGCGACTCAAGAGAAATAAACCTCTGGACCTAACTGTGCTGTGCAAATAGTGCAAGTGTAATCCAGTGTTCTTTTAACTGTACTTGATACAAGTATGGGCCAGGTTTTGCTGTAAACCTCCCCCCTTAGTGAGCCTAACATGAAATGTAATATTGCTAGATGAGATGTATATGTTTCAGTTGCAATAAATAAATCACGAAAAAAAAAAAAAAAAAAATATTGTACCTACACCCAACTACGCAGAGCTAACTTCTCAACTAAAGGTGGCTGTTCCAGCGAATTGGCCTCTACAGGGGTGTGGGATGTGAAGATGAAAAGAAACCTCAATCCTTTTTTCCCCCTGTAAGGGATTCTCAAACTTATTCCAAGTTCCAGCTTCAATCCGTTGTCACGGCACCCCTATTGAAACGGAAAATTTAAAATCGAGAAGCTCTGAGCACCCTAGGATCACTCAAATGCAGAATAATGAAGGAAAACGTATAGACTAGCTAAAATTATAAGACTAAGCGGTCAACAACATACCTTCAGGATCAGTAATACAAGAATAGCAGAAAAACATCATCCTTAATTAGATCAGCAAGAAGAATGGCAGCTGCCATACTTATTGATTTGACCATTTCTTTATATCGTTAATGCTTTGATTTTTTGTTTTATTAGGTTTAAACGGTTTTTTTCTTGAGTCTCTTGTTGTTATTGTTTCCCAAGTGGAAAGATGTTACTCAGTTTCATACTGATAGTTTGGTAAGAAATTTAGAGTTATTTTTTGGTTTTAGTCGTATTAATTTTTACTTTTGTTGTTGATTAATTGTATAGTCCATGTTCCTTCCCCAATTTCCACTTAACACAGAGTTAAGACAGGCTGGAATCCATTGTTTAAATCTGCGCAATAATTAAAACACGGAAGGGAATGTGGCAGATCGTTTTCCTTTTAAGAGTGCATATACTCGTATTTTCAGCTTTCAGGGATCGTCCTTTCTCGGGTGTACCTCTAACGCGTCAACTAAATTGCAGCTTCAGAAACACAGGAACAAAGACCTCTGATCCAACAAGTCGCAAGGTAGACGCACTCTCTCCGAATGAGTTGAGAAACGTCACACTCCTCCCCTTAAAAACATACTCAATTGACGTCATCATCAATCAAGTCAAGATAATTTTACGTGACCGAATCGCTCATGGAATTTCTTCATCGAAATTCATTCAGTTGTACTGATTGCAGAAGTGATCTCAGACAAACCAAGTATCTATGAAGTAGAATTTATCTCTTTTTTGCCGAAATTTATAATTTCCCATTCTCGGGGTCAACAATCGTCGCTTTTTTCTTCGAAAAAATTACTTGCAGACCACGATATGTGATTTTCGATAAGGATATGAGATCCGTATGCAGGTCAGGCACTAGTAAAGTGTCATTCATCTTGATTTTTGTATCTTCGATCAGGTGGATACTCACATTACGGATTCCTTAACATTCGTTGAACCACAACTAGCTAGGTTCAGATTTTCGGTCAATGATTTTTTCATTTCCGTAATTTGGTTCCATTTGAACACACATGGGGGTCCAGAGTCTAAACACCACGATTGCCTTTGCTTATATCGTTTAGATGTATTCAGCGAAAATTCGATATTGCATTATGACTGATGTTTAGGAACGTTCTTGGTTCTACACTGAAACTATTTATGACCCTTATTTTTGCACTTTAAGCAAACGACGCGATTTTCCCTTTCAGTTTCTGGTTTTATAAATTTCTTACTCTGATTGCGTTTAGTAATCAATGAATCAGTTCCGTCATTTGGTTCCGTCTTTCTCTTGCGACTTTCATTTTCTTCAAAAAAATGTTCTCGAGAACTTTGGGGATTTAGAGCTTTTCTTGGGTTCCGGTCGCTATTCGGAATTGTTGGAATGAGTTTGGAATGCTGTATAATAGAAGTATTGTCACAAGATCGTCCGGTATGACTATCTCCATTTCCTTTCATTTGTCAACCGTTTCGAAAAATATTCCTCATATCATTCTCGTCTTTCATTTTCTTTTGTAGGATTAGTTTTTCAGGAGCATGGCTTTTCTGGCTGGGCCTTGCGATGCGTAGATTTTGTGCAATTTATCTCACACTTCCTTCGAAGTGTTGCACTCCTTAATCTGTCGCAATTCTAATGGACTCATACCAAAATTATGCCAGGCACAGCTTTGCTGTCAGCAGTGTCCCATGAAGCATCTCCTCCAGCATCAGTCTTTTTGATCGTTCCATTGACATATCCCCAAAGATCGTTTTTGGTTGAGATGGCTTTCATCTAGATCTATCGAACTTATCTTTAGTCAATGATTCAATCCTTACGGTAGACATCATCTTCGAACTTCACTTAACTGATACTTTGAGAACAGCTCAAGAATTTCGCCTATCAACCAGCTTGTTGGAACCGATAACGTCTTGAGACTAACTTCGCAGAGTTCAGCAAAGTTATACAATGGATTTATTCCATCACAATTTTATAAGTTTTCCACTTGAAAACAAACTACACTCTAACTAATACACATGTTAGTTGTTGGAAGTGTAAAATCACGTTTTGCGTAATACTCACAGTATTCTAGTTCTTACACAAACTATTTTGATTTTCTGATTTTACAATATTCTAATCGTACCTATAACATATATATTATGTATTATATATCATCTATTCATTACACAAGTGATATTGTCCGAATCATTAGCGTTGTGGGGTGTTGGCTGGTGAAAATGGAGGGAAAAATCAATGGTAGGATAGATAGTTCTTATAAAGTTGGTCCAAAAATAAGAATATTCCTAAAAATCTGATAGAAATATATAAAAAAATAGATCGTTTGCCAAACTTATCGTACATCTATCGTCTTTTCAAGTTCCTTATATCAGAAATAGAATATTATCGGAAAATGGGATTTAAAAAAAAAAATATATATATATATATATATATATATATATATATATATATATATATATACACATATATAACCGTAATGTGTATTATTTGTTATATATATATCTAAAACAGTTCATACCGATAATCAAAATGTGAAAAGTGTGTTGAGAACAGTTATTTCAATCATGGGAGGAAGAGTGGTAGAAGCCTCCTTTCATTAAATTACGGGCATCGAAAGGCTTTCGACTTCACCTGAATGATACTTCAAAAACAATAGCAGGTATATCTTGTTCTTGTTTATCATGCATAAGTAATGCATGCCTCTGGTTGAATCGAATGGCGAATAAATACCGATTCATTTGTCATTCAAGAGACGTTTTGAAATTGATTTGCCTTTCCTTCAAGGTCTTATTGTTCAATGTCAACATTTCATATGATGGTGATGACAATTCTTCTAACTTCAAGACTACCTTCACAATTTACTTACCTACTGTTATGGTTAGCACTGAGTGAGAAACTCAGTTAGAAGGAAATTGTAGTTTAATGTACTTGAGAAACTGATAGTTCGCCCAATCACCCCTCATTTTGTCAGAACGATAGTGTATAAACAGCATGGCTTCATAAGAGGTCGTTCAGCAGTCACTAATTTGGGTGAATATGCTGCTTTTATATCCTTCAGTTTCGAACTGGGGCGTCAGGTCCTCCTTATCAGCACTGATTTTGCAAAGGCGTTGAAAGAATTCAAATGCCATATCTTGGTATCTCTTGAAGGTCATTGGGGGTTTTGTAACATTTGGTGATTGTTTAGCTAGTTATCTTATGGTAAGCATCAGATGGGGAGATCTGATGCCATCATTAGAGATTCCTCAGGGTTCCCATCTCGGGCCTCTGCTATTCACCCTGATGAATAACCTCTCGGGTTCTTCGTGCCCCAGCTTTCTGTCTCCCCATCAAGCCAGTATCGTAACTTGTCACGAAGTCGACTTCTTTAACGTCTCCCAGCCTTAATTAAAATTCCTCTTATCAACACTCGAAATTTTTGCGCAAAGCTTTGATTTACCCGCCACCAATAACCCAATAGTAATTATACGCTAATTTTGACATGGATATGTCTTTGCTCTGGGGGGTCAACCAAAAATTTCAGTGTTTTTCACGTACAACCCAGCTGTTGCTAGGGGGATGGAACTTCCGCAGTTTTCATCGCACAGAAATCGTTCGCCACTCGTTGGAAAGCGATTGATTTATGTGATAAATGTTCACATCTCAAGCTACCAATTTCCCCCTCCTTACTTACCTGGCTACATTCCTAAACTAAGTTGATTGGACAATAAACAATTTTAATAAGCAGGTTACAATATTCTTAACGTAAAGCAATAGCATCATTTACTCCACTCCACATTTTCATCCTCTTGACAACAGTTGACTGTTAACAACAACTCATTGTAGTGGCTTCTCTCCACAGTTATTTTCAACATTTCTATAAGTAAACCGTTGTTTTGTTGGAATTAGTCGGGATGCGGCCCAGGGATTTGTTTAAAGTTAAAGGATTCGTTTACAACTCTCGAGGACAACCGTTATGAAATCCCCAATCAAAGACATATCCATGTAACATGGTATCTGCTTGTAAAGCAGATAGTGGAACTCGTTTACGAGTTGTTCCTGATTTGTCTAAGAAAGTAACATTTCTTATAATACGTGAAGGTTTCCTACGTTTCTTAAATGAAAAAAAAAAAACCAGGTGTGCTAAAGACCACACGGGAGAAGTTTTATTTACAAAAAAGTCCAGTCATGCAGCATGACCCCATGAGCGAATTTTTGAAGAATATTACCTTTTTTTACAACCAGCGAACGGCATTATTTCGATTTTTGACTGATTTTTCAACTTTGAAATTTTTGAAAACTTGATACATATTCTTATAGGAAATTTTACGCTGATTCCGAATATACCACATGTTAGTATGCTGAAAAAATTATTTCGCACGACAAATCGCAAAAAACAGGCTATTTTGAAATTTTTGACTACATTTTTGAAAATTTCAACCCGAAGATGTAATCCGATCAAGCTGGCCAACGAACTTGAACTTTCGTTTTGTACCCTTAACATTTTAAAATTTGTTTGAAGTTTCTAGCACAATTCTACGGACAGTTATCGTCTGGAATGACACATACATACATACATACATATATACATACATATATACATACATACATACATACATATATACATACATAAAAAAATGCGTTAAACTTCAGAATATGATTCAGAATAGCCTGAAACGGATTTCTGCATAATTTTTTTTCAAAAATTCACATTCTACAAATTTTGAGGCGAGAGCAATAGCTTAATTTTCTTCAAAAATTCGCTAAAAAAAGGCAAGCGAGAAGCTTGTAGTCAGAATCTTCACTAATGATCGATGTATCCACACAGCAATCGTTTATTGTTAATATTCCAAGTCTGCTATTTATAATATTATATATATATATATATATATATATATATATATATATATATATATATATATATATATATATATATATATATATATATATATATATATATATATATATATATATATATATATATTAATTGCTATGCAATTCTTAGGCCGACCCCCAATAATTTTTTTAAAATGTCCACTTTTTTTGTGTAACGTTTTTTGTCCCGAGATGGGAAGCGAGAGGTCGTGGGTTCGAATCCCGGCCAGGCCTGAAATCGAAGCCCCCCTGGCGGGGTCAAGGGGCGGAGCCCCTTGCGAGGCCCGAAGGGCCGAGTTATATATATATATATATATATATATATGGATCTTTTCTCTTTTCTACTGTGTAGAAAACGAGGATAATTTGCTATGCAATTCGTCTCACGAGAGAAAAAAAAAAAAAAAAAAAAATTTTCAGGCCTGGCCGGGATTCGAACCCACAACCTTCGTCTCACGAGGAAAAAAAAAAAAAAAATTTCAGGCCTGGCCGGGATTCGAACCCACAACCTTCGTCTCACGAGAAAAAAAAAGAAAAAAAAAATGTTCAGGCCTGGCCGGGATTCGAACCCACGACCTCTCGCTTCCCATCTCGGGACAAAAAACGTTACACAAAAAAAGTGGACATTTTAAAAAAATTATTGGGGGTCGGCCTAAGAATTGCATAGCAATTAATATATATATGTGGGAGCTGGAAAGTTTTGAAAGTACCTACCTATCTTCATCATAGATCTGGGAGTTTTGGGGACCAACCATTCCCTAACAACTTCATCATGGATTTGACGACTCCATGTATCGCTTTAACGTGAAAGGAGAAAAAGACAATGAAGCGGGAAGAGATCGGCGTGGGTTCGGGTGACTGGGTAGTTTTTGAGTGCGGTATCGTGTGTTTCTAAGTGCTTACTGCGTTACAAGATATATTAAGCTTATATATTATAAACTGTCAATTAAATCAAGAATAAAGGATTTGTATGGTTTTAGTTAGTTGCTAACTATGAGTGATCCACCGAACAATTATATTATAAACCCTAAATCAGAAGTGGGATAGAATTGTGACACCCAGAAGATGACGGACAATTCGGCCCTGATTTTGCAGCTGCAGTTGCAAAACCGCAACATGGAAACTCTTTTAAACCACTTCATCCTCCAACCCAACCGAAATCCTGTAGATTTGTTCCCATTTGATCCTGATGAGGAAGGAGCGGACCCGAATTCATGGATTGCTACTGCTGAAAGTTGTTTAACTGCAGACACACGACATGGCCCAGCCTTGAAGCTTTCGCTCATTAAAGCCTTGAAGGGAGAGGCACTTAGATGGTTTTCTAACAGTGTGGTAAGTCCTGATCTCACTTGGGAGACTTTCTGTACTGCTTTCTTAGCTCAATGGGGGAAAAATGAATACCCTTCCGCCGTTTCTTTTGAGGTCCTTGGGGCTCATCCTCAGGATAAAAATGAAAGCTACGTCACATATGCTACCAGGATGCTAAACAGGTTGACCTCGTCATGGAAGGGTCTTTCGCATGAACAAATTGCCATTTCTGTGCTGATGGGGCACCTTGCACAGAACAACCCTCATATCAAACGAGCTGCTTACAAGGAGGATTTAAATTCAAGAGACAAGTTTTTGAAAGAACTGCGTCTGCACACTCTCCCTAACAACAAGCGTTCTTTTGAACAGTCACAGGACTCTAATTCTAACCCCAAGAAACCTCGTTTTGCTGGAAATCAGCGTTCTAACTCGTCAAATATGTGCAAAATATGCAAGAAAACTGGCCACACTGAACAGGTGTGTTTTTTTCGTCAAAACACCTCTACCACAGTCGACAGCAAATCTGCTGGTTCTTCAAGGGATCAACCTCTCCCTAGGGCCCAGAGGGACACGTGCTTCAAGTGCCAAGGCAAAGGACACATGGCTTTCCAGTGCCCTCAGAAGGATGCTAGACTTGGAACAACCAATCAGAAAGACTATCAATTGCATGAGAAGAAGGTGGCCCTCTGTCAGGTCAACCCAGCAGGCGATCTAACACATAATGGTGAGTGCTTTTCATATAACTTTGACAGTGGTTCTGAATGTTCACTAATTGAGTACAATTTTTGCCATCATTTTCATGGTCAATCCTATAAAAGAGAAATCTTGTTGACTGGCCTTGGAGCATCTTCCATTAAATGTAGATCACAGATTGAGTGTAATGTAGTGATAGATGGGATAGATCTACTCATCATGTTTCATATAGTGCCCAATCATTCTATTACTTTCCCAATCATAGTTGGTAGGGAAATTCTGAAACCTGACTTGTTCATGTTGATCACTGATAGAAAATGTATACTTAAAATGGGAAACCCTAATGAGATGTTCTCAAGAAAAGAGGAGAATAATAAGCTGGTAAATGTAGTTAGTACAGATGTTGGTTATCAGGAAATGCCTGATTATGACATAGCGTTTTTCTCTGAATTTTGTGACCAATATCTTGGACTTGATGAGCTCAACTGTCTCGAGAAAATTGCACACATAGATACAGTAGATAATGGTGTTGAGTCAGGTCTGCCAATTCTAGACACTACTTTCGTGGGAAGTTTAATAAAAAATGATAAATTTGATGACATAGTGTCAGACGTTCCAAGAGAGTTCCATACTGATCTAATTGAAATACTTAGTAAATACTCCGATTATTTCATATCTGGTATCCCAAAAACCAGGATTACCTCTGGCTGTCTAGAAATCCGTCTAACTGAGCCAGGTCTGAGTATTTACCAAAGACCATACAAGTTGAGCCCGGCTCAACGAGAAATGGTACGTGAAAGAGTGGCTGAGCTCGAAGCTGCTAAAGTCATTCGTCCTAGTCAATCCCCCTTTGCAAGTCCTGTGTTGCTAGTTGCAAAAAAGTCAGGAGATTTTCGTATGGCAGTTGATTATCGAAGGTTGAATTCTATAACTGTGCCTGAGAGATTCCCCTTACCTTTGATAGATGACCAAATTGCCAGGTTACGGGGGGCAAAGTTTTTCTGTTCACTGGATATGGCAAGCGGTTTCCATCAGTTGCCACTTCACCCCAATTCAGTAGAAAAGACAGCGTTTATTACTCCGGATGGACATTATGAATTCCTAGCAACTCCATTTGGTTTGAGAAATGCGCCAAGTGCGTTCCAGCGATCAGTTATGACGGCCCTAGGTCCTATTGCTCACAGCTATGCTGTGGTCTTCATGGATGACATCTTGCTGATAGCAGAAACATGTGAGCAAGCACTGGCTAGGTTGGACGAGGTTTTGGGTATATTGACAACTGCCGGGTTTTCTCTTAATCTAAAGAAATGTTCCTTTGTTGTACGTAAAGTGACATATTTGGGGTATGAAGTGGAAAATGGGGAGATTCGTCCCAATAATCTGAAGGTTGAGGCTCTCACTAAACTGCAGCCCCCTCAGACTGTACGTTCGCTCCGATCTTTTATAGGGCTAGCTTCGTACTTTCGTTGTTTTATTCGAGATTTTTCAAAAATAATGGGTCCATTATATAAGCTCACTGCAGGTATGTCACCAACAAGCAAAATTGCAAATTGACAGCGGAACATGAAGAAGTCCGGCAGAAAATGATATCACTTCTGACCAGTTCTCCTGTCCTAATGATTTTTGATCCACGTCATCCTATTCAGCTACATTGTGATGCTTCATCAGATGGTTTTGGGTCGATGCTCTTGCATATTGTTGAGAAAAAGCCTAGGGTAGTTGCCTACTATAGCAAACGCACTACCCCCACTGAGTCAAATTATCATTCCTATGAGCTTGAGACTATTGCAGTCGTAAAGGCTATCCAACATTTCCACAGTTATTTACAGAATTATCACTTCACAGTAGTTACAGACTGTCGTTCACTAAAGGAGTCTCAGCTCAAACGTGACTTGGTTCCGCGGGTCCAAACTTGGTGGGCATTTTTGCAGGGTTATGATTTTGTGATGGAACATAGACCAGGAGCAAAGATGGAGCATGTAGATTTCCTCTCAAGGAATTTGGTAGAAGAAAAACCCATAGAAAATCAGGCTGAGGTTAGGGCCACACGAGGTGCTGTTCTCCCTAACCCTCCACCTCCATCAAAATCTGTGGTATCTAAAACTGATGAACAGGTAAATAAGTTCCGTCCTCATGGGCGTAAGAAGAAAGGTTTTAGAGCACTAAATGTGCATAACTTCCAGGATTCTCGAAAGCAAGTGAATATCACAACCTCAGTGTCCTCTGAATGGCTCCTGGCTGAACAGCAGCGAGATCCAGTGATAACAGATATTGTCTCAAAGCTAAAGGCTAATGAAATAGATGAGGAGGTTTGTGATTCTTACGAACTTCGTTCTGGAATTCTCTGTCGTAAGGTGCAGAGGAATGCCCGAACTCGGTGCCTCCCTATAGTTCCCCACTCCCTCCGTTGGTCAATCACTAACAACATCCACAACTCCATATTTCATTTAGGGTGGGAAAAAACTTTAGAGACTATGTATAACCACTACTGGTTTGAACACATGGCAAAATTTGTTCGTAGGTTTACTGATAATTGTGTAGTATGCAAAACTGCTAAACGTGATTCTGGTCCAACTCAAATGTCATTGCATCCAATACCCAAAGGCTCGGAACCATGGAAAACGGTTCATTTAGATATTTCGGGGAAGCTTAGCGGGAAAAAAGACACTCGAGATTATATTTTTGTGTTTATCGATGCTTTTACAAAGTACTGTCTTTTGTCCCTTACCCACAAGCTGGAAGCAGCCAACGCAGTAAAGGCATTGCGCTGTGTGATTTCTTTGTTTGGTCCAATGACTCGCCTCATTGTTGATCAAGGCAGGAGTTTCACTTCTCGTGATTTCCAAGAATTTTGTGCAAGTAACCAAATTGAACTCCATTTTATTGCAACTGGGGCAAGTAGGGCCAATGGTCAGGTTGAACGAGTGATGGGCACATTGAAAGATATGCTCACAGTTGCTGAAATGGATGAAAACCGGTCCTGGCAGGACGCGATAGGAGACATTCAACTTACATTGAACACGACCCCTCATAGGGTCACCAAAGTATCGCCTATGGAGCTAATGTTTGGTATGATATCACGACCGCGTGGTTTAGTCTCTGTGGGTGAGGATATTAGGTCTGAGACACCTTTAGATGTACAGAATATTAGGGAAAGAGCCTCTGCTGAGATTTTGAAGCAAGCTAACAACTCAAAACAGCGTTTCGATAAAAATAAAGCTAAGGTTGTCCCTTTTCAGGTGGGAGATCTGGTTTTTCTTAAACAAGAAGAAAGGAATCAACTAAAGCTAGATCCTAAGTACAAGGGACCAGTGAAAATTGCAAGAGTTTTGGACAATGACCGCTATGAACTCACAACTATTGATGGGAAAAGAACCTATAAATATGCGCATGACTGCCTCAGAAAAGCGCCCGCTGCTTCTGACATTAGACCTATGTCTGACAGTGAATGAAAGCTGAGAAAATTTTCTTTGAACTTTTTTCTAGAATATTTTCACAACATAACTCCAAAGTGACAATGAAAAGTTGTGTAGTTATAAAAAAAAAAAAAAAAAAAAAAAAAAAAAAAAAAAAAAAACCAATTTCGTATTGTTTATATTATTGTTTATTTTCATTTTAATGAACCACATTCATTTTTTGATGTTCGTACAATTTTTGTTAATTTTTTCAACTTCCTATTCATTCAAGTATTTCATTTCGTTTCATTCTTCTTGAATTCAGTGCCAAACACGTCTTTATATTTTTGTCATTTGATTAAATTATTCATGATTTGATATTAGTTATAAATTTGTTTTGATGTTTGCCCCTACGCCTCTGTATTCTTAGCTAAAAAAAAAAAAAAAAAAATAAAAAATAAATAAATAAATAAAAAAAAAAGAGAGAAAAAAAAAAGATTTTTGAGAGAAAATGCGTCCATGATTAAATGATAATCCAGTTCTTTAATTTTGCACACTGGTATATTGTCAGAAGAAAGAGAATTTCAAAACGAACTATATATTAGAGTGAAAGGAAGTAAAGGAAGAAAACTTTTCGTATGATGCTTAGATTGGAAACTTGAGTGTGATGCTCTGATTGGAAACTTGAGTGTGATGCTCAGATTGGAAACTTGAGTGTGAGGCTCAGATTGGAAACTTGAGTGTGATGCTCAGATTGGAAAGTTGAGTGTGATGCTCAAATTGGAAACCTGAGTGTGATGCTCAGATGGGAAACTTGAGTGTGAGGCTCAGAAAACACAACTTGGGTGTGATGCTCAGAAAAACAAAACCTGAGTGTGAGGTCCAGAAAACCATAAAACTGGGTGTGATGCTCAGCAAGCTTGGGTGTGATGCTCAGCCAGCTTGAGTGTGATGCTCACAAAAACAAAATCTGGGTGATACTCAGAAAAATGAAAACCTGGGTGTGATACCCAGCAAACTTGAGAGTGGTGCCCAGAGAAATTAAAAAAAACTGCCTGGATGAGATGCTTGGTTACAAAAATGTAGAAGAAAAAATGTAATATATAATAGATATTAATTTAATTAGAAGTTAAAAAAAAAAAAAAATTTAGTTTAAAAACCTGGGTGTGATGCTCAACAAATTTGTAAAGAAGTTGGTTACAGTGATGCGCTCAACTTTAACTCTCTTTGCTTGATTAGTTGATTAAGATGTTTTGTATGTCACTCATGCTTGTGGTGAAGATAGCTAGATAGCTTAGGAAATCTAATGAGTTCCATAGGAACCAATAACTGTTTTCAGAAACGGTTTTACAATCATCTTCTTGTATAATTGGCTGTGCCAAGCTTATCTAATTGTGAACCCCTATACTGCGGCTAGTTTTTTTTTCCTTTTCAGGACCACTGGGGCGCGGTCAGTGTCAGACTGGCCGTGTGGGAGCTGGAAAGTTTTGAAAGTACCTACCTATCTTCATCATAGATCTGGGAGTTTTGGGGACCAACCATTCCCTAACAACTTCATCATGGATTTGACGACTCCATGTATCGCTTTAACGTGAAAGGAGAAAAAGACAATGAAGCGGGAAGAGATCGGCGTGGGTTCGGGTGACTGGGTAGTTTTTGAGTGCGGTATCGTGTGTTTCTAAGTGCTTACTGCGTTACAAGATATATTAAGCTTATATATTATAAACTGTCAATTAAATCAAGAATAAAGGATTTGTATGGTTTTAGTTAGTTGCTAACTATGAGTGATTCACCGATGAATTATGTTATAAATTCTAAATATATATGTATATATATTTATACTGTCTGATACGTACCATATTAAGTTTCTTAATGCTCTTAATCTCAAATTATGTCATGTTTCAACTGACATATCTCTCTATAACGTAATAAATTATTGAACCTTTTGTAATTGGATCTATCCGGAAATAAATAAATAAATAATGTATTTATTTATTTTCATCAATATATATACTCGTATCCAACGCTGAAAAAGGATCAACATGATTTATCAAATCAGATTATTAGTAGGTATAAAGTCGGCTTATGCGAGTCAGAGACTCTTCAGTGGATTCGGCTCTTCATGTGGACCTGAAATCATGTTACTTTTTTTTGGAATGAGGAAAAAAAAATTACGAAATTACCAAATCATATAGTACCTAGCATTAAAACATAATATGATTTTACGAGTTATAAGATTCTGATATAGATATTTAGTCAATAATTGTTTGTAACTGGCATTAGTACCTAAATAGTATTGACATATTTACACGGTCTTGTTACACCTGTATTAGAATATTTCCTCCTCGAATAGCCTGCGGGTTGAGCCCTCCACTCGGGAATTTACAATCAAGTCGGCCAAACTACTAAATCACGTCGCCTGACACGGGCGGGGCTCCTGCTGAGCCCCCCACATTTTAATCATCACAGAAATTGTAATTACAGTTTGGATATAGCGACGGTGGGTTGGAAAGTTGAGTGAGAGGCTGGTTCTATTACAGGACTCCGTGAACGTGTTAAATATTTAGTCCTAAGAATGGTAGACCTGGTCTTGTGTTGAATTCATGACGAGACTGGATGAAATGGAGAGGAAAAAGCAAGAAAAACGAGAAAGTTAATTATGAGCTTCTTCATCTTGGATTCTGATATCATCTGAGGGATATTCGTCTTCATCCCTCGAACCCAGTTTCGCCCTCATTTCACGTCATCACGTCTTCCCATTCATTCATCTCTAAAAAAGTTAGGCACAATGTTTAGAATAACTTCTTCCAGAAGAATTTGGATTAATTTAATTTGAGAACACTGTTCAAGATTAGATGATCATTTCGAGAAGTCAAGTGGTGGCTGATTCATTGGTGTTCTGGCATATCAAGACAAGTTTAGGTGATGGTGAAATTGTGTGTGAAAAAGAAGTAATTTTCTTTATGATTACTTGATCAATTCAATCTGAAGTCTAATATTATAACAGATATAATTCTTCATCTATACGCTGAACTATGCTACCGACGATAGGAAATCAATCTGGCGAATGATGATTCTGCTGGATTAATAATAGGTAGCTGAAACATTGTTTTCAATTCGGGAGAAGAACAATTTTTTGTCTCCAAAATCAAAATTTTCACTTGCATTTTACGTTTTAGACGAATCTGAACAACTTTGGTTCCGTGTCTGTCTGTCTGTCTGTGTGTGTGTGTGTCTGTCGTGTGCCCGCGAATCCTTGTGACAAGCTGCATTCCCACAGTTTTCATCTGATTCGAATGAAATTTTCAGGGTGTAGACGGTTCAAATCTGAATTTCAAACTGATTGGAGCAGTTGCATTGATTCCTTTAATTACGAGTATTTGATTATTCAATGCAATGTAGTGCCCTAATGTTTATTGTCGAATTCACTAGAATTCAGTTGTATGCATAATTTGTTAACTGTTCTATTCTGTTGTTCTTAAAATATCAATCTATTATTATACCTATATGTATTAATTATCGTTTTTATGAATGTGTCGTTGTTTCAGTTATCATGTATGTGCTCTATCCTATTTATGCTATTATTGTAATTGAGCATGCCCGTGATAAATAAATAAATTAATGATAGTTGGTAGAAGATGATTTGATCATCCCATATCAATTTCAACATGATAGTATCAATGGGCATGCGCCATGTAAAATCCTTGTAACGACCCTAATTTACACAGTTTTTGTCCATTTTGATGAAATCGTCATTGAATGTGTGGGTTCGGCAGTGGATGGGTCCGTACAAATTTCATTGTTCTCATATCATCACTTCATTCCGCGCACGCGCAAAAGTAAATTACATCGAGTGTTATTTTAGTTGACCAACTATGACGTTTCACGCTACATCTTGATTTAATCTTTTCCGCTATATAATAATTTAATTCAAAACTTTTCAATGGTCTTTACATTCATGTAACGGAAACTTTTTCTAATTTCATGAATTTAAGCCGCCAATTAGCCTCAATCAGATGTGTCATATCATTAGTGGCATTGGACATCTCGCCAAAGGAGACACTGCATGGGGCACAATTGTAAGGGGAGCCACGTTGTCTCTATCAGTGAAAGGATTGCCATAATAGAATTCACTGACAGATCAAAGTAGGTTAAAAGCAATAACAACATCCTGTAGAGAAAGATATCGCCGCACTTAGCATAATATGGGAAAATTATTGATTATCACGTTGGAAGAAGAAGGAAACGTGTTTATCAGTAAGTAATGCATGCACTGAGTGACGTCCCTTTGAATAGATCGTATTTAATTTTGGTAAGAATAAAAAAAAGGAAAAAACGAAAATATCATGATACCTTGGAATTACCCCACCCTCCCACCATTGAACCCCCCCCTCCCCCCACCGACGGTAAATTTGAAACTCCCAAGGTTGCAAAACTAGACAGGCGCTGGCGGCGTAAAGATGGGATGCTGGCCAAAAGAAAGACAATACCGAGCCCACCGGCCTTTAACCAGAGCGTGAATGTAAGCACTTTTGACACCAGGTGGGAAGCCTAGCGCACACCAGAGCGAACTTCAAGATCTAACTCGAGCAGCCAGTAAGCCAGCCAAAGACTAAAGACGGTATCGACAGTGCGAAGCATGTGTCCCAAGGCATTCGGGGCGAGCAGCCTCGCACTGTTGATACCGGGTTCACGAGCCGTACCATGCGAGGCGAGGCAGGAGCTTATCGGTGAAATGACCGTGCTCAAAGGTGCCTATGGCCGAGCCATTCATAGCGTCGATACTGGTCCACATCTGCCTCGGGCCACACATGGGAATCGCCATGTTCACTGACTACCTTCGAGTCGGGTGGTTCGTGTGCTCACATCGAGCATGCGTGGTTACTAATTTAACCAACCGCATAAGCCCCATCCTGAGGCAAACGTCGCGAGGCATGGAAGGCAAGCTGCCTCACACTGTCGATACTAGGCTTAACCCATAGGTTACCTTTGGCAATAAGTACGTGTGAAGGAGGCGCGGCTTCTGCTGTGGCTTCAATGGAGCCTAGGTGGCACGAGATGCTCCACAAGTCGTGCGGCAATAGTGGCCACACCCATGAAGTAGACCCCAAGGTAACGCCAGACCTCCAACACTGAACGGGTGGGGATGGTTGTCTAACCTAAGACAAAGCACTCCTAATCCACCACCTTCACCTTATGTTGGCAGCCCGGCGGGACCAAGGAGACTGACCCACACTTAGAAGGGTTGACCACAAGACCACACATGGCTAGCTGCTCACCAAAGGCATTGAGAGCGATCTGTAAGCCCTCGTGGGTTTCAGCAAGTAAGACGACATCATCGGAAAAACCAATGCACCTACTCGTACAACAGGGGTGAGATCAAACCCTATTTCATCTGGCAGCTTACCTAAGGCTGTATCCACGACCAGGTTGAAGAGGAGTGGTGATAGAGAATCCCCCTGCCATACCTGTGCCAATGGCAACATCCCCTGACATCTCGCCTCCTGCCTCGAGGATTGTCAAGCAACATACTCAATTAAATGAGCAGTTGCCCCAACACCATGATGGCAATCAGTCAGGGTGAAATGGCTTACGGTTTCAAAGGCCTTAGCAACGTCCACAGAGGTACCCTTTCTTGATGGAAGCCAGTGAAATGACAGTTTGGAGAACTGTTAGGTTCTCCGCTCTGCCATCCGCTGGTTAAAATTCTCTCTGGACGTCTCCTATGACACCAACCACTTGGAACCAAGATGCCAGAATCTTTGAAAAGTGGTAGAAAACTACTGATGATATCGAAATATGAAATCTACTTCCTCCTTTCTTTGGGATGAAGATGGTTCGGGCACAATTCATAGCTTTCCGGGGTCTTCCTGATAGCAGTAACATGTTGAGAATGAGCAGTTTAACATTCTTTAGTGCTTTATTCCAGTGTCGGGTACCAATACCATCAGGTCCAGCAGACGTGGAGTTTTGACATCGCACTTATGTGCCTCGTCATGAAGCACCAGCGTGCACATAATGATGTGTAAGGAATCCCCAGAAGGCTGGGGGTACCATCGGCTCACCAGGGTTGTGGGTCGGAGCACTCAAGAGTGGCTCCCAAAATTCCACAAATTCCTGAGAGGGGGCAATACTTGTTCATGCTCAGCTCCCTCCAGTACCTCCGCAGCTACATGAGCCGGATGCTTCGTCCACAACCTCCGAACCCACTGGTATTCCCGCCTCCTTGCTTGCTTAGCTGCTCTGCGACCTCCATGGGACACCAAGACAGGAGGAATTCCTCCCTGATGCCCCGCCACGGTCGCCTCCCCAAACTGTGGGAAGATCCTCAGTACATAAGTCCGGACCTCTTCTTCCAATACATTAGGTCTCTTAATAACCCGCCTCGCCAGCTCCTGCAGGTAGGCACTCTCATAACCTTTAATACGGCCTAGCTGCTCCATGAGCCTCAACACTTCAGTCTCCAAGAAGACCGGAGGTCCCGGGGGAGGATTGCTGAATGGCGGGCTGCTGTCCCACGCCTGTAAGAGATGAGGGGAGAGGCCTGATGACTATTTGCGAGAATTGCTTCCTGGACAAGTTGCTTGTAGTGTGGCCTATAGTTTCTTCACTTATTGGGTCATGGAATGGGCTGAAACGGATTGAGTACAGTTTTTTTTCTCACGCTCCACAAAATAATGCAATGAAAGAAACAAAAAGCTTAACTAAAATACAGCAATGAACATACGAAAAAAAAAAAAAAAAAAAAATTATGCGGCCATGGTCTTTGTACCGGTCTGCGAGGGTGATAAACAAGTCTTAAAACATTTTTGCAGATAAGTAATTCTAGAAATAAATTTGGGTGGATTGATCCCGCTTGCAAAAATATTTTGATATGAAATAATCTGATTCTAGCTTAGGTAAATCTAAAACTACTTTTTCTAGAATTTAAAACCATTCCTCGAATCTCACACAAGTAATAATGTAGTTATTGAGAGAAATCAGTGCCAGTTGAATGCCCGTTGATGTGTATCTATAATAAGGGAAATGTACTCCGCTCTTGGTTTTTCTCTGGTCAAGTTTTCTCTTAAGGGGAAGACTTTCTGAGATTAGTACGGTTACATTTCAACAGCATTTATTTTGTACAGTTGTTGAACTCATCGTTGGCGACAAAACGTATTCCCTCCTCAGCTATCTTGCCTACTGGCTCTACTCGTGGATGTAAGTAAAGGTACCCCGGTTCGAATCAGTATTTCCATTTTTGTCGGGCTTCATGAACCGTCTCTTAGATTGATTTAGGTTATGAGGTGCACTGAGATTTCACGGTTATATTGACCTCGTCTATCGTTCGAGTTCTATTCATTGGCTATGTATAACAAAACAGTTCCTTCGACATTCCTCTCAGTATTACTCTCCGTCTTTACAGTTAGAATGTCTTCAAGAGGAATGCTCTTTATTACACTTGTCCCCACTCCACTTTCATTCTTCCGTTTTGCATATAACCCCCGCCTATACTTGATAGAATGTCGATAAAAGTGACACTTTTCTTCACAGTTCAAATGGTTCTACCTATTCAATCTTTACGTACAATCTTTCTTTGATTCATCGTTATCGCAACCGATTAGGGTCAATTTCGTAGTGATTCTGATTTTCAACTCTCACTTAACATGTTTATACTTGTGAATCTTACAAAACCTTCTCACGGATCTTTTGGTTTTATAAATCCTTGTCAATAAATTGCTGATATGCACCTGCATTTATCGTTTCTACAGTCGCTCTATGTAAGGTCAGCCAAGGCATCACTTTTACGTCAGCAACTCGCACTCGATCTTTGTCTTCAGTAATTCTTCAGTGGTTTTTAGTTGTTTTTGTTATTTAATCAAGAAAATACGATCTATCCCAAAGTTAACCATTCTCCCAAATTGATGTAATTTACCTACTAAAAATTCGATACTTGAGAGGTGACTATACACATGGGACTGCAGCTGCTGCATGAGGCTGTGTTTGAATATATTTTCTCAATGGTGCTGCACAGATTTAATTTATCCTTTCTAATATTTCTTCATATACTCCAAGTGGATTAGGAACAGAACCGCCAACAGGCATATCAACAAATGCACCATTTCATGAAATGTTCTTGGCATCGGTGTCTCCAGAAGAGACGCAATGTCGAAGAGATGTGTTGCCTGTCCATTAATTATTTTGCTATCGGAGTTACATATTTTACAAGTACTCTTCTCACAAGAATCTATCCAAAAAATTATATACTATGGAACATTTATTCTGAAACCTCAATTTATTGCAACAAATATTTCAAATGTATACCTATGACATCCGGAACTGAACCTTATTATTTGCACTATACTTCGCTCTCCTGTATTATATCTTGGGTTCGGGGAGGCGTTGAAACCACCACTCCTCTCAAACCAAGCTGTATAAATAGGACAGGGAATCCCCATTATGTGCAGTCATTCATCTGACTTGAACGCCTTCTCATTTATCTGATCATTACACTACTGTTGACCCCAAAGCAGCCTACAGGAAGTTTAAAGGAGCCACCCTACCCTACCCGCCGACTCTCCCAGGGATTCTTTTCTGACGCAACCACCCAACCATTCACCCGTATTATATACCAGACCATCCACGATCCAGCACACCCAACGCTTCACTTTTGTGCAACTCTCTTCTTTGGACTGAGTATCTCCTTCCTGGAAGGACACCAGACTGCCTGTCGCGTCGTTGCCATCAAAGAATGTCCCTTCTCGCAGTTCGTCAACGAGTGAAATTCCAACAGATGACCCCATTCTAGGAAGAGGAGGAGTAGTGGACATTGTATCTTGGGTTTGGAGTGGGTTTAACACCCCGCAAATCTCGTGTATAAAAAGAGCAGGAGAGCCGAAATAAACTCACACAATCATCTGACTTGAACGCCTTCTCATAAACATGAACTCCAACATTACATTAATTATTTCAAGAACTACTGCTGGAGTCAGGCTGTCAGTAGAAGTTTTTGTAGTTAAATATTCATGAAATTGGTATTTACCTTTAGTGGCTGTTGTAGCATTCTTCTCAACGTGTTTGTAAACCACGTACTGAACGTCAGGTGTCCATCTCCCCATCACAACTCCTGGGCACGATGCGTTCGCTCTATTGAACATATCTAATGCCATCTATAACAGAAGAAATATTGCTTCGATTTAATTTGTGAATTTGCGAATATATTCAATATGAAATAACAATCAAAAATCAATTACTAATCAAGACGGCTCTCACATTATGCTCATTCGTAAATTTCGAGAATTTTATTGAATGTTTTGAGAATTAGAAATTTAAAATGATTTTGGTTTTTACTTTGTTTTGTAATTCGTCAACTATTTCTGTAGCAGTTCAAGAGCTTTTCGTCTATGGATGATTCCATCATATTTATGGCGCAAGTTTCCTTCAATTTGATTGTATATTTTCGGAATATACTACGACAATCATTATCTCTTTAATTTGGTGATAAAAAAAACTATGCTATCTTTCGTTTAAAGATTCAATGGCCGACAAAAATATCTGCGCAGTTTTTTTGTATCCATCACATCATTGTAGAATTGCCAGTACATCAGAGGTCGATTCTAAAGCTCATCCTAGAGATTTTTTTGGGTGGCACTTTACTATTTGACCTAAGAATCGAATTCTGCGCCCTTAAAAACCCCTGACAGTTAGTTTTTAGCTCTAATCTCCAAATTGTTTGGACAAAATCCCAATAAATAGTAAATGAAGGGACGTCTTCGATAGACGGCAGTACTGAGTTTTCCCCCCATGGCGTGTTTCAGATTTCTTTACTGTTTTGATACACTTTCTTGGAGATCTCTCAGCTGTTAGAATAAAATAATAAAGTCGAAATTGTCCATTTAGCATGATTGTCCCCGTTAATTTCTCTTCCAATGCGGTTAACGTATCATTCGATTTATAAATTATACAGATAAGTCTCATATCTGAGACGAGGCGATAACAAAGCATGCGACTCGTTTCGTTTGTCGCCTCGTGCACACTTTGGTCACTTCTGAGATGTCGAACGAGCCCATATTCCAACCATTTGTGAACCTGGCCACAGTGGAACGAATGACTTACCTCGCAGTACGAAAATAATGACATTTGAACTTGTATTAGGGGTGGTAATCGTGTTTAGATAACTTTGTTTTCGTTTAACGATTATTTTTCCTATAATTTATTCATTCTGATAATCGGCAATGAAAAATCATGCAGCTTTGTAATGTTGAGCAGCAATACAAGTAATAAGCTGTTCAATTTTCCATCTAGGAAATTAAAAAATACGGTTTTCCAAATACTACTCTATAGGACCAACACCGCCATTTCGGTTCTCACGTTCGGTTTGGACATGACTTGCATTTCACACGGTACTGTGGAATTTGACTTTAGTTACATAGTTACACCGTATGTTCGAAAACTTGAATCGTTTTACTTTCAGTTCTCAGATTAAGTAAATACCTAACTTTAAAGTTCCGATTTCAAACATATCGTTGGTTGTTAATCAGAAAACGTGAAGATGTGCTCCCCAAATTTTTGTTAAAAAACTTAGTTTGAAAAGTTTTTCGGTATAAAAAGTGCTCAATTCGTCCTCATACATTTGGAACGGAGTAGGGGTTAAACTTTTGGTGATATTCTTTTCGTTTTACTTCGTTTTCTGACGGTTTTTTACCCACATTTGTTTTTCCTGTAGAAATTCGGATTTTGAAAGTGTTATTGTCAACAAAAAACTAAGTGATTAACTGGCAACCAGATGGATGTCTCGACAACCTCACAATCAAATCGCCCGATTTGTCCACATTGCTCGGGGGAATACCTAGTCAAGATGAGGACTCGCTACTCATATTACCCGATCCCATCCCACAACCACTTCGACTCAGCGTCCACCATTTACGTTCAACGATCTTGAACCGGATGACGGAGTTCCTGAAGCTGTTCAAGACCTGTTCAGTGAAGGATTCGGTGCACCTTTACTGAATACGGAGGGACAGAATGACCAATATGGACATCTCAATGGCGTACTGCCATGAGACTCCAAGGTAAGCAGTACCACCTTCCACAAGGAGCAGTAGGGAGACAGTTTGTTTCGATATTAACAGAGGAGATCCAAGCAGTCGCAAGAGGTACAAGAAACTCAGAAAGAATTTTCATCCTATAATCAACATTACTGGAAAGAACAAGACTGGTCGAAAAGAGGGAGGACATCAGACGTCTTTTGCGAAAACGGATGGAACTCTGGGAGGCAGGAAAAGGCGAAGAGTTACTAGAAAAAGCAGAAAGATGCGACAGAAAGCAAAATGGACCTCGCCGGAAAGAGAATGAAGACCACGAAATTTGGATATTCACACGCTGGGTTATGCAAGGCAGACTTCAAGATGCGACCAGGTGGCTGAAAGAACGTTCCGGAGGGGGGGGGGGGGGGGGGGGTACTGAATCCATATGATTTGCTGGCAGACGGGAGCACAGTACTAGAGACGTTGAAGAAAAAACATCCTGCCCAGTTCCGTCCAGATCTAGGAACGTTTCAAACTAGGGAAACTCTTCTTCTATTGGTGGATGTGGACATTTCAGCAAGCCACATTGAGAAGGTGGCTCATAGCCTAAAGGGAACTAGGCATGCTGCCGGACCTAGTGGTACCAACGCAGCATGTTATTGCGATTCGGAGCACACAGTTCCCGTTTAAGGGAAGCTGTAGCTTTTCTGGTTCGAACACTTGCAAATGAAGTGGTTGAGTGGAATCAGATTAAAGCAATGCTGGCAAGAAGAGCAGTAGCCCTCAACAAATGCCCGGGAGTCAGGCCAATTGGAGTTGGTGAATTGCTCCAGAGAATTTGCGCAAAAACCATGGCATTTGTAACTGGCGATGATTTGAAGGAGTCCTGTGGGGCTGAACAGCTCTCTGCAGGTATAAAGGCTGGAATTGAGGAAGCGATCCATGCCGTAACTAGCATGTTCAATGAATACGAGACAGAGGGTTTGTTGCTTGTAGGCGCCTCGAACGCATTTAACACCACGAGTCGTCCGCTAGCCCTGTGGAACGCCCGTATTAGTGGCCCGGATGCTCTCGGTTTCTGTTCAACACATATCGAGGACACCCGTTGATTCTCTTCCGCCAGAGTGATGCATCTTTACTGAGCCAAGAAGGAACCACTCAGGGTGACCCTCTTGGCATGATGATGTATGCGGTAGGAACCCTACCGCTGTTAAAAAAATTGAAAAATTCCCAGTGGAGGCAAAATTGGTACGCCGACGGCTCGGCATGTTTTGGAAGGTTGAGCCATATCCGTTAGTGGTTTGATATATTACAAGTTGAGGGACCGAAATGGGGCTACTTCCCAGAACCAGAGAAAAACATTTTAGTAATCAAGGCCGGGCTTGAGGAACAAAGCAGAGCCCTGTTTAGAGAGCTCAACGTAAAAATAGTCCATTCACACAGGTTTCTCGGAGAGGTGATTGGTCCACTGGAGCAGAAAAAAGAGTATGTCCGTGCAAAAGTTCAAAAGTGGGGGGAATATACTGTAAAATTTGCTGGAGCTGCAGACAAAAGCCCGCAAGTAGTGCACGCAGCCTTCTCAAAATCTCTTCAGTTTGAATGGGCTTTCACTCAGAGAGTTGTTGAAGGGTGCACAGATGAATATAGCCCGCTTTGGGAGGAAATTCGTCCGCATTTAATGCCAGCTTTAGCAGGTCGAGAGATGAACGAAGTGGAAAGTAATCTCATGAGCTTACCTGCCCGGCTACGAGGGCTTGGAATATCAAATCCAACCGAATCACACCCAGCGTTTCACACATCTCAAAGATCTAGCCAACTTCTAAGTGCTTCAATTTTCTCCGGCAACCAACTGAACTTCAACGAGCACAATAACAATGTTTCATCAGTCCAGAGAGAAGAAAGGAAGGAAAGGGAAACATATCAAGGCCAACAGAGCATGGACCTCATTCTACAGCTACAGCCAAATCAGCAGAGAGTCATCAGGCGCGTTAGTGGATCCTCTCAGTGGCTCTCGGTTGTGCCCATCACTGCAGACGGGTTCGACTCGCGAGGAAAGTGCGGCCACTGGAATTGGAGGATGGGGCGGCCGTTCCTATGTTGGAGGAACATTGGTGATTGTTTTCAATTTCATGAACACCATCAAACCCAAAATGTTTTACATGTGTTAAAAAGATAGTAAGTAACCTGTTTTTAATGAAAAAAAAAAAAAAAAAATACATTCGATATCCTCATGGCTATTTACCAAAGACTCATAAGTTTGGTTCCATAATTTATCTTTTTCTATTGAAGTTGAATGTATATTTTTCGATTTTGTACCACTGTACGTCGCGTATTTTTTAGAAGATTTTATTCTCCAGATAGCAATGATCGGAATTTGATCAAATTCATAAGTAATTACATAAGAAATTTATCACATTATGAAAATCGATTAGCCAACTGTGACTTTTCCAATGTGAATCTTATATGTCATTCATACTCAATCGATCTAATCCCCACTGCTTAAGCTGTACACTTTTGTTAAGTCATATTGTTTCACCTAAAGGTGAGGGATATGTTTTATTATAAAGTATTTTACATTATTTCAAGACAACTCCCAAAGTATGAAAACAAAGAGATTGAGGTACATACGTTTAATTAATATCGTTTTCTAAATGTAGTTTACGTACGAAAAAAGCCTAAAAATGTTGTATAAACAATTGTATAAACAAGATTTAAGTGACGTCATTCAATATTTCTTCAAGAATACTGAATCTGGAGAGTCTTCAAACTTTCCAGATACAGTTGGGTACAGAAATTCAATTTAATATATAAATATTATTGTATTCGGATCAACTATGTGATCATACAGAAATTCACTATAATATATAAATATTATTTTATACGGATCTGCTATGTGTTCAGTGTATCTTACTTTGTTTATCTTTCTAACTTTACTCTTACAAGTCACACAACTTTTGTTGCGCGAAGTAAATTGTTTTGGAAGCCATCCGACCCGGTTATAGTTATTGCTCCTCACGAATTCATTTCAACATCTTTCATCCGGTTGACGTAGCACTATCCATTATGTGTATAGACCGCTCTATGAATGCCAACAACTAAACTACCTACGGGTGGCAAAGGGTTCTAATACGTGAGCTAATCCCAAAAGCCACCCGTCGTAATTGTCTCTGGACCAACGCTCCTAAGGACCAGTTCACGAGAAAATTTACCACTCAGGCCAAGCACTCTATTCTGCCGGATTCGGAAGGATACGTGCGTTTACTTTTCACTCCTTTTGCCCATCTCTTAACTGAAGATCCTTCTAAAAGCGTGAGTGTAGCAGAAAATTAGTTTAACCTTGGTTGATTTCACTGTTAGAATTCAAGGAACGGTACGATGATGGGTTAGGTGATAGGCTTTCACGATCAATTATTGTTTTTACTATTTATTCTAAACTTAAAAATGTAATATTTTTTCATATATGAAGATGATTAAAATAAATTAAGGAAGGACTTCAAAATTGAAATCACCGATCAGTGCTATCCACCGGCCAATTGATTTTAGCCTATTGGCTGGTCCTTAGTGGGTCAAGAGGGGGGGCCCCCACATTTCCGTTTGTTCAGGTAGTCTATTTGATCAGATAATAACTCCATGGCATTATGATTTAAAACTTGAAAGGAATTGAAGTTCAAGTACCTCTGATGATAAAGGTTTTTTTGATGAAAAAATCCAAACAACAAGGAACCGAGTTATTTATTACTTGTGTATGTTATTTTCAATATTTGTTTGATCCAAGTTATTCGCGAATTTTCATATTATTCAATATATGAAAATTATGGAAACTTTTCGGATAATATGATGCTTGGTAAATGTAATATTCTCGATCACTTGCAAATATTTATTTTGATAAATCAAGAGCTGAGGTGGAATAAAGGCTCTTCCCTTTTATTGAATACTAGCCGCTCCAGCTCGCTACGCTCGCTTCCACGTCCAGCCGGGGGGCAAGCCCCCCGGACCCCCCATTAAATTGCTCGCTTCGCTCGCAAAGTCTGGCATGTAGGGAATGGTAGGTCCCTAAGGGAAAGTTTAACGTGTGTAGGGGATGTTGCTCGCTTCGCTCGCTCGGTATGGCTGTATAATGTGTAGGAAAAACCCTGGACCCCCCCATTATAAAACTACGTGGAACCACGAAAAGTTTATTCGGGGATGTTGCTCGCTTCGCTCGCACGGTATTGCTGCATATGTATAGGGAAAAACCCGTATTTATTCCGTTGAAATGAGTCTTCGAGTCCCTTCAAGACTTATGTGGGTAGCCCTGCTCGCAAAAGATGTGTAGAAAAACACTCGTTGGAATCCGATGTATGCAGGGAATGTTGCTCGCCTCGCTCGCTCGGTATGGTGGATATTGAAGGGGTCTCGCCGTGGTTACAGAATGACCTCCGTAACATACACAAAGAGGCACATACTGTAAACACGGCGTGTCCCTTCTTGCCCTTCTGAAGAGACACGCCCATGGAAGCAGCAGGCCTGTAGCTGTTCCACGGAAATCTGGAACATATACATTAATGTGCGCACAAATATGGTTAAAAATAGCTGAAAATTGCAAAAAAAAAAAAAAAAAAAAAAAGGACGAAAAACGCAAATTTGTTATCCATGAAACTATACAACAATTCGCTGATGAGGTCATGCTGCACGACTCCTCTCAAATGTCGAACAATGAAGTAAATGAAGCCCACATGACTTCCATGGAAATCAGTACAAAGAAAAATACTATAAGAGGGCCTGTTTGTAAACAATGTTAGGAGATTTGCCTTCTGAAGCAAGTATATGCAAGTTCTGTGAGTTCGATACTCTTGAGCATGCAACATATAGCTGACCGTGTGAAAAGCAATCGGTCAGCAAGTGAATACCAGCAACAGAAAGGGATTGACCTTGTGCCTTGTTAATAGTCATGGCAAAACCAAGTTTTATAGGGAATTGAACTCTCTTGAATTGGAATGGAAAGTCATTTGGAATAGTGGGTATCCTTGGAATGAAAGCATCCTCGCCACAATGAGTTCCAGTCAAGATAGAAGCTTGAATGAGGTTTTTAGTCATGCCAGTTACGCGCAGTCGGGTGCCATTGCACAACCGTGGTGGATCCAAGTTGCGCATTAGTAAAATTGGTACACCTATTTTAAGGGTAATGGAGTGGGAGGGAATACCAGAGTGAGATAATGAGTTAAGAAACTCAGTGGGGTAAGCAGTAGATTCATCAGTATTGACCACTGCATCGAAAGAAGTATATGTAAATGGATCTCCTGGCAAAGAGTGGAGAATGCGAAGGTTGATGTCATCAACAATAGCGTTTGTTGGAGCTAAAATAGCTCTTTCCCGCAACCATGTACCGTCAACAGTTTGGAAGCGATTGACGATATCAGGGAAAACGCAATCTATCAACTCTTCTTCCGATTTAACTATGTGACCTACATTAGAGAGATCAATCAAACCTTTGGAGTCCACAGCTACCTTGCCATCTCCAATTTTCAACAAATCCGTAGAAAAGTGATCAGCTGGCGTACTGTGATCATGGAGATGAACTCTCATGTTTGTAGTCAAGTGAAATACTTCAATAGAACTCCACAGAACAGATGACTTCAGACAGGCATGTAGCTCATTAGCAGGGGTGCCTCTTACAATGATAGGAAGAGTTTGCCTGAAATCTCCAGCCAGTACAACAACTAATCCACCCATTATAGTTTCGTTATTTCGGATATCCCGCAAGGAGCGGTCTACAGCTTCAAATGCTAGCTTGTTGGACATTGTAGCTTCATCCCATACAATGAGCTTGCATTTCCTAAGCAAAGCTGCTGTAGCGCTCTGCTTGCTGATATTGCATATAGGTGTGTCCTGTTTCTCTAAGTCTATGGGCAAATGAAAAACAGAATGTGCAGTTCGCCCTCCACTAAGAAGGGTACCAGCGATTCCTGAGGAAGCAACAGCCAGAGCAATATCACCGTTACTTCGAACCCAAGCCAGTAAAAGGTTGAGCAGAAAAGATTTTCCAGTGCCTCCAGGAGCCTGAACAAAAATTAAAGCGGGGGTACTGGAATTGAGTTTTTCAATAACTGTATTGAAGATAATGTTTTGCTCAGGGCGTAGGGTCGTACGGTGGGACTCGACCTGGTCTAGTAGAGCTGAACGATCATAATCTTGCTCTCTTGCTAGAAGACTGTTAGTCTCATCTGAGCGATTCGGGGAACAAAGATTGAATTCTTGTAGTTTCTTCCCAGACATAGCCATAATACGATCTTCAATGTTAATTAAGGCTTCATTGTAACAATATTCATGAAAATCTTGAATTCGGTTTTTTAATGGAATATTTCTGTGGATAATATCCTCTGACATGTCATGTTTGTAGGTATGAAAAATCCCATCAGGATTAGAAAGACCACAAAATGACACCAAAATAGAGAAGAGTTGACGAATTTGGCTAGGAAGACGACAAAGAACTGCTTCATCCATGGTATCTTTCCAATGGTTGTCATCGGCCAAGAGGCCAAGAGCAAGGCAGGCATCTTGAAAGGAAGGATGTATTGTTCCTCTAACTGTTTTCAAAAAATCAAAAGAAGTAGGCCCAACTACGTGAAGTAGTAGTAATCGCAGACAGAAACATTCAAAGTTAGAGACATGGACAGTATAGATTCGACCAATAGCATCACCCTTTTTGATGTCAGGCCAACCATTTACAGATAAACCTTGTTTTCTGCGCTTCCAAACTTTATCCTCCCACCTATAGTACTGTGAAAGTTCACTATATCGCAAAGTTTTGGCAAAATCATCTTCCTGGCATAATTTGAAGAAAGCTGTTAGAGTGGTGTTTCGAGGATTAGCAACACGATCATGGAGAGTGGACGGAGTAAAATAAACCCTTTCACCATTTTCCAGGTGCACAGCAAGATGAGTAACAGAAGGATGTCGGCCATGAAGAGGAAAATGGAACAATCTCCAAGCAGCCTCATTACTGTTTACGTATCGTCCAGTAACATAACTTGAAACCTCATTAAGGGGATCGGATTTGCTACAATTCTGCAAGTTAATAACAGCTCGGTCGGAGCCTTTATTGATATATTTGCATATATATTTAATAGCTTTAACTGATGAGCAACATTCAACATTGATGTGAGCATTGAAAATTTTGCTCAACATTGGGGAGTATGGAACGACCCAGCTGTTGTCAAGAGTGAAATTACTACTGCTGACTTTCATGAACAAATTTTCAGTTTGACCACCATGAATGGGGTCACGACGCCTGTATAGTGGATACGAATCACGATCTGTGCGAGTTTCCTCTAAAAATGGCCGTGGATAGCGCTTTGTGCACTTGTTACCCTTCATGCAGGGTGATTTCGGGTTCAGTAGAGGACCACATGGACCGTGAATCATGTGTTTAAGAACAATGGATCTCAAGGAAGGATCATCCTCAGGATCAGGAATTTCAGCACTAATAATGCTATCAATTTGATGAGGGCGAAGTTTATCAACCAACCAGAGAAGTAAATGACAATGTGGCAGCCCACGTTTTTGCCATTCAATAGAATAGACAAAAGCAAAAACATCACCAAAAATTTTGCCTTTCGTGAGCAAATCAACGAATTTGTCGACCTTGAGTTTGAAAACTCTTGCAATGATGTCCTGACGCTCTGAAGACTTTTGATTTAGAAACAACGCTGATTTAATTTCAGGCCATTCAGGATTGCATGTGAATGTGATGAATAAATCAGCAGTCCCGTGCATTCTAGCGTAAGCAAGAGCATCCTGACTATACTCTGCCAAATATCTAGGACTGTTCACAAATGAAGATGGCAAAATAACCATCTTACCTAGATCAGTAGGGCTGACATGTGCTTCAGAAGAAATGGCGTCTTTTAAATGAATATAACTTTCCACTCGGAGGTCACGTTGGTGAGTGGAAATAAAACCCAACCGTTCACTTTCTACTTTGACATACATGTCAGTCAGGAACTTGTGAAAAAGAGTACCAAAGTGCAATATAACATTAGCATCGTTTTCTCTGGTCATCAAATGGAAGGCGTAGAAGTTAGTAGCAGAAACAGCATTTTTACGATCACCTGCTGTAAGAGGTAATGGGGACTTGTCGACAGGATTAACCATAGGAATGGTCCAAGAATAAGTTTCCTGCCCATTCCAGAAAATCAAAGGGTACTGAAGAGCATCATAGAAACGATTTCTCTCTGAAATTCGAATAAGACTGTCATCATGCTTCTTCAACAGGATATCACGACTGCTTGAAGGCTCACCTACGACAATAACAGCAATTTCCTCAGCTGTGGGGGCATTGAAGCAACGTGGATGCTCACCAGCAGGAGTGTGGTCACCTCTTATAATCACCCTATAATTGTTGCCATCTGGCACATCTTTCAGAGCAGCTTTAAATTTCCGAACAAGGGAATTAGAAGTATTTAACATTTGCTGCAAACCTTGGACAATAGTGTCATCAAGACCATCACTAATAGTCATCCGTCTGGTCTGTTGGGAATCCTCGCCATCCATAAAATAAATTTGAAGGAACTTGTGCTTTTCGGGGGGAGATGGAAGGAGTGATCCAATTGAATGATACACTTGCCCCTTGACAATAAAAGAGGGCTGAAATCCCTGATAGTGAACCTCCTCACCAGCCACAAAATAGGTCATTTGAAATGCCGTGTTGTACTTAATGGAATTTTGTCGGAACTTCTTACTTTTAGGAGTGTCACCGTAAAGCAAGGAATAGAGAGGCTCAGGAGGTGAAGGTACCAGTGGAAGAGAAACCTTACCCGAAGCACAGCACAAACCAGCTGATTCACCTTTAAATTTAAGTGCCTTGCAGAACATACACTCGTGAACCATGGTACCAATCAGTAATAAATTATGTATTCCATAATCTATGAGTGGATTATAAGAGAAAGCCATTCCTTTCAGTGAATTCCACGAACCCTTTGAACGCTGCAACCATCGCGTTCTTTCTTGCTCCCTACGATCCTAAAAGACACAAAAACAGCAAAAGTTTATAAAATAGTATCTAATAGCATTTAATAATAGAATTATTTCTCAGAATAAATAATTAAGTACATTTCTCGGCATAAATATCACTACTCACTTGGGTTTCCTCAGCCGTTTCTACTGCCCTACTGCTCCTATGCTGGGCAGCGTCATGACTCAAGTGTTGCTGAAAAGAGAAGAAAAATTCAATAAATCAATACAAACAGATCTGTGAAATCGATATTACTTTCGTGCATGGGCGTCATTTCAGCATTTTGATTAGGGGGGCGCAAGACTTCCAGACCCTAAACTGGATTATGACTAACCCCCCCCCCCCCCCCCCCCCCCCAAACGCTTAAGAATTTGTTAAGTACTGGATTTTTTTTACATCAATAACAGTGTGTTTTATAACTGTTAACAGTGTATGCTTTGTTTACATTAAAACATTTTAATAATTCAAGCGATTTATTGAAAAATTCAATAAATCAAGCGTCGCTGAAAAGAGAAGAAAAACCAGTTGAAGTGTACTGTATAAAAGTGTAGTATCTAATAGCATTTAACACTGTATAAAAGTGTAGTATCTAATAGCATTTAGTAACAGAATTATTATATAATTCTTATTATTATATAATTATATCACTACTCACCTGGGTTTCCTCAGCCGTTTCTACTGCCCTACTGCTCCTATGCTGGGCAGCGTCATGACTCAAGCGTTGCTGAAAAGAGAAGAAAAATTCAATAAATCAATACAAACAGATCTGTGAAATCGATATTACTTTCGTGCATGGGCGTCATTTCAGCATTTTGATTGGGGGGGCAAGACTTCCAGACCCTACACTGGATTATGACATTGTTGCTATTATTTTTTATATCATTTGTTCATTTTCGCTATTATTTTTTAAATCATATAATATTTTTTAAATCATATTATTATTGTATAATTCTTATTATTATATAATTATATCACTACTCACCTGGGTTTCCTCAGCCGTTTCTACTGCCCTACTGCTCCTATGCTGGGCAGCGTCATGACTCAAGCGTTGCTGAAAAGAGAAGAAAAATTCAATAAATCAATACAAACAGATCTGTGAAATCGATATTACTTTCGTGCATGGGCGTCATTTCAGCATTTTGATTGGGGGGGCAAGACTTCCAGACCCTAAACTGGATTATGCCATTGTTGCTATTATTTTTTATATCATTTGTTCATTTTCGCTATTATTTTTTAAATCATATAATATTTTTTAAATCATATTATTATTGTATAATTCTTATTATTATATAATTATATCACTACTCACCTGGGTTTCCTCAGCCGTTTCTACTGCCCTACTGCTCCTATGCTGGGCAGCGTCTTGACTCAAGCGATGCTGAAAAGAGAAGAAAAATTCAATAAATCAATACAAACAGATCTGTGAAATCGATATTACTTTCGTGCATGGGCGTCATTTCAGCATTTTGATTGGGGGGCAAGACTTCCAGACCCTAAACTGGATTATGACATTGTTGCTATTATTTTTTATATCATTTGTTCATTTTCGCTATTATTTTTTAAATCATATAATATTTTTTAAATCATATTATTATTGTATAATTCTTATTATTATATAATTATATCACTACTCACCTGGGTTTCCTCAGCCGTTTTTACTGCCTTACTGCTCCTATGCTGGGCAGCGTCATGACTCAAGCGTTGCTGAAAAGAGAAGAAAAATTCAATAAATCAATACAAACAGATCTGTGAAATCGATATTACTTTCGTGCATGGGCGTCATTTCAGCATTTTGATTGGGGGGGGGGGGGGGGGGGGGGGGGGGGGGCAAGACTTCCAGACCCTAAACTGGATTATGACTAACAACCCCCCCCCCCCCCTCCCCCCCAAACGCTTAAGAATTTGTTAAGTACTGGATTTTTTTTCACATTAATAACAGTGTGTTTTATAACTGTTAACAGTGTATGCTTTGTTTACATTAAAACATTTTAATAATTTGGTTTGTTTAAATGTTAACAATAAATAAGTAATATATTAAAAGTTGTATGTACAGCAATTTAGCTAACTTTTCAATTTTTTCGTTTGATATTTTAGGGCTAAGGCACAAGTACCTAATTCACCTATATTTTTATTAGTTTTCTTTTGAATTTTTTTTTTTTTTTTTTAAATATTGATAGTAGGCTTTATGTAAGTGAAAAACAAAGGTTAAAAGATAAGACAACATAAATAAAAAAACAGAGTTTCGCGTCTTCAAACAAATGGTCGCCCAACTGGTCCCTTTCAGGGTTTACAAAATTGTATAGTTCATAAAAAAGCGGAGTTCATGCTGAACAATTTCAGAAAAAATCTTCAAAAATGGTTCATTATTTAATTGTTTACAGCCACAAATTCATTGAAGAGAGTAGACGATTTATTAAAAATTTTGTTCAAAATTAATGGATCACTGTGTTTTTTGTTTTTTATAGGGGTTTTGAGAGTTGAGCTGAGCTGGAGGCGTGAAAGTTGGTTGCTAGGAATACAACTGTACTCCGACTGTCGAAAATGTACTGTCCTTAGACAATTTAAGTTTGAGAGAACGGATTGAAATTATATCATTTGTTCATTTTTGCTAGGTACAGGTAATGTAATGTAAATGTGCACGTACCTTCTTTTTTGGTGACTTGTTCGCCGAGAAAGAGAGATTCTTCTTTGGAGGCATTTTTTTTACTGAATGGCTCACTGGCAGTTCTCATGGGACTTTATGAACTCGGTAGAGGGGAGAATGCGTTGAATCTTCTCGTAAAACACGATAAACCGAAAGAAGGGGGTAATTACTTGTCGAAATGGGGAAAAACCCCAAGGATGAACTCAGTCGTGCATAATGGACTGAGGTCACAGAGGATTAGAAAGTACAACGCTGGGGACGGCTAATGTGGTGATTACTTAAAGAGGTAGCTAAATAGGTGCGGGGATTGTACAGGTACCTGGAGGTTGTTGAACGCTCGCCTCCACGTCCAGGAGGCTTCGCTCGCAAAGTGTGGTATGTAGAGATATTGCTCGCTTCGCTCGTGTGAGGAAGTTATACTGCCCACCCAACTTGGCAGAGGTTTTTTTCTGTCAGAAATTACTATCAAACGCGGTACATTATGTGGAACCACGAAAATATAGTTTTTAGAACATTTCAGTACTAACAGTACAGTCAGATCTTGAATGTTTGTACGTATTTGTTTTATTATTTGAAATGGCTCTCGCTTCGCTCGCAAGGTATTGCGTAGAAGTGCAAATGGGAACCCCCCTGTGAGGGTCCCTTCAGGTAAGCAACGTTGTGTAACGGCGGCCCGTGGTCGATTCCCTCGCAATTCCCCTCCCAATTTGACCTACTTTCTGTCACTTTTTTCGATATCCGACTTCGGATTCAGATTCGGCGGGATCAAAGCTGTATTTCGCCCGCGAAAACCGTTCCGAAAAACGTACCTTTATGGGGTATATTTTAATCGGAAAAAACCAAGTTTTTCGGCGGACTTTTCGAGAAAACGGGTCCGTACTCTCGCATGTTTTTAACGCATTTCCCGATACTTTTTTCGCGATCCGATCGCGCCGTCGTCTTCCTCGTAGGAAAACCTACGAAACCCGTATTTTTCCGAAATTGTCAACGGCCGTTTAGAGGGGTAGGGGAAGCGGGGAAGTCCAAAAAGCGCACATTAATTATTACTTCGACCCCCCTCCCGCCCTACGGCCCATGGTTCGGGTGGGATTAGAAAATTTTAAATTCGCTTATACACCCTATCGGAAAATCCCAAAAAGATCCCACCACTCGTAGACTCCCCCCACTCAGCCGTTTGGCCGTGCATAGGCACGACAGACAGACAGACGGAGTTTCATTCTTATTAATAACTAGCCGCTCCGGCTCGCTACGCTCGCCTCCACGTCCAGCAGGGGGGCAAGCCCCCCGGACCCCCCATTAAATTGCTCGCTTCGCTCGCAAAGTGTGGCATGTAGGGAATATTGCTCGCTTCGTTCGCAAAGTGTGGCATGTAGGGAATGTTGCTCGCTTCGCTCGCAAACGATAGATCCCTAAGGGTAGGTTTAACTTCTGTAAGGGATGCTGCTCGCTTCGCTCGCTTGAGGAAGTTATACTGCCCACCCAACTTGGCAGACGTTTTTTTCTGTTGGAAATTCTTACAAACAAATTAAATCTTATGAAACTACGTGGAACCACAAAAAGTTTATTCGGGGATGTTGCTCGCTTCGCTCGCAAGGTATTGCTGTATATTTGTAGGAAAAAATCCGAATTTATTCTGTTGACATGGCTCTCGCTTCGCTCGCAAAGTGTGGCATGTAGGGGATGTTGCTCGCTTTGCTCGCAAACGGTAGATCCCTAAGGGTAGGTTTAACGTGTGTAGGGGATGTTGCTCGCTTCGCTCGCAAACGGTAGATCTCTAAGGGTAGGTTTAACTTCTGTAGGGGATGCTGCTCGCTTCGCTCGCTTGAGGGAGTTATACTGCCCACCCAACTTGGCAGACGTTTTTTTCTGTTAGAAATTCTTACAAACAAATTAAATCTTATAAAACTACGTGGAACCACAAAAAGATTTTTCGGGGATGTTGCTCGCTTCGCTCGCAAGGTATACCTGTATATAGGTAGGAAAAAACCCGTATTTATTCTTTTGAAATAGGCCTGCAGGTAACATTGTGAAATACCTGACAAACCCCTTGACGTCTTCGTAGAGCCTTCTCGCGAACACGGCAAAATTAATTTCTGATGTTAAACGCTTCTTCTCGCTCGCAAAGTCTGGCATGTAGGATATGTTGCTCGCTTCGCTCGCAAAGTCTGGCATGTAGAAAATGTTGCTCGCTTCGCTCGCAAAGTATGGCATTTAGGGGATGTTGCTCGGTTCGCTCGTAAACGGTAGGTCTCTATGGGTAGGTTTAACTTCTGTAGGGGATGCTGCTCGCTTCGCTCACTTGAGGAAGTTATACAGCCCCCGGACCCCCCATTAAATTGCTCGCTTCGCTCGCAAAATGTGGCATGTAGGGTATTTTACTCGCTTTGCTCGCAAACGGTAGATCCCTAAGGGTAGGTTTAACTTCTGTAGGGGATGCTGCTCGCTACGCTCGCTTGAGGAAGTTATACTGCCCACCCAACTTGGCAGACGTTTTTTTCTGTTGGGGAATTCTTACTTACAAATTAAATCTTATAAAACTACGTGGAACCACGAAAAGTTTATTAGGGGATGTTGCTCGCTTCGCTCGCAAGTCCGTATTTATTCTGTAAGGGATGCTGCTCGCTTCGCTCGCTTGAAGAAGTTATACTGCCCACCCAACTTGGCAGACGTTTTTTTCTGTTGGAAATTCTTACAAACAAATTATTTCTTATAAAACTACGTGGAACCACGAAAAGTTTATTAGGGAATGTTGTACTGCCCACCCAACTTGGCAGACGTTTTTTTCAGTTGGGAATTCTTACAAACAAATTAAATCTTAGAAACTACGTGGAACCACGAAAAGTTTATTCGGGGATGTTGCTCGCTTCGCTCGCAAGGTATACCTGTATATGTGTAGGACAAAGTCCGTATTTATTATTTGAAATGGCTCTCGCTTCGCTCGCAAGGTATTGCGTAGAAGTGCAAATGGGAACCCCCCTGTGAGGGTCCCTTCAGGTAAGCAACGTTGTGTAACGGCGGCCCGTGGTCGATTCCCTCGCAATTCCCCTCCCAATTTGACCTACTTTCTGTCACTTTTTTCGATATCCGACTTCGGATTCAGATTCGGCGGGATCAAAGCTGTATTTCGCCCGCGAAAACCGTTCCGAAAAACGTACCTTTATGGGGTATATTTTAATCGGAAAAAACCAAGTTTTTCGGCGGACTTTTCGAGAAAACGGGTCCGTACTCTCGCATTTTTTTAACGCATTTCCCGATACTTTTTTCGCGATCCGATCGCGCCGTCGTCTTCCTCGTAGGAAAACCTACGAAACCCGTATTTTTCCGGAATTGTCAACGGCCGTTTAGAGGGGTAGGGGAAGCGGGGAAGTGGAAAAAGCGCACATTAATTATTACTTCGACCCCCCTCCCGCCCTACGGCCCATGGTTCGGGTGGGATTAGAAAATTTTAAATTCGCTTATACACCCTATCGGAAAATCCCAAAAAGATCCCCCCACTCGTAGACTCCCCCCACTCAGCCGTTTGGCCGTGCATAGGCACGAGCGACAGACAGACAGACGGAGTTTCATTCTTATTAATAACTAGCCGCTCCGGCTCGCTACGCTCGCCTCCACGTCCAGCCGGGGGGCAAGCCCCCCGGACCCCCCATTAAATTGCTCGCTTCGCTCGCAAAGTGTGGCATGTAGGGAATATTGCTCGCTTCGCTCGCAAAGTGTGGCATGTAGGAAATGTTGCTCGCTTCGCTCGCAAAGTGTGGTATGTAGGGAATGTTGCTCGGTTCGCTCGCAAACGGTAGATCTCTAAGGGTAGGTTTAACTTCTGTAGGGGATGCTGCTCGATTCGCTCGCAAACGGTAGATCTCTAAGGGTAGGCTTAACTTCTGTAGGGGATGCTGCTCGCTTCGCTCGCTTGAGGAAGTTATACTGCCCACCCAACTTGGCAGACGTTTTTTTCAGTTGGGAATTATTACAAACAAATTAAATCTTATAAAACTACGTGGAACCACGAAAAGTTTATTCGGGGATGTTGCTCACTTCGCTCGCAAGGTATACCTGTATATGTGTAGGACAAAGTCCGTATTTATTATTTGAAATGGCTCTCGCTTCGCTCGCAAGGTAGGTACCTATGTAGGCATACCTGCTCGCCTCGCAATGTTGTGACATCGAACCCTTCACGTCAATTCTTGAGCCTTCTCTCGTCCACGGCAGAATCATTTTAATTACTTTGCTCGCTTCTGCTCGCAATTTGACCGAGTTCTCGTCACTTTTTTCGATATCCGATTTCGGATTCAGATTCGGCGGACCCAAAGCTGTGGCATGTAGGGAATGTTGCTCGCTTTGCTCGCAAACGGTAGGTCCCTAAGGGTAGGTTCAACATGTGTAGGGGATGTTGCTCGCTTCGCTCGCAAACGTTAGATCTCTAAGGGTAGGTTTAACTTCTGTAGGGGATGCTGCTCGCTTCGCTCGCTTGAGGGAGTTATACTGCCCACCCAACTTGGCAGACGTTTTTTTCAGTTGGGAATTCTTACAAACAAATTAAATCTTATAAAACTACGTGGAACCAGGAAAAGTTTATTAGGGGATGTTGCTCGGTTCGCTCGTAAACGGTAGGTCTCTATGGGTAGGTTTAACTTCTGTAGGGGATGCTGCTCGCTTCGCTCACTTGAGGAAGTTATACTGCCCCCGGACCCCCCATTAAATTGCTCGCTTCGCTCGCAAAATGTGGCATGTAGGGAATTTTACTCGCTTTGCTCGCAAACGGTAGATCCCTAAGGGTAGGTTTAACTTCTGTAGGGGATGCTGCTCGCTACGCTCGCTTGAGGAAGTTATACTGCCCACCCAACTTGGCAGACGTTTTTTTCTGTTGGGGAATTCTTACTTACAAATTAAATCTTATAAAACTACGTGGAACCACGAAAAGTTTATTAGGGGATGTTGCTCGCTTCGCTCGCAAGGCCGTATTTATTCTGTAGGGGATGCTGCTCGCTTCGCTCGCTTGAAGAAGTTATACTGCCCACCCAACTTGGCAGACGTTTTTTTCTGTTGGAAATTCTTACAAACAAATTAATTCTTATAAAACTACGTGGAACCACGAAAAGTTTATTAGGGAATGTTGTACTGCCCACCCAACTTGGCAGACGTTTTTTTCAGTTGGGAATTCTTACAAACAAATTAAATCTTAGAAACTACGTGGAACCACGAAAAGTTTATTCGGGGATGTTGCTCGCTTCGCTCGCAAGGTATACCTGTATATGTGTAGGACAAAGTCCGTATTTATTATTTGAAATGGCTCTCGCTTCGCTCGCAAGGTATTGCGTAGAAGTGCAAATGGGAACCCCCCTGTGAGGGTCCCTTCAGGTAAGCAACGTTGTGTAACGGCGGCCCGTGGTCGATTAATTTCTGATGTTAAACGGTTCCCTCGCAATTCCCCTCCCAATTTGACCTACTTTCCGTCACTTTTTTCGATATCCGACTTCGGATTCAGATTCGGCGGGATCAAAGCTGTATTTCGCCCGCGAAAACCGTTCCGAAAAACGTACCTTTATGGGGTATATTTTAATCGGAAAAAACCAAGTTTTTCGGCGGACTTTTCGAGAAAACGGGTCCGTACTCTCGCATTTTTTTAACGCATTTCCCGATACTTTTTTCGCGATCCGATCGCGCCGTCGTCTTCCTCGTAGGAAAACCTACGAAACCCGTATTTTTCCGGAATTGTCAACGGCCGTTTAGAGGGGTAGGGGAAGCGGGGAAGTGGAAAAAGCGCACATTAATTATTACTTCGACCCCCCTCCCGCCCTACGGCCCATGGTTCGGGTGGGATTAGAAAATTTTAAATTCGCTTATACACCCTATCGGAAAATCCCAAAAAGATCCCCCCACTCGTAGACTCCCCCCACTCAGCCGTTTGGCCGTGCATAGGCACGAGCGACAGACAGACAGACGGAGTTTCATTCTTATTAATAATAGAGATAGAGATAGAGATAGAGATTTCTGGCAACTGGTGATTAAATTGCTGAGTGCCCAGTTATACAAGTCTCGTTTTACCTCGTGATCGATTTCAATATATTCTCCAAATATGATATTGTTGGAATTCCAGATGCTGTGAAGTAACTAAATTACTTAGTTTTGAATTTAGTTCATCAATAAAATGGCCAGGTTTTTTGTGTGATCGCGATGCATGTAATTTATTGTAGAGTTCCAAGTTCATAACAACTGCTGCCAAAAATGGTAGCGCGAGTCATAACGAGGAAGAGGATATTCGGGTCGAGTAATGACTGAGGAGGCAGACAGTTCAAAGGTGGAGGTCATCACAATGGTGATAATATATCATTTCCATATGACAATGCACCATTTCGTTTACATCGTGGTGAATATAGCAGCATGTGTAATCGAAGACTTGTGGCTCGATATAAGGATCCAGCCGAGGATTTGTCAGAGAGATACCTTTTTTAATCCATTAATAGCTCGGTTTTTATGATTAAAATATAAATGGAAATATTCAACTCTACTTTGATGGAATGAAACTTCTTAGAGTATCCTTTTGTGTTAGTTTTCCATGGTAAGTAATTTAATCCATGGTAATTTAAATCCGATTATTGAATTTATATATACAATGACATCGATGTACAGCTTTAACACTTAATAAAAATCTGCATTTATTGATTTAATCAAGGTGCACGAATCATTGTAAAGCTGTCACAACAATTTCAATGAAATCATAATTATAATGTGGCACGGAAGAAGAAAGGATGGACGTGATTGATTTGTACGATGAATGTACTGTACACTCTCAGCTTCGTTGTACTAACTAAGAATTAATCACTAGAAAGTAGCAATCAAAGTCGAGAGGATTCAGAAGATTTCATTTTATCTGAATGTATTCCTTCTCGGCATAATATTATTTAACCACTTCCAATGTTGGATTCGTAACAAAACTGATGAATTTCTTTCTTCTGGCATAATATTATTTAACCATTTTCAATGGGGTTCGTATCAAAACTGATGAAACAAGAATAATGAAATTTTGAGTTAGAGTGACGTAGGTATCCTCACGGAGTGAACATGATTGCAAGATCAATATACAAAAATCTGACAACTAAGAGAGTTCTTTGACTTTCAATCTTGTTAAACTTAGATTAGTCTGAAACGGATTCGTAACTTGGTTCACTTTGTGCTTGTTCTTAGTGCACGCGTATAAAATACAATGGGATTGCCAGAGATAAACAAAAAGCCTTTGAAGCCTTTTAATTAATAGGGTCTCTGAAAATCATTCAAATAATTCATACTTGATGTACATTATGCGGATAGTTAACCAGCTCACCTTCAGCCAGAATTCTTATCTACATTATTTATTTTGCTTTGTTCGTACGAGTGTGGCTAAGAGATCCTGTGGCTGCGACTATTGTTTTTGCGCCGTAACGATTAAAAACTTTTTCTGCGGCTATTCCTAACGAGTTATTTCGCATTCCCTCTTGAGCTTCACGGTTGGAAAGTTTAATTCCCGCGACTATTATTCGCAATGCGTTGGGATCGATGCTCTACTACACAACCAAAAACTTGTTTTTGCCAATTGAATGTATGCAGCCCAACATGAGAAATTTACTTGTACATGAACATCCTAGGTTTGTATTTGGATGTAATTGTGAACCTCGAGGCCATTTCTGTGATCTAGCAACATTATTTTATTTCTACAGTACCTAAAATTAGCTCTTTTTCTGTTGTCACTGTTGGATAAATACATTTGATATTTGCGCACCTGAGAGTCATTATTGAAGTATTATGTATTTATTATGTTTCTGGACTTTGTAATTATTTCTCCCCACCCCCGCGTAAGATCTAGGGCACAAGATCTCGGGGGTGATACTGTGATGTGACATCAGAATAAAATGAACCAACTTCAATGGACTAGTATAGGGTAAGTGATATACGGAGATCGTGTCTGTCTGTCTGTATGCTTGTACAGTGTAGGTAGGAAGCTGACGGAATGATGGCAGTTTTTCGTTTACCACTAGCGGTTAAATTTCCATGAGCCAGATTAGACAGGGATAGTAACTTAGGACTTGTCTTGATACTGAGAATTCCTGGATGGGGAATTTCTTTCAGTTCTCATGGATTCTATGGTCATACAAACATTGCTACCCAGCGTTAGGAACATCAATCTTAGTGAATTGGCAGAGACGATTGGCTCCGATGATTTGCTATGAAATGGTCACTGGACTGCAATCTTGGTGTAACTGAGGTCTTGGTAATTCATTCCGAATAATTTACTGCTCAATCATAGGTTGTAGCGTACTGCCTCCACACTCTCTTATTATAGTGGTTTGTGTGAGGTATTGATTGAATGCAATTTGGAGTTGGTGATATATTTCCTGATATAGAAAATACGTCAAATTTGTTTTACAATTAAAATGAAACGTAGTTACGATTTACAATCTGTTCAATTAATTAATTATTAACTAAATATGATTTACTTGGTTTTAGTTTCAATTTTACTTTTATGGATTCATAGCCTTTGTTCAAGATGGTTGTTTGTGATAACATTTACAAGAGTAGAGGGACAACGCTGGGCCAGGCAAGTCCTGGCAGGCTTATTATAATCTCTCGCCCCCAGGCAGGACTCAAACAAGGGTCACGGGATCCGCTCATAACAGAGAAGATGTCGTGGTCATGCCCCTTGCACTCTCGCTCGCTCTAATGAAAACCGCTTATATACGTCAAGCCTAAGTTTAAAACATTCGGCGTTAGAAGCCACGATTATGAAGATAGTGACAGAGTATACTGGGTGTCCACAGAAAGTATGGAACAAACTCAAGGAATCGATTTTAGAGCTCATTTCTGATCGAAAGTTGCTCATAGAGATTCCTTTTTAAACGCTTTGATTTCAAGTTAATCAGTTTTTAAGATTGTTTTCGTGTTTTGTACCTCATGAAATTAAAAAGGCAATAACTCCCCCTAGAATCACAGCAAACTCAAAACATCTTTTAAAAGTCCGTTATGTTTCCTATAATACTGATACAAAGTAAAGCTGTTTCAGTTAGTTGTAATTGGTTAAAAGGACAAATTAAAAATTTAGAAAAAATATTTAAAATCGATGTTTTTTCTCCCTTTTTCGACGTGCACTCTTTGAGAAAAACCTCCTCAAACCGTCAGCTTTTGAACGGTATAGTCAATTTTACATTAACTTTGCTAATTGTGGGAGAAAAGTATGTTCTTATGTTGAAAAACATGGTTTTTTCTACGAAATTGGGAGGTTTTAGTGAAAAAAGACCCTGCATGAAAATACGAGTTTGGGGCCGGTTCCTACGTATATTTTCAAGCTGAATCAAATCGTAACACTTACAGATCTTCCCAACTCCATTACAACCGAGTGCTACACTTTAACTTACTAGTTTTACCCTAAAAAACACATGAAATTAAGCAAAAAAACTAAACTAAAAATTTGTGAGTTAAAGTGTAAAACTCGTTTATAACGGAGTTAGGGAGATCTGAAAATGTTACCATTCGATTCAGCGTGAAAAAATACGTAGGAACCGGCAACAAACTCGCATTTTCATGCAGGGTAATTTTTGTCTAAAACCCTCGGTTTCGTAGAAAAAACCATGTTTTTCACCATACGTACGTACTTTTCTCCCCTAATTAGCAAAGTAAAAGTAGAATTGACTATACCGTTCAAAAGCTGACAGTTTAAGAATGTTTTTTCCGGAGAGTACACTCCGATGAGTCCCTAAACCTGTAGCAGAAAAGCGAGGGAAAAAACATCGATTTTGAATATTTTTTTAAATTTCGTAATTTGGCCTTTTTTAAATCAATTACAACTAACTAAAACAACTTTTACTCTATATCAGGATTATAGGGAATTTAACGGTATTCCTAGAGGTTTTCGTAGTTTTGAGTTTACTGTGATTCTAGGAGGAGTTATAGCCGCTTTAATGTCAACACGAACAAATCACGAAAAAATCTTAAAAATTTAGTAACATGAAAACAAAGCGTTAAAAAGAAATCTCTTGAAGCAACGTTCAATCAAAAATTAGCTCTAGAATCGATTCCTCCAGTTTTTTCCATAATTTAAGTGTCTAGCTTTAAAATAGCTAAAATTTATCACACGAGGATGTATACTGAAATGAGCATGTAGATTAGCTACTACATGTAAGTATATAACTGTATATTTTATGAGCTGCCTCCCGTATTCTCCTTATATAGTTCCTTGCGAATTTATAGGTCTCAATTACGTTCCTACGTGTAGGGTTGTATGTTGGTGTAGATGAGTCCTGCACTCTTGTCGTGTAAGCTAAGACACTAGTCAGCTTTAAGCTAGTCAATATCTGATTGTAAAACCACGTTACGGTGATTTGACATGGTTTTGTGTAGAGCAGGTCTGCCTTGAGTCTGAATAGCTATTTGTGTAGAATTGATCCTGATACTTTTATTGAAATGACGAGCATCTTTGAGTGTAAATTGTGTCAATATTTTTGTGGGTGTACATAAAAAATCAGAGCACTAGCCTTAACTGAGTATAAATGTATCATGAGCACTTCAATTCACTTCAATTGTGGGAGCCCGATCTAGAGGCTTATGGCACTTACCCGTACGTAGGTACTTGCAGAGGGAGAAGGCGAGAAATGTGGTTAATTCCATGTTTCAATTCCACGCCAGTCAATATTTTTCGATGAATTACACGCCTAGTCGTCCTCAATCCAAGTGTTCAGTTCTGGGCAAGGATACCTACAATTTTATTGAAGCATTGAAGGACACGCCGTTTACTCCGCAGACACTTATCAACAGTCTATCTTCCACAAAGAAAAACTAAAAATCTCCAAATAAAGTGCGAGCCAAAAACGATCATTCAGTTATGTATCGACCACTACAAAGAACTTAAATGTGATGCTTTCACATTACTTCAAAAGGTCAAGCCCCACAACGCTCCACATAGAGACTATTTGATACTGAGACATCGAAATTATTATAATCTAGTTTAATGAGTAATATTTATTGATTGCATTTTTGGTGTTTGATTTCGTTACAGGATTTATTCATTAATTTTTAAATACTTGCTGATCTACTTATGTGTTTGACTGTATCGATCACTGTTTTTAACCCACAAAGCTTTCTTCAAAGAAAGTAATATTAGTTTGCGCGGAACTGTCACATGATTTGGCGCGGAACCGGCATCTAAGATATTTTGTTTGCTGCGGAATCGTATTATTGCAAAATTTACTTTCGCACGGAATTAGTAGGTAGGAAGACTAATTTGCGTGGAACTGGTACAAAAAAACGAATCATTTCACTAGGCCCTAAGGGAGAACACACCTAAATCACGGCAAAAGCCCTATGTAGATACTTACAGATAGATCATAGCTATTGGCTGATTGGTATGATGAATTATGGATCTAGACCGAAGGTATGTTAGCATGAAGGAATTCATCTGTAGAAATGATCGAGGCCATTTACGGTACGGAAGCGTTTCCTACCCTGACCACTAACCGTTCGCGGCACAACTAACTTTAATATTATTACTTGTAGTAGGCTCTCCCTCTCTTACTTTCCCACATTTCTTGGCTCTTCATCCCTTTCATATCGGGGGTGTTGTTTCAGGATGGATTTAGGTAGGTAAAAACGGTATGAGTTTGGATCCAGCCCAACTAATATAAAAAAACGAAAGAGGCCTCCAAGACATAAATCTGGCCTATAAATAATAAATTTCCTTTAGTAGTTATTGAAAAAACTAAGGTAATTATAAAATTTAGAATATGTACCTTAGTTTTCGTTTTTTACATTTGTGAATACTTTAATCTACATTTCAGACTAAAATTAGCCAGACTGATTAAAAAAAAAAAAAAATAAATAAATAAATAAATAAATAAATAAATAGATTCAAATAAATAAGAGGTTCCTCTTCTATTGGCATAGCCGACTTTCCTCTGTACAGATCTGAAATGTATTCGACCTTCCGTTTCCCCCTATGGTTCAAAAAACCTCAAAACCAACTGAAAATACATCCAGATAAATCTGTGTTTGAACCAGAGTTATAAAACGCTTGCATACGAGTCTGCAACGCATTGGGACATTTTCATGTGTTTACCTATGAATGGTCAACGTCATTTCTGATGGTCATAATCATCGTTGTGGCCACTTGGGACAATTTTTTTCGTGACGATTTTTTTGTTATGTGCCATATGAAAGACATGAAAATGTCAAAAAATTTGGATTCAAGCAGTCTTAAAGCTCATTTAGTATGAATTGAAAGGTGATTTTTCTCCTCACATTGCAAATGTTGAAATACAAACACATTTTTACTCGAAAAATCAGATTTTTCTCCCATTTTGGAAATTTAGGATTGGTGATTCTTGCAATTGTTCATGAAACAAATCAAATGAAAAGCTAATAATTGTAATTTGAGTTGACGCTTAGGAGGAATACACATTGCCTTGTCCGTAACAACGAGCAGCACAAAGATACAGAAATTCGACAGTGAAAGATGCGTAAAGGCCTTAAATTCCTGATTCCATCAACCGGCTCTTCAATAACTCTAACTCACCAGCTGCTAGCGTCTTGAAAGCAATTCCACCAGAATGCCCGGAGCGATGCCTCAACAGAAAGCGGTACGCAGCCCTCGTGCCAGCCCATCAAACCATAAAGTTCTCCTAATGCCCTAATCTCTACAACGATCTCAACTGTCGATTATGAATTACGAGTACTTACGGAGTTAATTTGAATGTATGTATTATACTTGCTATACATACCATGAGGTATGTATAGCAAGTATAATACATACATTCAAATTAACTCCGTAAGTACTCGTAATTATATGCCACTATGTACTCGTATAAATATATCCCAGCTTCAGAATGGCTTCTATTATTCGTGAATAATAGAGACGGCTGTTAGAATTGATCCAGGGTGGTGACGGACAACTCTAGAATGAGAAAAAATAACCAAATTCATATCTGTTTCAGACCATTCTATGACAGAATAAATATAACAGACTCAAAAAAGCTAATTTTTTAAATCTTCTTGAATACTAATGGCTTACGAAAGAGTAATTAAAAGTCGACTCGAATGGCAAGTTTAACATCACTGAAAAATTTCGTCTAAAACCAGTTTGGCATTAGAAAAGGCAAATCGGCCCTTCACGCCTGTCATTCCTTGTTTCTGACATTCACATAGGATTTACTTCGGGGAAATCTACAGTAGGGTTGGCACTTGATATAAAAAGTTCATATAATGATGTAATTTGTTAAATTGTATAAAATGTGTACAGTTTTCTATTGGAGCGGTAAGTACCTATATTTGAGGGTTAGATGTGAGATGAATGGACCTCGTACATGAGCTTGCCACAAGATGGTACTCTCTCACCGTTCTTGTTTGAGTTGGAGACATGGGTCTCGAACTCCCAGATGGAGATAGGATTTTGTAGCACGCGGTTGACGTTATGCTCGGAGTTTGTATGTACTCGTAACTTGAGATGATTTCAGCTCCCTTTAGGACTTAGTGAAGGTTTCATTGCAATGGGACTATGATGCAATCGTAATCTCTCGATCTCAGGAACCAATTCAAAAGTGTGCGTTTTTTCACGTAAGCGTTCTTTACCATTTGGGAAAGTAATCCATCACACTTGTTAAAACGCTGACTTAGAAACCGCATCTGTCCTTCCTTGTCAAGGAAGCTGAAAATGTGAGAATTATTTGCGAATGGTGACTCATTTACATTGGGGCGCTGATCCAGCCATAGCGGTTTTATAGAGCCACAGTTTATGCCCAATCTCTCGAATATGCACAAAGCGTCTTCGATACAATTCTATTAAAATATCACAGAGTATCACTCGGTTACTTACGATCCATACTACTTGTAATAATGTTACAAGAATGGAACGAGCCTCCATTGTGCCCGAGACGACAGTTGCTATCACATAGGTTCTTGTCAAGACATCGCCTTGCAATTTGCTCGTTAAAATACAAAGGCTTAACGAACATGATTCAATGGTGTATAATTCTGGCCCAAGAGGCCTTCTCCTTCTCAAGCTTTCAGCTTCTCCTTGCCGGCGGAATATAACGCCACCATTTACTCCAGTCACATCTTGCCTTTGTTTCAGCACGATTAATCTATGATCCAAGACATCATTCATTACTCTTTCATAGATATTGCACCAAAAGGGGTCAAAGTTAAGTGGTAGGTGGTAGGGCCTTTAGAATTTACCCATTACGCAAAGCTATCCGATACAGATTTACGAAAGAAGAAAGTTTATTGATACAGTGACATATTATTGAAGTACTATCGCAAAATAATGAACCATACAACTATGTATTATATCTATATCTATGATTATACATAATCATAGATATTAAATGCCAGATAAATCTCATGAATATTGGTCTTCTCTATGTGCTGGTGAATGTACATGGGTTTGTGGGAGGACGAAATTGCAGAGGCCATGGCTTAGTCGGAACTTCAGCGTAGTGAATATTAAGATATATGCCTTCCATAGACCAGCTTCACGTTTCTGTTTATAGACAGTTGAAAGATCAGGTGTAGAAGCTGTATGATAACGACATTGTGGGGAGTCGTTCCCGTGAGATGAACCCTAATGTGTCTGTGAGGCCATGTTCTTCTGAGTTCAGAATGAATTCAGCAGGTCAGAGATTCGAATGATATCATAATTTACGAATCGAATCATGATTTATGTAGGGCGCATCTACCTCGGATTTGGCAATTTGAAATCAATGCAATCTTGAGGAGGAAACACTCGAGTATATTTTCATGGCCTGCCCAAAGCACAACCAATTCCGAAGAGACCTTATTAATGCGATCCATAATTATTCGGACTGTCCATTTCATTTCCATCAGATAATTTACCCGAGGCAATATATTTATTATTTGAACATATTTATTTATTTATTACGAAAGCAGGCATGAAGATTTAGTTCGTATTTTTAATATTGCAAATTATGATTTATAAATATATGCAATAAAGACATGAAGTGCTATGACCTATGCATAATATTACAGATTATGATTTATAAATATATCCAATAAAGACATGAACTGCTGAAGGCTGTGCCCACCCGCTGATGACGAAAAAAAAAAAAAAAAAAAAAAAAAAAAAATTACCGAATCTGTGAAAAAACCATAGGTGTATTTATGTGTGACGAATTTCGTCGAAGCTGTCCATGCCCAACCGATTTTCGTGATTATTATCTTGTTCGATTCCAAATCTAGTTTAATTGTGCATGAAATCTCGGAAAGTTTTGAATTCGTTGTCGGAAAGGGCAATGGAGGGAGTAATTGTAGATCGTTTTATGGGCTGATCAAGCAACAATTCTCAACTGATTTTCGTGATATTTTTTGTTCGGCAATGTAACTATTTCGTCTCTGTATGAAACCATTCTTAATAAATTAAATATTGTTCATGGTGAGAAGAGGGGGGGGGGGGGGTTTCGGTAACTCGTAATATATTCAACCTATTTTCGTGTGCTTTCTTTTTACGATGTAAAAGCAGTTCATATATCATGAAGGGGCACATCCAGTAAAATCACGATGTATTCTCTATTCTTACCAAAGTCGTATATACACCAGACATAAAGACGTCCCTGTAAAGCTTGCATTACATGCCAATATGTTTCTCCATTAATTCCTGAACCGTTCTTTCCACAGAAGTCTTTATCCCTAAATCAATGTAAAATAAGAGTAGTAGTAGTGGTCGTAGTAGAAGTATTGCGTGTAGTATTAGTGTGTAGTATGTATGTACGAGTATAATTTACAAAGAGAATAGAGATATATAATGTGTGTGAGTATATGTGTCGCAGCCCTATTGTGAAATCAGCCATTTTGTAGCCTAGCCTTTTTAATTTCAACAAGGGTGGGCGCAAATTGACGAGAAAGTGCCGATATAGCACTCAGACTACATTGAAATCCTCTAGACTTACTCCTTCATTGAGAACTCTGCTTTCCTTAAGATGTCACTTGGGTAATCAACTTCGTAATTAAGGAAAAATTGGACAAGCGTCGAACTTTTCACTTCAAATGTAGAAGGGGTGGGATCACGTGTAGATAGCTTTCGATAACAAAGTCAACGATTCCAAAACGATTTTGGTGAGTTGAGCTGAGCTGTTTTTATTCGTAAAGATATATCTTAAAAATATACATTTAATACGCCCTATTAACTGCAGCAATGTTGTTCAGGAATGGTTTTAACGTAACTAGGTTTATATTTATTAAGTTGGTTACATTGAGGGGACGCTTGGTTCGTCAATTAATTAGGTACAAGTTGAAACGTGATTTTTGGAATTTGGGACTGCTGAATTGCCTTTTTGGAACTGCTGGTTAATATAAAATAATTATAAACTGTTTATTTTTCTGGAAGTATGTAAAAATTGTTTTTCAAATAAATGATGTGGGTATGCAATAGAACGTGCAAGAGAAGCGAGAGGGTTCAGCTTCTTCTATACCCATACAAAAAATTGACTCTATTCCTATTCACCTTAAGATGCTAAACTACGGAACGGGGCCCCCCACTCTGGGTGCGGTAGTGAATAATTTCAATTTGAAGAATTACTCTAATCTGTAGAGCGAACTCTGAAACTAATTTTTACCCTATTCAACCTGAGATGTTAAAAATTGGAACGGGACGTGTTTGTGTGTGGTAGAGTATAAATATTACAATTTGAGAAACCATTCTAATCAATATTACAATTTGAGAAAGCATTCTAATCAGCTGAGTGGGCTCCTCAGCTTATTTTATTCCTTTTCAGCTTTTCAGATGTGCCTATACTGAATTTTTGAACGAAGTCTCCCTGGGTAGGAACCTCTCTGAGTGTGGTATTTCATATACTTTACTGATTGATTTTCCTAGCTGTACTGACACAATTAATCTGAAAACAAAGTGTTACACTGTGCTACTTTCATGTCATGGACGAGCGAGCGAAGCAAGCGGGCACATCTAGTACGTACATAAACGTAGGTACATCAAGTTGTGGAACATGCACAATCAAATCATTTTGACCTTAGAAAAATTGGCTCCCGCAAGATAGGAGTTACTAACCAATGAAAATCGGACTTAAGGAGTCCGCTCTTCCTCCCGTCACGGCTTTTGCCCTTCGACATCATCTTGTCCTTTTAATATTGGTCCAATTTAAATCCGCAAAATCTCATTCGGTTCGAGGTTAAATGCTTTCAAAGGTTTGTATCGAGGAAGTTTCAGTTCAGACTCTTTCTCATTGACACGCAGAACAAACCACCGTTTCTGCGAATTTTTATAGAAAATCACGGAGAGCATATGAGTGAAGGCTATGTGGGAACATCAAGGTGGCTAGGTGATTTTGAAGAACAAAATTCTGGATGAGGGAAGGAGGAACAACCAAAACTACCACGATTTTCAATAGTTTTAACTTTTAGGATACAATTAAATTAATAAATCCAGGGATCGAAATGCTTTGTTCTTAGACTCTGGAACTTCTGTTCTCTATTAAAATGGACATTAATTTTTGCTCTCTTCGTATAGGTACATATATATTTATTTATTTATGTATATGTGTCCTTACGGACGATAACTCTCCTTAGGATTGAAATAAAAATTCCGTTCTTGCGCCCAAAAATCAAGCTTACCAAACAGAAGGACGAGTTCATTGGCCAGCATTTTTGAACACATTAAAATGCTCTAATTTCAAAAAAGTGCTGAAAACATCACATAAAATAGCAGGAAACGGCTAAAAATCGTTAAATTTACGTTTTTCAGCAGAATAAATCTCAAATAATGTTTATCAACTATAAAGTAGAACATAAAAAAACTTATGTGCAAAATTATGCAGAAAAATGTACTTAAATTTCATTAAAATGTGCTAAAAAATCGATAAAAACTGAAAAAACGGTTAAATATTCAAAATTTCTTTTTGAATCGACGAATATTATTTAGAACGAGTTTTTGCCATAAAATTGGTAGCTAACAATTTCTTTTCCCTCAATGTCCTTAATTTTCAAAACAATATAAGATAATATACTACGATAATTTAAGAAAATTCGCTCATACGATAATGCTGCTTGACTGGAACTTTTTTAAGGGATAAAATAGATTACAGTGGCATTATTTGTGAACCCAAATTCTAATTGGAAGTTTGATCAGGGATCCTAATGTTAAAGCGAAATAACTGATCTTTCGAGGTAGTGTTTTATTACGCAACACGTGTGGAAGGATTGAGCGATTTTCTAAAACATGCCCCACCTTTATTATATAATAATTCATAAATTAATGGCCGTAACGTTATCAGGACGGTTCCAAATAGAATGGCAATGGGAGTTTGCTGTAGAGTAGGTAAGAGGCAGACCCTGAATATTAAACAACGGGCCTTCGTCCAACTATTTCATTGTGTTCGTTAGCTGGGTCCACCGGGACCGCTGAGAGGACTTTAGGATCATCCTGGGAACCCTTCATTTATAGACCACTTCCACCAGGTAGGTGAGAATAATGCAAGCAGCGGAACTCGGATTGAACTAATGATAACTCATGCAATGTATGAATATTATAAATTTCGTTTTTTGAGAAGAAACACCAGAATCAACCTCTAACGCGCCAGTGTGTCAAAATTGGACTTATTTTCGACAAAGTCCCGTGTTGCTGCTCCCACATTGGATTCGACTTTAGCCTATGTTTACCTAAAATAAAAGTTTCGCGTTTTTCTCTCTCATAACACGTTTTGACACAGAATGAGTTTTAGCCTTGGCATCTCCAACCGAAAACGAAACGTTTATGTGTAACGAAACTGTCTTGCAACAATTTCTGGTGATTTTCGCTTACAACCGAGTCGTTGCTGGGGAAATGGTACTTCTTCATTTTTCATCCGACAAAATTCGTTGACCATTCGTTCAAAAGCTCTCGACTTATCCAACCGTATCATGTTAACAACTGCGAAGTGCGTGGCCAACAAGCTGAGTTATGAGCATGATTATCTGAATAATTGTTTACACACAGATGATCATTCTCAATTGCAGCCTAAGCAGCTTCGACAAAATTTGTCTTAGAAATGCACTTTTTTCGGCTTTTTTCCATTTCCTTTTCTCTATCATGAAATTCGAAATTTTTAAGGTTTGTTGCACAAATAAATTAAAATTTGGATCGAACGCTAGAGAATCGTAGCCCGGGCTGCTTCGACAAATTTCGTCACACACAGACACACACACACCTACGGTTTTTTCTTTTTTTGCTCAGATTTGGTTGTAGAATGGTATGGAACGGATTAGTATTTGGTCATTTTTTTCTCATGATTGGGATAGGAGAGACTTTTGTACTTTTTGTTCGTAGGTAAGGGGTTGATGAATTTTGTCCAAGAAAAGTTATGATAACGAATTCAAATTTCACGACTTTCAGCATATTTCCAACGTTTTTGATGTTCAAAGCACATTTTTCAGAAGTCCAGTTCAGACAAAGTCTTTCTTCTGTTTGGAGTTCTTGATGTTTTGGCAAAAAAAGTCGGTGTTTGGCTGCTTATTTTCAACAATGAAGCTCTGCAATCTACCATAGAAAAACAATTATTTAATCCTATTCAATCTCAAACTTTGTTGGTATACATTTCATGATACATAGATTTCCAAAATTGAAGAACAAAGCTGTCTCTATGCCGCACAGTCCTTCAGGTTTAGCTGGAAAACATGTAAAAATTCGCAGTCCTTAAAAATACAAAGCCCCTCAACGCATTGTAAGTTTAGGTGAGTTCTGGATGATTCATGAAAGCATCTATCCATCAGAACATGGTGGAAAATAAGAATTGTGATTCGACCCATTATATTAGTAAAAACAGAAATGAACCGATTATGAACTGGTTAAAAATTCTATCTAGGCAGCGTTAATAACCTCAGTTCAATCCCAGATTTTGACAGTTAATAAAAAAAAAATTATGAACTAAGGATAAATTTTATAAACAATAAGTCAACAAATATTCTCTTGATAAAGAAGAAACGAGAATGTAACTCTCTGTGTCATACAAAAGGTAGAAGATGCAGCCGGTATTGAAAGACGACCCAACGGGACTAGCGCAAAAATCTCGGACGGGTAAAAGGAAGGACCAGCGAAAAAATATTGTGTCATAGAAAAAAGTGATATTGTGAGTTTACCACGCGAGTGGATACAAAACCGTTGGTAAAATATAGGATTACATTACGATCTCATCACATTTCTTGGGACAAGAAACCGGCGAGAGGAAGGAAAAGGTGGAAAACTCTTTTTTCTTTCGCAGGAAGATTCGTGACCACTGGGTCCCTGCACTTCGTCTCCATCGATTGAGAGCGCTGCGGAGAGTTTTTCCATTTTCTGAGAGGGTTGTGGCAGGTTTCGTGAAAGATACTGGCAGGAACGGAGTATCTTCAATCAGGAAGAAGACGGACTGAAACATTTTCTGATTAGAGAGGGAGTTATTCGATTTCATCACTCATGGTGCAGTTTATAATTTATAATACTGGTCTTATCTCACTATTCCATTCAAATGAACACTTCTTTCCCATATAATCATGATGTAATGTATTTATTTGCATCAAAGTGTAAGATCGTAAATCGTGGTAAAAATCACTGTTTATTCACGCCACTCTTTACGCCTACTTTTAAGCTAGGAAGGGTCTTTAGTGAGTTTGGTCAATTACCCCCAATACCTCAAAAACCTCCATCTAGCCCCTGAATTTCCCCTTTTCTCAACCCCTGACCTTGTGAGGGTGTTTTAAGGAATTATTGGAATCATAAGGCAGAATGATGACCTTTCTGAAATAATTGTTTTATTAGTAAAGTTGCAAATAATACTCTATCCTATCACCAAAGGACCTTACACGAATACTATTTACTAACTGACCTTAATCTTCCGGTTTCCTGTTGATACTTCGGATGGAGTTCAGGTGTCCCTGCTTCGGATTTGTTACTGCATAGGGTGGCTATTTCCTATTGCCAAACCTCGGCGATGTACGATCGAAGAACGGGATTAGTTTTCTCCGAAAGGATTCCAAAATTAGAGACCGTCACTGCTCTAACACGCTTTCCACTTTACGCGAACTTCTGGCACGAAAGTCTATCTTGAAAGCTTAGCACTTGGACGGCCCGACCCCAGCAACAGGCTGCTGTTGGGCAGGTATATGTTCACTGGACGTCACATAATCTTAGAATGAATCTTCTTTACTCTTTCCCAAATTGTCTCCACTGATTTTCCCACGCATGCGCGTGATAAAGGGCGTTAGATTAGGTCCGAAATCCTCCTTCAATTCAGGTTGCTAACGGCGACGGCGAATCACAGTTTTCCAATCCAAGGTACCGCCCTTTTGGGACGATATTTCCGTATTGTAGGAACCAATAAGATCGTCTCTCTTTTGATCGAGAGGGGAGCCTGAAATCGCAGCGTCGTACCTTTCCCGGCGGCGCGTGTCGTGCTTCGTCAAGATTTTTCCGTCTTCGCTTTTGTGAAATCTGACCGCTAGAATCTGGCGCGCGGGATCGAAGAATCTGGATGATTCTCACGCTTTGTTTCCAGACGTGTTCGATTTACAGGCGTCAGGTTGGGAGCCGTTTCCGAGGCTCACAATTCCCCCCCACTTGGACGGATGTGGGCGCTCATGATGTTTGCTGATTCTGTGAGCTGCTGATTGTGGGTTTTGTGGCTTCTTTGTCGCTTGCAGTGCGGTTTGTTATCGCACGTGCTGCGGTCTTTCTCGCATGCGTTGCGTTTTTTATCGCGCGCGGTCGCGGTGCGTCCGGACGCGAGTTAGTTTTTGTTACATGAATGCCTATTCGCGGTTTGCCCTAGGTCCTGGTGATTTTGGTGCCTGCTGGCTGAAATTTACATTGGATTACATCATGGTTATTGTACTGCAACTTATTGTACTTCAACTTATTGTACTCGTACTTATTGTAATTGATTTTATCGCTGTATGTTGGAATTATTTTTGTCATAGTTATTTGTGATTTACAAAACATCTTTTTCAGATCATGATTTTTCTGATCAATTTTTTTTTTTTTGCAAAACATCATTTTCCAATCATAATTCTATTTTAATTAATTTCTACAAAACATCATTTTCAAATCTTAATGTTTTTCTATTCCTTTTGTAAAACATCATTTTCATATCTTAATTTTTTTCTAATCATTTTTTATAATTAAATGTCTTTTTAAGAATTTCAATTGAAATTTTTCAATTCCAAAGATTGAATGAATACTGTGCATGTTTTCTAGTGCTTTCTTAAAGGTCATTAATTTTCTTATTTAATATAATATACTTATATAATTGTATCTTATCTTTTCTTGTTTCTTAAATCTGTCTAGTGCTTCATTCAATTTTCGTACAGCTTTCCGTTTCCCTATGAGTTAGACTTAAAATTGTATGTGTCTTATGTCTTAAATTTCTATAAACAAGTTCAAATTTGTCAATAATTTGTAAATAACTTCAGTACTTGTCGGCTATTTGCTAACATCTTATTTGAACACATAAAATGCGTTGATGCTTAATTGATTAATCCCTTACTTAATTGTATTTTATTACTTACTATCCCATTTTATTATTTATTTACACTTGACTTTCGTTTGCTAGACTTTACACTAGACCAATTCGTGTCTACTATCTGTTTTCATAATTTTCTTTTCAAATTTCGTCTTCCTGTCCGTTTTCCTGTCTTATTTCAGTACTTATTGATGGCTACGTTGATCGTTGGGTTTTGTTAATTGATTATTAGCAGTTGTTAATATTTTATGTTCATTTCATGCAAGTTTTTCTTCAATGCAAGTTCTGATTTGAATGTAATATATATATCTACATACTGGTCTGTGTCTTCCTATCACTGGATACATTTTATGAAGCATTTTATGGATACATTTTGCTTTGAAGTACGTAAATTTGTTCCTTTTAATTTTTCCTGTAATGCGTTAATTCTTTTAGAAATCATGGTGTCATATCTGCTCCTGTGTAATCTATTTTGATCTCTAATGCCTTTAGATTTACTGATTATTTTGGTGACTGACGCATGAGGTCTTCAATAAATGTTAAGTAGATGTTCATATAATATGCCCTATTTTTTATTTACGGGGTTTTTTTTTTTTTTTTTTTTTTTTTTTTTTTTTTTTTTTTTTTTTTTTTGGCTGAGGGTACTTTGGTATTACCTTAAATTGTCTTCTCCGAATACAAATTTTTGTGGGTCGGAAATCGTCGTATAATTTCAAAATAGTTGTTCAAGGTAAGTGGTTTAATAGCAGCTTTTAAAAGTTCAAATACGTTCGTAAGCTTCAAAGTTTAATACGTTTTCTGATCTCTATGTAATATCTCTTCCTGATTTTACGAGTGTATATACGAAATTGAAATTGGTTTCTGAGAAATATCATCTTATTCTAAAGCATGATTGATAGATGCCTAATTTTTGCTTTCTGTTTTTCTCCGGGGTGTATGTGTGGTTAAATTAGGTCGGGTTTCAGATACCTGTCGTTGGTTCGTTAGGTCAGATCGTTGGAGACCGACCATTTTTTCAGATGCTATTGGTAGCAGTTTATTATTGCATGTAAACCTTTTGGGCTGAAAATGAGCAGTGTTGCTAACTGTTCACATTTCTTATCAGTTGAGTGTTTTCCTCCGTTGCTTTTGTGTCTCTCTAAAATGTATGTATTTAGGCTTTCTTACATGGTAGTAGACTGTGTGCGATCTTTTGGGCATCTTTTTACCTCATTGGTGTAAAAATTTGAGCATGTGTGATTCCTAGAATCGAATTGTTTAAATTTTCCCTTTTTTTGCGTGAAATGAAGTAGGATTCAATTTACCTATGATTACACGTCTTGTGTTTCTTCCTAAAGATCGTGTACGTTTGTTTCTGTGTGCAATGTATGCTGTTGTGTGGAACTTCTGTATTGTAGAGGCTGAATTCTGTGTAAATGAGTGTGTTATTATATGAAAATAGCTGTTATGGTAATGCTTCTTTGTTCTAGAGCTGTTATTCTGTGTGGCATTCTAGGGCTTTGTACTAGATAGTTTAAAACAGCCACAGCCAGTTTTGTGTGGGATTATTGCTATAAATATTTATTATTTATTAATTACTGTATGTGTGCTCTAAGTGTAGTTGTTTATTACTCGTGATTTTTACAGTGGAAGGTCTTTGACCTTCAAAGGTTAAGGTTGTTTCTTCCCGATATTAGACCGTTTTTCACGTTATAATGCGGAATTCACTGTTTATGGGGTTCGGTTCTACCTGTAGCTTACTTTCTCGGAAATTTCCTGAGCTTTGAGTTGTCTCTGACTACGTTTTGCATTTTTTTTAAAAAGGGTGACGTTATACCTACGTCTTATATTTCGCTTGGTTCTCTAAGTGGATTTATGCCAAGCACGTTATATGCACGGGATGTTAGTTGAGATGTACCTCGCGTTATCTCCCTGGCGTGTCGCTTTGCGGAGAACGTTAGCTCGCACGTTATCTCCTTCGTGGGATGTCCGTCCTTATCTAAGAACTTAAGCTCAGCCTGCTCGGACCGTTGGATGCTGGAATCAGCTTTTAATACCCCCTCCTATGTGATATTCCGTTATTAAGACTCCAGTCCGTGGCTTGCGATCGACGGGTGTTGACCGTTTCCTACGTGGCTGCGAAATATTCATTATTTTTTTTTAGTTTTGTCCTAATTTTTGCCAGAAATGTGTGAATTCTTTAGTGTGTGGCTTATAGCCTTATTTTATACTTTGGTTGGGAAATTCAGAGACGCGGACCCATCGTGCATCGGGCTCTTCGTCACGACTCTGAGTGTTTCTGATTCTCTGTCAAAGTGTCTAATAGTCCAAAAGTGTCTAGTGAATTTTCTCTGTTAATATTCTCTAGCGTTCTGTTGCAAGAGGGCGTCAGACACCTTATTCTGTTTATTTAACGGATTATAAGGCTGGGGCCGAACGTAGCAGAGCGCGCCAAATGTAGGGTCGTTAATTCTCATGTTTTTGGCAAATTATTTGTTTCCTGAATAATGTGTTATGTGTAGCCACTAGGTCGGCGTTTTTTTCGGTGTGCGGAAATCGTGTACTGTAGTGTTATTTGAGGATAGATTTGCGTTGCAATTGTAGTTTTTTATTTGCCATTTTGTAATAATTCTCCCGATTGCCGTCTTTTGCACTTTTTTTATTCACCACTTTCGCGTAAATTTTTGCGGTGATAGACTTGCATGTGACTTTTTATACTCAGTGCGGCGCTGTTGACAAGCTTAGAATTGATTTTAAAACTGTGATTTACTGGTGATTTCCGAATTCGTCGTTTCACGATCTCTACTCTACAGGGCTAGAGTCTTACACGAAATCTTTCCGACTGGTTTTCGGCTGCAGTTATCACTATGAATTGAGGAATAAATCAATAGGCAGTTTTTGCCTTTCTGTACATATATGATTTATTATGGTATTCTCGCTTGATAATCGGGGGTTGAAATTCAAATGTCCTTTAATTTCCGGACTGTCCGTTGTGAAACTTAATTTTTCGTGTGTGTTTGATGTGTGATTACGACAGAATTCGCTATGGTCGTCGTTGTCTCCTAGCAGTCACGTGAGTCTAGTGTTACTGGAATCTATTCTGTTAGCCTATAATCTATGTTGCCTATTATTTATTTTGTATGTCTATAATCTAATCCTAATCCCATTGTATTCTATCGTGTATTCAATAGCCTATATTCTATGCAAACCATTGGTTTGTTCTCTTAACTACGTATCCAATGTGCACTCGGAGTGTTGCACGTTTAACTACGTATAATTCCTAAGTACGGCTATTGTGTAGCTCTTTTATTCTTGAGTACGGGTACTATTCTTAAAGTCGGGGTTTCTGTTTACATTTAATTCCTTAGTACGGTTTTTATTGAGATTAAATTTCTAAGTACGAGTTTCATCTTCACTAAATTCGTAAATTCGTAAATATGGACTTTTTAGTTTATTTTTTATTTACGTTTGTGTGTTACATTTTACATGACGTGGAACTTTTTTTTTTTTTTTTTTTAATCTATTTTTTTTTTACGATGCGTGTTTAATAGCGGGTTTACGTCAATTTTCACCAATTACAGCCTTGTTTTTTAGTTTTGAATAATTGTCGTTTCCCACTCCCGTGAACCTTTCATCCTCAATCGTACTGTCTTCATATATTCTATCATTCTTAACTGATTCACACAGCACACTTTATCTATTTCATTCATTTCACCAGTTCATACTAGATACGCACTCTCTGTCATTCTTTCATAACCTCATTTGTTCATATTAGCTACAAGCACACTCAGACATACCCAAATGCATTCTCTGTTTCTTGGATTCGTGGCCACGAATTTCTCAATCATAGCTAGATTCATACTTCATCTTCCATACTTGATCTTGTAGCTAGAGTCATACATTCGATTAGGGTTCTTTCTTTTTTCCTAAAGTTGGGTGGGCCCCCGATACATTCTAATTTCGATTTTCGATTCGTTCGTTTCTCAAGAGTGGGGTGTTTTTAAATTGCTTTCAATTACAGTGAAGTTTATTTTTTTTTTGGGGTATGACTTCGTCCCTATATTGATTGCAATGTTATCTGATTTTTTTTATCAATTTTGCAAGCTATGTTTTCATCTGGTTTAATTATTTCGTAAGAGACCTTTTTTTTTTTTTTTTTTTTTTTTTTTTTTTTTTTTTTTTTTTTTTTTGGGTTTCTCGCCTGGTGTAGAGTTTTTTAATGTACCAACAGTTTTGGTGATGGGTGAATCAAATTCTTAATATATTCCCTTTTCCCTAACTTTATTTCTTTGTACGATAATATAGTCCATGTTTAATTGTTAGGTAGGTGCGCTTGATCTGCGTTTCATTGAATTTATGTAGAAGTAGTGCCTTTTAGAAAATCTAATTTTCGGCTGTTGGGCTTGAAATTTTCCTATAATTACCTAGAATCTCTGGTATGAAGAATGGGTTCGTTTTGGCTTTTTCCCTATTTAGGAGTTATGCAAATTTGTCTTGTACGTGCGCGTGACGTCTTATTCTCGATTTTGTAGTAATACAAATATTGTCTTAGGGAATGAGGGTTGCACGACGCGGCAGTGCCATTGGGTGTCATGTTTCTATGAATAGTTTTTGGGTGAGGTTACTTGAATTGAAGCTTTTATGACTTGAAAAATGGTGCATCGTGGTCCATTTTGAAATCTATACCAATTCACGACCAGTTTATTTAATAATGCGGCCGTTGTTTATAATTACTCCTGTTAAAAATTGTGCTCCTCGTGATTATGTTTTATCTCTCCTAGTGAAATTGTGCTGTGTACAGTTAAAGAATTATTTCTAATTTTATGGAGTACTTCGCTGCGGGGCTTTATGTCTTTATTGTGAATATTTCCGTCCAGCTGTGTCGATGTGGGCGTCGACCTATTCCCCGGTGTCTGGGCTAGGGGTAATTCATGTCTGTGGGTTTGTCCGGCGGTATTCTATGTGTGCGCCTATCGGACGTCGTCTATCCGGCGTGTTCTATGAGGTGGTTTTGAAAACGAGCAGTTTTTATTTTGTGGGAATAATGTAATTATGTTGTATCTTTTTTTTTTTGTAAATCTCTCTTCTACTTGGAATTTGTTTAAAATAGCAAAACATTGATTAATCATTTTAGTTTTGCTCAAATGCAAGATTTTTCCCTTCTTTTCATCTGGTAGTAGGTCAAGAAAGTGATTATAAAATTTTGGTCCTGGCTGAAAATGTGTGCTTTATTCTAAATCTTGTGGGTTCTTAAGTTCCTATCTACCTTGATAGATTCATCTCTTCTAATTAATGAATTCGTTTTATAAACATTTTATAAACAGGGTTATGGAAACTACATAAGGTACATTTCGCATTGGTCTTGCCACAATATTTTGTCAATTTCAAATGAGCATCTTGGGTTTTTTTTTTTTTTTTTTTTTTGGACGCGCATCTTTGAGTGACTGATGTACTAACCATAAATTTGTAAAGATTAACTTTCAAGTATTTGTCAGGATCTTTTCCAATTTGTACGTGCAGTAGTTAATTATGTTTATAAGAGCTGTGGGAAAAAAAACATCTCATTGGAAATGGGTAGGTGGTTTTTATTTTTACGTTTACGTATCCTATTTTGTCTAGCTCTGTGTTCCTCTCTCCAAAATTTCATCACATTCTTAATGCAATCCTTAAAATTCGGTTTTATGTTACGCAACTAGCATTTTTTCCTGGGCTTTTCAAAAAAAGCTATTGTCTGTGACCCTGAAGGGGTCTGTAATTGACATTTCAAGCTTATTGCGCTGATAAACCCTTAATCATTACTCTATTATGGGCTAGTGTGCCGCTACTTCGTTTTGATCAAATATTGGAATTTTGAAATGTTGTTTTTAGTGAACTATGTTTTTCGCGGAAATGTTACTGGTCTTCACTTCAAGGTTAAAGCACTGTTAGGCTTGAGATAGTGGGTTACTAATCTGTTTATTGCGATTAGCAATCCTTGTGTACGCCGTTCTGTTTTTTTTTGCAATGATCCTTTTCACCTATTAGTTTTTTCTTCAGAATTGATATCGTGCGTAAACGGCTAGTTTTTCGATTTGTCTAGGTCAAATTTTCGTTCAATCTAATTTTTGTTGATAGAGGAAAGCATTCGTTTTGTTTTAGTTTAAACTTCTATTTAACTTACGGCAACTTACAATTCTTTTGTCTTTATATTGAATCAGGCATTGAAATCTACGCACTTCCTACTAAGATGAAGGATGAGATTTCATTTCGTGACAATTTTAGTTTTGATTTTCTTAAACACGAGGTTGGTTTGTTCGTATTGAGGTGAAAATTTGGAAAATTTGACTTATTATTGTTAGGTTTTTCAAGCATAATTATCTACCAATTGAAAATCCCTTGTGGGTCGGCTGGTCTGCTTTTTGAAAATTTTAAAGTAGTTATCCTCTCTTTCCGTAGTAGTTCTGAAATGAATTGTTTAGAATGGATTTTGAATTTGATATCTGTACGTTTGGATACCAATTTACTTTTATTTATATTATCCTGATATTGGCCTGAAGTTGTTCCATTTTGTTGGTTCATTTAAGTCTCTGTAAAGTTTATTTTCCAATTTATTGTCTGTAGATTCCTTCGTTAATATTGATATGACTTTGGATTGACATGTGAATGATGTCAATTCTTGTAGTGAAATTCGAATTTTTTTTTTTTTTTTTTCGGAATTCGGAGTTTCCGCGGGTGCAGTTTTGGGGTGCCAATATGTAAGGGAAAATAGTGGTTATTCTGTAAGGATTATTTATCCTTTTACTTTCAATACGATGATTGAACGACGTAACAACGCCTTTGCTACGTAAGAATGATGTTTTTTTTTGTTGGGACTCTAATTTTGCAGGTTGGCCATGGAGGAGACTTGGGCCATTGTATGACTGAATTTTCCTTGTTTATATCGGCTTTTATCTGCAGAATGTTGCTTTGAGATATGCTTATTTTTTGCTTCTAGTAACTGCGTTTAAATTGATTTATTTACTCTTGCGTCTTCACTGCATTACGCGTGATCATTCCCCCGTCACTTCTTTTCAAATCGTAATTTAAAATTGCTTGACGAAGTTTTACGCTCTCAAAATGAAGTTTTTGCTGTTTTCTCTCAAAGGTCTGAACTATTGAGTTTTCGAATGATAATTTTGAAATATTGGAAGGGCCTCTCAGAGAACTCCTTGTTGGTTTATGGAATCAATCGTTTGTTCCTTTTTTGAAATTATTTTATGATTTCTTCTTTGTAAAATCTTTTTAATTGAGTAAATTAGGTTACATTTACTGGAATCTCCTATCAGTCGTGCACTTCTCGTATATTGATTTCTGAAAAGCTGATGTTTCTGATAAAAGTGTTGTTTTTATTCATTTATTAATTAAACTAATTGTACACATGTTAATGATTTTAATTGCAATAGTCTTGTTACATACGGCTTCTGGGATTTATATTAAAGTTTTGTGGGTAATATTCTTTCGGAAAACTAAGGTGGCTCTTCGTTGTCTTTTTCTTGGGAAACCGTGTCTTTTGTGAGGTTAAATCAATATTCTTTATTAATTGTTATAAGATCTATAGGATTAATACTTTTGGGCTTGAAAGAATCTTGGACCGTGGTTTTTGCTCCTTCATAAAACTCGTTCTATATACGATTATCATTCGAATTTTGTATGAAAATATGGGTTTTCATTTATTTCAAGTATGAACTTCCGTGTTCAAATTTGTTTTTCGTAAACCTTCGTCGCGTCATTTCGCTCGATTATAATAATTTTTATTTTAAAGTGTGGGTAAATTTTTTTTCTCACCAAATTTCTAAATAGTGGTGAAATTACGTTTTTGTCAGGCATTGATTTGCTGGTCAATTTATTCTGTTCTTGTGTAGATTATAATCTGTTAGTATTGAATTTATGTTCACTTGAGGATCCGTTATACGGAGTCGTCGATTATAAATTGATTTTACGCGTTGCCGACGGCACCTACTCCCGACGGTATTCAGCCGACGGCATCTAGCCGACGGGATTGAAGCCCCTCGAATAGGTGGCTTGCGTTTGAATCATTTCTCCTAAACATAGTTCTTCTTGCTAATTTATTCTGGTGTTAGTACTTTATTTGGATCTAATATTTTACAATTTCATTAATTTCTTGTGTTTCAAAACAACAACCTCTTTTGGGGTATTTTCTTCATCTATTTTCCGATGAAATCGGGTGTTTTTTTTACGAACAGCGTTCTCTTAGTTGCATTTTAACTCTAGATTAAATTTTGCGCACGATGTGCACACTTTTCCTGCGTATTGGCTGGTGTTTTCATGGTTTAAGTGTGGACTGAATATTGTCAGTGTACGAATGTGTTCCCTACTTTATAGGCGTCTCATGTAAGAATTCGTGCAGTCCTACTGTTGAAATTCTTCCTAATAATAGATTTTTAATATAATATATTTAATATACATTCCAATTTATTTTTGTTTTTCGTGAAATTTAAAAGAAGAAAAGGTGAATTTATCGTCTGTGGAATGTTCTTATCATGGTAACACATTGGTGTTGTTCATTGTTCTAATACGTGCAAATTGTTATCATATAAACATCGGGCTCCTATTTTCCTATCTAAGTCCGTCCGTTCAACATATCTGTATCATTTATAAATTGAACACATGGAATTCGATCGTTTCGTTCATATCATAATTTTTATGAAAATAGTACACATGAAATTTGAGCTTGTGGTAATCCTTATATTTAAATATCTTCGGCATTGGAAGTATCATGCATTAATCACCCTGCATCCTTTGTTTCGCTTCTCCATGAGGAGTTACTGCTTTCAAATTTGATTTTCTTTTATGTTTACAAAACTTCGAGTACTTCCAGTGTCGATTGCAATCCTTAAATTGTACTTATCTGATACGGTGTGAAGCTACTGATTTCCTATATTCATTGTAGAGATATTCAATTTGAAATTCGCTTTTGGCTCATGCATGACTATATTAATTAAGGACAAAATCGTAAGACTATTTGTTGTTACATTTATATGACAAGACGGCTGTCTGACTTAAATTCTGCAATTGTTAAGGATTAATTCAAATAATATTGGTCCTGGTGCTAGAATATGTTATTATTTACTGAATTTATGACGCGCATCACCTTTACTCAGGTCTGTTCCCTAATTTCTGGAATTTAATGGTTATTAATCATCTCTGAAATCTCTTCTTTTTTTTTTATTTGTTTTATTACTTTTCCCCGTTTTTTAACTTATTTAAAACCGTACTAAACCGTACTAATTAGTATTCTTTCTACTTAATCTTTATCTGTACACTTTAAAAATATTCTCTCTTTCTCTCTCTAACTTTTTCCCGTTTCTAAACTTATTAAAGACCGTACGACATACTTCTCTCTTCCTCTATGTTTGAATAATTCACTTTTTTTCTTCCTTAAATTCTTAATCTTCTCTTTTTCCTCTTTTAATCCACATTTTTAATCTTTCATCTCGTTAATTCTCTTTAAACGCGTTTGAATAATTCTCTTTTATTCTTTATTTCTCTCACTTTAAATCTTTATTCATCTCTCTTTTTAATAAACTTCCTTAATTCTTCAATAATCTTCCTTTATTATTTTCTCTTAATTTCCCGGGATTAACACTCATTTTATTTATTTTTTCTTCTCAAACTTCATCTTTCTCTATTTTTTTAATACACTTCCTTATATTTTTCATTTTTCTATCTTGGACATACCATTTCATAGGTATTCCACCGCGGTTTTTTCTCTATTTTTCTTCAATACTTCAATTTCTTTAATCATTCTTTCTTTTTTCTTTACCATGGATTTTACATTGGGGCTTAACTGATCGAGATTGCGCCTCCACCATTTGTAAGATCGTAAATCGTGGTAAAAATCACTGTTAATTCACACCACTCTTTACGCCTACTTTTAAGCTAGGAAGGGTCTTTAGTGAGTTTGGTCAATTACCCCCAATACCTCAAAAACCTCCATCTAGCCCCTGAATTTCCCCTTTTCTCAACCCCTGACCTTGTGAGGGTGTTTTAAGGAATTATTGGAATCATAAGGCAGAATGATGACCTTTCTGAAATAATTGTTTTATTAGTAAAGTTGCAAATAATACTCTATCCTATCACCAAAGGACCTTACACGAATACTATTTACTAACTGACCTTAATCTTCCGGTTTCCTGTTGATACTTCGGATGGAGTTCAGGTGTCCCTGCTTCGGATTTGTTACTGCATAGGGTGGCTATTTCCTATTGCCAAACCTCGGCGATGTACGATCGAAGAACGGGATTAGTTTTCTCCGAAAGGATTCCAAAATTAGAGACCGTCACTGCTCTAACACGCTTTCCACTTTACGCGAACTTCTGGCACGAAAGTCTATCTTGAAAGCTTAGCACTTGGACGGCCCGACACCAGCAACGGGCTGCTGTTGGGCAGGTATAGACCAATCAGATCATCTCTCCTTTGATCGAGAGGGGAGATGAAATCGCAGCGTCGTACCTTCCCGTCGGCGCGTGTCGTGCTTCGTCAAGATTTTTCCGTCTTCGCTTTTGTGAAATCTGACCGCTAGAATCTGGCTCGCGGGATCTCAGAATCTGGATGATTCTCACGCTTTGTTTCCAGACGTGTTCGATTTACAGGCGTCAGGTTGGGAGCCGTTTCCGAGGCTCACACAAAGATAGAACGCTTTTGCAGTCGGGAGAAGAACATAAGTACGAAACATCGAACTGTTTCACCAGCCTGTATTCTACATGCTTTTTAAAGCCTGAATAAATGCAAAACGCTGTATATCTCTGCTCCCGTAAATCCTCAAATGTCAGACAAGTGGCTTTGGGATTTCGGATAGGATTTTTGATTCCACTAAGAGTCAGTAATTCATGCCAATTTATTCAAAACCCGTATAATGTTCAGATACAAATGTTGAAAAAAAAAGTAATAAATTTCGTTTTGACATGGATATATGTATGTTGGCTGGCCTGCGTGAGTACGAAAATTAGTATAGAAAAATGCAACGGTTTTTTTCTTTTTCTATTGATTTTCACGTCCAACCAATGCTTTACTGGCGAAGTTTAACTCCCTTACGTTTAATAGCAGGAAAATCGTTCGCCACTTTTTGGAATGCTCTCATCACAACATCTCACGATCCCTAAGCCATTGTAGTGTCAAGGAAAGTTGATTTATTAGGCTAAGTTGTAAACTAATATTGCTAAGTAACCATGATGAACTAATAATATGAAAATAAGGCCCTAGGTACATGGTAGGTATACTAATGAGTAGTAGGTACTTGTAAGCAGTAGGTACTAGACGATGCAGACCTCTGATCAGCTGATGGGCTCCTAAAGCTGATGGTTTCTATCGTATTTAACCTCTGAAACTGAAATTATGAGACGACTGAAATGATTGGCTCATTCCTACTCAGCTGAGTGAGCTAAATTCTCTTCTGTTCATCATAGGAAGTTGAGATTTGATAAGGGATACTCCCTGGGTCATTATGAGACGGTTGAAATGATTGGCTTTTTCCTAATCAGCTGAGTAAGCTGAATTCTCTCCTGCTCATTATAGGAAGTTGGCGTCTCTGGGACACTAAAAGACGAAAGCAATTCTTGGATCTTTCCCAGTCAGCTAAGTGAGCTAAATTGTCTCCTGTTTATCCTAGGAAGTTGAGATTTGATAGGGAAACTCCCTGGGACATTAGGAGACGATAGAAATGACTGGCTCATTCTTCGCTCTATGATGGGAAGGAGAATGTTGGGAAAATCTGAATACCTACACTAAACTGAAGCGCAAGGGTGAGATCTCAAAAGTAAGTTCTAAGCGTCGAGAGGGAGCCTCAGTGCTTGCGCTCTCAGTAGAATGAAAATGAACATTATTGTTGGAGCACATTTTCTAGTCCCCTTCAACTCGTAACTAATCCCCCTTCAAACGCCTCCACCGCCTATCCGAGCAGCTCAGAAACAGTATAGGTAAGTGCGTATTCTGGAGGGTTACGTGAAAAAGAACGAATCTATTTGAGACTACGCTTGAATTGATAATTATGGCCGTTCAAGAGATAAAAATTGCAAATCCTTCTGAAAATTATAGATTAAGGAGGTATTCAGAAACGTATGAAGGAAAAACTGTATTAAGATAAAAACTTTCAGCAAAGTTACTGACGTGGTTTCTTTTTTATCTGAAGGCTTAAGAATGAGCTACTTATATTAATATATTCCTAATCGATGTGAAGTGGGAAGGTGATAAGAAAAATAATCTAGGGTTTTATTGAGAAAACTCTGAAAAATTGTCGGTATTATTGCAGATGGCTCTCCAGGATCGAGGCTAAGAGATGGAACCCCAAGAGTACCTTAGCCTCGGAGTGAAAATCGAGCTGATGATAGTGAATATAAACTGTTGGTCAGAGGATAAATGAATCAATTAATCATCCTAAACTACGGTCACGCAGCCAAAGAGTGATCTTCAGCCAGTAAAAAGGTCTACCAATTCCTTGGTGTACGTTGCAAGATACTAAGAAGGTCCCTTAAATCGAATGAAATAACAAACATGTGGACGATCTCTTTTTATTTCATCTTTAAGGCCCTCGTGAAGAGCGGACGGTTAGCCCTATAGTTCTCCCAGTTGTTTTATTCGAATCAGTAAAGTAAAATCCATAAACGGAAAATAAACCTTTTTTTCGAAAGTTGTTGAGTTAAGTAATTATTTTCTTGGCTAAATTCAGAGATTTCATGAAAATCCCCTACCAGAATGTTACACATATTCGAGCAACATTGAAGAAAAAAAGTATAGTATGGTGGTCTGCACGCTCTTAGCTTACATCTCATTCTTCCTCCTGACTGCAAAAAACATTATTAGATCATGGATATGTAGATTCAAACCAAAATAAAATGACCAAATACAACAGTGCTTCTGTAGTTACCATATTAGCCGTCCCTTTTTGGTTTATTATTTCCAATAATAAGCCTATGTGATCGTGTAGCAAAAAATTTTTATAACCCCCCCTCAAACTTTGTCACTTTACGTTTCAAGGTGCGTAGAATCCAAATTTGAAATGTCCGTCCGCCGTTCGCCGTCCGCCGTCCGCCGTCCGCCGTCCGCCGTTCGCCGTCCGCCGTCCGGGCCATAAAAGGCCTAAGAATTGACTTAAAAAACCTGTTCTTTCGCACATAGACTCCATTTGGGGTCTAGTTGGTCCTAACGTTTAACCATCCCGATTGATTTACTAGCGTAGATGCTATGGGCCAAAAACGGGCAAAAAATTGTCTTTTTCGACGCGCGCACGCCTGGCACGCTTGGCAGGGGGTCACAGTGGGTGGAGGGGGGGGGGGCGAGCGGGGGGAGTGGAGTGAGAGGAGGCGCCGGCGCCGCGGCACCTTGTGGTGGGTACGGCGCCGGCGTTCCTTCGAGGCATGAATATGTTTTTTTCAAGGTCATATTTGTGTGTTAATACCAAAGCTTTTCCTACGCATATTTAATAACATATCCTCTCGACTTTTCGTATGTACTTAGATAATGATATTATTAAGGCAATAACTATTTGAATTGATAGGAGCTCAAATCGAGAAATATAAAAACGCTGCAAATTATTTCACAAAGGTTTATTATTTTTTCAATTGAGTATGATCGTAGTTTTAGTTGGCTAGCCTACGTCATAAGGCCCGTCCAGACTCCTCGGCGTGTCCTACTTCGAATTGCCACAACCTATACTTCTATAATTATATACGCATGTTTATATTTCTCGATTTGAGCTCCTATCAATTCAAATAGTTATTGCCTTAATAATATCATTATCTAAGTACATACGAAAAGTCGAGAGGATATGTTATTAAATATGCGTAGGAAAAGCTTTGGTATTAACACACAAATATGACCTTGAAAAAAACATATTCATGCCTCGAAGGAACGCCGGCGCCGTACCCACCACAAGGTGCCGCGGCGCCGGCGCCTCCTCTCACTCCACTCCCCCCGCTCGCCCCCCCCCCCCCCTCCACCCACTGTGACCCCCTGCCAAGCGTGCCAGGCGTGCGCGCGTCGAAAAAGACAATTTTTTGCCCGTTTTTGGCCCATAGCATCTACGCTAGTAAATCAATCGGGATGGTTAAACGTTAGGACCAACTAGACCCCAAATGGAGTCTATGTGCGAAAGAACAGATTTTTTAAGTCAATTCTAAGGCCTTTTATGGCCCGGACGGCGAACGGCGGACCGCGGACGGCGGACGGCGGACGGCGAACGGCGGACGGCGGACGGACATTTCAAATTTGGATTCTACGCACCTTGAAACGTAAAGTGACAAAGTTTGAGGGGGGGTTATAAAAATTTTTTGCTACACGATCACATAGGCTTATTATTGGAAATAATAAACCAATATAAACATGCGTATATAATTATAGAAGTATAGGTTGTGGCAATTCGAAGTAGGACACGCCGAGGAGTCTGGACGGGCCTTATGACGTAGGCTAGCCAACTAAAACTACGATCATACTCAATTGAAAAAATAATAAACCTTTGTGAAATAATTTGCAGCGTTTTTCAGCTCTCCGACAAGTGTTGAATCATCCGTTGAACGAAAACTGACGGAGTTTCCTTTCCACAGAAACAGCTCCGTTGTGAGAGGGAATGATAAAAAAAAAACACTATTCTTGCATTTGACAAATGTTTTACTGACCCAAGCCGATAGAAGACATTTATTCAGTGTCAAAGAAGATTCTTTTTTATGTAAATCTTCTAAATTACAACAATATAAAACACTTGCTAATGAATAAAAAAGAGGCTTAAAAGATTCGGAACGGCCTTAAATACGAAATGAGGGAATCCGAAGACACAACCGCTTAAGGGCTTACTTTGTTGCAATATAACATGTTTTTAAGAGGCTGGTAGCTTTTCTTAACTTTATGATCACAAACCGAAGGACGGCGACCAAATTAACAAAAACATGCTTGAATATAATGTTCATTAAGTTTAAATAAGTCCTTCGACTTCTGGGGATGATCTAAGCTTATGATCTAAGCGACTCCGTCGGTCGGTCGGTCCGTCTTGTCAATGCACGGCTGAGTGGGGGGAGTCTACGAGTGGTGGTATCTTCTTGGATTTTTCGAGAATAGTGTATAAGCGATTTTAAAATTTTCTAATCCCACCCAAACCATAGGCTGAATGGCGGGAGGGGGGTAGGAGCCCCCTTTTGATGCGTGTTTTTTGCCTGAGCGCTCGATCTTCTATCCACTACCACATTAAAATTTGATCGAGAAAACCTCGTATTTCAGCAACAAAGTTACATGTCAGGACCCGTAGAACAAGATGGTGCCGTCAAAATTGCTGAAAGATGCTGTCTTCCCTGAGAAATCAGCGAAGAGAAATCACGACAAAAATGCGTTCCTCGCTATGGTTTTTTCCGCCCTAGACCGAGTAAACCGGGTTGGTCTTAAAATGTTTGTTGAAGTTCAAATTTGATGAACAAGCAAGACGAAACAAGCAAGTTCCGAGACATAAAATTATTTTTTCCGATTGTAGTAAACGAAAATGTAGACGAAAACGTTGGTTTCCTTGTAAAGAAATACCTTGACAAACTTCACATGGGAGGAAATTATATCATCCTGGTATACATTTTACGTTACCATTACATTGCGTTAACATTTCAAACATTTTTCCTAATTTTGATTAGCATTATCAGACTTTTCCACAATAGCCACATTTGCCATATGTCATCTGTAAATTTTCTCTTGAACTACCTTAGCTCACGAAGAACTAAATTTGGGTAATAAATCACATATTACCAATTTAGCTATACTTAAGTTGAAATTATGGATGAGGGAAGGATTGTTTCAAACCTCTTACTTGAAAGTTTTTATTAACACACTATGTAGGTAGCTGTAAAATATTTATCAATTAAATATTAATTATTTAGTTTCACTGCTATTTCAGTACCAGAGGTATAGTTTTGCTATCGTGCAAATAATCTAAAACGATTTGTTTTTCGTAAATGATTTATTCTTTAATTTTAATGTACTATGTTTCACATATAAGGCCTCCTACATATTTCGAAACCGGCGGACCAACGGAAGTAAATGCCCATGTGATGCCATACGTTTTTAGATGAAGGATGGTTCCAAGAGATTGCTCGCAAATTCCATTGCAAATGGGTCACCCGTGACCCATATCAGAAGCCGAACCATGGAACAAAGCACAATGCGGTCCGAAAATAATACCCTCTTTAAAGCATGGATTTTTGAGTACATGAGTTCTTAAAAATGTCTCTTCTCAAGGCATCGCTTAGTTTATATCTTCACTTCATTCAACACCGATAATTTAGGATCATTGTTGGCATGGATCCATCGGCCATAATTCACATATTGGTCTTCGTTTGTAGAAGAATCTTTTCTAACTTGTTGAAATATGTTTATGGCATTAATACGGACGTCGATCAGATTGTGATTTACTGTACACTAAAGATTCCAAGGTAAGTAATGGAACGTTGGAACGATTCTAATAAATAAGGTTTGAAACGATCTCCACAAAAATTTGTACAATTGATGTTTAAGACCAACCAGACACAAGAAACCGTCTGCCATGTGTAGTTGGCATGTCAGGCATTAGAATCAAAATTAGGAAGTGGTCTTGAATAACTACAGGTAGAGGGAGGACTCGGGAGGGCTACACGTACCTACATTCTTACTATCCTCGAATGGTCACTTTGTAAATATTTACACTGAGGACGATAAGCAATCATTTTTCTTCAATGCTGGACGTTTATCCTCGAAGAAATGGAAGCTAAACCGGAGAAATGCAGTAGTTGAATCTTTTCATTTTGCCTTAACGTCGTCTCTGGGTTGGGAGGGAAAAGAGGTTAACTGCAGTGACGACTGCTTTAAGTGGCGTCTTTCAGCACGTAATAACAAATAAATACAAGTTGGAGATCAGCGTGATGAGATGCCATGCAGCACTAGCGTGGGGGTACAGAACGTTTGAAGTGGAGGGCTAACCGTAAATTGACACCATGAGTAGACTACTTTGACTGCGAAATCACTCCCCGCACTGCAAAATGTATTTAGTGATGGGTGGATTGACAATCTCTTTATACCTGAGAATTGCATAGAAAGTATGCTTTGCACTCTTGAAATGAAAGAAGAAAGGCTCCCTCTCATTATCGCAAAGTAGTAGTGGGTATATAAGAGTGGATGCTAATGGCAGATCACTTTAGTATTAGAGTGGATCGGCACAAAAAACTGTAGAAAATTAGAAATGCAATGCAGAATGTTGACAAGATTGAAGAGGATGTGGTTGCTGGAAGCTAGGGAATCAATATTCTGCCCTTAAAGTAAACATCTTATGGATGCTTGTAACGGCTACGTGAAGAAGGCAGGTATAACGAAGAGAGATGTTATTTTATAGTTAAGATAGGGCTAATCCATTTCAATTGAGTTCTGGGAGAGAAAGCCGAATATACAGTGGTGCAGTTAAAATGAATAAGTTAAGTTTAAATATGAAATATGAACACTGACTATAATCTATCTATTGTTACTATAAGAACCATTAGAACTCATCTATTTAGAAATAAGTTAACCAGTGAAGTTAAATATTAATCCCTAATTAAATATTAATCTAGAAGCTATGATGTAACAGATGTGAAAAACAAAATAAATAAAATAAAATAAAAATAACACATGCCCATTCTATTTTCACGTTTTCGTTTCTAACTCAACTTCAATATAAATGTATGATGTAGATATCAATATATTATTATACATATATTCGGTTGTATGAGTCACTTATTTTTCTTTTAAAATATTCTTTAAGAACCTTCTTTTATCCACAGTTGATTCAACAATATTCTGGCCTGGATTGTTTTGCTCTAATAAATAGTTTACAAAAAGTACATGATGACAACCACATAAATGAGAAAAAGGACATGGAAAGCCAGTATCAGAAATTCATTGTTGTAAAATAATTTTAATGTTCTATTTTATTAGCGCAAATGAGCACCGCAGCTGAACGAATCAATTATTTTATTGATTCACAATAAATTTTATTATATCTATGGAGTCGGTGCCTTAGTTGCATGCCTAGGTTTTTAGATTTTCTCAACAGTAAGCGCAGAGAAATGCGAAGAATTAAAGAAAAAAGAGTAGTCACCGGCAAAACTATTGAATCGTGCAATTTTCAATCTCTTGGAAATCAGTTTCATGTGCTCTGAACCGTATGAGGGTCTTTCTTTTGGCCGACGCCTTTGGTTTTAACAGTTCCACTTTCTTCCTAATACCGCAGTCCCTCGATCCAACAATCGCTCGCCGTAAGAGCATTACCTGAATTCTACACACGCCCCAGCTTATACAAATACCCTTGACAGTAGAGCTGAGTCTTCAATCTCCATGCAAATTCCGGCTCCGGTAGGGGAAGTATTTCTTTTCGGTGATTCCCAACTGTTTACCCCTCCTCCTCTTCGCGGTTCTCATCCTTCTTTGCCATACATTCCACCTTCTTCTTCATCTCCTGACCACGTCCTTCCGCCTTAGCCTGTCGGCGGAATTTCTCCATTTGTATTCCCTTCACTTTCATCTACTATTCCTAATATACTTGTTATACCCAGCTCACTGTCAAATGCATTCACTCCAATTTGATAATTTACTCCTTTTTCTTACACCAATATAACAGCCGTCGTGAAACTATGGAAACCCATTTAAGATGATTATGCCAATTATTATAAAAAACTAGAGGTCTGTTAGGGCTTGGAAAGCCCTAATCTAGTCCGTATAACAATAATACCTAACAGGAACTCAGCACATTATAGTAACGATATAAGTCCTACCTATTTGCGGCGATATGTGACCTGGTGCAAAGCTAAGGCGATGTTAATAAATGATTAAAAAAGAGGGAATACCGATCAAAATGTATGTAATGTAATAAAATAAATATCACCAGTTGAGGTGGTCCTCGCCACTATGAGACTAAACAAAAAGTTGAATCGGGGAATTCAGAATTTGGGCATGGTGAGATGATGGTGTAGTTTTATCTCGAGTCTTCTTCATTTCTTTGTAAGCGTGTGAATCTGCGCGTCCGTGTCTTCTATCTCCTTCTTTATGTCGTTGATTGTATCTTGATCGGTAGTACTTGTAGATGCGAACTGGTGTTGAGTTTTGTGTAGGAGATGCTACATCTGTCTCCGTCCTGATGTGTCTGGTACCACTCCAGCATAGCTCGTGCTTGTTCTGTGTCTGGATTAATTTCGAGTGTTGTGTCATGTCCAATTTGTGCTTCGAATACATTTCTGAATTTTTTGGTTGTAATGAGGTGTGCTGCCACGATGTCATGTGAGTTGAAATTGAACACTTTCCTCCCAATGGATAAAATTGACGGTTCCGGTTTCATCCCTAACCGGGATTTTGTAGAGTGTCAACTCTTCGTCATCGCACTTCATCACGGCATTTTCAATCACTTCACTCGTCTCTTAATGTCGCAGAAAGTCTACAGTGAACCGGGAAGAATTTAGCTCACTCAGCTGATCAGAAAAGACCCCATAACTACATTTCTTACTTACCGACACTTTTACAACAAACTTGGAGCCGTGCTGATTCGGAATTATATATAAAGACCGTTCGGAATCATATATAAAGTTTTAATTTCTTTGTTCAGAAATAACTCTCCTAGATGTTATTAACTACACAATGATGGCAACTGTTGTTACCGCCACAGCCTAATAAACATCTCTCGTTGATAAGGACCGCCTAGAACACGATCAAGGCGGGTATAGAGATGAACGGCGACACTTTTGCAACAAACTTGGGGCCGTGCTGATTCGAATGAGCAGTCTAACACTAAAATCGGATCGCGAAGTTCTTCACAATTTCAAAGACCGTTCGGAATTATATATAAAGATATTTCATATTTATATATAGCCCTTTAAGGGATTATTATTTCTGTATAACTCCTTTACGCAGACACATTAGAAAATAGATAGTTATTAACAGATACTGGAATAGTCAATATGCACGCAATTTGACCAAAATATGCACTCAAAATGGGCAAAATATTCACTCCAAGCCAGAATACGTTGAACATTATGCTAAAAATTTCTAAAATGGACTAATTTTTGTTGTGAGACGTACATATAGTCTATAGATCATGTTTCATTATCAAGCCCATGAATAATCTGATAAAATGAAGAAATTCCTTGAAAATTCTTGAATGAATAGAAAATTAAATGAATGAAATGGATGAAAATTTACGAAGGAATGAATGGATGAAAATTGATGAATGAAGATCCTTGAATAAGGGATAAATGAAAATTTACATACTTTTTTCCCTTCAGTCTACCTTATAATAACAAATATCTACATGATACCTACTAATATTAAAATTTAAATGTGTGTGATGTGTCAAAATATTTGCATTACCTATATTAAAAAAGGTACTCTCGATTGCAAGTACTGAACTGGATCGCAATTGATTTTTCTTGACTGTCTGTTGTAAATCTTTTACGTTTGTTGCTGAAGAGCAACCGGCAGAAAATGACTTCTACACATGACAGGACATGAAGGGTTAACTTTTCGATGCTGAGAGTTCAAATGAGGAAGACAGATGATAGGACGCCGGTGGACAAAAAAAAAAAAAAAAAAAAAAAAAAAAAAAAAAAAAAAAAAAAAAAAAAAAAAAAAAAAAAAAAAAAAAAAAAAAAAAGCGGCAGGCCGCTCATAATTTCTCTCTCTATGAGCATTGAAAATGTCACAATAATTTCAATGTTTTTTATTGTTTTAAATAAAATAACAATTAGAAAACATAAAATAATTACTTATTGACACACAATTACCGAATTACTTGTGTGCCAATTCTTCCACGAATATGAATTCACAGGTACTTAATTTTCTGTCATGGTGCGGTTCTACAATTACTATAACCAAGATTAACTTCTCAACCAAGTGACAAAAAAACAAGCGGCATTGTTTTCTATATCCATTTAGAACATAAAAAAACATAAAACTACGACATGAATAGAAGAACAAGTACGAAAGTAATGCGTGATAAATCGAGAGTTTTCGAACGAGTGGAGAACGATTTTTGTCCGGTGAAAACTAAAGAAGTTTCATTTCCCCAGCAACGGCTTGGTTGTACGTGAAAATCAAAAGAAAATAACAACTGACTTGTTTATAGGTTGCGTGACGTTTTTTCTTTGCATAACAAAATTCCTGTAACAAAATTTCCAGTTGAACCGTCGAGACATTTTCAATGTCAAAATGGACGAAATCACTTAAAACTTTGTGTTCGTCCCCGAGAGATTTTCATGGCACATCGCGACACCGGTATACCGCTACATCGCCGCAGCAGCTGTGGTTACAGTCGCTAAGCACTTGGTGAGATGTCGCGGCAATGTTAACTTATCGAAGGTATGTGTATTGGTTTTTCTATGCATATATGTTCACTGAACCTAAAGGAACTATTCTCCTGTGATTTTCCTAATTTACGGGAACGGGAAACAGACAACAAAACTATTAGTAAACAATGCCACAAATGAAGCTGGGAGTCCTGGAACATTGCCTTTTCAACTAATCAGGACGTATAGTTGGAGAACGTTAGATGATTATATAAGTCAAACCACAATTACCACCAGGAATTGAACAGGAGCAGCGGTTAAACTTGGTGTATCCGGAGATCATGTTTCTTTCATCACACGGTTTGACATGGAATACCTAATAGGAATACCTATTCCCCAAACACGTTCAACGAAGAGTGCGTCACTACATCAAACACTTGGCACAGTTCATGTTTGGTTCTTGTTGTGAGTTCACTACATTCGAATCTAGATCTACATTTAAAAATCAGAGTGCTATTCGTGGAACACTTTTCAGGGTAAAATGCATCACTTTTAATTTTTAAATATATTTAAATAAAAATTAAATAGGGACAAGTGAATATGAACCAAACTCCAAAGAAACGTACAACCATAACAAATTACAACGATACATACAATAATAAAACCAAAATGTGTCGAGATAGGAGAAAGCTCGGTGCTAAAGTTGACTTGACAGACGTTCTATTTAGATAGAGAGCTGAGAAACTCATCAATAACCACAACATTTCACGAGTAATAATTATATTAAAAATCATTAAACCAATAATGGGGCAGCACAGTGATACCAAACACTTCTTGTATTAGTTGGCTTTCACTCAGCTGTTTCTGTCGTTTTGCAGAAAAAAATATTTCCTTCATAATCTTTTATAAAAAAGCATTACTGAGAACGAATACGTGAATCAAAGTGAGAGGGGTCTTTACAATAATTATTATAAACTCCGTAAATTGGCTGTTTCGTTACTTTTTTCTTCGACGTTCTTTCAAGCGCTATATTTTCGTATAGGAAAATACAGTCTGCAAGGGGAAGTCCTGGGGATGGATGAAGTGATGGAAGATAATTTCTCAATTTAATTTCTAGCTTGCGAAAGCAGAAGGGCCGAGGAAAGCTGGGGACGTTGGTGGGGGTATCTCATTTTTCTTGAGAAAACATCTTGTTCCCTGATGCTAAAAGAAAACTTGTAACCGGAGGAGGAGGCTCGGAGAGAGCAATTTTTCGGCAAATCAAGTAGCTTATAGCTCCACCTTTCAGTAGCTCGAGTAGAAATGAGGTCTTTTACTTTGACTGAAGTTTTTTGATGAAAGCATTTTAAAAGTACTATCTGTTTTCAAATTATCCCCCTTCCCTCCTCCGTGAACTCCAACTCTTTCATGGTTCATTATTAAAATAAAATATTATTGTTGTTTGGGATTAAGGAGTTCAGTATCATTCGCAGGTCCAGTGTGACATTAGTTGGTATGACTGTACAGTGAACTGCGTAATGCATACCTACTCAGAAAAGATATTATTTGAGCTTTTTTAAACCGCTCAGGAATTATTGACTTGGCTATGGCCATGTGTCAGTTGTATTTGAGAAGTTGTTAAAATGTCTATATCTGTAATTATGTGCGATAAAAAAAAAAAAAAAAAAAAAAAAAAAAAAAAAAAAAAAAAAAAAAAACACTTGTATGAGAGATGGTAGGCTTATATCGGTAAAGAATTGAAACAAAATGTACTGCAAACTTAGGATCTAGCCTATCAAAACATGACAGAGAGCACTTCGATAAATACGAGTATAAAGAGCATCTCTTAAGTTAAATAAAGGAAACCAAATATAAATACTATGGGACCAGAGATAAAGAAACCGCAGACACAAAGCCAAAGTGGAATATAATAAATCAATACAAAGGGAAGAAGACTAATGAGATCACCTAATTGGAGGTGGAAGGGAGAACCGTAATTTACTAGATAATATAATATTAACGCAGTAAATGTGTTCATGATAATATTCCTACGGTAGACCAGAAATTAGCCCACTTTCCAAAGATTCCTGAAAAGCCCAGAGGATTAGTAAGTGATTAAGAAACAGAAGAATTTTTTAAGGTTTCACAGGGAGTTGTGGGGAAAGTTTTAAGGGAGGGTCTACATTGTGATGGATTCCAAAATAATCATTCAACAGTCGGAAGTCAGTGTATTATCTAACCGCTACATTTATGATAAGCTGATTGTTCAGAGACAAAATATATTCCCTTCACGTAACGAAAAAGCGCTTTTGTTTTAATGTTAAGAATGGATATGCTTTTGGGACTTTTCTGGCCCAAATAATATTAGGGCTATATTATAAATTATAAGATAAAATACAAATTATTATACATTATCAGGAGATATTATTACTTTCAGTAATTGGGAAAATAATAGAGAAAGTAGCAAAAACTTATTTTGTGGATTTTCTTGTTTTCTAAGATTTTTGTAGGTTGCTTCCATTGATCATGGGCATGGCACCTATACTTGATAAACTAGAGCATTGTCCTACTTCTTATAGACCTAGCAGCCTGCTGTCTACGCTATCCAAGATATTTGAGAGGTTGCTTCTCCCCATTGACGCCCTTTGCACCTTCAACGGCTAAATTCCTACGTTAAAAACGCTTTTCAAGGAAATAAAATCTGTAGGCGGCGTTTTTTGGTACAGAACAGGCGTTCGACTGCATATGGCATAAAGGGTTACTGCACAAGATCAAGCCATACATTCCCAACAACCTCCTCCACTTACTAACTCACTATCTGACAGGGAGAACTTCCCAAGTACGCGTGATGGACCAACTTTCTCAAATTCGTACTATAAGAGGCTAAGTACCCCAGGGAAGCGTCTTGGGATCCTACCTCTACAACTTTTACTGCTACGATCTTTCGTTGCCTGATGGACAAGCATTTTCAGGGTTGTATGAGGATAATTTAGTAAACGCCATATTTGCAGACAGTGGACAAGCTATAGAACAGTTACGGGAAATTTATCTTCTCGGTCAATGGAATCTTCTGGAACAAGTTGGATAACAATCATACTTGTTGGGTGCCAAAGGCCTGTGGCCTTTTACCCAGCAATAAGTGGCTAGTTTTCTTGACGTTTTTAATGTTTATTTTTATAATTTTCATTAGATTGAATAATTTCCCCCATTTTTTAAAATGTTGACAAGTCCAGCCCAGCAAGGAGTTTTATTGATTTTTGTAATGTTAAATGCAACATAAAAAAATGAAAATGCAGTACGAAATTGCGAGTGAAAATGAATTAATTCAAGCGAGACCTCAATTGATACCTTCATACATCGAAGGAAGTATAATGAGACTACTGTAACGTACAGGAAGATCCTTTACCAAAATTACGTACAGTTCGATATCTTGGGGTTACTCTGATTAAACAACTCACATTTAGGAACATGAATCTGCACTGTTGATAAAATTGCGATTGCAAGCACAGCAACTTAAACCCGTATTGGCAAGACCGTAAAATTCTAAGGTACGAACTGTTCATTAGTCCGAATGGACTTATGCTCTGCCTATATGGGGAAAATGTTCAGAGTCGAAGTTTCGAAGAATAGCTCACAACCTGAACCATATGATCCAAAAGAAAGTTATAGCACCATTGTTTATCTATAATGAAACCATTTACAACGATTTTTAACTCGAAACTCCTCAAGTAGGGCTTCTCAGATACATGTCATGGTTTTATGAGCCCAGTTACGATCACTTCAATCCCCTAGCTGCAGATGGGTTTTTACCCCCAGAAAACCACCGACGCCGAAGCTAAACATATCACGGACCGAATGATGACACTTGGATATCTGAATGACGCTACAAATTGACTTAAGGATTACAGAAATTTCACAATAAATATTCCAGGTCTATAAGAAGACAATTATTTGACAATATTACTTTATTTTTACACAATTTTGTTATTCATTTTGCACCTACAGGGTGAAAAAATAATTTACTGTGTAAAATTGTAAACGCTTTATAATTTACCTACCTTAGTAAGTTATATTGTATTTAAAATGGAATTATTCAACAGACAAAAAAAAGAAGCTTATTCGGGCTCTCCTTCCAGACACACACAGAAGCAATTGATCTACCTTCTTCAAACATCCACTAGAATGCAGTGGTGTCGTTTCATTGCCCATTTTCAAGCCAGAAATCCGAGCTGTATTAGGTAGGTGTTACACTAATTATATTCGAGTTCAGTGGGTGTGTAAACTGAGCCAAGGATCCTTAGTTTCATCGACGAAGGTGAAGAATTTGAATATTCACCTGAGCTTTAAAACGTTCTCTCCTCCCCTCGTAACATGTTGGGAAACACTGGCTGTTTCCTGTCAGTAAGTCTGACTCTGCTCCATCGCATAGCTCCCCCTTAACTACAGAATTAACAGCTTCAGCAGTTTATCCAATTAAACCCATATCCCATCTGAAATGCATAAAGTGCTTGTAATGGGAGAACATACTTTGCAAGCGAAAATATTATAGGGCCACCACGATTATTCAAGTTTTCCTCAAAGAAAAGTTGATATGGAAAACTACTTGAGCCGATTTTCCGTACACACGCGACTCTGCTTCAGATATACGGCAGCTGGAGTCAAGCCTGAAGATTTGAAGGGCAAATTCGATCTGATTTACAAAGCGATATTTCCAGCGGGTAGATCACTCTCAGCTAAACTATAAAACTCGAACTAGGTACCATACACATTGGTTCTCTCATCTTTCACAGGAGATCAAAAAGGGGGCAGGAATGCAAACAAAAATTATTACTTTTTATTTTGAACCGTAACAAATTTGAAGGTCGTATCTAAAAACATACAAACGGTCTGACCAAAGAGCCACCTTTGGAAAGATATTATTGAGCAAATGAAGAAGGTGGTCTTGATAATTTTTAAATTGAAAGAAATAATATTGTTCACTTGTAAGAATTGTGTTATGCGTCTATCAACGACCGGTAGTTCAATAAAATCCCGACTCCTGATCAACAAATGATTTAACTTGATGAAAGGTCAATAATTTCAGAAGAGGGACTATTGGGACGGGAAATGTCTAGTATACACATTTTCTCGCCCAGTTATGTTACGAACTGGGCGTCCCAAAATTATCTGTTTTGAAAATAATTAGTGAATGTGTATAAATTACGGTGTAAAATCAGGATTGAATGATTCGCTTTTCTCCCTTGACCAGTTCCATTTGAAGGAGCAATGACAGGACGAGCGTGCGTTGCTGAATAAAATACCACTAATGGATTGTTCTTGTAGTCAATGAAGTAGGTCGCAGATAAAAATTTACCGTCGAACTGCCTATATATTTTTGTTGAATATCTAATCATAGCATTGCTATTAGCATGGTTTATTGAAAACTTTCAAACGTTTTGTTCTTTCTTCCAAGCTTTGCATAGCAGATTGATTGGAAACTAACCAATAGGTACATTTATATAAGTTTGTGATTGTCGAGTATAAGTTTTCATTTTTTTGTAGGATCGATTGAAAAGTGAATCAATCTTTCTTTGACTCAAAGTAGCAAACACGCCAAGGATCGTCAAACTAAGTCGTACCAATTATGGAAGCTCAAAGGCGAGAATACCGAAAAAAGTTTTAGCCACAGCACTCACGTCGCAGTTATGCTATTCTAGAAAAGAAGTAGACCCTCTCACACAGCTCACCGGGTTGACTGAAAGCCTATCATTTCTAAAGCCAAGAGGGATTTTCAGAGGAGAGCTCTGATGATCTCCCAGAAAAGTTGCCATAACTGTATGAGAAGGAAGTTGCTTCACAGCGAAGTCATGTTGTTGGGAAGGCTCTCCGTGGCTGAGTGCATTCGCCCAACTAATCTATATTTATCTTAGCACAGAGTAAGAGGTCTTATCGTCTTATTACGAAACAAAACAGGCACTAGAGCTGTGTCAAATTCTTTGGAGGACTGAATGAGCGCTCTGATAATGCCTTGGTAATGATAGACAACTCTGTTGATTCGGGACTTTGGTCCAGCAGACAACTAACAGTTCCTCGCCTCAGGAGCAAGTGTAAACAATTTATCAACAATTTATCTGCAAAGTAAATACGTAATTTAATAGATAAGCGCCACCCGATCTCTGAGGGCTGATCAGCGCTCAACAGGCTGTGTGAGTCAACTAGATCTGAACAAGCACTAACTTACTACTGTCCCGCCGTATGTGATGGGGGAAGATACCACCCAGTCCATCAAAGAAGAGGAGGGGAAGTGAACGCGTCAACTGACCTTGATTGATGATCCTTCTCCTGCCACGCCCCCCAATAACTGTCTCAGATCGCACACGTTCCAGGAACCAGGCCGATGTATCCGATGAAAAACAATTGCTTTATAAGACCACAATCACCAGGGGAGCTAATCTATTCCCGTCAATACGAACCACGGAACAATACCACGTACTCTGGTATAGAAATCAAAGAAAACCATCGCACTTTTACCTCTTACAATTCTAGTTAAACGTAGAGCTGATGAAAACACGTCCGTGCATCACCACAGTCCGAATCAAACTCTCTAGCACCATTCACTTATATCCATATTCACTTAGTTCTTTATAGACGTTAATAACAAGAGTTGTACTAGCTCAGTTGTACATGATGGAATAAAACCTACACTAACTACCCCACGAGGCGAAAAACGGCATACTTCTCTGATCCCTTCATTTCTTCAATAAATCAAATAGCATTTTCCAGCTATGTATTCGATCCTCTGTTGTGAACGTAACAAACTTGTTACAAGGTTTATATTTTTGAGGAATGTATCATCTAGGTAACTTTATCACAAAATTAAAAGATTAATAATGTTCTGACAAATACATACGCTTGGTTAGGTACAGTGATAGTGGGTTAGGTGTTTTCTTTAATAGGAATATTATACTGCTTACAACAAAGTGTACACTTATTCATTACTATCCACCAAGTAGTAAGGACACTGAACCATCTCTCATTTTCGGTACTGAAAAATATGTTTGCTTTAATAATGAAAACCAATTTGTGAGAGTTTGACGTCAGAGCGGAAGGTGGGGGCAGGAAGTCGTAAGCCTATTTATATGCAAACGGGAGCTCCTCCCATAATCGAAGGCCTATCCACCGCAGCCTTGAGGGCTCGCCTCAAATTACCCCTAAGAGCAATTGCGTTACCTACTGCATTCTAGCCAATGTCTAGGCAGCCTCAATGTAGACAATTTAATTCCAAATAACTGGGGTCATGACGTTATTCTCCAATAGCCGTAACAATATCCATTACAAGGGAATCGATCGATTGCTATGCATTTTTAATAATATCATGTATTCACTGGAATGTGTATGGGGATCTACAAAATGATGAATTAGGATTATCCAACCAGCTCTGATTGTGTGCTCGTCAATGAGTTCGGTTACTACGCCAATGGCAATTTAATAAAAAACAAGTTTTGTTGTTCACCTATTACTCTCCGAAGTACATATGTATCGGTTTGGATTTCATATTTTTAAATTCGTATGATACAAGCATTTATGGAGATACTAGAATATAATTTTCTCTGATCACCAATACAAGTTCTGGTATTGTATAATATGAAGTACGAATATTCGCAATACTTGAGATGGATAGGCCGTTGAAAATATGTTACTACCAATTTCATACAATTCAATTTCAATTCACTTTACTTTATTCATAAAATGTAATATTCTACAACAAATACACAAAAAGACAACTATTCAAATTACCAAACAAATATCGCTCGTGAAAGGCCATGTTCGTAACGACGGGACAATAGCAGTAAGCTAAGAGGATTAATTAATAAGAGTAGCACGCATAAAAAATCATGTAAAAAACGGTACAAAAGAAAGATAAATATGTATCTTCGAATGGTTGACAAAATTTCAAATGAGAGAGGAAAAAGAGAAGGAAAAAAAAAAAAAAAAAAAAAAAAACACGAATACATGTATACTTTTGATTATTAAAAGAGCTGAATCAAGATCCAAGGAAATAAAATATTTAAACACTCAGCATTACTTTTCAGCTTTGAATGTTCTGAAGGATTCTTCAACTCTTCATTTAATTTATTGTGCTGCATGCGGAGAATAGGTATAAGACCTCTTCGAATTAAAAACAAAATAGCTAAGAGAAGTGTCAGCATTCCTTGCTGATTTAAAACGTGTAAAATAGTCATGGCTTGGGGAAGTGTTGATTAACGATGGAATTATGGTAAAACTCGAAATTTCATGTACTTTTTGTGTGAAAAGATAGACTGAAAGTTTGCACATGTGCAAATGAGTATCTACACAGCATGCAAATATATCGGTACATGGATACGTCTTATGGCTACTAAATAGGAGGGTAGTTTCTCGTCATCAGTAGCTTCGAATCTTCGAAAACATATTCACTTGAATACAGCCTAAGCTTCTAATGCGTTGTTATAATGGTGGGTTTTTGAAACACCTACAGTTTTTCCAGTCTTATGGGATAAGTTCCAACCCGAACAATTATTCCATATTGGAGATCCGACTGAACCAGGCTATAACATATAGCATTTCCAAGCCAAATGAAACCTTTTTCAAACTAAATTAATCCTTTTTCAAACTAAATGAATCCTTTTTCAAGTCAAATGAAACCTTTTCCAGACTAAATGAAATCTTTTAAGAAAATAAGCTAAATGAGATGAAACCATGCGAATCGCAGGCGTTGTAGAAAGAAGTTAACAAGATGAAAATTCGATGAATTTAGGCATAGGATTACCGAAGTAGTTCTCACCTTAGTAGAATAGGAAGCATGTTAATTTGAAAAAATTCTAGCGGCAAAATGTGAATTGGGTACACCTACTTAATCGCCACACCCGCATGCGTGAGTAAAAGGGAGAGAGAGAGGCGGGGAATTTCAGACATTTCGACTCTAAAATTTTTGGAACCATAGTCCACTCTACAACGACTTTCTCATATCATTCTTGTAAGGCTGATGTACATAAAAAGCAATCTATGTTCTACAACATTCACAGTTATAACGCTGGGGGATAGGCTGGATTAAAATCACCCATGTCCATTAATCTTCCATATCACATCATCTAGTTTAATTTATTTAGCGAATTTTCGTAGAACATGAAGCAACTGCAATGGGCTCAGAAAAAAAAAAAAAAAAATTAAAAAATGCTCTCATTTTTATTTAATAGGATTAACGGATTATATCGTTCGAATTCTGTACAACTGCACTTTTTTAATTAATGAAATCGTTTGCAAGGAATTTTAAAGATCAATAACTTTGTGAATCTATTTAGTAGTATTAATTATCTTATTGTTGTTTACTATCATCAGCTATGTTTTGACTGATATATATTGTCTTTTTGGAACTCTAGAAAGAAAATGAATTTCTCTATATAACTTTCGCGTGGTATTGTTTTATTACGCGAAGTCACATTTATGATTCATTAAATGTATACAACTTACTCATAAAGGCGATCGTTGAGTCCCTTGATCGGGCTTTTCATAGCCGAGCTCGAAGGAATGTGGGCAAAATTAATTCACCGACCCTCTCGAGAAACGATTAAGTTTGCCTCGAGCCTCTCAACGTTGAGTGGCAGATGGCACATAATAGGCTGACCATTATTGTGTTGTGTGCCTCTGCTATTTAGAATAGGATTAGAATCAATTCGCAATGGATTAAATCTATTTTAATAATCTACAGTAATTTAGTTTGAATATAATATGTAGTTCTCAAAGAGAAAATGGGACTTTGTTGAAGCTCTAGAGGCGTTCAGTACAGTTATAATAAATATTTAATATTTATGCAGATGTGGTAGCTTGACCCATCGTTTTCCACTTCTTACTTCATATTTACATCTCTTGAGACAAATGCGTGTTTGATCAGGTTGATCCTTAACTCGGCATCGAGTTTGACTTGATATGTAAGTACATAAATATATAAAGCACCCGAAATTGCTTGAACATATATTATATTTGTAGAATTTCTAACTATGCTTATCAGACTGAGAGCTTATGTCCTGATTAAGAACTTAAGAACACGGAGTTGAAAACTGATTATACACCTCATAGCAAGTAAAGACGATGAGAGTCCGTAACTCTAGACGTCGCCAACGGGTGGAATTAGAACACCGGCTGGATTGGAAAGCCCACAACTTTGCCTCGTTAATCGAGAGTGGGAAACTGGGATGGAAAGTTAAAATCTCAGATTCAAATATTAACATTACTAAAACAATTTGTTCGATAACACTGAGAATTGAAGCAATTTAATATTCTAAAAATCACAACTCACTGGGCATTTGGGTAAGTTGTTCAAAAGACCAAAATAATACTTTAACTACGGGTTGCACAATTAATTTCCCACAAAAAATTACTCATGCATGTATGTGCCTTTTCAATGCTTTTTTTCAACGCCTCCAAGATTTTTTTCTACTTATTCGACCGTATTGGTCCTATGGTAGTGAGATGAATGGGAGAATCGGTGATATCAATTGGTCTTCATGATATTTCGTTGACTCCACTCCATTTGCCGACTGAAACTTCGTTAGGATGAAATGCTCATAAGGTTCTTTATTGTTTTTCAAGAATTAATATTCCGTTTTTTTTTTTTTTTTTTTTTTTTTTTTTTTGTAGGTCAATTCCGCGAGCTCTGATCCCAGAAATACTGTTCACAACTCAAAAACGTCACAATTTATTTAAAAAAAGGGGGGGGTTGAGGGGAATGCTGCCTAAATCGCTTTAATTATGGGGAAATTGGATCCTACTCGCCGTTTTTAACGGCTGTGAATAAAACGGATCATTTATACTGAAATACGAAAAACAATGTTTCCATAGCAACATGACGACAGATTATGAGTCGGTGAAACTAAAATCAGAAATAGTCATTAGGAAAAACTCGGCGCTCCGCGCCTCGCCAGGGGGCAAGCCCCCTGGACCCCCGGTTACCTCTATTTACATACTTCGGACGAAATTATTGAAACACAGAATGTGTTTGCGTTGTCGCGCAACCAAGTGACAACCAAACAAGCGTCATTGTTTACTATTCATTTATAACATCAATCTATATAGTTATAGTATGAAACTACGAAAATTGCGTTGTCGCGCAACCAAGTGACAACCAAACAAGCGTCATTGTTTACTATTCATTTATAACATCAATTTATATAGTTATAGTATGAAACTACGAAAAAAATACGATATAAATTCGTGATAAATCAAGAGCTTTCCAACGAATGGTGAACGATTTCTGTGCGATTAAAATGGCGGAAATTCCATTTCCCTACCAACGGCTCGGTGTACGTGAAAATCATCCGTCACACATTTCGTTCCTATCCCGCGTTCCATTTTCGGTTAGTTAGTCCATGGCTAAAACACATTCTGTGTTAAAAAAGAAAAGAAAAAGAAAGATTCACAATTTGAGACTTGGCTAATGTATAAATATTTTAAAGGGAGAGGGGGGGGGGGGGACGTTCATTCACATCTACGAGTATTACCGCCCAGGACCGGTTTCAAGAAGTAGGGCCGACCTCTTTATGAGTTTAATATGTTTACTTTACTCTATTTTACGGTGGTTTACGGTGGTAGCTTGCTTACGGTGGCGGAGTGTGGCTTTTCCACCACAGTTCGCAAACAATTGGGGTATTTATTTGTTCACTCTAACCGAGAAATATATTTTTTCTTAGCTTGAGTTTCCCGAGAGGTAGCCGAGAGTTAGTGTTCGGCATGTGAGTACACCGTATAATGCTAGGTAAAAGTAATTTCGAAAGTGAATTGAATGTTGTTGTAGTTACTTTATTTTTATTCACCGACAAATCATTCATAGAAAACAACGAGAGAGAGAGAGAGAGATGGTCTTTCCCTTCTCATTACCTTTCGGGAAGGCCATACAGCCGAGATACGCAAAACATGGAAAGATAGTTGATGATCTTTCTCATCTTCCAGGAAGGTCGGAGATTGAGGACATGAAGGCAACAGGGGGAAAAAAAGATGCTGGTTAATCCGACGGCCGGTTAAATGAGGCCGGTAAGAGATATTCCTATATATATATAATATTATTCGCATTTATTTTTCGTTAATAATATAGATGTGTTATGTATATATAGATGTCTGTATGTACATGTACATGTGGTAATACAATAATTGTTCCAACCGCGCGGGATATATGGTTATTTGCCCGGGAGTTGATGATGCTTCACGTGAACTTTCTGCCGTTTCCTAACAAGAGAACGAGTCTCACAAACAAAGTGCTTAATTCAGCACAATCTAGAAAAACAACTATGAGAACAATCACCGAGATAAGACGGCTCGACCGGTAAGAAGAAAAGGGTTTATCTTAATCCTCAATGAGCAAAGATACCTGTAGCTTTACCCGCTAAACGGAAACGAAAAATGAGATAATGAGGACAGGAAACACGGACAGTGAACTCACCGACGATTCGCACACTTCGGGTACTCACACATAGAAAACTTGCACACATTGAAGATACAATCCTCCAATTAATAAAGTAAATTAATTCATACCACGTTCTTTTCAACCATCGGCCTGTGCTGGTTCTTTTCTATACTGCTCCAGGTACAGAATTGCTTTGTATTCGACAATACCCTCTTGAACGGGGGCGGGAAGCAGCGGGCTGGATGCAGAAAGGCGAGGCTCTTCCGTATTGTTTCTATCATCATAAATGGGGGTAAATCTCTCCCTCCCATTCGGGGTATCTTACAGTAGCTTCAACTTCCAATAGTTCACGGTAAAATATTAAATTGTACCTAGATGGAAAGTTCTGTCCTCTGGTTTGGGGATAAAAGAAAAGGTTTTTGAATAAAGGATGATTTTTTTTTGTTGAAACTTTTCCAATTTTGAATGGAAATGGCGCTTGTCTCTGAAACTAAAATACTCACAGTAACTGTTTTGGTCTTAAATTGCAGCAAATTTGCCTCTTTTTAAAAAATTGTCACGTGGCAATCTTCGGAAAAAAAGTCTTTCCGTGCCATAATTGACAAAAACCAAGAAATTTTAAAAAATTTCGGTTTTCAAGATTTTTGAAAAAGTTGCGTTCGACTTCCGAGGTCAAAAACTTGGATAACTCTTGCAATCAACATCACAAACAACTCACAAAAAATCATAACTACCATAGGTAATGCATGGTCTAGGTAGGAACATCGAGATTGGTCTACAAGCAATAAAGATACATAGGTATGCACATGAGGGGATTGAAAAAAAAAAAAAAAAAATTAGGTGTAAAAATGATGTGTTTACATTTTTTATCAAGTTAGATAGAGATATTTATATGAAACTTACTTGAGGAACATTCTTCAGTAGTTCTCATGTTCTGCACAAAATACCCTAATCTATCTAGGGAATAAAAAACGGATATGGATAGTGATAGGAATCATTTTAGAACGCTCCGAAGCGGGTTTAAATTATGATAATTTTTGAACATTGCACTTTCTGAAAATTTGAAACCGTCTCAGTACTTAATTTTTTGACAATACTCCGCTATAAGAAGAGTAGTTATGGGAGGCCTCATACTAGATGCTGAAGTTGAATCTCAAGTATAAGTCCATTCAAGAAAAGGATGGAATTCATCATACACCGTCCTTGTGAGATGTGGTAACGGGATGGAATAATTTATCCTAGAACGGCACAAGGCCAACTACACCCATCAGAGGCTAAACTAGTCAACTGGACATCCGTCGGTGGGGACCCACGGATGGGACTGTTGTTTATTATCCTTGGTGCCACCTACCCTCAGGGCTGGCAGTCTCAAGGATATGTAATGGGCAACAATTCCAGTTCAAGGTACCCTTGATAAGTGGAGTGACTAGTGGTGGGAGGAGCGGGTGGGGGGGGGGGGGGGGGGACGTGAGATGGAACCGAATCGGGGCATAGCGTTGGGGAGGATGGGCAGGGGCAAACTATAACGGGGGTTGGCTGATATTAGTGGCGTGGTGGGGAGGGTAACGCAATAATAGTGCCACCCCAGGGAGTGTGGGGGGTGCCAGGCTCTGCTACCATTACTGCGAGATTGTGAAATGGGATGGAGTAGTTCTCTCTTTCGTGGGGTGAGATGATTAAACCCAACATCATACGATTAGAGTGGTCGCTGATCCGCGAAAAAAATATTTATGGCTGGAACTTCAGAAATTGGAATTTGGGATCAATTTTAATTCAACACAAATTCGAAATTATTAATTTATTTGTCATACAAAATATGGTAAATGAATGATATTTATTGTGCTTTATGAAAAGTTGATGTACGTTGTTGGTACAATTAGGAAGAACTGTTTATCTGAAGTGGGCAATCATTCCCTAATTTTTCTTAAATCTAAATCTAATGATCGAGAAAAAACTTTGAGATTAGCAGTGGTAGTTATTTTTCACACAATTTATCTCGATACTGATAGCCAATCAGACCAACGTTTCGAGCTGCAACCTATATGATTATATTTTACCTAATTGTTCATCATAGAGAGGAATCATTTAGTCACGACGATTTGTGTAATGTGAATGGCTGTGTAAAATTATACCAATCTGAATTACAACTTATATTGATGGCTTGGGTCATTCTCCCCTCGACCATTGTAAAGAATAACGACTTATTTACGCAAGTAAATATTTGCTTTATTTGCTTTATTTACGGATGAGCTAAATTTGAGGGTGCAGGGAGCACCCCCTGTTAAGGTGCAAAGAGTTGATATATATATATATATATATATATATATATATATATATATATATATTGTGCTAACAGAGCGAACAATATTTCGAAATGGCCACATCAGGCAAGGCAACTGTCCGTTCACCAGGGACCGATTCTCGGCCTTAATGACCACCGATAGATCATCAGACCGTAAAACTGTAAATCCACCCCATTCTGTTACGGCTCGGAGGCAATATGACCGTTGAAAATCACGGCGTAATATATTGTATAACAAGATAGATCTACCTTCTTTTAGAATGACCATCGCGAGAACTCAGACCATCGTTAGGAAGCCCCCCCCCCCCCCCCATAACTGCATCATCAATTTCACACAATACGAGGGAAAACAAAGAATCTAGAATAATATCCCTGCTTGCCTACACAGTTCACATATTCTTGTTTCTCACATTTCTAAGATATGAAACATAACAGTTATGTACGTAAATAGCTTTCGACAAACGAAACAAAACCATGAGCTCAGCAAGATTACAAGAAAAGTATATTAACTGACATTGTAAACCGTTCTACCGCCTCGCCTCCGGTCCTCAACTTTATTTTTCGTCATTAATAATGAGTAGCCCTTAGGGTCATGGAACTTTGATAACCGATTTCGATTTTAAACCGTCTAGAGTGACACCTACCTATCACAATATGTGCGAATTTTCGTGATCATATTTACTTGTGTCAATATTATTGGGGAGGTATCGCAGAAAACAAAACTATTGCAGTACCTCTAAAATATAAGCAAGTTATATATATATAATAATAAACATATAACATATATTTTTTGTTACGGTGAAAGCCTGTTGCCCGGTGAATGTCCGACATTCGCCGATAATCGTCAACAATCACCACGGCGTTTGGAGAAAGCCTGAAACATCACTGTTCATAAAGCTTTCACCGGTAAATGCTAACACTAACCGAGGCTAGTTGGTTAATACGCGAAGTTGAATCCGGATTTATAAATATATATATATATATATATATATATATATATATATATATATACCTATATATATATATTATTATAATTGGAATAATTGAGGTTACCAATTGTTCTCAAAATCGCAAAAATGTCGCCCATTGGGGTGGTCGAAATGATAATAGTTCGTTTATTTATGCAACTATCACTACCATGGCATTTGCTATTGCAAGGTACGCAACTGGACTTACTTTTTCATTGACATTTGAGTTCGGTCAGCATGCGTGTACGACCACCATGACCTATTCGAACGTGAGTGCTGTACAAAATGTTGACAATTTGGTTGGTATACACAAAGTTGAGGATATTACTTTCGCCGTGTTTCAGTGGCACAATCAACTTTTTTTCTCCGTCCACAGTCATGACATCGAATCTCTCTCTCTCTCTCTCTCTCTCTCTCTCTCTCTCTCTCTCTCTCTCTCTCTCTCTCTCTCTCTATACATATATATATATATATATATATATATATATATATATATATATATATATATATATATATATATATATATATATATATATATATATATATATAATTAAATCTTAGTTGCTGATTGAGCTAATTAATGCAACTCATGAACCACTTACTCCATCACTCCAGCACTCAGAATGTTCTTTATAATTATATAAGGGTGTTTGCACTTGGTTCATGCAAACACCTTAATGACAGAACGAGCCACACACCAGGTATTTGACGTTGTTTTAACGATTGACATTCGTTCACTCACATTCATGAAGAATCCTCATCACCGCAAGCTTTTATATTCGAGAACACTGCAGGTGTAGGGTCACCGCATTTCGTGGAACCTGATTAATTAACCAGTTTCAACAACGTTGCGCTCGAGGTATTTGAGAGTTGCAGTACATATTGTTGAAAGCTTTTTCAGATCCTTCCTAAACGTGATCACAAAAACATTTGAAAACCTTGTCACGGTAGATTGAGCTACTAAACACATTAATTGTGAGTCAATTGTGGGCTGAGGCGTTAATGATTTCGGTGTATAATGCATCATACTGCACAGCAATAAACGTTTATGAGATATTTATTTGAGGGTTCAATTATATATTTGGAGCCTGAAATTCACAGTGAATGCCTTTACCTTTTACGACCCGTACCTCTAAAAAGTTCCTCTCATGCAACATGGTGGAAATTTGAGCACTTTGTGTTGGCAGAAATATTTAATAATTGAAATATAGGTACCAAAAAGACTTTGTCTAAATATTAGTACAGTATGAAAACCAATTTTAGGGCTTCTACTAGTTTTTTGAGGATTTCACCTTTTATTTTAACCACATTTTAATGAAATTCAAGTATTTTTGTATTCAGCACAATTCTGTGCTAATATTTCGAAATGTTCAAATTCTCGGTGGGTAAAATGTTTTTCAATTACTTAATATTCTTCTACAAAATACAAGTTTAACGATTTTTAACCTTTTTTGCACTTAGTGATTTTGAGCTAATTTTTAGCTTGTTTTTTGAGGTCCTCGAACCCCCTTTACAAGACCAGCCCCCCCCCCCCCCCTCCCCCAAGCCCCCATTACAAAAAGTCTATGGAAAGGTGGGAAGAGTAGGATTAATACAAAGAAAAGTATATTCTCCTCACATTCGAATATAAGATGACAAAATCATGAGCTAGGAAAATCTAACCAACATTACCGCCTAAGACGCTATCTCTAAATGTACCTATTTGATATTGCAAGGTTATTCTACTGTAAGGCATATATGTAAAATTTACTCTGGAGATTCAATACGAGTCGACACATAATAGATTCGCAGCGTAATCCAACAAATACCAGAAGGTAATGCAATTCCACTAAGACCTAGATAAACGCTGTCAATACATTGTTTAAAATGTATTATTTTCATTATTCACAGAGGGCTAGATAGTCATGTGAAAAGAGCTCAAATATGGACTAGACCTTACAACAAAAAGCAAATTTTGTCGTGGCTTGTGAAAAGTGGTGTCGTGAAATGCGAAACTATGTTAAACAGCACTGAGAGAAAAATGTGCTTATGGAAAGTCGATCAGAGCCAAAAACCGATGGAGTTTAGCTAAAACCAATGGAGTTTGAGTAAACATCAATATGTTTTAGTTAAAAACGATCGACTTCTATCGAGTAACTGCATCATTCTATCGAATGTTGCTTAGAGCTGATGGAGTTTTGTTAATGGTCCATCGAGTAGAGGTATCAGTGGATCGTGTTTTCGCAGCAAGAAGTTTGATCGAGTTTCCTAAATCTGTTTCCCATCGAGTAATGTCAGGTGGTGATGGGGTTTTCTTAATTCCAATGTAATTATGTTACCGTCCATCGAGTATTTGTACTCCTCCAAACGTGTGTCTGTTGCTTACACAGACCTGTTTGATGTGTTGAAAGAGTTTTTCTATTAGACGATCAACTTTTCCCTGTCTTCAAACGAGTTTATATAGCCTTATGAGAACCACCTTGGTTGATGGATCGGATTTTCATGATTTGGCGATCGAGTAGTGTGATGGGGTGAATTACGAGGAACACGTGAGAGGGGTCCATGTACTTTTTCCATTCTTCAAACCAGTTGCTATATTGCTATAGTCTTATGAGAACCACCTTGGCTAATCGATCGGATTTTCATGATGGGCCGATCGAGTTATGTAACGGAGTGGAAGGAATATTTGAATTTAGAGAACATAATTGCAAATCGAATGACCTCGAATTTAACCTGAATAATCTCCCAGAAAGTTCTGGTGGCCGAATCCCGACCAAAATAAAAGAAGACCGCGGCCGACTAATCAATAGGTACAATGAATAAACTACCATCATCTGTAGGGATTATACCACGTCGAATATCAATGAAATTTTATATTCGTCTAAGAGAATTCCAGTTGAGATTTGGAAACCTTACCTCAATAGGTCATAATCGATTACATCAATTCAGGTAGGTAAGTGATTAGGTATCGAAATGAGTTCCTGAACATCTTCCCTTGAAACTTAAATAAACTTTATTAGCATGTAAAAAATTTGAATTATAAATTGAACTCTAAACATGTAAAATGTAAATGTTTTGTGCGAATTGTATTCAGCTGAATTGAAGGTAAAACTCAAAATATTGCATTTCACCTCGAGGAGTAACTTGGACAAACTAACTGGTTTTAAGACTGGGGGAGATTATGGTGGGAGAAAGTCCCTCTACTTCCCGACAGGCAGCTCTGGTGTTCGCCCGGACGTCCTCTCCTCAGACTCTAGTGTTTCGATAGGGGCGTAATGGGCTTGGGGAAACGGAGGAGGAGTGGGGATGAGGAAGGCAAAAAAACAAAACCCGATTTAACAAAACCCGATCGGAATCTATCGACTTTTTCAAAATCCAATGGAGTTATTCTAACGTTCCATTGTGTGTTTTACTTTTCTCATCTACTTTTTCAGGCATCCGATCGAGTTTTCTGTGGCTGATTATGCGGGTGGGGAGAATCCACCACAGACGCAGTGTGGTGTCGCCGATTGACGAGGACTGATCAGCCCCGTGATAATTGATTATTTAACGTACAAAAAACAGTTCTCAGTGCCCATACAGCAGTCCCTAGTGTTCAGTGAAGTGTTTAGTACGAGTAAGTGTTTAACTCGTAATTAATGCAGAACCATTTCTCGGGATTGGAAAAGGTGAAATGTGAAAAGGGTGGTTTGCGTTGACGGCGCTTTGTGGCGGCCATTCGAGGAGTGTTGGCGGGAAGACATTGTAACGGCGGCTCCGAAATTCTCGTCGGCTTTTACCTGATCAGTAAGTACGCCTTTTCCCAGCCGGCTGACGAAACTGGGAAATGTTCCATTATTACAGACAACAGCGCATTTGTTGAGGTTACTTCGGCTCTTGGTTTAGATTCCTCTGCTTTGTTCTCCATTAATATGGTCACGACTCATTACGGCATCAAATTTGTGCCAGATTACGTTGTTGGCGTGGCTCTTGGAGATGAGGCCTGTTTTTTTCGAAAATCGTTAGCATGTATTTTGACTAAGTAACTAACGAAACCTACTTCAAGGGCCAGGATTACGAAACGAACATGTTTTCTCCGCACTACATGGCATACGCTGTCGACCCCCTCTCTTCCTTTTCCTATCGCTCTCCGACAGAAGATATATGTGTTTTCTAACACGCTCGCAAGGGCGTTGGACTACAACTATTATGTCTTCATGCGTAATAGCCTCTAAATATATTTATTTATTTATTTATGACAATCTGAATAATATGCATTGGAACTTTAATCTCTCTCTTGAACATTTCATCTCTCTGTGACGAACGTCTCAATAATAATTATAACTTAGGAAATCGGGCCGTCCATTAATTAATACTTATACGACTTGTACGTATTTGTATAGTAATTCAATAGTATAGAATGTATACTATCTGATACTTTTGTACATATCACATCATTGTTGTTAATACAATCTATTTTTGAAGCTTACTCAATGATTCCAAACTATTTACCCTTTCCTTCTTGCGACATTACATTACATAATATATTATAATACATTTTTTTATGAGGTTTGATCATTTGAACAAGGGAAAAAAGTGAACAGCAAAAAGTACTGGAAAAAAAATAAAAAAAATGCCATGCTGGGTAACAGCGTTCTGGGTCTGATATTCGCCTTTTTCTTCTTCTTTCAGCTCACCGCTTCAGGTATTCTGGGCCTCCTTTGGGCTACGCTGAGAATCCCGAAGGAATTTTTCCTGCCTGTAACCGTGAACATTTTTCAAGCCGTCCGATCCGATTTTCTTTAGCCCGGCCCCCCTATTCGGTACCCGTTTTTGGAAACCGATCCTGGAAACCGATCCGGTGACACGTCTTGTGGAACTCGTTTACTATTTCAAACGAATTTTCTGGAAATTCCTGGTTCGGGGTACCAGAAAACTCGTTTGAAAGGGCGAACGACTTCCACAAGAGGTTTTACCCAATTGGGTACCGAATAGCGGGACCGGCAAGAAGAAACTCGATCCGGAGGACTTGATAAAGTCGATTGACGGGCTGGGAAAAACCTGATGGGGCGTTAGCGTAACCCGATGGAAGGTCTACAGAAAACTCGATCCGTCAGCTACGAAAGTCGATCGTAGTCTTATAAAAACACGATCGACCGGCTAAAATAAGTCGATCCCAGATGACAGAAAACTCGATTAGGAAAGTGTGAAAACTCGATCGGAATTGTTTAGAAAAGCCTATTAGGAAGCAGGAAAAAGTCGATTGCAGCCTATACATTACTCGATGGGAGGGTTGAGAAAACCAGATGAGGAAATTATGAAAACTCGATTGGCGTTGTTAACAAAACCCCATAGGGGAACAAAGAAAACACGATGGGAAACATTAGGTTACTCGATTGACGTTGTTAGGAAAACCCTATCCGGATGCTAGGAAAAGTCAATTGGCAGCCACAAAAAACTCGATAGAAGTGCTACGGAGGACTCCATTGGATTCCGAGGTTAAAAAACTACATAGAATATTCCACGATCGAGTTTTTTTTAACCTCGATCGAGTGATTTTAGCCGTCAATCTAGTTTTTTTTCCTTAAAACACTCAATTGCGCGACTTTAATGAAGTTTTTTAAGCTCATTTTTCTCTCAGTGAGCTTTTATGTATAGTAATTTAAAACCAAAATCTAGTGTAGAAAATTGTCTACTTTCAAGAAGAACGGAACATTTTAGACCGACGTCGTTGTATTATTTAAGCTTTGGGTAGATTATGTAGACATTATATTCGTTGTAATGTCAAACGTCTAGTGTCATGTTTAAAATTCTGAGTGAATCGCCAAGACCCCATCCAACTACTAGCGCCAAGCCTTCTGATGGGAAAGTAAGCTAAGCAAGTGAGTAGTACTGAATTTGTACCAGCAACATATTATGTATGCATAGTGTCTTCATCGAATAAAGTTCTAAAAAAAAAAAAATAAAATAAAATAAAATAAAGTTTGGTTTGAGGCAACAAAGATGACTTTTGATCATCTGCTCGAGTGCAAAGCCTCACTACGGAAGGTGAAGTTAAAACTACTTTTCTTCCACTCAGTTTAAATTTGTTAGTTTAGTTCGTGACGTGAGTGGAGTTCATCTAAATGTACGAAGTCCTGTCCATCCGCAATACCGTTTGCACTATGTGACCATCTTCCACAAAGTAAACATTAAATTTCAGCGAGGATAACTCCTAAATTGCAATTGGGACTAATATTTGCTCCTGACAAGAACACAAGTATTTCTGTAAAGTTTTGTTTCCTTGGAGAGTGAGGATGCAAGTTGCTAATTTCGCTAGTCACCCGGAGTTTCGGCGTTGAATGTTGACGATTTTGTGCGTTGTATAGGGCTTCTGAAGCAATGTCATGTTTATTTATGCAGAAGGAGAAACTGTCCCCGGAGATACATCCGTATCACCACTTCGACTTAGAGTGGCCCTCGTGAAGGTTGGAAGTCGTTTATCATAGTAACTTTTGAAAGTATATCCCTCTGGCTAAAGTCTCTTGGGGATTACCAGTGTAGGGAAAGAAGGAGCCTGAAGAAATGTCAAATGGAATCGTTAGGAGCATCTATCAACCTGCCATCTCATCCTCCCACCCGCTTACTGCTAAATCGGTATGAAAATGAAACTTTTTTGGAAGGCCTTTTTAGGGAAGTTAAAAGACAGATCTAGTCAGAGTAGCCCGAAGTTGAAAGCAGTGAAAATTTGGTGGACATTAAAGCGAATAATTTATTATTAATATCTATGAGGTTTTTTTGTTTTGTATACCTTTCTCATGAAATTTCTCAATCAATCCCATCATGACTTCTAACCAAGATAATTAAGATCCCATCACAGTTTCATCTGTACCCCACAGTTTCAATGGATGACCTTTCGGAACATAAACTAGAAGTTAAAACTCCATTAATGCATTTGGATTATAAAGTATCTATTGTTTAAGAAAAAAGGTCAATTATTTAATTACTTAATTTTGGTTGTTCAAGGGATTCTCTTAGGTAGTGAATAAAAAACCACATTTAAGATTTGCTGAGGTGGATATGAATGATTTTCATGAAATTTACACTAGTGTATATATGTACCTCGTAGTTATTTCTGAATTTCGTGATTTTTTTCTTGATATATGAATGGATGAATGCCTTTATTTTCTAAACAATTCAGACATTATATATATATATATATATAAAAATAGAATAACTCACGTTGGTAGAGTTTTTAAAAACTGATTTATTGGAATATAACACAATACGGACTTGATACGGACTTGGTGTTAGAAATAAACAAGATGAAGATGGCTCGGATGGCGGAACAAGACTGAGGTTGGAGCCGCCTACGGGCTGTTTATATAGGATAGTAATGCGTGATCAGCAGTTTGCTGTTACAATACGCCTAGTGTCGCCTAGTGTGTACGTAACTCCTCCCCGCCGAGACAAAATTTTGGGGTTAACAAAATTTTCAAAAGTTTCAAAGTTCAAAATTTAAAGTTTCAAAGTTAAGTTAGTCCGTATTATTACAAATATGATATTACAAACATTACGTTACATTACATCTCCATTATAACAATATCATAATACTACCACATAATACTAGTACGAAAATTGGTACAAAAATTAGTACAAATTATTAATACAAAAATACAAAATTACAAAAATACAAAAATACAAGATTAATACAAATTAATACAAAAATACTAGTATGAAAATTAGTACAATAACAAAGTACAACCTAAAACCTATTACATGATAATACAGAGAAAAACAGATTTTTGATTACAAATTACAGAAATTAGGTTACAGATGTTTGCACTGTATTGTATTGTACTGTACTACTGTTTTGTATTGTAATGTTGCACAATAACTTACGGTTACTGATGGTTTGGGGAAAGCCTTACTTTTCTTTTGTGGCGGTAGTACTGGGTCATAATGTATGTGACGAGTGACACGAGGAATAAGTACAGGAGGATGGTCCAAAAGCTGGGTGTTTTGAGTTTCTCATAATACGAGATGGGAATTGCGCGGGCATCGGGCATGTGAACTAGGTTAAGGTCGAGACCTTTTAGTTGAATTTCCGATTCCGGATATTGAGAGGGTTGTAATTGTAGTTTGATGGAGTTCATGATCAGGGGTCGGCCGGACAGTTCCTTTCGGGGGGCAAACAAAGTTTGGTCATGGTATACTAATCGGTCCGTCCCTGGTTTCGCGAGATGGATTCCGTATAGGGTTCGGACTTCTGTCCCGTCTGTATTAATAATTTGAATCGTATCTCCGTGTGGGAAGACAAGAAGGTATTGGTTGATTTCCGGTATTAAGTTCACGTAATTGGTGGGGATGTCAAGATTGACGTACTTGCATTGAGTGGTGGAACCTGTTTGTAGGAATTGAATTTCGCATGGTAGATCTAATTCCGATGTTAGGTGACTTGGACAGAGAGATAGGTGACCGGTAGGGCACTCGTGGCGTAATGCTACGATTCTTGAGCTTGTTTGGGATTTGAGGAAGAATTTTTTCTTTGGGATGATGGTTACTATTTGAGCGTTTTCTAACTGTGTTGGTAAGGGTTCCACGTAATACAAATCGAAATTTTCTGGGTCCACAATGGGTATATCTAAGAAGTAAATGATTTCGCTACTTCCCACGAAACATTGGACTTGAATGTAGGATTGAATCTCAAACAGGGCCTTATTGGAGTAATCTAGGAACGTGTTGCCGTAGAATTTGGACAATCTTTGTAATTCAGTGAAGAGTTCCCGAGAGTCGACTATGCTAGGATGTAATTTTCCTAGTTTGCAAAATGTGAGTGAGTTTTCAATGTCTTGTAGAGCGCTTAGAAGTAGGTTGAGGAGCGTTTGAAGGTGTTCTAGTGTAGTGATAATTGCGTTGACTCGTCCTAACTCCAAGTTTATATATTTGAGATGTCTTAATTCTTTGATGATCACGCGGTTATTGTGTGCTATGGTATCTATGGTTTTGTTAAAATTCTCTAATATTGCTTGGTTGATAGAATACTGTGACTTTATTTGCTCCTGAAGGTCCTCTTGCTTGTTTGATAAATGGTTCAGGATTTTATTGTATTTCTCCTCATCGCGGGAGTCTAGATTACCAGTGATGAATTTTACTAACGTGCCTAGCCCGTTAATCAGTCCCCGTTTAGATCTAGTTTTGGGTGGAGTTATTATGATATTGTCTAGTTTCTGGTCTATAAGTCTGAAGGTGTGGTTTACGGTGGCTGTGAGCATCATTGTTTTTTCGGCGGTGTGGGAACTGTTGTGGAATGTTTTGAGAGTTTCGTTGTAAGTCAGTCGCAGGAGGTTGAGTTGATCCAAAATTTGATTGAGGTCGTAATAGTGTGAAAGGGTGTGGTAGCCCTTGACAATTTTTGCGGGTTTCATATTCACTGCAATGAGCCCAGGGTTTGAGGTTACATCGATAACCTCGATTCCGTACGTCGCCATGAGAAAAAGGGGGAGAACGATCCTGGAACAATGAAAATCGATAAGGAGTTTTAGGACAGTGAACCCTTTAAAATTTCGGAACACATTTGTTCTCGAAGTTGGGGAATATCCTTTTGTTCGAAGGACAGGGCTTCTTTATGTGTTAGTTTTTTAGCAAATTGGCACATAAACACACCACAGTCATCGAAATTTTCTTGTTGGGGGACAGTCCTCAGAAGGGTGGTTCTCCAGTTTTCTGAATCGAGCATAACATTCTTTTTCTCGAGGTATTCGAAGGCTAGGTAAGATTGGATGTTCTCGAGGATTTCGATTGCGATTTTGTTAGCTGTTCCTAGTTTGAGTCTGTTTTCGGAAAGGGAGTCTAGGTACCTAATTTCTTTCTCTTTGACGTCTACCATGACCAAAGACCAATGGTTGTTTTCATGGATCGGAAAGATGATAAAGTCTTTTCCGAATATGTCGGACCTACTCGTGAATTTCCTTACTCTGTCGTAGCCCCCAGATTTCAGTAGAGGATAAAGGAAGGTGTTGAAGCAGTGGGTCGAGGGTAAATTTCTATTATTGCGACTCCTTTCGTCCAAGAGTTCCATATAGAAATTGATGATCATATCATCGACCCAGTTTCCTGGTTTTAAGGTAAGGAGGTTTTGTCTTGTTATTTTCAAACCGTATTTATGGGCAAGGGTTTCGGAGGGCGGTGCTTGATCATCCCAAGCGTTTTGCACGTTGGTTTGATAGAACTTCCGTGGGGGTTTGATGTTTGTTAAATGTATTTTTTCTTTAGTATTGTGGTGACGGGGTTGTATGAGGGCTGTTTTTGTTATTGGATCAATTTCCTTTAACTGTTCTTTATTAAATTTGGGTTTTGACTTACTTTGACGTTGTGTTGTTTTGACAAAAACTTCGGGTGGCAATTCTGGGGGGTCTATTCGTCCTATGTTTTTCGTGTTGGTCAGGTTTTCTTTGTGTTCTTTGAACTTGTCTGTCATGTGAGTATAAAGAGCCTTGGTTTTTTCCTTGTGTTCGTTGAGGTAATTATTTGTTATTAGTTTATCTAAATCTATTTCTACTAATGGTCTGTTGTTTATGTGTCCGTAAAGTAGTTCAAAAGGGGTTAGTTTCGATACTGAGTGTATCGTGTTGTTGTATGCGATGATCGCATAATTGACTTTGGTACGGGTGTTGGAGGTCTTGAACGCTTCTTGTTGGTTTAGGAGTCTCACGTGTTCAATTAGGGTTGAATGGAATCTTTCTATGATTCCGTTTGACTCCGGGTGTTGGGAAGAAATATAATGAATGTTTATTTTGTGTAAATCCAGTAGTTCCTTTATGAGGCTGCTCTGAAATTCGGCACCGTTGTCCGATACTATAGAATTAGGTATACCGTGGTGAGTAAAAAATTTTAGGAGTCCGTTTACTAGTTCCATGCTTGTGGACGAGTTTAGGGGGTATGCTTGCGCGTAACGGGAAAATGTACAGATTACTGTGAGGAATTTCGTATTTTCTATTGTGAATTTATCGATGTGAAGGGTCTCCAATGGCCGTGAGGCGGTTGGTGTTACGTTATATTTGATTTTGAGGGGAGATCTCTCATATTTGCTCTTAAGGCATAATTCGCAATTATTAATGAATTTTTGTATTGTTGTCTTTAAATTGGGCCAGTAGAATTCTCGTTTTAACTTCTCGTATGTTTCTTCTATTCCTCTGTGATTAGTGTGACCTTCATGGTAGTTGCGGATTATTTTGGTTTGTTCTTCGTTTGTTTGTATGTCCCTCAGTTTTTTGGTGTATCTCGTGATGTCTATCTCCGTATGGGTGAATTGTTTGGTGACTACTTGCACAAATTTCTCATAGGTATCAGTTTCGAAATAAATACCATATTTGACCTTTGGGTGAATGAATTCTTTAACAAATTTTGTAATTTCGGATTCGAATTGCGATTCGCTGACTGTTACTATCATGCGCGTTTTGTTTCCGAATAATTTGATCGTCGTAACGGGTTTAAAAACAGGGTGTCGTACGGTAGTGAGTAATATTTGATGAGTGCATAGGTTCACGGGTTGGTCTCTGATACTTATTGTCGTTACGGTGTTGCCGATAAAATTCGAGTGTACTGTAAGGCCAGACAAAGTTTCTAAGTTATCGGAGTGAGAGTGAGTTTCTCCTCCCTCCTCCGGATCAAAGTTGGCTATCACTGAGTCGGAAGACTCATACTCGTTTTCGATTGCGTTTAGATTTTGCGAGACAGATTTTGGATTCGGCGAGACAGATTTTGTTTGCGGCGGTCGGGACAGTGCGTCAGCGTTCGTGTTTAATGCTCCCTTTTTGTACACTATCTCAAAGTCGTAAGCCTGAAGTTTGGTTTTCCAGGCGAACAGCCTTGAGCTAGGTTCTTTGTGGGAAAATAACCACTGAAGGGGGCGATGGTCTGTGTAGATTGTGAACTTCCTTCCAAAAAGGTATGGTCGGAAATAACCCACAGCGTATACTATTGCAAGGAGTTCTTTCTCAATGGGCGAGTATTTCTGTTCAGAGTCATTTAGTGTACGACTGGCGTAGGCAATCGGGAGGTCCGCATTATTAGTTATTTGGCTGAGAACAGCCCCTAATGCTACGTTACTCGCGTCCGTTGTGAGGTGGAAAGGTTTGGTGAAGTCAGGATACTGAAGTATCGGATCATTACACAGAAGAGTTTTACACGTTTCGAAGCAGTTTACGTAATCGGGGTCCGTTATGTCTATCGTCGCATCCTTTTTTAAACATTGAGTTAAGGGTTTAGTCAGTCGGGCGAAGTTGTTGATAAATTTTCTGTAGTACCCTAACAGTCCTAGAAAACCCTTGATTTCCTTTGGTGTTTTAGGAATAGGATATTTCTGTATGGCTGATATTTTATCGGGGTTAGGTTTTACTCCCTGTGGGGTTACTACATGTCCTAAATAACTAACTTCGCGTTTGAGGAAGTCTGTTTTGTCGAGTTGTACCTTTAAGTTCGCGTCCCTAAGGCGTTTAAAAACGGCTTCTAAGCGTTGGATGTGCTCTTGCAGGCTAGTACTGAATACTATTATGTCGTCGAGGTAGACACAACAGTACTCGTTAGCAATTCCGCGTAATATGGTGTCAATAGCACGTTGGAAAGTCGAGGGTGCATTACGCAATCCGAATGGGACTCTAGTCCATTCTAGATGGCGTGTGGGCGTGCTGAACGCTGTTTTCTCAATACTGTTCGGATCCATCTCAATCTGGTGAAATGAGGATTTCAAATCGATCGTACTAAAGTATTGGCACCTCCCTAATTTGTCTAGTAATTCTGAGACTTGGGGAAGAGGGTATTTGTCCTCTATCGTTTTTTGGTTAAGCTTCCTGTAATCGACAACAACTCGAAATTTTTGTTTACCGCTATTGTCTGCCTTTTTTGGGACAATCCAAATGGGGGCGTTCCAAGGGCTTTCAGAGTTTCTAACGATGCCTTGTTGAAGTAATTCCTCCATTTGTTTGTCTAGTTCCTCTCTGTATATTTCGGGGAACCTATAGTTTTTCGCGTATACCGGTACATTGTCTGTCGTCCTAATCACATGTTTTACGTTGTTTGTGAAGGTCAGGTAAGTGCCGTCTTGATGAAAGATATCCGCGTATTTTATTACTAACTGGGAGATAGCTGTTTTTTCTTCCTCGTTCATATGGTCCATCCTGAGTTGTCCTAGGTCGAATTTGAATTTGGGACAGTCGAAATTGTTGAAGTTTTGACTCGGATTTTGTGATTCGTGTGATGGTGTTAATTCGTTCGGGGTAATCTGTTCAACTGTTACAGGGAATGTTTGTACGAGTCTCGTGGGTTTTTCTTCTGAATTTAGGACGTGAACATGGGCTTCGAAGTTGTCTACTCGTACTAAGCATTGTGGTATTTCTATGGGACCTATCTTTTGGTAAGGGACGATAGCGTCACCTTCTTTAACATTGTTTATTTTCAATTTGATTTGTTGGACGCACCTACTGTCAATGTTATGGATTTCGTTGGTTTTGAGGTTTAAAAATTGGAGGGGTATGTCAACCTTTGGTGTTCTTAGGACGTTTTCATGCAGCATTATTCCGGCTCGCAGTAGTCTAAGATTGTCTAAGCCCAAGAGGAGGTCAAATCTGCTGTGGAAATCGAAGATGTTAAATTTTAAATTTAGACCTTTGGTTTGGAAGAGTTCGCCACATGGGACCATTGCGTTAGTTTTTGCGGTAGAAATTCCATGTACGGTTTTTACAAGGAAAGTACTTTGGGAAATTTTGTCGGGAAAAAATTTGTTGGCTATTTCGGGGTTTATGAAACTTGCAGAAGCACCAGTATCGATTAGAATTTTTAGGTTTAGTTTAGGCATAATTATGTACGTTAGTTCGTCAGTCGATTTAGTATATAGTGACATTAGGTCGTATGTGGGGGTTCGAGGCTGGTGTGGTCTAAAAAATCTGTGATTTCGTCTATGTTATGTTCATAGATCGGGTCGATGTCCTGGGTCTGTTCATCTTGTAAGATTTGCCAAGTTTCATGGTCCCGATTTTGTTCCTCAGAGTCGGGAATTTGGGGTTCGTCATTTTCGAGGTTATGGAAATTTGGGTTGGATGTTCTCCAAGACATAGGCGCCCATTTTTGAGATTGGGGTTTCGCCGTTGGGGTTCTATGGGAATTAGGTTGAGATGTTTTGGGTTGTTGAGCAGGCCTATTAAATGTTTGCACGTTTTGGTTTGGGGAGGTTTGGTTTTGATATTGATTTGGGGTATATTGAGGTTTCGGTTGATATTGAGGTTTCGGTTGCCAAGGTGGGCCGGGCCTCGACTGGCCGCCTTGGGCAAGACTTTGCAATAGTTGGTAGGCTTTAGCAACTGGTGTTTGATATTGGTTTTGAGTGGGTCTGGGCGTGAAGCGCGATGTTTGTGGTTGAAACGAGGGGTTTGGTCTTGGGACGTTCCGGCTCGTTGACGCAGCGGCAGGTTGATAAGCCGGATGAGCGGAGGAATAACCCGGGGAAGGTTTGTTCCTGGGTTTTAGGTTGAAGTCGTTTGTCAACATAGTGAGGGCCATTCCCAAACTGGTTGGGCCTTTGGTCCTTAAGAGGCCACCCAATGGTTCCGAAATACCATGAGCGAACACTCTTAGGGCGTAATTTTTCATATACTCCGTTAAAATCGGAGCAGCGCTGCCCATATTCAGTTTGATGTAGGCAACCTGCGCATTTAATAGATGGCAAAGACGGTCGTGGAAATTGAAACAATCCTCTTGTGGGAGTTGTTTCAATTCACTCATTTCTTGTAATAGAGTGTATGTATCCCTTTTGTCGCTATAAGTTTGAAGTAGCGCTCCCCTTAGTTCCTGATAGTTATCTATAGAATTTATGAATATTTTTTCCGTTACTTTGGGACCTAACTTTGAAGTGAATGTCCCCATGATTACTTCATTTTGAAAGTTATCTGGGTCGTTGTGGTCGTGGAATTTCTCAAATATTTTATCACATTGTTTTATAAATTTGGGTAAAACGAGGGGTTCCCCGTTAAATTCCGGGATTAACCTATCATATTCTTTTCGGAATATTTGGGGTATTTGTTGGTTTGGACCTAGTTGTGGGTTTACTTGTGGGAAATTGTGTTCGGGCGGAAGTGGTGGATTTTCAAGTGGAAGTTGTGGTTGATTTTCAGGGGGAAATTGTGGTGGATTTATTTCGGGTATTTCGGGTATGGGGTTCAGTGCCTGACGAATCAGGGCGGCCCCATTTATTGGTGGTGGTCCGAGTGGAAGGGGAATATTAGCGACGTTATTAGAATCCATGGTTCTGTGGAGTCGTTGTGAGCTCCAATCCCAAAAGCTAGTTTGGGGTTTCGGTTCTTTGACTTTGGGAATTTTGGTGTGGAATTCAGTTATCAGTTAGTTAAACAGTAGACATGCACATACAATACAAGGAAATAAAATGAAATTTATGAATTAATCAATTAATTAGAGTAAAAGATTAGTCAAAATAAAAGATGAAATAGCACAAACAATGAAATTGGTTGAATTAATGAAATGAAATCGAATGTAGTTGAAGCGGGAACTTAAATTACGATCTTGTGAAGGTCGTGAGAGGTGAAGGTCGTCAGAGTTTCTCCGCTGGTGCCTCTCCCTCCGATAAGACGAGAGATAACGTCAGGCTCTCGCGGGGCGAACAGGATGTGAGTTGGCTGAGATAAAGATTGTCAGCCAAGGTTCCGTCGAGTGAACGACAAAAGTTATTTGTGTCCAAGTTAACTTGTTTACTTGGAGTGAACGACTTGTTTACTTGAGTGAACGACAAAAGTTATTTGTTTCCAAGTTAACTGTTGGTGAAATCGCACCAGGTGTGGGCGAGTTTGAATTGCACTAGGTGTGTGCGAATTCGAATTGCACTGGGTGCGTGCGAGAAATAATACGATGAGCACTGGTTGCGTGCGAAATTAATGATGAGCACTGGTTGCGTGCGAAATTAATGATGAGCACTGGGTGTGTGCGAAATTAATGATGAGCACTGGGTGTGTGCGAAAATAATGATGAGCACTGGGTGTGTGCGAAAATAATGATGAGCACTGGGTGTGTGCGAAAATAATGATGAGCACTGGGTGTGTGCGAAAATAATGATGAGCACTGGGTGTGTGCGAAAATAATGATGAGCACTGGGTGTGTGCGAATAATTACTGAAGAAGTAGTAGGTCTCGTATTGGTTGTTTACTTACAGATGTTGGAGTGTCATGCTGTAAGGAGTCTTGCCCGTTGGTAATCCCAATAGAGTTCCGTCGTATTCGTCGAAGAAACACTACCGATCCGAACCGGAGTTGTAAAATGTAGGTTCCGATAGAGTTTACGTCGTATGCGTCGAAGAAAACACTACCGATCCGGAGACTGCGCCAAAAATAGAATAACTCACGTTGGTAGAGTTTTTAAAAACTGATTTATTGGAATATAACACAATACGGACTTGATACGGACTTGGTGTTAGAAATAAACAAGATGAAGATGGCTCGGATGGCGGAACAAGACTGAGGTTGGAGCCGCCTACGGGCTGTTTATATAGGATAGTAATGCGTGATCAGCAGTTTGCTGTTACAATACGCCTAGTGTCGCCTAGTGTGTACGTAACTTTATATATATATATATATATATATATATATATATATATATATATATATATATATATATATATATATATATATATGTCAATGTATTCATATTGATAAGTAAGCTTTTGAAAAGTCTTTTTGTTCCTTCAAAATCTAGTGTTTTGGGCTTCATTCCAGTCAGCTCATATAGAAAGTGGGGCCTGCATCTATCTAAATAGATTGAAGGGGGTGAGGCTGATTTCAGTACACACATCATTTCTGACAGTAACTCCTGTAATATTAAAAATGAAGGAAGTTCCTTGCAAAATAAGAAGTCTCGGCCAAGGTATGGTCATATTCGTATTGGCCAGCCCGCATGATTCAATATCAATGATCCAAATTATCAAAAATGCGGTCCAATAAATCGGGATTTTTTTAAATGTATTGGCAAGGGGGTAGATTTATACTTGTTCATAAATATTTTCACAAGTTGCGTTAAAATGGTCGCAAATCTTTAAAGTCCAAAATTATGTCAGAAAAAAGGTCCAAATTTTGTACAGGTTTTTACTTCGAAGAAATCCAAAAATTATCAAATACCTAATCAGTAGGTATAGTCATGTAAGGTGCCATGTTCTATGTGAATATTTTTTTTACGCTGAATTGAACGAAAAAAAGAAAGAAAAAAACGGACTAAGTAACTAAGTCCAACATAGAGACGAGAAGTACGGTTTTTGCAGATCCAAACTGATTAGAAAATGTATATTGTATTGTCAATATAAGAAAATGTATTCCATTGGTATTGTCAATCGAAAGGGGATGTGAGTAATTTTAAAATTTTCCACCCCCACCCTAACCATGGGCAGTAAGTCTCGATGGTATGCCACTATATCCCATCGTATCTATTCATCCCACACCAAGTGAGCGAAGCGACACCCCAAGAATGGCAATGAGGTGTATCGTTGTTCACGTATTGGTCCGGACCTTAGTACTTTTTCACGTTGTCAAATTAAAGAGGTCCGGAGACCAAAAAAGAAGGGGAAAATAAGCGTTTGACAAAATACGAAATGATATAAGTCAATGTTATAAGAAATTAATGTTATAATGAACTAACAGCCTACTGTCGATCCATGGGTATATGTTTTAGAACATTACCCTATAAATTATATCGTGATTGGTGTCGTGATAACTATTGCGCATTTGCGAAACTAATATCGATTGACCTAGACAAAACTCCTAGTCTAATGGAACGATTTTGATGACATTTTTAGGGATTGTGCGGGATAGCTTCTAAACAGTTCACCTATAACTTTCATTGTCGTCACATAAAAATTAGTATGTGCGCTCGCGGAACTGTTAATTTAGTATAACATCGATTTCTTATCATCTATTGGTCCGATTTCATTCAAACTCGGGAAGTAGATGGGTATATTTTCCAGAAATATTCCCTATTAATTATAACAGCAATTGGTGGAGTAATGACTAGAGCGCATGTGCAATTCTAAAATTGGTCGACACTGACAAAACTAGAAGACTAATGGACTGATTTTTGTGAAATTTTTAAAGAGTGTGCGGTTTAGCACCCCCTATAAATTTTCATTGCCCTTGGATAAATAGTAGTCTGTTCGCATGCGCATACGTTAATTTCTCATAACGTCGAACTATCAATAAATTCGACTCGTACTTTGTTCTTCAACTAATTCTATAAGTTCATGGTACAATATATGTGAGGAAGCAATGCTGTCCACGCAACTTGACAGACGTTTTAAACGACTTTCACGCAATTTTGCACGGTTAAGGGACAGGAGTAAGGGTGGCGGCCGGTTTCAAATTATTTCATTCCCTCATCAAGCCACACCTGCATTCTAGTAATTTAAAATCTTACCTGGGCATCGTGCTTAGGAAATATGTTTTCTCCCAGCACCATTCGCCGGGGTTGTTAAGCTGGAATGAATTCAGAAGCTAACGGTATCAAGGAATATTTTACTTGCGAAAGATTGGTTGCCGTTCACTGGGAGAGAAAATGGTTTTTAATAACATTTGATGAACTAAAATAGAACGTTTGCCAGAATTCAAAGTTGCAGATGGCAATCAGACACTATTGTGAGGAGTGCTTCACTTTTCATCAGGCATTTTGTTTGTATTTTATCAGCAATAATTTCAGTTGAAAATGCACTTTGAGAATGGAATCCGGAAGATGCAGTCCGACCTATGTGTTTTTACACAACGTTATGAAAAATGCAGGAATGAATGTGAATAGTGATGCTGCTTTCGCTTGTTAAGGAAATTGGGAGAGAATTACGTTGGTTAGCGCGCTGTCATCATGTTTTTGGAATTTACTGAGTAAGGTTCTCTGGTTGTCCATGGATATAGTGTAGACCTTATGGTTTTTAACATTACCAAATTATTTTAGTCTGGAACTTTCTCCTAGCATGAAATCGAACAAATCATGTCCACACACCGGAAATATGTTGGATCCACGTTTCAATTTAGCGTGATGCTCTGGCTGTGTTGTCTGTCAGTGATATTTTTCAAGTAGCTCACCAAGAACGACCGAATCCTACTCGACCTCGACCTCGACCTTCAATTATTTCCCCAAATAGCAGGAATAATTTACCATAATAAATCAATAGAAAGGTGGAAAGCGTAAGATAAATAGAATGAAACGTTTATTTTCCTCACATTCGAATACAATATTACCAAATTACGCTCAAGGAAAATCTAACCATCTCTGTGAGTCACATCAAAAGCGTTTCAAGAAGGTTTATTGGCATCGGATCTGGTCTATCACTTGTTTAGTGGAGACCGATATGTTTTGCTTGACTATTCAGCTTATATTGATGGACAACTAGGTAGTTAGGCTCGTTGTCAGGAAAAAATATTAGTGAAATCGCCCATAGTAAATAGTGAATGAAGAAGGTAATAGTGGAGTGTGTGTGTACTCATTCTTAGCAGACAGTTTCACAATGGGCTATGTTTACAATAGGAGATCTTGAGGTGATGCAAAATAACCCTTCGAAACTCTGATTAGCGCCCAAGGTTGTCACCCTAGCCCGCCACTGCATTGTGCTCTAATGTCGTGATTAAACGCTGGAGAATCCAACACAAAAGGGCCCAACCCCAAACCTGAGCCAGCCCTTATGGGGCTGCTCGGCGCTGCCAACCTCTTGAGATCAGATTAAGTCCTTACTGAGGGCGAAGGGGCTGCTATTAGTGGGCTGGAAAGGGAATTACCCAGTGGCGCGTTCATTTGTTGAAATGGAGACGGCAACGGTTTTTGAAGGTGCCTTGTCGAGATTCCGCAATATCGATCAATCGTTGTACCGTATCAGTAGACATCCTAAATTCAATTACTCGATGGCGTTGAAGAGTTTGTCAATCAAGAGACCTAGAGGTAATAGCGATGCCAATCAATCCATGTGATCTAGTATGGCAACTTTGAATGGTTGAAGGGCGGTGTGTTTGCGAAAACAATAAGCGATCTAATTCTATTTATTTTAGTGGACCTTATTAATAGCAAGCAGAATAGACCCAATATTTGTAGGCAACATTTGATCGACTTCGGTCTCTCTAACGATTCAAATATTTACACTCAATGTCCATTCATACTCTCGCACCTGTAAAGGGGACGGTTAGGTCGGTAGATTGTGGGCGTTCAATGTGTTTTAGGATTTCTTAGACAAAAGGAAGGAGGAAGAGTGGGGGAGGGGGGGTTCAGGTTGTAGGTCTCTAATCATATATACCCAATGTCTAAACAAATCCAAAAAAGCTTGACCCTATATCGCATTTTGAAAAATGCGATATCTGGGGAGACGAGTTTTATCGCTACTTTCGATTTAATTTCAATAAGGGCTAATTATATCATTACCTACTACAATATTATTTAAATTTGAAACTACGAAGAAGCCATGTGGCGCAATTCATATTGAGCAACTACCTGTATCTTGTTTTGTCAACAGTAGGACGAACAGGGGAGGGAAAAAGTCAGCGGAGTTGTTATGGGATATGGTGCCTCACTCTCCCTCTCTTAACTGTGATACCCAATAAAAGACTGAATAGCAGACAGTTGACACTGGAAATATGAATGACGACGCCAACGCACTCCAGTAGCAGATCAGGAAACCAAACAGGGGTTGGGTAGAGTAAATAACAGCTGTTTCTGTATGTAAAGTCACGAGGCACTGGATACCTAGGTAACACAAGTTCAAGACCGCTCGGTCTTGCGTTACTGTATACCCCGACGCCGTGTCTCGGTCAAGCTGCAGAGAGCAACGGCGCTGTTCAAATTTTGAGGAAGTAAGTAATTTTGTTGAAATTCAGTCCATAGGTATTGAAAGAATGTAGGACACCCACGGATTTGGTATACTCAAACGACATAACGCGGAATATACATTAGCTTTAGCTTCACTGCCCACTCAGCAGATCCGGTTTGTCTCGTTATCAATATTTGTTACCCACAGGTCATAGCAATGCAGCTTTTCAAACTTTAGCATTAACGGTTCAGGTAACACTAATAGGAATTAACTCTCTCATTCTAATTTTATCGCTTTAGTATTTAAAAAAATCTACACATTATTACAAAGAGGTCCATTATTTTTGTATTGAATAACCCTTCTACCCAGAACACTTGTCTATAATAATTAAACAAAATCTTTTATACAATATCTAAATGAAACTGCGTAGGCCTAGACTGAGGATACATTAATTTAATTAAATAGAATACCGTCTAAACTTTTCTAATCCTTCTGTCAAGAGCTGACCTGCCAACTGACCAATATTGAGGTAAAATAAATCACCTACCTACGCTTCACAAGTCCTTAAAAGGTGACAGAAGTTATAATAAACTCATTTTCGCGAAGGGAAAATTCCACTGGAATTCTATCAGCTAAGAGAATCATCGGAGTTTTCTTGTCGGTTTTTACTTTGTTTCACCAGTTGCGATTCAGTCCCGTGTTGATGTTTTCTTTTCCTGCCAATGTTCTAGCCATTGGGGAGGAAAAACGGATGAACGTACAAAAATGCCTATGGTTTAATTCAATTCTTTGGAATGATAACTAAACATTTTAAAAAAATCACAGTTACCTTGAATGTTTTCGAATTTTTGAGTTTTCGACTTACCTTTAGTCTTGAGTGAATGTGATGCCCTTCTTACAAGCACATTCCGGCCAGTTTATAATATTTGAGCCATAATTCATAAAGTTTGGTCCAGTAATTTCGGAGAAAAGCTTCAAACGGAGGACAGCAAACGCCGGACTAACGGGTTTTTTAAACTTCGATTTTTGGGTTCTACGCATCTTGAAACGTAAACCAACGAATTTCGGATGGAACATTTATTTTTCAAGGTCGGTTACAATGGTTCATTATTGGAAATAATAAACCAAAAAAGTAAATAGTTTCAACGGTTTTACTATTATTTTTCTGTACAGAAATATAGGAAATCTTCAAAGTCGGCGGTCCCATACGGGACCATTAATTAACAGTTGTGTTCTTTAAAATTTCACACGCCTGGGATTTTTCAAATTATTTTTCTCATGTTAGTAGGCCTGTTATAACGATTCACCTCACCACCTGTCATAATAAAATTCGATGGAAAAAATAGAGGATGCAAACGAGTCAGAGCTGATTTACGTGACTTGTAATATGGATCGCTTGAGACTGCGACCCCATATGTGCGTAAGTCGTTCTGGGAATCGTTTGTGACTCGGAGGGCCCGCTGAGAACATAGTTAGGTGAATATGAAACAGCCTTCCACAAGTCTTGAGACGAAGAGAGTTGAAGATCCCAGGATGAGGTATGCGACTTTGGAGGGTAAGTCGAAGGGGTTGCATAATGGCCAAACCACCACTCGAACGTTCTGACTACGATACCTCACCATATAAGTAAGGAGAAGAAGGAAAGGCTTCCATCAATATGCCTATACCCTATTTTTTTTTCGTTGGGTACGCCACTATACTGGCTATCTTGTGTTTACACAGACCTAACATTATAATAATTTATGATTCATATCCCTAATTACTATTCGCTGAATAACTCATGATTTATAATTAGAATCAACTATTATTGCATTTAGTATTTTGTAATGAATGCACTCAAATTTTTAACTATGGTAAAACTTTTATCCATCTTCTCGTAGAAAAGGGGGTTTTACCGCCTTCGATATGGCGGCACTTGGGGGTGAGGATGCATTTTCTTTGCGTTTCAGAGGATGTAGAACACGTTTACAATAGTCGATCATTTTCAGATTTCTAATATATATATATATATATATATATATATATAGACAACATTTTGTGCTCACTACGATTCGATACCCCGATTTGGACCAACCAATGTTTGATATGTTGTATTACTCAGGTCGGAATTTGTGCCTCACTGACTTTGGTGAGGATCCACTGACAGTGGTAAGAGGTAAGACTTCCACGCTCAGCAAATATTTTACTTTTTCAAAACACTGATTTTGATATTTTCACTCGTTCATCGTCCACATTAATATCAACAATTAGTTGATCTCCCATTTCGTTCACTTACGTATTTCTCATCGTATAAACTATCTGCAAATCTTATATTATGCCAAGTCCGTTTTCATTATTCAACGAATTGTTACCATTATTATTTTAAAACTTCCTCTATCAATGTGTCTATACATTGGGCTCACCTATACTTTTCAAATGAGAGCAGATAAAAAAAGCAATCACCAACACAAACCACCATCACACACGATTAGCAATTATTTTACAGTTTTATTTTGATTTTGTTGGCATTTTCTGAGAACTGGCAGGTTAGACTGAGTACAATACCCTATCAGTTACAGTGGTAAAAAAGGAATATAGTGGTAATTCCGCTTGCGTAAACGAGAACCCCATCAATCACCAATTTCCTGTGGCCTCTCAACTCAAATTTGGGGGGTTAATTAAAAATGAAGAGTAGATTACTTCTTCATATGAGTTTTGTAACGATGATACCATTATTGGCTGCCGCGAACGCACGAATCTCAATCCTTTAATGAAATTAGAAATTGAATTGAAAAATGAAATTTTGAGGGATTGTACGGTTTAAGCTGTGGATGTTTCCCAATGAACTTAATCTTTCCTGAGCGACTGGTAGCTAATAGGTATGCACATACGTAATACCTATCTATTAGGAATCATTTTCTCATTGCAATAGACCGATTTGACATTTTACGCTCCACCTTAATTACTATTTCCCACAAATATAGGAACCCATTTTGAGATCTTTTAAGGTAGTCTTCAAACATTTCAATATTCTATACATTCATTACGGATTTGAGACAGCTACAGGCCATCCCACTTGGCACACTTGTTTTTTGATTGTGAATAATACCATACACTCATGACCCATCCACAAGTTACGCGAATAAGTCTGGTCTACTATAAAACATCGAGAAATAGAAAAAACGACCAATTTATTATACGAATTTAGTCATCTGTGTAAGTATACCTCCAACATTTATGTAGTTCTTCCCTGTTCAGTACTTCTGTTTTGATATTAATATTTTTTCAAAAGATAATTCATTACTCTACAATCACTACACATAGAAATCCGGTTCCTAACTCCCGGAACCAATCGTGAATCGTGTGTATGTGTGTTTTATGTACATGGCATTCTGTAAAGCACTGTGTGCTCTAAACCTATTTTCTTAATTTTGATTGATTTCCAAAAATTATAACTACCCACATACTCAACTAAAGTTTTACTTAAATCGTGAACTCAGCCTTCTAAATCTCATCTGAATATATGTTAGAATAGGTGCCCCGCACTACACGTGACGGCCTACCAAAACAGACGTGTACCTATGTATGATGGGAGTTACCAGTGTGGGATGAATAATATTGCGTTTATTAGTCGAGTATCCTTACTTGTCACCAAGCTTTGCTGGTATCAATCATTAAACCAAAGAAATTCTGCAAATTATTATACAAATATTATTATTTTTGGATTATAAATCTCATCTACTCAGATTCATAGATAGTTATTAAAATAAATCTATGGCACATTTTATTTAATAAAGACGGAGGCTCCTACCCACAAAACGAAAATTATTAAAATAAAGTAAAACACCTACTCTTCAGTAGTCCGTCTATTTCAGATAACAAGAGGCATTACATAATTATCCACGTTGTGTTACATCAGAATCTAAGTAAAATAACATAAACCTAGGCAGAATGGAGCCAACCAATACCGAGGGAAAATCGATGAAATAATATAAAGCATACACATACGTATGCTTCACTAGTCCATATATAATTAATAAAGAAGTTAGAATAAAATCGAATTCTTGGAAAGATTTTAATTCCATTAAAATTGTGTCAGCTGGTTAAAATGTTATTTCATTAAACCTGTCATCCATCACCATTGAATGGTTGAATATGGATATGGCATAATAAACAAAAAACAATTCGTTTACACTCATGTTGATGGTATTTTTTCCTTCCAGCCGTTTTTCCTTTAGCCGTTGGGGAGTGCAAATAAATGAACGGAGCAGCGATTCGGGTCGGCAATTTCAGTTAATTGAAGTCGAATCATCATCTATCAATAACAAACATAGAAACTCTATTCTGTTTCAAATGATTTCGAGGTATCGTTTTTTTAATATTTCAGCCCATCAATTCCACTCTTTAAGAATGATCAAACATGATGCCGAATCAGGACCAATATACCTCATGTGTGAATTTACCCAAGTTTCATAAACGCCCAGGAATTTGGGAGAAAACTAAACAGTGGTCCAAAATGAGATTCTGGAATGTCAAAGTTACTTTTTCCCAGTTATTCGAGTCCCAGTAGGTAACGGTTTCGAGCCCTTGTCTCCATTCTAAAAATGTTGCCCTAATGCATTTTTATTTTATTTTAGAAAAACCAAGTTTTTCAACATATTTACAATTCAAAGCTATTTTTGTTCCACTGAAAAGTAATAGAGGAATAAATTCTTTGTCGGTTGAACACCAGAAATTTTCAAATTGATTGATTCATAAGAAAGTAATTGTGTTTCAAATTGTGTAATACTTGGAAAATGCCAGTTATATACAAAATACAAGTGAAAGTGGATATTTAATCGAGTGTCTTATTCCAAAAAAGTTGTATGAAATTCAATTTAGCGTACATTGACTACCAATTTCCTGAGTTTTTTCTCGAAATTGAGTGAGTTATGAAGTTTTAAAATTTGAGTAAACTCCTATTTTCCATTATCACGTACCTTTCGGAAGAGTCCGTTGTCGGTATTATGTCGAGTACCGGGGACTTGCGCATTAGATGTAAAGACATCATTATCAGGCCGTCGAAACACCTATTTCCGATATATATAATATTTTTATAAATATTCTATCTTCCAATTATCTACTACACTATGTCTTTCGCATATAACTACAAAATTATCCCTCCTAATCGCGTTTAACTTGTATTGTGCTTTACAAAAAAACCAATTTGAGCTGCAGAGGTCCGCAGAAGGAAGCATGGTACCCTATTCAATTCCTTGAGGGCCCGTTGAAGCTAGCTCCCGTAAACGTCAATTCTACGCCAGCGCTGCGACGATTGTGTGGAAATGAGAGAAACCTTTCAACCCGAAATCCCACGTGTGCTCATATTTTATCTCGGTGTAGGCGACCTATCTACTTATATCTAAGCCGTAATTAAGATCACAATAGCACAATGATCCCACAGGTCTGACGTCAGGACGAGTGAACTCCCGGAGTAGGTTTTAGCTGAGAGTCACTTGCAACTTATAGCCAAACGTAATGAAGCTGTATTTAGAATTTATTGAAATACGAGTAGGCATGCAAGAAAAAGCCTAGTTTGTACAAACTTAAGGGGTCGATTGTAGAGTTAATTACTGAATGAAAGGTTCCTCTTGAACATTTCCGTTTATTATTTTCAACAATGAACCTTTGTAATTGACCAAGAAATGAATTTTGTTCGAAACCGTCCCTTTATTTTTGCGAGCGAAACTTCTCTCAGCAGTGAGGCTAAATTTCGAACTGGTAGCTATATAAGTGAGTACGCCAGGCTAACGAGTTTTAAAAATTACCATCATGTTTAGGGCCGTTTGTTTTTCGATTTCCTGAATATAATGGGATTAATTAAAACAAAGGTTATTGTAGGGTTTATTAGCCTAATAAATGAGCAAATACATATGAAAAGTAAAAAAATAAATCCATTATTAATTTAAGATGAATAAGTATGTACGTTAGAATACATAACATTGTCAATATAAATACTAGAGTCCCATGAGTCCAAAAGAAAATTGAAATAAATGATATAAATTGTCAAAGATCCTAACACCTGCAATAAGATAACTGACATAGATAAACTCGGTAAAATTAACTCTAATATAATAAACAGGTAGACAGTTACGTATATATTAATAATTAATCTTGTTATTTTTGTATTGTTTACTATCCCAACACTTCTTCATGGTACCTAATTAAGGGAAAGTCCATAAACCAATGTGTAACGTTAAGCACATGTAACGTTATTATAGACAGTTACGTATATATTAATAATTAATCTTGTTATTTTTATATTGTTTACTATCCCAACACTTTTTCATAGTACCTAATTAAGGGAAAGTCCATAAACCAATGTGTAACGTTAAGCACTAATGTTGGTTTGTCACGTGTTTTCCTCTGTCATTAGTCAATATGTACATGAATGTAGATACTACATGTGCTATACACTGAATTTCTCCAAAGTATGTCATACTATGTGTATATTTTTATTATTGTTTTCTTTTTGCCATGTTAATTTTCGAACCATAGCTATTAAACTCATAGATTTTTGGAACTCATCTTGTTCATATATTCCTGATGATGATGTATAAATACATCGAAAGTTGGCATGACGATTTGATCTTTATTATCCTGACTGACTCTCAAGACCCTACAACTGTACTGAGTAACATTTTTGTACTGAGATTTATCTTATATAGCTGATATATTTATTTCTAAGTAGGCTGTGGTTTTTTAGTGTTATCCAAACAAATTTTATCAATCATATCATCAGATGATTCAGTGATGTTCAAGATACCCCCATTCAACCCCCACTCCTCCCTCAAAATACCCGTTATGGTTAATCAATTAATCAATCAGGTCCTCAGTTTATTCAGTAATGTTCAAGATAGCTCATTTACCTCCCCCCCCCCTACCACCCTCCTCCAAGGAAACACCCCCTTTGGGTCAGACCCAGTTTATTCAGAGATATCCATGATACCGCATCCCCCCCCCCCGTCCCCCTCTACCAAAATACCCCCTATGGGTTTGATTGGAAAACTTGAAGTAGTCCGCGATTCAAGTAAGAGTATTTCAAACATTTCTCACCAATCCGCTCCAGTTTATTTAGTGATGTCCAAGATAACCCCATTTCACCCCCCCCCCCCATCCACCCCACCCACCGAAAACCCTAATGATCGGGTTTGAAAATTTCAAGTACCTAGTTTGCGATTCAAGTTGGATTAACCCCAACATACTTCAACAATCACGTTCAAGTTAGAGTAATCTAAACATATTCTCCCTCTCAGATCCCCGGTTTGTTCAGTGATGACAAAAATACCCTTTCCCACCCCTCAACCTCCCCTAAAACACGCCCTATGGGGCAGATGTGAAAAATTTCAAGTAGCCTGTGATTTAAGTTAGAATAATCCAAACATACTCGCTCAATCAGGTCCCCAGTTCGATCAATGGTGTCCAAGGTGCCCCATTTCACCCCCTCTCCATCCCCTAAAAAAACCCCCTGGCTCAAATTTAAAAAACTTCGAATAGCCTATAATTTAAGTTGAACTGATGCTGACATTTCTCTCCACTCATATCAGTTGTCCAATGTCCCCCGTAATCGTGAGAAGTGGACGAACATACGGACAGACAGACAGAGAAAAATTGAGAAAATGGTATCAATCAAATAGCACGAAACGGAAAAGAAACGCAAAATTTTATGATTCCAATCAATGTAAATACAGACCTACTTACGATTGTATTATTACAAATATTAGAAATATTCAAATTAGAATTATCATTGTTTGATGCATTAGGTATTATTTCACTATTGCCGGTTTGGGTCAATGCGCATTCTCTCGCGGAAGGGCGATTCATACCCACCTCTAATATAATTCTAGGTATTTAACGTCATTTTATTTTATTAATAAGTAGCAGAGTAGGAAATCTTGCTCCAGGCTCCCGCCGCCGTAAAGGGTAGTGTAATATGCTGTAAATTGTTCGCTTCTGCAGCGGTGAACTCAATTTCAACTAAACGCTTTCAACTGGTGCTACAACCCGTACTGTAACCTCTGTAACCTAAATAATTCATAGTGACACCACAAAGCTAGTCAACAATGCGGAAAGGTATCGTTTATATATGTATTGTGATGGCAATAGGACCTCATGTAGACGCTGAATACTAATATAGTATATTTTAACAACATATATAAGATACAAACAGCTGTCCAATGCTATTGTCACTTGCTATAAAAATCCAAGAAGTCAATAATTCATAGTGTCAATCATAGATTATGATACTAATATTTCCGTTTTTTTACGTAAAAGTGGAGTCAATCTAATACCTATCCCTCAGAGTTTTCTTTAAGATATATCGTGTCATTTTTAGTAAAATCTAGGTAAATCTCTCGGGAGTATTCAACAGTTTATACCTACTCGTAATTATGAATTATCTCACAATACTGATTTTGTATTTGATATTCAGGGTATTTCAGATAAGGTGTTTTTTAGAGTTTGAAAATTTAGAGGAGTTGGGAGTCCTACATTGTCCCTTGTACCTCAACACTATTCGGTCTTATTAAGTACGATAAATTGCTAAAAGTTGGAACAAAAAGAAAATCTGCATAAAAATAGAAAAAACGACAAAACACAGTGGAAGTTCTGATATTACATGTTTATGCAACACGGACTATCGCAATAAATTACGAAAAAGAAAAAAACTGTGCTAAAGACCACACGGGAGAAGTGTAAACTTCTATGACGATTTGGACATTACTTTCCACTCTGTTGGGATGTTGGGAAAGTATAAGTGGACCGGCACCGCCCCTGGACCCTCGGTAACTTTCCGCTTTGGGCCTTTGGCTAAAATGTAAAACATGGAATATGCTTTCTTCCCGCTAATTCTTAAATGAATAAATAAATGTTTTAAAAATCGAAATTAGAACAGAGTACGTAAGTAGGTAATTTTTTGTTGTGGTGCGCGTCTACAATTACTATAAGCAAGATTAACTTCTCAACCAAGTGACAACAAAACAAGCGGCATTGCTTACTATATCCATTTATAACAAAAATAAATATAAAACTACGACATGAATAGAAGAACAAGTACGAGAGGAGAACGATTTTTGTCCGGTGAAAAATAAAGAAGTTTCTCATTTCCCCAGCAACGGTGGTTGTCAAAACAGCGTGACGGAAAAAAACGGGACGTTAAAATCGTATTTACACCCCGCTAAATTTTTCGACGCGGTGCGCCTATATAGAAGTTAACACTTCAAAAACTTGAATAAAACTTCAAGACAGCTACTTCTCCAAAGTTAAATAGTTTTTCATCTCAGTTCAGGAGAAACTTCAACAATGTAAGATTTGAGGTGGTCTGATCCTATTTAGGTACCTAACAATTTTAAAAGCAAATCTCCATTGTTCGCTTACAGTTTTCTCGTCCAAGTGGTTCAGTCTAATAACTCCAAGTTTGATCCCTTCTTCGGCCAATCCTGTCGGAAATCCGTACGTGGCAAATCGCGGGAGTATTTTATGGAGTCTACTAACCTGCAGATAAATTTTTATGATCAGAGGGAATTTATTTTAATCGGCTTGGAAGGTTAAATACCTGCAGTAGGCAATACCTATTATTTAGTACAGGTACCAGACATAACGTTCTGCCATTGTAGCAGTCACCAGTCAAGGTGAATTATGATACGTTTGAGTTTCGATTGTAAATTGGCTGTCGGAAGAAAAATGCAGCGAGCTATTTCTTTAAAAAATAGCTAGCCTCTATACGAAATTATGTTGCTCCTTTTGATATATGGTTGATCAAAAAAGAGGGGGGGGGGGGGGGGGGCATTAGGATTTGTTTTATAAATTAGTCATTATAAACCAAAATAATTAGAATAATATGTGGATTTTCATATGTGTACAGGTACTCTATTTGTTATGTCATCAGTGCTAAGATGACATAGATTCCAGTCTTATAAAGGTTAGCAAGAGAGGCTTATTTATTTAGCTTATGGGATTGAGATATCAGTAAACATCTAGTGTACAGAGTCTAGGAGGTTATATATTGTTTTAGGATGGATCATTTACCATGGAATAACATGGGGAAGAGTACAGAAGAGTGTACAGAAGAGTGTATATTCCTGTGCGAGATGAAACCCAATAGAAATATTCATAAGGATGAACAGCCTTCTCCCTTATCTTCATATTCGACTACCTCTTCACCTTCGGAGAGACCATCTGCTTCAGGATCAACAAGAGCAAGCCGTGCAAAAAAACTTCTGATGGCCACCCATTCAAGGAACTTCTAGAGTTCGAACATTGGACACCGAAGACAAAGTGATGAGATCAATAAGGACGTGGCGGCGTACGTTAACAGCTCACTGGCAACACTGCGACCTCTGCTCCTAGTGGGGGACCTCATTGACTCCATCACGTTCCGCGTCCTCTCTTACCTATTTTTCTATATCGGGGACTGATTCAACGGTCTGACACTCATCATTATGGCTTATCCTGATGTTCTGGTGGGATCATGGCCTCATGTTTGTACCCCATGTTTGGTAGCGGATAGGCAACCTTCTCGATCCTAAAACTGGTGACCGGCTCTCTCCATTAGTTTGAACTACATCTCAATTCTCGCTTGAGATCTTATCCACCCTTATCTAGCACCTATCACCGATTGCCCCAATCTGATACCAAGGGGAACAATTGTAACCGGTAACTGGAGGCAGCTATCTCCCCAGGGACTACATGAAAAGGTAGAGTGACACGTGAGAGGTATATAGTTGCTGAGGCGATAGTAGACATAAAGACTTAGTGTGATACTCATGAACGCAGTGTGTTGAATACCTCGAGTACTGTAGCTCATATTTTCTATGTAAGTTTTCTTTTTCATACTTAGCTATACATATCGGAATTTCTATTGAAACCAAGAGTATTTTTATTTTGTGCCTTCTGACACTCAGATAAAGTGTGCGCAGAAAGCTACGAGTAGTGTAGTTCACTTTCGGTTGGCAAATATTATATTTTTATATTGGAGTTCTATCGAATTAAATAAATCTTTTCTTCGTCATACATCGTGTGCCTAAAGCCACAAATCGAATTTTCCCAGCCAACCAAACGGTTGATAATTTTGATGATATAAAGTTGTAATCCATTATCATCCATCCATCCATATATTATTAGTTGTAATCCCGTTGTAATCCATTACCACTAACACGTACTGATTAGTTGCAATCAATTCTCTCCAAATAACTAGTTATAGGCACATTCGAACCCCATTTTCTAGGCTTAATTAATTTTCTTACCTATATTTCTCCGAATACGTTGTTCTCATTTCTCGCTTTGTACCCTCAGCACACTGAAGTAACAGGTACTTTCTTTAGTCACGATTTCTTATTTGATTCACTTAGCACAGCTATTGTTACGATTGGAACTCTTATGCCCTCAAAGACCTATTGCTGTCACGCTACCCCACAATCCATGTAATAGATCATTTTTATTGTTAATTCGTTTCTTCAAACACATATTAGACAGTTTTTGTACTTCTCGTATTCATTTTCTCGTATAAGAAAATGGCCTTTCCGAAACAAGAAGAGGTTTTCGTAACGTGGAAACGCTTTTTGGAACGGGAAAAGTCAGCTTTACTTGTGCTCAGCTTTTTCGGAATCGTAATTACGATATGACAACTTGACCTCTCTCTAGGATAACACTCTAGAATAACTTAGCAACTATCATGCAGTTGGCATGGACACACAAACACACCCGACAAAATCGCCTGAATTTTCCCCGACGAGACGTTCCAAACCCGACGCGAGCACCTCCCACTCCAACATGTTCCTGTTCCTACAAAGCAACCGCTCAGCATTGCCAACCTTCGTTAATATCCGTAACTGCAGGGAGTTATTGTCAAATGTACATACAAACAAATAGTGAATCGAACTTTAACGCCAGTATTTTATGGCTATTTTTCATATCTTTCAGATTGACGTAAGACATTAGGACCATGATTTTAAAAGTTTCAGTCAAGCAGCATGAACTTACGAGTTAATGCTAATTCATATTCATTTTTGAAGGAACCTATAGGTACCTTAACTAATGACTTTTTCAGCATGCACCTTTTATAACTTCAAATTTAAATACTTTCATGAAGCTAATCTGCCTGGTGATGTTCAAATTTCCAGGGTGACAAACTCGTTTTAATAAATATTTTAATCTTAAAATAAAATAAATTTGCATGGTTATTTTTTATTTGCTCAATAGACAGATCTTAACGAGAGCTACTTGCGTTATCTTATCGCCATTTCTCGAGTTCATAAATTTTGAAATTATAGTAACTTTTTGCGTTAACATTTTTAACGATAAAATTTATTGCTATCTTCAACCTTTTGATTCATTGCATCTGAACACATATTTCAAATGGAGTAGGGGAAATAAAATTGATGCAAAATGACAAATTAATAGAACATAAAGCTTTTATTTTATTATGTAGGAGGAACAATAAATTACCACCATTCATTTTCCATGTGACTTAGAGACTGACTTAGAAGAGAGAGTGACTTAGAAAAGAGTAAAGTAAAATCACAGTAAACGAGTTATAAAACTCAAAAAATTTTCCTGAACATGAAAAATTCATTGTTTGGCAGCTAACTTTGTCCGAATCATGCCAAGATTCTATGTGCCGGCGAAGATAGAATTTCCTCTTCGTTTGGTATGTGCAATGGTAACAAAATAGCATGTTTTAACGGATACAACATATAATTAAAAGTACATATAAACTAAACACTAAACACGCGTGTTCAAAGTACTGTAATCTAAACAGAACCTTAACAATAAGATAAGTGATAAGACGGGTCAGCTGTTCGATTGTTACCCAGCGGGGAACAAACGGAGGGGAAAAGGCAGTAGGGTGGGAGGTGCTCGCGTCGGGTTTGGAACGTCTCGTATTTTCCCCGTGCCGTCTTTTGTTGTTGGTTTAACCTTTGTATTTGTTTTTCTTTCGTGTTTTTTCCCCGCACGCTCACCTCAACCAGAAAGGTCATTAGCGGAATTTTGTTCTTGCTATCGAAGTTTTATCGAAGATTTCAGCTTTAACATTTTCAAGGTTCATTTCAGTTTCAAGATTTCGTTTCAAGGTTCATTTCAAGGTTCATTTTACACCTTTTAAAGATTCGTGTTCTTCACGGCAGAATCGTTTTCATATGATGTAGAGGTAAGTGGTCGTTGTTTCTTAATTCATGTTATATTTTGGAAATTGTCTACTGTGACAATTGAGTTTTGAGCAGTGATTCACTACAATAGTCACGTTAACGTCTCTGTAAGAGTTCTCTTCTTCTCGGGCTTACGAAAACGCTACGAGAAATCGATGCAAAAAGGTTAGCATTCATCATGCTCGCTCTAACAGCTTGTTTTCGTGTTTACGAGAAATACCAATACGAGAAATACAAAAACTCTCTATTATTGTTTCAATTAACACATATAAACTTTTTCAGCCCACAATTAGTGTGGTTCCCCCATATACAAATTTCTGGCATCGATGGGATTGTCCATTTTCTACCACAGACACGGATAGTTCTCTCCCGCATTATTGTGTGGTTTTCCGCTTGCAGCCCAGATCAATGTTTACGTCAAGATCACCATGGACAAACTATCATCCCCAAGATAATGATGGCGGTTGACTGATTGAGTCAATCAGTAATGTACTCGATTTCGCTTCTTTTTCAAGATTCTATTTAACGGAAACTATTCAAAACGATACCAAACTCGATTTTTGGTTATTAGACAACGGCTGGCTTTAGTGACGAAAACTACAACCTCTTATTGTCGTCAAGGACAGTTATTAAGCCTTTAGTAGTGGTTCCAGTTGATTCTATATGGCGAAAACTATCATAGACGATATCAAACTCGATTTTCGGTTGATTTGACAAAAAACGTCGTTGCTGACAGCTACTTCCTGTCGTAAGATCGTCACCAAAAGCTTAATAGTTAATTCCGAATGTCTAAAGAGTCTACCTATATAGTTTCAAGTTGATAGCTCCAAAATCGCGGGCTGAAGGGCGGATCACTCACTCACACACTGACAAATGCCAGCTGAGTCAATAAACTCAATTCATTCGTCAATTATACCTGCTAAGTATCTGATTAATCAAAAATGTTTATTTATCTTTCTATTGTTACCAGAACTAGTTGCAATTTGGTGTAGTTTCTCATGAATTTTATGAGAATCTTAAAAGGGGAGGCTACAATATTTAAGGTCACCGATCTTGGCCAAATTTTTTTCTAGCGATTCTACTTCGAAGAGAGAGAGAGAGAGAGAGAGAGAGAGAGAGAGAGAGAGAGAGAGAGAGAGAGAGAGAGAGAGAGAGAGAGAGAGAGAGAGAGAGAGAGAGAGAGAGAGAGAGAGAGAGAGAGAGAGAGAGAGAGAGAGAGAGAGAGAGAGAGAGAGAGAGAGAGAGAGAGAGAGAGAGAGAGAGAGAGAGAGAGAGAGAGAGAGAGAGGGAGAGAGAGAGAGAGAGAGAGAGAGAGAGAGAGAGAGAGAGAGAGAGAGAGAGGAATGCCCCGCGTCCGAGCATTTAGTCCAATGGGCCTTTAGAACCATGGAGAAAAAAAACTTCAATTTTACTGAATGTTGAAATTTTACAACTTCGCTAGTCTCTTAGTAGATCTCTATCCCTTTGGAAATAAAAAAAGTAATATACCTGTTTCCTCGTTTCAAGACGAGGAGATCAAAATTCAGTAATGAAAAATGACATATGACATCAAATATCTCGTGTTCAAACAAATTTTCGTACGAATAACTAATGTAAAGGGGTTCGGATTAGTACTACTAGTGGTACTTGGATTAGTACCAGGAGATCCTCGGTCTATGTAGAGTTAAATTGTTCTATGTTAAGCATGCATTATGAAAATGGCGATGCCTCCCAGTCGGATGCCTCCAGACCTTGTTGTTTGTGTGCAAGTAATACAGTGCGCCAAATGGTGCCATTTTCGCGTTCGATTTGGCCATTTCCTGTGGGGGTTTAAGGCGTTGACATGGAAGTTGCCACTCCTCGGCTGTGCAAAAACTCCTGTAGTTCCCTAGATGAGAATGAGGTTCCTCTATCTGTATGTATGTACGAGGGTAAGCCGAAAGTGGTAAAAAGGTCAACAAGCGAGTCGATCACCGTAGACGAATTCATGTTTGGACACGGATAGGCAAAAGGAAATCTGGAGTATTCGTCTATAATCGTGAGTAGGTATTTGTTTTTCGACTTAAATGGTAGTGGTCCCTTGAAATCCATTCTTATTCTCTCAAATGGATGTGTGGCTTTAATGAGGCTAGATTTATTTTCCTTGTAGAAACGTGGTTTTACAGAATTGCATTAGAGGCAAGAGGCAGTCACTTTTCTTACCTCTTCAACTGAATAGGGTAAATTATGAGTTTTCACCCAGTGGACCATTCTGGTCACTCCAGGATGACAAAGATCGCAGTGGAGGGAATACAATTTATTTAATAAATTGGCATGACACGCTCTAGAATAAATGTCAGCTACTTGGTTCTGTTTTCCAGGTCTATATATAATATCGTAATTATAACATGACATTTCTAATCTCCATATCTGTATCTTTTCATTTTTGATCTTGTTTTGGTGGGTCATATCGAACATCAATGACACATAACGCTGATCCTTAATAATTTTGAAAAATCGGCCTAACAGGAAATGTCTCCATTTTTTCAAAGCACTCACTACAGCATATGCGTCTTTCTCGACAGCAGAATGTTTACGCTCCCTATCATTCAATTTTTGTGAAAAGAATGCGACTGGTCGGTCACATTGTGATAAAACAGCAGATATTGAAAAATCCGAGGCATCAGTTTCTACGACAAATGGTTCCTTGTTATCTATTGTACTAACTACTGCCTTGGGTATTTCGCTTTTAAGATGTTCAAAGTCTGATGTAACTTCAGGGGTTAGCGGGAATGTTGTTGAGCTCAGAAGACGTCTCACGTCTCACTTTTTCTTAATAATTTGAAACCCATTTGAAATAGTGCGCAAACATTCCAATGGTTCGTTCTAAGGATTTCCGATTGTCTGGCGGGGGTAGATTAAGTAAAGGCTTCAGCCGATCAGGATCTGGAGAAATGTAGCCTATCAGGAAATTCTGTAGCCTAATAAGTTTATCGATGTTTGAGAATACTTACTTTTTTTTCATGAACCGCTTGAGATTTTGGTCGTGTTCATTCTTATCTTTACCACACACAGTAACGTTATCGAGGTATGCATACGTTTGCTGTAACTTTTCTTTAACTATGACGTCGTCTATAACACGCTGAAAGGCAGGCACTGCATCCGTCTAACCAAAAGCTGGACGTCGGAATTGATACAAACGGCCACATGACTCAAAGGCAGTAAATGGCCGATCCTTTTCACGGAGAGGGACCTGATGATAAGCACTCCTGAAATCAATTGTGCTGAAAAAAGTATTTTTTGATACCTTGGACACCAATTGTTCTAGATCTGGGAGGGGATAGGCATCGAGGAATGTGTACTTGTTAATTGTTTGAGAATAGTCGATGACCATGCGTTTTTTGTGATTCTCGTTTTTCACTACAAATGCCTGTGCTCTCCACGGAGACCTACTTTCTTCGATAATGCCGTCTTCTAGCAATTTCTTAATTTCTTTATTCATAAATTCGTTGTCTTCTGACGAATGTTTTTGGGATTTAGTAATAATAGGCTTGACATCCCTGGATAAGTATTCAAATAGGGGAGGAGGTTCTATTTTCGCTGGAGCAAGAACTAACTGTCAGTGGTGGTTTTGATCCACCAAACGAAACCTTCAGTTCGGAATGTTGTTTTAACAAATCGTGACCAAATATAATATTAGCGCACAAATCCGGGAGCACGCTGAGTTTAGTATTAATGTAGCAATGCCCTAACAATTTTAGTTGGGCTACACAGTAACCAGTTATAGGTGTGCTTAGAGAAGTTGATGCCATACAGACACAACCAGTAGTGGGATACATTTTAAATTTGCAGTTTTCAACAAACCCCTTAGAAATAAATGTTTCTGAACTTCCTGTATCTATTAAGGCAAAGGTAGGTATATTATTTACCTGAACTGGAACTGTAGTTTTATCAAGGATAGAGGAGGCAGCGATGAGCGCTGCTGATTTTGAGTAGATAGTCTTCTTACCTGTTGGTTTACAAACAATTGCCCAATGACCAAATTGCCCAATGACCAATCTTGAGGCACTTTTCACATTCGTCATTTATGGCTGGACACAGCTGGCGAGATTTGTGCCGCGGGCGACCACAAAAATAGCACTTTGCGATAGGCACTTTGGGTGAAGTCCGGACTGCCGCCAAATTTGGAAAATCGTTCTGTGAACAGTCGTTAACCTGAGGAGCAGGGAAAGTTGAATTAAGAGTAACATCAGAAGTGTACGATGCTAACTGATTCTTCGCTGATTCCAGAGCTCGAGCTTTTTCAACTGAGGCGTCATCGAGAGAAAGCGTATTAAACTCTAATAGTCTAAGCCTGATTTGATGAGAATTAATGCCACGGATAAATGCATCACGAACGTAGGTTTTCCGATGCGTATCTGCATCGACAGCTACAAATTCACTCTGCTTGCTTAGTTGATGTAAAACTTGATGATATTGATCTATTGTCTCATCGGTTAACTGCTTGCGAGTTGCAAGTTTGTGCCTAGCATATATCTCGTTGATTGGTTTTACGTAAGTAGTTTCTAAGGTGTCAAGAGCAGACTTGTAATCGTTCTAATCCGCTATAAGATCGTTCTTATCGATCTTTTCAAAATATGCGATGAAGTTTTCAAATGTTTTTACCCAATACTTCCATTTTTGCGTAGCCGTGGGCGAGTGCTGATCTCCGTCAAACTTCTCAGGTTTTAAGAATTCGTCCATAGCGTGTGGGTAAGAAATTATGACGAATTACGCTACTTGCACACTATACGTTTTCGCCCGTACGATAAAAACTCGTACGGGTTTGCATCGTGGCCTGGTTGCTTTTCATACCATACGGTTCTAACCGTACAAAAATATTATTTTCATCATTTCTGTTGAAAGTGTTAACCTGGTAAAGTTGTTATTATGAATCGTGAACAAATCATTGCATTATGGATGTTTTATCGTCGTCGGAAAAGACAAAGGCGCAATCGCCTTCACTGGGTGCATCCAATTAATCAGAGACGTGAGGAAGTTGGGTTATTTTACACATTATTTGAAGACCTACGAAATGATGACCGAAAGTTTTTTAACTACTTTCGAATGTCAGTTGCCTCCTTTGATGAATTGCACGACAAACTGAAGAATGTCCTTCAACGACAAAACACACAATTCAGAAATTGTATACAACCGATTGAAATGCTGGCTATGACTATAAGGTAAGTTTTTTACAGAAATTTATTATTATGTTTTCATTCATAAATCGTATTAGTATAATTCAATGATCGTATTAAATTTACTTACAAGCTTTACTGCATAACAATTTGAAACATCCAAAATTGTGCTAAAAGTTTCTTTATTAAAGTTCCTTAAACAAGCAAACATTAAAAATAAAAGTTTTATCTTTCATCTCAAGTTAGTAGATTTGTTTACACTCAAAATCAACTAAAATAATTAAAGTATTCTGATATGTTGATATTTAATCAGAATGAAAGGTAATAGTTAACTAGTGTACAAAATAAATAAGGGCTTTTAATAATCAAAAATTTCAATTTATTAGTAAAATGAAATCAATACAAAGTGAAACTATTTGAAATTATGATAAATGCATACTATCAAAATCAAATTAATTGATTAGAATATATCAGAATATGTAGACTCTCCTGAAGGTGAAATAGCTGGACTTGTAACTTGCTCACTTTGTGAAGAATCGCTGTAACAAAATTCCTGGAGATACTGCGATGTTGACTGAGTTTCTTTTTTGGATAATGAACTTTTAATGATCGGTGTTGTCATGTGCGGTGGTTTATTTTGCGATTCATATTGATTGGGAGGCACAGGATGATGTTGGTCAAAGCTATTTGATCTCTGAGTTGTATTGTGATGATATTGTGGAGGGGGAAATGAAGGTGGGTGAGTGTGTAAAAATTCTTGCTGTTGGGTAACTGGAGGTGGCTGAGACATATACTGAAGGACTGGCTGATAACACGGCATAGAAGAGGGCGGTGGGTAGTTTGGGTGAGGGTGAGAAATTGTTTCCTTCATTTTGTTTATATTTTCTATGACGTTTAGCACTCCCATTTGAAACTGAAGGAATTCTCTGCCTGTAAAAGTGTCCAAGTGAGGCATTAAACTTTGAAGAAAAGACATTTTACTGCAAGGGGGTTTTGGTTCCAGAGCTTTTAGCATTTTTAACTCAATTTCATCAGGTTTCTTGTGTTTCCTTTTCCCTACCTGACTAGAAGTTTTTTTGGTAGGCAGGTTTAGGTTCGTATTAATAGAAACATCGGGATCTCCAGCGCCGGAACCTCCAGCCTCCTCGTCGACATCAAGCTCATTCACTGGCTCAATTGCTGGGTCCAAACTGTCTACCGTATTGTTATCCGTGTAGATTTTATTCAGAAATTGTAACTGGTCTGAAAACACATATTTTTTACGTTTTTTTGCTTCCGACCCACTTTTTTTTGCAACTTTCTCATCTCTTTTGGATTTCGCAAAACAATCTCGGAGGTTGGTCCACCTTCGGATTACTTCTTTGCCTGTAATGATACAAAAGTGTAAATTGTGTGTTTCAAGCCTATACAGGGTGACTTTTAAATGTCCCCCCCCCCCCCCCAAACTTTTTTTCAACATTTTTTAAAATATCAATCCCAGACTACCCCCAAACATTGTTCGGTGGTAAATACTTCATTTTGACAGGATGGTCATTTCCGGCCGCCATCTTGGGTGCAAAAAAATCTTGGGATTGATATTTGAAAAAATTTAGAAAAAAGTTAGGGGGGGACATTTAAAACTCACTCCGTATAAATCATTAATAATCCAATGAACAGTGATAAAGTTGTTTTTGAAAAAGCTTTGTGTTATACTACAATTAACGTTCTCATTTTTTCAGATATTTAGCGAGTGGTTGTACTTTCACGGATTTGCACTACAACTACAGGGTTGGAATTTCAACGGCAAAGAAAATTGTTCAAGAAGTATGTGCAGCGATTTGGTTAGTAATGCGAGAAGAATGTATTCCAACACCAACATGTGACATGTGGGAATCAATAGCTTCAAATTTTGAAAGTACTGCAAACTTCCCACACTGCCTTGGTGCTGTTGACGGTAAGCACATACGACTTACTTGTCCATTTGACTCAGGATCCATGTACTTCAACTACAAAGACTATTTTTCTATTGTGCTAATGGCTGTAGCAGACGCAAAGTACAGATTTATCTATGTTGATGTAGGAAGCTATGGTAAAGAGTGTGACTCTTCAATATTTAAGAGGTCCAATTTGTGGAGATCAATAGAAAATGGTTCTCAACAATTACCTGAAGAAAAGCTTCTTCCAGGGACAGAGAGTCCTAAAATACCGTACTTCTTTGTTGGAGACGAAGCGTTTGGCTTACATAAACACTTATTGAGACCCTTTGGAGGGAAACACTTAACACTTGAGAAAAGAGTGTTTAACTATCGATTGTGCAGGGCAAGAAGATATGTGGAATGCGCATTTGGCATTCTTAGTAACAAATGGCGTGTGTTTCACCGCCCTATCAATGTGCAGCCACATTTTGCAGTGCTCATTGTCAACGCATGCATCATACTGCACAACTATGTACGTGACAGAGACGGATATCTTGTTGAGGATACGACAACGATCACAGGTCTGGAAGATGTGGCAAGCGAAACTACTACAAGAGGTGGCTTAGCAGCAAACAATATCAGAAGTGTGCTTAGCAGTTATTTTTTGACAAACGTTGGAAGTTTACCTTGGCAAATGTCAAAGATATAACGTGCCAAAAGTGGAACTTGATAGTGTGAAGTGTGGCTTGTGTAGATATGTGGCTTAACATTAGTGTTCTGTGAGTAGAAATAGATTACTCTATCTAAATTATTCTCAATAATGTGTTTTTAATAAGCCTTGACCACCATTAAAATTAATATAAATCAGATATTCCTATAAGAACAAAAACAATAACTTTATTATATTATTTTTAGATTAAGAACAGATTAATAACGTTTAAATTGTCTTTGAACATCAATAACTTCATAGGCCTAAATGATTTTTTATTTCAGAGGTTTTTTTATTACAGTTTATTATTTAAAAACAATAACTTTATTACATTATTTTTATATTAAGAAAAGATTAATAACGTTTAAATTGTCTTTTAATATCAATAACTTTATAGGCCTAAATGATTTTTTATTTCAGAGGTTTTTTATATTACCGTTTATAAAATACTAGTAATTTTAAACGCTTGGTTATAATTTTTTGGATGGTAAAATATTATATTTATTAAAATGTACTTACCAAATGCATTTTTCTCTGAATCACCAATTGTCTCGAAGTCTGGTTTAAGTGCTAAACATACTTCCTCCCATGCTTTTCTTGTCGCGACTCGATCTTTATAAATATCTAGCGTTTTGTCCCATAACACAGGTTTTGATTCAACTAGCGAAATCAAAACCTCAGCGTCGATTCCTTCCATTACTTTCAAAATCCACAAAAACAATCAAACTGAAACAAACCATAGAACAAAGCACAGTGCACTGGAGGCAGCTCCCGCACGACTGAAAACCGTCTAGTATGAAAGCGTGCATTTGGTCACGTAGGCCACTGGGCAGAGAGACGATACGGTAGCCGTATAGACTCCAGTGGCACTAGACGGTTGCAACGCGACTAAAAATCGTGCCCGTGTTTGAACTGTTCAATGTGAAAGGTCTCGTACTCTTCTTCAGTGGACTAATTGAAATTGCCCGTGCGGTTTATTCCCGCACGGGCGAAAACGTATAGTGTGCAAGGAGCGTAGTGAAAATACCTTTGTACGATTAAGGCTTTATTCATCATAATTTGACATGAAATTAGTTTCGACAGGTATAGTGTGCAAAACGTATAGTGTGCAAGGAGGTAGTGAAAATACCTTCATACGATTAAGGCTTTATTCATCATAATTTGACATGAAATTAGTTTCGACAGGTAAGTTATAAGTAAACAAAAACATATGGTTAGGAAGGCAAACAATTATAAAAGTGGAATCAACTCAAACTGTATTTGTGTCTTTGAAATATTAAGAAATCCCAAACTCCTTTACACCAGCGGAACTCCGTACGAAAACTGCCTTGAACAAGAGTTATTTTATGTCATACGCCTTCCTTTAGCACTGATTTTTGATTTCATCGTCTTGAAAATATTTTTTCGGATTCTATTGTTGGGTTATAGAAATTAATGTATTGCGTTTTCTATTTCCAAAGGAATGGAGTTCCACTAAATATTTAGTGGTCTGTCAAATTTCGACATCCTCAAAAATTGAAGGATTTTTTTCTTGGTTCTAAAGGCCCAATAATAATAATAACAACTGCAATATTAACAACCTGCCTATTGTGACTTGTGTGAAAGATAGAATGGCCAATCAGAATTATCGCGACAAATAGTGCGTGCGGATCTGAGTTATGGAAAAGTGCCTTGAAATGTTGAGCCAACCTGGCAACTTGTTGAAATTGATAGACGGGTTTTAATTCAAATTCGAATACAATATGACCAATGATGTAAAAAAGTACCGGTGTACCAAAGAAACGTGTAAGACATTCGTGACATTTGATGGGAAAGGTGGCATAGTGGACAGCTCGTTGGTTCATGATCATAACTCAGTGGTACAACCTCAGCAAGTAAGTCTCTCATAAAAAATAAAGGCTGTAGATCAAATGAATGAGCGGCCAAGCAAACTTTTGCATTCGTCAATTGGTGCCGCAAAACCCGAAAGTGATCTACCGTTTGTTAAATAGAGGTATTTTCACCTACCTCACCCCTAAGTCTACCTCCCCTCCCCCAACCCCCATCATGTGGGCGGCAATGAATTCATGGTGAGGAAGGACGACACGAATGCCTACGAATCATTTCATTCCAAATTTAACAAACTGTTCAAAAGCCACCACCCAAACATTTATGTATTTGTGGAAACGTTGCTGAACACCCAGATTGACACGATGGTTCCGATTAATAGTGTCCACAAACCGGTTCGTTCGCGTAAGAAAGTTTCGGAAAAGTTGGTCCGAATTGACTCTCTCATCCAAAAATATATCGGTGGCCAAATGAATCGTGCAAAATTTTGTGAAATCGGTGGCCCTCTTCAAAAAGCCACAAGCGTTCTAAGACCTCATGGCACGGCATGAATTATTAGGCATGTGCTCACTGTTTCATGTTGCTTCCCAATCTATCTAAAGGTAGCGGAAGCATTGCTTTCACTTTCGGGAGAATAAAATTTTTTGGTATCCAAAATCAAAATTTCCACTCGCATTTTACGTTTTAGACCTTTCTGAACAACTTCGGTTCCGTGTCTGTGTGTTAGTCGTAAACGGTCCCCTATCAGTTTCATCGTTCTTGAATCAATACCTCACTCTGCGCATTCGCAAACGTAAATTCTACCAAGCATAATTTTCTCACACCCTAGTCGTCCGATCTCGTCCAAGTTTGGATGGTAGTAGGGGGATGACCATTTGATCATCTTATATCAATTTCAACGTAATTGTACTGCGCATGCGCCAAAATGAAATCCTTTTAACAACTTTATTTCCCACAGTTTTCATCAGATCTGGATGAAATTTTCAGGGATTGTGCAGGCTAGGGAGTAGACGGTTTCAATTCAGTTTCATTCTTGAAAAACCAATACTTCACTCTGCGCACGCCCAAACGTGAATTCCATTATGCTCCATTTTTTCACACTCTAGTCTTTCGATTTCGCTTAAAATATAGAATGATAGTTGGAAGAATATGACTGATTACCTCATATCAATTTTATCACGATTGTATCATTGATAGCTACTGTGCATGCGCCAATGTAAAATACTTGTAATGACCTTAATTTCCACAGTTTTCATCCGATTTTAATGAAATTGTCAGCGAATGCGTGGTTTAGGTTGTAGATGGTCTCGTACCTATTTCATTGTTTTCTACTCATCAATTCATTCTGCGCTTGCACAAACGTAAATTACATTGTATCATTTTTCGTTTCTTAATTGACCAATTATGACATTTTACGCTACTACTTGATTTACTCTTTTCCGCTATGGGATTTTTCAAGATCATTTAAAACGTTTCAATGCTCTATACATGCGTGATAGGTAAACGATTTAGCTAGTGCTACACACAACCTGGCAAACGTTTTATTATTTTGTCCACATTTTTGTATTACTCTGGGGGCGAACACATCCGCGCACTCTACTTGCAAAATTTGTTAGACGTATGAACTGCGAGATGTGGTCGTAGGGGCCCGCGCACCTAACAATCATACGTTCCACGCAGTTCACACTTAAATCCGCGCACCTAACCGGACCCCAGCCCATTGATCGAAACGCCTGGACACGAGACAAATTTTTTCAAAGTAGAACAACCAGAAAAAAAATTGGTCAAGATCGGGGATCCCAACACTGTAGCCTCCCTTTGTTATTCTATTTATAAACTGTTTCTGTTCCGGTGCCATGACTACCCAGCGCAAACTTCAAGGCTGCGACGACTTTCTCGAATATACCAAAGATAAACAAAGGCCCTACATCAAGCTAATCAACCTTCGTGAAATGCATTTGTCTTATCTTGAGTGAGGTTGCCCATAAACTTCCTAATGCATTGCTAACATTGTCACACCTGAGAATACAAAGCTGGTGCGGCACTCAGGTACGTAAGCAACATTTCTCATAGTGGACGCTTATTTGGGCTATTAAATTATTTATCGTGATGTTTTATACTTATAGAGAGTATGAGTAGATACGTTTTCGTTTTCAATGCAATAAGAAACAAATTGTCTATTTGTTTTTTTGATTGATTATTTCTATTGATTGAATAATAATCACTGCCTAAATTTAAGAATTTCCAAGGTATAATTTAAATAATTATTTAAAGTTATATTAATATATTTAACGTTCGTCATGGTTTAATTGGAGATATTGTTTCGTATAATTTTGCAGTATATTATTCTTAATATTGAACACGAAACAATCTCATTCCATATAATTAATATATTGTATTATTTTTCGTTTCTATTTCTATCGTTGGTTAAGGTCGTTTATGTATACCATTCATGCATACCACGGAATTATTTCTTACAAGCAACTTGAACAACATTCGTATGGGAATATGAACATTACTTGAGACCCTGGAAGCTCGTTATATTCACCGCAATTGTAACGGATTGTATAGTCTTGAAGTTAATGATGGAATCAACGTACATCGCAGGCATAGGGACAGTGCAGCATTTAAGAAGGTATGTTGGATGCATGATACTATGCATTACACCCAAGAAACTGTCTTTACTAGTACACGAATCCGTATACAGTTTATGATTTTGATCTGTCAAGATTTCTACATATTTTTGGTGCTCTTGTGGCGGCTGGAATCACCTTCTACGATTATCCAACAGTTGACCCCCGTAACCATCCTGTGAACACACCTGCATCAGAACTGGTTCCTGAGTATGATTTCATCGTGATAGGAGCAGGATCTGCTGGTTAGTGGTTTTTAAAATATATATTTAAAGATTATTGAATGTAGTTTAATTTAATTACCATACTAATTATTAAAAATGAATGACGAAGCGGATATAACTCTCAAACAATTAAATTTCTACAATAAACTCAAAGCTTGAAGGATGTTTTATGTTACGCCTGATGACACGTAAAAAAAGTGTGAGATTTCACATTAAATCACTACCAAGTATGGCTCTAGCTGGAGAAAAAATTACGTCACGATTTCGTCGACACAAAACGGGTTTGAAAACCTTCATAATCTGTTCCTATAGTTTATATGTCTGCTTCCTCCTTACCGAAGGTAGAACGCTTTAAACTCGTGCGATATGTAGAGAAATCTGATGTCATCCAAAATTAGGATTGCCACTTGCTTTCCTCGTTTCAGAGCTTGGGGATCATTTACGGTTCCGTGTCTGTCTTCTGTGGTAAGTCCTTGTCACGGCCGATACTACACCATGTTTTGGTCGGATTTTGATGAAATTTTCAGAAATTGTGCGGGTTAGCTCCTAAACGGTTCTCCATTACTATAATTACCGTCGGATCAATAATAGCCTGTGCGCTTGAGCAAACGTCGATTTAGTCAGATTTAGTTCAAACTCGGTGACTAGTTAGGTATATATTCCTGGCTGATGCTTTGTCAACTTTATCACGATTGGTTAAGTGATAGCTATTGCAAACACGCAAAACAAAACCCTTCAAATTATTACATAAAAGTTTATTACTTATGTTCTTCATCAGCACAGAACAATGGTCCATGAAAAATTTCCTATCAAACTGGTTCTATGGTGCATAAAGACATAGATACCAGTCTATTGTTGGTATGGCTTGCGCATGCGCTTACGTTAATTAAAGCCATATTTTGTATATTAACATGTATGCACACATGTTACTGTTCTATTGTGCATTCAATCATTTCAATCTTCAACCGATTCTATACATCCAAACATTCATGTTACAATAAGTATTGCCCGATCAACTGAAGATGAAAAAAATTTCAGGAGCCGCTATCGCCAATCGGCTATCCGAAATTCAGAACTGGACAATTCTTCTTTTGGAATTCGGTAGAGATGAAAATGCAATTTCGGACACTCCCCTGCTAACCACCTTTCTACCACAGACTTTCATAGATTGGAATTACACGACTACACCGCAAGAACATACGTGTGGAGGTCAGTGGGTTTTACCTAACTTTAAATTCGAATCAACGTGATTAAGGTGTAACCATTTATAATCATCGCCAACCAGCCAGGATAAAAAGTGGTAGATACGAAATATTGTTGAGATTAATGTTCTTAATTCCAAAAATCCTGATAAATTCTCATTTGAATCGCAGCTTACAACGGGATATGTATCACACCGAGGGGCAAAGTTATTGGAGGCTCCAGCACGCTTAATGACATGGTTTGGATGAGGGGAAACCGGATGGACTATGATGGCTGGGCCGCTGGAGGTAACCCTGGTTGGAGCTATCAAGATGTTCTTCCCTACTTCAAACGAATTGAAGATATGAGAGATCCTTCAGCTCGGAATTCTCCCTATCACGGTACTAGTGGTCCTATAGTCATTAACAGGTAATGTACGATCAGAATTGGGTTTTCGAGTTTCGTTAGTGGTACTGTACTTTATAGAAATTCGAATAGTTTCTAATATTAATAGCTCCACAATTCGAGGAATTAGTACAAATAAATGTTTTCACTTTATAAAATCTGTTTAAAATACTATTGCAAGATTTTGGATTAGCAACATTTATTACTTGACACTTGTAAGTAATAGATGAATTACAGGGTGGTTGGCACGAATTCAATTCTTTGAAAGTACAAAAATAATTTCGATACGATGCTGCCAAACTACTCGTAATATAGAATAGGGAAGGGCTTCCTATCTATTGAGAATTATTTTATGAGTCTCCTTCTGTTCAAGAAACGCAACTTGGTTTAATAAGGCTGTGATGTGAACTACCTAAGTGTTTGTGAGGACTCATTTCAGAGCTAATTTCACTTCATGTTTATTTAGGAGCCCTTTCCAGTCACCAATGGCTCAAGCCTTCATAGATGCAGGAGATGAGCTCGGATACTCAAACGTGGACGTAGACGGAGCGTCGCAGATTGGCTTTATGATCAACAGAGGTCCGCTGATTGGAGGACGCAGGTGCAGCACTGGACGAGGTTATCTACGACCTATCCGCAACCGCACGAATCTAGTTGTGTCCGAAAGGTAAATTATTGAATATCATTTCAATCAAGCCAGATGTATTGTGCAACTGTTAGTATAAAATTAAGGTATTCTGCCGGCTCATAAAAATTAATGGCGACTTGTTGAAAACATTTTCTTGGAATCCTATTCTGGTGTAAATAGATACTTTTTCTCATTAAATAAAGTTTAAAATTCAAACTATAACTGGAAAAACCTGAAGAAATACCAGACGATTCAAGATCCTTGACCTTGGTGTTTATGTCATTTCTATTATTAATATCGCCTGCAGTTCTTGCATATATATAATGATACCAGTACACATACCTACCGCTGAAAATAATGAAATTACCTTTAAAAGAGTCTCAATTAAGATTTGATGTAATAATTACAATATGAGAAGTGAGTAATTTCACGCTATTACTGTTCTGATTCGCTTAACACTAAGAGTTTTCAAAAAAGTTCCAGCCACACTACATGCGCTAATTTTTGTACGAAGCGATTTTGGGATTTTTGTCGGCTTTCATAGCTTTCAACAACTTTTTTTAAACTTCCAAATTTAAAATTTGAACTCATTTTTAAGCATTGGATGTGTCGTTTTCTGGCTACCTCTTGCGCACATATTTATGGTATGGGTGACCCAGTCAAAAGGCTTAGCTAGACTATAGTTCGTCACTTTGACACCAAGACCTGTTTTTCCATCCATTACGTATCAGAATGTGTACCACACAAGTGAACCTGATTTGAGTTGATACATTCCTCTTCTCCAGAGTTTACGATCATTACTGATTACGACCATACCATCAAAAGAAGACCTAGTCACTGAATCTGTTAAAATGTTTCCGGTATTACCGCGTCACTGTTTTACGTTCAGGAAGCTTGCGATTTTTCGACTGCAGCATTCTAGTAACCATCTAACTGTTTTACGCAAGTGTATGAGCAGAAGAGAGAGGTCGAGAAGATCTCCCAAAGCTGCCGTAGGGGTAGTGTTCATGGCTTCTGTTATACCAGTGCATTCCAGAGTATCTTTATATTAACGAATTTGTTACTGCTCTGAGCATGTGACCTTCATTGTTCATTTATATTGATCGGACCTCCCTCTTCATCTATTTTTATTACAACGAATGCGATTAATTGATACAGTATATTCTTGTTTTGATATGGCTATTAATTTATATTTATAATTATTTTTATTTTCTCTTACATAAAAACCTTCACATTTGTTATTCCCCTTCAACGAAAATATAGTGAAATGTGAATACAAAAATTATTATCGCATAAATGTTTATCTATGAACTGGAAAAAATTGGTGTTGTTATTTTAATTTCTTGACTGTTTTTTACTTTCAATCAACGTTTGTTGAAACTCAGACTAACAAATTTTTAGCTTGACAAAAGGATGGGGATGTTTCTTAATTTTTCCATTGATCAAGCTAATTACAATAATTTAATTATGTGCGGTTTTAGTGTGTTAGTAGCTCGCATCGCCATTGAACCAGAAACGAAAACAGCCAATGGTGTACTGATTATTGATATGAACAACACTCACTTCACAATTGCTGCAAAGAAGGAGGTTATTGTATCTGCTGGTAAGTTAATGATAATTTACAAATTTTTAATCGAAACGGCACGTATCCAAAATGTCTATGTCTATTTTTCTGAAAATTTGTTATTGAAATCCCATATTTTGAGAACTTATGTAAGTAGGTGTAATATCTAAGTAATCGAAGATCAAATTTTGTAAACGTTTTGAACATTTTATCATTTTATACTTTTACGATTTCTTGGGATAGTACATAAGTGGATTGTTTTTGTGGTAGTTTTGAAGGTAAAAGCTTCCTATGCTTATTAACAAGTTTCGTAACGGTCAGGGATCTATTCGGTCGCTAGGCTTGTGATGTAATTAAAAGGTCCGCAATCATAATGTTTTTCCAATTATGATTGATTTATTTTGATTTTTACCTCTTTTTTGCAGTAGAAATCGGGAAATCTGTACCATTTGTGAGGAGCTACCTATATACTTGTATATTTTTATGTAGATGATTAGATACTGTTTACTACATTCGTATTTTCAGGAGCCATCAATTCTCCTAAGCTTCTCATGTTATCTGGAATCGGTCCTGCTGAAGAGCTAGAGAAATTGAGTATCCCGGTTTTTCAGAATCTCAGAGTCGGCAATAATCTTCAGGATCATTTTGGTGTGATGACCCTGTTCTCAACTGTCGCGAATGTTACTTTGAATCTTTTGAACTCGTACGCCAATAGTACCGCGTATTTCGAATACGTGAAAAATGGAACTGGACCACTGACATCCCTCAACGGTATAGAAGCAAGTATGTACCTATCTTAGTATTAAATTTAATTATAAAGTAAGTAACTAGTACCCGAAAGTACTTATGAGATACTCATGTGAAGATCATAGTCTATATATATTTTGAAACAAAAGGTAAAATACAAAAAAGGTTTATCTGAATAAAATAAAAACATGTTTTATATAATCCTCTATTGGGAAAATTATTTTGGCCGTGTCGCCGTTCATTACACGCATTTAGACACCACGTCATTAGTAACAATGAATATGTGATAATTACCTTCCAGCACCCAAACCATTCCGAGGGTAATCACCCCTTACGGTCAATACCATAGATGTATACATACCTGTGTAGCTGACTGCCTACAGCGAAATGGAAACCCAACCCGAGCCAACAGCCCGGGGGAAAACACAATCCTCTGGGTGGCAAAGGACTAACACTTTGCGTTGTGAGGTTCATTCACACTTCATCTATCGCACTATTAACACTACGGTGAAATCTTGCTGTGCCTACAACTCTCCCCATCGTGCTGGAAAGTAATGGACATGATTACCTATTAATACCAAATGAATATTTGGTGATATATATATATAGTCAATAGTCAATACTGCTCTACTATATAAGCAGCCTACTTGTTGGTTTTGCTCCCAGTAGATTTTCCACGTCCAGTTTCTCATAGGTGACGTTTGTTGGTTCACCAATCATTTATCATTTACTACATTAATCCACGATTAGTAGACTCAACCTTTGAATTCATGCATGACCGAAGCAAATCACTACGTAGAGTAGGTAAATGTTTAACTCAATTCATAGTTTCATTGCTTAGTTAAAAATGAACCCTTCTTAAACGTTCGCAGCCAAGAATGTGTCTCTTTCAACCTTATGTTCACCACCCAGGCTCAGAGTCATCAGATTTTACCCTTTCGCACCTATTCTTAAAGCTAAATTTAGGAAGTAACATCAAATGCACAATATTATTGTTAGTGCTCTGTTCTTTAGTCTTTGTAGCTCCACCATACACATACTCATAACAGTTTCATGATTCTGACAATTTGTCACAGCAGTAATTAAATAAAAACTAATTCAAGTATGGCAAATGTAGACAGTCTGAATGAACGGTTACTATAAACATATATTAGTAGAAAGGTCTAGCCTTTATGAAACCTGTGGAGAATTTTCCTTGTATGTTTGGCAACTGTTACGTCACGGCGGGACGCCTCAGCCGGGCTGTGCGAAAGACGCTTCCCTACGCCTAGTGTTTTGATTGTTATAATATGAAAATTAATAAATATTCAAGTTATTATACATCTAATGCATTATCATATGTTCATCGCATGTTTTGACAATTTTGAGTTTTGTACAAATTGATCGATAAATAAATTTAACAATGGTGAGTGGTAGGACTCAAAACTGAGACGGTTATGAATAAAATCATATAAGATGGGCCATCCAAATCCTTGCAATATTTTGAAAATTATGTTAGTGTCAAATTAGTGTGGATGTTTGATCTGTAGAACTTTACAATGCACACTAGCCTTCATCACATTTTGCTGTTTGGAGTGAACGAAGAGGAATCGAATGCATCGATGAATTGCTAGAAGCTCTGAATGGCGGCAGATAGTAATGTAAAAAAAAAGAAAAAACTCTGCGCTTTCCGTCTCGGCAGGGCTTCCCCCCCCCCCCCCCCTCCCCCCACCACACCGGACGTTAATCTTTTGAAACTGAGTCTAAAAATATAAAAACATGATAGTGCTTTAGTCGATGGTCCACGGGACTGGACTGCTTAAGAGTTCTCTACAATTGCCGCTTATCGTTCGCAGCCGATGATTTTTCAATCTGATCTAATGAGGCTCTTAAATCTCAACTTCCTAGGGAGAACAGAAAAAAATTTAGCTTACTCAGCTGATCAGAGAAAATCTCATCATTTCACTCGTCTCTTATTGTTCCAAAAAGTCTCTCTACCGAATTTCAACTTCCTAAGGTGGACAGGAGAGAATTTTGTATATAGTATCTACAACTTACTAGTTCGTATTACTTAAAAGTACCCAACCATCATGCAGTGCCTTCTTTTCTACAATATTAACCATTCTACCTTGATACCCAAGATCTAACGAATACCTACAATCGTAACCAAGTTTACCACCTAAACCAGGTTCAAACAAAGCTAGCAATTAATTTCAATTGCAATGGATGTTTATCGTTATCGTGTCACTTTCGTTCCCTTCTCGCGTAACTCCCACGCATAACGTTTATCTGTAGTTTGGTGATGGCTAAAGCATGGTCATGCTACAACTAATTGGTAGATTGAGTTTCCATGTTCAAACCTTTCATGTTCGAAGCTCCGTGTACCTATCTGCTTGGACTAAGACACTAACCATATCGTCCATGAAATTACCGTACGGCTAATGATGAAAAATTAACATGACGGTTTTGGTGATATTCGAAGATAATCGGAAATCGGATAATCGTCACCTCTCTTTGGGTACTTATCTTCTCGCCCAGTGTACTGCATTTTGTTTCTATTTTTTTTTTCATAGTCTTTATATTGACCAACTGACATAATTTGTTTATCATGTTCTATTATTATATATCTTGTATCCTGGACTTTGCCCTTTTTGGATCAAATTGATAAATAATGAGCTGGAATGATACTAATATCGCTGGTCCGGAAAAAGACTATGATAACTCGAAAAATTACGTTTTTAGTTTTAATGGTGAACTAACTCAAATCGGGTGGAGAATCATGTACAATACTAGCTGAACCCATCTTGGCGTTCCAGGCGCCAAAATGCGCTGACGCAAACTATTAAATCTTCTCACTTCCCAACAGTGTTGCCAACAAGACCATGACATGCCAGTTGTCTTTGATCTGTCACTGAGTGTACCTCGTTTGTCCGGTTCAATTCGAAATTTCAACTCGAAACGGTTTGATCAGTGCAGTTTTTTTTCTGCCAGAACATCTCATCTTGAGATAGCAGAGTGCTCACTAAGTTCATTACTTTTATAATGTTTCCTTCAATACTATTATAATTTAATAATGATCAACAGGACGTTTCCTTTTTTGCTGACCGTCACGTCTCTACGAAAATATTGATTTTCTATTGATTTTCACGTATAACTAATGCGTTACTAGGAATGTGTTTCATAGCCTCTGTTTTCATAGCAGGAAAATTGTTCGCCAGTTTTTGGAATGCTCTCATTTTATCACAACATCTCATGGTCCTTAAGCCTTTGTAGAGTCTAGGAAAGATGATTTATAAAGTTATAAACTAATATTGCTAAGTAACCATAATGAACTAATGATGTGTCAAATTAATCATTAATAAATGATCAGACTGTAGAACCGCAAGTCTATTTCATTTGGATATGTATCACTCTTGCACAAAGAAATCTCCGATCATTAAAGCACGTTTTCTTCGATACTATCTAATCTCAAAATTAGGGGTACAAAGGGATTGAAATATGGTTAAAAAGTAGGGTAATCAAGGCAATAGTGTGATATGAACACACGTACTAGCCCCGTTGGCTATTTTATAAAAGAAAATGTAGCCAATCAAAGCGTGATTATGTATTAAACAATCAACAGTCATTATCAAAACCTTAAATAGCTCTCCTGAAAAACGAAATTTTTTGAGTGATCATAGTCTTTTTCCGGACCAGCGATTCGTCTACTGAAATTCTATGAGGTCACTTTGTAATGATTTTCAGTACCATTACAATCCACCAAACTTGTTCATTTACGAATATCGAATATATCCACTTCTCCTGAAACATCCTTACGAACTTTTTAGAATGTTTGTTGGTTGAATGTCTGTTGAGTAACCGGTTGAAAACATTTTGTTGCCATTCTGAGTATACTGTCATAATAAAACACGAACGAGGAAGATATTGCGAATCCCAATACTGGATTTGAACGTATTTTTCGTGGGTTTCACCGAGGCTAGACAGATTTCCACTTCACCTCTCACTTTCAGCTACTACACCTACCTACTGCCCATGACGTCCGTACCCTGCCCACCACCTGCTCTCCGCCCACGGGTTCGGGATATCGCCCACTTTTAAGTACATATTATACCGAGCCGTTGACTCAGTTGATTTTAAGGACCTTATCGTGTTTTTCTTTCTGCTAATCCTTAAATTGCCTGCAACTGGTAATCTCCTAGTTCCTTTTGGTGAATATATTTCGGCGATAAGGCTCGCTTGATTGCAATTATTTCATGAAAATAGAGCGATGGGAAGAAATATTTTCTGTACCACTGCACATAATTATTTCACTTTCGAGTCTACCTAACAGGAGGCTGAAATGTAGTTCTAACTCAACATAAATGAACAAAGTTCGTTATCTCCAAAATCAAAGTTCCCACATGTATTTTACGTTTTAGACCATTTTAAACAACTTCGGTTTTATGACTGTATGTATTTTTGCCCGAAACAAGCCTAAATTCTACTGTTTTTTTTCTTTTCTTTAATGGTGTTTCGGCGAATGTGCGGGAATGTGTAGGCGATTCCCTATCAGTTTCATTTCTCACAAATCAATATTCCACTTTGTGTATGCGCAACATTATAATTCATCTAGCATGTTTCTCTCACGTTACAATCGTCCACATGACAAACAAAAACGTCCACTGGCTATAAACTATCATAACAAGAAGGCATTGTAGTTAATCACGAAGAACTCCGTTCATTAGTGAGCCTATTGAATCACGGACTTTATTTTCGAACTAGTTCCTACAAGAAAGAGAGAGATGAGAGAGTGAGAGAAAGTAAGGGGGTGGGAGGAGAAAGATAAAGTGGGAGTGTGACTAAGGGGGTGGGTGAGGAAGTGTCCGTTTATGTGTAGGTGTCATCAAAAAGTGTTCAATCGTGTTTGACGAATGAGAATCCCTTTTAAAATCGTTCTAGAGTTACCTTTGTAAGCCGGTTTTTTGATATCACAGGAATACCCGAATAACACAAATTGCCTTTCAATAGCACTCCATTTTCCACGTCAATTTCAAGTAGTGAATCATTCTCGGTGTGTATGAACCTATTCGCACCTACTCTACTCTGTTCTACGCTACATTACCTATCCGAAAAGACTCTACTTATACAAGGTTGCTTGGCCAATATTATTCGAAGTTGTTTGACGAAACATATATAATTCGTCAACAGTCCGTTCATAGAGACTATAATTTCAGATCGTTTCAGTGTCTTACAATTAGTGGATCAAATGTCCATTCCTGAACTGCAGATTGGGCTGCTTTCCAATAATTTTTAAGTTTCTCTATGCGATGAGAGTAAAAAATCAAAACTCATCGAAGTTTGAACGAAATTATAAATATAGGTATTTGAGATTTAGACAATGTCACTTAATATCCTATGAACTTGCGTTGATTGATAGTGTACGACGTATGTAGGGTTATTCGCACATGAAAACGTAGGATCCATGCTATACGCACATTTTGATGAAAATATCAGTTATGCATGTTGAATCATACTCTTGATGAAATGAACTAACGTTTTATTCGTTGTTCATGCGATCACGCATCACTCAATCAATATTTCTGAAAATAGTCTGAATTACATTCGCCGAGTTCTATAACCATCTTGTACTGTGAATTTTCTTTTCACATTCATGGTTACGATAATGGTTCATGTTTGGTGACCCACGGTCATCGTTTCATAATCTAACATTTAGCTAAACCGCATTAATTTACCTTTAAACGTGAGCGATAAAATTATGTCATCCGTATTGAGCACACTGTGTACGCAGAAATTGTCAAGTACCATATTTATGGCGACAAATCTTTTTCTAAATAGCATTCTTTAACCCTAAAACATTTTCAAACTTTGAAGTTTTCACCAATTTCCCTACACATGTTTATGAAATTTCAATAAAATTTTCAGCATGATTTCGAGTGCACAAATTTATGCTGGAAATAAACTTAGATGTAAAAATTTTTCGGAAAATAGATAAAAGTTCATGTCTTGCAGTATGATCGTATGAGCGACTTTTCCTATATTACCTACCGTATATGGATGATTCTAACAGGAAAGGGCAGTTTCGAGTTTGACTTTTGAAAAAAAAAAAAAAAAAAAAAAAAAAAAAATCACAGATGCTCTCCATATCGTATGTATCGAGATTCGATGAAAATCCAAAGAGTAGCACCTTTATTAGGTAATTACGATAATAAATTATTAAAAACTGGTGGACAGGTCGATGATGCGACCCGTAGATTCTCAAAATTGTCATCATCGCCCTGTCCTGGATTTCCTTCAATTTGCTCGGTTGTTCAATACGAAAATATTAGATTGATGAATGTGAGAATACGAAAATACTCAAAAATAAAATAAAATCCAAATAACATAATATATTTTTCTTCTACCTCATCGTCCTGTCCTCAAATTTTCAGGAGAGGACTGGTTGATGATGGACGGGTCGATGATGATTTGTCAGTTTTCCTCAAATGTTTCACCTTGTGGCTAGCTCTTTCTCAAATCCGGCACGTGAAATAAAACTAGATCGTTCGGTGCACATTAAAAATAGCATAAGAAAAAATTGAGTTCAGTGCACATTAAAAATAGCATAAGAAAAATTTGAGTTCAAGTACTCAATTATAAAAAGTGGACACGTCCCTGACGATTGTGTTTGACCATCCCACGATCCAGCACACGTCTACTTCCGCTGACGACCGAGTGTTGACAGAATGAAAACGAATGGCTAGCTTTTTGTTAAGTGATAAGCGCACAAATAATATGGGGGCAAAAAATCCCGCCTAAATAAACCTGTGGCCGTGAAAAATCGATTAACGATGTTGGACAGGTCGATGACGGCGATGACCGGTTACACACAGTTTCTGTCCAGATATAATTTTGTAGTGGTTCTACATTTATTTTAAGGATTAGATACTCATCTCAGGAATTGTGCTAATGTAGAAGAAATGGAAACAAATCCAAATTCAAAAATAGAAAGACCTTAACTAAAGCTTGAATTTGGGAAGGCCGCTTTGTTACTGGACAGGTCGACGACGATTTGACTATATATTGATAATTTTCTATAATAAAGGAATAAAAATAACTTAAAAGGAAAAAAAAGGTAGATAAAGGTAAAAACCTAGATATACTACAATTAAAGACCTTCCCAAGCTCTCAAATCTTTATTGGGTCGCCACAGCTGGTTGGTACATCGCTTCTGCCCCTTTCTGTGAGAATCACAGAAATAATATACTAAATTGTATTGAAATTTGAGCACGAAGAAATCGTTAGAACCCAAATTTATGGGAAAAACTCATACAAAATAAAATTTGGCGGTTCGAAAAGAAGTTGGATTTTTAGATTTTTTTGTAGTTTTTAGAGTTTTTTTTTTTAGCGAATATTAATAAAATTTATGTAAGTACGTTTTCCCGCAATATTTTGTTAAACATTTTTATAATGTCATAAATAATTGTAGATAATTTAGTTTTGACTGAAACTCTACTACAAATTATGAATTTAACAATTTTTAGCCTTTTTAAATGATTTTTTAGCACATTTTTTGAAATTTGACCAATTTAATATGCTAAAAAAGCGCTGTCCAACTAACTTATCCTTTCGTTTACAAAGCTTGATTTTTCGGCGCAACAACGGGATTTTTATCCCATTCCTGAGGAGAGTTATCGCCTGGAATGACACACACACACACACACACACACACACACACACACACACACACACACACACACACACACACACACACACACACATATGAATATATGCGTAAAACTCTGGAATTCGTTTCAGAATGCCCCAAACGGATTTTAATGAAGAAATTTTTCGAAAATTTGGATTTTAAGAATTTCCGAGCCATTTTAAACATTTTAGCCATTTTTTTAACGAACATTCGCTAAAACTGCAAATAACGGAAGAATCCAAATCTTTTTTGAATTCCAAAATATTATTAAGGGCGAATTTCTTGCAATGAAATTAGAAGAGGACAATTTCTTTTCAATTTTCATTTTAATTTCCTCCAATTTCAAAATAATGTAACATAATATAGCACGATAATTTACGAAAACTCGCTTGTTAGATCGTGCCGCAGGACTGGCTCTTCGTTCAATATCACGTTAGGCGTTCTTTAGGGCGAATCATAGTAATTTTGTTTAGTATTGTCTGCACAACATACCTAAGCATATTTTACAATCTAGTAGAAAGGCTAATCAAAATTATTTATCGAACAATGATAAAAAATAAGTACAAATACATATCAGATAATATGATACATAAAAGTAGCCCAGGTCTGAGATTAAAAAAAAGAAAGTCATGCACGATGAGAAAGATTTTCTTGGTACCTTTTTAATGAATATTATTCACCGTTTAATTGAAGTCAGGAATTTTTGTCTAGTTATTCGCTACCTGCAATGTCGCTTTATGAGCATAAATTAAAATAATAAATTATAATTTTTATTGCCCTAACTATTGACTGTTATTCATATAAAATAAAATGGAATAAATATATTCTTCCATTTGTCATTAATATTGATTCCGTTGTTGTAGTTGGAAATATGTTTAACTCTAATCCCCCAACAACTCCTGGGTTACCTGACACTGGCATTCAATTGGGTATCTTCTATGGTTTCAACAAAGCTGGAAATGTATTCTATGGTAAGGTGAATTATTAAGATATTGTTTTCAAAGATAATTGTCGTAATTAACCAACAAACTATGAAGGCATTCAATTGACCAAGAAAAAGTTTAGCTAATCAAAAATCCCTCCTCCAGTATTAAATATACGTTGTCGTTGAATGCAAATGGCTGGGTAACATAATGTACCTAATAAAGTCACCGTTTTATAATTGGTAGATTCCTGTAATCGTTCGACTTAAATGTGTACCATTCATAACCAATATTTTTTTCCAAATAGTTTTTTTAATATTGAGTTTTATTTAAACCCTTATAGCCACCAAAATATTGTTGTATCAAACTATTTAACAATTTACTGATTACGAATTAAAAATGCATTCGTGACTCTTTAATAAATACACTTGTTAACTGTTTTGTTGATACGTTTTTCACCGGGTCAGTTAATTCATGTCCCTCCTCCAATGTAGGAACCCACGCTCACAGTTCCTTTCCATAAAATACCGTTATTATGTTCAATACACGGAATCGGTTAATGGCAACAGTCGGGGTTCTCCTTAACCTCAACCATATGAAGAGAACGGTTGGGTTCCGGTCACCTGGGCCGGTTTAAACAATTCTACTCTTCGGCCTAGCTGACACATGAAAAAATTGTATACTGTTAACTGGGCCAATGCAACGAATAGAGAAAAGGACCAAAATTCTTACATTATGCTAACATTTTTGAAGTAATGAACTTCGTCGTTGAACGGTCGTCATGCGGGGTTTTAGTACAGCGGTATTTGGCTAAATTTGCGCTGAACGAGAACTTGAGACCATCTATAACTTTCAATTGGGCACCACGCTGACTCAACATATCGTTGCGACCGCACCGTCAGCCGAGATAATACTGGATAGCATTGGCCTTGACTCTTGGGTTACGGCTGGAATGAAAATATTGTCTTGGACCTGAGAGTCTCAGAAATCGGAGTCCACCAGCCCAGCTGACAGTACCCGCAACCTCTCACTCGAGACGGACCTCATTACCAATATACATCGGCTCAGCCTTGAGCCTCTTACTTCGGCCCAGCTGACATGCATCCGAACGGTTGACATTTTTGTGTCCCGTCTGAATTCGAAAGAGTAGGACTACTTCCTGCCTTTTGAATTGCATTGCTGTAAACTATCTCTTTCCATTTATGAGAGTGAAATCCTATCGTATTCTCCCTGTGAAATCTTATTGTATTCATCATGCCACTACTTCAAATAGTTAATTAGTATAGTTATCTATTCATTATCCCATTTCGCTAATAATGAGAAACTATATTTATAGGAGCGGTAAAGCTGTCGATTTGGTCAAAACACCGCTAATCAGTTGATTGTTGTCACGTTTTGAGCCCACTAACTCATTATTGTATAATTCAACATAAGTATTTCCACGAAGCTGGTTTTAGTCAAGCCTTCTTTGCTTGCAATGTGGCACACTAAAGTTACATTCAGTTTGCGGGTGAAAGGACGTTAATGAATTGATTAGGACTGATAAAATATCTGTACGTAGGTAATTGTTATCTAATACTGAATTGTTATCTAAATAACTTTTAGTTTTTTTTTTTTTTAAAACAAACCTACTCGTATTAACATGTCAAGTACGGTTTTTATTGAAAAGGTTGTTTGAAATAATTTGTAAAATTTCAATTAGCCCTAAACACTGATATCAATTTATAGGGTCTGGAGCCATTTCACTGAAATTTATTTTTTGCGGGGACAGTCATTATTCAATCACAGGCATACCTGATTAAGATGTGGAGTTACAATAAATCACGATGTTTATAATTCGGGGTCATCATAGCATTCGCTATAAAAAAAAGGCCTATTATTTCAGTGAGAGTTTTGTCGTTGAATAATTATCAATCGGCAATTCACAGGGAAACCTTACTACCTTCGCCCTACCAGCAGAGGTACTGTGAGGTTGGCCACGGCTGATCCAAAGGATCCTCCCCTGATCGACCCACGTTACCTGACCACGGATGAAGACATGAAACAGGCAATCAGGAGTCAAAGAAAAATATTTGAATTAGTGAACACAAATGCATTGCTTCAGTTCGGGCCGGCTTTCCACTCATCATACACACCAAGGTAAAAATGATTTTTGTACCAAAACAAGAATTTCAAAGTTAAGTAGTTCAAAAGAACCAACAGTTGCCGAAGTCTATTATATAAAGCTATATTTTGTTGTTGCTGTTATAATATATCTATGATATAACATATCTACAGTTACCAGATTTAGATATGTGATGTGATATGTGCAATGTATGTATTATGTTCTATCACAATGTTTGACATCCTGAAAATCCGTGATTTCGTAAAAAAATTTCAAATTATTTGCAGATGCAACTTCAATGGAGACGTCACAGATGAGTTCATAACTTGCCTGTTGAAAATCTATGGGTATACAGCGTACGACCTCTGTTGCACGAACAAGATGGGGCCCTCGTCTGACCCAACGTCGGTCGTTGACAATCGTCTCCGTGTGCATGGCATCAAGAACTTGCGCGTGGCAGATGCATCCATTATGCCGAATCTTATCAGTGGAAATACCAATGCAGCTGCTACCATGATTGGAGAAATGGCCTCGGACTTTATAAAGATGGATCACGGTGTTTCCCTTGGTTAAGACCTCCGACTACTTCATTACCTCATATAATTTTGTATGGAAACTAGAAAATAATACATGAATAGGTAATCAACGTGAATACGAACTGTTACGAACTGTTTTTTTCCTGAACCAACCTTGCCTTATTGAAAAAATATAACGGGTACCGTTTAATAATCATTATGAAATTCTTCCTTCAAAAGTTACTGAACTTCAGAATTTCTGAAACTCACAACCTTTCAAATTCACCCTTTTACGTTGTGTGGAAAGAGATCCAAATTTTAGGTACACATCATCAAGTATACCGTAACTGCAAAGTGAGATTGGTAAGAGACCCTTAGATTTCTATGACTGAAATGAGGCTTTAAGGCGTCTGATATAATCGTATGTAACAATTATGATTTTTCAAGTCTCTAAACTCATACGTAACGTAACGTAACCCATCGTGTGTAACAATTATGATTTTTCAAGTCTCTAAACCCATGATCTGCAATCTTCATGCCCCAATAAACAGGTCTCGGATTTGCCGACGCAAAAATTTGTATCGACTACAGATCATCCTATAACATTTCCAACTATAACACAGCAATGAGCCTCCTGACACCTTACTATGGTTTTGAGCTGTGTGAATATTGGGATTGTGTTTTCGACTAAGCCTGCCTGTGAACACCTGCAAATCTTGAAATACGTTCAAGAACAGTGAACCAACTAAGGTCGCAATATCCTTGAGGAGAAAAAATTTATTTTCTTTTAAAGAAGAATATATGTAAATCTATAAAACATATAAATCTATCTCCCATCGGTATTCGCTGAAACTGTCCTCTACAAAAACAGCTTCTTCTTCCTCAACTAAACTGTTGGTTTCCTGAGTTTTATTATGTATTATGAGCAAGTATGTTGGGTGTCACACTACAAGAGGAGAGAGTGGGGCTCACACAAAATCAGCTTCTACTGTCTTCACTAAGCTGTTCCTCACCTCAGGCTAAGGAACAGAACATATTTCCGGAAATGAATGATTTTAGCATTAATGTTTTTTTTTAAACTTTTACAAACCAGGCGTTGGAGCTGAGGCAAGAGTAGTCTCTCTACTCGTATTTTGATTAATTATGCTCATAGTAGTTAGTACCTAAACTTGTAATATTCACAATAGTTTTATTTTTCAATTTATTCTTACTTATTTTTTATTTTTTTTTTATATTTTTTTTATTTTTTAATGCTTTTTTTTAAAAACACGTTCATATTCAATGGTGGCTGAGATGAGTGGAAGAAGATGAAAGGGTAAAGTGTGAAGGTAGGTATAAAACTTGAGTCGCAAACCTCCATGTTGTGGGTCCCAGGGGAAGTTGAATATGAAACCACTGTTCTAGAAGACCATTCAGCTAAATAATAATGAATCATCTTAATTTTCTACTATAAATTGTACAGTGAAGAATTGCAAGTAGGTAGTCTATTTTTCCTCCTTTTATGACATTGTACGAATGTTTGAAAAAATGGGGCATTCCCTCATATCCCTACCCAATACATTCAATTACGCAACAATCTTGGGACCTGAGAGAATGGTCCTTTGATGGTTAGAGAGGAAACATGATGGATAGAATAATGAAGAATCTAATAACCATGTTCCCGTTGGCACGCTAGTTCTTGGGAAGGTGCTCTGAGTTGCATATTCATATTTAGTTGTATGATATTATAGGGGGTTGAATTTTCTTTAATTTTCCTTCTTTTTCCACGTAATCTATTCACCCTCCTTCTTCGTTGACTGCCAGTCTGCCTACTGTAAGGGAGCCATCATATGCCAGCCTGGCCTCTGTTTTGTCGTCAGATGGAGACATCCCATAGAAACGAATGCTGCTATTGATAAAGGTATGTTTCTGATGATTTGCGGCAAACAGTATTAGATGAGGAAGAAGCGATACGAAATGGTGTACATCGTGTTCCTGTATATCTGCAAAAACACGCCTGAGGCCACACTACAAGGAGCTTGTCCTCCTTGTCACATCTTCTTCTCGCATGGGGCCACTGCCCACCATCAAGCAACACTCCACTGAGACCTCCGGTCTTTTGTCGAACCTGAAGTTTGGAGTGTAGAGGCTTTGGGAGAACTTAGGCCTCATAGATGATTATGAGAACGTGTACGTGAAGGTTCAGGCAAGGTGGAAGGGCTATTGGTTGGTGGAGGGGGGTGGCTATTGAAAGGCTGGATGGCGTAGATGAGAAGGTAGAGACCTAGGTATTGAGGATTTTATTTTTGAAATGTCCAAGGCCCCACACTAGGGAGGTTTTATTCCAACTACGCTGCCTCATGGAGGTCGCTCAGCAGCTAAGAAAGCAAGTAAGTGGGGTTAATAGTGGGTCCAGAATTCGTAGAAGAAGCACCTGGCTAGTGAAGCTACCGGGGTACCTAATTATCTTGTTTGTAATTGTTGAAGGAGCTGAAGACGTAGATGTACAAGTTTTACCACTTCTCCAGCAGTTCAAGGACTGTTGCGGGGCCCTAACCATGGTGAGCCAATGGTACCCCAAGGGATACATTACACAACGTTATGTTAGAAAGCTATATTAGTCACACAGCTTAACAGATCTATTCTACTTTAGATGAAATCGATCTACTAGCCTCTGAGTTTTGCCTGTGCTAACCAATTTTAGTTATTCGCATGCGTAATAGTTATTACACAATCAATTGCAGTACGATTCATAGCGCATCATTCTGAATCATATACCTACCCCACTACTACTGAGATTGTATGGAATTGGATCGATAGTTCATTTGAAATAGACGTTATTGGAATATGAATATTGCGCATGTGTACATGCTCGTATTGATCCGACGACAATGAACTCACAGCTCATGTTGGTCTGAATTTGGATGCTTAGTATAGTTTTGGGAGACGCGAGTAATCGGCATAGACTGACAGACAGACACGGAACCAAAGTTAACCAGCAAGCTCTGAGAAACGAAAAGAAAATGGACACTTCGATATTCGAGCGCACAGATTTTTTGACACCTTGGACATATACAAAGCTTTCCTACCTTCGTTATACATAAGCAGAAACCACTTTTTCAATCGTTAACATCACACATTTCGAGAAAGCTATGGCATTTGATCTACCTTAACGCCATCACTTCTTCAATGTTAATAAACATTGAAAGTGGGATTCATTTGGTAAGGAAGTTAATTTCTTCCGATCACCATGTTTAGATTAAAAAATAAGTAACTGTTTGCCACCTTAAGAAAGATTTCGGCGTTTCATTTTCTATAAAATGGTTGTGGGATAAATGGGTTTACTTTCGAGACTCCCTGTATAGTACATTTCATTGTTGAATACAACAATGCCGAGAGTAGGTCGATGATTACATCAAAATTCAAACCTTGGCTATGCCTCAACAAACAACCAACTTTATCGTCCAATCTCATCATTGTAACTTCCCTGTCAATGCGGCCCTTGTGAAGACCTGAGCTGGAGCCATCGGATATTGACGCCGTGAAGGAAGTCGTGAGACAGCGTCAGGAGCTAAACACCCCGTCAGCGTCTACTAGGACCGCAAGTGGGTTAGAAGTGGAGTGGCTCGGTTTCGCCATTCGCCCTTGTTGTTTCTCTACCCCCAGGCATTTGCCGTATCTTAAGGAGGAATACCGCCCTTCCGGAATACCTTCTCGACTCTCCCTTACAACGGAACACATTATGCCCACCATTGTTGGTGTCCAGCAGTGAACTATACCACTTCTAAAACACGATGCTAAAATCCAGCACCATGGAACACAACATAGATACCTCGGACCTACCCCAGAATTGAAAGCTATATCCCAATACAGCGAAGGCAATTCCGTAGAGAACTATAACACGTTTCATGTAATTTAAATTAAAATGTGCGATAATCTTAAAATCGTGATACCTATGATATGCTATTAACTTATTTATTAATGGTCTGCTGTCTATGGTAACCTTCTTTGGAATATTTTACTCTCCGCAAATGATAGGGAATACGTATTCCAACAAATGTACCTATGTTATACTAATCTTCACTAGCCTAGTTGGAACGCACACTTGAAAGTTGGAATACATGCAAAACCCCAGCACGTTTTTCATTTTTTGCAATAGCCCTTCGGAGTTTTCTTTGGGAAATCGTAGACTATTACTAAACCGATTAACCAACAGATTTGAAGCTGTCGAATGAACTGAAATTTGATTGTGAGCAATAAGTACAGGGATTGTGCGATTTTCGGGAGCACTACCGGCAAGGGTTCGATTCTATTACTAATTTGTGACTTTTTTTGTCCTAGAACTTATATTTTTAATTCACTCAAAGGACCACTTTTTTCACTTTTAAGATTTTGTTTTCATGTTTTCGACTTCGTGTCACTGAAACTGCCTAACGCCCTTAATTTTCAGTCTAAACTCAAATCTGATTATACCTTCGAAAAGAGCGTAAGATTTCATATCTCCCTAATGAATTTTTTAATTTTTTTAAATGGAATGAACGAGTGAAGAATAATCCGTAAGTGGAAAATTTGTAAAATTCCAAAAATAATAAATTTTTTCAAAAAACTGTCTCTCGAACCGTCCTGGAAGGAAATTAATATGCTGTAAACCTAACAGTTGCATCACAATCCTAGCTTTCCAACGGTGTTTGGGCCGGTGGGGTGACTAGTTATATTCCACACAAGATCGGAGTGAAAAATAGGAAGTGTGGGTATATGCACCAATTACTGGAAGCCTAATTTGATAATGAGATTTGTATAAGTACCTAATGGATAGTTAGATATAAAACTTCTCGAAGGACCACTCTCGATTTGGGAGAGTAATTAATGATCGGTGTAGATAGGTAAAATAAACAAGGGAAATTCAAAATGTACGTTTGGAAACACCGTACACCACGGATAACAAGTTTCTGGGCTAAATAGGTAAAGTGAATATTGTGCTATGGAGTGAAAAATGAAAAGAAAACCCAGGTAAGTCGAAAATAAAGACCATTTCAATTCAATCCATACACGTACCAATCAAACATAAGGAAAGCGAACCATAAAACCACCCCCAATCTTCATAAACAATCTCTTTAACATCCATGCTGTTCTCAATCATCTAAAAACTGAATGCAGAGGGGCTTTAAAACATATAACCATTGACAGTAAATTAAAACTGAATTTTGAGGAGGTTGTTCGATTAAGGAAAATGTGTTAACTATTTACAGAAAAATGGCGCACAGTACCACACGTTTCAGAAGAAATCTGAACGCAATTTCCGGGTATTTTAACGCCCCTCATGTGACATTCCTACCATATGAACGAATAGAGAGAGCTGGGACATGAACCAATCCAGATGCTTCCAGTTCACCATCTAACTACCAAGGTTCCTCTTCCCCTTTTCTTCCTTTTCTTGAAACGAAATTCCAATAATGAGCAAATGTATTCCTGTGAAATCTGTTTATATTACTGTAAAATCAGGGTTGAATCTCCTAAAACTCGGAGGACGGTTATCCACTGTATGAATTGCCAGGAGTTCGGGAATTCAAAAAATTATTGTTACCAGAAACTGCGTTGTGTTAAATGTGATGGTGAACATGCATCCGCAGAATGCAAAAAATCACGAGATACGCCTCCAAAATGTGAGAACTGCAAAGGTAGTCACACGGCCAGTTAAAGAGGCTGTCCGATACACAAAACCTTACAAAGTAACACATTCCCTTTGAGAAGTACGCACCCGTCAAAAAGAGTTCAACCAACACCCAAACAAACTTTAGTCAAACAAAGTTCTCCTCAACAAATTCTGCAACAGCCAACAATAAAATCATCGATCGGGGTGTGACTCCATTCCAATCCAATGCCTCAGTCCTTTAATGTGATCAACCAGATTCAGTTAAACAAAAGTTAGACAAATTAATCTCTATCATTACATAAATGATGGAAATGTTGTAACAAATCATCCCAATACTTATCAACAAACGATGATCAATTCCTCACAACATAGTATGAGAACATGCACATGGAATGGTCGAGGGGTGAATAACAAGCTTCAAGAACTGAGTCTTTTTCTTAATATTAATAAAATTGATTTAATGTACCAAACTAGATTTTAATATACATATGTTTTACACCTGGCTACAAATGTTACAGAGCAGACCACCCTTCAGGCAGTAGGAAAGGTGTATCAGCTCTTCCTATTAAAACTTGTATAAATTATAGCGAACTTCCTCAGATAATAGAGTCTAACTTCCAAATAGCTCAGGTTGAGTTGAATCATTCGCTTCTACCAGGTTTACGGATCGGGTCATTCTATTCGGCTCCACAATGCCATGTATTGATGTCAGATTTCTGGGCTATTATTCATGAACTACAAAAACATTTTATATCGGGAGGCGAATTTAATGCGAAGCATCCGAGATTCCCCTCCCATGTTCCTAACCCACGGGGTCAAATCCATCGTGATGCAGTGATACAACAAGCTTTGGACGTTTTCTCACCAAATGTCCCTACTCATTATCCATCTGACGGTAACGTGCCAGATGTACTAGATTTTTTCATTGGAAAGAGCGTGGGACTTTCACATTCTAATGTTTAAGTACTTCACGAACTGAATTCAGATCATCTTCCTGTGTTGTAGGTAATTGGAATTCAACCAGAAAATTTTACTCTTCCAAATTATTTAGTACAGTATCCATTTGATTGAGTCAAATATAAAACTGCAGTTGCTGAAATGATAGACCTTTCTCTTCCTCTGAAAACCGGAAAACACACAGAAGTGGTAATAGCAACTTTCAGCAATGCAGTTCATATAGCAGCAGGTATTTCTTCAGCCTCGCCTTCACCAAAGGTTCATAGACATTCTATCTTATCACCTAATATTTCAAACCTACTATCATGCAAAATATTAGCTAGAAGAAGGTGGATATCAAGGAAATATTCACAGGAAAAAGTTGAATACAATACAAGATTGTTGAAAAAAGCCCTGGTGAACGGACAGCAGTCAGCAGCTCACACCGAAATTGCATCACTAAACAATACAGATGGGTCCCTATGGAGAAAAAATAAGGTCCCCACTAAGGAATACCACACTATTCTTCCATTAAAACAAGATGGGCGTTGGTTCTCAACACCTCAAGAAAAAGCAGATATATTCAATGAACTGCATTTTCACACAACATTTTGCACAATTCGCACCCAATCCAGGAAATTAGACCCAAACACTCAGCTAAAACTGCCGAAATAATGGATAAACCATTACAACTTCAGCCTTTTTCTCTCTTCTTCTCTCCTGGCCATGTTATGTACGTCATAAGAAGATTTCCCGGAAGGAAAGCCTGGAACAGATCTCATTACACAAAACCTTCTGAAAGATCTTCCACGTAAAGGGATTTTGATGTTGACACAAATTTATAATATAATGTTATGTACTATACATTACCCGAACAAATGGAAACATGCTCACATCATCATGGTTAAAAAACCTAAAAAGCATCAAGACAAACCACATTCATACCGTCTGATCAGCCTTTTGTCTCTTCTTTCCACAATTTTTGAGCGGCTGTTTCTCCCTCATCTTTCGAAATTTCAAGCTCCTCTCCAACCTGATTCTCAACTTGGGTTTTGTCGAGAACACTTCTGCAAAATGCTACTTCATCGCGTCATCGACACAATTTTAGAAACTTATGAGAGTAAGCAGGTCTGCTTGGGAATCTACCTCGATTCAGAAGAAACGTTAGGCAAGGTTTTTCACAATGGTGTCCTATCCAAGATCGAACAGTACTTACCTGACACTCATTACCTTGTTGTCCAGTCCTACCTTTCCAAACGTACCTAGCGTAAAATGTGGTTTCGCTTTATCAATATCAAAGAGCGTTCGTGTTGGAGTTCCCCAGGGATGAGTCGGGGGGCCATTCCTGCACGTGGTTTATGAAAACGATGCACCATCAACTGATGAAATTGTTACGGCAGACTTTGCTGGTGATAAAGCAATTCTGACTCAGGGGGGGAAACCAGTGATGTGAGGCGTAAATTACAATCTCAACTTGTTTGATAGAATCTCCGGTTGGTGCGACGATTAACCCTCAAAAATCAGTAGGTATCTATATTTTTCACTCTTTGCCATGAACGATTGATGGATGTATTGACCTTCAACGGAGCCCAAATTCCAATCAAATCGTCCATCAAACACTTGGGAGTCTATTCAGATCCAAAATTAACATGGGAAGTCCACATCGAATACTTTGTACACAAAATAGGATGCAGAATACGACGACTGAAACAATTGTTAGACAGTCGTTCTTCACTCCCTCTAATCACTAAAAAGGCTTCTACACCTCACATTGATTCGACCAATTGGGCTTTATTCTTGCGAAATATGGGAATCCGCTGCCAAAACCCACATAAATAAGATAAAAGCTACTCAAAATATAGTATTTAGTTTGATAACTGGAGCAGAATGGTTTGTGCGAAATAGGACCCTGCATCAAGACTTGGAGACTCCAACAGTTGAACCACTGATCAAGAAAAGATATGCAATTCGCTGGCAGCAGCTATTCCCCTAAATCCCCCTTCGCTATCAAGACAACGCCTCTTGAAAAGAAAACGTCCCAAGATTCACTCTTTAGCTTCAGACGACGATGAATAGACTACAGTTAAGGGCAGACGCAGGTTGGTCCCTTCCTTCACGTTTCATGTTAATCAGGCAAAGTCTACAATATACTTTGAGCAAAACTGTGATGTTAAATAAATAATAAAGTTATCATTTAGGGGAAAAAAAATAAAAAAATAAAAAAAACTGGCCATTCCAAAGACATGAAACATGTCAAATACTTTTCACAAGTCTCACAATTATGCCAACTGAAAATCAGAACTTCGTGTGAGAAGTATTGAAAAAAGAACAAAAGTTAAGATGGAGGCGAGAGCTTTGTACGTTTAAATGAATACAACAAATTCATTGCGATTAGTTCAAAACTTGTGAGATTACACATTAGAATATTCAAAAATTTATCTACCTCCCTCTGTACTCTTCAAGTTATACATGACAGATAAAGCAAATAAAGACTTGTAGAAGATCCTTTTTGGCTATAATGTATGATAAGTTACAGGTGTACGCTGGTTACGTCTACACAGACGGACCAGCTATGAACGGTAGAGAAGCCTGTGGAATATATTAGGCAAATAGCAATCTAAATCAAGGCTTCAGGTTATTGGATTGTAAGTGCCTGGTACAAAGCAGAGATTTTGCGAGTGATGAAAGCTGTTCAATATAATCGCAAATGATCCTGATGCAAACTACAAAATGTCCTTTTTTCTGACTCTTCCAGTCTTCTACAAAAACTATAAACCCGAACTATAAACCCTAAAAAAAGTATAAACCCGAGCTCTAAACTAAATTTAATTGAATTTAAAATAAACACCACCACCTGAAGGATTAGTGATACGGCTATCACACTTCATTTCGTAAGCGTAAGGGCCCACCAAAACGTGACTGGAAATGAGAAGGCTGTCAAGATACCAAGAGCTGCGGTACACCTAGAACAGTTTCGTACCCCCACACTGACCTTAATAGGCATCTTCAACAGACAGCGATTGAAGAGTGGAAAATCGAACACACCAGCTGTCCGTCAGGACGACAATATGTTGAGAAACTTCCAAAAATATCAGTTACATTATGACATTTGAAAGAACTCCCAAACACGAAGAAATATTTCAAAACGATATCAAGAAATCGTTCAGAACATTGTTTCACCAGAACTTACCTGAGAAAGATAGGCATTTACTCGGAGGACGAGGAAGTATTGTGCAGGCACTGTGAATCATAGGATGAAACATTGGAGCATTCATTACTAAGTACTATGCAAAAACCTAGCGATTAATCGAAAGGAACTGATCCACTACATATCGGCCGAGGTGGAGCTCTCTCTCAACCTTCACTCACTACTGACAAATGGAAGTGAAAAAATTCACAATAAATATTCAAGTTTTTAAAGATTATTAATTTTCAAAGATAAATTCAATTACCAATCACATAAATATAAACGATAAGATATTTTTTAATTGTATACAAAAACTGATTAGGTTTTACATTTTATGAAGGTGGTAATGGCTGATTAAAAAAAAAATTAAATAAATAAAAATAATTATTATTATTGTTAAAAGATGAAGAATAAGTAGTTTAATGAACTCAACGTTAATAATCTGATCAGTTGATTGATTCAATTATTTTGCTTCAGTGTCTACCTATAGGGTACAGAAAATGTAGAAAAAAGTATTCTTGTCCCTAAAATCAAAATTTCCGTTCGCATTTTATGTTTTAGACCATTCTGAACAACTAATTTCGGTCCATCCCCGCTGTGTATCGTGTTATAATAAGCCTAAATTCCATAGTTTTCACCTGAATTTAATGAAATATTCAGGAAATAGTCTTCTTTTGACTTCATCATACCTAAATCGATAATTCACTATACTCATGCACAAACGTAAATTCCACCAAGCATCACATTCTCAGGCCCTGATCCTCCGATCTCGCTCAAACTTGGAGGATTATAAGTTGGGAGACGGCAATTTTAGCATTTTATATCAATTTTAACCATTATAAGGATTTCAAATTTGCGCAAGCGCAAACATAAATGGTCGTGAATTACTTCAACTATAATTTTCCCGTTTCCTAATTGATGGATTTGGATTTGACAAATTGATACATTTTCTATTTTCCACAAGGTATGCAATTTTACAAGATCATTTAAATTAGTTCAACTATCTATACATTCATGTCACGGATACGAGAAAGCTATGTGCCACACCCAACTTGGCAGACGTTCTATTATGGCTCACTTAAGATCAACTCTCGTTAAAAGCTAACGCATGCTCCTTGTGAGGGCTTATGAAAATCTCCCAATGATATTTCATTAAGACCACGTTAAGATACCCCTAGGTCTGTTCGGTTTCCAAGTGTAATACTGATCATTTCATTACCTTAGATTTGGAAAGCCTCTCAAGAACTTTTAATTTCAACGATTTGGGAAAAAAATGCCTCATCTCTCGGTATATATTACCTATACAGTATGAAAATGCCGCTGATGATGGTACGCAATAATTGACTATTCGATGAAAGGCTTGGCAGGTGTACGTGATCGATAGGTTTACTCAATTTAATTATAAAGAAGAGAGCGAGAGATAATCCGTTCGGAATTTCGTGATATAACTGTCAGATGTTATCTGTTTTAGAGGGATCGGAAGAGGTTGATATTCCCCTTTCCCATCCAGCTGCCAGCCTTTCATTCCGTATTCCGACGACAGGATGGCTATGAAATACCGTCGGTTGAGCTCTAAGCCTTGACGTCTGACCCAGCGTAATTCAATGATTCCACAAACCCAATTTATTCTTCCTTTGAGTAGGCTCGTAGATAACTAGTAACAAGAGCTATTAGGTTTTCAAGACTTTTTTTCTGATGCCTGAGTGAGTACTTATCTTAGTATCCATCCCAAAATTCAATGTAGAGTTAAAAATTGAAACAGCCCGTTGAAAAATCATGGAAAATAAAATCTGCTCTTCAGAGAATTAAATATTTGTATTGCAACCAAATCGACTACGACTGCGGAATGATGAGGGATGCCCAAATGTTTGTTTTATACTTTTTGCACATGCAATTTTACAAATTCCGACATTAATCGTGGTATGTGCAATAAATCGTTTCTTATTACAATTTTTCTTAGTTTAGGCACAAAGCTACGTCATTACACCCTCCTAACCTAGATTGGCTCCCTTTATCTAGTGTTGCATCACATTTTGTAGAAACTTTGAAAAATCAAAAAAGGCAAACCAATCATCGTAGGAAAGCGCGGATGACGTCTAAATTCTTAAGAAAATTAATGTAATTTAAATCGTAAATTAAAACATTGAAGTTTGTAAAGGCAATTTTCATACCAATGCTAGGTATGAGTGAACCTTTGAGTAAAGTATGGATAAGAGTAAACTGTTATTATTGTGTCCGCCTCTATCATTCAAAACGTTTTTTCTTTTGCAAAACCGATATTTCGAATCTCATTTTTCGTTCGTTCGTCAGCGTGCATATAATGTAAATGTTTTAGTTTGTATGATCAAAGATATATATTTAAAAAAAAACTTTTTATCTAATTTTATTTATTGAGGATTGCAAGGGTAGACCTTAAATTGTTCCTTTAATGCCAGATAATCAGATTTATTAAGAGCCCCTAATTATGTTCTGGCATGGAATCCTTGCAAGATGACGATCCACATGAAATGCTCAAGAATATCACGAGTGAAGGCCATGCAGTGACCCTGAAAAAAAATTAAGACTAGTTAACTAATAATAGTACTATCTAAGTACCTACACTTAGAAATATAGTCCAAACCTCTCTGCTTTGGTTTCCTTGATAGTTACACACGAACATACGGTATTACGTTTCATTAATTATCTCACATATTCTCTATTAGATATTCCTCTGGATAAAATTATTAGATATCTCCCGTAACCCTGTACCTACCACTTTCCTCTAGTCAACCACTGAGCAGGTGTATAAAGCCCCCCAGAGGCAGCAGTAGTGATTGTTTGCCGAGTCCATATGAGCCAGATGAAACACCAAGATGTCGATCTTACATCAACCCTTAGAACCAAAGATCTCATACCATCCTTATACTTAAATTAACCCCGTATTCACCCAGCCTCATATTTGGTTCAGCAGATAATCCACTTAGAAATTTGTTACCTATATGCTTCTCACAGATGATGAGTTGTTTGCAGCAACATTTCCTTGAGTGATTGCTTGTGCTGGCGGGCGAACTTGCATCCTGAAGTGAATCCTAACAGTACCATTGACGAAGGCGACTTATCGTCTCGAACTAAAGGAAAAGCAGGAAGGTACTTTTTCAGGTAGGTTCTTTATCAAGTTTCAACTTCTTAGGGTGAAGAGGCGAGAACGTACCTCAACAATTTTTTCGAATTTTTCTCAGGTTCATCGCATAGTATATTTTTCCTGCTAATCAATACTCACCCACAGAGAAAAAAACCTTACATTTCATAATTATACGTTACAGGTGCTTTCGATGGTTTTTGAACAGTACCTAATGAACCTCTTTATATAAGAACCAACAGTTTGTCATTCTATCCTGGGAATTCCCTCTGACACTGACATCGTAAATCAGGATTTCGTTTTCAATTGTCCCTTATCTTAGCTGCGATGTTCCCAGTCGGATGAGAAAGAGGGAATAAAGAAATCCCAACTCGTCAGTCGTACAAAAAGCCGTATTCTCGTCTAGAAATTTTTTTAACCCACACTTCGTATCTTTTGATTCAGAAATAGAATATGAGTTACAGTGGAGGGACAGAGGTTGGAAATTTATGAGGGCTCAAAAAAAGTTGAAGGGTAGGCTTCTCAAAGGCCGTGTACTTGAAACCACTTTTTTTCTTTTTTTTGCGTGGAATAAACACTCTTTGAAGAGTTCATTTTTTCCTTCTTCAGCTGTCATGACACCGTCTCCTTATCATCATTTTACGCTCCTTAACAAACCTCATAATAGTGCAATACACATTTTTTTCACTGTTCATTTTTTTATATCAATATTTTTTTATATACAGATATTACAAATACGGATATTTTTCCGAATCTCTGCGTTCAGTTAGTATTGTCTGATCTGGATCTAAAATTGATGGGATGCAATTATGTGTACTCAGTTCTCAAGTTTCACACTTATAGTCAGACAATTCAAACTGTAAATAAATGGCGAGGTACCTATTTGATTCTTTGGGTCAAAGACCGATATAAAAAATCTGCTAAATATAACGTGATTATTACAGGTTTATTACGATTTTATCATTATTTAGGCCTTATGAGCAGATCATTAGTCGATAATCATTAAATCCAGTATCCATTGTCTAAACTCGTGCATTGAAAAATCGTTCGCCCTCAATAATTTACTCTTTTTTTGTGAATGATGAGAAACAAAAAGATTTATGACACAGACATCTTACGACCGTGTAGAAGGATTATATACTTTGTATTGATTTGAAACTATGTTGTTTATTCTAGGAACATAAAATCCTTGATTACAATTTATTGATGTATTTCAGTAGGTCGGTTAAAAAAGACGTCAGCCTCATCAGGAGACTCTCAGCATCTCCATTGTTTTAAAAAATTTTTATGGTGTTCCAAAGGAGTTCCATTTCAAATTTCAGCAACATACGCTGATAAAGAATGAAATTGACCTCATCGGTCCCTCAGCGTAATTTACCTCCGAAACCACTTTGCGTAACAAAATTTTGTGGTCATTGGGTCATTGGGATGACTTCGTTATCAATTAAATAAAACATCTACACTTTATTAGTACCTCTGACCTATGTGGACGGGACGATGCCCACTTTACCCCCTCCGGTATAAAAAGTTCCTTTCATCATTTATCATATCTTGTTCGGAAATTTGAGCACTTGATTGTAAAGAAATGGTTACCTACCAACTTTATGACAACAAACGCATTCTAAAAGTCATTCTGTCATTCAAAATAGACTTTTGATTGTGCCTTTTTTCGGAGTTTCAATCAATTTTTCAGCAAGTATTATGGTATTTGAGTGCATTTTTGTACATAAAGATTTCAATAGTCTAGTTTATTTTTGATTAACTTGCTTGGCTAAAATGCAGCTGAAAATGTAAGTTTAACAATTGAAGCCTTTTTTTAAAGCTACTTTTAGTCCTTTTTTGAAATGTGAGCAATTTAAATGAAATTCGATTTCAATTGCAATTTAAATGTCAACACCCTCATTCAACAGTATAGAATGACACACACACACACACACAAATATATATATATATATATATATATATATATATATATATATATATATATATATATATATATCTACAAGTAATTTGCAACAAAAAGTGCCTCGTGGAGTATTGTTTTTTAGAGGCTTCGTTTTCGAGTTATTGACGATCTATGATGTCTATTTTCGTGTTTTCGACCTTATCTCCTGAAAATGGCTGTGACCCCTTCATTCTTTGAGTATTCTCAAACCTGAGGATACCGTTGGAAAGAACGTTGAATTTCCTATCTTTTTGATGCCAAATCATAATTTTTCAAGAGAGTTTAAAGACCTAAAAAAGAGGTCAAAGTACAAACTTTGTAAAATTCTAAAAATTTGGGTTTTTTCAATCTGATTTCTCCCTTTATAAAAAAAAATGAACAGTCGTTTGCAAGTGCATTAAAAACTTCAACATTGTATCAGCTTTCTAACGGTATAGCCGAAAAATTGATAAAAGTAAGAGCAAGGAGAAAAAACGGCTTTTGAATACGAAAAAACGAGGTATTTTCAACGAAAATCGATGGTTTTCAGGAAAAAACGATCCATCACAACTTTATGATTTAAATGTCGAATTCTACGTAATTTTTCACTCTGAATCGAATGGTAACACTTGCAGACCTCTACGACTAACGAATAAGGGCGAAAGTGGTTTTTAAAGGGCCCTTCTCTGAGGTTCGAGGGCCAAAGGGCACTTTCGCCCTTATTCGTTAGTCGTAGAGGTTTGCAAGTGTTACCATTCGATTCAGCGTAAAAAATTACGTAGAATTCGACATTTAAATCATAAAGTTGTGATGGATCGTTTTTTCCTGAAATCCATCGATTTTCGTTGAAAATACCACGTTTTTTCGCATTCACAAGCGATTTTTCTCCTTGTTGTTGCTTTTATCAATTTTTTGGCTATACCGTTAAAAAGCTGATACAATGTTGAAGTTTTTACTGTACTTGTAAACGACTGTTCATTTTTTTTATGGAGGGAGAAATCAGATTGAAAAAACACAAATTTTTAGAATTTTACGACGTTTGTACTTTGACCTCTTTTTTCGGTATTTTTACTCTTATGAAAATATATATATATATATATATATATATATATATATATATAGTATATATATATATAATTAAGGTGGAGCGTCAGAAATTAAGGTTATGTTGGACCGGTCAGAAAACGTTCTATTCACTGTCAATAATAAGATGTTGAAAGGTTTTCTCTTTCTTCGTCAAGTTTTTAAGGAGCTATTTTTGCTTTTTTAATCGAAAAATCGGTATTTCTACTAGGTACATGAAATTAAGATGGTATTTTCACTAATTTCTCGTCAACTTGTTTGCCTTAACCAGGTCAGTTGGTCATAAGAAGCAACGACCCACCAGGAAAATTAAGAAAAATCATATCCATGCCTTTCAAAACTCAAAAAATGTTGACGAGAAATTAGCAATAATACCATCTCAACGTCAAATAGTAGAAGAAAGTACCAATTTTTTGACGAAAAAAGCAAAAATGCCACCATAAAATCTTGAAAAAAGGCAATAATTTCCGATTGGTCCAACCGAAATTAATTATACTGATTTCTGATGCTCCACCCTAATAGATATATTATTTATATTGTAACAATACGACTCTCACACCAAAACAAAACTCAACACTTCAGTTTATTTCAGAAGTAGTCTGCGACATTCTCCTGTTTGTTGCGATAAATCAACGTAGAAAATCCTGTAGTTGGGGTGTTGTTCGAAGTGAAAAGATGAAATATGTTATAACTCGGGAATCAAAAGAAACGAAAATGTAAAGAGAATCAATCATGGCACGGAAAAATAATAAGTAATATTCTACTTATGGCAGTAGTCAAAATTATCCGAAAAATTCATGGTTACGCGAAGTCGGATCGGCAGGGTAGCCAAAGCTCAAACGTGAAATGTCCTTTCAAGCACTTATCAGTGAACTTCACCCAAGAAGGCTGTCACTGAAATGTTGTCTCAGCATGTAATTCAACATATGGGGCGCCCTCGGAACGCAAACCATCTCTGGTCGACAAATAGCTTGCTCTGTTCGCAACATCATTGTCATGGTCTATTTTCAGTAATGACGACTGGCGCCCAATGAACTCATAGATTTTTGATAGTGGACAAAGTTTAGTGCCCTGTACCACAGAGTAAAATCTTCTTACACAACACTAGAAGATAGTCAAAATTTTAATCGGTACCAAAACTTTCTCATGAAGGGTCTGGACCATGCTATTTTGCACGTCATGGATGTCATCATACAGAGACGACAGTAAGCAAATGCTCATAAATTGGCAGTCGGTGAAAGGAAGAGAAGAGTTGATGTTAGAATCATCGGAATGTGTATATTGGCCATATTTAGACAATTGTCACATCTACATACATTTGTTTTATTTAATGTGGGTTCATCTCTGATTTGAACGAATTGGTCTCACAATAGGCTGAGTGTCATGCCGTTCCAGCAAGATTTACCATACAACAAAAGACAAGTTTAAATGGTGCTGTCTTGGCTTCTACCAGAGTCAATTCCTTTTTCCTAAAACTCGATGGAAAAATTCAGGAAAAATATTATGACACAGAAAAAATAAATAATCTTACCGTAGTGCTGTAGAGAATTATCATAACTTCTTGAAGAAAAAATTCCATTTGGCTGGACCCTTGCATTAGCCAGGACTTGCCCCTATGGACGTAGGTGCCTTTGACACAGCGGCTCCAGAGGGGTCGTGCACAGCCATCATCCAGATAGAAGAACGTGTTGTGGCTATAGGTCCCATTGTCCGAGTACCAGTGCCACCTCAAAATATACTCCGGTCCTGGGCGGGTCTCACACCTGCAAAACATGGGTTACCTATGTAATAATGGTTAACTGATAGATCCAGCGTGGATTGAATCAACGTTGATGCATACAAACGAGATTAACATTCCGATATGATTTAATGAACTTTAATGTTATACCAGTGGGAATGGGGGAACCTAGTAGATTTACCTCATTCTGCTTTGTTGCACTGGTTGGTCTTGATACTGGTGGATAAGTACAGTATAGTTCGGTACTTAACAATTATTTTTACATGGACCGCTGTACGGGTGAAATGTTCAGGTGCTGAACATACCAACTATTTTAGGATGAAAGGGTGTACAAAAACTGTTTGTTATTTTTATTTATTTATTTTTGTGGATTACAAAGGTTTATTATTGTGAATATTAATCGAAAATAAATTCAATGAAATAAAAGAAAAAACGCGGCAGGCCGCTCGTACTTTCTCTCTTATGAGAGAAGAGCTATGAGCATTGAAAATGTCTCAGTAATTTCAATGTTTTTTTATAGTTTTAAATAAAATAACAATTAGAAAACATAAAATAATTAATGACACACAATTACTGAATTTGCTGCAAGCCACTCTCGACGATGCCCAATTCTTCCACGAATATGAATTCACAGGTAGGTAATTTTCTGTTTTGGTGCGCGTCTACAATTAGTATAAGCAAGATTAACTTCTCAACCAAGTGACAACAAAACGAGCAGCATTGTTTACTGTATCCATTTATAACATAGATAAATATAAACCTACGATATGAATAGAAGAACAAGTACGAAAGAAATGCGTGATTAATCGAGAGCTTTCCAACGAGTGGAGAACGATTTATGTCCGGTGAAAACTAAAGAAGTTTAATTTCCCCAGCAACGGCTTGGTTGTACGTGAAAATCAAACATCTAACTTGTTTATAGGTTGCGTGAAGTTTTTTTCTTTGTGTAACAAAATTGACGTAACAAAATTTTCGGTTGACCCGTCGACTGAGACATTTGTAATGTCAAAAGAAAACAAAACTTTGCCTCACTATCCGTTTGTAAATGAGAAAACAATCATAATTGAAAAGAGAATCATAATAGAGACTTATAATTGTAATCGCGCCCAATAACACATGTTCCTATTCAAACTCGTTCTCTCCCCATCAAAAAGAGCAAACGAATGAACTTGTAGTGATCCGGGCAATTTCATTTGGGAATGATTGGAGTGATTTATTGAGAATGAAATTCGTCAAACTCGAACGGGAAAAAAACTGGGTATTTTTATTGCTTCCGAGTCTGCAAAGCAATGGAAGCTTTGTTTTGACTTTCGAGATGAAAAAAAAAAGAAAAAAAAAAACCCAGGTGTGCTAAAGACCACACGGGAGAAGTGTAAACTTCTATGACGATTTTCTGCTAAATATAATAAATATAAAATATATTTGGAAATGATTTTGGTTGCCAAAAAAATCTTGTAAAGACGAATTTCAAAGTATACAAAATTTTTATTCAAACATTATTAAACTTTTCTTAGACATAAACTAGTCACAACATTGTTTCTATATTTTCTGTTTACATTATTATTTTATTCTTTATTCATTAACCGTCAACAATAGTGTTATCATTATTACAATCATCTGACGACTCTAGAAAAGAAATTATTGGCTCATGGTAATTGAAATAAGAGATAAATGTTCTTGACTCAATTTTGTGTAGGTAATTTTCGGTTATGGTGCGCGTCTACAATTACTATAAGCAATATCAACTTCTCAACCAACTGACAACAAAACAAGCGGCATTGTTTACTATATGCATTTATAACATAAATAAATACAAAACTACGACATGAATAGAAGAACAAGTACGAAAGAAATGCGTGATAAATCGAGAGCTTTCCAATGAGTGGAGAACGGTTTTTGTCCGGTGAAAATAAAGAAGTTTCATTTCCCCAGCAACGGCATGGTTGTAGGTAGGTACGTGAAAATCAAAAGAAAAAAAAACTCGGCCTCTTGACCCCGCCAGGGGGGCTTCGCCCCCCTGGACCCCCCGGATGTTATTACTTTGAGCCTGACTGCTAAAATGTAAAAAACATGGAATCATGTTTTAGCTCCTCGCTCTCACTTGATTATAGAAATGATCACGACGATTGAGCTCTTGTGAGATGATGATCTCCTAATAAAAACTCGCGAGTAAACATTCACTTTATTATAGAAATGATCACGACGATTGAACTCTTGTGAGATGATGATCTCCTAACAGAAACTAGCGAGTAAACATTCACTTTATTATAGAAAGAGGCTAAAGAGGCTACATACGAAATTACAGCTTCCTATAGTGTAAAGTATAGAAATCACCTATTAAAATGATTTAACCACCGCTTCACAAATCAAACCGTTCTCGCAATATTCGGATCACCTGCTATGAATCACATAATCGAAACACCAGCTCAATGAAATCATCAGAAATTAACAAGCGGTTGCAATCATGTTCACAATATCAATTATTGAGAATGATCACCTGTGTGTAAACAATTATTCATATAACCATCCTCATAACTCAGCTTGTTGGCCACGCACTTCGCAGTATTTAATATAGTATGGTTGGATAAATCGAGAGCTTTCGAACGAATGGTCAACGAGTTTTGTGGGATGAAAAACGACGAAGTATCATATCCCTAGCAACGACTCGGTTGTAAGCGGAAATCATCACAATTATTGGCGCTACTTTCATCTCACTTTATAGTATCACTTTTCGGCGGGGGATCCATCGCTAAAACATGATTCTATGTTAAAAGGTGTCTTGGGTTTGCATATATAGTATATATAACGAAACGTTTGCATACGAGTCTGCAACACATTGGGACATTTTATGTCTTTAGTTGAAGACAAGTATGTGTTGCAGACTCGTATGCAAGCTCTAAGAGCCACTCAGCTGATCCGGACCCTGGGCATCGTCACGTAAATGTGCTAAAGAGGCTGGTGTAAGCGGAAATCATCAAGATATTTTCGTGAGCGATTTTCCGTGACTTTTTTTAGTTTATTTGCCAGAGCAAAGACATAAAATGTTAAAAACAGCGTGACGGAAAAAAAAACTTGACGGTAAAATCGTATTCACACCCCGCTAAATTTGTCGACGCTGTGCGCCTATAGACAATTCAAAATTATTGTGCTCAAAAATCAAAATTTCTATTCGCATTTTGCGTTTCATGGCCTTTCGAACAAATTTGGTTTCGTGACTGTCTGTCCGTCCGTCCCTCTGTCTGTCCGTCCATCTGTGTGTCCACATTTCTTTGCCACACCTATAACTTCCACAATTTCGATTGGATTTTGATTTTAGTCTGGTTTTCAGGGATGATGCGGGGAGGGTCCTTTGAGGTCCCTCACGACAATCATCATGATAGATTAAGCAGTACGTTGTGCGCATGCGCGAGCGTTTGCCCTTCTATATCCTTTCTACTGCCATAGCTTCCACAATTTTGATCGGATTTCAATGACGTTTTCAGGAATAGAACCAGCGGTACGCTCAGCGCATGCATGAAAGTAATTATCAGGTTGAAGTCACGTTGAAGCCACGAGGAAGCTTCGGTTCCATATCCTTGGCAGTGTATTTTGTAAGTTTTTGCCATCTAGATTTTTCGATATTTGAAACTTGTAGGGTAGATTGGTAGTGATGTAACTCTACTGTTGAGTAGAGTCATAATATAATTTTTGAGTGAAGTTTTATAAACCGGTTCAGTAGTTGGGTTTTTCTGACAGCGCAGTGGTTGGAAGGATTTTTTTTGTTCATTAAAATAAATTTATTCATTTATTTAATTCGTTTTCGGATTCAACGCTTTAAAAAAAGCAATTAACCCAAGTCTATACTTCACGATCATGTGTTGAGCACTTTTCCTATTTGATGTAGCGCATATTATAAAACGCATATTAATATAACTATATAGTGCAATGATAGCTTTGGTTATGAAATTGTTCGGATAAGATGAGTGAGAAGATGACGCTGATGAAATTTTATATACAATCAAGATTGTAAGAAGAACTTAACTACTATTCGTAGGTGTAAACTACGTTCACGATGTGGGAAAATAACGTATTGGCATTAAAAGAGTCAGTTCAACGATGAACTTGGAAACCAATTCTTCGGTGCAAAGTTGGAGTTAAATACTGTTACCTTCCGATGATCATTATTCACAGCGCATGCCACATAGAGGATGGTTTATTACGATTTTTAGAGTAACAGCATTTCACATATTTGCTATGTATATTTAAGAACTGTTGAGAAGTATTTCTGAAGAAGATAACTTTTCATGCAGTGGCAACGTAGCTATCTGCTTGGAGAAACCTTTAACTTTGGAAGGCTACCTAACTTTGTAAGAAGGTTTCATCTTGAACAATATGCTATTTCTGGTCCACTAAAACAACGAATGCTACGGATACAGAAGAAGAATATAGCTGAAAAAATTTCAAGTTTCTGTTTTGGTTTATTATTTTTAATAATGAACCCATGCAATCAACTAAGAAGGGGAAAGGAGGAACTCCGCGCCTCAGGGGCAAGCCCTGAATATATGTACTCCTGAATATGTGAATATATGTACCCCCGGCTACATATATTCACATACTTCGAATGAAATTATTGAAACACAGAATGTACTTTAGCTCAGGCGCTTCACATAAACCCGTCAAACCCGCAAATAAGAATTACTCAGATTTTGCGGTGTATCTTATCACAACTTTGTCAGATTGTTTTATTTATTTATCACCCGCGCAACGACTCACCACCAGCTCAATGAAATAATCAAAAATGAACAAGCGATTGCATTCATGTTCACGGTATAAATTATTGATAATGCTCACCTATGTGTAAATAATTATTCATATAACCATGCGCATAACTCAGCTTGTTGGCCACGCACTTCACAGTAGTTAACATAATCTTCTCGTTAACATAACCTTAATCTACTCGTTATAATTCGCAGCGTCTTAACCAGGATATCTTGGAGTCATTCAGCTGATACACTCCCGTAATCAGTAATTTAATGAGCACCTTTCACCAACCAAGTATCCACCTTTATTGACTGAAGTCGTTGATCATCTAGGCTATAAACCGTATCAGTTTTGAAAATCAATAAACCAACAGCATACACTTACATATATATATCTATGATTTAGTTTTGCTTCTCCACTACCGAAGGCTTTGTGTTAGTGGGAGGCGTCTAAAAGATGTTGCGTTCCAAAATCAAATTTTGCACTTGCTTTTTGCGTTTCAGAGCTTGCTGATCGATTTTGGTTTCATGTCCATCTGTCAGTCTACTTGTGTCCATGTTAAATCCTTGTCACGCCCGAAATTATACCAAGCTTTTGTCCGATTTTAATTATTTCTCGGAGATTGTGTGGGTTAGCTCATATACGGTTCCCTATAACTTTAATTACCGTCGTAATAGTGGCCTGTGCGCATGCATAAACAAAATCTTATACCGTCGATTTTGTCTCACCTATATTGGTAAAAATCGAGGGGTAGTTGGATGCATATGTTCCAAAAAGATGCCCTATATATTTTATCAGGGTTAGTTGAGTATAATGACTATTGGGCATGTGCGTAATTAATTTTGGATGACAGTCCGAGTCTAATGGACCGATTTTGATGACATTTTCAAGGATTGTGCGGGTTCTCCAACCAACTCCATCGCCTTCTTTTATCGCATCTAGGTGGTTAATGGCGTTACGATTGATGGTACTGTATTCTCATACGCAAAGATGAATTATAGCCCTGTTTTGTATGTCAGCATATTTACACATAAATAAGTTACTCTTCTATTTTGCTTTCAATAATTTCGACACGTAATTCTTTCTTCAACTAACTCTATACGTCCATGTTGCAATATGTGACAACAGTATACCTACTGCCCACCCAACTATTGTTTTTTATTTATTTTTTATTGTTTCGGCATTTAAATAATTTTTAACATTATTTCTCAATCCCATAATGTAGGGTTATTGTTGTTCTTATACAGTAAGGATTTGGGAAAAGGTAGGAACATAATGAACCCATGAAATTTTTCGTTAATAGGATTAGAAACTGAGTTGGGCGGCTTGCTGTTGGTAGGTGAAGTGAAGCTTTGGATTATTATTATGGGGATGATTATTAATAACTACCGTGAGTAATAAGCTTTACTCCTCGTATAGGGAGCAACTTTAGTTGGCTCGAGATCCTTGTTCCTCTCTCGGTACAAAGAATCTGCCACTTTCACCGATAGTGCCCTTATGACAGCGGGAGATGCAGATATTGGCTTAGTTACAGTCGTCTGTTTCGTAGTTTTAGATGCTTTGTATTCTTTCTATGGGGAGCTGCTTGTTAGAGAGTTGCTTATTGAGATCTAGTCATATATGTTTTTGTTATTACGTAACTAAGCCCTTCGGATCGGTTCAAAGTTTGGATCATCGTGACCGTTACGCAGTGGGACGAATGACCGATCTTGCTGGAACAAAAAGCTGAAAATTACTACACAAAGGTTTATTATTCCTATATTAGAGAGGCCTACATCAATTTACACCATTTAATGGTCTATAATTATTAAACTTCAAAATCTGCATCATATAACTTGGCGCGCCGCGCATTCCAAAAACTTTACACCTAAAAAGCTCCAGGACCTTTTTATCACGGTTATTAGTAAATTTCGATTTTTTTCTCAATGTCGAAAAACGAGACGTTGAAAATGAAAGAAGTTAGCCTTAGAGACATCTTAGCTGATCAGTGCGCCCCTATGCTGTAAATCTATTGTAGAAGTTTATCCCAAAGAACTTCATTTCAAATTTCAGCTCCGTAGGTTGATTAGGCAATAAATTAGCTTCACGGACCCCTAAGTGTAACGCAGCTCCATAAAAAATGTGCGTAATACAAGTCGGGCGAAAAGGCGTACTTTGCACATATAGGAACCTACACAGGTAAAATTAACATAGTTAATTAGTACATCTACACCTTAATAGTCCTCTTGTTCTAGGTATAACGAAATTTTTCTTGGGTGCCCACCAATTGAAAATGTATGGTATACAATACCATATGTTGCATCCATGAGAGTTGATTATTGATCCTGAAACCCAGGAACTTCTTAGGATTCCCTCGGTTGCCATTAAAGCGAATTTTCATATTAAAAAGGATATTACCTGAATCTTATCGTCATTAAACTTCTTAGCATTTTATGAGTATCAAGATTACAACCATGGTATCTGAAGACTGCGGATTGGCTGAAAGGTTCAAGCCGTCAGGCCCATGTTCCAAAACTGTCCTGTCTTCGGTAAAATAAAAAAATTCTCTATGTCTATTTTGAAATTTTAAGCATGGTAATTTATAAATAGGAGGAACAAATTTAGCCCCAGGTCTGAACCCTGTTTTACTTCACAAGGAATTACGGCAGTCTCAGACGATAAGCTGATATAAAATACCTACTGCGTGTCTTAATCCAACAAAAAAAGATTGAAAATTTTCAGGATGCTTCGTCTAAAACCATAATGGGCCAGCTTCATCAACTGCTTGTCATGTGAAACAAGGTCAAGTACCTTTCTCAGGTAATATGGAAGGATAGCTGTGTGCTTCTGGCCCTCATGATGGCTGAGAAAACCAGATACCAAGCTGATGGCGACCAATGACGTACTAGTTTGCGTAGGCAAAAGTCAAACTGCCGATAATATATTACTGATGATGTATTCAAGTTTTCGAATTTGACGGAGGACCAAATACTCATTAAGCTCAACTGGGATAGGCAATTTTGATAATGTCTGTGGTTTTAATAATTTGAACATTTGACTTTCTTAGGAATGGGGTAGACAGCTGAAAATTTCAAACAATTTAGAAACTAAACAGCCATACAATACTGTTTAATGAAATGAGCAAGATGCTCCAAATAAACAATTGGCTGTATACTTGATCACTACGGTGGTAATTCCAAAATTATCTGCAGCGCTGATATTTTTGTCAATTTGGCTACTAGGTCAAAAGGGAAGAGAGCAGTAGCAGAAAACTCAAGCACAGAGTCATTGGACTGAAGATCTGGCTAATTACTTGTATACTTATAAAAATACATCGCTGAAACCCTGGGTATCAAGCTTCGATGGCTGTGAGGAAGTGGTCTTGGACTTAAAACTCATCAAGAGTTCACAGCATTATGAATGCTCGATCTGTATGTGAATGTAATCATTCGGTAATAACATTTAAAAATGTGAAAAATTGAATCTTTCACTTACGTTGTTGTTTCGCTTGTTAACTGTTTCTAAATAGAATTACGAAGTGAATGATTGATTTCAAACGTACTGCTCCGTGAAAAATTTTGAAAGCAAGTGAAGGTCGAGCCAACTCACAGCCTAAACGGAAAACTCGGGTTACACCCTCGCGTCATTGCGGGATTCGAATTTCACACCTTTTCCTCGGCGGTATTTCGCATCTTTCTCTTCTAGATATCGCCGTTGAATTATTACGTGGATATTGTCGACAAGGTCTTGTCAGTTTCTGAACCCCTTATACTTCTTTAACCATTTTTCTTGTAAGAAATGAAGGCCCACCCCCAAAAATTAACTTAGGAGATCCATCGTTATCGTATTTGTAATCATCTAATCGATATCTTTAAATTGAGGCCAAACTCGGCTTTGCTACGTTAAACCAATTGCCTAATTTTTGGTCCACTCCAAGTAACGAAGATTTCGAAGATTCGTTCGGGCCTTTCTTAAAAAAAAAAGGATTGGGGGTGGGGGATAATTTTTGAATTTAGGAGGGGTGCGGTAGCGCTTGCTACTGGATTCAAAAGAATCCTAACGTCAGAGAGAAGTGGGGACACCCCTTATCTTTCAGCTGATGGGAGGTTAGGTTGATTAGCCTAATTATTGTTGGGCCGTGTTGGACAAAAGAAGGAGGGAAATCAATTTTGAATTTTTAAGGGAAACCTAATGGTGAAAAAACTGATCTGGAAAGCCGTGGGCTGATAGGTCAGAGGTTAGGGGATGTCATTCAGCTGATCGATGATTACTTATCACGTTGTGATGGGGGGGTCTTGCATTGCCTAATTGTTGGCCCAGGTCTTTTAAAACTAAGGCGGGAACTTCATTTTTAATATGAGCAGAAAAACTTTTCCCCCACTACCTAATATATATGTTGACAACAACGATTAGGAGGGGTGCGGGATGTGACATCAGAGGGGAGGGATGTCAATAAGCTGATTGACCATTATTAATAGGGCTGTGGTTGGGTTCCTAGTTTGAATGAATCGCCTAATCGTTGGGCCAGGTATTTTTAAACTTAGGCGGGAACTCAATTCTGAATTTAGGAGGGAAAATTTCTCTCCCACTGTAGAATAGAACGGATGAGGGGAGGGGATGTCAATCTACTGATTGACCGTTACTAATAGGTTGGAAAGGGGGGGATGGGGGAAAATTAATTTTGAATTTGAGCAGGAAACATTGCCCCCACCACTTCTCTTATATTAACAACACTGATTTTGAAGGCTGATTATGAAGGATGTCACGTCAGAGGGAAGGGGTGTCAATAAGCTGATGGACCTTTACTTATGGGTCGTGAAAGGGAGGGGGGTGGTTAGGCGGGGAACTTATTTTTGACTTTGAACGGGAAACCTTTCCTCACCACTTCTAATATACCGGCAACACTGATTTAGAAGGCTGCGGATGTGACATCACAGATGACGTCATATCCAAGATTGATGACCTCTTATCAGTCAGCTGATGATAGGCAGAACTCTCATTTTTACAGTACTGTTGAGCGTCTAATCTATCATCACACGCTGTATATGAGGTGTTTTTCTGCCTAGATGGAGCGTAGGAACCTATCCAAAAGAGCTGCACATACTGTCAACAAAAATCTGAAGGACGAGAGAAAAGCCAGTGCTTTCGAGAAAACCAAAGGGAACTCCGACCACATTATCTTCCTAATTTCCGCCGAACCACGCCCACCTGCATTGACACCCCGTAAGGTAGAAAAAAGAAGATATATATATATATATATATCCTTTAAAAATAACACAAAGAAGGCGGGAAAATAATGTAACGCAATGTGCTCCAACCCCACACACACTCTCTTGGAATACAATCACTCACGAGCTTAAATAACGGTCCCGACCCCACGTCACTTGAGTGGGAACAGTATCGTTTTTTATACCAACCTATACCGTTTCCTCACTGCTGAGGTAGTTTTTTTCATTCAGGTTCAATGGGAAGTATGCTAATTAGGCGAGAGAAGTTACGGCGAATGAGTTATGTGCCCCAAAAAAGTGAGTTCCTGCCTCCGAATGTTGCTAACGCTCCACATTTCATCTGGTTCATTATCCCGACTCGCGAATCAATTTCTGAAAGGTTGGGTACCTAATGTTATATATGTTTCTTTATGAAGGGGGTGGGGAGTATAAACTTTGAATCATTTTGTCTAGCTTTAATTTTAGAGACAGTGATAAAGGGACCGCGCTTTTCGAGCAGCATAGCTCGCTGAAAGATATTACCTTTGAAAAAGCAACAAATCATTCATATTGATATAGATGGAATCGACCTGTGATGCTGAAATTTAAAGGAGGATCTTCATGAGACTGGTACAATAAACTTGCCTAGTTGAGCACAACTGTGCAATGCTTTTTCTAATTAAAATAGTTCTGAATTAACTAAACGTCTAAGGAACTCTTATTTAACATTCATGCGATTTGAAGTTGACCAGTTTACGATTCAAAAATATGTACCTACGGAAACATCTTGAGAAATTCTGTCTCGATCGACGACAGTTAAACGAAACATAAATTCTTTAATGCTTCTCCAGACCCACTCAATGTGACTATGCAATTAGTTGGGTGGAATTAAGAAGAAAGCCAGTTAAAAATCAATCCGATCTTTCCAATTGTGGTAATCATTTTCTCAGCGATGGGATTATTTGAAGTCATGAATTTTATGTTTCTAAACATTCCTAAATTGTGGGTATATATCGTAAGTGAAAAAATGGAATATAACAATAAAGAACCAGATAAAACACGTTGGCCTGTCTCTTATCATACGCTATACACTCTCTGATCTCATACATTAAAAAAAAAGTTTTATTGGCGGAAAAAAAATATATATAGGTATGCGTAATCAGATGTATTTTGACGGAAATTGGTGAATATTACTCCATTACGTCATTTAGCAAACATTTTAAAAGGCAGTTGTTTGTTTAATAAATAATGCTCAATCCACAAAAACTCGGTTTTGAATAGGTTATAAACCGAGGAATGGACTAGTTTTTTTCTTTCTTACTTCATTTTTTCAACAGGGGGTTAGGTAGCGCGGAGTAAGTGCCCTGAAGTTAGTTTGCTCAACTGGACCCCTCCAGCTCCCGCCGTTCGCATTAAAAAGTTGGGAGTTAACAGCGGATATTACGGTAGTGGGGGGCGGGGACGGGTCAAACTTTGAAGAGATCGTAACTTTTGTGCAGTGTTTTCCATAACGGAGTTTAAAAGGGAAAAAAGGTGTGTTATTGTATAAATGACATTTTCTGGATTAAAGTTAATGCAATATCCCCGAAATAATTACGAAAACGTCCCTTGCAGGGATCTCCCTAGAAAAAGAGACGTTTAATTCTAACGAACGCTTATGTTTGTCAAGCAGGAGCTTAAGCAAATAAAATAAAATAAATAGCATATAATGAAATAAATAAGTAAATAAAATAGTATAAAAAGAGGTGTTATCATTCATTATTTGAGAGTTATCTTTAGATATTCATTAAGCTCAGATCCTGATGAATTGGACCATTCCTCCAGCCACCAATGAAACGATTTCGTTGTATATTTTTTAGAAATCTATGCGCAATTTCCGCACAGTGTCACCCACGAATTCCTTATGTTCCAATTTATTGTTGATGAAATTTTGCTGAGTAATACTCACTACTTCTTGGTAATAAACATATTTTTAGAAATTATTGGCCATCTGCCCAATTTTTTTAATTTTGTTTGGCACATTTTTCAGAACTTGAGAACTTTCTTTTGGGCTCAAAAACTGTTGAATTCACCGTGTGCAAGAATACGGAATACACGGAAACATATACATAATATACCAAAAACCGGAATTAAATATACAAGAAATATTGTTGAAATCCATGAATAGTTTCCGAACAGCCAATTTGTTAATTTTTTATTGCGCAAATATCATTTTTTTAATGTTTGACCCATTGCAATAGTTTCTCTCTTTGAAGGTATTATAAAAAGTAAGTACAATAAGAAACTGCATTTTTTCGTCCGTTAGTATGACAACTCAAATCTATAATTTACAGTTCCAAGTAGTCAATTTTTCTACGAAAGGAGTCCGAGTATAATAAAATCAGTTGCTCTGGTCGTTAATATTCTCCCGAAGATTTCGATCGTGTCCCCGTTAACATCAGTCAATTTATTCAAATCTATTCATGTTGACAATATTTTTATTTTCCCTCCGTGGAAATTTGAAAGTCTCAATCGATTCACTGAACTGAAGAATAACTTCCATTTTTACCCTACCGGAACCAGTTGTTAGAATCGCACTCATTCTTACCACTTTTGATTTTTCCCTTGACCACATTGACTTAGTTGAACCTTGGTTGGACAGCGTTATGTAATCACGGGTAGGCGCCAACATACCTGAAATCGTGTTTTAGGTATCTTTGGATCCATTTTGTTGATATCTATCATACCTATAATTATGTCAACGTCATTGACAAATTATTTAAGGAAATGGTATTCAGAGACTGCAATCACTTGGTATGCGCCTTCTTATATAACGAGTTCGGATAAGCGACAGTAGTTGGTTACGTAATTGGCAATAGTTAGGCGAATATAGTTGGGCCAACAGAAATACGCTTACCTAGTAATTTCAAAATGCTTCAGCCAATATTTCCTAAATGCAAAAAACAGGTAGGTATCTATTTGGAAAAAAAAAAAAAAACATGAAAAGCCGGTAGATTTTCCGTTTTTCTTGGCAAGTATGCAACAAAATACACTCTTCTTGAGACAAGTCCTTAGAATTTCAGCATAATCGACCTAAATAGATATTCGGTAGTCTAGTTATCATATGACAACTTATGATTTAGCGTCTTCATCATTCAAACATCATTGCGGAATTCCACTGGGAAGTGTTCACGAACACGACAATCACGAAAAACACATTTCGTTTGGCCCCCGGGCGTGACCATACATAAATTCAGAACAATATATTTCTCTCTTTCTGTTCCCGATTCAACTGAGGGAATTGCTGGTAAAAATACGCGAGGATTAGAAAAGAAAAATATGATGTGATAAAAAAAATTGAAGTAGAAAAATCGCTAACTGGAATGTTGCGAAGTAATTTACGTATCTGGATTATACCTCAATATTATTTTAACAACCTATACATCCAGGTTACACGTTTATAGAATTGCGTAGAATCACTGTAACTGACGTTACTCGGTATGTGAAAGTTCCAGTCATGCAGCATGATCGTAAGAGCGAACTTTCTTATTACTTATTACTTATTAAATAACTTATTCCCTCGTATTATAATATATTAATTTGTATTGAAATTTGAGCGGTTTCAGTAAAAAAAATTGTCGAAAACAAATTTCACCGCATAAAACTCATACTATAATGAAATTTGGTGATTCAAAAAAGATTTTGGATTTTTTGTAGTTTTTGATGATTTTTTAGCAAGTATTAATTAAAGTTGAGTACGTTTTTCAGCATAATTTTGTGCACCAATCTCCTCATGTCCTAGTTGAGCGTTGATCATTTCGTTTTGACTGAAAATCTGATACAAATTATAAATTTAACAATTTTTCGAAGTTTTTAGCCATTTTTTGTGATTTTTTGAAATTTGACCAATTTATTGTGCTCAAAAAGAAATATTTCACCTTTCCATGGTAAGAGTAAATAGGTGGTCTATCCCAGAATAAGCATTTCTATCTGGGATTGTCCATTCCCGAGTACCTACAAATAATATAGATTACCTTCGAGGATGCTCAATCGGACTTGCGAGGGAGACCAAGTGCGACTTTCCCTGCGTGAAGGTTACTATCATAACTCAACTAATGAGCAATAAAGACACACTAAGAAACTTCGAAAGGCTGCTGGGATAGTATGAAAGACTATCTAATTGTTCTAGTAAAATGGATGATCAAGAAAACTGCTAAAATGTTGTACTGGTACTCAGTAGAACTCTCAAAGTGGATGAGCTACATCGCCGAGAAGAAATTTATCTATAGTGGTCAGGAAAAGGTAGAAGCTTGTTCGTAGTGTTCATGTTCGACAGTCTGCATTCTGAAAAAGAAACCTTAGGGGACTGGACTAGTCTTGCTAACCGAGGGGTATGAAATACGAAATTCGTGTTTGGTATCTACAATAATACTAATGTATTTCTGGATAGTTATTGCTGCTGATCCGCAATTATTGTAATTGAAGACTAGTTATTCAAAAAAGAACCAACGGGAGAATTGTTTTCATGAAAGCTTCGGAGCAGCTCCGTATATTGCTGAGTGTTAAAGATGAGTGCTGGCTTGAAGCATCATGTTTGAGGAGTGCGATTAAAAGAAATGTTCTTATCTTGACTCTGTGTAAGTACCTACTGTGTATTTGAGTATTTGACACCCTCTACATAGTTTAGGCTACTAAAAACAAGACCATTTCGTACTTGATGGAAATTCTAATTCCCCATCTACTTAAAACTTTCGAACATCTACAAGAGAAACTAAAGACCCCTAAGTCCTTTACTCCTGCCCTAGAAGATTTCTATGGCCCCTCCGCTATCCAGCGGACGTCCAAGGTAAATACATAGTCCTTTCGAGCCCCTCTTCCACTTAATTAAGTGGCTCCTCCCTCAACTAGATTGCGCCGTATCGCTGTAAGTGGAAACGACGGGCCTTTAGTGGAACCGGGTCAGGCCTCGACTAAATGACAGACTCCTCATCTTGTGTAAGTCTCACCCATTAGGTCTTGTAGTCGTAAATAGTCACGTAATTGCGAATCGTCTGCAACCATTAAACTTACCTCAGCTTAAATCCCTATTAATCAAGGGAATCCCTATTATTCGGTGGGAACAATCCTGGTATTACTGAGAGCGATGTCCGAAATATTTTCTCAGCTGATGTTCTCGTCTAAAAGTTGCTCCAAGTTAATTGTTTTAAAGCTTACACGGAAAGCAATGAATGAGTGAATAACAAACTGGTCCATGAGAGCCAACTTCTAACTCATTTACAGAACAACTCACACTTTGCGTTTTAAGTAGCCGGAAGATACCTACTGAATCAATATTTCATTCGGTAGGTATTGTTGTGTCCCTAAAATTAAATTTTAATACTGTATTCGGATTTTGTAAAGAATGAGTGGCGAATGAACTGGTGGTAACGTGAAAGCAGAATACTCCAAAACCACTGCCTTTGCAATTTAAGTATTGATTTAAGGGCAGTAATCCATTCGTACCCTACGATTGGAAACTTGAATACCATTCAAAAACATCGAAAGGCCTAATAAATTAGTAAATATGCAAATTTTCGCCAGATTTTAGGGTTTATATCCAACCTCACCAAACAAAATATGATATTCAGTATTTGGTTGATACCTTTTACGGTTGTAAGAAATTTCGGGACTGTTGGAACTCCAGCAATGGGTTTATATGTCTCAAATTCGGGACTGGAATGTATAAAGGATTAAAACGGAGACTAGTGATAAAGGAGACGGCGGGATGAGAAGATATGATTCCCCGTCGGAACTCCAGCAATGGGCTTATATGTCTCAAATCTCAAAGGGCAGGGACTAGTATTAGAGCCACGTTTCCCACCTACCAACCCTCAGCAGTTGGTTACACACCTCACGTCTGTCCTCGGCTTTGTCTGACACAGGCTTAACCCTCTCTGGCCCTTTGCCGACTTCTCTGCCATGTTTTCTTCTTCTCACCTGCCCCCAGGTTTAACGTAACCCCAATGCATACAAGCAGCACATGAGTGAACTTCTTCGTTGACATGTTACAATTGATTCATTTGTACTTATTCGATGGCAGCTCGTTCCATTAAGAACATCCACGTAAGCAGGGGCGGCAAATGTCTTTCGTACGGGTTGGTCTAATGAGCGAACATTGCTGGATATGTAGCAAAATGTAGCAAAATATTTGAAGGTGCATGCTCAGGAAATGGTTCGTTTTCTTTTTTGCTCCAAAACCTCAAGTTGGATGTTGCACGATCACGTTTGGCTCTCGTATCCGACTGAAAGGTGGACATTTCATGAATGTGAAAAGAGGCCCATAATATAGAATGATCTAGGACGGGCCTGAAGTGCTAAGTCATTTCAACTACTGATCTTACAAACTTGTGGTAATGAGCATTCTTGATGTTTGCATGATGCTGGTGGTTCCAGCTCAGTGCTGCGGTGCGTCTGACGCACAGTGTTCCTGATCACCTCAAAAGTCTATCAAAATCCAAGGGTGCAAAATCAGATCGGCAAATGTTTCGTCTTATAAACCCCGAATAATTTAGAACAAATAGTAGTGAATTTGAGCCATGAAAGGGAGAAACGATAGCAGTATTGTCCGAATTATCAGAGAAGTATTTTTTAATTTTACAAATCGATTTGTTTCTCAGTTTAACTTCGGTTTTTTGGGTGAAATGAATCCACAACCCTTAGGTGAATGAGTACATTTATATTTTAATGAAAAGCTTATTTTTGTTTTATTATTATCAATAATAAACCTTTGTAATCGATCAGAAGAAGAGAGGTTTAACGCCTCCTCTTAATTTGTTGGACTACGAGTTTGTTTCAAGATGCGTAAAATCTGAAAATGCGGAAAATTATTACCGAAAGTTATATATTTTCAGTATCAGCCCTTTTACCAAAATCTCTACTCTATTATTATTATTATTATTAAACGTAGTCTATGGTGCATTATAAAAATAAAGCTGTACACAAACGTAAGAACTTACCAAGGAGAAATCAATGAAATTATATCAATCACCTATAGTCAGTTTACTATTTTCTTTGCACATAACTACAGATGATGTATTATTTTAATATTGTCCATCAGAATTTAAGTGTATTTAAACAGACCGAGGCACCCACCAACTGAATACCAATGAGGTAAAATGAAAAACCTATGTTCCTACCCATCAATAGTCCATCGTAGATATCTATGTGATAACCGTTATAACAAACTCGATTTCTCGAGGTGAGGATTCTTGTGGAATCATTCTTGTCAGTACTATCTTCGATTTTTACTATGTTCACACAGTTATGATTGGCACTCATGTTGATGATTTTTCTTCCTGTCAAAGTTCTAACATTTGGGAAAAACGAGCGCAGGAACGCACTGTGAACCGGATGGTTTCATTCGATTCTTTGGGACGATACCTATCAATGACCAAAAAAAAAACCAGGTGTGCTAAAGAACTCAACGGGAAAAGTGTAAAATTCTATGACGATTTTCTGCTATATATAATAAATATAAAATATATTATGGAAATGATTTTGGTTGCCGAAAAAATCTTGTAAAGACCAATTTCAAAGTATACAACATTTTTATTCAAACATTATTAAACTTTTCTTACACATAAACTAGTCACAACATTGTTTCTAGATTTTCTGTTTACATTATTATTTTAATCTTTATTCACTACGACATAAATGTTTTAAAAATCGAAATTAGAACAGAGCACCTAAGTAGGTAATTTTCTGTTATGGTGCGCGTCTACAATTACTATAAGCAAGATTAACTTCTCAACCAAGTGACAACAAAACAAGCGGCATTGTTTGCTATATCCATTTATAACATGAATAAATATAAAACTACGACATGAATAGAAGAACAAGTACGAAAGAAATAAATCAAGAGCGTGATAAATCGAGAGCTTCCAACGAGTGGAGAACGATTTTTGTCAGGTGAAAAATAAAGAAGTTTCATTTCCCCAGCAACGGCTTGGTTGTACTTGAAAATCAAAAGAAAATACAGCCTGACGGAAAAAAAAAACTTGACGGTAAAATCGTCGCGGTTTTTCGACGCGGTGCGCCTATAGAAGTTTACACTTCAAAAAAAAAAAAAAAAAAAAAAAAAACTCATTTGACAGGAAAAAAATATCATCTATTTACATGGTAACATGAAAATTGCATCAGAGATTTAAAAATTCCTAATAACGGGTGGAACATAGTGATACTCGCTTTATATACCACTTCAGTAATATATCAGCTGATATAATTCCATTGAAATTCGAACTTCAAGAAATCGAGGTTATTATAAATTTTGTCACCTACAGGTGGAGTAGTGCAGATTAGTAGGTAGTTGATTTATCCTATCCTATAAATTTTCAGTTGCTGGCCAAAATTTATGTCGATATACTTACATTCTGAAGTAATATTACTTATAACAATACTTACCAATAATATTATTAGCTATTGGTACGTATTTTTGAGGCTAGTAAAGTGTATTTAGGTTTTCTTTAATTGGATAAGTTTCTCCTTGGCAGGAGTATATGTCAATAACGTTATATTTTGATTATTTAGAGTACTTTTAATACTTATATACAAGTGTTCGGCGGAGAAGGGCTGTCTAGTAAAGAAGTTATAAACCATAATGTAATAATTTGCCGTGTTTCTGTTTCAGTTTGGATTAAACAAATAAATTCGTAAAAGGAGTGTCTGTTAATAACTATAATTTCAAAAGCTATACCTTCATTCGTTCACCTTAATTTGTTATGGTTTCGCTATATAATATTATACTTCAAAAACAGTCTGTAGAGAGGAAAATTTCACAGTGCTTCACGTTTTTCAATCAACTACTTTTGATGTAAGATTATACATTATTATACAGTGTTCAGATATTTTGAAGTCAAGTTTTTATTTATTTATTTTTATTATTTTGTTTTTTTGGGATCTTCAATTGAAATCGATTCTTAGGACTTTGATCGAACCCTAAACTTTTTCATGATTTTTACAAACTTGCTAGAAATAGTACAAAAAAAAAAAAGTAAATTTGAATTTGCATGTAAAATTATTTAGGAGAAAATTATTCTTTTGGTGAATGTTTGTAAGTTATTGTGTGGCGTTCAAAAATCGATTAGAAATACAAGAAACACGGTAGCATACAATAACTCGCTTCCACATAAGAAGACTTGAATTTCCAAGGAAAAAAATGTAACTGCGATTAATTGAATAAAATTAATCATTAAAAAAAAAGATTTTTTGTAAAGCATTCAGAATTTAGTAAACCTAATTAAAAAAAGGAGTTTTTTCCTTCTTCGGAAAAGTTTTTTCTCTTCAATTTTTAGAAAGGTGTTGGTAATTTATTATAGTAATTCATTTGAGCTGAATTGAATGGTGCTATCAGTTAGAAGATTAGAGTGCATGGGAACGAAGTGGAGCCGATTATTGGATATAAATAATATAAATATATCAGCCGATTCACACAATCTACACAAAAACTACCTACTTCAAAACTATTTGTCTAAATCTGATGAGAGGTCATTTAACATACTCAAAATACTTGGTTTTCACGTATTACTCCGATACATTTTCCAAAAAGAAAAAAAAAACGAGTTAATAAAATGTAAAAAAACGTAAATTTTAACATCTACTTGTATGAACTTTACGTGATTTACAGACTTCTTTATTTCGATCTAATATTAACAAACGTTTTATTGGAAAATATACATACGATTGGATATGTTTCACAATCCAACCATTGCTGACCCGCGTAACCCATGAAAATCGTTTTGTTTTGAATTAAATCTTGTCGTAAATTCCTTTCGGCTATTAGTGATTCTTGGCACAGATTCCTGTATCTGAACTATGATACCAAGATGAATATGACTCCCTTTCCTTAGGATGTCGAGGAACCTTCGTGTTTGGAGGAGGATTACGTTCACCGCTGTCTCATCCCCATTGGCTTATTTCTCATTTTGTCTTTCTCAGAATACCTATCCGATTTCAGTCTTATAACTGAGCATTATCGATCTTCAACAGAGGCGGCAACCCATACATTATCAAAATGTTTGTACAAGGTGAAGAAACCATAAGTGCCTACATTTCGAAAGGCTTAAATTATTGAAAGGTTTTGCATATAAATTGTTCGTTATCAAACCTAATTAACCTTCGTTTTTGTGACATTATAATGGTGCATTCAATTCATTTTAAACATTCCAACGATGACATTTATTTAGAGAGAAATATTTCACATTCGAAGACGTGTTTTTCGAAAATTTCGATGTTTTTTACTCAGTCGACGTCTTGGAGTCGTACGTTCAGATAAGTTTAGTCATGTGTGTTTAACCTTGTATATTTTTCCTCGGCAAACTCACATATAAATAAAATGTTCTAGATTTGAAGCCAGACAATCAGACGTCACTAAAATGCTTGTGTATTTCTCCATAAAGAACTCAGGGAGGATTTCGCAATGGAGGGACACATAATATGAAGTGATTATTTTCCAATCAAGAGATCATGAAACATGTCGTATTTGGATGCTTGAAACACGTGGATGCAGAAGTATTTTGCAGTTACAGTAAATGGAGTCCGACTCGGATTTAGATCAATAGCTCCGGACTGGATTAAACACAAACATGAACTGACTTCGCAATTAACTTGCTGGGAAAGTGAGATGCGGCAGTACGGGCTTGGATGAAGGGCCTCCTGATTCTCTTACACGAGAATTCCATCTCAGCTTCGCGTTCTGCTGGCGCCCAGATTTACCCCGAGTGTTTCGCATTGTGAATTGGTTGATACATCACTTCCTTCCAACGCCTATTTTTACCCTAAGGCAACAAGTGGATCTATTTAAAGTGTATCTCCTGTTCTTGTGAAATGTTTTCTGCTGACTGAATTTGCATGTCATGCATATATTAAGGAGTAGGTGTGATGCAAATGAAAAACGAGTTTCATTATATATTACAACACGTTTTTAATCCACTTTCTAACTTAGAGCCAAAAGTTTTTTTCATTCTATTTTCATGGTGAGGTAGAAATTGTACAGCAAGAGTTAAAGGGAATATTTGTGAATCTCTCGACGCCCTCACCAAAAACAACCAAACCCAAGCGATTTGTTATTACTTTTAGAAACGTTCACCAAGTTGGGTGTGTCACATAGCTTCCTTGAATTCCTTCGTCGTATGGCTCGGCTCTTCAGACCGTTCGAATGTCTGAATAGGAAATACATGGAAGATATTTATTGATTTATGATTTATTATTCAACTGGATAACGTGAAGAAATTGTGAAAATATGATGCGATATTAATCATAATGAAGATTCAGTCAAATTAAAGAATTTATCGTTTTTTGGTAGGGACTTTGAGAGTTTTGGGGGACCATCTCCACTCTACTCGCACAAAGGCAAAGTAATTAACCTAAAACGGATCTCAACAATTTTACTTTTGAGCGTGCGCAGAGCTAATTGGGGAAGAAAACATTTGATATCGGTATCCAACCCCACTTCAATCATTGTGAAATTTAAATTTACTGAGAACGGATCCGGAGAGAGACAAAATACTTCAAGAAAAATGAGAAAATAATGAAATTCAAGACATCCTGAACTAAAAGATCATGATTTATGGGAGTAACCCCCTCCATTTATCCCACCAATTATAAATTTCAAACAACCAAGATTTGTTGCATAAGTGGGCTGGATTCCTCATTGAACACCGATCAAGAATTTTAGCTCAGACAGCGCCTAAAAAGATTGGTTATATAACCCCTACAACTCCGATTCACATGGTATATCAAAAATTTCCATATTTTGTTTGCACGCGATGCAAATTGGCATCGAACCAGAAAAGAATCACAAATATCAGCTGAGAATTTTCGCTTGGGCAGGGCAATTAAGGTTTGGCGACTGATCCCTCCACCACACCTCCTATTGACAAATCCAAAATTTCCAAGCTTTACTTGCACAACTAGGCTAAAATTGGGATGGAAAAGAAAAAAAAATATTAATCTCGAAAATCGGTTATGAATAGTAGCCTGAGAAGCTTAAAAAAATTGACACACACACACCTATGTTTTATTTTATGCCCTTATTTATTTTTTTATTTTTCTGGGGATTCAGTTATAAAGTGATCAGAAATGGATTTGTATTCAATTTTTTTTTTCTCTCATGCTTGTTCCACATCAACACCACTTGGACCAATTCTAATAGGTGTCCCTCGTATGTATGAAGCCTTGCCTATAAAACATAGCTTCAAAAGGAACATCTCAAAAATGGGAGAAACTGAGTAGGACACTAAAACTAAGATTGTTTTGGTGTAAACTCAAGAGGGAAAGGTAAACATGGATTTCAAACGTCATATTGAAGTCAACATTGTAATGCCATGAAAGTATTGATTATATTAATATTCCATCAGGCAGTCAATTTGATTAAATTTGTTTAAGCAAACCGAAAAATTGGATCCAGTCAATTATATCGGTTTAAAAATGTAACACTTCCGTGAAACCGTTCTCACTCCGATTGGCTTACATATTCGTCTTTTCTAAAGTTGAAATATCTAACGTGGTTGTGATGCTCACCCAGTCCAAAACCAAGGTGAGGCACAAGAGTGTGAAAGTCCCGTAGAAAAACGAATACCTCCCAAGATTCCGGCATCTACTTCCCAAGACTAATGAGATATCAAAAATACAGCACTAGTGTTACGAAATTTTCACATTGCCCCCTTTGCAATGATTTATTTCATCTTTCCCAAACCCAGGAGCAAGCATTGCTGCCTGTATATCAGCTTCGTATTCCCTGTAGAAGTCTTCCAGTCTATGGGTCTGGTCGCAATGTGGTTCCACGTGTCCTGCATCGATCCCGGACAGATCAAACAATTTTATTGATTATTCTCCAATTTAACATACCCTTAAACATGTTTTAAACATCATTCAGCAGTTCAAGTAATTTACATAATTTATTCTGTAAAGACCTCTTAGGATCACTAATACACACTGTTTAGGGAGCAACCTTCATATACCGATATCAATTAATAGTAGGTACTCAACTTTACCAGAGAATTATATATTTGATTTTTTTAAAGTCTGTAAAGTCCACTTTTATCATTCCATTACATTCATTTCTCGTGGAATTGATTGGTTGTTTATTCAAACGCCCCTATTCATGATAAAAGCACCATGATAAAACTATTAATTTTGTAATATCCATGTTATTTGATCAAGTGCCATTGTAGTAATATATATGTGTTATGCATTGCATAACAGTACTATTCCAGTGCTTCTTCCTTTTGAAACCTAAATAATTCAGAAAATCCATACTTATATCGCAATCCATTACAATGTGATGATTCATGAAATATCCTAATGCTAATTCTGAATCTGTAGCTTCATTACAACAACAGATCCGAGTAGGTAGAGTATTCTCAAAAAGTAGTTACCTACCAAGATCGTATAAGAATAATGCTTCAAATAATCCATAACAACTACCTACGCAGACCCGTTAAAAACGTACCTTATGCTCGTTATATACGTATCTTATACAGGGGTGCCCACAGGGGGGGGGGGGGGGGGTCACGACGCAAACTGCGTCGTTAAAATTTTTGGGGGGGGGGGTAAGAAAAATGAGTATTTTTTTGATTTTTTTTTTTTATGAACAAGTAATAAGATTTATACTAACAATTTGCTAGCGTCAGCTGTTTTCAATTCGAATTACTTTATTGGATAATATGTTGTAGAAACAGGTATTGTGCGCATGCGTTGTGAGTGCCATAATGACAGCGGTAATGTCTTTGACACTGCCGCGCCGCACTGGGTGTGCGTGGTGAGAGTGGTGACTAGTCAGCGATCTAGCGGGCAGCACCCACACCCGTTACCATGGTGACCCGTTAGCTATAGTAGCCTAAATGGTGTATTTTGAGCAATGTATATAGTTACTGTAGATAATTGAAATTCTACATATACTTATTGTACTTGTTTTACTGTCAATTAAAAATTTATTACTTACATCGGAGTGGGAGGGGGCGGGGGGGCTCGAGTCATTGCGCTTGGGGGGGATGGGCACCCCTGTCTTATATATATATATATATATATGAGACATTCTCGAACAATCAAGTCATGTCACGAGACTCTAGACCCTGACCAACTTATCTGAATTTCTACTAAGGGATTGACTACTTGATGTAATGTATTTTTGAGATGCGAGCGTAGCGTGCATCCAGACCAATGATCTGTGTAAAATCTCATCGCGACTTTATTAGTCTTTTGGTAGACGAACTAGGTACGAGTAAAAAGCAATTCAGGATCTAGGGTCTCGTGACTCGACTTGATTGTTCGAGGACGTCTTGTTAATTTCACGAATGCAATACACTGCTGAATTAGGCATTGTACCTACTGTATGAATATCATGATCTGGTAGGCGCGAAAATGTTTGTTCCACCAGATCCGTGCTACAGTGGGAACCATCTTTTACTTCAACATTGGTCCTCCAAACGATTTCGTTGTTTTCTTATGAAACGAGAAAGGCCGCTGTCCGACATTTTGCAGTCTCTTTCTCGATTCATCGTTTGGTTTAGCCAGCTTCATGAACCTAAATTATGCTGATTAAACCATCCCCCCAACCTAATTCGGTTCTTCCTTCTTCCATCAGTTTCTCTGTAATAAATTGAAGGGGAATCCGGCTCTTCCTCACCCTTCAGACTCTCGAAACCGGTGATCAACATCAACGTTCATCTCCACCTCTTGCGAACCCTGTTTGTGTACCTATTTGTCGCGTTTGACTTGCAAATTGTGTTGACGCTTCTAACCATTCAGAGAGTTGGAGGTTACCCGTCATTCCTTGTACCTAGCTACAAGATAAATCAGTGCTTATTTATTAAGGTATTGAAACTGGTTTACTTCACCAGGTCACAATTGTCCTAGTAGGGAATATTTGACAACGATCAATCGAACAGGTCTGTGTAGACTGATCAGTTTGATATTTAATCATGTATGATATCTCGGTAGTGGTTTAATTTGCTGAATACCAACATGCTCACAGCATAATTATATCCTCCACCTTAAGTTTTCAGAATAAATTACTTAGATTTCAAACTCAGATGTTCGTTAAAAGGACTCCCTACCACACTTAATTAAGAAGAATCTTATACCCTCTTACCTACCTACTCCATCCGTTTCCGTTCGTTTTTAGCCCCGATTTACATGACTGCCATCACTTTATAAATTGCGGTCCCACTAGCGTAAGTAGACTCTTGTCATTTGAGATATTTTATCGTTGCTAATAATTTATTGTTATATTTTCTTTTTAAATCATTTATATTATTTATTATTATGGTTATTCATTCATTTATTCATTAATTCATTAATACGGGACAAGCCCAGTTACCATTAGTCCACGAAGGATGAGTGTGAAATAAACCTGCCAGCAAACATGATTGAATAAAATGCGATTCCTGTCACTTCAGTTCGACATTTGTGGTCATCCTAAAGTTTTATTGTGACAAGTCCTAAAAGTGCTTTATTTTGCGAAACAAAAGTGCATTTTTCATCATCTAAGTTGTGAATTTTTCATCAGGTAAGTTACTTTTAGCGAATTTTCGAAGGACATGAAGCAATCGCAATGGCACGAAAATTTTAAAAATCAAAATTTTTCAAAAATTTCTTCATTGAAATCCGTTTTGAGGCTTTCTGAAACTATTCCTGAAGTTTGTGCTTAACCCTCCTTAGGGTAGAGATAAAATCCCGTTCTTGCTCCAAATAATCAAGCATTCCAGACGAAAGGATGAGTTCGTTCGGCAACAATTTTTGAGCACATTAAATCGTTGAAATTTCGAAAAAAAGTACCTACTTGAAAAAATAACTAAAAATTTCTAAAAACGGCCAAAAATTGTTAAATTTATAATTTTTAGCAGAATTGTAGTCGAAACTAAATTATAAACTATTAACTAGGAAATTAAAAAAACGTTGCCCAAGATCAGGCTGAAAAAATTAGTTATTCCATTATTATTTGCTAAGAAAATCCATGGAACTGCAAAAACATTTAAACAACCCAAATCTCTTTTGAATCGCAGAAGTTTATTTAGTATGAGTTTTTTTTTTTTAACCATAAAAGCGATTTTCAATTATTTCTTCTACTTCTACTGAAATTGCTCAAATTTCAATACATTTCAACATATTATAATACGATAAGTAGATAGTCTATGAAAATACGCTCATTCGATCATGCTGCATGACTGGAACTTTTTTGCTTATTTTCTCTTAAAATTGCAGTAAATCAATAATATCTTTCTCACAGATAGCATTGCATATGATTAGAACGAGAAAACGGTTTATGAATCGAAATATGGTGCCTGAGGAGGGGAGGGAAAGTCGTTGTGACATAATAAACATCAAACTCAAATAGATATTTTATATCCACATTTTTTCTTTTTTTTTTGTATTCCTTAAAAAATAATGATATTTGTTTATGATAACAACATTATTTATTTTTATTGAAAAAAGTGAAATGAAGGATTATAATATAAAAACATCTGCCAAGTTGGGTGTGGTACATAGCTTGTTCCACATCAACACCACCTGGATAGGTGTTCGTCTTATTTATGAAGTCTTGCCTATAAAACATAGCTTCAAAAGAGGAGAAAATGGGAGAAACTGAGTAGGATACTAAAACTAAGATTGTTTTGGTGTAAACTCAAGAGGGAAAGGTAAACATGGATTTCAAACGTCATATTGAAGTCAACATTGTAATCCCATGAAAGTATTGATTATATTCATTTTCCATCAGGTAGTCAATTTGATTAAATTTGTTTAAGCAAACCGAAAAATGGTATCCAGTCAATTATCTCGGTTTAAAAATGTAACACTCCCGTAAAACCGTTCTCACTCCGATTGGCTTACATATTCGTCTGGTCTAAAGTTGAAATATCTAACGAGGTTGTGATGCTCACCCAGTCTGAAACCAAAGTGAGGCACAAGAGTGTGAAAGTCCCGTGGAAAAACGAATACCTCCCAAGATTCCGGCATCTACTTCCCAAGACTAATGAGATATCAAAAATACAGCACTAGTGTTACGAAATTTTCACATTGCCCCCTTTGCAATGATTTATTTCATCTTTCCCAAACCCAGGAGCAAGCATTGCTGCCTGTATATCAGCTTCGTATTCCCTGTAGAAGTCTTCCAGTCTATGGGTCTGGTCGCAATGTGGTTCCACGTGTCCTGCATCGATCCCGGACAGATCAAACAATTTTATTGATTATTCTCCAATTTAACATACCCTTAAACATGTTTTAAACATCATTCAGCAGTTCAAGTAATTTACATAATTTATTCTGTAAAGACCTCTTAGGATCACTAATACACACTGTTTAGGGAGCAACCTTCATATACCGATATCAATTAATAGTAGGTACTCAACTTTACCAGAGAATTATATATTTGATTTTTTTAAAGTCTATAAAGTCCACTTTTATCATTCCATTACATTCATTTCTCGTCGAATTAATTGGTTGTTTATTCAAACGCCCCTATTCATGATAAAAGCACCATGATAAAACTTTGAAAGGCTCACCTGTGAAATTTACTTTTTATAGAATGCGCCATTTCGTAAATCATCGACTATGTCCAATGGAAACTCGTGACTTTCAATTGAATGTAAAATTTATGATGACTTTTTTTCTTTCTTTCATGTATTGTATGTACTATGACAACACTGTTTTGAAGCTCACAATAAAACGTGACTGACTTATAAATACGTGGAAGGGAATATTTTGATAGCTGGTAACAAAAGCAACCCATACCCCCAGCATTTTGGTAGCTGGGTTGCTTTAATATGCTGGTACATGCATATTATATTCCTTACTGCTATCTTCTACTCAACTTTTGTATTACAACTATTTGTTTATTATTCTACTTCTTCTTAAAACTTTTATTTACATCACAGGGTAATGTCGATGACGAAAAACTTAATGCTTGCCATATGGATGACATTTCATATTGAGCAATCAGTTTTGCAATCCAGAGCTTCATTAGGTGAGTCGGTGGTCTCCTGGTATCGTTAAAATATCGTTAAAAATACAGTAAGGGGTTGTTTGCACCACAGCGGCTGATGAATGGTTAATGATCTTCATTGATTTTAATTTTTCCGCTGATGATGGGATAATTTCTGTTCTGTTATTGTCTTTTGTCTTGACTTATTGTGCTTTTACCCTTCTTTCTTCTCTTTGTTCTTCCTTTATTTCTTTCTTCTAATTGAGCTTCTAACTTTAATTTTGTAATATCCATGTTATTTGATCAAGTGCCATTGTAGTAATATATAATACTATGCATTGCATAACAGTACTATTCCAGTGCTTCTTCCTTTTGAAACCTAAATAATTCAGAAAATCCATACTTATATCGCAATCCATTACAATGTGATGATTCATGAAATATCCTAATGCTAATTCTGAATCTGTAGCTTCATTACAACAACAGATCCGAGTAGGTAGAGTATTCTCAAAAAGTAGTTACCTACCAAGATCTTATAAGAATAATGCTTCAAATAATCCATAACAACTACCTACGCAGACCCGTTAAAAACGTACCTTATGCTCGTTATATACGTATCTTATATCATATGAGACATTCTCGAACAATCAAGTCATGTCACGAGACTCTAGACCCTGACCAACTTATCTGAATTTCTACTAAGGGATTGACTACTTGATGTAATGTATTTTTGAGATGCGAGCGTAGCGTGCATCCAGACCAATGATCTGTGTAAAATCTCATCGCGACTTTATTAGTCTTTTGGTAGACGAACTAGGTACGAGTAAAAAGCAATTCAGGGTCTAGGGTCTCATGACTCGACTTGATTGTTCGAAGACGTCTTGTTAATTTCACGAATGCAATACACTGCTGAATTAGGCATTGTACCTACTGTATGAATATCATGATCTGGTAGGCGCGAAAATGTTTGTTCCACTAGATCCGTGCTATAGTGGGAACCATCTTTTACTTCAACATTGGTACTCCATACGATTTCGTTGTTTTCTTATGAAACGAGAAAGGCCGCTGTCCGACATTTTGCAGTCTCTTTCTCGATTCATCGTTTGGTTTAGCCAGCTTCATGAACCTAAATTATGCTGATTAAACCGTCCCCCCAACCTAATTCGGTTCTTCCTTCTTCCATCAGTTTCTCTGTAATAAATTGAAGGGGAATCCGGCTCTTCCTCACCCTTCAGACTCTCGAAACCGGTGATCAACATCAACGTTCATCTCCACCTCTTGCGAACCCTGTTTGTGTACCTATTTGTCGCGTTTGACTTGCAAATTGTGTTGACGCTTCTAACCATTCAGAGAGTTGGAGGTTACCCTCATTCCTTGTACTATCAACTACCTAGCTACAAGATAAATCAGTGCTTATTTATTAAGGTAGGTATTGAAACTGGTTTACTTCACCAGGTCACAATTGTCCTAGTAGGGAATATTTGACAACGATCAATCGAACGGGTCTGTGTGGGTTTGGACTGATCAGTTTGACATTTAATCATGTATATCTATATCTCGGTAGTGGTTTAATTTGCTGAATACCAACATGCTCACAGCATAATTATATCCTCCACCTTAAGTTTTCAGAATAAATTACTTAGATTTCAAACTCAGATGTTCGTTAAAAGGACTGCCTACCACACTTAATTAAGAAGAATCTTATACCCTCTTACCTACCTACTCCATCCGTTTCCGTTCGTTTTTAGCCCCGATTTACATGACTGCCATCACTTTATAAATTGCGGTCCCACTAGCGTAAGTAGACTCTTGTCATTTGAGATATTTTATCGTTGCTAATAATTTATTGTTATATTTTCTTTTTTCACCATTTATATTATTTATTATTATGGTTCTTCATTCATTTATTCATTAATTCATTAATACGGGACAAGCCCAGTTACCATTAATCCACGAAGGATGAGTGTGAAATAAACCTCCCAGCAAACATGATTGAATAAGACGCGATTCCTGTCACTTCAGGTCGACATTTTTTGTGGTCATCCTAAAGTTTTATTGTGACAAGTCTTAAAAGTGCTTTATTTTGCGAAACAAAAGTGCATTTTTCATCATCTAAGTTGTGAATTTTTCATCAGGTAAGTTACTTTTAGCGAATTTTCGAAGGACATGAAGCAGTTGCAATGGCACGAAAATTTTAAAAATCAAAATTTTTCAAAAATTTCTTCATTGAAATCCGTTTTGAGGCTTTCTGAAACTATTCCTGAAGTTTGCGCTTAACCCTCCTTAGGGTAGAGATAAAAATCCCGTTCTTGCTCCAAATAATCAAGCATTCCAGACGAAAGGATGAGTTCGTTGGGCAACAATTTTTGAGCACATTAAATCGTTGAAATTTCGAAAAAATGTACTTGAAAAAATAACTAAAAATTTCTAAAAACGGCCAAAAATTGTTAAATTTATAATTTTTAGCAGAATTGAAGTCGAAACTAAATTTTAAACTATTAACTAGGAAATTAAAAAAACTTTGCCCAAAATCAGGCTGAAAAAAGTAGTTATTCCATTAATATTTTCTAAGAAAATCCATGGAACTGCAAAAACATTCAAACAACCCAAATCTCTATTGAATCGCCGAAGTTTTATTTAGTATGAGTTTTTTTTGCCATAAAAGCGATTTTCAATTATTTCTTCTACTTCTACTGAAATTGCTCAAATTTCAATACATTTCAACATATTATAATACGATAGATAGTCTATGAAAATACGCTCATTCGATCATGCTGCATGACTGGAACTTTTTTGCTTATTTTCTCTTAAAATTGCAGTAAATCAATAATATCTTTATCACAGATAGCATTGCATATGATTAGAATGAGAAAACGGTTTATGAATCCAAATATGGTGCCTGAGGAGGGGAGGGAAAGTCGGCACTCAAATAAATATTTTTTGACGATCCAAATTTTTTCTTTTTTTTTGTATTCCTTAAAAAATAATGATATTTGTTTATTATAACAAAATTATTTATTTTTATTGAAAAAAGTGAAATGAAGGATTATAATATAAAAACATCTGCCAAGTTGGGTGTGGCACATAGCTTCCTCGGTACCAATCATCTTCTTCCAACTATCATCCAAATTTAAGCGATCTCTAGAGCTAAACGATCTAGAGAGTAAAAAGATGGAACATGATAGAATTTACGTTTGCGCATGCGCAGAATGAAGTATTGATTTGGCAACAGTGAACCCAATAGGGGACGATTCACAACCTAACCCACGCATTCTCTAACAATTTCGTCGAAATCGGATGAAAACAGTGGAACTTAACGTCGTTACAAGGATTTCATATTGGCGCATGCGCAGTAGTTATTAACGTTACAATCGCGATGAAATTGTTATAACATGATCAAATTGTTATTCCCCAACTATCATCCAAATTGGAGCGAGATCGAACAACCAGGGCGTGAGAAAATGATGCATGGTAGAATTTACGTTTGCACATGTACAGAGAGAGGTATTGAGTAATGAACAATGAAACTGTTAGGGGACCGTCTTCTCCTTAGCCCACATATTCCCTGAAAATTACATCTAAATCAGATGAAAACTGGAAAATAAGTTTGTTACAAGGATTCGCTGTTACACGACGGACACACACACACACACACACACACAGACACGGAATCAAAGTTGTTCAGAATGGTCTAAAACTTAAAATACGAGTGGAAATTTTGATTTTGGAGAACAACAATTTTTTCTCCCGAAAGTGATAACAATGCTTCCGCTACCTTTAAGTAAACTCAGAATCAAAGAGTAAATAAATAAAATAAAATGATATATAAATAAAAAATGATACAATAAATTCATTTTATTAAATAAAAAATGATTAGATCATGTGAGAATAATAATAATGACTAATAACAACAATGAATAATAGTAATAATTATATCAATTTTTTAATAGTTATGCAAAATAAGAATTTTCATTAGTTCATTCATTTATTCTCTTGTTTTTTAATGTATTTATTTTATTCATTCATTTGTTTCGTAATTATGAAATTAAAAATGAATTTTAAAGGCACCCGACTGTTGCAGAGATCGCTCAGTTGATAGAAAATGGTATAAATGATATAACAGATGATGGGATGATTCTTTAGGGATTGAAGATATTTTCTATGCTCCACCGCCTATCAACGAGATCACAAACGAAGATAGTGGTGAAGAAGACTCTGGATGGCTACAATGCATAGCTAAATTACAAACAGACCGGGAGGAAAATAGCCGAACTCAATTTTCAGAAGAGAAATAGCCATTTCATGTCTCACACGATACAAAACTGCAATAAAATATTTTAGCTCATATTGGTTCCATCGTCTCTTCCGTATTCGTCGACATTCGCTACGACTGGACTAATCAAGGAAGTGAAGAATAAAATGAGGCAAAGGTGGGTGAATGATGGGTGCAAAAGTTTGTTTCATTGATGTGTAGTAAATGTTATGTGGGAAGTTCAAAGTTCAATGTTACATTAAAAAAAAAAAAAAAAAAAAAAAATAACGTAGCACAAAATTTGTTATATCATTTCAATTTTTATTCTGTTTTAAATTTCATTCGCTGAACCTTTCTGTGATTGCACGGTCATTCACTAGTAACTGTAACAAATAAATACATTCGTTTTGTTGTAAATAATATGCCTTGTTGGATCTTCTTACCTACCGTCAACCAAATATAAACCACCGCCGCCAAAAGACGAGTGTGATATATACGTTTATTATATATTGCACTGTTTTGAAATTTGAGCACTTTGAGAGCAAAAAACTAGTTAACTAGGTACCAATTTTATGGCAAGAACACTCATTCAAAACAATATTCTGGAATTCAAAGATTTGAACATTTTAAGATTTTTCATGGAGTTTTTATAGATTTTTCAGCAAATATTAATGAAATTTGAGTACATTTTTCTGCAAAATTGTGTGCGTGAATTTTATATTGTTCTACTCAGTTCGTTGATGATGAAAATTTTTTGGCTAAAATTCTGTTGAAAAATATAAATTTACCGTTTTTGGGCCGTTTTTATTTGAATCACTGAGACCGCGGTCGGAAATTTCCGCTCGGACCTCCGTCTGCTAGGTCGGGTGGGGCCACGGGTAGTAGACTAGACGGTAGGGGTCATTGACTGAGGAGACGAGGAAAACCCCGAAGGTGCTGACGTCAGAAGCTAACCCCCTTCACTAACCGTTTAGTTTTGGCGTGTACCTATCTATTTCGTTCTGAGCTGCTGTTCGATCGAGATTTTGTGTTTTGTTCGCTTTTATTTTTCTTTTCAGTCAATACATTTACAGTGACCATGGTTTGTTGTGCAAAAGGTAGTACCAATCACACAAATCGCCAGAAAGACTTGGGAATTACTTTTCATAAGTTCCCAAAGTGCCCTGAAATTAGAGCCAAATGGGAGAACGCGTGCAAAAGAGCTGATGCTTACAACGTATGTTCAGCTCGTGTGTGTTCTGTACATTTTCAAGAAATGGATTTTCAACGTGATTTTATGAATGAATATTTGAAATTACCACAAAAAATCTAGTCTACTACCCGTGGCTCCGCGCCGAACTCCAGAAGCGCCGCTCCACCGACCTAGTGGACGACCAGCTTCAGAACCCTGCGAGCCAATGTGCCGGCGGAGGTTTCGAGGCTTATCGTTGATGTCCTGCATAACCAGGAAGACGTATTTAGAAGCTGAAAAGGTAAAATACGAGTGGATATATTGATTTTGGCGAAGAAATTTTCATCTCTCGAAAGTAAAAACTTCTTCCGCTACATATCGGTACAAGACTTGTTGCTCGTGTTGATCCATTCTAATATATACATGAATGATCAATGTTATAATAATGTTCAATAATTCCTGTTTGTACTGAAGTAATAATATTGTAGATAAAGAGTTCCATAGCATCCATGTAAAACTTATGAAATTTATTCGACAACTTTAATTTCTAGCTTGTATATAAATTGCCAAATTATTGACATTTCGCGATTACATTTATTAGAGCAGATAGATTTGCGCATGAAAGCGATTAGTAAATAAGATAAAATAAAAATTTGTCTCTTGGCGTCAAAATTCGTATTTCATTCAGTAAACGTACCTAGCTTTAGTCATAAAACGTATGTTAGATTGATTAATCCGGAATGTCAATTTTAAAGTCAAGTATTAGGTCGTTAATATTGCGTTCTAAGCCCTATAAAGGTGTTCTATTGTAGGTACCATCACTACAACGTTATTGCTAGCTAATACTGGCTGTTACAACGAGACCATCAAAGTGATCGATAGAACAGGTCATATTCGTGGATGGGTACCTCCCGCTTAGAGCTGAATATGACTAGCTAGAAATCAGTATACGAATGTTTGCTCGAGCTTCCTATCGCTAGGACCTCAAACAAAGTTGTTTGATGTGGTAACATTCAAGAGCCAGATATAGGAGATCATGTCCCAGAGAGTTTAGTTGTTCTGACTGGAAAATCCAGGTGCCCCAAGTAAGAGAACTGCGTGTTCTATTCTCCTGTCAATTCCCCAGCCCCGCGTGAATATAGAGAGCTACGCCTTTACGGTACTGCGCTGTTAGGTTACTCGTTTCTGTTTATGTCACTAGCACATAATCACACTGTGCCCTTGTTCGAGAATATTGAACACTTACTTGATCGCTCCTACCTAAGAGACATTGTTTTCTGAACTCTAGGCTCTTCAGCTATAGATCATTTGCTCGAACAAGTTATTGTTTGTGGGGAAGCTGCACATGTACATAAGTTGACACCAAGTCTGGATAATTAATTCCCCTTTACTGCTGCACTACATTACAAATGTCAAATAAGAGAGAAAACAAATTTGTCTTTGAGCTCACGCTTTGTGTGCGTAAGCCTCAAATCTGTTCTAACATGCATGGCAACATGCAAGTCTACAGATACGAGAAAGCTTTGAGCCATACCCTACTTGACAGACGTTGTTTTCTATTCCTTACCTTCGGCTTTTCAAAACATTCGCGCACTTATCTATGATAAGGATAAGGTTTGGTTTCTTGACTGCTTTGCACTGACTGAACCTCAATACCCCAACAACTCTTACTTATCTATGATATTCCAATACAATCCATAGAGGTCCTTCCACTTTACCTGGACGCCCTAAATTATTCAAAATTAGATTAGAACACAGATGTATTCAGTGTTCTGAATATTTCAGTGTTCTGAAAGATTTGGTATTAGCTTGACCTGTTTCTGTGGGAGCCCACACGGTCCCATTGCTATGTACGGAATTGAACATAAATGCTACATTATTTCTGTTAGGGGGAGGTAGGAACGACTCTGTAGAAGCAGAACAGCTTGGAAACGCAAACAGTGAGAAGTTAATTGTTTCTGTGTGGTAGAAAATAGTCACCATATATTTGCACGATCATATTTCCATTTGAAAGTGACTGTTATGTTATCTGATTTGAAATTATATCAATAGGATCCACAGAGTTTGTAATTTGATATTGACCTCAGATCTGCAGTTGTTTGTAAGATCTTGCTGTAACTGGTTCATTGCATCGACATTAGTTGTGTGTCATGTTAACCTCAGTTGACATTTACTCAGTTCGTTTTATAGAAATGCGTATTAAATCTTCAGTGAGCCTGTGAATCCTTGAATTTTCGAGGAAGTTAAGAACATTATTTGTTATTGTTAGATCCTGAGTACTCTCAATGAATTAATTTATAAATCACATAATTACATCCAGATAATTGGTGGCCTCTTGGCATGCGTAAACACTCAATAGGTATTACAACAGGTTTAATAAATCCAGGGTGTCTACACTTCACTGTGTAGTCAGTAAAAAACTGACTACAGTTTTTTAGTAGTTCTAGCGAAAAAATTGCCAAAGTTCAAAATTTGAAAAAATGTAAAAATTGTCGGTTTTCTTCGTTTTTCTGCTTTCAGTATGGAAATTTTTTGGCAGGCGGTCTTCAAGAAAAACTTTCTTAAACTGTCAGCTTTTCAACGGTTTAATATAAAAAAAAAAAAAAAAAATTGATCAGGAAGTTTTGGGAGAAAATTGCGTTTGAATGACAAAAAACGTGATTTTGTCGGTCAAAATCGACGTTTGATCTTTTTTTTAATATTTCATTATGCACAGCTGAATTTGATTATAATAAAGCAAAGAAATAATAGTGTCTCTACCTAAATCATCTTTCACCTGCCTTATCTACTTGAGTAAAATTAGATAATATCGGAAGGGCAGGCGGAAAAATACGATAATACGATCGGCTATCTCAGTCAAATGTGCTTCAAAATTATTCTTCGGATACTTATCTTTCATTTGAGTAGGTACCTAATAATACGGGGTGGGTTGGCAACGAAAATGCTGTTGTTTACCACAGATCGCTCGTGTTATAAAAAAATAGTTACTTCTTGAAAAAAAAAAAAAAGAAAAAAAAAATCCAAGCAGGTTCTCAAAGTGCCTCCTTCCTTCCTGTATGCATAGGTGGCATCTCTTCCTCACGGATCGTGTCACGTTACGTAAGGTATGCGCATTCACTCCAAAAATTGGAAGTTAGAGCCGTTTTGTGACGTAAGATCGAAAACACGAAAAAATCTATCATAAGAAATAATAACTCGGAAACAAAGATTTTAAAAAAAAAAAAAAAAAAAAAAAAAAGACCAGGAGGCACTTTTTGTTGCAAATTAAGTGTAGACACCCTATATATATATATGTAGGTATAACTATAGGTTCTTGAGGATCGGTAGGTTGAATCACAAATGCATTGATTTGGCGACGTTTCAGAAATTTTTTATTTCTATTTTCAAGCCAGTAGGCTGAAAAGCGTCATGGACAGTTGAGGGAGTTCTATCTCCTTCAAGCACTGTTTATACCGATCTCAAGAACCTACATACCTACATATTGCTCCAACGGTCAATAACGAAACAAATCATATATATATATATATATATATATATATATATATATATATTTATATATATATAAGTAGTAAGTGGGTACGTTGAGGACACTTTCACTTGAAGCTCTGATGTTTTTACTTTCGACTTAAATCTCTGTTAAAAATGATTCCGACTTCAATCTCTGTTAAAACTGATTTTGTGATAAACCCTGTTAAAACTAATTTTGTGTTAAATCCTGTTGAAAATGCTTTTCTGTTAGACCCCTGATAAAATTTTTCAACACAAAACATCATAACACATTTTTTATCACAAAACATCAGAACCAGTGACTTTTTCTTTTTAGCGACTTGAATTTCTGTCAAAACTTTTTTTATCACAAAACATCAGAACACATTTTTCATTTGGCGGGGGTAAGTTAAAAGAATAACATTTATAATAAAAATGAGTACAAGCGCATTATTACAAAAACTTAATTTTGATAGTAGAAATTTCTGTCAAAATTGTGAAAACGACGAGAAATTTATAAAAGAAAACGACATTTTAATTTGCAAAGTATGTTTTTCAGAAGTTATACAAATGACTTATTTTAATAATAGATCTTATAATGTCGTAGTACCAAAATACAAATATGATCGTGTTAGTCACTTTAAAAAATGTATTCAAAAGTATCAAGGAAAGCAATATACTTTTATAAACCCCACTATTTATTCAGACCTCGAGCGCTTATTGATATTTCATGGAATAATTAAAGACGAGCGAGAATCTAGGTCTAAAAAATTTGCAAACGTAAAAAAATCTCATATTATACATTTCTTAAAAGAACTCGGATATACTAAACATTATGACGATTATGTACTTATACACGCAAATTTAACTGGTCAAAAATTAAACGACATAAGTCATCTGGAAAACATTCTAGTCAAAGATTTTGAAAAATTTTCTGAAAAATATTCGTCTATATTTACAAACTCTGAAAGAAAAAATTTTATAAATACAAAGTTTATTTTATACAGACTGTTATTGAGACACAACCATAAATTAGACGAAGGAGATTTTCTTACAGTAAAATCTCTTGATCGTAAAAATGAAACAGACAGAATTTGTAAAGCTATATTCGACTCTTTAGGGTGGGAATACAAAACTAAGTAATTTTTTAATGAACACTGCTCATTAAAAAATAAAATCTCCTTCCCCCAGCATTCTGAGCTTTAGCAAGCGTAAAAATTATCCTCAAACTGCTTCTTCAGTATAGCTTTATACACAATGTAAGCCACTAATCTAAGTTGATGTTCAGTGGCATTTTTAGGAACCTTAATATTTTTTTTATTAAGGAATGCCTTTACTTCCTCCTTTGTACGGAGTGGTGGTTTACCATCGACACCAAATAAACCTTCTGTAAGCATCAATTTACTAAATCTATACTCCTTCAATTCATGTAAAATATTCTCTAGTGCGTAAACGTTTTTTTCATAAAATTGAAATTCAGGTGTCTTTAAAAACTTCCAGAAACCTCCATGTTCTTTACATAAATCTAATGCTTCGTCGTCTAAACCCATAGCTCTTTATTTATTATAGAAAATATTTTTTTCGGACCCACCTTTAACCTGATCGCTCCCACGGCCGTGTTTAAGCGCAAAACAACAGCGTCGCCGTCGTACCAGGCCCGTGTTTAAGCGCAAAACTCCGATACAGCCCCTGGTCCCAGGGCCGTGTTTATGCGCGAGCCGCACCATCACACGATCTGAACTCCTCTGCCATCTATCTGCGAGACTAATGAACTTATTTTTTAGATAGTGTTTACTTGGGTATCCGAGAGACATCGCTGACGTCATAATCGGCCTTGTTAGTTTTAGTGTCACTCGGAAGATCGCAGAAAGATCAGAATGTAAACATCAGAAATCAGAAACTAATGAGAAAGAGGGATGGGAAACACACTTATTCTCCTTTGCAAAACAATAAACAACTATAGTGTATTCCGTTTATTCATAAGCTGAATCGTAATCTTAATGTCTATATTCAGATGTTGAAAATAGAAATATATAAACAAAAAAGACAATGTAACTTGCGAAACATTGTTTGGTTATGAGTTATGATGAAACTTAATCCACAAAAAGAGAAAAAAAACGGGAAAAAACTTGCATTTCAAAGAAAAACATTAAGTGAACACTTTGCTTGTCTAAATGTAACATGAAGTATGACGGGATTGGCGAAAATAGAGGGGTGAACGCAGCGCGAAACCGTCGGGAAAAGGCTGAAAAAGCTTGGGCTGGAGGGTGAGACGGCACCACAGTGTCTCGGGCTGCAGCGGGAGACGGGCGCGCGATCGCTCGGTAGCTATCAGGTTAAGAATTCATTGACAATGAGGGGTAAGTTAAAAGAAAGAAAAATAAATAGTTTATTTACATCGAGTAGATCAGCTTAGTTTCATAAAAAAGAATAGCTAGAAACGCAGAGTCTTTTCAAGGTTTACACTCGAATCTTGAGACAGCTGGTTCATCCTCTTCAGAGTGTTTCTGTAGATCCAGGCGCTCCTCGAAGAGCGCTTTTGGAGGGGGAAATCACGTCACATCGAGTAGTTTTATAAAAGAATAATACTAGAAACGAAAGCGCTCCTCGAGGAGCGCTTTTGGAGGGGGAAATCACGTCACATCGTCCCGCGGTCCTCAAAGATAAGGCGCTCTTCGAAGAGCGCTTTTGGAGGGGGAAATCACGTCACATCGTCCCGCGGTCCTCAAAGATAAGGCGCTCTTCGAAGAGCGCTTGGGGTGGGAGAACACAACCTTCTGATTCAGACGCATTTCAATTCGTTTCCCAAAATGTTTTATATTCTAGAATCTTTAACATGGATTCCACTCGTAGAACTGTTATTGGAAGTACAAATAATTCATTATTAATTGATACTTTTGTCAGTAGCACTTAATGTTTCCATCTGTTATTAAAGTTCTTGCAACTTCCTAACTTTCCACTTCCTCAATAAAGTCTATACACTCATAATACACTCATAATACACTCACTATGGTACGTTTTGTAACTCTGAAGTTCCAAATAAAAGTCTTCAACAATAGCTAACTACAAATAATCTTTAGGTTGAAACGTTGTGTGCAGAGCGATTCGCGCCTGGAAGATAACTGAATGAGAACTGCGTATCGCCTCTTCCTTGACTCATATCGGTGATGCAACCAGTTTATGATAATGTAGATTCACCGAACAGTCGGTAGATTGTGCTTGCAGTTCTAATTATTTAGTTTTTAGTGTCTCGTTATTCGGAGTAGTTTTTATTGAGAATATTCTCAATAAAAATATATTCATTCACCCTACCCTAAACAAGTTTAAAATTCCTCTCGAATTATATTCTTCAACGGAATGTAGTTCAGAGTAACTTCTGAAACCAAAATTACGTAAGCAAAAGTGTTTTCTGGTGCATCATTTTCAAAATCCGCTCGTAAAATTATATTACTTTTTTGTCCAGATATGGACTGTGGTTGTCTAGTCATATTCACACTGAATATTGGATAGCTCTCTTTGAAGAACTGAGGCTCATAATATGGAAGGGATGAGGAATCTTGACATACTATTCTCTTGAAATCTGTAAACATGTCGTAAGCTAAGTTATAATCCTCTGAACTCCAATTTAAATTCAAAGGTTCTCGAGGAAAAATTTTCCCTGCTACTTCAAAACTAATATTTTTTACACTCAAATTATCAAATTTGGAATTATCTTTCTTTTGATCATTTTTTCTGGCAGTTTGGAATACAACAAACCCCCAGAACGGATTCTGTAAATTTCTATAAATATCGGTAATATTATAAGTGAAGTAATTTTTAGTGACACGTTTTTCAATACATTGCAATTTTTTAAAGTGAAACAAATAAGGAGCGGTACTAAGTTCAGCAATTAATTTATTTTTGGATTCACCTGTATATTCAATTATCGGGACTCGCAGGTAGAAAGTTTTAATTTCCACTTTTCCCTCCACAGCTTCAGGAGAAGTATTATCTTTCTTGTAACGGAAGAGCACATTATCATCAGAATTTCTAATGAATGTGATTTCAAAACCTCCCTTGTAAATTGGAACTGTTGAATCACTGAAGAACCCAAGGCCTAAATCACCCAATTTACCACTTGCACTGAAATTTCCACCTCCTATAGCTTTCGTATTAAAACCTGAATTCATTACTTTACCATTATAGTTTGCTGGGCCTGGGAAAGAAGCTATACCCATCACTGTACTAGCAATACCTGGATGATCAATTTCATCAATAAGCGTATTGTGTTTTCTTATTTCAATTTTGGAAAAAAGATGTGCTACAAAATTGTTTATCATCATTACACTATCATTTGTTCCATATGCTTTTGTGGTATCTTTAGGAATGTATTTTCCAGAAATGTAATATTTAATATTGCTGCTAATAAACTCATAATTTAGAAGCAACTTGAAAACGGTTCTTTTGTTCTCAGAGTTAAATTCCAAATTAGTTTCAGGACTATAGTTTTGATACTCAATACTTGTGATTTCAGAATCGTATTTCGAGTAAATTGCTTTAATTTCATTCATACTTATTTATTATAGGAAAAAAAGTTTTTATAGAATCGAAATTCTATAAAAATATCGAGATAGTGGAATAATTAAAGGGAATCCCTATAAAAACTGACTTAAAATCTAATTAGTAAAGGTGGTGTCTACGAGACACTACCTTTAAAGTTAAAATCCAGTTCTGAAAACTTCCTCATGTTTCAAAAGTGATAGTTTGATAGGGTCCGCACTTTTAATTTCTTTCTTATTTTTATTATATTGATTTAGAATATTACTTTTCATATTTATATAATTTTTTATTTCTTGTTCAATATCATTGAACTCTTCATCAGATATTTTACCGTCTTTAATTGCTTTTATGAACTTTTCTTCAATCGAATTTAATTTAGCTTTTGCCAAAAGCGCAATTTCAGAGTGTTTAGTAATTTTTTTATTGAAAAATCCGCTTGAAGTCCTTAATATTACTGATAAGGTTGTCAAGCCTACAGAAATTGGAACACTGAATGGAATTATTATTGGTAATGTTATAGAAGCACCAGTCAGTCCGAGTTCTGAGAGGGCAAATAAAAATTCAGTACCGTAAAGAGTACTGGATAGTTTTCCATATTTTTTACTCAAACTATTTCTCATTTTCTCTTCATCTTCTAAAAATTTAAATTGATTGATGATTCGATTGATTCTATAATTGTTCTCTTTAAACTCGGGAAAAATTATTTTTGGATATAATCTAGGATGAGTTATTGGATTAAATTCTTCAGGGGCTGAAGGTGTTTCATTATTTGTGTACATCATTTTATTATAGGAAAAAAGTTTTTTTATATAATCGAAATTCTATAAAAATATCAAGACTATAAAATTTAATAAAAGAAATTAAGATTTTTCTTCAATGTTCTCACGCTATTTTCAAAATCGTGTCCTTCTGATAGCTTTTTCAAAATTAATAAACATAAATGTCCACAGATAGGAGGATCATATTGGTTTTGGATTTGTTCCTCATTATAAAATAAATTTTCTGAACCTAAATATTGAACAAGTTCTCTTGGTGGTGGTGCATTACCATACGAATCAAAATAATATTTTAAATTGTTATTTTTATAAAATGCAGTCCAGTGGCTTCCAGCCTCATCAGAATTTTCTAGATTTATAATTCCACATTCCGTGTGGTTCACTTTCTCTGGTAAATCATCCTTCATGAAAACTCCTTTGAAATTTTTAATTTTCATTTCTTTCGATAATCTTTCAATATCAAAATTGGTAAGAGGTTGGAAGCTATTTAGTTTTTTGATTTGGTAGGTTTCTTTTTAGGTTTCTTTTTAGGTTTTGAAATAGTTTTTTTCTTCTTCAATCCAGAACCGATACTTAAACTTTTTGCGTTTTGTGCTAATCTCTCCATTTCCAAGTTATGGCGTTTGATTTCTGCTTCTTCAGCAGATTTATGCTTAGAATCAATAACGCTAGAAGCTACTGCAGCTCCACCACCCAATAATGCCCCAAGAGCGCCAATTCCTGCAAAAAGTAAGGGTAAAAATCCCCCTGAATGATTTATTTGCAACTGATCATAATTCATTTCCAATTCCAACCCTTTTTTGTTTTTGATACATTTATCTATCTTTTTTTTCTGAGTTTCATTTAACAGGATTCTATGATTTCCTTTTCCACTAATATCTGCAAAAGTCAGTCGTACTTTTACTGGAACACGTTTTTTATAAGCAGATCTTATTTTTTTCATTTGTATTTCTGACAAATTTATTTGATGTGTAATCATTTTATTATAGGAAAAAAAGTTTTTTTATAGAATCGAAATTCTATAAAAACAATCATAATAACTAATTAGTATACGCCCATCCCAAAGACCCGTTTAATTTTCATACCACCTGTTACAGTAGCAGCAGCCAATTTTTCACCGATATTTGTTGAACTTTTCATAATTTTATAAGCTTCTGTTTCTAGTTGTTTATCAGCAAGATGCCTATCACTTGTTTTTTCATGATCCCTATAAAAAATGTCGTGTTGTTTACAAGCTTTATCAAGGCTATTTATACCTTCATCACCTCTATTTAATCTCTTATCCAATTTAGTAAATGGTCCACAATATTGATAACCACCTGGGAGATGCATTTCAGGTACGAAACCGTCTAGTTTGTTCAACAAAGTATTGAAAATACCAGAACCGTTTTTTATCATATTTTTGGGTAAATTATTAATAATTTTAATCAAGTATTCAGTTCCCTTGGGATTATCAATATCTTTCTCCAGTTGATCTTTAATGAAATTTATAATTCCCAATTTTTCATTGTGAAAATTATTATTTCCTGCCTGCTCTTGCGCATACAAATAGTATAGTCTTTGTTGAAGTTGATTCAAATTATCTATATATTTAAATTCTACAGGATTTTCAGTATATTTAATCAACCCAGTACCAATCTTTTTCTTTTTACTATACTCCCAGATTGGTTTTATGATTTCTTTCCATTTTTTACTAACACTTGATTTTGGTTGTTTAGATTCGGGATTATTATTTTGAAACATGCTATTTGTTTGAATGAGGATTTTTGCATAAGCATTAAAGTCTTCATTAGTGTATTCATCTTTGGATGGAATATCAGAAGCTATGGGTTTTGTTAAGAGCTTCCATAAGCCTTCAGTACCGGAATATTTCATTTTTTCTATTTCAATATCATTGCCATTTACCCGTATCTGTTTATTTCCAATAAATATATGATTTTTTAAAGGATATATTCCAAATTGCCTATCAGGATGAAGAATATATAATTCTGCAATTGACCCAATACCTAAAGGGCCTACAGAAGAGTTTGGTAATTTAACACTTTTTTGTAATATTAATCCCATTTCATCATCCCTATCTGCATTGTCACTTGAAAAGCTTTGATTTAATGTATCTTCAGTATCATTATCAATACCTTGAACCTCGCCATCAACATCTTGAAAAGAAACTTTTTTAGGTGAACTGATAGCCAAGGGGTTAAATGTTTTTATTGCAGGAATGAGTTCTAATTTTTTACCAAGATCTTCATCAGTTTGTTTCACTGCTTTTTCTACCTTATCTAATCGTGAAGTTATAGGTTCATAAGCCTTTTCTTTTGTCTCCTTATCAGATGCTTGGTTAATCCTTTCTTGTTTTGCTAATTTTTGTAAATATTTTCTAAGTTTAATCGATTTATCAGCTTCAGCTAGGCTCATGGGTTTACGGTTTGGTTTTGTGAAAAATATTTGTTCATCTTTTTCGGAAGGTTTATCAATCTTTTTGATTTCTCTAAGTTTGGCTTCTTTTTCCTTCATAATTTCAAGTTGCGCTTCTTTGTATTTCTGTCTAAGCGCTTGTTCTAAAGTAATTTTTGTCATGTTTTTATTATAGGAAAAAAGTTTTTTTAAAAATCGGTCAAACGTTAAAACGCTTAAACGCTTAAACGTTAAAACGCTCAAACGCTTAAACGCTTAAACGCTTAAACGCTTAAACGCTTAAACGCTCAAACGCTTAAACGCTTTAGGAACGCTATTTTTGCGTTTTTAAGCGTTTTCCAATGCGATTTTTGAAGCGTTTCCCAATGCGTTTTTATAGGGATTCTCTATAAAAACAAAACTTAAAATCTAAAATATTTCGCCAAATTTCTTTCGGTAACGTCCGTTACTGCGTTTCTTTGTTAGATCAATCGTTAGAAAACCAAAGCCCTCATCCCAACAAGAATAGCATAATTCTTTGAATCGTTCATAAGTGAAATCAGTTCCCACATATTCATCATAAATATCTCGCATGTATCTTGGTCCTTGTCTAAATACACATAAAAAATTAATATTGTTTCTAATGAGTTGTTTATCAACTTTTGACCATGATTGTGTCAAGTAAACGCACGAAATTTTCTTATGACGTCCTCTCACAAAATAATCTTTGATTTCTCTCTGATGTTGAATGTTTACACAATCATCAAAAATAATAAGACTTTTTTCTTCACATGCGTCCAGGGTTATAAGTTCGTCACAATTACTGAAAAACTGCGCTATTTCCACACCATCTTTTGCAGAAATTTTTTCATATTCGCTTCTCAAAATCTCATATGCATTCTGATCCAGAGATTTTGAAAAAATATATAGATGATTAAAGGGGATTCCCCATGGCTTTGTGATGAGATTATAGAGAAGTGTTGTTTTCCCACAACCAGAAGTTCCTACTATTAATGATCTTAAAGGTAATGGTAAAATTCCTTTTCTAGCCTCTTTTTTATCATGCGAAATTGGATCAATCTTGTATTTGTATTTACTCATATTTATTATACGAAAAAAATTTTTTTCCTATAATAAAAGCATGACTCTAATAAAGATTTCTGATAAACACCAAGATCTAAAAATAACTTTTGATCCACAAATTGTTCTAAATCCCAATAAAAATTATAAACTCGGAATAGTAAAGTTATTATTTACTTCACCTTCTCTTTCATTTCAAGTAAAAAATGTATTGATATCATTAAAAATGTTTATTATAGATGGATGGTATCATACCGAGCATGTGTTAGATGGCACATTTACTGTTGAGACGTTTAAAAGAGAATTATATTTAAAAATAAAAAATTATATAACTGAACTCATGAAGAAATTGTAGGAGAATAAAACACTTTATAAATCACAAATTGACACATTAAAAAAAAAAAAACCTGAAAGTTTGGTTTTTAAAGTAGACTACGGTCCAAATTGTAATAGATTTTATCTTAAATCTCCTGTTGTTCTCGGGTTTATAAGGTATGGAAATTTCTGCGAACTGTTCGATTTTAAACAGTGTAAAACACCTGGGGATTATTTTGATGCTAATAAGGAATATTATTCAGAAGACAATCCAAAATTAATCAAACCTATTTCATTAATTGAATGGCATTGCAATATTACCGATTATAGCTTCGCTAATCATGATGAACATTCACATCTCCATAGTGAACATGAATTACTCCATGTATCTTTGATAGAGAAAACGATTCTCCCAAATACTACTTATATGGAAACGAATAAGAAAATTCTCTACAGTTCTCTACGAAAAGGAATTAGAGAAATTAAAGAAATTAAACTATCATGTAGAAATGAAAATGGAGATGAGCTGCAATTTGAAAATGTTACAGTTTATTTGCATTTGATTGAAGAGTGAGTGAGGAGTTTCTTTTTTATGAGAAATATCTCATAAAAAACCTTTTTTCCTATAATAAAATGGATAATGATTTAACTGATCCTATTTACTGTCACAAGTGTAAGAAAAAAACGAAAAATATAAACGTGAAAATTGTACAAACTGTGAACGGAAGGTGGAGAATTTCAGCTAAATGTGTTAAATGCAGAACTCATAAGAGCAAATTCATTCAAGATCCTAACGGAGAAAAAGCACCAATTCGTGCCATTTTTGATTGGGCTATAGAAGGCAAGGTACCGGACACATTAAAAAAACCTGTTTTCCTATAATAAAAATGGATAATGATTTAACTGATCCTATTTACTGTCACAAGTGTAAGAAGAGAACCAATAATATTGATGCAGAAAAAATACAAACGGTAAACGGGAGATGGAGAGTGGCTGCAAAATGTACAAAATGTGAAACTAATAAGAGTAAGTTTATCACTTCCCCCGAGAGAGAAAATTCTGAAGAACCAACTGTAGTAGAAGATCTGAATGTTGATGAAAAATTATCTCTCGCTAAAGAATTACATAAGTCAATAAGAAATAAATTTCAAAAAAGGACAATATTAACTAAAGGTATTGATGATTTGTGGGCTGCTGATTTGATAATCATGAAAAATTATGAAAAAGAGAATGATGGATATGGTTATATGCTTAATGTTATCGATACATTTTCAAAATTTGCATGGGTCTTACCCTTGAAGAAAAAGGATGGAAAAAGCGTAACAAAAGCTTTTGAGAAAATCATAGAAAAGGCCAAATCACAAAATCATAAAGCTCCTAATTTACTGCACACTGACAAAGGTTTAGAGTTTGAAAATAAAATGTTTAAAGAATTTCTGAAAAGTCACCAAATAAAAATGTATCATACACAGAATGAAGAAAAATCGGCAATCATAGAAAGATTTAATAGAACTTTAAACGAAAAAATGAAAATCCATTTTGAAGTACGAAATAATAAGAAATGGATCGATATTCTAGAGGATTTGATTCATGAATACAATTTTAAAGATTTCCATAGATCGATTGGTATGATACCTGTACAAGTTAATAAAAATAACGAAGATGAAGTGTTAGTTAGATTGTTTAGGAACCAAAAAGCCTCACAAAAAGTAAAGTTTTCTCTTGGAGATCGAGTTCGAATAACAAGATTTAAGAAAACATTTGGGAATAAATATGATGCTAAATGGACTAGAGAAATTTTTGTGGTTTCTGGAATTCTACCAACAAATCCAATTACTTACAAAATAAAAGATTTAAACGACGAAGAGATTGAAGGATCTTTCTATGCTCAAGAACTACAAAAAACAGAATTCTAGAAAAAACTTATTGGTTCAGGCTCGAAAGAACCAAACAATTGTTAACCGAGATCAAAATTTGCGGCTCACATGTGAGCCATAAAATTTCGTATGAAATGAAAAAGCCGCGGCTCACATGTGAGCGTCGGCTTTTTTAGTCAATTGACTTGTATTCGACTTTAACGTTAAAGAGGGTGGGTCCAAATCGGACCCCCCCACTTTAAGAGTTTTAAAAATATTCTTTAAATATTCTCGACTTGTATTCGACTTTAACGTTAAAGAGGGTGACCAAATTGGTCACCCACTTTAAGAGTTTTCAAAACTCTTCTTTAAATGTTCTCGACTTGTATTCGACTTTACATAGGACCCCCCGTCGAATCGACGGGTCCTACTTATTTACTGTTAAAAATCAAATTGACTTGTATTTGCCTTAATAGGAGACCCGGTGAATCACCGGGTCTCCTATTTAAAGATGGAAGGCTAGTTAAAAGAATATATTCTATAATAAATAAATAGAAATGAATAGGGAGCAGCTATTGAAAAAAATTAATTTTGAAAACAACACAAACAAACTTTCCGAACTAGAAATCGGAAAACCTTACAAAATTATAAACTTTGAATTTGTGTCAACGAAATACTCGTGGGAGGCTGTTATAGCCAATCTAGGAGAATTTAGAGTGTTCATACCAGAAAGATGTATTCAAAAATTTGATAAAAATGAACTCCAAGCTCTAGTTGAGTACGGTGTTTGCTTAGTGTACCATGGAATCACCAAATCAATAAATGGGAGAGACATGTATAACATCAAGTTTGTTTAAAACCCAATCTATTAAAGGTGGGGGCGAATCGCCCTCACCTTTAAATATTAATAAAAACGTTTTAATGGAAATTTTCCATTAAAACAACAATATTATACTAAGATTTTTTCAGAATTCAATTTCCCTCTGCATGTTTTTAAAACAGTTTCATAATCTTTTCCGTTTGAAAGTTCTTTTAACACTATCAAAGACAGATGTCCACAAATTGGAGGATCATTATACTTTTGAATTTGTTCGGAATTGTAAAAATATGTTTATTTTCCAAGTATTTTACCAACTCTTTAGGAGGTGGTGTGTTTTAAAAGAAACTCCTCATCTAATAAAACTCATACAATATATAGTATCCATACAAGAAAAAGCGGGTGGATAATATAAAAATTGAGGGATTAGTTAAAAGAATCTCTTTTCTAATAAAAATGAACGATACGAAAAAAAATGAAGGGTTAGTTAAAAGAACCCCTACTATAATAAAAATGCAAGATACTATTAAAAAACGATATGCAGATAAAATCTGTGAAAAATGTGATCGAAAAATCACATATAAAAACTGGGCTCGTCATTTAAAAGCACCATTCCATCTAAAAAATGACCCTAACCAAACTCTTAAACCTCAACAAAGAGCCGTTGAGAAAGGATTCAGAGTTAAAGATTTGAGAAATGAAGCTAAAGATTACAATTTAAAAGGTGGTTATAAAATGAAGAAAAATAATCTTATTACAGCTTTAAATGATATTAAAAATGTATACTTTAAGAAAAGTGATCTAGAAAAGCTAACTGTTAAAAAACTACGCGAAATAGCTAAAGAAAAACATATTAAAATTAAAAAACCGAATAAAAAAATCAATATCATCGAACATCTAATGCAGCCACAAGGGCATGCATTTAAAGTAAAAACAGGAAAAATGTTCAATTTCGACGATGACTTGGTTAATGAAAACAAAGAAAAACGAAAATCTCCTTTTACTATTATAGAAACTAAATCTCGATACATTAAAAAATTTAAAACTACAGAAATCGATTATTGTATAAAATTATCTAATATCATACAAGTCGAAAAAGCTGTATTTGCTATGTTAAATTTGGCTAAAGAAAAATCTAATTTCCAAACCGGGGATAAAATTATGATCGTTGCCCAAAACCCTCATTTTCACCATGATATATCGAAAGATTTAAGTAGTAAATCAAACGTTTTATCTCGTATACAAGCTAAAGAATTTATCCAACACGTAAGCAACATTATTAGCTCCAACGAAAACGTTGAAATTACCAATACTACGTTTCACATTAAAATCATTAATTTACCGAGAGGAGCAAAAGGTGTCAAAATATTAAATTTGGCTGAGAGTAAACACACAAAACAATGTATCACTAAAATTAAAAATGTCGATAACTTATGCTGTCCAAGAGCCATAATTACCGCGTTAACTTATCATACTAATAAAATCATGGGTAGACAGTTTACTGGAAACGAACTAGTTTATATTCGGAAGGGAAGGGCACTCCAAACGACACTTGCAAAAAAGCTGTGTGAAAAAATAGGTTCATACACCGAGGAAGGTTTCACATTGCAAGATATCAAAGTTGTTGAAGAATTATTAGACATTCAAGTTAAAGTTATCTGCGCCGAAAATTTCAATACCGTTATTTACGAAGGAGAAAAGAAAGATACTATAATTTATCTTTATAAAGATGGGAATCATTTTGATGTTATTAATAGTGTAGCAGCCTTTTACGCCTCCGCATATTACTGTAAAAATTGTGATACTCCCTATAATAATAAAGAGAAACACGAATGTAAAAGGACTAGAAATAAAAATGTCTGTCCTCTCTGTAAACAAATACAACACGATGAAAAAGATAAAAATAAAATATTCTGTAACGATTGTAACCGTTATTGTTATAATGATAATTGCTTTAAAAATCATAAAGAAGTTTGTAAAATAATCTATAAATGTTTAAACTGCGGGAAAATTTGTAAAAGAACCGACGAACATAGATGTGGTTCTGGAAAATGTCGAAACTGCCGAGAAATATTCGACGATATAGGTGGTCATGAATGTTTTATGTTAGCAAGACGATCAAACGGTGGGTATTGTACAGAACCTTGTACTTGTAATAATCGTTCTGATATCACAGCAGAAAAATGTACTTACACCGAAAAATACATAACATTTGATTACGAAGCAATGCAGGAAACAGGAACCCATGAAGCAAATCTTGTTATAGCTCACTACCACGATGGTACTAAATTCGTATTCAAAACTAATGAGGAATTTTGCGAGTGGTTGATTTCAAGTAAACACAAAGGGTACACTGCCATAGCACATTATGCAAAAGGATATGATTCTCAATTCATTCTGAAATACTGCGTCGAAAATACTCTGAAACCTTACACTATTTATAATGGAACTAAAATAATGTTATTAGAAATTAAAGGAATAATAAGAATAATCGATAGTTCTAACTTCGTTGCATCTCCGTTATCTGCTTTTCCAAAAACGTTCGGATTAACAGAACTAAAAAAAGGATATTTCACCCATTATTTCAATACTCGAGATAATCAAAATTACGTTGGGCCAATTCCTGATACTAAATTTTATGGGACTGATTCAATGAAACCCGAAGTAAGAAAAGCATTTTTGAAATGGCACGCTGAAAAAGTAAAGGAAAATTATATATTCGACTTTCAGAAAGAAATATTAGAATATTGTGAATCAGATGTCGATATTTTGCGAAGGGGCTGTATTGAATTTAGGAAGCAATTTTTAGACATAGCTAATATCGATCCTTTCCAATATTTAACTATAGCGAGTGTTTGCATGGCCATTTTTCGGTCAATGCATCTCAAAGAAAATACTATCGCTGTGAATAAAGAAATTAGAAAAGAAACATTTAGTAAAGGTTCAATATCTTGGCTTAGTACTTTTAAAAATGTACAACATGCTTTAAACGGAGGAGAAGTTACAATTTGTGGAGCAAAGGTTGATGGTTACGATAAAATAACAAATACCGTGTACCAGTATCATGGTTGTTTTTGGCATGGATGTCAAAAATGTTTCCACGAAGATACTATTAATAATGTAAACAACGAAACTATGGGCGATTTGTTAGAAAAAACTAATCAAAGGAGTAATCAAATAAAAAATGCCGGTTTTAAATTGATAGAAATGTGGGAATGTATTTGGTTAAAATCGAAAGCTTATAAATCAGCATTAAATAAAAATATAAGCGTTATTGAACCATTAAATCCTAGAGACGCATTTTTTGGTGGCAGAACCAATGCTAGTAAACTGAAAGTCGTAAATAAAAAATTAAGATATATCGATGTTTGTAGTTTGTATCCAACAGTTCAATATTTCGATTATTATCCCTTAGGTCATCCAACAAAAATTTATAAACCTGAGAAATATGATGAAAATTGGTACGGTTTAATCAAATGTAAGATATTACCTCCTAAAAAATTATATCACCCAGTTCTACCGATCAAAAGAGATAAACTTCTATTTATTTTATGCGAAAAATGTTTTGAAGATAAATGTAATACTTGTTCACACAATGAAAATGAAAGAGCTCTGGTTGGTACTTGGACTACAGATGAAGTAAATAAAGCTATTGAAAAAGGTTATAAGATTCAAGAAATTTACGAAGTATGGCATTTCAAAGAAAAAAGTAATGAATTGTTCAAAGAATATGTAAAAACATTTATGAAAATAAAACTAGAGACTAGCCCGTGGGAAAGCGACTTTGAAACTATTGAAGAATATATAAAAAGCGTTAAAGGAAGTCTCGATATAGATTTAGAAAAAGAAAGTATTAAACCAAATCCTGGACGAAGAGCAGTAGCAAAGATTTGTTTGAATTCTTTGTGGGGAAAGTTTGGGCAAAGATTGAACATGTCACAATCTGAATATGTTGTTGATATAACAAGATGGTACGATATACTTTTAGATGACAGACTAGAAATTGGTTCATGCCAATTTCTGAATGACAATATCGTGCAAATATCTTATAAATTTTTGAATCAATACATCGAAGATAGTTTTTCAACTAACGTTTTTGTAGCTGCATTTACGACATCCAATGCAAGATTGAGACTATATGATATGCTTGATAAATTGGGAGATAATGTCGCGTATTATGATACTGATAGTATTGTTTACATTGATGATGGAAAAACTCTTGTAAAAACAGGTTGTATGTTGGGTGAGTGGACTGATGAATTGGGAAAAAATAATCACATCGTAGAATGGATTAGTACTGGTCCAAAGAGTTACGCTTATATAACCAATCAAGGAAAAGAAACTATGAAAGTTAAAGGATTTACTTTGAATTATCAAAACGGTAAATCATTAAATAGAGAAACTATGAATAAAGTTTTAACGAAAGAAATAAACAACGTTAAGCTTAAATATAACATGATTACGCGAAATGTAAAAGAAACAAAGAAAGAAGCAGAAACATTAGTAAACAAAGAAGTGGAAAAAGAGTTTAAATTTCTGTATGATAAACGAAATATAATTAAAAACAAAGAAACCGATATTATTGATACTTTACCTTGGGGATATTAAACGTAAACATTTAAGAAACTCTTTATATAAAAATCAGTAGTAAGTGGGTACGTTGAGGACATTAACAGGGATTCAAGTCGTTAAATGAAAAAGTCACTGGTTCTGATGTTTTTGTGGCAACTTTTAAAATTGAAACGATGAGTTAAAGGAATGGGGTTTTATAATAAAAGATGGCCGATAAATTTTTGGAAAGAATCAATGGTAGGAACGAATTTAGTACGTTTAATGATTTAAAACGTAACAAACCTTATGTGATCCTTAAAGCGGAAAAGGTGAAAGCTAAATTTGGCGAAACTATAGCGGTAGACTTGGAGGGTGGCTTTACCAACATATTGCTACCAATTCATTTTTTAAAAAATAGATTTAACCAAGAGGGGGATTTAGAAACACTCGTGAAAGACAAATATAAATTGATCTATAAAGGTAAAGTGACACTTAAAAATGGTAATAAAATGCATTGTATAGAGTTTACAGAATGAGCTATAATTAATATATACAATTTTTAGTGATACATGTCATTAAAAATTAAAACCTACTGTAATTTTTTAGAGTTTCACTAAAGTTTCTAATAGGAAAAATATTCTTTTAACTTACCCCCCCAAATGAAAAAGTCACTGGTTCTGATGTTTTGTGTTGAAAAATACGTTCTGATGTTTTGTGTTGAAAAATTTTATCAGGGGTCTAACAGAAAAGCATTTTCAACAGGATTTAACACAAAATCAGTTTTAACAGGGTTTATCACAAAATCAGTTTTAACAGAGATTGAAGTCAGAATCATTTTTAACAGAGATTGAAGTCGAAAGTAAAAACATCAGAGCTTCAAGTGAAAGTGTCCTCAACGTACCCACTTACTACTTATATATATATAATTATCGTCTCTGTTAGTTGCAACCCTCCATTACTCAAGGTATCCCACTGGTCTTAGTTTAAAGGTGATTATAGATAAGTAAGCCAAAATAAACCACTGTGAAAATCATGTGCAGTACTTCATAAAGTGTGGCATTAGAAACTAAAATTTAGGAGTCTTTGGGAATGACCATGTAAAGACCCGTTCTTATCAATTTCGTGGGCTCAGTGGCTAATGCAATTTTATTAAATTTATGAAAGGGAAATCGCATCTCTTTAGAACACTGTGACGATGGTGATTAAATATGGCGATCTCTATGATTTTTGAGTATACATAAAATGTACAGAGATGCCCAGACCAACAGATGAAATCTGTATTCATTAGTTGTGCACTATCACAGCTCCAAAATAAGTAACAAATTTTCAGCTCCCTTTGGCTGATGAGCTTAGGAAAAATTTAATTCAAGTTAGGCCTATAATGTCGAAGTCCTAAATAAAGTATATCCAGGATTCCTGAGTAACAATGATAAGGAGCTGACTGAGTTTTACAAAATTTGTTTTACTATATTCAAGTGATAACGTAAAATCTTCCGATATGTTGTGAAGGGGCATGCAGCCAACTGGTGTGGACTTACACTCCGCTGGAACATCGTCATTGAGTTCAAAATGACCAGATTCTCATAGCTGTGTCACAAAGTTTTCATTTCAGCTAATCACAAGTTCATCTTTGAAACGTAATCTTCTCGAGGGGTTATCTTCGAAGTAACATTTCCCGTATGAGTCAATCATTCTTACATTTTAAACAAGGTCTACGAAGAAGTAATAGACACCAACTTGATTACAATAATTTTTTCCCCGGTTCCGTTACCTACCTACTTTTCTTATACAACTTTTTTTTGCCTCATACGACGTCTCAAAGATATGAATGTAGTTTTTGGGCGTTTTCATAGCTAAGAATATTTGGAGAAAAAAACTCATCATTTAACGTGGTCATACGCTTAACTTGTATCAGGTCTATAAGTGAAAAAAGTAATCAAATGGGGTGTTGTAATTTGGATTTGAGGTTGCGAGTAGGAACTTTGCTTTATTAACTAATTAAAACTATACATGAAAAGATTGGTTGTGGATGGATGATGAGGAGAGATTCATCCCGGTGTGCTGAGTCTTGTGATGTCAAAGAGGATTGGTTTCGGTACAGGAAGATCTATGGAGCAATTTAGCATCTCATCCCAATACGCAGAGTCCCCTTAGATGAAGGTAAAGAGGAAATAGTTCTCTGGAGGCGCAAGGACACTTGGGAACTAGGAGTTCGACTTGGAATACACAAGATCTCGTCGGTCGAAGGAAGGAAGGAAGGTATGGTTGGGTTGATAGATTCAGAGTCCGGAATTTCCTGAGATGGAATAGTAGCCAGAGTAGCTAGAAATGGATATAAATACGCTAGGCCCCCTAAAAGGGTAGAGGGGTCAACAGAGTGGCGGGAATCCCGTGATCACCTCATGCAACCGCAACGAAATGTGAGCTGTTCCGGCTAGCCGGCTAGCTATTTTATGTAGCAATCTAAAATAATAATATATGTACAACTTACATGCTATGTCGGATAATGACATGGGATCGTACTTCCAATTAGTTGCATGGTTTCTACTGGAACGATTTACCACTGCAGTCATAGCTGCTAGTTAGTACTTTTTCCTGTATGTACCAAAAGCTAGGAGAATAGCTACACGAGAATAGTTACACTGTTATCACATGAGACGTAGAAATGATTCCTGAACTATATGCATCCATCCCAGAGACTCCTATTTTATACTTCATCATACCTTCAGAAGATGCTTATCATAAAAAGGTATCTGATATCACATTAAGGTGATATCAAAATAGAACTGATTATACTGTATGATGGAATAATTCAGAACATTATTCAATTTAACAGACGTAAATGAAGTTGCTGCGCTAGTAAAAACTGGCATGTGTGAGTGCATCAAGTCTATCTCAGATCAGGAAATCGTTATTTTCCACGCCAAATGAAACTTGACTCCTTGGTCAATGGAATCCTTTGTGAAAAATATAATGATAATAAAATAAAATAACAGATAAATAAAGAATCCTTCGACTCAGACCTTCATAAACGGATAAAACCTTTTCATAGTTCAATCAATTGTTTGTAACCCATAGCCAAAGATGAGTATTATAGTAAAAAGTTTAGGATTGTCCCCAACCCATAAAAAAAAAAAAAAAAAAATTATAATAATAATTTGAATTTAGACCTATCTCATTGACTGAGCTCGAAAAAATAACCTCTGGTATGAATGGTGGCTCTGCACCTGGTATTGATTACGTTTCTGTAAGAGTAGTTAAACAACATCTCCAAGCGTTGAAAAATGTGCTGGTGCATATAATTAACCTTAATTTAAATAATGGAGTCTCACCAGGGCTACTAAAAATTGCCCAAGTAATACCACTATTCAAAGGTGGTAATCCATCAGATCTCAACGATTACCGTCCTGTCTTCCTTTTAAGCACACTATCCAAGTTTATTGAGCGATGGATTAACCAGCTTCTTTACGCCCACCGTGATTAACAAAACCTTTTATGTAATATACAGTTTGGTTATTGAATGGGTATATGAGTAGAAGAGGCACTGTTCAGCTAACCAGAGACATTAGTTCGGTATTATATCGCGGGAAAAAAAGGAGTACTGCTGACCTTGGACATGGCCATGGCCAAGAACTTCGGCTCAATCGACATAAATCTACTAGTACAATTGCTGTCAACAAATGGTTTCATTGGGCTGGAGCTGGAATGGGTTGTTAGCTACTTCAATGAACGGAATCAAATAGTCACAATAGAAGGTGTTAACGATACTGAACAATCCATAACATACGGTGTATTTCAAGGTGGATTTATATTAATGAACATGGAAACTTAAATCTTCAAGGTAGGTACTTCATACCTGTTTATTGATGACATGGCCATCTTTTCAGAGGGTGATACGTGGAAGGTAGAATTTGAAATTACCAATAATGATATGTCAATCCATTAAATGGCAATTCATTAATAGCTATTCATTAAGTTTGAAAGTAAACAAAAAAAAACCTAAAAAATCACTCAATGCCACAATTACTCCATAGTCAATGCCATAATTGACTCTGCTACCAAATAAGCTTCCAATAATTGTACTTGTCCGCCAAAAGAAAGGACCCGATCCTCGAAGTGAATTACAATCGACGAGGACTTAAAATGGGACTGTCACGTGTCTTCCTTGACAGAAAAACTTGAAAAATATACTCATGTTTTACAAGCTTCGAGGATGCCTTTATAAAGATAGATTAATTATGGTCTATAACGCGTTGGTCCAGAGCATTATTGGTTTTAGAATTAATGTATGTAGAGGAGCTGTCTCGTCAGTGCAGAACCCATTAAATATTATACATAAATCTATTCTAACAATCATTTAGAAAGAACCTCGTTGATTTCCCACTGTGGATCTCTATGACTATGCAAGAGTTGTCCGTTCATCAGTTGTATATTAAAGTATCCCATTCCTTTTTTCATGAATATCCGGAATTGTTCAACATCCATATCGAAAAAATTGCATGTGGAATACACCCAGGCACATATTTTATAGCATGCTGTATCGTTTAGGGCCTGAGGAGATGAGGTCACCATAAAATATTACTCGTTCCAATCACATGAAAATTATATTTGCATGGAAAATTTTCCTCGAAGTAGAGAATAGTCATAATTATTATCATACCCAGCGTTTACTAACAATTGTTCTTGTGAGAATCAATAATTCACCAAGTTTGTAAATTTGTATCTTATTGATTGTCTCTGAATACAATTAACCTAGCGAAATATGTTGAAGTATGATATATTTCGTTTATTGACAGATTGTTCATTTCTTTTGTTCAGTGTTGAGGGAGAACTTCCCTTTTGTTTATAACCACTCTCTACATCAATATTTACTGTTAACGACTCCCCCAACCGCTCAGAGCTTGCTCTTTGGTTGTGAGGTATATATCACTTTTATTATGTATTTACTTATCTTGTTCTCATTACGGAATACATTTTTCATTCATTCATTCATCAAAGAACTGACATAGCTAGTTTATATTGTAGAAAAAAGTAAAAAACAAAAAAAAAATTGAAAATTATTACACAAGGGTTTAATTATTCCTGTATTGGATAGCCCTTCTAGGCAGATCACTGATAAATAACTATTAATCCCGTTTTTAGTCAATTCATGATCGAAACTCGGGGTTGAATTGAAACTATGTTTTTTTCTTTCTTTTCTTTCCATCATTTCTTCCATTTCTTTCCACACTTTCTATTAGAATTATTGTTGCATTGGAGTAGGTTAATTAGATAATAAATCAGCTGATCAGACCGCTCCCATAACTTGTAAATGTATTCTACGTGTTCGAAAAGTACTTCATTTCAAATTTAATCACCCTATGTGGGGAATTGAATAAGTATAACAGCATAAGCGAAGACATCTTTCTAAAAGATTCGAATGAAATAAATAGAGCGCCTACTCATAACTAGTTCTTCTTTATTTAACAAGAGCTGAACTGCCAACTGAAGATTGATTTTTTTAATAACCTATGCTTAACAATAAGTTATAAGTAATAAAGTTATTCCTATTAAACTCAATTTTGTGAAGTGAGAATTCAATTGGAATTATGCCAGCTGATACAACCGTTGTGGTTTTCAATGCGATTTTTACAATTTTTTAACAGTTGCGATTCTCTTTCATGTTGATGTATTTTTTTCTTGTTATTGTTTCATCCTTTAAAGAGAGCAAACAGATAAATATACCCATACCAGAGTGGTTTCATTTGATTCTTCAGGAGGATGTCTATAAATAAAACCTTAAACAACATTACTGTTACCGTGATTGTTTTAGAGATATCGGCTTTTTAATATTACAACCTTTTGTTTCCATCCTTTAGGGTTGATAGAACGTGATGTCAATGTTACTGGCACATCTCGGGCCGAAGAATAATTTCGGAGCTCAATTCCATGAAGTTTGGTTCAGTAGCTTCAGAGAAAAGCTTTGGACAGCAAACGGCGGACGGACGGATTATTTTATTCTTTCGATTTTTGGATCCTACGCATTTCGAAACGTCAACCAACAAATTTTGAGGGGGGGGTTACAAAAAATATTTTCTTGTTCGATTACTAAGGATTACCTATTGAAAATAATAAACCAAAAAGGGGTGAGAGATTTGAAAAGATGTGAATATTCTCATAATTGAATTCTTCGACTTTTAACAGAACTGCTACTAAGTTACTACCATTAATTATTTTTTTTAGTGAGTTTGACTATGAACTTATTGATATTTGATATGTTTGATCTGTATGTTCTTTGTATATATTTGTATAATGACTAGGATGCGATTTGAAACCATCCTCAGAATGAATAAACTCAATCAAGAGATTAGGGCGGAAAGCCCCTCTCTGCTACATAAGCTTAATAAAGCTAAAAGGGATGTGTGGATGTTGCTTCCCTCCGACACCGTTGAATCCATTGAATCGTGCAGTGACAGGAGATGACAAGCTCTGACAAGATCATCAATGGAAGAGCCTGAGCCATTATATCAACACAATTTATACAGAATAGAGTATTAAAAAAAATACAAAAATCATTATTGTGCTTCCTTACTTCATTTTTCGATGGTTAAATAAGTATTTGTTTCCTAAACTTTCTAATATACAATAAAACTGCGTAAAATTGGGAGAGGAGGTGGAAATTCATGTCTGGATGGAGTTTATTTAAGTGATCAATGATACAGAGGGGTGACAATAATAATGAAGCACGTATCTTAAGCATCACTCTCATATCTATTTCTAGGTTTTATTGGGTAGTCAAGTAATCCACGAAAAATATCAAAAAAGAATGGCCTGTGATATATGTAATCCGTTGTTAGAATCATTAAACAAATAAAATTATTTACTGTTCTACATTAAAGGCGGATACTCTCCGATAATGGATTGTATCAGTCCTGGAAAGGTGGTACCAACTTGCCAACAATGTTTCGTTCTTGATGCTTTACGCTTCTTTGTATGGGGTGGTATCTGTTAGGATTGATTATCCATTTTAACAAAACCAATTGAGCTCCCCAGCCCCATCATATCTTAATTCACTTCATCAGACATTACACATACAAGGATAACCGACATACTATGCGAGACACAACCCAATTCCCAGGATTAAAGAACCAGTCAACCGCCAACGGACCAGAGTTGAACGCGGCCAGAATCTTTCAGCGAATCTTCGCAGAAAATTAAGATACTGCAACGGCTCCAAAAATTTTAAAATAAAAATTTTCGAAAACGTTCTCCATTGAAATCCGTTGCGAGACATTCTGAGACAAATCCGAGAGTTTAACGCTTTTTCATATATATATATATATATATATATATATATATATATATATATAATATATATATATATAAATTTAAGTACATTTTTCAACATAAATGTCTGCATGAATTTGCTAATTTTCTAGTTCATTGTTGAAAAATTTAAGTTTAACGATTCTTAGCCGACTTCCTCATTTTTAGTGCTTTTTTAGTATACCTGCTTTTTGAATTTTGACCAATTTAATTTGCTCAAAAAATGCTGAACAATCTCAATCCTAGAGAGAGTTATCGTCTGGAAGGGCACGAGATTGTTCAGCATTTTTTGAGCAAATTAAATTGGTCAAAATTCAAAAAGCAGGTATACTAAAAAAGCACTAAAAATGAGAAAGTCGGCTAAAAATCGTTAAATTTAAATTTTTCAACAATGAACTAGAAAATTAGCAAATCCATGCAGACATTTATGTTGAAAAATGTACTTAAATTTCAATAATATTTGCTGAAAATGGACAAAAACTGCAAGAGTGGAAAAAATCCAAAATCTATCTTGAGTTGCAGAATAGGTATTATTTAGAACGAGTTTTTCACCATAAAACCGATTGTGAACAATTTCTTTTTACTCAAAGTCCTGAATTTTCAAAATAATTTATCAAAATAATATAGTATGGTAAGTTACGAAAAATCGCTTATACGATCATGCTGCATGACTGGAACTTTTTTGAAGTCTCCCTGATTTCATTTAAACTAGTCTTCAGTGGTCAAGATTATAGCTCAAAATAATTGTTTAAATTTCGTATGAAAATCATAATTGCTAGAGCGATTATTTTCATTTTTATTTTAGTTGAGTATTCACAGATCACGGTCCTGCAAATTTCCTTATTTAAAACTGTAAATATATTTTGAATATATATAATATAAAGGGTGTAGCGTTCATTACGTCCAAATAAATAACGCTGGTGGTTAATTCGCGTATGCTATCATGGTCTTTCTCATACGTGTGTAAGTGTTGACTAACATTCTTCCAGTTCAGCGCGAATCGCCAAAAGATAATCATGCGACTTGTCGATCCACCGCGAAACTGTATTATGAACGGTGTCTTCACGTGTTTGTTTTCTCATTTAAAATATTCAATTCAGGAATCACAGTATGTTCTTTAAATTTCCATTTTTATGTTTATAAAGCAAGTAGGTACTACATTGGCGATTGACTACAGTAGTGAAGTGTTTTGCATACTTTTTTGTTTCATTTATTTCGTTGTGAGCATATTGTGAGATATTTTGGATCCCAAAACATCATTTTGAGTGTAATTTTGGGTCTTATTCACTATAAAAATATGATAAATTAGACGTTCACAACAGATAATGCAAAAAAAAACGAAGTAATCATCAGAGATTAACTATTATGACACTTGGCGTCATTCAGAATGTGCGCATGGATCGAAAAAGTTATTTATCAACCATTATTTTTATGTAAAACTATATACCATCCTGAGAATTTTGACACCAACCACGCTCTTCTACAATAAGTAGGTAGTTCTTTTTTTTAATTTTTCAAGATAATTACTACGCCAGAGCACCCATCTTGCGCTTTACTGTGACCTTTGAATTGTTTGAAACATTGGGAAGCCATGGAAACGGAGCTTTTCTTAGTAAGTTAGAATAAATATTCTCTGGAATTAAAAATGATATTAAAAAAAACATGTGCGCATCAACATATCTACACCCCCACTTTCCAAATGTTTGGTTAACTAAACTGTAGTTAAAGTCTGTGCTCATCTCGTTTCATATCCTACCGATCATCTCGTTACCTATACCTATCATGTCATCCATAAGAATTGGAAGTATTGAGTTGGTTGAAGTGGTCGGACAAAGTATTGGAAACGTGAAGTATTGGTCAGTTATTATTATTATTATTAGTAAAACATTATCGAGATGTGACTTTCCTGAATCATTCGACTCATCACTCGCGTAACGAATAAATAGGAATGTCATGCGGTAATAAAATTTAAAATGCGCAAAGGAATGTCAAATCTGGCCATTGACAATACAACTCATAACATGTGGTTTAACAAGAGGAAGCCCACCACACTAGTTCGAACACTTCTATATTCAATTCAGAAACTACAGTATATTGATTAAATTTCCATTTTTATGTTTTATTTATGTAGGTACTTACTGAATTGGAGAGGAACTACAGTAGTGCAGTATTTTTGCATATTTTTTGTATTTAATTTAATTCATTGTGAGCATACAGTAAGATATTTTGGATCCCAAAATTATTTGGAGTGTAATTTCAATTTTCATTCACGATAGAATGTGACGAATTAGACTATCACAACAGAACGTGCAAAAAAAAAAAAAAAAAAAAAAAAAAAAAAAAATATATATATATATATATATATATATATATATAAGAAGAAATCATCAAAGATTTACTTATACGATACTTGGCGCCACTTGGTCGAATCTGAAAGTGGTTGCAATAGATTCTACGTAAAATAATATTTGAAAAAACCTTGCTTTACCTAAAAACCTTGCACACAGAATAAATAATTATGACCCCTTTTTTGCTAACTGGAACCTCTGTGCGGCGGACAGGCTGATGTTGGCTTTTTGAGTTCTTTTAGCGGAAGGGGAGAGGTAAATTTTCTATAAAAGTTCATTACTGAAAATAATAATACTAAAAATCTTTATATTTCTCCGAAACCCAGTACAATATGACAAGGGAGATGGAACTCTAATTTTTTCAAATTAAAAATTTTGGGATGATGATTATGAAATATGCTTCACAAAGTATAATAACAAATAACTAAGAAAATAGAGCTTATAAATAAATGTAAACTTGAAAGAATCGTTGTAATGGACGAGAAACGAATAAGGGAAAATATAAAGAAGGTGGAACAACTGTGCTTTGAATAGAATGAAAGGAAATAAGAATCCTTCTATAGATAGCTGGCCATGAAGAAGCGATATTTTTCGATGTGAAGGAAGTCATTGATGGGAAAGGACGAAATAAAATATAAGAATATAAAAGGTTCATTTTTATTGCTCTAACAGTGTTTTTTCGCCCTACTCTCATTTTCATGTCAGAACTCGTATTTTCTTATGTACTCGCGTATCATAACTTCCGTTGTCCTCATTGATTTACATGTACTCGTACATGTGAGTGTGTAAGATTACTAATTAATTTCAAACTAATTTTATCTACCATCTACACATTCACATTTAGGAATATTGGGGATAGAAATGAAATTCCAGTTTTATAAACAGTTTCCTTTGATCTTTCCGCGCTAACTTCAAACTTATTGAAGATAAGTCATTCATATGTTCAAATATTAAAAAAATAAAAAATAGATAAACGTGTTCAAAGACTTTATAAAAAACACGGCTAAATACGCGTCGACTCATTTTCGATGCAGAAGCTCTAGTAAATATTATTTTCAGATCGGTGGTGGACTTTGCGCGCACTTTTCTTGTTAGTATGGTTGGTACCATTTCATTTGACTGGTTTTGAATATTGCAACCCATGAATTCCACGCTTTAGGGATGATCAAAAGTGATGTCGAGATTACTGACACATCCCTGGCTGATACTTACGGTTTTTGACCCGATATTCATAAACTTTAGCATGGTAATTTCGGAGAAAAGCTTTGGCCGGCGTTGGTGGCATATGGTAGATGGAAGGATAATTTAAAATCGATTTTTAAATATATTTATTTTGAAACGAAAACCAATAAATTTTGACAGGTGTAAACAGTTTTTTTTTTTTTTTGGTCGATTACGAAAATTTACTATTGCAAATATTAAACCAAAATCCGTTCCGAAATATCAAGCTTCCGAAAATGGGTGATTCCTGAAACAGAATTTTCTGAGTACAAAAAAGTTACTGAATTTCAAAAAAGTTTCAAAAAATTGATCATCTGGAAAAGTGATGTAAAAGATGTACTAGAACATTAGAATATTTCAGAACGAAATCTTACTAAAAATGAACTTAAACGTAAATGTAGTGTGCTATAAGATAATAACAACAAACAATTGAATGCACAAAACGATTCCATTCAGAAAAAGTTTTTATTTCCAAAATTTTGATACTTCACAATTTTAGTGCCCACGAAGTCCTCATATTTCAGTCAAATTTAACACTACAAAACTGTGACTATATTATCATTCATTTTATGGTCAAATAAATAAAATAAAACATGAAATATCCAGTAATTTGACAGCATATTTTACTGACATCTGAACTGCATTTCTTTGGATCATGGTTGCCAACATTTTCCCGTATAATGTTCTGCAATTATTGATGAAGATTAAGAACTTGTTACACATATTTGTGCTGGTATTTCAACTTAAATTTCTTTAAAATTCGCTAAATAATTATCAATAAACGCTGCAACTAAATTGATAGAGTTTGTGACTTAGTTAGTCTACCTATATTCCTTATTTGGATGCATGTTCTTTGCCATTACATGATAGTAAAAAATTGCTGTGTAAACAAAATGCAAAAATTTCAAAACGCTTTGACAATGAGTTTGATATTTGATATTATATTGGTTCACGTAGTTTTGCTTCATGTTGAATAAAAAATCATTGCATTGCATTTATCTATAATATTTTTTGTAACCCAAGATACTGAAGTTTACTCAACAGACGGAGGCCTGACGAGTGGATAGTGTCCGCAATGCGAACCACATTTGACTTTAATGAAACCAATATATCGCTGTCTGAACGACTCGTTGTCCCGTCGAGTTGATTACAGTAGCGGTCCCTGGCCTCTGATAAGGGTCGTGCTGGGAGCCTCATCTAAGATGCGGTAAAGATAACATTGTTGGAGTATGGAGGGCTGGTACACACTTCACCGTTGTCAACACAGGCCTTATCAGACTCCCAGAACGGCCGACGGTTTCTTATAGGGTCAAATAACGCCCCATCAGCGTCTTCACACGCCAAAATATTTGAGCCGTTTACACTATGAAGGGTTATAGTGTATATCATTATGAAGTGATATTGCAGTCAGAATAAACTGCCACGTAAACCGAATGGGCAATTGAAAGGTTGATAGAACCTTGACAATATATTGGCTCCAGGCTGCAAATGAACTATAGATCTTTACTTTTTTGAGTTCTTTCTTATCAATTTAATGGTTCAGGGCACACCTCAACCAGAAGGTTCATTAGCGGCATTGAACGAAGGAACACTGCAAGTAGCACGGTTCTAAGGGGAGTCATGTTGCACTCCGCAACTAAACGGTGTGCTATTGAAGACGCCACTGGCTTATGGAGGAAGAAAAAGTGACGGGTGAAGTGATGACCACTGTTTAGCTCGTAAAGCCGAGAAAAAAATCCCAATAATAAAATAATTCAACTAAGACTAGATGAAGACATGGGTAGGATAAAACGTTATATGCTGGAAATACATGTTACGTAGTGGTGGATACTCGAACACACAACAAAATCACGTGTCAAAGTGGACAGTGGCAACCCGGTTGACCGCTATTCGGTTCAACCTCGGAAGTTGGGTTACGAAAGGGCCCACCGGACACCACGCAGACCAGTGACCTCCCCCTGCCATTGCTCATGTTAGAGGGAATCGGCTTCATGTTGCTTAGGGGAGTTTAGATCCTCAATGCGTATAGGCAACATATCGATGGAGTCATCACCATTAAATCTCCTTGCAAGGGCATCAGCACACTCATTGCCATGAATACCCACATGGCTCAGCACCCACGTTGTTTGGTCTCGTATTTAAACTAAATTGTCCCGCCAATATGGTGTACTATTCACAGGATGCATGAAATGACATGTTCTTTTCCATACCTCATCTTAGTGCCTACTACCCCTCCAAGCCGTTAGTCAAGCGGTAAGAAGTCCAGCCTTCGTACCTACTCTAACCAAAATCCAATAACTGATCTACTATTCCATACAACCCCCCTTCATCACTATCCATTTCTTTGTTTAATTCCCTTGGATAGAAACATATGTGCACCATAAAAATTATTGTTGAGCCCAATGTTAGCAATACACGAAGGTTTTTGATTTTTTTATAATGAATATTCATACTAATTATGATCATAATAGTAAAACTGTAAATCTACGAAATTTATTATCATAGAACAATATCTTGTTTCAAAATCATTATATGCGTTAAACAGTCTGTGAGGTCATCAGGCATTTTTAGTTTTGCTAGTCAACTGCCATCATCTGATATCGTCATCGATACAAAAGCTGGAGAGCTTTATCGCACCTCTTCCATTTCTCAGAGAGCAGTCGATGAATATAAACCTATTGCAATGACTTGAAATTAAAAATAAACATTTTGAAAATTGTTCCCATGGAAATCCGTTTTGAATCGGTTTTCAACCATTCCTATATTTTGACATTTTATATATAACTATATTATGTCATTCTGAACTGTATAACTCCTTTTAATCGAGGTGAAAATTAATTCATTCGCTAAAAAATCAAGCCTTACAAAAGAAATTGTTGTCTCCCTCGGCATTTGCGCAAGGTATTCATTGAAACGTCGATTTTTTAAAGTATAGGTAGTGATTCGATTGTTCAAGATCTGAGAATGAATAGAGATTCATAGAGAGCCATCACTTTCATAGTGATAGGTTCAAAAATGGTCGTCAAGCATTTTGAAACATAAAATTCAATATGATAGGCAATGTTGAAGAAGTTTTCAGAATTCTATTGAGTTGTTCTTCAGTCTTTCCTAGGAATAATTCTATGCGAGTCCTACTTTTATGTGCAAATACATATAGAAGGGTCTAATTTAATTTTGAATAAATGTGAAATTACCCAATAAAATAACATTTTAGACCAATAATTTCATTATTTGAATGTATTCTGGTCTTACTGCATACATACTACCCTCACCTATGGTATAACACTGTGGTATAAGACAAACCTACGAAACACAAACGAATCAGTAATTAGGTAGGTCCTTACCTATAGGTCTCTCAGACCAATCAATAATCAACCCAAGCGGTAAAAAAGAAGTAAGAATAAAGTTGTCTAGCGTACTAGTCAATATTATTAGAATTATCAATTTCTCGACTTCTTTTTTTGCATCCTTATATTGAGAGACAATTAGTGAAGTTTGGGTGTCGTGTCACTGGGTCACCGCGTAGGTTTTGGTTGCAACATAATCAGGAAATAGATCTGCAATGAACTCCGAACATAGTGCAAATCACAGCAACCCTTATCAGAACTCCATTAACTCATATCATTCATACGTTCCATCAATCCATCAATACATTTGGAACCCCTGCCATTTAAACCATAGAAACGTTGATAATAACAGTGTTTATTTTTTATGAAACAAAGTGATCACAAAAATAACGAGATGAACTAAAATTCTATAACTTCACAATGTTAAAAAAGTTTGAGTCATGCAGCATGTCTCTATGAAAGAATTTTCGTACATAACCGTATCATATCATGTTACATTGTTATAAAATGTGTGCATTTTGAGTACAAAAAAATTGTTAACTACCAATTTTTTTCAACGCTTTATTTGGACATTTCAAATTATAACAACACTTTACAAAAAATACCTTTCTTTCCATAAATTGGTTTTTTAATAATCTCCAACGTTTCTTTTCAGGAACTGGGGCTTCTTTGGGTGACAAAATTGAAAATACAAAATTCAAAATCAGTAAAATAAATACTTATCGTTTTCTTTTTTGTGATAAAAAAGATTTGAGATGAACTGATTAATAAGTGTTGCTTATAAAACTGAATTAATAAAGCTTAAGATAAACTGATAAATAACTCTGGATTCAATTTTTTATCACCAAAAAGGAAAGGATAAGTATTTATTTTACAAATTTTGAATTTTATATTTTGAATTTTGTCTCCATGAAGATGCCCCAGTTCCTGGGGAGAAACTTGGGGATTAATAAAAAAAAACAATTTAGGGACAGAAAGGTAATTTTTAGGTACAAAAAGTCATGTTACCAATTTTATGATTAGAAAAAATAGTTCAAAATAATATTCTACGATTCAGAATAGATTTTGTATTTATAGCTATTTTCGCAATTTTTATAGATTTTTCAGAAAATATCAACGACATTTATGTACATTTAGCGGAATTCGTTGAAAATAAAGCTTTTGCAATGGCTCCAAAAATTTTAAAATCAAATTTTTCGAAAAATTCCTTCATGGAAATCCATTTCGAGCCAAATATCATTCCAAACGATAACTCTCCTTTGGATTGAGATAAAAATTCCGTTCTAGCGCCAAAAAATCATGCTTTTCAAAAGAAATTATGGGTTTGTTGGCCAGCTTTAAAAAAAATTACTAAATAAAAGCAGTAAAAATGGCTGAAAACGGTCAAGAATCGTTGAATTCATTATTTATTTATTTTCATTATTATTATTATTATTTTTTTTTTTTAGCAGAAATTAAGTCAAAAAAAGTTCATCAACGATGAACTAGAACATTAGAAATATATGCACTAAATTAATATTTAAAAAAAGAAGTGAATCAATTCCATTTATATTTGCTGTAAAATCGATGAAAACTGCAAGAAAAAAATCCAAAATATTTTTCCAATCGCAGATTATTATTTAAAACGAATGTTTTGGTCACTGAATTCGTAGTTAACAATTTTTTTACACCAAAAGTGCTCAAATTTCAAAACAATGTAAAGTTATAATATTCGATACTTCACGAAAATTCGATCATATATGAACATGCTGCATGACTGGTACTTTAATTTTTTTCTTCAATACCATTTTTCAGCATAGTGTGTTTGTTCATAAATTTTTTAATATTCCAGTTCATCGTTGATGATCTTCTTTTGAGTATAATTCGGCTGAAATATGGTATAGTTGATATAATTAATTATAGTTTTAAATCTTAATTTTTCAGCTATTTTTATTTTTAAACATTTTTCAAGATGAGACTTGGCAGAAGATAATTTGTGATGACGATGAAATAAAAAGTTTTTTGATTGACCAACGTATGGATTGGTATTTTATTCCAAAGCTGTCTCCTTGGCTTTATTAGAGATCAGTCCACTTATTGAAGACTTGCTTAAAACGTATCACTTGAATACCAGTTTCATCTTTTAGTCAATTACATACATTTGTCATTGAAATCGGTACAGTTTTTATTTCTAGACCCCTAGTGTAAGCTGCTGGTGATGCGAACTCCAATGACAGTTTGACTCCATCACATTTCTATCACCGGGATGATTAATGTTTTTGATCAATATAACTCGAAAAGGTCATCAAATTAGTCCCTCCATACCAAATTGAAGTAGTATGAATTTCCATAAATTTTTAATGATTACGTAATTATGTAATCCAGCATCACACGATAGAGCGCTTTTAAAATTATCTTGATTTGCACTATAAAAAAAAATGCCGCCATAAGCTATTTTTACCTTAGCTTCTTTTTTATAATCATTACTTCAGATCATCGGATCCCAACTCAGCTTCCCCGAGGACCCATCAGTTGCCATTTTCGCGACTCGTCTCCCGCGAGTTTCATATTCTTTTTTACCGAGTTTTCATTCTTCGTTATTTAACCGGAGATATTCTTCAATTTGAAATGAACTCTCCTGGGAAACAATGACAAGTTTGGAGGAAACTCAGATCTATTGGATGGGATCTGAGTTATTTCCTTTCCCTGAAATCAACGATGTAGAAAAAATATAAAAATGAGCTTCTCTGTCAGTGCACGGAAACAATGTCATATCAAATAGTTTATTTTTTGATAACACGAATAGGAAAATCGTCAATACTTTCGAGTTTAAAATATAATAATAAAGCAAATATAAGTACCCAGTTATTGATCCCGAAAACATATAATTTGGATATATTTGGGTCAGAATACGGGGCTTCCTCCATCGACTGGATATGCACTAAGATCTATATGAGAGATAGTATTATTCGAGAAGGTAACACATGGTAACACAATGTATGCTAGCCAAGAAAACCCTCTAAACTCATGAATAGAAATAAAATGGTAAATACAAACATACATTCAATAATGAAATAGTAATCATTCATGGCATCTACAGAGCGGATTTCTGAGATTCCCCAGTCGGAATACACAACGTGTTACAATGACCCGTAAAATAGCACTTTGAGGTCATAAAATCATCGGTTATTTGCATTATGGAAGAATTTAATTACTGACCAGGGACGGTGCTTCACCACTTGACATGTTATATGTAATTACCTATGTTTCTAACGCTATGTATGAAAGCACTAATTAATATAGGTTGGTAACGTCGATAGCATGTTACTTCAAAGTCTTGTCTGAACCTTTCCATAGTACTACTGGACAAATTTTACGAAAATTGGATCAAAACTCATCAATAAACCTCGGATGTGCATGTAAGCTTGGTAATAAATATCATCAATTCCAGGGGATGAAATACTTGAAAAATCTAGATCACGAAACGTTTTGAAATAAAAGTGTGTTTTCTCACATTTGACTTAGAAAAACTTTAGTTCATTCGTTGGCGTCCTTGAAGTGTTAATGAGTTGGAATCAAATTAAATCAAGGTATATTCGTCATACCTAACATAATGAGTAGGTTCAAAAAATGACAACAAAAGAAAAATAGTACAAAATGCCGGCTCTAAATAAATTACCCATATCTATCCGCCAATATGGCAGCTCGGCCGGGGCGTTCCGGCCTAGACCGGACCCGACCCACCATGGCGGCCTCCCGAGGGTGCTGGGGTTGGTAAAAGGGGAAGAAATTTTGAACATGAATGTGAATTACTGAGCGAGTTTGACATAAAGGACTGGGCTCAACTTCTATTAAGTTAAAACACTACGGATACCTGTAAACTTTGATGCCTGAATTCATAGGTAAACCAGTGATCTGCCTAGATCAGCTAGCTAATACAGAAGTAATCAACCAGTCTGTAGTAATCTGCAACTTTTTTCTCATTATTATTTCATTTATTAAGTACTACCTATATTGTTTAGAGGAAATGGAAATCAAAATTAATAAAACAAAACAAAAACTTTAAAATGGTAATAAATAAATTGAACTTTGAGATTTGCGACTCTCTGGAATATCCCTTGTGTCCACCTTGAGCGAAATGGCTAAACTTTATAAAAACCAGTAACACGCTTTTACCTCTGGTGTGGGTAGTAAAGCAGGCTCCCTGAAATTCCAAAATCTTAGGTTGAAAAGGGGAGAACTCAATTTACTCAGGTAGTTAGGATGGAGTCTGTCATTTCAACCGACTCTTTTTGTCCCAGTCAGGCTCCCTGCCAGATTTAATTTAGGGCGAACAGGAGATAATTTAGCACACTGAGCAGATCAGGAAATCGCCCCTTACTTTATTCGTCTCATCTTGTTACAGAGAGGCTCGCTACCGAATTTCAAATACCTTCGGTGAGCTGGAGAGAATTTAGCCAACTCAACTGATCAGGATGAAGCCCGTTATTTTATTAGTCTCCTAATGTCCCAGAAAGTTTCTCCATTAAATTTCAATTCCCCAGGGTGAAGAGGAAAGAATACAGCTCACTCAGCTGATCTGGAAAGAGCCCAGAACTATATTCGTCTCTTGATGTCTCAGACAGGCTCCCTACCGAATGCCTTTTTCGGATAAGTTAAAGCAGCGATTATATTTTCATTACTTTTATGACACATTCGGTTGTTGCAAAAAAGTATCGTTTTTTAGAAATAGGTCCCAGTAAAAGCACGTTCAGCATTGAACTCGATTGACCTTTCTCTTTCGTCATAGGGTTATAATGGGCAGTAGAGAAAACAAATGCAAATTAAACATGGAACAGTCGTAAGAGAGAGGCTTGGGATCAGTAGCTTTCTTTTTCTTTCTTAGCGTGTAAATGCGATCCGTACCTTTTACAGAGGTCAGTGGCCGTGTCAATTTCGAATTTACTCATGGTAAGAAAAATCGTAGTGTGGGTCAATATGACCCTGCAGTCTATGATATACATTTATAAGTACTCTATTTCTTAGTGTGAGATAATAGGTTCCTCATCAATTTCAATCTATCTACAAGCAGAGATGAACAGTTTTATTGGGATTCCTGAAACTTATAGAATCTGATCCTCTGGTAGCATGCCAAATCCGGACATCGGCCATGAAGAGATGATGTCATCTCGTATTTACGAGGTGAAAATGATTGTTCAATAAAAATTAATAAATCATTCTATAAAATCATGGAAATATTTATTTTAGTTTGATAATATGTATTTTTCAAGAATAGGGCTTTATGGTTTCATATATAGTTTGAAATTGACTGTTTAAATACCAATGAGTTGTTGAGTTGAGTTACCGATGAGTTGAGTTGAGCTTATACGATAGGGTTGTAAGAAATATCCCATTGTTTCACAGCGTAGAGTGAAGCTTAAAATGATGCCAGGTTAACGGTAAAGAAATTAACACCAGAGACATAATGAACACATTAGTAAACGTTTACATGTCGATTTCTACGTATGTACATTGCAGGCTGACCACCTTGCAGATCTTTTTTCGTATTGGAATAGCTCCTCCAACTTCATGAAATAGTGAAAGTGGATAGATTCTCCCACCAAAGGTCTGATGTAAGGTTACAAAACGAAAAGCTGTAAGTGTCCTACCTAGTTAATTCGAAACTATACAGGTGGCTGGCTGGCTGTGAGAGTGGGAGACAGTGGTGACTCTCCAACTAAAATGAGATTGAAGAAAAACCTACTGCAGTCAGAAATTAAAAACTGGGCTTAGTTCGGTGAAACGAATGGAACGATTCGTGACAGCTTAGCAAGTTTGGCCGTCCCGGAAACTCCGCAATTTTCCCCTCTACAGGAGCCCAATGGCTGCTGAAAACTTTGTTATTCATTCAGTGTAAAACCTGAGCGGGAGGGAAAAAAGAATACTATTTCCCTATCTCACTCTCCCATAAAACGGAACGGTCGGTTTTTTCTTCGAGGGCGAAGACCGAGTAAAAGGGTTAGTAGGGTGGGGGTGGGGATGTAGGCGATGAGAGGACGAGGTAGTGAGGCACTCTTAAGCCATGGAATGGTGGGGAGTGGGTAGGTGAGAGGGAGGTGGGTGGACGGGTGAGAGTTAAATATTTAAAGATATCCCCATTCCAACCCGAACAACTTGGGTTAAGGCATGTCCGCAGTATTGGAAACTCAGATCATCTTCACAAGGGTTGTTTACACGTTTTTTCCTCATGTTCCTTTCCCGAACGTACGGACCCTTTTTTTGTCCGGATTTCCCGTGGTAGAACAAGAATCTAATTCGGAGTACAGGTTCATCCTGAATCAATCTTCGTTATCACATTTTTTACGGAAAAAAAGTAAAAAAAATATATATATATATATTAATAAATAAATAAAAATAATAATATACTTAATAGTAAAAAATAAAATAATGGACTGGTAGACATGAGGAATTGGCGTAATAAGAAATTAACGTTTGTTCATTCATACTCGATACTATTGATCCGATAGTGAAGACTTGCAGAGGACCTAAAGGAGCTAACCCACACAATGCCAGGCAACTCCTTCACTATCAGCCCATTTGTCACAACAATTCAGGTGTCAACCAAATTTAGTTTTGCGCATGCATATTACACGTTATTTTTATCAGACGGCAATGAAAATCAAAAGGGACCATCTAGGAACTAATCCACACAATAACTGAAAAGTTCATCAAAATCGGACTAAAAGTTGATATAGCTTTGGGTTTGACAAGGATTTACTAAGGACACACAGAACGACAGACAGACATCTGATAGACACGTAGAAAGGGAGCGAAATTTGATCAGCAACGTCCAAAACGTAAAAAACCATTGGAAATTTTGATTTTGGAAGAAGGATTTCAAGAAAACAAAGCTTTCCTACCTACCACTTTCATTAATAAACATTTTCAAGATATTCTTCCTGGAAAACCGTATTGAAGTATTTTGAAACGATTCCAACGCTTCTTCTTGTACAAGTATGATCACACCTATATATTTACGTGTGTGATTCAGCCGATAACTCTCCTCAAGATTGAGATTACAAAATGTGCTCTTTATCAAAACCTCGGACATTTCAAAAGAAAGGGTGAGTTTGCTGAACAGAATAGCCTTTATTTGTACCTACGACAAAAGTGCTACTTAGAAAAAAGTTTTTTTTATTGCTATATCTGATTTTAAACAATTTATACTATGCAATGTATAGGTATGGTACAATGCATATATGATGCAAAGATGAGACTCAACGGGTCGCATATTACACTGCCCAGGTTTCATTGACCTGTCCATCTAAATTTCAAGTTATTAATTTTCTTAAATAATGAAGGCGTTACTGGTTGGATTGAAATTAGTTGCGCTTTAATCTCCCAGCCCACCAAATGAATAATTTCAAGTTTTATGTTAGAACTATTTATCCTACTTGATGCTTGTATTAATAAGAAAGTGGACGTAGGAATTTATGAACGATAAGTTCAGTGACATAATTGAGTATTTTCATTCTATCTGAAATTCTTGGCGCGTACACGCAAAAAGATTAAAAGACCAACGCGCATGTGCCAATTTTTGCGCTATTGGGAAAAACTTCTTGTGAATGGGAAGAGGGCGCCATTTCGCGTTCACAGAAGAAATCCGTACCGTGTAGTTTAATTAACATTAAGCAAAGGTAGTCTCAGTTTAAGATTGACGGTTCTCCCTCTGACTGCCGAGTAACAACTTTTCCGACTTCCAAAATTCATTGGAGAGAAAAAAAAAAAAAAAAACTGCGATAAGTATAATTGTACCATTAAATCAAATTCTGTTGATTACGATAACAACCTGTACCTGTTTCATTCGACAAAGTTGTATCTACCATCATGAAAATATTTAATAAACAAGCAGGTATCAAAATAATGAGTTTATTTATAAAAGCTGTGGTCAGTTAATTGCCAGACTGAGTGGGATGTTTCTTTGTATTCATATACTCTGATTTTGGAAATTACGATAAAATAAAGTGAGGGGAAGGCACTCGAAACGATCTATTCCACAAGGCCTGATTAAGTAAACGGGGTAGATATGTGGAAAATTGAATGATAAAAGAGAATAAAACGATGCCGTACGAGGTGTCCTGTCAGCCATCCATCCAAGTACCTACTAACCAAGCCAGAATTCGTTCAACTTTAATGGTCAGACGAGAATCGTTCAACCCGGTATGGCCGTTGGTGAATGCTCATTCTGGTAGGATGAGATCTTTCCCTAGGTATTGGATCTGTTACAACAATTTACATGTATCTAGCTTTCTCATACCCATGTAAATAACTGATGAAGCAGTCAGTAATATAAATTCAAATTTCTTCTACCCGATCTCAATTCAAGAGAATCGTTGAAATTGAAATACTAAAGGGACTTTAGCGTGACGATAGCATTATTTGGTTATTTGCGTATATATGGGTAGAAATACGCGGAGCTATGATTTGCAATCGAGTGAAGAATTGAAGAACAAAAAATCTCTAAAATATCACCATTGACCTAGACGGGCAAGTGCCTACCTCGAGTTGGCGGAAGTGACACCTTTCACTCTTATTAAGAAAATGAAGAAGATAAGGTTAGGTGGGAACTATCACCGCACAACTTGTACGTTTGGATTCACAGACTTTGGCGACGAGATATCACCGTACACTCTATGTGGATAGAAGTAAATGAGTTCGTTCACGAATATCACTCGCACTTCAAGTACCCGTTCGACTGAACTTGAAACTTCGATTCCAGTGTAACCTCCTTAATTGATCGGCGTTATGAATAACACTAAAATTCAAAGACGTAATTCATTGGTCCTCCGGACTGGATCACGCCCTCACAATTGAATTGAAATTGAAAAAGTTAACCCTAAAATGCTTTCGACAAAGTTGATAGCGGAGCAAGTCACACTGTAGAATCAATTATTTGGGGAAGCTCCGGGGAGTTACTGTTTTAGCAACGGCAAAATCCATGAGTGTATGCACTCTCGGCAACATTTTTGGCAACACTGTTGTGATAGACTACACCTAGATATGACACTCATAAAAATTATCCTCTTCTCACTGCACTGAAGGATTGCTTTTTGACCCATGGTGATATTTTTGGCTGTGGTAGTCTCTGTTTAGGAATTTGAATTGTTGGTTCCCTTTTCCTTGTTCTGTTTGTTAATATATCGTTTATTAGTTTTTTATTTGCATGTTATCAATTTGAACATGTTTTTCCTCATTCAAGAAAAGACTAAATAAGAAGTGCAAGTTATGTGAAATTTTTTGAGAGTGTAATTCCACCGATCGATTGCATCACTGCCCCAAGACCCGTGGAAGTAACGGTAAATCTACGTATGAAAAACAGGCTACGAAATTCAATCATAGTTGCATTTTTGATTTGACAGATAGAAAGTTTGCATAATTTCTTCACTTTGTCCAAAACAGGGTATGTTGAACGTACTTGAGGAATTCACAATTATCAAAAGTGGTAGAAACTTAATTACTCGTGACGAAGTTGTGAAAACCCATTTCCAAACAGAAGTTGGTGAAAAAACGTTGTCTTTTTCCACGAAAAATGAAGAGTTAAAATGTTGAATCGATTTCGACAGTTGATTCATCTTCAGTTACAAACACTGTTACTTAACACTATGTGGTATTGCTGGTTACTGATGATTACCTAACCGTCGAAATCAATTTAAGATTGTAACTTTTTATTTTCCATGGATAGAGTTTTTTTTTTTTTTTCACTAACTTCCGTTCTGAAAAGTGGTCTAGTAAACGTCTAACTGAAGATACTTAATATATTCTATCGTCGTTTGATCTGTGAAGCGGTGGTTAAATCATTTTAATAGGTAATTTCTAAACTTTACACTATAGGAACTTTCATTTCCATAACACTTGAAATCACCTCCTTCTAAATGTTGATAACTAGTTTCAGTAACCGTTTTCTCTCCATTACACTTCTGATTAGCTTCTGGCCCCTATTTTGCTTTGTTTGCTCTTGATTGGTTGTATTTCCCCGCTCCATCCTTTCTGATGACCAATGGGATTCGAGCTCTTTTTTACCTGTGATTGTATAAGCTGTGTCCTTTCTAACGCGTGTTCATTATCATTTGTTCTTGATGATGACCTAAGATACTTATGTTTTTAAAAGGTGTTGGCTTAATTTAGTTTTAGTCATAGTTTTCGTTTACTTGGGCGCTTTTATCTGGAAGAAGGGCTAGAGAGCAGCGATGCCTAGTTTTACTAGTAATTATTTTTATTGCCCCTCCGATCTGCAAGAAGTACAGCGTGTCAGGTTGAAAAGAGGAGAACTATGTTAGATTGGTATATATTACATCAGCATGCAGATAAGTAGACAGTTTTTTATCAGTTGTATCTTATATCAGTTTCATTTTTTCAGTAACAAAGGGACCGTTCATTACTTCACCAAACCCTTTGATGCAACTGAATTATTGTAATAGTACTTGAAAGTACATTGCTTCTGTTTACATATAGATACCTTGCTCTTTCCATCTATCTTTGATGCAATATTCTGGGATTATCTGGCTTTAAAACCATTAGTTATTTCCCATAAATTTTCATTCCCGTGCCAGCAAAAACGCAAGTGAAAACAAAATATAGCAGAGCTGACCAATTTTTTTCAACATTTTTATCGTAAATCAAAGTATAAGTTTACCCCAGCTAGTATAAGGTCCCCCAGCTTTTACATTAGGACACATTATAACCAAGGAGAGTGTGTGGACACGTTATTGGTAGTAGTATGACGAATGTCGACCCTTTCAAAATGATTTCTGCTAAAATATAAGGAATTATTTGAATTAAATACTTTAAGTACCCTTTAGCATTAAGTGCCTTCACAACTAGGTATATATTATTCGTCAGATGCGAGTCCGGAAATCTATCATATTTTATACAGTTTTGATGAAATTTTGAGGAATAAAACGTGCATATCTCGATACTTCGTTTGAATGTGATTTCATCTGGATTAATAGTGACAACTTCACATGCTCCAACGAGCGATTTTCTTCATTCGGATATTTCCCTTTCTAATCAGTCAATTCTTGATAGCTCTATGTGAATTTCATTCCATTTATATAAACGGCATATTATTGCGGTGCATTAAGAACATCCTGAAATATTCACTTCAAATATGTATCAGGGATTTAAAAAAATAGCACGTTTATCGATAGTCGATTCCCAGATTAAAAAAAATTAATCAACTATAAACAAACAAGAACAAATACCTCACATTTCGAAAGTTTCCCCTATCCTGATTTTTTTAAACTACCTGCACCCCAATTTCAACCAGAAATAAATACCCCCCCCCCCTTTTTTTAGGTTTACATTTTAAGATGTGTAGAATCCAAGAAACGAATCAATCACAAATAAAATTTGAGAGGGGTTGAAAATTTTCCGCGATAGTTGATCATATAGGTTCATTAATTAACAATAACCCAAACTGATAGGGTTAAAATGGACAACGTTTGCGGAAGATGATGCGTTTTACTGCGTCAACCAAATTCATGTTGGAAGCGAATCATGATAAGTCTGCTCGAGTCAACAAAGGGAGAGCTTAATATCAGAAATGGCCAGCAGAGACCCGAATGAAAAGTCGATTCAATATGGAATGTTGAATGTTTGAGCGAAACGGCCAATGCTTTGGGCAGAGGAGAGTGTAATTTCCCGCTGATGGAAACATGAAGTCCATGGTTATCGCCTAACAAATCCCTATCGTAGAGTGGGAAGTTCAACTGCCAGATTTTGAATTTCAACAAGGTAATTACCATAATTGAAACCATGATAAGGCGTCTGAAATATATTCGCTTAATGATCCTTTACTTATTAGGCCTGATAAATATGCTAATAAACAGAATACTGTTCGGCATTTGATTAAGTTCTCCAACTGCTTTTTGGTACTGAAAAGTCACTGTAATAGTCCACTGATTCCGATGTGGCACATTGTTTTCTCGTTATCGAAACATGATTGTATATTGGATGAGTTGCTTGAGATTAAGATTCAGCAGAGTAGCATAGGGACTTCACTAAAGTGATGTAGAGTGGAAAAAATTAAATTATCATAATTTTGTTGTGCAGGAGCATACTTACAGTGAACCGACACAGTGAATACAGTGAACCGACTAATAACCTTTTGGATAATCAATAAAAATGGATGAAATCTATTGGCTTTACGTTGCTTCCAAGCAAAACCAGTTTTTATGTTCGCCCATAAGCCGGACCATTCCAATAAAGGGTTGAAATAGTAGTTTTGGCAGCTATAAAATGCAGTGGGAACAATTTTGAGCGCTACTTCCATATCCCTTGGAAATATATTTGAAACTTGACCGTAAGTTATCCGAGAGTTGTGACAAATCTAAAATTATTCGGGACACTCCGAAACGAAAAAAGAGGATGGGAATTATGATTTTGATTGGTTTTTCTTTTTGTCACTTCGAAAAAGGGATGCCAAATTTTCTTCCCTCTAGAGAAGAATGAGGTCTTCCGAGCTCTGGATTTTCTATCGCATTTTGCAGTTTTAGGACATCATGATATTTGGTTTTGGATATGCCTAACTCTTGCGGATGGCGCTAATTCTTACAGTGAGTATAATTGTACTAAGTTGAAGTACCGTTATACCCCGGGATTATGCGATTTTAATCCTGGATGATTCATTCAGAATTTGATAGCTATTAGAATGAGGGTAACCATTCGGAAAACATAAGGGATAGCATTTGCAAAAGTTTCATCTGACTTGAATGAAATGTCAAGGGATATTGCAGATTTGCGATTGAATGTCTTCTCCTGATTTTATTATCATTCTGCTACTGATGGAAGCTACTGCGCAAATGAATGAAAACTATGAATCTTACGAAGGACAGTATTTTCTCCCAACTTCATATTCGGGATTGCGTTTACCCATTTTCGGAAGCATCTCTGTTTAAAAACTCGAAGTGTCCTGTGTAGTGTTCAAAACCTCACCTCACTGGACCTTCATATCAACATGAAATTAACTTATGCGACAAGGAATTTTAAATTTCTAATGAGCTACAACCTCTGATAAACTAATTTGCTTACATGATTCGAGTAATATTTATGTTGCGTACTAAATTTCAAAACAGCATTAATTGATTCTCTTTAATAGGGTAGTTTAGATATATCAATTAACAGAATACGATTGGGTACTCAAGTACTCAATAGGTTTGTAAGCTTCATTAATTACTGATCCACTTTCTAAACCATTACCTAATCAATCGATTTCCCAATTGCTCGAGTATCATCTATGTTCCGTATTAAATTTCAAAACAGCATTAATTTATTCTCTTTAATAGGGTAGTTTAGACATACTAATTAACAGAATACGATTGGGTACTCAAGTACTCAATAGCTTAGTAGGTTTATCATTCATTACTGATCCACTTTCTAAACCATCACCTAATCAATCGATTTCCCGATTACTAAGTCAAAGACGAGTTGGGTAGATTTATCTCTATATATCAATATAACGTAAATGGCCTATTCCTGAGAGCTCTCTTTCTAAATGCAGTGAATAGGATATCGTACCTCAATGAGGTCGTCACCCGCTCATAGTGAAGCTTAGTAATCGGTGATACGTCGTTGGAGATGTTCAAGGTTCATAGAGTTGCTTTTTGATGAGTTCAGAACCTTCGAATGTGTCTCTTTGGCAGTTCCAACCTGAACCAACTGTGAAGTACGTCCGTAGGTAACTCTATTATTGTTCCGCTGACGGAGCACGAGAGAGAAAATCAGAGCTGACAATGCCGCTCACGTTACCAGAAAGCGGGCGCTGTAATGAATGGAATAGCTCTGCAGATTTCCCGATAACTCCTCCGAAACCCTATTCGCCGTTTCCACCGAATTTACCGAGACTACTCGAATACCCACATCAAAGGAGTAATATACTTTGCAATTAACCATTATACGTTAATGTGATGGAGTTTGCATGAATCATACGCTTCGAAACGTTATTAAAGTCTAAACGGGCACTAGACAAAGTGCTAATGTAGAGTGAAACCCCAATAAAGCTGAGCCATTGACAAGCTGGTGAACTGGATAGAATGTAAAATTGAGGTGGCTAACAATTGCAAGTTGTATCTGTCTTATAACTCAATTTCTTTAAAAAAAAGTTTCTAACAAACACTCAAATAGGTGCTATAGGTATTTCTGTACTTTCAATAAGATTATGTTTATTCAGAGGCAGCTTTACTTAAATAACTTAAAGCAGGTTTGTATATGGGCCGATATAACTTCATTAGTTCAACCGCTCATAACCGGGCGCCCGCGAATGTCCGCAACGGGCCAAACGGTTGCAGAGCTGTTACCGTAAATGGAAGTGACGAGAAAAAGGCTCAGATAATCAAGTAAGTTGCCTGGTAGGCTCAACAGGTTCAGAGGCCTGAGCTTGTGACATTCGGAGCATTTCAACCTCAAGTCTGTCTGGTTGGGGGAGGAGGAGGAGGGTGGCTTCTCTTTCACCATTCCCCTTCACAAACTGAATCCCTAACTACGAGTAGTATGTCATTTTCAGTAAATCCAGCATTACTTTACCCACCGCTTCGCGCAACCCCACCCACCCTCTCTGACCACCGGTTGTCTTCAGTGACAACCTACTCTCGCGTCTTGCACATCTAAAGTCTAACATTGACCTACTATGTAAAGCAGTATAATGCAAATTATGTTTACTATAATGTATTCACGTAATTGATACTTCAGCTCATACCCTCAGACATACCGGGAATGTTTAGTACTACCCTTGTGTTATTGTGTGTCTGATCGAATCCTGCAACAGCAGTTTTTAGGACGTTTCTCTGAGGTTAAGCCTAATAGACAAGGCTTCGCACATAAATAGGACGATCGATTGACATTGATCCAGGGAGGTAGGGAACAGCCCAAGCATGAGAAAAAAAAAAAAAAAAAACCCGAGAACAAACTGGTTTTTGACCATTGTAAGAACAAATAATCCGTGGAACAAAACATGGTGTTAATGTGTATGTATATTTTATCGGCCGGGGTGCTCCATGGTGTCACCATCCTCATCCTCAGGGCCTCCTACCTCAACTGGTGGTCATTTTATAGAGGAACTTTCTTCCATCACTGTTTTCCTTCTCATCCCTAGAACCGGCGTAGGGCATACATCGGCGTCCTCTCCATTTCTTTTATTAATTTTGAAATTAATTTGATTGTCCCTTCGCCAATGTATTACAATAGTTTGATAATAATCTTTTATATTGTAAAATATAAGTACGTATTATTATCTATATAAGTCCACACAAGTTATTTTGGACGATCCAGATTCCAGTTCAGTTATGCAACAACCCTTGGAAAGTAATATTTACTGGCGGTGAACGTTAATGGAAAGGGCAATTTCGACGTAGGTGTCGCCGTACTTGGGTGATGAGACTGATAGCAAACCTGAAAAATAAACCCACGAATGTCAATCTGTACTATGGCGTGCTGTATTATCTCTGTATTAATCTGAATTGTATAATCAAACGATGCTTACCTTTGTAGGCGGGAAGGTGCAATTCAAATTCTCCTTGCTTCATTATGTTCAGCTCATTGGGTCTTGGTCCAATCACACTGGATGAGAAAATGCCGTTGAACGATGAACGATGATTCACCAGTCGTGGATGGTCATGGGAAACATAAATTTCCTTAATTTCCTGGATTTTGAACAAAAATTTTTTTCCATAATGTTTCTCCAATAAGGATCTCCAGTCTTTTATCAAGAGTTGTTTCACATTCACGACTGAGAATGGTGTAGGTTTCACTCTTGAGCTTTTTACCATGTCCCTAAATTCTTTAGGTGTCTCCATGCGCCATTTCATGTTCCAAAGACCTACATTTTTATCGCATTCCAAATACGAGTGGCCGCGAATCGGGAATGTCATTTTAACATTCTTCAGCCCATGAATTTGGTGTTTAGTCAGATAGTGAATGAAACGAAAAATCACGTAGGTAGTTTTTATTTTGTCCACCTGCTGAGTCACTAAATATTTCCAAATCTTCCACTTTATCGTCCAGGTAGTTCATGATGAAATGGAAGAGAAATTATGCCACTTCGTTCGCACCCTTTTTCCCAACTCCTTCATGGTAAGTGTAGAATACCGATTGGCCAGTGGAAAGTACGTGGACATTGAAGGAGAATACTGACAGCTGTCGTTTATAGTAAACATCATTCGTTTGGATATTAGGAAGCGAAACGTTTTTGGCAAAATCAATACAAATCGCCTCTTTTCTGTGGTCTTTCTTCGCCAAATCTTGCGGTAATAGAACCATTGAGCTTTTTTCTTATGCAACGTATTCATGTCCGTAAGTTTTTTAATTTCTTCCTGATCTTTGTCAGGAGATAAGCTCTTGAGTCTTGCAATGAACTCGTCATAAATCATCATATACTTGCCTCTTTGTTTTTCTCATCTTTTTTTTTTTTAACTTACTCATTCGGTTTAGATGTGCTGAAAATCGAGAATTTAATGTTAATGACTGATCTTGTATAGAAAAGTGATAAAGGGGGAAGGGAAACCTATTCTAGCATGCTATTCTCAACAGATTTTGATGATTCTTTTGGTTTATTATTGAAATCTTCAATGACCAGTATACGATAATCATAATGAAGCGGAACCTACAAAATCATGTCGGAGCATCGATGGTCTCCTGCTATGATGAGTTGGCTTGTGCAGCGTGTCTTTTTTTGAATATCAAATTTTAATTACTACGAATTATTACAAAAATTACCTTTCTATCCTTGAATTAGAAATTAGTTTTTTACTGTTTCCAACGTTTCTCCCCAGGTACTGGGGCTTCTTCAGGGAGGTGATAAAATTAGAATCAAAATATCAAATTCAAAATTCTAAACTCTCTAATAATTTTGTTGTGTATGAAAATCAAATTTTAAATTCAAATTCAAACATGTTCATCACTATTTGAGGTAATATTTTGAGTTCAATTTTACCATCTATCTGAAAAAGCTCCAGTTCCTGGAGAGAAACGTTGGTGAACAATGAAAAAAACAACTAAAGGAGAGAAAGGAATTTTTTATAAGTTTCGGAACTGGCTTAAGGTCATCCTTGATTTCAACATCGAAGTAACGTGGCTAATATCTGAAATTACTTTACTACGGATTGATATCTAGGTTCATTAAAATCAAATGAATCAATTGCTAACAAGCCCTCCATCCCATTTTATGACAATGAAGAACTGGTAGTGAAGAACTGATAAAAACAAATTTCAGCTATTACGAATGCATAAGAATAGAGGAAAAAATGTATCAGTTATTGTTAGCATAAAGTTCTGTGAAGCTGGTATTGTTAGTAGGTACATTCCGCCGGCGTATTCAATCAACGTACAGGAATCCTCAGGAGCGTTTGGTCTACTGGGAAATCGCTTTATAGCCGAGGGAGACTTCAAGGTAAGGCTCGTGTGTAGGGTTACGGGTCGTTGTACTCAACGAGGAACATACATATATCTTCATATGATATTAGAATACAACCATATTATAATATAATAAAAACGAGCTCTATTATGCAAAACTTTTTGAAATCATTTTCTACAGAAGGCTAAGTGATGAGGGAAAACAAAATACTCGTATTGTACGTCGATGAGGCCATTCCAAAATTTATATGTCCAATAATCTCCGACAAATGTTCCGTCCTCATCCTCATCTTCAGAGATTCTGGATAAAAAGCTAATGAGGATCCCAAGCTCTTATCACAACTGCAGTATGTTTGATGTATGATCCGTACAGCAGAGGAGGGTTAATTGCCTCACAAATAGGTACTCAATTTTTGCAATAGACATAGAACACAGAATCGTGTTTAGGGTACACATAATTTCAGCTTGACGATCTGAAAATCTTTAAAGAAACCAGATACTATAACCACGGTTATCAATTGGAAAAATAAGAAAAAAAATAAATAAATAAAACTTGTAATATCGACGTGTATTACAGGCAGTTTTTGAAGTTAATTACTTTAGGTCAATAATAAAACATTTATTAAATTGAAACCGTTAGAAGCTTTTGATCTCAATGATTGAATTCCATGGGAAGTGATTGTAATTTATTAATTCGCTCAAGCTCGAGTAGATTGGAATTCCATTCTTTATTCCCATCATTTGCATTTCGCTATAGCCTATCGGCACATTAAAAACTCGTAACTTTGTAGGTAAAAATTACCGTTCCGTTTTCTGACATCATCCTGCAAGTAGAATAATTACATATTTTCTTCTCAATGTGAATGTTACTCTCTCAAAGCTGAAGGCAGTATCGATGTACATAGTAGCGACAAAAATTCATTTACGCCGTTAGTCAAAACATGTGGAATACAACGAATATATGAATCCATTCAGTACTTGTATATTTAAATTCAATAAATAGTAGTAAGTTTCTGTGTTTAGTAAAATATCCAATTAATTATTATTTATTTTAAATATTGAGCCCTTCGTGTACACATATGATTTCTTAACGTCCACCTTAATGAACTTTTGTACACCAAATCTAAATGAGAAAATCATGTCTGATTCACATTTAAGATATGGGAGGATTTATTCTCTAACTAACATAACATTTGGTTAGGTAGGTACCTACTCTAATTAAAATGGCGAATTATTGTGTTCTATTGGAACATAGTTAGTTCAGCACAGTCGCCTCCAATCTCTAGTTTATTTTCGCTATTATCATGATAATATTGCAATTATTATGATATTTTCAAAAGTCAGCAGCATTCTTTTTTCAGCATATCCCACGATGCCTTCAGCTCTCTTGGTAGAATGATATAAACGTTTTGCGAGTATCCTAACACCCCCCATTATTTCCGTGATTAAGTTAGCTGCTGTTCAAGAGCGATTTCTTCTTTTATTTTCTCCATCAACTGCGATCAAGACTATCAATAAGAACCTTCCACAAAGGTTCAATATGTAGGGTCAATAATGACTAAAAATGGCAAAACAACTTTGAAAGATCATGAATGACGTGACAGCGGGAGGACGTCTTACCTGCATCTGACTGTGGAAAACAACATATTCCTAACAATAACATGGGAAATTACGCGTTTTCAGGACGTCATAGGTCATGTAGGTAAGCCTAAACTGGAAGTGATCAAAGGATGTGAGGGAAAACTGAAGTATGAGAAAAAAAAAGAAAAACATTCAGTCACGCAGCATGATCATATGAACGAATTTCCAAAGATTATGGTGGTATATGATGTTACTTTAATTTGGAATTTGAGCACTTTGAGTGCAAAGAAATTGTTAACCACCAATTTTATGGCAAACAAACTTGTTCTAAATCATATTCTACGATTCAAAATAGAATTTTGATGTTTAGCAATTCATCAGTTTTTTCTGATCGATTTTTTAGGACATTGTTTAAAATGTTAAGTACACATTTCACTATTATTTTGTGAATAATTTTTAAAATTTTCTAGTTCATCATTGATAACCTTTTTTTGACTAAAATTCCGATTAAATATAAATTTTTGATTTTTAAACGATTTTGGTCATGTTTTGTGATTTTTTAAAATTTGAACAGTTTAATGTGATCAAAAAGTTTGGCCAACGAACTCATCCTTTCTTCTAGAAAGCTTGATTTTCTGGCTCACGATAGAAATTTCTATCTCAATCCTAAGGTGAGTTATGAATGACACATATATACATATTCGTAGATATCCCGTATGTATATATCTATTTATGCATATGTGTAAGAAGAGGAGGAAGTGGAATAGGAGGTCGGAAGGGAGGAAGCGGGACTGGAGACTACCTCTCGGCTTCTATCTCGTCAGTAGTTTGCTGCTTCTTTCAAAAGATAATGGCCTATTTCTCCCAAGTGGCTGGTGCCATAGGTGACATCCAGAAAGTATTTTGCTCAGCGTATGGCATATCAAAGAATTTAATAGAACTTCATTTCGCTGGCCTATATCATAAAATGGCAGCTCTATCTTACAGCTCTGGACTCCACCAAGGACTTTGACACTGTAAGCCATTTGGCCCTGACCGATTTTCTTCGTTGTGTTGGGGTTGCCGTTCTATTAATTGTGTGTGTGACCTGTCTCCAACACCAAGGCACGACGGTCCTTGAGGAATGGGACGAGATGTTAGGGGATGATGTCAGAGGGTGCCAGTGGGATCGCCAGTCACCACTCCTCTTCAGCCTGGTCGTAGATACGGCTTTAGGTGAGCTGCCTTCTGAAGTAGGGGTGCGAATAGATGCTTTGGTTTTTACTGATGATGTCATCCAACTCGTAGCAACCTGCGAGGGATTGAAGATGGCCTAAAAGGAGGAGTCCACAGCAATAATTGGAAGCATCAGGAAGTGGCGAAATTTCCTCCCGAACAACCATATCAAGCTAATTACGGAAAAGGAAGCTCAATCATTCATGTTAAAGGAGGAACACATCAGCAAGATAAAGAACGATAAGATCTTATGATGGAGGCTCGAAATGTCTTGTTACTGTTATGATATCACCTATCAACCAGATAGCCTCAACGCAGTAACGGATACCCTCTCGAGGATATGAGGTTCCATGAACCAGGACATGCTTTTCGACCTCCACAAAGCAATAGCACCCAGGTGTTACAAGATTTTTCCACTGGGTACGATCGAAGAACTTGCCCTACTCTCCTGAAGAAAATTATCAACTTTTTCTTGCCAAGTTTGTACTGAACTGAAACCCTGTTTTTTCAAACCTCAAAACAGCCGCAACATCGAAGTGACAAAGCCATTCGAGAGACTTAACGTAGATTCAAAGGGACCCGACCCTTGAAGTACAGAAAACCGATTCATCCTATCCTTATTTGGCGAATTTTCGTGGTATCCTCTTGCTCATCTGTGTCCAGATATGACTACAAAAACTGTCAAACGCTGCTCTTACAATTAATTTACACTGTTTGGTACCCCTGATTACATCTGGGACGCTTTCTATCTCTCCAAGGATCTAACATTTTTCTTACATCAACAGGAGATTCGTCCAAACCTTACAACCCAGAAAGAAACGACCTTGTTGAGCGTTATAACGACATCCTTTGGAAAGCCATGTCACTCGCTATGAAGAATCGTGGGCTTGACCCGTCAAGCTGGGAAGAAGTTCTCACGGAATTATAGCATGCTATTATGAAACACTTAAGCACGTCCATTAACTGCGCACCACATAACAGAATGTTACTGCATGGACAATGTTCCACAAATGGAACAACAATACCGATGGTTGACCAGACCGGGCAAAATTCTGAGTTCGTCCCTTTAGTGGAGGAGGTAAAGTTAATTGACACGAATCCGGAGTATGCGCTCGTCCGAAAACAAGACGGGAGAGAAACCTTCATTCCCCTGAATGATCTGGCCCCAACAGGTGATGAATCAGTGTTGAGGCCCCAGGATGATCTACCGCCTCTAATGATGACAGAGGATTCCCAATCTATTCGGCACCTGAAATTAGCGGCCTCTCAGCCTCACCGTAACATGAAGTGCTAGCACCACCTACAATTCCTCAACCTATCCCTTTACTTCTGAATGAGTAAGCTCAAAGACAACTCGGAAGGTAACAATGGACCAAGAAACCCCCTACACGCCTTGAAGACTATGTCTTGAAATAAGAGGGGGAGAATGTGGTGAATCAGACATTATTATCAACCTGTCACCAAGAACAACAGTTTATATAATTTATCGATGGCGTAACTTCATAATAATATTCATAATTTTGTTCCATGGACATTTAAGCACACGTTTTGTGAATTAAAGCCTAATAGAAAGGTCATTATTTCTTACAGCAGTGCTCAAATAATTACCACCACCAACCCCCCCCCCCCTCCCCCATCCACTCGGACCCTGTACTTTTTTAAGTGAGGATCAGTATGCTTGATTCTATATTACCACCAGCGTCAGCGTAAGATTAAGGCGGTAGATGAGGAGTGTTTTGTGAGTGTGTTTCCATGAACGCCCAATCCATGTTGAAGGTGTGGTGGTAAATGGGGGTCGACGAGGTCTTGGGCGTAGCCCTAAGCCGTGTCGACCTTGTGTGGACCTTGGCAGAGAATCAACTCATGTCACTAAGGCTCCAATGAAGCCACATTAGAAACTGCCAAAGCTAACCTAAGGGCTAGTTTTGGTGGACTTACTTTTGGGTGGCTACTGGAGTTAAGCCCCGTTTACATTCAGCCAATTCCACTGCCACTGTCCCTGCCGCAGAGGCTGCCGTATTTACTGCCCGTCAGGGCAGTGAGAGTTTACATGCTGCCTATACTTCCCAGTTTCGTTTCGACCTGTGGCAATGGGGGAAGTAGAGGCAGCCATGGCTCTGTGTCTCCAAAGCCTAGGGTTGCCAAAAATACTATAATTTATAGTATCGTACTATATTTTTGAAAAAAAAAGAAAGAAATATACTATATAAAAATATATATAGTATCGAAAAATACAGTTTTTTCGAGCTTTTTAAAAATTCAACTTCATAATTGATATTATTGACTTTTCATAGTAGATGTAATGATCTGTAGAACTTTATGCCCAAATCTGCACTGCGATTAATTTGTTCTCAGTTAGTTATATGATGGGCACTTTAATTGTCATATTTTCTAGCGAAGAGTTAGATACTTGTGTTCTACGGAATCATTTATTCACATCTCATTTATTCCTCACGATCTATTTATGCTAGTAGTTCCTGTTTTTTCAAGAATTCGTACATTTACAGTATTTTCCTATTTTCTCATGGAATCATGTAAAACAAAATTTCATTGGTATTTATTTTATTTTATTTGTTTGTTACAATTTGTGTTATCATTTGGGTGGGTCACCCACCATGGGTATGTTCTGTAGAACACGTTTTTATTATTCGATACCTAGCTGTCTTTTACAAAGCAGTACATAAATATGCTTCCTAGGTGTTTTTACTCAGGTCATTTTTTATTTTTTATCATGAAACGTGACGTAAGTATATTCATTCGAGTGAAAAAATTGAATTATCGATTGATACTATATATTTTAAAAAATACTATTTTTTCGAGATTTTGTGCTAAAATACTATTTTATCGCCTGCGAAGAAAACCCTACTTAAGCCTAATACAATAATCATCTATACAGCTTCAACGTTAACATACTGGTCCACTCGGTCGTCATAGGTGATTACCTTACAAAATATACTTTAAAAGAAAAAAAATAATAATAAAAATATACAAAACAAAATATAGAGAAATAAAACAAGGAAGGCTGACTGTGGTTGGAGTAGGCTACTGAAGTCACGAGAATGAGGCGCTTACATACTTCCCTCACTGCCACTCTCACTGCCTGCCCTTTGAAGTCACCGAAAACCGCCAGCGGAGGGAGCACGGGTAGGACAAGTTGCAGGAGCAAGGGGCAGCAAGTGCAAGCTTGCGCTGCCCACTTCTCTGCTCACTTCCGCGGAAATGGGCTGAATGTAAACAGGATATTAGATTATGAAGTTCGTTCTGCTTTGCGCTCTTGGCTGGGATTTCCACCTGGGGCATTTCATAAAACATAAAGTTATAAGTGCACAAGTTAACAAGTACAGGTACTTGTAATGCACGGTAAACTGGAGCAAGTGTTTCACCAAAACAAAGAGTACCATTTTAGAATAGTTACACTTGTAGAAGCTAAGTTTATAAGTGTAGAAGAAAAGAAAAATGGCGTGTGGGAACTAACGAAATGAACAACGTCGAGCGGGATTCCGAAATTGAAGTTTTTTCAGCGAATCATAATAATGTAAAAACGGTTCTAGGTACACTATAGGATGTTTATCGTACATGACTAAGTGTAATGATTGGAAGACAGACAAATTATATTCTGAAAAGTGGAAAAAGTGTGTATTTGATTCCAACTTATTCTGATGGCTGGCATAATCGGATTTTTCCTCTTCATTCAGCGGAAATGATTAATCAATTCATCAAGTCTTAATTTTGCTGGGTTAGGAATGTCATGTGTAACTTCGAAATTACCTTCTTATTTTTTTTTCAATGATAGGGAGATCCTCAATACCCAATTAGGAAAAATTGACAGAGTCACGCAGCATTTGAATCATTCAAGGGTCTTGGAAGACATCCTAAATTTCTTGTTAAACTCGAAAATACCCACGAAAAAAGCGTTTATTCATGACCGAAAAAATCGTTGGCTTCTTCTACGCTGAATGCTTATTTCTTATCTGTATTCTTCAGCAGTAGATGATTCCCACATATCAAACACCGAAAAATGGTCAACTCACAATGCTGGAAATTAACAAGTTTACAGATGAATGGAAGTAGGTTCAAAATTGGCCATTTTTTACAACAACTGTGAAAGAATGACTTGTACTAAATGATGGGGAGACACTTGTAACTTGTCCAAATTCGCCTGTACGCTTGTTAATTTTCACATTGCATTACAAGTCTACACTTGTACCTTTATGAAACGCTTGCACACTCATTTTTAACAACTTGCACATAAAATCGGCTTGTAACTTGTCACTTTTTGCTTTATGAAATAGGTTCCTGGTGACAAGTGCCTCCAGCTATGCACCGTTCAAAGTGGGTGGGCTCGGTATTATCCCTCATTCAGCCAGCATCCCATCTCTACGCCTCCAGCGCACAGTGGGGTAAATGACCCATATTCCCGGTCAAAACCTCTGTACTAAATATTTTGGTTTAAAATATCATTCGAGTGTGGAATGGTCACGAATAACTAATTTAATAAGAATTATGACAATCTGGGACTAATGCGAAGAATTAAGTTGATTTGCTATAAATTATAATCACAAATATACCGTTTGATTTAGGTTTAAGAGAAGAAAGAAACTGTTATTCAAATGGATCCTAATCTTGGATCCTAATCTTAGGATAACCCTAGAAGATTAGGAAAAACGATGCTGGGAAAACGTAAGTAACTTAAGTGGAAAATTTAAATATTACCAATTTACTCAGATTCGCTTGAAGGTATTGAATCATAATCAGATTGAGTCAGATTCGGCTCTTCTGTCGTTTCTTCATTGGCAGTTTCCATCATATCGACAGTGTTTTTTGGAATATGTAGTACTTAACGCTGAGGTAAAGTGCGAGTTGAAGATATTGAAGGGTCAGTAGAAATAAGTAAATTTTTGAATATATCCATAATCAGTATCTCTTTGAGAAGTCTTACAATTGATGTTGATAGCAATTGCTCTTTTTTTTCTTTCAATGAAACAAATTTTGGTTTGCTTGAATAGGTAAATTTTTCATTTATTCAATTCGATTAGAAAGTGTAATAATCGCGAACAACTGTGTCGATCATTCTCAATAGAAGAGCCAATTATACTAGATAGTATTTGTGATAAATGAGAGAGTTTATCTTGAAGTATTGGTTAGGGTGAGAAAAAATTATGAGCACAGCACCATTCTAGAAATAAATATCTCATCTTCCCGCTTTAATAAAGTCAACTGTATGAAAAAAACTGAAGATGATATATCTCAGAATGGGACGAATTCGAGCAGCTCTTTCTTTCGCGATATGTTTGCCAGATAGTTACTCTAACTTTCCCCATAAAAATCTTGACTCGATTCAGTTCGAATCGAAACTAACAGTCTCGTAAAAACAATGACTGTATAAACTAAATCACTCGTGACTGAGCTGTGGAAACAGATTTCAAAATGGAAGTTAGTGAAAAACGTTGTCTATATCCGCGAAAAATGGAGAGTTACAATGTCAAATCGATTTCGACGGTTAGGTCAGTAACAAACTATAGCAATGTACCAATTTAGTTGAAAACCAGAGCTGAAGTCAACAAATGATATTGTTTAGAAAAAACCTTCAGTAAAATTAAAAACTATCCATTATATTACTCACCTTGATGAAAAAAAATTTCTTGATCAAAAATCGAATGCTTTGCAGTATGAAATCTAATAAGTGTTTTATGCGTGTAGTTGGAAACGTATGTACCACGAGATTGCACTGCCTTACTAAGAATAGATCGCGTATCTGCATATTTGGCCATATTGAATTAATGGTACACCCCGTTTGGGGGAGTGGTTTCTTTCGATTTCGATGGTCTCGAAGTCGGATCTCAACGGGAAATGCCTGAAAAACGGCTTACACATTATCGCATTAACTTCGTTTTTGTTCGATTTACTAATGAAAATCCCATAACTGACCTTTTCTAGAGCAAAAACCCGCCTCTTTGCGTCAGATACGATTATTTTATTAGTATTCAGGTACATACGAATTGCAGCACTCCAGATAAGAATTTATTTCTTAGTATTTTGATGTCGGGAAGAGGAGTGGGAGCGGTTAATTACCGATCCTCTTAAGCGCTACCCGAGCTGAAGATCTCACGATTTTTTTTTTTTTTTTTTTTAAATTCAGAATTTGGTCTAGTTTCAAACATATTTCATCAAGAAAATGGTGTAAGGAGGGGATAATACCGATAAACTGTGATGTTTTCACTATTCTCGTCCTATCTCTGTGAATGTTATGGGAATTTCACACTTATGATCGATCAGAGTAAATGGAGAGGGCAATTATGATGAATCATTATTTTAAACATTTCATCATCCAATTTAATTAAATTATTTATATACATATCTTTTTTTAATATTTTGGTTCAGATATGTAAGGATTTTGGGAATTGTCTTTGATAACGAACTGTTCGTGAGAAGGTGAAAATTATAAATAAATAAAATAAATAAATCGGGACGGAAGAGTATTAAGTTTTAAAAATAAAGGTTTACTTGGACTTTGGTATCCAGTTTTGAAAATAAGTCGCAATAACGACTTTATAGCAACCTCTACTGCACCAAAAGTTGATTTATAAGCCCCACCCCAAACAGGAATGCAATAAGTCAGAATAGAGTATACCATACCGTGAAAAGCCATTGTCAATGTAGATAGTGATACAAATTTATTGAGAAAATAAAAAATAAATGAGGTTCTTCTGATTGAATTGCATACCAGAAGTATATGTGATTTCCATTTCAAATATTTATCTACCGTTACACCCAAATATTGCTGACTTTCAACTCGTTGAATACGAGGGCACGTACAGGGGTTTGGAGAGCATGAACTAAAAGGTTCATGAAAAGGAAGCTCTGTTGAATTCGGTTGTCCTGCTTCAGTAATGGAGTGGGTTATATAAGAAGTTTTCAGCTTATTTGCAGTCAACGCATTATTAGCAAACCAATTTGAAATAACTGAGACTGAATTGGTAGCAAGGTGATAGGCCTCAGTCCAGGAAGTAGCTCTTCATGAAACAATTCTCAGTAAATTCAAAGAGAATTTACTGTAAATTCCGCCCAGTTGGACGTATTTCCCGTTTTAGGGGAACCAATGACAGTCTCTCTGCGGCGATCAAGAGGGGGCTGAAAATCGCTGCGTCGTTTTTATCCGCCGGCGCGTGTGGATCCCAATCAGCACTTTTCATCTTCGTGGATTTAGGTAATCCGAGCGTTATCCGTGGCCGTGGGACTGAAGTAACTTGAGGCTTTCCCAGGCTTTAGAGACAGACGGATCCGATGTACATCCGTTCGATTGAGAGCCGTTTTTGGGCTCACAAGTACCTACCTATTGATTTGGCAAAAATGAAACTGATAGGGGACCATCTACTGCCTAACTCGCACATTGCCTGAAAAATTCGTCAAAATCTCATGAAGACTGTGAAAATTCAGCTTGTCACAAGAATTTCAGATCATGCGCAAGCGCAGGAGCTAATACCAATACGGTAATGTTGAAATTGGCATGGAATGCTATACTTGTCATTTCCCAACAATCCTCCGAATTTGAGCAACATCGAACGACTAGGACTTGACAACATTATGCTTAATTGAATTTACGTTTGAGCATGCGCAAAAAGCATAGCATACTATTAATTATGGAACAATGAAATTGATAAGGGACAATCCACCTCTAACCAGCATATTCCCTGAAATTTTCATTGAAAGCGGTTGAAAACTGTGGAAATTCAGCTTATTACAAGGATTTGCGGACACACGACAGACACACAAGCACAGAGACAGGGGCGGAACGAAAGTTGTTCAGAATGGTCTAAAACGAATAATCCGAGTGTAAATTTAGATTTTGGAGACAAACAATTTTTCATCTCCCGAAAGAGAAAGCAATGCTTCCTATATTTATAGGTAGACTCAGAAACAAAACGTGGCATCGCCCGTACACTACTAAGTTTTGTTCTATCACATCAATATAGTTACCTTGGAGTAAGTTCACGCCGGCTTATCTAAAAGATGATCCAGGCGTACAGCAACTAAATTAGAACAACACCTTGTTCTCGGACAAACAGTGGTACACATGATATATATATATATATATATAATACATATACTAGATATATGTATATATGTATATACCTATATATATATATATTATATATATATTATATATATTATATATATATTTATATATTCTAGTTCCTTCATTTTATAAATACCGGTTTATCTAGATGATAATCCTGTACTGCAGGAACATAATAGAAATAAAAATAATTTTCTTGGACAAGGAGTGGAATATTTTGAGATGCACCAGTATTCCACAAATGAAAAGGAAATCATTCCATTTTCTTCGGATCAATACTAGAATATCTTGAGATATACCAGTATTTCCATGTCAAAATAACATAAATACCTCAATTATTTGGGAGAAGAGTAGTCAAATGAAATTAACCACTCGTCGGCCGAAGCGGAAGGGTCCAGAGCGCTCCGTAGTGTACCTACTGGTTTATCCGCTCTCCACCGGCGAGTTTTCACATATTGATAAACCGAAACTATAGCCCCGTCTAGAGCCCGTGAAGACGAACCCAGTGGTATATTTAACTGAAAAACACCATTTTCAGAGATATACCCCTAGGTACTATTCCGAATGTGCGATATATATATATATATATATATATAAAATATATCATCGAGTTTTCGATAACATAATAGTTCATCGAGTTTTCGTATGGATGCTTTTACTTCTGGTTTTGTCACGCATGTTATTTTCATTGAGTAATTTCAAATGACATATTCAATTTGGAATGGGTAGGGTTACGCACAGTTATGGTTGAGCCACAAATCCAAGTTCTTGTTGAAAAGGAAAGTAAACTTTACTTTCCTCACCTGAACCTCCCGGTTTTACCATCGTATGCATTAACGTTGCCGTGGAAGTTTCCTCGGCTTGGAACTTGTGTTTGAGGAAGAATTCCCGAGTAGGTACCTACTCCTGTTTGAGGAATATTAAGAACAAAGTACTATCGCCCAAAGAGTTACCGGTTTATTATTTGAATGTACTTGAATGATAAATAATCTCAGTTTAGTTTTGTAGAAGGTACTCCAACATAGTGACTCTGAGTCATTTATATGAATTGATTACGTTACCGTCATCATCACATTGTGTTGATTGCATTGATACATGATGCTTTCTTGATGATTTCTTTGGTAGACTAAAACTCTTCTGCATACGTATGTTGAAGTTTTTTGGTGAGTGGCTTCAGGGCAAGTAGATATTTCAATCAGAACGCCACATGTTAACTACGTAGAGTTGATTGAATAATTATATTATTATTCCACGATGGTTTTCAATGTTAAAAGACTATTATCATAAACAAACCCATTATGAAGGGCAAATTATTTTAGCGATTTTACATTATCCCGTTCGCAGGCAATTTTTTTAGGAGGCCACTCTGTAAAATTTAGCCGTGCAATCCTCGCCGATTTCTTTATAATCAAAAAATGAAAGTTATGGAGGGAAGAAAGAAACTTAGCGTGGAATTCACGTTTGTTCAAATGAACTGCTTCCTCAGGAATGTTACTAGAAAACATGCAAAAATTGTGATAGTCATGGAAAATTGTGTTAACCCGATTCTCACTATCCCGTACCATCAGGTTGGTTTGAAAAATTAACACTTTCAGAGTTCAATCACTACGCATGAGCAGAGAAGCTGTTGGTGTAACTCGATCAATCCCTGAAGCGATGATCAGCATCGCATGCGAATTATTGAAGTCATGCTTGTGAAAAGGATGTACGGTCATACTGACATACCAAAAAACAAATGAATTGATCCAAGAGGTCTTACGAAAAAGTGTAACCAGCTGTATATAATGTTTCAACTACATTTTTAGGAGACCTAACCATAGAGATAAATTGAGGGATAATACATCATCGATATATATATATATATATATATATATATATATATATATATATATATATATATATATATATATATATATATATATATATATATATATATATATATATATATATATTCCATACATTGTGGCACCCGAAACAATAAAAACAGCATACGAAGTGGCACCCAAGTTTTTATGGCACCCGTATAAGGGTGCCACATTGTCAACCCCTCATATCTTACCTTAACTTCAACAATAAACACATAAAAGATTTTCACTATTTAATTTAAGCTCTACTGGATGATAAGGATTCATAATTACAATTTTACATTGATTCAGTGACCAACAAAGAGCCTTTGAAGTTTGGGAGGTGGGTGCCAGTTGAATGGATTATGGATCACAAATATACAGCTGTAGTTCATCGTTTTTCCGCGTGCTTCGCCGCTGTCGGGTGTTTCGTGTATATTATAATATACATAATAATATACACATTCTATTTTGCTTACTGAATGGCTACCGGAGATCTGGCAGGGTCGGCCATTGCTTTAAATAACCTCGTCTTCTCCCCACCTCTTCTCTTTTAAAAAGCAAAGAACTAAAACAACTGGAACGCTGTCTCAGGGTTGAGCGTGCGGTCGGGCGGGTTGAGATGTGTTGGACGACTACACAACTACTCCCAGTCAAAAGCACAGGAAATTCTCAATTTTAGTTCGATTTTGATGACATTTTCAGGGATTGTGTTGGTTAGCCTCTTTATGTTCCCCTATGAATTTCATTGCAATCGAATCAATAATGACGTGTGCGCAAGCTCAAACGTGAATTCATAAAATAACGTCGATTTTTTACGGTCTATAGGTTCGATTTTGTTCAAACCCGGAGGGTAGTTGGCTATACGTATCAGAAATATGCTCTATGAGTTTTATTGTGATTGATTGAGTAATGACCATTGTACATGCGCAAAAATAAAATTGTTTGACTCTTGTGAAACTCAGAGACTAAGGAACCGATTTTTATGGAATTTTCTGGTTTTGTGTGGGTTAGCTTCTAGATGGTTCCCTTTAAATTGCATTGTTGTCGGATCAATAATAAGGTGCGCGCATGCGCAAACGTCAGATTCTAACAACGTCGATTTCTTACGATCTATTGGTCTGATTATGTTCAAACTTGGAGGGCAGTTGGGTAGAGGTTTCTAGGAACGTTTCCTATGCATTTTATCGCCTTATTGATATTAACTTGGTTAACACACGTGAAACTCTGAATCTAATTGACCGAATACTCTCAAGGAGTGTTAGGGGACCCTAGATGATCTCCTATAGTCCTCTTTTACGTAATATCATCCATTTAGGCGAATTTTTGGGACTTTAGGAAATCTGGAATGGAATAGAAAGTTCCAGTTATGCAACAAAAAGTAAAATAAAATTCAAGATCATCTCCACAGAAGTATTTCAAGATGGTACATACGTGATGAAGTAACATCTTTTATGCATTATTCCAGTCCCTAGTTATACGTTGCTCAAAAATGGATGATGCGCCGCGAGTGGTCGCGGAAAGTAGGGGGGATACAAGAGCGCATAGGAGCGCGCTCCATTTTGACCCTACTAGTTTACGAATGGCCCAACGCAAACAATCGTTTTTAGGCTCAAATTATTCGTTTTTAAACCAGCTATATTTTGGTCATTAGCAAAATACTTTTAAAATTATCAGGTTTAATTTAAAATAAGGTTAAAGCTGAAAAAATTCCTTTTTTCTTCTCCTCTGTTAACTAGAGACAGGTAATGTGAAACTTTCCGTTTTTATTATTTTATTATTATTAATAATATCTTAATCAGTTATTTATAATTCTCATCACCAATTACCACATTCATTTATTCATTCACATTTATCACATTCAGTTGTGTTAACCTGCTGTGAATGTTGTTTATCTGCAGTCGACTTTTCGGAAGTAATTCGGAATATTCCCATTTTTTCTATAAAATGTACGGGTTTTCTTTTGCAAAACAGTTTGGTCATCGTGGATATAGTTTTTATGAACTACGATAATTTATTTTCTCCGAAAATTGAGATTTAATGTGATAATACGAGGCCCTAGGGATCCACCTGGAAATGTAACTCTTGATCAGTGCCTACTCTTTTTTGCCAGAAAATAACAGAAGGAATACATAAGAACGACATTAAACCATGTATAAAAAAAAAAAAAAAAAAAAAAAAAAAAAAAAAAAAAAAAAACCGAACGACAGACTTACGGTTCTACAGTCACATAATTTAATAATGATTAATTTTACACATTATTAGTTCAATGTGGTTACTTAACAATATTAGTTTATAATTTACTGTAATAAATCAGCTTTCCTTGACACTACAGAGGCTAAGGGATCATGAGATGTTGTGATAAAATGAGAGCATTCCAAAAAGTGGCGATTGTTTTCCTGCTATCACTAAGGGAGTTACACTTCCCTACTAACGCATTGGTTGTACATGAAAATCAATATTTTCGCCGTAACGTAACGGTAGGAAAAAATGGAAACGTCCTATTAATCATTATTAAATGATAAATTGCTGAACCAGTATCCACAAAGCATGTAGCAAATCAAACAAATCTTTTATTGATGACAATGATATAACTGCGTTTATCTGTGAAAATTGCTACGAAATAGTTATTGACGGAGGAAGCAGGTTTGACCCCCGCTTTCCGTTCCAAATTTACAAGACGAACAATTAGCCGAAAATGCGGATTCACTGAGTACCTATAGGAAAGTTCGACCACATGCATCGATAGGTATCAACATAACATAATTGATCAAATAATAAGAACATGTATAAACTTGTAAATATTCAAGTAGGCACTGCATAGGTACCGTCTACGTGCCACTATGTAGTAAAGCATTGTTCTACATTTTAATTACATTTTAAATTTTATTTAAATGATTCTTTTTAATAAAATTTAAGAATTGAAACATTCTCCGGAGAACTGACGCTGAAAAACGCATGAAAAGTAACTTTTTCGACAAGAGTAAGAGAACGTTCCACACATTCCTTTGCACAAACAAAGTGGTGTGGTGATAAATTGCCTTTTTGGATTTCATATTTACTCAAGGCAGGATCCAGTTTTGAGAGTTGACAATCGAAAGCACTCAACCAAAAATATGTAAGTAATAATTACCTCAAACAATGAAGCATCTAAAGTGCAAGGTACACAGGAAAAGTTTACAATTATACTGAGAGAGTTCGTCAGCCAATTGAATCTAGCCTCATCTGCGCTGTTCTCTCTCTCTCTCTCTCTCTTTTTTTTTTTTTTTTTTTTTTTTAATCAACGTTAAGTACAAATGCTCAAGATTTTTTAGCCGAGTTTCTGTAATTTGTCTTCCAACTCCAAGTGAGGCCAGGCGTCTATTGGTTTATAGTGTTTTAAGGTAATCACCGCAGATATTTTAGTCAAAATTTTGCTTGTGGTGTCACACACACCCTGTGAAAGCATGAAGGGCAGGGAAAACCGCTGTAGCTGTGCGGCATAAGCTTTCAGTAACGATGTAGCAGCCAATCACTCGTGGTTTTGATATTTAACGATAGACCCCTGGATCCGTGACTTTTCACTTTGTCCCTGGTTTCCGAGTAGGTACTAACTGTCACGATTCACCGGGTCAAGTTCTGTTCACTCGCTATATAGAAATGAACTAATGATTTTAGGGATTTTCTACGTGGGTTTACTATTTTTACTGATTTACTTTCGTAGCCTTTCGTTCATATTTTGAACTCAAAATATTTTATGGACAATTCATCGTACCAGTCAAAAACAAAAGCTTTTCTGTGAACATGAGAAGAGAAATTAATGAAAAGTGATGTATTAAAAATAACACGTTTTTGTGTTGGCAGTTGGGACTACACTCAACATTGGATCCTGCCGCTTTTGAATAAATAGTAAATAAAAAACGGCAATTTATCACCTCGTTTCGTACCTGTGCAGTGCCTACTTGATCATAGATGCTCTTACTATTTCTTCAATTATGTTTTGATACCTATAATTCGACATACCTCGATATACCTATAGTTCGATGGATGTGATCCAACTTAACTTTACAGGATCTATACAACTGAAGTCTTATGAATGCCTTATGAATATTTGAGTTTGAGTTGAGATTCAATTTCTTTTGTTTCTCATCGTCAAGTGGTATGGAATTATTAGTCTCCTTGCCTATTTTTCTCGAGATTTGGGAATTTCAAATGAATGTGATAAATGGTGATGAAAATTATAAATACATAAATGATTGTATAGGTAATAATAATGTTTAAAAAACCGAAAATGTCACATTACTAGTAAATTGTCTAGTAAATAGAGGAGAAAAAAAGTTGATTTATCTTCAAAATACAAAGGTTCATTATTGAAAATAATAAATCCAAATGCGACATTCAACATAAGGTCGGATTGTTTCGATTTTCGTAGTTTTAGAGTCAACATGTATAGTAAAAACCCAAGTGTGCTTATTCCAGTTACTTGGGCGACCTAAGCTATTGCGAAAAAACATCGCAACTTTCGAACTATTTTCTATATTTTTGATCTTACGCCAAAACTAAGCTAGTTAGCAAGGAAACATCTATTACCAATATTCACGGCAGTTAAATTCTACGTAGAATAACCTATTAAAATTTGAAATATGAGTAATCATGCAACCGCTTGTAAAAAAAGGCACTTTTTTCAATTTGGGTGAAATGTTTCACTTGGATTTTTAAGAGCTTTAGTCTCAGAAACTGTCACACCAATTGAAAAACTTATTAGATGAAAGTCATAAATAGTCTAACTTTGTAACTAATGGGTACCAAACATTGGAAATTTAATTTATTTTTAGCGCATTTATGACAAAAAATACAAATTGTCCACACACGACTCCCGTCGTACACCTGAGGTGGTTCGTCTAAATAAGGTTAATTTTGGCATGACTACTCAATCTTAAACGCAATTTAATTATAATATCCTTATAATACAGAATTCAATTAGTCTCGCTAATTTTATTATTAGTGAATTACCTAAATATAATTTTACGAAATAATAATTTCCTTAGAAAACTATCACGTGTTAGAGAAGGAGCGGTCTAGTGACAATTTTGAATTTTCCGTCATAAAATGACATGTATTATATGAGATGAAATTCATTACATGTATTACATGAAAATGAAATAAAATGACATGTGATATAAAATGCAGATATAGAATTAGATGTCCTACGACTTTCATTTGATAAGACACACAGACTGGAGAGCAGTGAAGTTGTGGAAACCCATATCAATACTATAAATTATTACACTGGAAAAAAAAAAAAAAAAAAAAAAAAAAAAAAAAAAATTGAAGGCGAAGCTGGTACTGGGAGTTTTTGAAGGTATTGAACCCGAATCCGAAGCCCGTTTTTCACATAGACGTCTATTTTTTGAGGAGGTGGACGTGTAATACTAACCCCCAGGACCAGAACCTGTGTCGTGAGGGCATGACCTTGATTTTTTGGGGGGAGGGGGATAGTGTTATTAAAAAATAATAAACAAGTAGATCAGTGCTCACAAAATGAGACACATGATAGCGTATTTTCTTGTAAGGAGATCCGCGTGAAATAGTAGACGTTTCCTGCGTTGAATTAGAGATAAAATGGCTTGGCAGCTCAATCAGCTGATCAATGACCTCTTAGTCGTCATCAACCCCTGGCATATCTTTATTTCCACAATGTTACAGATTACATCCATACCAAGTTTCATCAAAATCGGACGTCGGGAAGTGGCATTTAAAACGATTTTAAGAGGACATACATACAACATCAGCGAACAAAGTGAACACAATAGCTCATTTTTCCTTTCTTAAAAGAAAATGCGCTAAAAATCAAATCAAAATATAAATCAGATCAGATATAGAACAATAACGATTGATTATATCATTCTAATAGTACGCAATCAGATTCACAGTATTTGACCGGGGGATACCAACGGATTCTGCCTCAGGTTTGTTATCTGTAATGGAAAATAATAAACCTTTGTGTCAAGGATTTACAGTGTTTTGACTTCATCTTCACCAGTAAGCTAGTGACGCTTCGATGGCAGACGTGTATTTCTAAGTTACCTATTAAACCAATTAATATTGGCCGTAATTTGAGTAATGTGTATACGAGTTTCTTTTTGACCCCAATCCAAATCAGTGTTTTTGAACGACGTCTACATTGGCGAACCGGCGATATTCGAGTGGCAGATTCGCATAACTACAGTACATCTACATGTACATCTGATTCATATTTCATTTATTTACCAATAAGTCGATTGCAGACCCAAAATTTGTGTTTTTGGACTGCGTCTGTAGCAAAGACCTAGCGATACTAAGGTAGCAGACTTGAATTCACGTAACCTATCAATATCCTGGTATGATGGGCCACAGTTTCAGCGATCAACAAAACAGTCGTTTCTGGGCGCTCAAACTCATATATTTCAACCACATCTGCATGTAACACCCATCCACCTTGAGATAGCAGACGACCATGGTTCAGTTGGCCATGGATGAAAGTGTTAAGGGCCGATATGGTTCCCCCTCCAGCTGTAAGCCATATAGATCTGTTTTTCTTGTCGCCATCGGTTTTGGACTAGCAGACGTGCATATCTTATACAAACTCAATTGAATACTAACAAATTCAATAATTGGTCCGTTTCTATAGATCAGTTGCCCCTTTTCAGCCGAGCTCCTAGTGGCATTGGCGGTTAGCACCTATATCTTATACATTGGCTGAATGAAAAGATGAGGCGGTGTCGAAGGGGAAAATTAGGCCGGTGCATCGACAGCAAGTTAACACCCGAACCAGCAAAATGCTCGGTAGATGCCTCCTCCCTTTAGTTGTGCATGTCCTCATCCGCATTTACACGCAGTTGTGAAGAAGTTGATAAGGGTGGAAGTGGAAGGTGACGCGGATGTTGCAGTAGGCATAAGAAATACCTGTTTAATGCTTGAAAGCAATTTAGATGAAACAGCCAAAATAATTCCTATGAGTTTGTGGTGGGTTTAAAATAAATTTGTAATTCACATTCGACCACAGTACACCAAGCATAGAACTCTATGCTCTTCTTCAAGTTTTTTAATGTCTCAAAAGTACTTTGATGTCCCTCCTTTTGATATCGCCTGTCCTCGGGCGATCACGGTCATCTAGCTGAAGGAGATAACATCGTGCGTCGTAGAATTTAGTAGATATAAGAACTTTGTCGAGCCTGATTTTGCATCCGGAGATGTTGGCATTACGGGCAGATGAGGTTGGAGATGCTCCCGATCGAGGTTGGTCCTTAGCATCCAAACCAGACGAGAAATTGGAGGGATTCATGAGTTTTGCTTCCGATGGTTATGCAGATTTAAATTCCGATCGAAAGGGTGTGTCAGTTATCAACTTGAACCCTGATAGCGAAGTCAAAAACGCCGATCTCCATTTTTTTGTCCAGGATGATATTGAAGGTGGAAGTTGCGGAACTGTTTACAATACATGCAAACGGTCTGTGAAGGACAGGTTTCGAGTTTGTGGGCAGCCGGTAGACGGCTTTTACATTAACCATACAAAAGGGTCACTTGACTACGTTAATCATGACCTTGATACCTTGAAACTGGGACATTTTCTCGCTCCATAGGGCTTCTTACAAAAGGGGCATGGATATTTAAGGTCGGATAAGAATTGGAATTTTAGAACTGCTCATTTTATTTTATTTGTGTCTTGCAGTTTTTCCATAGATTTGATGATTTTCTAGGAGCCCCTGTGGGTTAGAAATTGCTGATCACGTTCTTTGGACGATTGTATTGATGGGAATTCGGCAAAGGTGGAACTGAAATATTTTTTTTACAATGTCAGAACGTGTTTTTGGGATTTCAAACGATTGTCTCGAAACGTAAAGACAATTTTCTTTCGTATATCTGGGAAAGTGTTACCTACTAGTTCTTAAGCAACCAAGAACTACCCACAAATATACTATTTCATTTTCGTTATGAGGTCGTGTACTCCAAATTGAAAAGTTAGGATTTTGTCCACTAAAACTTCCATTTCTTTAGACATCTTGAAGTTACGGACCAGAATGTTTCTTCTCACCTTTTGTGCAATACACACAAATTGCAAGTGTAATGATGGGCTGGGGTAAGAGAATTTTTGGCCGAGGTAGAACCTCGTAGTTGCGCTACCATTTCCATCGTTTAAGAGGAATGTTCATATTACCAAGGTAAAAAACATGCCTGTGAGATCCATGGAAAACATCTGGAGCCATAATGATGGGGATGAACTCTTTCTCTCCGGTGAGAAGGACGGCACTTAGTTGTGCACCAATGTACTATATGGTGATACAACGATGGTTCCGCGTAAAAAATAACGATTCTCTTAAACGAGATAATGTTTTTTTGAAAAACGCATAAAGACGGTTTATTAGATAGGTAGGGAGTTGATAAGTGATCATTATTATGGTGAATGACACCAAGAAATAACATTGATTACATAGTATTGTACTCAGGTGCTATTCCGTTATCCCCCCCCCCCCCCCCCCCCCCCCCAATCTGCTTCACGACTTTCGCGACTGTTTCACTTATCCTATACTCTTAAACGAGAAATTCTTGTATAAATCATCAGGGGATACATACCCCCCCATTTCGACTCGAAAACACAATCTGCACTGGTCAATCCTCCGGAGTGATCTCCGTGGTGTTCTGGGCCATTCTTAACGACGAAAGTTGCTTATATCTGGCCGTAACTGTGGAAGGTATAAAAAGACCCTTCGCTTACTGGCTGTAGCTCCACAAAAAGAAATTTGTATCCAGGTTTCATAGAACCCAAAACGATTTCTGTGGGCAAAATAATTCACATTTTGTTGAGAGAATTGGAGCACATTTAATACCTACGCCTTTTCAAAGCTTATTAAAAATTCTGCTTGCTGGTTGTGGTTTTTTCAATATCCACATTCAGCGTATTTAGTACCTGCACTAACAAAAGAAGATATAGAATTACAAAATTAAATTATCTAGGTACCTAATCTGCTGGCAAAACTAAAAGTCTACGAGATTTAAACATTCTTAACGACGAAAGTTGCTTATATCTGGCCGTAACTGTGGAAGGTATAAAAAGACCCTTCACTTACTGGCTGTAGCTCCACGAAAAGAAATTTTTATCCAGGTTTCATAGAACCCAAAACGATTTCTGTGGGAAAAATAATTCACATTTTGTTGAGAAAATTGGAGCACATTTAATACCTACGCCTTTTCAAAGCTTATTAAAAATTTTGCTTGCTGGTTGTGGTTTTACAATATCCACATTCAGCGTATTTAGTACCTGCACTAACAAAAGAAGATATAGAATTACAAAATTAAATTATCTAGGTACCTAATCTGCTGGCAAAACTAAAAGTCTACGAGATTTAAACATTCTCCTTCCCTGAAGCTCAGTCTCTGGATCTTTGACCATAGTTTGTTTACCTCAACAGAACCCAGGAAGACCAATGGGAGTTGTGAAATTCTTGGTTCGCTCTTGTTTGTCCGCTATTATAAAACGGTTGATTTGTCTGCTGTTCTGAAGGTGGTTTGGCAACGTCGCAGATACCACCTAGGTATCAAAGTGGTCGCCACTTAGTCAGTGATTTGTAATTGTATATCTCGGTTGGCACATAGATATAGTGATATGAAATTTCCTGGAAGATTGCCACAGGTATAGCATTGTGGGATTCAGTAAATAACCATAAAAATGAAATAAAAATATCCTTGCTGTTTTTAAATGTCATTCGAATCAATATACACCATAAAATAAATATATACACCAGGGAATAATGAGGGTGCCTCCTAACTTCAATATTGTATGGGTGCCACAATGTTAGAATATTTATTTATATACATATACACCAGGGAATAATGAGGGTGCCACATTACTTCAATATTGTATGGTTGCCACATAGACGGTGACTTAAAATTCTCAAGAATGGTGCCACAAGTATAGCATTATGGGATTCAGTAAATAACCATTAAAATGAAATAAAAAGTATACCTTGCTGTTTTTAGAGGTCATTTGAAGCAATATACACCATAAAATACATATATACACCAGCGGATAAGGAGGGTGCCTCCTAACTTCAATGTTGTATGGGTGCCAAAATGTTGAATATGCTTTGTACGTTTGGTATTTTCATAAGTTTTTATTGCTGCTATAGCACAGATATCAATTTTCAACAACGGAACTTTCGTTTCGCCGAATTCCGATACTATACCACTGAGGTTCACAAGTTCTTGCGCTGCTGCTCTGGCTGCAACATATTCCGCCTCCATGGTTGAGAGTGCAATGCATATCCTGTTTTCTTGAGAACCAGGTTTCCATCCAGATAGGCAATGAATCTGATGATGCATTTTCGAGGCTGACAGTCTACGCCCCTTTCGGCATTGAAGAACGCTTGTAATGTCTGGACGAGATGTTATTGCTACATACATTACAGTCTGTATGGGATGCCGGTGCGGAGTTTTTATATTTAATTTTTCGACACATTTTCATGTTGAATTCTTCTATGATTCGGTCTATGATGTGGGTTTGAGTTATTTTAATGCCATCCACGGATCGATCTATCTTCATTAAATGAGCTAGCTTCTCCCAGTATTTTCACTTAGAATTCTCTTTCCAGAGCCGAGATGACGTCATTGATTTTTGATCGATTGATTTGACGCCAGTACACCCTTATGTGTGACACCCTACAAACCTAATAGGATTTTTGGCGTGGGAATGAGTGATGAAATGACGCCAGTACACCCTATTGGATGTTTTGAGGAGGTCAGCTGTTCTGTTTGTGAGTGATGTGAGTGAGGGAGATGTGTCCATCACTTTTTGAGCACATCAACTTGAAAAATTTCAAAAAATGTGCTCAACAAATCACTAATGATGGCTGAAAGTCATTAAATTCAGATTTCGGTTAATTATCTCCAACAATAAACCTTTGTGATCGTATAGAAAAAAAAAAAAAATTCTCTCAAACTTTGTCACTTTACATTTCAATGGGCGTAGATTCCAAAATTGCAATAACCGTCCACTGCCCAGGCCATAAGAGGCCTTAAATATGATGAAAAAAATGTGTCCTTTCCCACATAGACTCCACATGGGGTCTAGTTGGTCCTTGAATCTAGCCAGCCCGATCGGTTCATAGCATCAATGCTAGGAGCAAACAATGGGCCGAAAACGGGGTTTTTGTACATCATATTCTTCCTCAAATTTTGGTTTTTCTATTTCTATTGATTTTCACGTACAACCAATGCGTTACTAGCAATGTGTAACTCCCTTAGTTTTCATAGCAGGAAAATCGTTCGCCACTTTTGATTAATTATTTTCAATAATGAACATTTGTAATCGACCAGAAAAAAACTTTTTATTTCACCCCCAGAAAATTGTTTGGTTAACGTTTCAAGATGCGTAAAATCCAAAAATAGAATTAAAAAAAAAAAAAAAAAAAAAAAAATCGTCCGTGCGCCGGCCGTCCGCGGCTTTTTCTCGAAAAAACTAAACTAAACTATATGAAACATGTCTTAAGAATCACATTTGGGGTCTAGATTGTCCTAGGAGCTCGGTATCAAGTTTTATTAACCCTGAGTTGTTATATTAAAGGGCTAAACGTAAAAAAAAATTGAAATCTTGAAAACTTTCTGAGTAACAGTGATAATTTTTGGCTTGTCAATGATAAATTGAATTCCAAAGAATCGATTAAAACCACCCGCAACGCTGTACGTTGAATAGTTCGCTTTCCCTAAGGGCTTAAACATCGGGAAAAACCTTCGAATTTCCAAGAATGAGAAGATAGAGAAATCGCGCGCTGTTAGCAGATCTTTGGATTAGACGATCAAGCTTTAAATTCCAACAAATATCTCTAGATATTCATACTGGAATACATTAAAAAAGCCTTGTAAATATCAGCTTACACAGTGCCATTATTGGAATTATCGGGTGATATGGTTCCAATGGAATTTATTATAACGTTGCGAAATCGACTTTATTGTCCGTGCGGTGTACCTACTGGTGAGGTATTGGTACCTAAATGCTAAATTTCATCTCTTAAATAAATTGCTCCAAAGTCTACCCACAGGTAGCGGAAGCATTGTTTCCACTTTCGAGAGATTTAAAAGTTGTGGTCACCACTAAAATCAAATGGCTAGTTTTTTTTTACAGTGGTGAAATTTCCACTCGCATTTTACGTTTTAGACTATTCTGAACAACTTTCTTTCCGTGCCTTTCACTCTCTATCTCTGCGTGAGTATGTCCGCAATTCCTTGTAACAAGCTTAATTTCCACAGTGTCCAACTGGTTCTTATGAAATTTTCATGGTATGTGTGGGTTAGGCTGTAAATTATTTGCTAGTAATTCCATACTTCTCAAATCAATACTCAATTTTGCGCATGCTCAAACGTTAATTCCCTCAAGCATAATTTATTTACGCCCTAGTCGTCCAATCCCGCTCAAATTCGGTGAATATTTGGGGGGCAATGGCTTAAATTTCCATGTTAATATCAACACGATTGCATCATTATTAGCTCCTGCGCATGCGTGAAAGTGTACTCCAAGGAACAATGTCTAGTTTTCATCAGATTTTGATTATATTTTTTGGAATTTTCGGGTAAGCCTGTGGATTGTACCCTACCAGTTTAATTTTTCTCAAATCATTGCTCCATTCTACGCATGCGATAACGTAAATTACTTCAAGCATCATTTTCCAGTTTTTTTAAACATCTTTACTGTGAAGCATAAAATTGCAGGGTCTTGGAACTGTAAAAGTGTGAACCCTTCTCGGAGGCACGATGCGCAATGTTCTGATCATAATATATATTACACACGGGGTTTAATAATAATCATAGACCAATGATCAGCGTAGAAGGACTATCTAACACAGAAATAATAAACCATTGTGTAATAATTTGCAGCGTTTTTAATCCAATTTCTCCTCGGAAGGCCTATGCCTCTGCAGATATATTTAGATAATGAATAATGGACTTCGTTTAATTAACAGGCTATATATTACATATATAATACAGCTTTGTGTAATAATTTGCAGCGTTTTGGAATGTTCTGATTTTATCACATCTCATGATTCCTAATCCATTGTGGTGTCAAGGAAAGCTGATTGATTTCGCTCCGTTATGAAGTAATATTGCTAAGTAACCATAATGAAATAATAATGTAAAAAGAAGGCGCTAGGTAGGTATACTATTGAGTAGTAGGTACTATTAAGCATTAGTTACTACACTAATACAATCATTGGGTCTTTCCTAATCAGCTGAGTGAGCTAAAATCTCTCCTGTCCATCCTAGGAAGTTATGATTTGATAGGGAGACTCCCTGGGACATTAGGAATCGATTGAAAAGACTAGCTCATTCTTACTCAGCTGTGTGGGCTGCATTGTCTCCTTTTTATCCTAAGAAGATGTGATTTGATAGGGAGACTTTCTGGGAGACTATTGCAGCTTTTGGCTCTTTTCCTTAGTTGAGTGAGCAAAATTCTATCCTGTTATACCTAGTAAGTTGAAATTTGACAGGGATACTTTCTGGGACACTAAGAGACGATTGCAGTTATTGGCTCTTTTCTGATCAGCTGAGTTAGCTGATTTAATTGTGATATTTTTAACTTGAGACAAAACACATTTTTCACAGGTTTTAGGTGAATTTCAGTCAAGAAAGTTTTTCAACGACAAACTGAAACATCGAAAAATGTATGCACAAAATTATGCTGAAAAATGTACATGAATTTCATTCATATTTGCTAAGAAAAAATAAATATTCATAATCTTTTTTTAATCGCAGAACATTATTCATAACTTGTTTTTTGTCATGAAATTGGTAGTTAACGATTTCTTTGCACTTGTGCTCAAATATCAAAACAATGTAACATAAAATAATATAATAACTGAAGCAAAGTCACTTAAACGATCATGCATGATTGGAAATTTTTTTAAATCCTCAAATCTGAGTAAAAGTAGAACTCTATATAATTTATAAACGAATAAACTACGACCTCATGTGACTGACATATTGGGATAGTTCATGCAATCCACGTAAATATAATAAATATGGTAAGTATATGAATACGAGTAGTCATATGCATGGTATAGTAATGCAAATGCTGCACACTATACATTTATGCGATTTTTGAAAGGATTCTTATCACCCACTCATTCTTTTACAATCAACCTCGTCTATAATTCACCATGAAACTGAACTACACAGATATTGCTGAAAACGAGCAGCCTTGTCGTGAAATGGTCTTGAAAGCGCTGGATCTCTCACCTAAAATAGTTTCATCTTCTAAGTCCATTGATCACACATTATGGGGAAGTATAGGTATATTCTTGATTAGCTGTTTTACGTAATTAGTCGAGGGTTTGCAGTGCAGTGAAAGAATTCTTGAACAACCAGTCTTGTCGGGAAAACAGGTGATATCTGGACGGTCACATTTATTGAGTAGGTAGGCAGATAGACATAAAGTGAAGGTGCGAAAAGGTCTTCTTCTCCACAAAATTCAATAGTACTACTATGCTTATTAGATAGTTTTGAGTAAATGTAAATCCTATGTTTTCTACGATTCTGCGAGCTGTAGCTGTGTAAATTATGTATCTATTAATAAACATTGTTGCATTGTTGGCGAATCTCATAATTTTCTGTTATTCAGAGGTACGTCAACCCCTGAAAATGCTGAGCTCAGTCATTTCTAAACCATGAAGCACGGAGCAAACGGCGGGGCGATTATCAAACCCTAAAGATAGAGAACGTCTCCATGACATAACCAACGACTCGGCGGGCGTCGGGAAAACCCCGGAACGAATATGGCTTAATAGTTGGGTTTAATGGGTCACACAGTATTTATCATCTCTGGGGGACCGACCCGTCTCGCTCAGTGTGAAATTGTGGAACCCCAACCCCCAGAGTGTTGATACACTGGGAGGGAGAACGGGCCACAGTTATCTCCATTATCACCAATGCTTTCTCTCTCTCCGCCTAGAAGTAATTTCTTGCGATATGATTGGACTTTCTGAGAGAGTACTGAAGTTGTAATTAACAAACAAATATAATTATATCAAGCCACCTTCTACCATATTCACAATGAGGTGGAACAATGAAGGTATGCAAGTTTTGGCCCACTGAATTACTCTAAACTATGCACTTATCTTTGTCTTTTGCTTTTCAGCGAATTTTCGTAAAATATGAACTATTTCAATAACTCGGAAAATTTTAAAACTGAAATTTTTGAAGAATTTCTTCGATGAAATCAGTTTTGAGGTACTCTGAAAGGAGTTCTAGAGTTTAATGCTTTTTCATATATATATATATATTTATTTATTTATTCATTTATTTATTTATATATGTGTCCTTCCAGACGATAACTCTTCTTAGGATTGAGATAAAAATTCCGTTCTAGCGCCAATAAATCAAGCTTTTCGGACAAAAGGATGATTTCGTTGGCTAGAACTTTTTGAGCACATTAAATTGGTCAAATTTCAAAAAATATCCTTAAAACATCACTTCAAATGGCTATAAACGGCTAAAAATCGTTCAATTTATATTTTTTGGTAGAATATTGCTGAAATAAAATTTAATAAATATAACATAGAACATTGACAAATTCACGTACAAAAATATGCTGAAAAATTCACTTAAAATTCATTCAAATTAGCTTTAAAAAAATCAATGAAATGGCACAAAAAAAAAGCTGAAAATTCAAAACCTTTATTTGAGTAAGAGTTTATCATTTAGAATACGTTTTTGCCATACAAATAATAGTTAACAATTTCCTTGCACTCAAAAAGCTCAAATTTCAAAACAATTTAACATTAAAAAATACGATAATTTACAAAAATTTGCTCATACGATCATGCTGCATGACTGGAACTTTATTCAATCATATATCCAAATAATGCTCATGCGAGTTAGAGATATAAAATTAGCAGCTCATTCATTTTAATTGATAAATTATTCAAGGAACTGTTAATTGAATAATATTGTTTCTATGGAATATTTAAGGAATAATGAGAAGTTGATGAAATCCCTCGAAGTTTGCGGATCAATATATCTGTCACAGAATACGTGCCTGAGGGGTCTTGCGGGAGTGAGGATTGGTGATGATCCCCTTGGCTTAACGGTTGGTGCGGAGCTTAGAATGGGATGGTAGAAGCTACAATTACAATCGAGCAATATTCCCCTCAGTCGGTAGTTGATTTGAGTGTGAACAAAAACTCCAAGCCTCCAATAAATTTTGTTTTCAGAAAATACCTTCTCATGTTTTGCTTAGAAATGGAAATAACAAACCAAAAAAGTGTCGCGAAAAATTCCTTGACCCCCAGCCAAAAGACATATCCATGTCAAAAATTTTCCGTGACGTTTTTTTAGTTTATGTGTCATAGCAAAGACATAAAGAAAAATGTAAAGTGTAAATCAAGCATTTGAATTTCACCCTTGATGGGAAAAACTAAAGATCATGGATATGTCTAGTACCTACTGCTTACCAGTTGGTACCTACTACTCAAATGTATATCAACCATGTAGTGCCTTCTTTTCACAAGATTATTCCATTATGGTTACAAAACAATATTAGTTTTTAACTTGGAGTGATAAATCAGCATTCCTTGACACTACAAAGGCTTAGAGGTCATGAAATGTCGTGATAAAATGAGAGCATTCCAAAAAGTGGCGAACGATTTTCCTACTATGAAAACTATGGGAGTTACTCTTCCCTAGTAACGCCTTGGTTGTACGTGAAAATCAATAGACAATGTACTTGTCGGGAAAAAAAGTGACGCGAAAAATTCCTTGCCCCCCAGCCAAAAGACATATCCATGTCAAAAGAAAAAATCAGAGCTTTTAATTAAATACCGTAAAATGGACTGGTATACGGGGAGACGTTCGAAACTGTCCGTCAACAATAAGCTTATATTGAGCCAGCATGTCCTAAAACCTATCTGGACTTTCGGTACTCAATGATGAGGGTGAATCGCACAGAGTAACAGCTGCATTTTTCAGCGTCTTCAGAATAATAACAATTTAATATTTTACGCATATGTAGACATCATTTGGAAACGACAGATTACAGTTCGGGCAACAAGATGAATCTGTCTATTAGCTTATCTGCAAACAAGCTATCAACCACCTTTTTAAGCTCCATCATCTTGGAAACAAGGATATTTCCTGCTCCTTGAAACCGACTATCTGCTCAGAAGAGTTGAACCAAACCACAAATAGTGTGATTTTGCAAGCAGTGGATACAGTCTAACAGAAAATAATAAGTGACGCATTTTAGAGTTTAAGGGCAGCGGATTGATACAAAATGAAAAAAAAATAAATAAATAAATAAAATTAATAAAATCGGATATTTTTTTAATTTTCTTAAAAGTAAACTAGAAAGTGCCCCAAAAATGGCGTGATAAAAAGAATTTTTCGTGCTCTTATGCGAACTTAATAAATTTTTGAAAACAGGCCAAAACGTTCCCAGCGCTAAAGGATGGCTCGTCTGCTTCACCTTCAGCTAATTAAACTGATTCAGCCTTCAGCTGATAGGTAAGGAATACAGCGATATAATAAGGTCATAAGCGTAATAGAACTTAGATTCTCCATCTTGATTTTTCTCATTTTTTTCTTGGTTTTTCTGTGTCTACTTTGCGTATCATGTGGGCACAAAAGTTGCGATGACTTAAGGCGATTCTTTTGGAAGAACGGCTTTCCTGAAAAATCACTTTTTTTTTCAACTTTGGGTATCTATTTCTCAAAAACAGTTCATCGTAGTAGGATGGTCCTGTTTTTACCTGATAGAGGAAGAAAAGAGTTTCAGATAAGGCGGATAGTTTCACAATATGAGGCTTGGCTTTGGTCAAAAGCTTCTTTTCGGATCGCACATAAAAAATATTTTTTCTAATAATATCGAAAAACTATCCGGCTTATTTGAAGAAGAAGACCTATAGGGTAAAAACACCAATTGTTGACACTCATCCATATGTTGACACTTCAATTTCAAATTTAAGGGATATGAAAATAAGACACTGTAGATTATCAAAATCGACGTCATTCGGAGAATGAGAGAGTAATTGTTAAGGATGACCGATTCTGCTAGTCTTGAAGAACATAACAAATCGTCTGGGTAATGTGATATTGATGACAACCGTAACCTGTCACTCCACTGACATTGTCACAACTCAGCAGCTTAGTGAGAAGAGTCTACGAATTCGGATGTTTCGGGTCAAGTATGAGAGTAAAAATTGCGATTTGAATTCGGATGATCTATTAATAATATGAGGTAGAGGGCGTGACCGTGAAAACTCCAAAATTTCAAAACAAAAATATGGTTTTGTTCGGTATCAAAATTAGGTTCCATAAAACGTGTTTATGTCCTAATGTTGACCCCTATGTTATATCAAGAGAAACTTTTAACTTTATTGAAAAGTTGATATTTGGACTTACTTCAGAAAGATAATATTTCTAAGAAAGTATAGATGGAGAGGGAATATTTCTAAGCAACCCAACATAACCCCTACTTTATTGAATCGATCTATTTTCTAATGGTGGCCTACGAAGCCCAATCCGTTTCAAGAGATTCTTTGAGAATATATTTCTACGTGTTCACAATCATTTTTGGTCAATTACCACAATGACAACTCCAGGTAAAATAAGCATTAATATTTAACATAAGTGTCAACATTAGGAACTTGAAATGGCAACATTTGGAATTTCTGAAGGCATGTATGTCAAAATTTGGTTGGAAATGTTGAATTTCAAAAAAGTGCTTTGTGATAATTAACAAAGTTACTGGAGAAATTGAATACATGCAAACTATTCACAACGCACAACTTATAATACCTACTTGGATGTTTCATTTTCTTTAACCCGTGGGTAAAACACAGAATCTCATGGGGATGTCCCCTGATGGTGTCAACAATTGTTGCATACCTAGTACATGCTGAAAAAATTAGAACAAGATTGGCCGAACAACAACCGAAAAAATGATACCTACCTGAAAATTGCCGAAATTGCGATGAAAATCGGTAGTAGCTTGAGGAACCACAGATATTTATCGAAAGTAGGTGTGTTGCCAATTATTACTTGGTGCAAAAAACGTGCAAAAAATTGAATAAATCGTTTTTTACAGTTTAATGTCAGCTTCATATCGAGTGAGTTCGAGGAATTCTTGAAACTTCAAAGATCCAGTTTCAATTCCCACAGCGAACAAATGTTTCACATTTTATTTAATTTTCTCATCCCTAATAGCTTATTTTCTTCCTTCTTGACATTTAAAGGTACCTAATACCTCACAATCAATGCATAATAAATATACTAATAGTTATCCTGTAAGATTGGGTTGTTTGTTGCGAAAATACATTAAAAACAAATTGCATTAGGTTTATTAATACTTATGGCTAGCCAATGAAACCAGCTCACTTACTAGTGATGTACTGGGCTTAACGTCATTCTTACAGTACTTGCTACAAATGTCTTACCATTATAATATTGTTCTATCCAGCTGAACGTATATTGTTAAGTTACCATAATATTTACTAAATCCATTTTTGTCAGTCTCCTTTTTTTATAATTACAATCTTTGTTCTAATTAACTTTTTGTTTCTTGCATTGGTTAGTAGAACTTAAAATAGTTCAAATTCATTGTTTTGGTACGAATTGACATATTTAAATAAATAAAACCCTTTGATCTTTGCTTTTATTTGGAATTTATTCCAGAAACGAATTATCAAGTCAACTCATAATATTTTTCCTATATAATTCTCTATTTACAGTATGTCAAAATCCTTTAAACTGCCATTTGTTTAGCCAATTTTCGTCAAAAATGAAGCTATTGCAATGGCTCCAAAAAATTTGAAATCAAAATTTTCTTCATTGAAATTTAGTTTGAGCTTAACACTTTTTCTTAAACATATTTACGCTTTTTCTTATACATATGAAGGGTCAGGGGAAAAAACGAAGTCAGTCACTTTTTTTCGAAATTAAGATGTTGGTATCATAGGATTCATTGTGAGAAACTGCATCGTTCAAAGATGCTAAACATGGGAAAAAACCACTCTAGTCCGACCGTGTTCGCCTTTGAAGTTTTCCTGTAAGGGGAAAGAACCAAGTTAGTCGGAGCGTTGTGGAAAAAAACGTATAAGTCATTGATTACCTGGGCAGTCAAACGACGGTAGGGCAGTTTCCATCATCCTATCAGTTATATTTTTCCGTGATTCTCTGTGTATGGTGTGTGTTCCTCCGTGTTGAACTTTCTCAGTGGTTTATCAGTGTTATTTTCAAGACAATGAATTCGAAAAGTGATTCTGATGAATGTGTGTAACCGCTTACAAAGAAGAGAATGAAGACTGGAAGGATGTTTGAAATGAACGAAAAAATCGGACCAACAGATAATGAGGAATATACATATTGAGAAATTCACGTTTGCGCATGTGCACAGGCATTTGTTGATTAGACGGCTTGAAAGTTCATGAAAAATCAGCACGTTCAAAGGTCAATTTAGATCTTTGAATACAATTTATGAAAAGTATGAGAATCTTTTTGACGCATGGTCTGATTTGTTTGAGGTCTAGGGTAGGCCTGGTGATTTTCATAATACCGCAGACTTTTCAATCATCAAGACAAGACGGAAGTTAGTGAAAAAAGTTGTCTATTTCAATGAAAAATAGAGAGTTACAATGTTAAATTGATTTCGACGGTTAGGCCATCATCAGTAAGAAACAATAACCGTTATTGTTTGTTACTGATGATGGCCTAACCGTCGAAATCGATTTAACATTGTAACTCTTTATTTTTCGTGGAAATAGACAACGTTTTACACTAACTTCCGTTTTGAAATGGGTTTCCACAACTTCGTCGCGAGTGATTTATTCCGTATCAAGACAAGACTAAGAAGCGAAACTCTACTTGCATATTCTTGTCTGAAAGGATGCTTCTACCGCTGGAGACCATGCTGCTAGAAGTACCTAACAACCTACCTCGATTGGCAGGCATCGTGCAATCAATTTGTCAATAAAAGATTATTGGCTTCTTCCTACCTAAATTGAGTATTTAATTTCCCTCGTCTCACTGGTGAGGCGAGTATGGAACGTTTCACATCCTTCCTTTCAATAGTTTCAGGAAATGTTGCTGCGTTTAATCAATTGTAACTATGTTACTTAAACAAGGTAATTGCTGATCTTGAGTTTTTAGGGTACACATCACTCATAAATCTATATTCATCATGAAATACAAAGGCTTTATAGTTTTCAGTATTTTATAAAGCATTACTCCAGACCTAAGGAACATTCTTTATTTAATGATCATGATCATTTCTACAGTAGTACTGTGTTGAATGATCGGTAATCGGAACATCAAGTGCACATTGTCCAAGTTGTAGTTTCCCAACGATTCGTCAGTTAACTCTGCATATGTTGAGTATTTATTACAAAAGTCCACGGTTGGGAACGGTAAAATCTTGACCAATTTGTTGTGTGTATGTGTGTGTGTGTGTGTGAGAGCGAGAGAGAGAGAGAGAGAGAGAGAGAGAGAGAGAGAGAGAGAGAGAGAGAGAGAGAGAGAGAGAAGAAACCAAAGGTATATTTTTTTTATACGGATAGAAAGTGTATTTTTGAGTGTGAATTTTTCTCTCATGCTTGGGCTGTCTCGAACCTCCATGAGCCAACTTAATAGGGTGTTTCTTTATCGTATTGGTAAGTTGGAATCTTGAACTTCCTAACGTTTCTTTGTTCGGACAGTACAGATTATAACAAGCTTTATGAAAAAGGCCTTCTGTTCCTAAATTAGTTTTTTTCATATTAAACTCCAACGTTTCTCCCCAGGAACTGGGGTTTCTTCGTTAGATCAATATTCAAAAGTGTAAAATATCTATATATTTATAGTTTCCTTTTTTTGTTGTTAAAAATTGAATTTAAAGTTATGTTTTTTCCTCCTAAAAAAAAAACCGATTGAAGGGCAGAAGGCCTTTTTTATAAAGCTTCTTGAACTTCCGACCTCAGATTGTGATTCAGAGCTCCAGTACAAAAACCTCAACTTCCATCTTTCAGCCTCAATTCTGGACCGCTTCTGTCATTCATCAAGTGGAAAGGATTACGTGAAACGAACGTATCAGCAAGCTGCGGGTCTCCCCCCCCCCCCCCCCCACACACACACACACACCTCTCACTCACAAGACTGGCAGGTGGGAAAAGATGACGTAGGCGTATATGTCAACACTAGAACTGTGTTCGTTCACTCTCACCGATCTTCCAAACGTCAACACTGCCAACATTTTAGTAATTTGTATTGGTCCCGCCTATGTGTGCACAGTGTCGCGCAATGACGAAGAGTTGACACTCTACGAAATCCCGATTAGGGATAAAACCGGAACCGTCAATCTTATCCAATGGGGGAAACAATTCAATTTCAACTCACATGACATCGTAGCAGCACACCTCATTACAACCAAAAAATTCAAAAATATATTCGAAGCACAAATTGGACATGACACAACACTCGAAATTAATCCAGGCACAGAACAAGCACGAGATTTGCTGGAGTGGTACCAGACACATCAGGACGAAGACGGCTGTAGCATCTCCTACACACAACTCATCACCAGTTCGACATCTACAAGTACTACCGATCAAGATACAATCAACGACATAATAAAGGAGATAGAAGACACGGACGCGCAGATTCACACGCTTACAAAGAAACGAAGAAGACTCGAGATAGAATTACACCATCATCTCACCATGCCCAAATTCTGAATTCCCCGATTCAACTTTTTGTTTAGTCTCATAGTGGCGAAGACCACCTCAACTGGTGATATTAATTTTATTACATTACTTACATTTTGATCGCCATTTCCTCTTTTGTAATAATTTAATAACATCACCTTAGCTTTGCACCAGGTCACATAACGCCACTAATAGGTAGGACTTATATCGTTACTATAATGTGCTGAGTTCCTGTTAGGTACTACTGTTATACGGACTAGATTAGGGCTTTCCAAACCCTAACAGGCGTATAGTATATTATAATAGGTGAAAGTGGTAGTTCCGAAATTGACACCGAAGTTGTTCGAATTATATCAAAATTTCAAGAATGAGTACTCAAATATGAACGATAACTTCTGCTACTCCATCTTGATATGTATATGCAACTAAACTAAGCACTAAACTAAACTAGTAGCTGCGGGATAGGTCGAGAACATTCTGAAATAATTTGGTCAAACATAATTTCATAAAATTTTGGTTATAATAACAACCAGAGGCCCAGGTATTCTAGGAACTGGAGTAAACTTTGAAAGACCACGCAAAATTTGTTAGTATTGTAAATCAAGTATATTTAAAGAAATGAATGGGGACGAAAGTGGAATGTAATAAATAATATTTATGAATACATAAATAACATAAATATATAAATTTTCATACAATACATAAATAAATAAAATACATGTAAAATACTTAAATTTACTACTTTATATATATATATATATATATATATATATATATATATATATATATATATATATATATATATATATATATATATATAAATGGAGTATCTAAGTAGCATAGTAAATAATTTATCGATCGTGCACTATCTCATGGATGTATGAACAGCTCACAAATTGGTTTCATTTTCGCAACGTTTCTGCAGAAAGAAGAGGCAAAATTTCGGGGGTACAAAGCGTGATACAGATGGAAACCCCACCGTCAAATCCAAGAGAGTTTTCTTGAGATTTCTCTGAAAGATCCCACCTTTGGAAACCCTTCTAAAGGATAGAAGAAAGGTAATAGCAGAAGGAATTCCATTGCCAACTGGAGTACGTACGCGTAATCTTGTCAATTTCTTCTACCTCTCGAGACCACAGACTGAGAGGATAGGCGGTCCGGTGAAGGGATCAGCTGGGCTTGGACCAGGAGTTTTGCCATTGCTCATATCGGGAAAATGGAAGGGTGTTGAGGTTAGAAATGCCTGAAACAAGGATGATCCTCGCGAAATCGTATTGATAAAATTATTACCTACCCACGTATTGTGTTCGAATGTCAATCACTGTCCAGCGTCATTTTTTTTTTGTTTAAATCGAAAATGCATCAGAAAATCGTTAAGAGTGGAAGAATGTGGTTCTCTCTCGAGAAGGGATGAGTATGGTGGAGCGAAAATTGATAGGAAGAAGAAATAAATAAAATGAAATAAAACATCCACACTCGTTTAGTCCGTGAAACGGGCTGATATCTAAAAGACAACTAAAAGACAATCGTTTATCACAAATCAGTATGTCAGCTCTGATGTAGGCACCGACCAAATGAAAATTTAAAGATAAATGAAAACACCGTTCTACGCATCACCAGTCTTACTAGACATGACAATATTAATATCAAACTCGGCTCTTTGAAGAGAAAATCTCATGACAATTATATCAGCTGATACGGTCATTGTAGTTCGTATGGCTGTTTCTGTTTGTTATTTTCAATAAGATTGTTATTTCAAACCTTTGTTCTTCCAGATCAAAAATAAAAAATGCATATTCAACCTTTCCACCTTCAAATTTGTTGGTTTACGTTTCAAGATGAATAGAATCCAAACAGCACTTTATGAATGAAGACTTTTCAACAAGACTGGTATTTCACCTAGATTGGAATGTTTACAATGCAGGACAATTAATCTTTTTAAATTTGAAGCGTAAATTGAAGGGGACAAACAACGAATAGTCTGAGAACTTGGCGTGGCGTGGTCTGGAGTGTGAACCAAATACTCCAACCAAGACATCTGATCCTTCGAGCTCCAAGATTGTAGGTCCGGATATTAGTCCCTTTCGCCGTTTGAGGAAATTGATCTTCCCCCTTCCAAGACGCTCATTCAAAACACGGAACCAACTACATCAACTTCCACTCCACTCGAACCTGTGTATTGTGGTGATGTGGAACGCAGTGGGCCTCATTCATTCTCGGTCTGTGGATATAACAATTATACCTACCTGTAAGTCGGAAAGTCAGGTTGAGAGAGTATGGTTAGTGAACCATTTTGAACGGTGAACGTAATATTTAATATTAAGAATGAGGTTTGGTGAATTATGAATTAATGACCCGAATGATTGTGTTCCATCTGCAATGAACTCGTGGCAGTTATTATTTTATTATGTTTAATAATGTACATACTGTAGTAAGGAAAACTCATGATATAAACAATAAAATAATTAAAATAACCGTCAACGTGATTGGAATCGCAAAATGAATGAAAAGTATGCATTCCGAATGAACTTCTGCTGATTCGGCTCAAAATAATAAATCTTTCATAATTATTTGCAGTTTTTTCTTCTCTAGCGAAATGGCTTTGGTATATTATATTGATCATCTAAAGTTTAACGTATTTCTATATTTGGTTATTACGTATGGACACAAATACCCATTAAATATATATACTAAATGTAAGTTGAGTAGGTAGGTACTCGAAATTAATTCACTCCTGATTTCATCAGTCAAGAATTATTTATTTCAACAATAAACGTTTCCAATACAAACATTTTGATACGAAAGAATAACTATTGTAGTAAATATACACCTGTAAATATAAATAAAAAACAACGTGAATGTTCGATTGGGACTCACAGGATGTAATTCCCTTCCATTCTCGAATACGATCATAATCTGACTCGAGTCGACAACAGGTAAGGTCGATAAGGGTAATGAACATGGACCAATTTATATATATAGAGTTCCCGTCATGCTGCATGATCGTATGAAAACATATTTACTACAAATTTAATGGTTGAAACTCGTTCTGAATAACACTCTAAAATAATAATTTTTAAAAAATTCATTTTTTTGTGATTCTTTGTGATTTTCCCTAAGGGTATTAAATATGACAACGTTACGTAATCAACAACGTTGTTATTTCAAATAGGAACCCCTTTTTTTATTGCAAATTTGGATTCTATGCAAAATTTCGTAAATTTACGAGCCCTCACTCGATTTTTTTTTAACACTCGCAACCTGTTCCGCGAGCACGTATGTTGCTGATTCACATAGTGCTATCCGTTTCTTGATTTGACTCGATTTTACCGGATTAATGGCCAGAATTAGTTTATTTTGCTTGCAAAAATCATCTTAATAGTTTGTGATCGCACATAAACTGGGGACTGAATATGGCGGAGTCGAAATAAATAAAAACGAACACTTCCTTTGACAAAATTAAAAGTACCATCTGGTGGAGGAAAAAACACGTAAAAAATAACTTCAAAGCAGTTGCTCAAATTGCCTGTACTAACACCTCTTTTTTGTGTGCCATATTTGAGATCTTTGGAAAAAATCAAGAAGTATTTTAAAATAGGTTTTAAAGGGTGGGGGGGGGGGGCACCCCTGCATACCTACATATGAATAACGCTGCAATATATTACACAAAGGTTCATTATTCCTCTATTGGGTATTCCTTCTATTCTACGTAGAACACATGTCGACAATTTAAAGCCGAGAAACCGTGCAATTTTGTCGACGCCACGCCACCCAGGAAGGCTAAAATTCTCAACTGATTTCTGTTATTATTATTCGGTCCAATTAAAATTTTAGTCTAGTTGTGCAACAGACCTTAGGAATATTAGATTTGCTGTCTAGGAGTTGGGTGGAGGGGATAATTACCAATTTTTTCAGGCGCTACCCATGCTACAAACCTCCATCGATTTTCGTGATTCTTATTTTAATTCAATACGAATTCAATTAGTTAAGAACTTATATCAGGAGTCAAATTTCATCATGGGAGGAGTGAATGGAGGGGCTAATACTGATAAACCGGGATGTTTTAACAACTCTCATCCGATTTTCGTGATTATTTTTTGTTCAACTATTAATTCGGTCTAGTTTTGGGTCTTATGTAAGGAGTTCCAAGTTTTATTGTGGAAGAGTTCAAATGGAGGGGGTAATAGTTATAAATCATGATATTTTAACTGGTCCCGTCATATTATTGTGATTGTTTTCCGTTCAACAATGAATTTGGTCTAGTTTCATAGAGTATATCAGGAGTTTCAAATTTCATTAAGGAAGGGGGTGGAAGGAGGGAGTTATTGTAATAAATCATGATGTTGTAACTATTCTCGTCAGATTTTCGTGATCGTTTTTGCGAATTTTCGTATAAAATGAGTTTCATTCTTTATGAATTTGATATAAGTAGTTTTGGAAGATGTCAGGAGTTTCACTTTTCATGTTAGAAGTTTTAGAATGAAAATGGGGGTTAATGGTAGGAAGGGGGGTAGAGCCTAGAAGCCTTGATATTTTTGTTCTTTCTTTTATTTTCACTCTCACCAATATTATTTACAATCCATTCAGAGGGACGTCCCTGTGATGCATACATTACCTCCCAATATGTTTCAGAACCCTGTTTCTGATCTAGAAGTTCTGGAGCCAATCCCCATCCTTTACCGATCTGAGGATCCCCCCTACTACGTCGTAATCGTTGTAATATGCTCCCAAGTCGATTACGACGTGATTACGTCTATTACTACTGCTCCACGCTCCAAACCGAGTGTCCTAAAGATTTTGAATCATTTGGCTTCCAGCGCTGGCCATACGAAAGCATACGGGAGGTCGTTTAAACAAACTCACACAATATTGAAACATATATCTTATTGACATGCATAAATCTTATCTCGCTTTATGAATGCCAAATATTATTAAAACCTAGCTAATCAAATACTATTCATACCCCATGGGCTATGCTACTCCTCTCAAGACACCCATTCAAAATCGAATTTTCGATTTCCAATAAGATTTATGATGATATATTCAATCTTTAGATCACGGAATCATCATACGTGACAAAAAGCATGTATCTTTTTTTTGTATTAGCGAAATTCCAGTTGAACTAATGTGGTAATTTATGGTCCATAGATGTGGGTAATAGATGGAGTTGGTGTGGATGTTCCATCAGATAGAAATATTTATTAACCTAACTACCATATTAAATTTTCTCCTTTAAAGCACTCCATCTTTTTAGAAATAAATAACTCAAGGACCCCCGAACCTCCCTTCGTCACCCCCTACAGCTTAACAGCTGAATATCGAAGAACTTAGAACACGTTTTGGTTCATTATTCTCTTTAATAACAAACCTTTGCAATCGACCTAGAAAAAAGAGTCATGTTACTCTTTTTGTCTCAGACGGGCTTTCTGTAAAATTTCAAATTATAAGAGTTGATAGGAGAGAATTTGCACACTCAGGAAGGAACGCGTCATTTCATTTGTTTCAGAAGGGCTCTCGATTAGCTTTCACATTCCTAGGGTGAAAAGGAGAGAGTTCAGCTACTTCAGCTGATCAGGATAGAACCCTTATTTTCATTCGCCTTTTCAGTTTCCCATAGAGCCTTACTATGAAACTCCATATTCCTAGGGTGAACAGAACAGGTTTGACTTTCTGCTACTTTCAATCAATATTGTAGGGCCCTAATTAATTGCTAAAATATACAAAAGTCGAGATCTCGAAAACTTTCAGGGTAATTGTAAAGTTTTTAAACATGAATACGTCTCATCGCTGGGGGTTATTCCAAGAATTCTGTTACGCGTTCCGTTAGCCAAACGTTTTCTGATGATTTTCTTCTAAACCAACGTGCTTCTAGGGAAAAGTAATTTCCATAGCTTTCAACGTACAAAAATCGATCGCAATTCGTTGGAATGCTCTCGATTTACCAAACCGTATGATCTTAACCACTTCGCAGTGCATGGTCTACAATCTGAGGTTGTGCGAATAATTGTTTACATACCTAGGTGATCCTTCTCAATTAATTTAGTATTCACTGTTACAACCACTATTTTGGGGAATTGAATTGAATTTAAATTGAATTTGAATTGCGAAAAAAGGACATATTCGTTTCACGATGTATTTGCGTAAGCGTTGATACCGCTCTAGGGGTTATTTTCAGCAATGAATCCCAGTAAAAACTTACCTATCCAAGTTATAAAAAAAAATTAATTTTATCGTAAACAAAATGTGTACTTAATTGACTTCTCAACTATGTATTTGGGATCGTTATGGCAAACTTACCTAAATACAACTAATCCTCTCTGTATAATGATACAGTCGCAGAGTATTTAAGCAAGAACCGTAAAATATTGTGTATTCTAGCATACATTTAATTTGTTCAGCTATGTGGTGGACTAACAGGCAGATATATGGCACATAACGTAGGTAATTTTGAAAAGGGTTGAAGCACGACTGAATGGATAGACAGGCATAATAGGCATGTAAGACTTTTCCAATAGTTACTAATTTTCAATATTGTCGAAGTAGTTTTGGAAGGAAAAAGTTGATTTGTAGTTAAATGAATCTATAGATCGGTTATGCTCGGAAAAATCCATTAAAACTCTAATGAAGGCGAAAGACGAAAGGCCCAGATCTTACCAGAAGATTAGATTTAGGCCCACAGGATCCCTTCGAGAGTTCTTGCGATGGTGAAAATAGGGGAGAGGTTGAGAAGGATGGCGTTAATGAATATTAGCGGAATTAGCGAAGTTGAATTAGTCCCCATTGGCCGCCTCTAATTTCCAAACCCCTCCACCCCCTTCCACTTTTGATTTTGCGTAGATCTGTGAGGAGGGAGGTCTATAGAAAGCGGAAATACTGATAGTCTTTCCCACAATCGTAGTTATAATATCATATCCTTATACCATCTTCTATAACACTTTCGAATCTATTTCCGTTTCATTAGTATTTCTTTAGCCGTGTTTGCGGATCTGTTTAGTTATTGATCTGGATATTTAGTTCTTCGTAGTATACGTATCATACCTTCCCTTTCCAATTTAATGTTTGTGCCTAAGCAAGGGATAATAAGGTTCAATGATGATGAGACACATTGGGGAGGTTTTGAAGAAGAAAACAGATCATGAATATAATGAAGGAAACGGAAGTTATTGAAGAAAATAGTTTATTTTCAAGAATAAATAAATGGTTCCAATTTTAGACAGATTTTGACAGTTCAGTCATTAGTAACAAAAAATTATTGAATAGAAAGGGTACAGCTTATACGGAGTGTACACAAAACAGGTCTGCCGAACTGCAGGAGTCGATTCTACAACAACTATGTTATTTGCAAATTTTCCCATACAATTTTTTTAACTCGCTAGAAAAACACGTTTTTTTCTTTTTTTTTAATTTTTCTCCGCGTGATTTTGACCTTACGTCACTAATTCAATAATTTATTTTACATTTTTTTTACACCAAGTTCACAATTTATCTATAATTTGAATTTGATCTTATTTACTTCATTTACAATCCAAAACAAAGATACAGAACGTGTTTTGACAAACTAATATTTGTAAGATTCGTGAGCCAATTAGGTATTTTTATAGGGTATTCGCCTTCTACAGACTTGGCTTACTCATTACACACCATAACTTTCAACATGTAAATTTTTATATTACTACACCTATGATACAGCAGATAATACATACTACACCAGCCTAATATTCAAAAGTTGTTAAATTTATTGCAAATTAGTATTTCAAATTAAAAGAACGGCTGGTGATCTCTTTTTTTTTTCTTTTTTTTTCTTTTTTTTTTTCGAAACTAAATTAGAAAATTTCGAAAAATTAAAGAAGTAATATGGTTTATTCCATAAATTGTCCTGATTGTTCACCCAATTATGTCAGGCAGACCAAGCAATACCTAAAGAACAGGCAATCTGGGCATAGGTAAATCAATAAAAAATATGGATGTGCCCTGGCTGAACATACTCTTTAAAACTAAGATATAAATTCATCAACTTTGGAGACTGCTAAATTTTGGATTTAGAAACTCATTACTCCAAAAGGAAATTAAAGAATTTAAAGATTCTTCAAAATAGAAATCTTCTTTAAAAAAAAGAGTGAGTGAGAGTGAGAGAGAGTGAGAGAGAGAGAGAGAGAGAGAGAGAGAGAGAGAGAGAGAGAGAGAGAGAGAGAGAGAGAGAGAGAGAGAGAGAGAGAGAGAGAGAGAGAGAGAGAGAGAGAGAGAGAGAGAGAGAAAGTCTTTGATAACGCAATCGCACGAAACGTCGACAAAAAATACCCTGTGAGTTCATGCAGTTTATTTTCTTTATTCCATTGGATTTTGTATATATATTTGAAAATATTCGGTCTATATTCATAATGAACTAAATCACTCTTGACGAATCTATGGAAACCAATTTCAATGCAGAAAACGGAAGCTAGTGAAGAACGTTATCTTTTTTCACTTAAAAATATAGTTACAATATTAGATCGATTTTGACGGTTAGGTCCTTGAGAGGGATATGAGAATGGGGCTAGCTGACAAGGAGGTTTGACGAAACTGAAGATGTACCCCTCTCTTTCGAACGGCCCTCACTCCACTAATCTGCACCCTGAGGAAATCAGGATTCAAATTGAGAGGGAATAATTCCCTTTCAAATGAGGGAAACTTCTCTTACCCGCCTTTTTTAGACGAGTGGGGAATGTAAAGGTCCCAATCAACGTGTACCCATACTGTTTGAATACTTTGCAGAAAAAAGAAAATTAGGAACCAGCGATGTCTAAGCGGAATATAATTTGGAAGAAACCTCTTTTCCCTTCATCTAAAATCCAAAATATCGTATTATTTGTGTGTGCAGTTACGTCACAAACTCCTTCACTCACTTTACTGAAGTTCTTGAGTGGTCTATGGTGCTCTTTTTCTTTCGAGGCGATTTTAGAGGCTTTCCCTCTCTCAAGGATGAGTGAGAATCAAGTGTCCTCTCATCAGTCGGCAAAGAACGCCATTACGTCCGAAAATTGACAAAACTAATTCAGTAACCGAAATGGGTAGTCCGATGAAAAGCCGACATGAAAACCAATGAGGCAAAGTGCATATATAGAAACGAATAGGGGGAATAAAGAGGGAAGACGGGAGCTGATGACAGGTCAGTGACAGTAAGCAAAGACGACATAACGCAAGTGAGGGGGGGAGGGGGTTAATTTTTTTTTTTTTTTTTTTTTCTTGGTCGGTTACCTACAAAGGTTCATTATTGAAAATATTAAACCAAAAGGAAGGGGAATTCTAGGTTCCATTGTCATATCTCTCGGAATATAACTGGGCATACATTATAAAGGACACAAATGAAGAAATTCATAGTAAGTAACTGTGTTTTGAAAATTAATGTAGATTTACCCTCATGTTCGTTTATTCTTTCCCTGAATTTCCTACCAGTTTGACAATACTCATGGCCATAAACATTTTTTAGTTTAAACCCAGTTCTTATCATGAACGCTGATTTCATGTTTAACGGACCCTAGTATAGCTCTAAGACTGTTTTCATTTTTAAAACGTACCTTGTAACCTCTAGTTGATAAAATTTCACCTATTTCATAATATATTTTCCGTTAGTAAAAAAACTTATCCATTTTTTTTGTTCCAAAGTTACATCTTCTCTAACTTAAATGGTAGATTTTATCGCTAGGCGCTCTTTTTCTTAAGAAACGTATTCAATTTGATATCAAATATCCATATCCATTACTTGCCGCTCTGCATTGATAAATTGATTTTCCTTTTGATAAAGTTTGATATCTTATTGAAATAGATTATATGGTCGTTACCATGGTGTTTATGGTATATCGCTATTTTTACTGAAAAATGATACTTTTCGTTTACTTACCAATGATATACTAAGATAATGAGGGTGAATTTGATAACGGAATCAAATTCGTTTAGTAAAAAGGTAAAATTGGTGAGAAATTCTGAGAAAGAATAAAAGATCATGAAGAGGGTTTCAGGGAAAATTTAATATTTAAGGAGGGAGAGACATGAAATATTAACTGAGTACCTACAGAAATAAAACAACTCCTTTCCAAGATGTGTTACACATCCAAGTTCTTTCAATTTGACAATAATAAAAACATCGTTCTGAAATTTGAAATACGCACTGATAACCGTAAGTATTAGTTCCTAGGCCTACAAACCGGGATAATATATCAACATTACGGGTAACCTTTATTAAGGTGGGACGTTCAAGTCTTTCCAAAACCTGAAATTCTAATTTCAACCTCTATTTCCTTCAGTGGGAGCAGAGGTTTGAAGTAGTGCATTTGCTCACCATGGACATTATTCATACCGGCTGTGCTATTGATGGCTGCCAGTTGGCTGCAGTCGCTTAGGTAGCTCAAATACTAATGTGTAAAAACACGTCTCTCTTTCCAACTAAAACATTCGTCAAAAGCACTCCGATTTAATCATCTGTTTATCACATTGTCATTTCGTGATCTGTCAATCACAAATTTTTGATGCTTTCCTAAAACATACGTTTTTAAATGATGGATTTACGACTTATAAAAAAAGAAAAAAAAAAAAAAAACGCAGTTTGCGTATGCAGAAACAACTTTTTGAATCGGTCAGTTGGAGCTCTGGGTTAAGCCCGTAATTTCATTCGTCCCTTGATGTCCTAGAGAGGCTCCCTATCAAAGTTTGTTGTAATCAGACAGACGACAAAACTTTTAGCACAATCAGCTGATCACTATGGAGCCTGTAAAGTCATTCGTCTCTCGTTGTCCCAGGGAGGCTCTCTGTCAAATTTTCGCGTCCTACGGTTAATATAGGAGAGATTTTAGCTCACTCAGCTGATCAGGATGGCGCTCCACACTTTGCTCGTCTTTTGTGTCCCAGAAAGGCTCCAAATCAAATTTCTACGCCCTGCGGTAAATAGGAGAGATTTGAGCACGATGTTGCCATCATTATGGTTGATTTCACGTCTCGTGGTCAGCAAATCCTTCACCCATGTCAGCGAGGCACAATTTCCGACATGCTAATACATCACATCAAAATTTGGTCCAAATCGGACCAACGATTTCGGAGTAGTGAGCACAAAATTCTGTCCATATATATATATAAAGAAATCTGAAACTGAATGACTATTGTAATCGAATTCTACACCCTCTGAAACCCATAGAAAATGCATCTCCACCCCCAAGTGCCGCCGTGCCGACGGCTGTAATTCCCCCTTTTCTACGAAAAGTTGGGTAAAAAAATTATTGAACCTAAAATCATTTGGGGTCTGGAAAGGTTCGAACGATCACGCTTCCATTTTAAAAACGATTCAGAACTTATAATATGGAATATTTCTTATTTATTAGCAGTAGGATTGAGATCAAAGTTTGAAGATCCAAAAGGATGAGACTTATATGAGACACCAACCCTGCCAATGCTGGATACGTACCTACTTTCAAAAAAAGTAATAAAAATAAAATAAATAATAATAAATAAAAATAAAAAGTGTTTCCTTCAAGTTTGTGTGATTGTAAAACTCGTGCAGTTGGGGAACATACTCGTAAAATAATGGTCTCTTGAATATGATAATCATATCCAATATATATATATAACACGAGTTGTTTCCGGATCAGAATGTCACATGCAATACATCGGACAACATACCCAAGTACCATCTAAATTCGATCTGTAGCTGTTAAAGTGAGGAATCATAAAGAAACAGTCAAATTGAGAATAAATCGGTCAGCGGTGGGGGGGGGGGTATTCTAATTCGTAACGCAAAGGTGTATTGTTTCTACAGTGGAAGCAAAATTGCTCAGACTGTCCGATCAAATAAAGGTTTTTCTCTGCACGCTCAGTGACTGAAGTCTCTCTTTCCGTTTATACGTTTCATGAAAGGGTATCAGATCTTGCAATTCAACCTTCTCCGCATGTTACCGGAAATGACGTAACAACATTGTGACGAACACGGTTTGAAGAGCCCATTACATCAACAAAATGATTATTTGTTACGTCAGGCAGAATCTCTATTAAGTAACTGGTCTATAATATATTTTTATAAATATAATATTAATAAGATGTAATATTCATATTATTATTAGTGCAATAAGTTATTATATGTAATATCACTTGAACGCTGATACTTTTGGCTGATACTTTTACTGATAAACCTTCATGATCGAAAAATTTAATCATCATTTTCAACGGTGACGGTTCTTATTGTATTGTATAATGTTTATCGGTGTGATAAAAGAACTTTTCTTGTACATTTTCTAGTAACAGTTTTTTAAATATACTAATGATGGTTTAATGAATATTAATGACATACATATACATTTTTTATACAGTATTCCGGATTTAGCGAATTTTCGTGGAAATTGAAACTATTGCAATAGCTCGGAAAATTTTAAAATAAAAATTTTTGAAAAATGTCTTCATTGAAATCCGTTGTGAGGCATTCTGAAACGAATCCTAGAGTTTAACGCTTTTTCAAATTATATATATATATATATATATATATATATATATATATATATATATATATATATATATATATATATATATATGTGTGTGTGTGTGTGTGTGTGTGTGTGTGTTTCATTCCAGACGATAAATCTCCTTAGGATTGAGATAAAAACTCCGTTCTTGCGCTAAAAATCAACCTTTCCAGACAAAAGGATGAGTTCGTTGGCCAACAATTATTGAGCACATTAAATTGGTCAAATTTAAAAAATGCTGAAAAAAATCACTAAAAATAGCAAAAAACTGCTAAAAATCGTTAATTTAATATTTTTAGCAGATTATTACGCAAATAAATTTTATAAACTAATGGAACATTGAAATATTCATGTGCAAAATTATGCTGAAAAACGCAGTTTTCTGTGTTATTCAGTTGTCTGAAACATCACATCAATATTACTGTGACATCAATATTATAGGTTCAAATGTATTAGTTGTAGTTACCCTTAAATACATTGCTCTCAACAATAAATAGGCGTTGAGTAATATTCAATTACTTATTGTTAATTCAACATCTCAATACCTATAGTGACCAATTTCTGTCAGTCTGTCAGAACTCATACCACATTTGACTGGTATACGGTTCAATTATCAATTTTAGATGTTTCAGGCAATGACCGATAGCTCCTCGTTTATTAGAATGAAACGTCTGGGAGCTGGTTGTGATGCTCTGGCCTTATAATCGGTAAAGGGAGTTTACTTCAGAATCCAAAGTTTGATTATGTAAGGCAATAAACTTTCATGAAAGAACAAGCTGCCAAGAATCTCATTTTATGCGCAAAGTTTTACTAAAGAAGAAATTATGAAGTTCATAAATTAGAAATAACAAACTCTACATAAATTTTAACTGCTCGAAGATACCTTAATAAGACCCCCTTACATTGACAAAAAACCGTTCACCGATTTTCGGATCAAATACGAAAGGAATGAACTCATTTTTGGTTTGGTACTCCTTTTCAACATAATATGAGATAGGAAGAATACAATATGAGAGATTATCTATAACTTAATGAGAATTAAGTAGAGGGTACTGAATCTTTTCTTTGTTTCTCCGAATATTTCTTGCTTCAGCCCATTGATAGTGAATTACTAGGCTGGTATGAAATCGATCCTAAAAATCGTGAATTTATTTGTTATGTGAAGTCTCAAATTTCTGATTTAAGCTCAAAATTTTCATACATGTAACTGTAATAAATTGCGGTATTATTCTAGTTGACGGTATGTTATTTCTGTTGAATATCAACTTTGTACTTAAAACATAATATTATAGATAAATATAATGCTTTTTGGAGTGCCACTAACTACTCCATTCGAGTACTCATCGTGTACTCATTCGAGTTGGAAAATATACTATCACTAATATTTTTAAATATGTTATCAATAAAGCCTAGCATCTGGTTAATAAGGATCCTCCGAGCACAGCTTAATGAAATAGACAACTCAGTTTTGGGATACCCCGATTCAGCATGTTCCGGCATTTATCAAAGAAAAACGTTTTGAACAAATATTGAAATTAATATGGAATAATAATGAGCGTGCAGTCAATATTTTCGAGCATAAAAACTTTGAACACGAAAAATAGATAATTAGCAGCTGCCGCCTGTGGGAGTATTGCCGCCTGTGATTTGTTTCAGATCGGTACATGTATTATAATATTATGGCTTCTTCTGGTGGACTCCCCCAGCCCCCGGATTACTTCAGTTTAAATTAAGGACTAAAGCAAAGAACACGGATTGTGTTTTCTGGACAAGGTTCTCTCCTATATTTACAACTAACCTAGTTTTCTCGCTCGGTTCGCTCTCTCGGGGTGGGATGTATATTTCCGGAATGAATTCTTTTTGTATTTTCTGCATATTTTTGGTGAGTTTTTGAGAGGGAAAATTCATTTAAGAATATCGGTCTGTCAACAGGTTATCACGGACTCGGATATAATTTCTATATTGAATCGTTATTTCCTAAAAAAATATACCCATCTTTCACGGATTTCGTGGTAAATGAAGACAATTGGACCGCATTGGTTATCCCCATACCATCGAGACCTTCCATGGTGGTTTTGGTTCCTTACAAAGTTTCGAGTTCATACGTTTCGTAGGAATAGGAAGAGCGGTAGCTCGAAAACGAACGCTTTCGTCGACATTTTCGTTCACTACAATCGGAAAGCACTTTCATGCATCGAAATTTGGATGGGACCGAATGGGAAGTCGTACGAACTAATTAAGATCAGCCCGAGCAAAAACCGTCAACATTCACTGGGTCTAGGCGCGAACAAACATAGCCGGAATTAATTCTATTGATGTTTCTTCTTCATATTTTTGGTAATTTCTCCTGGAATACAGCATCTTTCGGCAATTTTGATGGTACCATCGCATTCGAAAGTTCCGGGAAAGTAACTATGTTGCTGGAATATCAAGTATTCTCGATCAAATTTCAATGTGGCAGCCAATAGAAGATCGAGTGCTCGATCAAAAAACAGGCTTCAAAAGGGGGTCCCACCCACCTCCTGCCCACCAGCCCATAGTTCAGGTGGGAGTAGACAATTTAAACATTGCTCATGCTTCCTTTGCGAAAAATCCAAGAAGATCCCTCCTCTCGCAGACTCCCCCCCACTCAGCCGTTTGACCGTGGACAGCTCAGAAATGGGTGGCTGCGGGCAGCGGTGGTAGCGGACGGGGGGTTTACAGGGGAGGGGAGTGATCGGACGGAGGTACACTTGTCTTCATCCTCCAAACCCATTCATTCCCGGGTAAAAACACATTCTGCGTTAAAACCTCATGATTGCATCCAACAAAGAAGTAAATTTGGTTCGAGTTTTATGACACGTTCCAAGCTTGAAGCTTTGAACTGTAAAACTCATTTTAAGATGAGTGTTTGGGTGTAAAGGGTTCCCCAATAGAATTGTGAACCTCGAACTAAATCACTCGCGACGAAGTTGTGGAAACCCATTTCAAAACGGAAGTTGGTGAAAAACGTTGTCTATATCCACGAAAAATAAAGAGTTACTATGTTAAATCGATTTCGACGGTAAGGCCATCATCAGTAACAAACACATTTGGTTGAAATCGATTTAACATTGTACTTAACTCTTTATTTTTTGTGGAAATAAACAACGTTTTTCACTAACTTCCGTTTTGTGAGCCTCCACGTGAATTTTTGGAAATGAGGGAAAAATAGCACAACATTACATCGAAATTGATGAACTCCTTGATTCAAACATGACGTTTGCTGAAGGTGATGGTAAAAATAATAATAGTGAATGATGGTTATGGTGAGTAATAAATAATATAATAGCTATCATCCATGTCCTCCTTAAAGGGGTTTGCCTGGAAATCTAAGCAGCAATGGTTCTTTGTGTCTTTCTTAAACAATCCAATTCGTTTCAAAGTCTCATGGCACATGTATTCGGATGAGTAGAAAATGCAATAAAATCCTGCGATCCAATAACTATTCTGGGTTTGACGTAAATTTCACGCCGCACCCAGAACAGTTATTGAATCGCTTTCAACATTTTACTGTCTTATACTACACATCCTAATCGATGAGTAATTTTTTCGTCTTCACAGTTGGATTTTCCTATCCCGGAAATGGCAATTTTACAAGCCACTTTTCTCAGCAACTGTACTCAATGTATCTTCGTAAATTTTTTTTAATCGATAGGTTTTATACACCTCTAGAGTACTATTACAAATCATCAGTTGTAAATACGCAAGGGTTTTAAACTATCCATAAAAAATGCGAATATGTCTTACGGGGGTTTTTGAGAAATAGACGAGAGTGCCGAATTTTTTTTTTTTTTTTTTTTCAGAAAAGCGGATTTTTCAAGGCTACCTTCCGCTCGCTACCTGCTGCTGCTGCATCAACGATCGCGTCAGCGGATCACGCTACATTCGTTATTGATATTGATATTGATTGATATGTTGTGAAGTGTGGTTCTTTTTTAATATTCTTTTCCTCCATAAAACACTACAAGTAGAAGTGCCCATAGCTGCTCTTCCATAGTTATTGTACGCCAAGATGATTGTAGAAAACGAAGAAGAATGTTGAGAAGATTGTGTAAAGGTTGCACAAAATTTCAAATAATGTTTTAACGTGTTCACATTGGAAGTGTTCAAAACATTTTAACATGATCATGTTTTAGGAAATCGACGCGGGGGTTCCGTTTCCACCGCCTAGCCTGTTCCTTACCACGAATCCGTGGGACCGGTTAGCTCGTTGAAATATAAACCCCACTATGGTTTTCTGTAGAATATTCTAATAATAATAATAATAATATATGAAACTGGGCATTAACAAGTATTGCAAACTTACGAAATCTAAACTTCAATTTTCGATGGAGGATTTATTGCAGATTAATCTATTGATTCATTTACTCACGGGAGAAACGTCCACTTCACGGAATCGGGTGGTTTTAATTATAAGGGATCGGAGTTGCTGGGCGTACTGGAGCTCATCGTATTCAAGCAGAGATGGAGATTCGTTAACTCGGTTCTGTGTTCCGAGATTCAAATCAATGCAATCCCGCGTCACAACTCAGTACGGTGACCCAACGGGAACGGACAAAATCGGGAACTTCGTGTAACATGGATTGCCCATAAGGTGCGCCAATTGAAAAGGTCAACCATTTTGCCCTTACAGAAGTTGCAAGAAAGAAGTTTTCTGAAAAAGCTCGGGCGTTATTTGTTACTCATTTCTATCCTTTATCGACCAAATTGATAAATAAACAAATGTGTAAACAAACATGACATTACAAAATTGAGAAAAAATGAAGTTTGGAAAGCATATAGTACAGTATACAACATGGCACAGCTCCTGAATCCTATCACAAAAACAAATATCTGATTGGAGGCCCGTACATTGTGTTAACTATTTCGAACAAAAATTCTACTGAAACTGAGTTGATTAGGTACAAAAGAATGTTAAAAATCAATCGGGACAGCACTTCGGGTGAAAAACTCAATCCACCTTTGCGACGACCAATCAGTGAATAAACGGAATCTGATAACTCACTACGTTTCTCACTATAGGTTTCAGGCAGATTTAAATCCAATGAACATTTTGCTTCCGAATCAACCTATAGGTAGCGGAAGCATTGTTCTTGAATTTACGACGCCTTACTCGAATTTTTTGGGCGCGTACAATTCGTCCGGTGTTGAGCGCGCAAAGATGTACATCCCTGATATTGCGCCAAAACTGATATGACGCCATGCCCCAACTGTGGCTCATGATTTTGAAGTATAATTGAACATATGTGATGATATAAATATAAATTATGTTCCCTGATTAGACCTCTTGTTATATCATGTTGAAAAAAGAAAAGAGAGTTGGCTTTTTTCAATGGCTTCTTCTGAATACATTGGTTTTAGTGCGTATCCGTAGAGGGGGGGGGGGGGATTGACCCTATATTGTTCCTTCTGATAATCAATCTAGTGGTCAAGGACCAGCCTTTCTTCTGACAGATTCTGTTCGTTCGCAGACGGTCCTGCCTGAACTACCTTCTTGTATTGTGCTAAGATAATGGACTGTTTCTCAACCCAGCCCAAATATCAGGTGATATCATTCACCCATTCAAGTCAGCCAATATGCAGCCAGCACGCCATCAATAGGATCCCCTTGGTCCACTCCACGGCTATCCATGATCTTGGAAGTTTTGCTGAATGCAGGCTTGGATTTTTCTGCTCACATTGATACTGTCTGTGCCAAAGCAATGGTAACCCGTGGATTTTTGAGGCGTGCTTATCGTGACTTCAGTGATCCTTCTGCAATAGGGCGACATTACCGTATTATCATGCTACTTATTCTGGAATACTGCAGCGTAGTTTGATCTCCACACTTAAAGATACATCGTCACAAACAGGAGCGGGTGCAAAAGTGTTTTCTCCGCTTCTTTGGGTGGGTTAGTGGTAATTTACATGGACCACTACGCTCGCGATGGCCTACCTCCGCTTCATTCACAAAGGCTCAATGCGGAACTCAGTTTTTACCAAAGATTAGTTGAAAAAATTATTAATTGTCCCAATCTCCTCTCAACAGTTGGTTTATCAGTCATACGTCGTAACATTCCAACCGTACGAGGGATCCAGCTCTCTTCTTCTTTCTATTTTCTAGCACTAACTTTCTTTCAAACCGTATTCTTCTTCTTTTGCCAAGGGAGACCTGATAATGCTTTACCATGTGCAAATATGAGATTGTCGATGAGAATAGGGTATGAACCAAATAATAACTTCGATGAATGTTTCAAGTTGATTAACTGATTTAATGAAGTAGTAGCTAAGTAGAGAACAATCTGGCGACCTGACTTAATAGGACAGTGGTGAGTATGACTATTGAAACGACAATATGTAAAACTGCATACCTGACTTAAAGTTGGTACGCTGGCGGTATAATCTAACACTAACCGATCGTAATGTGTCTGACTTTATTTAAAGCATGTGCCACAATGACGGCTTATTTGGTGACAACTGAATCGATAGTAATGGAATTAAAATTGATAGCAGAAGGTTGATTGAAACTAAAACACCGTACGGGGACTGCAAGCAATGATACAATAGTTGACGCTCTGGCCGGAAGATTACGCTTATAGGGTACCTACATTACAAAGCACCACCAAGGCCAATGCTATGTCTACTATGCACAATTATGAATTTTTTCAGACTATAATATTGTCACCTTGAAATATCTACTGGGAGCATAGCGACTTATTTATATTTAATCCCTTTATAGTTGATTTGTCTAAATATTTGTAACTGGGCTAGCCCCATATCAATAAATTAATAGATAATCTAATTTCAACAATATGCTGCTCTCTCACCAATATTGCACATCTCTTTTGTCTATCTAGTTTGAAACTGGAACCATCACGTTTAATATTAATTTTATCCATACAGATCATTAGGATAAGGTGTGTGCATTTTCTGATGCTTTTGTTGCTGCGAGTGATGAGAAATGGTACCGACTCTAAATCGTGACGTTTGGTTTTATATGAAATCTGAGCCAGCTAAGCCATGCCAAAAAGAGGACCTTAAGTAGCCGGCTCTGAATAATCTTACGGTAGCCTCCTACTCTAATAGCCGGTCATTAGACAGTAGGCTGTAATTATCTGATAGCCGGACATTATGGCTATAGATCTAACTAATAGCTGGACTTTAGTAGCTCTAACTCCCTAGGTGTATCGATCCTATATCAATACTTCAAGTTCCTATTTGGTAAACTGCCCTACTTCGGAATCTGATTTGGGTTAACAGTTCTTCATTACAAAGTAACAAAAGAAGAGTTTATTGCAAATCTGGTGAGGAGTGATTCTTACTACCTAAACAAAGAGAAAGGAAAAATATCATCTAATGGGCGACCTAAACCCTTGAAATAAAATCATAATTTTGGGACAAAATTAAAAAAAGGCTAATCAATCCCAGGCAAAGGGATTAATAAAAATGTATAAATTATAGGAGGATATGTCTCACCAGATTGGAAAAGTGGTTTGTGGATGCAGGGAGGAAAAGAAACCGTCACTATAATTTCTATCAACTAAAAGAAATTTAGTGCGCACAAAAACTATAGATAATTAGGAAATAGGGAAACACTAGAGATAGACGAGCATTTGCGAGATCACCAACTTCTGGTCCACGTGGTGGAAGTTTTCTGGAACTACCATCAGGTTGAGGGCAAAGGGTATAGGTTGTGTACGGGATCGCTTTCCCTCTGAACTTATAGGCGAGACAAGGGCCAGATCTAAATTACCGTAGCTAATTAAATAAAGTAAACATTTGAATAATATGAATGGAATGACTGCTTCAGAGATGCCTTAGTATAGTGAGAATAAGATGAAACACGGTTCAAGGTTGAGTAGGTAGAGAGAAGATGATAAGTTGTTGGTAAGAACTAGACCGATATAGATGATTTTACCGGGGTTACAGGATATCTATATATCCTGCCTTCCACTGGGCATCTTCCTTCCCAGGTTACTTTTTTCCTTTCGGTACGAGCTGCTTTCCGAACGGTTTTTTTATCTCGTTTATTGGAAGAAACTAAAAGCTTACATGAGTTGGGCATGAAAATCTCATTCATTCTTTCGTATATATTGAACTACAAGGACTTGACCTCTCTTGAACGAATTTTCAATCCAGAGGCATTTTTATATCAGAAACTGAACTCATTTTCGAGAAAACTTTCAAGGATATTTAATGGTGGGCTAAGCTTTTCTTGCTTTAGTTGTTGTTTGGCCAATCTAAGTAGAAAAACATAAGTAAGAACCATAAATATCCTTGAAGAAAATCATATCATTAACACTTGAGGCAAATAATGTCTTCAATTTTTAGCAATATATTAATGAAACTCAAGTATATTCTGCATAATTTTTAGCATAAATTTTATAGTCTTCCAGTTCGTTGTTAATTACATTTTAGAGACTAATTGAATGCTAAAATATATATATTTAACGATTTTTAGCCGTTTTGTCGTTTTGAGCAATTTTTAGTGATTTTTTTCAGTACATTTTTGAAATCTGACCAATTTAAAGTGCTCAAAAAGTGTTGGCCAACGAACTCATCTTTTCGTTTGGAAAGCTTGATTTTTGGGACAAGAGCGGAGTTTTTATCTCAATCCTAAGGATTGTCTGGATTGACACACACACACACCATCATTCGATTTTTTTAGTGCGCGCAAACTGGCGCCATTTCGCTCTAAAAGTGCGAAAATTGTGAAATTCCGAGGTTTGTAAGATATTCAATTGACACATGTTATACGCTATTGTGGGGTATTTTTTTCGTTCTGTACCTCGTAATGATGTTCATTTATTGATAGTTGCAATACCAACTTGAGGAAACACCGAGAAAACTACTTTTTAGTATGCTTTGTGCTGTGTGAACATGTTTAAGAAAAGTGCAATTTCGGTCAATTTTTCGGTCTTTTCCAAAGTTGGTGTTGTTAATATATAAAGAAAATCATTACGAGGTTCATTACGAAAATGTATCCCAAAATTATGTATTACGTGTGCCAATTGAATTTCTTCAAAACTCCGTATTTCAAAATTTTTACACTTTTAGAGCGAACTTGTGCACTTTTGGAGCTGAATCGCGCCAGTTTGCTAGCACATAAAAAAATCGAGTGATTGGTCCTTTCTTCATGAAATTTTACGTATAATTCGAATTTTCAATAAAGATGGGGGTTCCTATTAAAAAAACACGAAGTTGATGTCATTGGCGCAAGTGGCGTGCGTGAAAGTATTTTTTCTGAGATCTACGTAGAAAATTATGAAGAATGGCGTTGGTACTAATTTTTAATGATGAATTCAGTGGAAATGAAGGGGAGGTGTAACCTTTCGGTGGAGCACCCTGTGAAAAATTTTCGAAAGTTGTAATTTTAAAATTTTTTAAACTCTTGCGATAGGTTCATTTTCCATAAAAATTCGCTAACAATGCTCCCCCTACCTGTAAGTTGACACGGTAGGGAGAACCACAACATATACATGTGTAAAGAACACATAAAAAAATTAATTGATGAGTAATAGCTGGTTTCATAGGCGTTTCTGGGTATTTGAGTACTGGGTATTTGAGGATTGATTTTCTAGTGATGTCTACAGGCAATTGCCAGCAAATTGTAGACGGATAAACAACAGGAAACAATTTACTAGATCGTTATTCCTTGGCATCTCCCTCTGTCAACCGTACGGAAGGTCAGGGCATTTTAATTAAAATTCTATCCGGAACGCTATTACCGAAGGGGAGAAAAGAAAAAAAAGGAGCATAAATCGCCAGCAAGGAGGGGTCCCTCCCGTTTTGCGGCCCCATTTGTTCACATTAAACGGACACTAACTCGAAGCTCCTCCCCAACGGCTCTCAGCATTATTTCTGAACGTAAAAAGAGCGAAATAGCCAAGGGCCTTGTGAACGACCGTCTTAATGTACCTGTCTGAAGTTGGAAATGTTAACAAACGTCATATATATATATATATATATATATATATATATATATATATATATATATATATATATATATATATATATATATATGTGTGTGTGTGTGTGTGTGTGTGTGTGTGTGTGTGTGTGTGTGTGTGTGTGTGTGTGAGTGAGTGAGTGAGTGAGTGTGTGTGTGTGTGTGTGTGTGTGTGTGTGTGAGTGAGTGAGTGTGTGTGTGTGTGTGTGCGCATCTGTGATTTCTCACATAAGAAGTGGCACCCATATATGGGTGCCACTTCATCAATCCCAAATATCTTGCCTTGAATAGTGAAACACTAAAACAAAGTTTCACTAGGTATTCAATTTTAGCTCTACTCGTTGAAAAGGATTCATAGTTGAAATTTATTATTGATTGGCTCACCATCAATTTTGGTAGGGTATGGGGGGAGTATGAGTCAGCCCTTGAAGTTTGGGAGGTGATTGCCAGTTTGGTGGATTATTAATCACAAATGTACGGTTGAATTATAATAAATATAATATAGTCCCATTGGAAATCTAACATTGCGAAATCGAGTTCAATAACTATTGTCCTTGCGGATGTAATAGTGAAGCATCAGAAGGTTCTTTATTCTACCTCATACATTTCTTCGGAGTCTACCTACATGTGGCGGAAGCTTTGTTTTCACATTTGAGAGATAAAAAATTTGTTGTGTCCAAAATTGAAAATTACACTCGTATTTCACTTTTTAGGCCACTCCGAACAATTATCACTCCGTGTCTGTCTGAGTCTCTGTGTGTGAGTGTGTCTATCATGTGACCGCAAATCCTTAACAAGTTAATTATTTAATTATAGTTTTAGTTTATTAATTAGTTAATTAAATTAGTTATTAAATTAGTTAATTAAATATAAATGATTAATTTCCACAATTTCCAACCGATTTTTATGAAAGGTTCATCGAATATGTGGTGTAGATGATCTCGTACCAGTTTCGTTATTCCCAAATCAATATTTCACCCAGCGCAAATTCTATCAAGTCTAATTTTCTCACGTCTCCGTCGTCCGATGTCGTTCAAATCGTTAAGATAGTTGGGAGAGACTAACTTGAGCTTTCCCCAACAATCTGAATATAATATGATCATTAGTAGCTCCTGCACAAGAGCAAAAGTGAAAACCTTGTACAACGCTTAATATCCACGTGATATTGTACAACGTTTTCATCCGATTATGATTAAATTTCCAGGGAATGAATGAGTTAGGCAGTAGATGGTCCTCTATCAGTTTCATGTTCCCAAATTAATATTTCACACTGCACACACACAAACGTATATTCCATCAAGCATCATTCGATTTTGATGAAATTACCTGGAAATGTGCGGATTAGGCTGTATATTGTCCTATACCAATTTGATTTATCTCAAATGAATACTCCGTCCTGTACATGTGCTGACGTAAATTATTTCAAGCTTCATTTCCCCGTGGCCTAATCCACCGATTTAATTACGTTTTACGTTACCTACATCTTGATTCCGCGAAGGAGTTTTTCATGACCATTATAACCAATCTAATGATCTATATATATTCATGTTATTTCAAGTTGGTATACACCTCCTACTTAAATATCGTTAGGTATACAGAGATAAAGGGGACTAGTAAAGTGTAGATTTTTCCCTCTGCAGGTGCCTTTATTTATATATATACGCTGGCATATTGATATTAACCTGCGGATCTGCAATTTGAACTGGAGATCCTATGTGATATCTATAGAACTCAATGTTATTGCATATTGATCAGCTGAGGTGGATCTGAGCCTAATTTGTTTCTTCATTGACGTATGAAGCTGAAATTTGAAATGTAGCTCCTTTTGAACATTTAGAATACATTACAAAGTATGGAGGGATTCTGATCAGCTTTGGAACCTCCGAGGCTAATTTCTTTCTTAATCGACTCTTGGTAAATACTGAAATTAGATGTAGCTCCTTTGGGACACCTTTTAAACAATTACGAGGAACAGAGGCGTTTTTTAAAACGGGAGTATCAAGAGAAAGGAGGGGAACTTCAAGAGTGGAGATGAACACAAGGATTTTATAGTTTAACATAAGCTATGAATTCAAGTTATTCATTTCTCAGATACCTATTTAAAATACGATTTAACAGACAACGGTATACCTAACCAACTATTCTATACCTAACTATTCTAAGGAGCGAAACAGCCAAAATCATAAAACGGGAAGGACTGGGTCCACGGTTGTCTCTTTTGTAGTTGTGGCCTTGGGTGAGTTTCATTTTACTCGAATGACTGGGTTTTAACATAAAAGTCTGAGTTGGAGTGGGAATGATTGAACCCTTTATTGTAATGGGTGTAGGAAGGCCTAGCATGCATTTGTCGTAAGTGTTAGGTCTGCGGATTTACATGCCCGCATCGTCAAAGTGAACAGAGCATCAGAGCCGGTGCTTTCCGTTTCTGTCCGCCCGTCGGTACGAGCCCTTACATCGTAAAACCTACCTTCTCCCTGGTCCAGCCCAGCATTGGCTCGGCGGGTGCGAGCTCATGATGAACGCCCCCCTGCGTAGACATATTGATGACAACCTACTGATCTGAAATTCGAAATCGAGCTTGTTCGTCATATCTAAAATTCAATTTCAGAACAAATATAGGCACTCTGATCAGCTAAGAGGTTTCTGGGCATAATTTACTTCTTAATCGACTTATGAATTTGAAACCTGAAATGTATCGCCTTTTGGACATTTTGACTCCGGTCAACTTTGGAACCTCCAAGTTTAATTTCTTCCCTAATTGACTCACAGTGCTAAAATTTGAATAGAGCTCCTTTGCGACACCTCAACAGGCACGGAGCCACACGGATCAACCTCTGAGGCTGATTTATTTCCTTTTCAACCTTTTTTTTTAAATATTTTTTGAGAAGTTTTATTAATTTTTTGACATTTACTATATAAAGAGTGAAGTTGTGAGATCTTGGAGCTGTAAAGGTGTAAACCCTCCGCAGCACGGTGCGCCAAGTTTTGATAATTTATTTTAGACGGGGTTTATCAATAATTATAGACCAATGATATGCGTGGAATGGCTATTCAATTCAGAAATAATAAAACTATGTGTAATCATTTGCAGAATTTTGTGAATGTGTTAGTCATCTATTGAATGCTCTCACCAAACTATTGTACCAAGACTTGGTTGATTACATTTATGTAGAATTAAAAACAATAAACCAAAATGGAGTTACTTTGAGACTAACCAAAGTATTAATGGAAATAGTGCATATTAAACTAGAATTTTATTGGAAGGAATCGAACCGCTGAAGGCCTGCTGAATTACATGATCTCTCTTGAGATTCGGTTGGCGACTGTGCATTGAAACACTGGACTGTGTCATTTGAAATGAAGCCTTTGTTGAAAATATCGGTTTGTGCTAGATTTAATAACGAAGTGTGTCATTCCGAATCTGAATGAGATCAGTAATAAAGCAAATTTATTTTTTATTCAACCAAAAATTTAAGACAAAAATCATCGAAGTTATGTATTCCGTAACTATGATGGCCATCAGCTGAACGTTCATTATATATTTTTGGAGTACCTACATCAGTAGGTCTTCTATGGTTGGTTGAGACACATCAGGAGGTCTTCAATGTATTTCAACCTTCAACGTATTCCAGCATCTGGGTATTAGATGAGTGATCAACTGCGCCCAGGGAAGAATTATTCAAACAATCCTAATATTGAGGAATCAACATTATACTATCCCAAGTTATTTTATCTTTATTCCATGCTGTGCTGTCTCAAAATCCTGTGTACGTGTGGTGTCAAGCAAGAAAGTCGTTTCTCCTGGGAGAAGCGTAGCATTATTTTCCTTCCGACCGGTCTCGGTTCCTTTCTTTTCTACAGATGAAATTATAAATGGAATAACTCCATACGCCTTGGAAATGAAAACAAGGTTTTTCTCTCACGTTCATGTCTCTTGTCCTGGTGTACTGTGTATTTTGCTCTAGTTGGAACTCGAGCGAGCCCGACCGCAGTGTAAATTCTCGCCCTTCAGATTGTTACACGTTCGCCAGGGCTTGCGATGTTGAATTGCTAATTTCATTGTGAGAATGGGTCCGTCGGCGCCATTGGTCTCATTTTGGGTATAAAGGATCTTACGGGTGTTTGCTTGCATGCTTACCCTGGTTTTTAATTCACAACGGGTCAGTTTGATAGGGGAACAATCTAGTTTTGCTCCATAACACGAACCTGGGTGGGTATCTGGCTTTACACAATACTTGATCATTGATATTTCATAAGCATATTTGCATTCGGTAAGAAGTTAACATATTCCTGCTTGTATAACGGTAAAACATGTTGGGCGGATAATTTAAAAATACGAAGAAAAAAAATATATGAGAACTTCATTAATAATGTTAGTGCTGAATGAATGTAATAAAAATGCTAACGAAATTGAAATTTTGAATACCAGCTCCCTCTCCTCTATCTGCCGTATTTACACTGGTGCAACTTGCCTCAATTACCAGACAGTTAGAAGCTGTAACTAATTTCAATAATATGATATTTTGCTATGTATAAGTCTTACCACTGGCGGTCAGCCAAATTTTCCGTCTTGTTATTCATGTAACTCCAAACACACCCACGTTTTGCAAAATCATGTCCAACCGCTCCTTATTAAGATAATAAATAACCGGGATAAGAAGATAATGCACTAGGTATGTTCCGCGTACAGTGTTGCACTCTTGTGTGGACCCCACATGCCACCACTTTGGGTTAATTTATTACTGTTTTAGTGGTGTTCGTCACTACGACGATTGATTTGTAATAAAGGGTCATAGTCTGTGGTAAACGGACAGTGCTCCACTTACAATAAGTTCCACCTGACTTGCGGCAATATCATCGACCCTATAGGCTACAAGGTATCGCCGAACCTCCAGCACGGATTACGTGGCGGTAAGAGATTTACTATGAAAAAACATTCCTCATACATCACCTTCAGCGCCCTTGGTACTGACAGGGCAGACCTCTAAATCGCTCCCAGCTAACTGCCCAGCAAATGCGCAGTCTACAGGCCCTCTTGGGCTTCTGTAAGCAGAATTATATTATTTACAAAATGCCAATACAACTTCTCGAACCCAAGAGGCAATATTGAACGCTATTTCCACTAGCAGGTTACACACTCAAGATTGAATCCATGATAAGATCGAAAAGGAAAGGCGGTGAGGATCCTCCCGATTTACCTCTAGTCTACATCCCCTGACATTTCACCCCCTGCTTACAATACTAAATCCAAAAAATTTTAGTAGAAGTACAAACGACATATTATTTTTTAAATTCATTTGAACAACAGTGTAATCCAGTCTACAAGAATTACCTGCACATTTACGGCAATTGGTCGGAATAGCCTATTGATCTACGCTAAAAAAACTTTAAAATAATAGTATAAAAGACAAAATCGAGTTTGTAAAATATTACTGCATTTCATTACTTACGTTAAGTCTGGAGTTTATTAGTTATGAGTGTGGTAGTAGGCCATGTACTCGTTTAAATCTAAAAGTAGGGTTGAGTGATTTCGAGTCATCTCACATATTTAGATGAAAGACTAAGAGAGAGGAAGAAGATACAAATTCAGTGATGAACAGCCACAATAACTTGAGCGCTTAATGACTTTCGAAGAGATGAAAAAAGAATTGGGCTTGCAACCGAGATTGATAGCTCTTTTGTTGGCGGGAAACGCCTCTGCTGAAGTTCATAAATTACCAGATAACGCAGGGAGGCACATTATAAACGCTCTAAAACCTCCATTCATGTTCTCCGGACGATGTTGTGAACACGCCGCATGATGCGATTCAAATTTTTGGTTTTAACCAATCGTGTGGACAGCACAACATCTGTTATCACAATTGGATATGCAAGAAAACCATCCTACCATAATTGTTTGAAACTTTCGTATCTATCATAACTCAACCTACTGAGTAGCTTCGTAATTTGGTGGTAAGTGGTGAACTTAGTTTATAGAAAAAAATCAAAAATTACTTCAGCAATAATTTTTTCACACTTTTTTGTTCTACATCACATTATAAGCCAAATTATCAAACTCTCATAGTAGAAATGCATTTTTGTCATGATACCACCATTTTGAAAAATGCAGATAGCACAAAAGTGAGGTAGGTCACAGGGAAGAGGTCTTTTTGGACACAAACTTTCATATTAAAACGTGAAAACTTGATAGGAAGAATAATTACGAAACGAAATCTTCGTTGGGTACCAACCCCCGGCAAAAATAAAAATGTCCCTATAAGAAATTTTTAGAAATGACTTCGTGGAATAACCATAATATTATTGTTATCATCACTACCTTACTCAAATCATAATGCGTATTAGGAACCCGTGAGGATGTACATACATTCCCTACATATATGTACATGGCAGTCACCACAACGAAATGAGGGATTCTGGGAATGTTGATCTAGAAATTTTTTAACTACTTGGTATAGGTATATCAACATTTCCAACAGCATTAATGTTTTCCTACTTTCAAGCTGGTAAGCAGGTATTTCAAACCACAGACATTTTCAACTCCAAAAACCACGGTTTTGCCATCATTCGATTAATGGTCAGCAGAGCCACTTGTTATATAAACCCTTTACACTGTTATTTAGTAGAAACCAAAAGTCTCTAGAGCTTCCAGGACCATGTAGACTCCGAATGTGATATAAGACCCAAGTACCATAAACTATATGTTCTATGAGTTTGTAAGAAAAGCTCTAGACGGCAAAGAGTGGATGGAAGGATTCATTTTTTTACTTTTTTTATTCACTTTCTGGATTCTACGCATGATGAAACGTTAACCAAGAAATTTTAGGGGGCTAAAACATTTTTTTTTTTTTCGAGGTCTATTACGTAGGTTCATTATTGAAAATGATTAACCAAACTTCGTGAGTATAAGTGTAAAACTAGGTTGTAACGGAGCTCTGGTGACTCACAAGAGTAACCATTCGATTCAGAATGAAAAAAAATACGTAGTAATCGCCGCAAACTCATAGGTAGATACCTGCTCCGTACTTTTGGTAATACGCGCTGCGTCTTTGAGTATACGATAAACAAGGCAGATGATTCAGAACTCCATATCTGAAGTCGAATGGGATCATGTTGACAATACCCAAGTTTAACCGGTAATGGAGAAGACTTCAAAAATTGTATACAGAATTTCACAGATTCAAATGTACGTTCAAAACACGGTTGAATGTACTAAATATGGCGTGCTATTCGAAATACAAGCTTCACAAGTGTTATTTTTGAGATTGAAAATGTCTTCGTCGATGGAGTTGCTGGGGAAATGAAACTTCTTTAGTTTTCACCGGACAAAAATCGTTTTTCACTCGTTGGAAAGCTCTCGATTTATCACGCATTTCTTTCGTACTTGTTCTTTTAAAAAATTACCTACCTGTGAATTCATTCGTGGATGAATTGGGCATCGTCGAGACTGGCTTACAGCAAATTCAGTAATTGTGTTTCAATAATTATTTCATGTTTTCTAATTGTTATTTTATTTAAAACAATAAAAAACATTGAAATTACTGAGACATTTTCAATGCTCATAGCTCTTTTCTCATAAGAGAGAAAGTACAAGCGGCCTGCTGCGTTTTTGGTTTTCTTTTGATTTTCACGTACAACCAAGCCGTTTGTGGGGAAATGAAACTTCTTAAGTTTTCAACAGACAGAAATCGTTCACCATTCGTTGGAAAGCTCTCGATTTATCATGCATTTCTTTTGTACTTGTTCTTGGTATTTATGTTGCCATATTATATTTAATAATGTTCTTTATGGATGTAGTAAACAATGCCCTGGTTTTGTTGTCACTTGGTTGAGAAGTTAATCTTGGTTATAGTAATTGTAGACGCGCACCATAACAGAAAATTACCAAAGTACCTGTGAATTCATATTCGTGGAAGAATTAGGCATCGTCGAGATTGGCTCACAGCAAATTCAGTAATTGTGTGTCAATATTTATTCTGTTTTATAATTGTTATTTTATTGAAAACAATAAAAAACATTGAATTAACTGAGACATTTTCAATGCTCATAGCTCTTCTCTCATAAAAGAGAAAGTACGAGCGGTCCGCCGCGTTTTTTGTTTTTTGTTGTTGTTAAGAGTCTCTATGGTATTAAAAAATAAATAAAGTTTGAATTTTTTTAGGTTTGAGTCCGCCAAAACGCCCACAGCAGTTGACTCCGCCCACTTTCTATTTAATCAACGTTTGTTCTATACTATGTATTCAAGTTCTCTCATTAAGGTTCTCTCAGTAGGTATGCATATTTCTTATTCAAACGGTAGTGGGAACGAACTTTTCACCCGAGTTTTCCAAGTCCCAATTCGTCATTCTTTCAATACCTTCTACAGACGGTGGAACACGTCTAAGACCTCGTTATCTCGTTTTAAACGCCGCAAATTCCAAACGAGCACTACGATCGCAAAACTCGGGCCTCTGGGACGGAATAATTGAAAGCTTATCCCCTTAATGTCGGAAAAAGAAGTGAACTGCGGGTTGAATAATTGCGAGACATTACCGCGACGACTTGATTAAGGTTCCCTGTTCAGTGGGTTTTATACTCTGGTGGAGGGAAAGCGCCATCTTGCCGTTCTTGTCGCAAAGACGAATTTCAAGGAAATGGGTCAACAATGACGGTCGGTTGGGACGAGGTACCCTAGGGTAATAAATTGGTGCTTGAATCTTTGAAAAGGGGTCATGGTACAGCCGAGTGCCTTGTATTGTTGGTGTTCACCCAAGGTTTTGGAGAAAAAGAGAGAAGAATCGGTATAATACATCAAGCACGATCTATAAACCATGCAAGGGAAAGAGTAGATATCCATGCCTCGGCTCCTGACGATAATAATTACTGTTCCGATCCCAACTAGTGTCATGATTCCTTTACCATTAGTTTAGAATCAATTTCCGAAGCTGAACTTTGTCGGAAAACCGTATTCAACGAAGCTGTGAATATGCTTGCGTGGCCATAGGTGAGATATTACAGTCGCACAATACATAGCTTCTATAGACGGAGGAATACGTCTACAACTTTTTTATCTCGTTTTCTACGCCGAAGTTTTCTAATCTACAGGAGAATCACAGGAATCACAGGAACGCAACTGTATAGAATATAAAATAATAGTTTTAAGCATGATGAGGTATGAGTAACGAGGACTTTATAAACCTTTGTTGGAATATGTATAGTATTGAACTACATATTACAATGTATAACGTCGTACTATGTTGAATATAATTCCAGTGAAACATTATGCCGAGCCTCAACGAAATAATCATTCTTATTTGTAACCAGTATGAGGTCAAGGTGGCTAACGTGAACGGAGATCCATGGAAGTATTCTGCCACCATCCTTAATAATCAAGGACATAAATGTGCGATTCTCACAGAAAATTATAAGTTATGAATTCGACTTTTGAAAAATAGACAAATTGTTTAAATCTAACTGAAAGAATAAAGTAAATGGATAAACATAAATAAATAAATAATAAATTAAAAAATAGTAATAACAATAAAGTATGTATCGGAATTCAGTGGCAATAAAAATAAGAGCCTTTAAGCGAATTTTCAAATAAAAACGCGGCAAATTATTTCACAATGGTTTATTGTTTTTGTATTATATAGCCGTTCTATGCTGATCATTGGTCTACAATTATTATTAAACCTCGTATGTAGTGAATGATCAAAACTTGCAGTATCGTTCCTCTCAATAGAGTTCAAACCTTTACACATCCGGGACCCCACAATATTACGGTTAATTGTGAATATAGAAAAATTTAAAAGGGGTTGAAAAGAAAAATTTGATGTGCCCCTTCATACTTTGTAATTGTATTGTTGATATTGTAGATTGTAGATGTCGAAAAGGAGCTACATTTCAGGTTTCGGTATCATAAACCGATTGAGAAGCAAATCGGCTTATCTGTGAGCACTGACATTGAATTTTAGATATCACAAATGAGTTTCATTTCAAATTTTATCGACTCTAGATACACGCATTTCGGCCCAGATTTGATTTCCGAAGACTTCTGAATTGTTTTTAACGATCGGAAACGCATTTCAGGAATCATCTATTGAAAAAATTCCACTTACTCCAAATTCAAAAATAAAAAAGCTTTATCAACAGCTCATTTTTTTTTTTTTTCAATATTCTTTATTGCACCAAGTATTACTTATTAACAATATTATTTTGAAATCGCTATTTCAGAATCGCTATTTCAGAATAAAGCAAGAAGACGCCTACTCAGAGCCAAAGCTAATCAAGGCAGGAGTCCCACAAGGGAGTGTTCTTGGACCGCTCTTGTATGTCCTTTATACCAGTGATCTCCCAGAAATTGGAATGAACACCACAGCCACCTTCGCAGATGATACAGCGATTTTGGCAGTCGGAGAATGTAACACTGAATCCACCAACAAGTTAAATCAATCAATATCCAGCATACAAAAGTGGACAGCAAAATGGAGAATCAAGATAAATGAAACTAAGTCGGTACATGTCGATTTCACCAACAAGAGAATCGAGTATATTCCGGTACATTTCATGGGAAAAGTTATTCCGAATGCTAATGAAGCCAAATACCTAGGCATGACACTGGACGCCAAACTTAGATGGAAAGCCCATGTCAAGAAAAAGAAGGAAGAACTCCTTCTAAAATTCAGAAAAATGCATTGGCTAATGGGGAGACGGTCGAAGCTGTCAATCCAGAACAAGCTAACATTGTATAACCAAGTCCTTAAACCAGTCTGGACTTATGGAGCTCAGCTTTGGGGCTGTACGGCTCAGTCAAATCGAGACATCATCCAAAAATTCCAGAACAATGTGCTAAGAACGGTGGTCAATGCACCATGGTACTTTCGAAACGAACGTCTCCATCATGAGCTTCGGATCGAAACAATAAACGATGCTATAAAGCGACAAGCTGTGAGACACCTACAGCGGTTAAGATGTCACATCAACGAGGAAGCTGTCCAACTCCTTGATACAAGTGATATCATCAGAAGATTGAAGCGTACCAAACCACTCGACCTTGCTTACTTGTGAAGCAGTGAAGTGAAACATCCACCATAATCAACAAAACTCAGTGATGTATCTTAGTTTTGAATTAAAGTCCATATTTTCAACAGCTCATTTGCACTTAGTTGATTATCCATATACAGGAATAAAGATAACTTGAAAAGAAAAATGTTCTACATAATACCTAAAATGTAATTTAAAACCTTCACAACTGGGGCGTCACATCTGGTTCGGTCATCACGTTTGCTCCCCTCAGTGAGAATCATCCCTATTATAGCACGGATAAGGCAATGAAATAAATATTTGAAAAGGCACTCCCCTCAAACACCAGCAGTTTTTACAGAACAACAAATGTTTATTACAAAAAAATACGAAGAAAAACAAATCAAAATGTCGTACCTACAAGTTGTTTCTTTTTTTTCCATATATATTCTATTTCTATTTATTTATTTTCAATTTCAAGAAAACCAGTATCAAACTTTGTGTTATGCTTCTTGCTAGGTCATAAGCTTGACTTATGTTATTTTTAAAAACGTCTGTCAAGTTGGGTGGGCAGCATAGCTTCCTCATGTATTGTAACATGGACGTATATAATTAGTTGAAGAACAAAGTACAAGTTGAAATTATTGATAAGTTGACGTTATGAGTAATTAACGTTTGCGCATGAGCACAGATTACTATAAATCCATCAACAATTAAATTTATAGAGGAACGTCTAGGGGATAAACCGCTCAATCCTTGATAATTTCATAAAAATTTCATAATATTCGTCTCGGAGTTTTGTCTATGTCGATCAGTTTTACTTTCGCGCATGCGCTATAGTTATTACTCCAACAATGGCGATATAATTCACATGGAATCTTCCTGGAACATATACCCCTCTTCCCATCTATTCCCCAATTTTGAACGAAACTGGACCAATAGATGATAAGAAATCGACGTTATAATAAATAAACTTTTGCGCATAGTCACAGACTACTATTTATGTGACGGCAATGAAAGTTGAAGGGGAGCGTCTAGTAGCCATCCCGCATAATCCCTGAAAGTTTCATCAAGATCGTTCCCTTAGACTCGAAGTTTTACCTTTGTCAATCGTTATTAGCTTCGCGCATACGCAATGGTTATTACTCAACCAATCGTGATTTAATTTGTAGGACATTATTCTAGAACATATCCTGATGAAAAAACAACGTTGTGAGAAATTCACGTTTGCGCATGAACACAGGCTACTCTTAATTCGACGGAACTGACAATTATAGCGGACCGTCTAGGAGCTAACCCACACAAGCCATGTAAATTTCATAGGAATTGGACTGAAACTTGGTTTAGTATTGGGTATGACAAGGATTTACCAAGGACAGACAGACAGACAGACACAGAACCAAAATTAATCAACATGCTCTGAAACGCAAAAATCCAGTGGTAATTTTGGTTTTGGGGAACAGATTTTTTTTCGACTTCAATCACGAACACAAAGCTTCCCTACCTTTGGTAGTGAGGGAGCAAAAATAGACGAATCAGATATTGTATAAGCAATTACTATAATTGGTCCTCCGTCTCATATTGAAGTACACTTGTTTCAAATACAATGAACTGTGATGTAGCCAATATGTAACTGATTTTGTACAGAATTAAACCTCAACTTCTCCTTTAAAAACCCAACACGATTCACAATGACCTTCACTACTATTCAAAATTATTACACTGAATTTAATGGTCCTCTTCACGTACACAGCATAAATCTACCTTCCGTTTTTCCTAACATTAATTAGCCCTGTATCGAGATATTGCAGGTAGAATCTTCAAAAACATCTCAAAGGTAATTTGAGTGGTAAGGTACTTAAAGGTAATTATTTAAAAGGTAAATAATTAAAAGGTAACTTAGGTAAAGGTTAAAAGGTAACTAAAAAAAAAAAAAAAAAAAACTATAACGAGAGAAGAATATAGTTGTTAACCTAAATTTGTAAATTTTCCGTTCAAAAGAAAGACCTTAGGAAATTTCATAACAGCCACATTCATTGATCAGAAATCGAAATTACATTAAAACTCGCACTAAATGGCTTACGAGGCTCCGCCCCTTGATCCTGCTGGGGAGACTCTAGACCCTCTTTTGTTTTCACCTTGAGCCTCAGGTAAACTTTGGAAGAAAGTGGAACACGCTCTATTTAAAAATTTGTCTTGATAGGTTTAATAGAAAAGGACTTCGGATTTCATTAAGCTGATCGGGGGGCTGTAGACTTTATGATTCGTTATTAGACGTCTCAAGGGTTCTCTATTTCAAATTTCATCTTCATTGGTTGAATAGCAAGGAAAGTAGATCCGCCGATGCTTCACTTTCAGACAATATTTTGATTTCGAGAGCATGGGGTATGTGATAGACTCGTATTATTGGGATTGATACACAGGTATCTATTAAACTAGTGAACATTTGAACATAATTTATTTGTAATTACGTGACTTTCCTTCATGACGATTTCACAAAAAGTTAATGATATTCTTCACTGATACTCTTCAATTGGCCGGCACCTGGGTTTTGATGATACGAGTAGGCTGTATGAATGAATAATGAATCATTTCTTTATTTTTCCCATTTAACAATTAAATACATTAAAATGTACGATAAGTTTTACTAACTTTTACTGAATGATGTAAAGCCTTATAAATAGCCAAAAACTCTCGACAAAATATAATTATTCACAACCCTTGCCATTTTTTGAAAAGTGAAATTACTTGAATGATGTAATGTACTCGTGATCGTATGATGTAATGCCTCACGTTCTTGTATGATTGTTGATTGGTAATATGCGCCCTACAGATTGCGCCTGCATTTTGAGGCCAATATTGCTAACTGTAGGTACTCTACCTCCCTCCCGATTCAGGAAACTTCAATCCAATTTTGTATTCAACATTGCAGCGCTGAGAACTTTTGAATGACTGGATGTTCGTTTTATCGAGGGACTTTCTTGGCTCAGTTACGGAACTAAAAGGCTGGCTAGGTGGTTGTGCATTTTATTGTTGGACCTCAGTAGATATTAACTTATTAACATTGGCTGGTTCCTCACTAACTGATGCAGTTGTCTGCTCGACAACGACACGGCGGAGGCCCAAACGTTCGACCTTCAATGTAAACCCTTTCAACTCCTAGCACCGTAGCAACTTCTTGTTTTCTCTCCCTGTTGTACTTGCAATGGTTCGGGAACCAATCACGACAATAATACTGTTAGTACTGAAAAGTGACATATCTCTGGCATTCATTCATGAGTTGAAGAATATAGTGAAGCAAATAGCTATTTAATGTAATGCTACACATTGTAATGTTTAATATTCTTGTAGAAACCCCTATAGGCACAGACCCAGGTCTCTGAGAGGGGTACTTTTTCGCCAATATCCCCAGTATCCTCGCCATAGCTTATCATTAACTGGATACATAGCTTTGCACGAACAGGATATTGGGACAATTTTAATAATCTTCGAATTTGCAACATCGTTGTTACTTATAAATCACAGGTTCCATTATTATGGAAGGAAACTATTTCCGTGCAAGTAAAAGAGATACGGAAGTTTTGAGATGATCCTGCATGAGAAGGGGACTAGTGTGAACGAGATAAGCTCCCTTTTCTGTGCTTTTTACATGATTTTTTTTCTTTGCGAGAGAAATGCGGGTACGTGAAATAATGCCCGAAGAATAAAGACATAAATTATCCCGCCCATCGCTGCAGCAAATTGCCCCACTTTGTCCCCCTCCTTTTCCAACCTCTTCAAAGCCCCGCGGGGCCCGTGTTCGGGAAAACCGCCGTTGACGTAGGGGGATGATCTATCATACGGATGGTGTGTAGAAGGGGTTGGTGAGCGTCACATGGGGGTGAATTGAAAGCAGTGATGGGGGATCATCCTTTGGGATAAAGGGGACTTATTAATGAGATTCGCCCTTGTTCCTTCCTTGGCCACGATCATCCAAACCCCTTATCCAACGCAAACTTCAATGATTAAACCGGTCCTTCACGTCAGATTGTGATATACTAAATAGAATTTCGAAGTAAATTTGCGGAAGGTGGTCGCTATGATACCCATGATCCCTCAGAGCTTGGTTTCATCATCGCTAATGATGTCACTAATCATATTGATCTACGTTAAATATTTGATTTAGTTTACGTGAGTATGCTTCACCCATTGATCTATAAATCAAATTTGATACGGATTACAGGTACTCCAACCACATCAAGTGTTATTTCTCGTTCGATCAAGTATGGGACCTCATATTTTCTCTCGCAAAAATTTAATAAACTGTACTTATTCACCTCCATATAGGAGATCGAGCAATTCACAACATATCGCTGCTCGGCAGGAAAATGTCACTCCACACTCATCAAACCGTTCAATTAGAAAATTCTCATTTAAACGGCAGGAAGCTCGTCGAGTCAATTTACAATGTAAGTACGAGTACGAAATACAATCCTATAATATTGCATTGTCCTCTCAACATTGTAATATTTTATAAAGTTGTTCTTCAAGGATCTATCTTAAAATAAAAACGGAATTGCTGTTGTCATCCAAACGCAAAAAAAAACAAAAAAAAAAAAAAATCGTAGGTTACCCTCCAAAGATTTGTACACAAGTACTCCCCAAATTTAAACGAAATCGGACGAAAGACTGATCGCGATGAATTGATGCTTCGGGAAATTCATTTGCGCTTGCTCATACCCTACTATACATCCGGTGTTGATTGAATAAATATGATATTGCCTAGAAGGTAGCCCGTACAATGTGTAAATAATTTGCATCAAAATATGTCCTTGGAGTCTTGGAGTTTTGCTTGAGGCAAATAGTTTTAGTAGCACTCATGCACAATAGATAGTAATTCCTCAACAAATCTCGAAGTAATTCATAAGGTACCATCCGGGAACCTATATCCACTTACCCGGCGAGACTGCGTTTTAGGGGAGACTGTATAAAATCCCTGAGAATAAATTTATAGGGGATAATCTCATGACTTTTCATCGAAATGTAGCTGAAGCTAAAATAGTTTCTCGAGTGACTGGTGCAGACTGACCAATATCAGGCAGACAGATATGCACCCGACATTGTTCAGCGAGCACTGAAAGGAAAAAGGCAATTGGAGAATTCAATCTTGGAATGCACACTTTCAGAGCAAGACAAGTCAAGAGATTTATTTATACTGAATAACACGATTAGCTTTGTACTCATGTTCCTTCTCAGTCAATTTAACTCAGGAAACTCTATGTGAAGGTAACCGTGATAGACGTGTGTACATGCTATGAAAGGAAAAAAGTGACTTAGACAATGTATCGTGCGGAGTGTTGTGATTTTATCTACCTATGTGATGTGAATGAGACCAGGTAGTGGCAACCACTCACTGAGTACTGGTGATGGTACACAGTAGTATCTCAACATTAGAAAATTTAGTGGTATCCACAGAAGATAGGTCTCAGTTTCATGTACCGTTCATTGAACTTCATCTCCAGCCGTCCTGTGTAATCTTCTTATTCTCCACAGAACTTGAAACCGGTAGTACCACAACAGAGCAAATATAACATTTTCTTGGGAGAAGACAAATAAATGAGGTGAGAGGGGCGTCACTTGCAGGACAAAAAGGTAAACGCAACTGACAAACTAAAATCTTTCACCATTCCAGTAACCCCGTAGATTCCAGTACGATCGAATGAGCGAATTTTCGTAAAATTTGGTATTATATATGTTTATTTATTTATTAGAATTCAACGGGCAATAAACCTGATTTACATAAAAAGATCAAGAGAAAAATTAAAGAAAACATAAATAATGAACATGAAATACTACATAATGAACATGAAATACTACATCCAAAAAATAGAAAATACATCAAAAATACATACACATCACATGTGCATACACGGCACATGATTTAACAACATCATTCTTGGTAACTGGCACAATAATCACTTCGAGACAACTGTATTTATGTACGACTTTGAGGTATTAAGAGACTAGATAATGGTGTATTTGGGGTAGGGGAAGGTGGAATCTCGACTTCCCATCTAAATTTTGCACGTTTTTTAATATAACTCGAATGCTGAGAAAGATAGAGCACGTATTTACATTTTCAAAAAAATTTGGAAAATGTAATTCCAATTAGTTTTGTCTAATGAAATAACATTTTTTTCGAATTACTTGTTTAGGTGTTATCAAATTCTTTCCTCTCCTCTTGGCGCTAAAGGCAATTTTTTCATGCCCCCCTCCCCCCACCCAATCTTTCGGAAGTGATGAATAAAAGTGAACAAATAATAAAATTGAACCCGTTCCAAGGAGATGATTATAATCTAAAAGGAATTAATGCAAAATTTTAATCTTCAGTCACATAATTTGGGTTGAGTGTTGGTACGTCATTGGGTTAATTAGTGCCACTTGATAAATTAGGTTTCATTGAGGTTCGAATCGTAATATTTTGTCTTTTTTGAATCCCACCATCACAATATTAGTAATTTGTTTAGTAGTTTCCTTTTCCTTTCAAGAGAGACTTTAGTTTGATAGGTTTGATTTCGTAGTTTTCCGTGTAGGAATTATCTGGAAACGTTTCGCTTTGTTGAAAAAGGTATGTTACAGCAGTCGTCATGTGTTATGTAATTAACTGTCAAACTGGCTGCCGCAATAAGGGTTAAATTGTGCTCTGAGAGAAAGGAAAGAGTCCGGCTGTTTCAACATTCGTTTTATTGACGGGATGCCCAACGGATAAAAAAACCGTTTTCCCGCCGAGACCCCTGGCAACAATAGGAGTCCTCTTTTTCGGTGGAGTGATTGACGCTCTGACTGGATGAGGGAAATGTGGTTAGATGGGAACAGAAGCTACAAAAAAAAAAAAAAAAAAAAAAAAAAAAAGGTTTACTTCTGTCGTCGTTCTCTTGAGATGGTCGGGGGAGGGGAGATCAAATAATGGGAACACGTGAGCCTTGAATTCTTCGAGGCCTCCACCCTTTCTACCACAAAATGCGGAAGCAACATACAATTTGGAATGACATAGGAGGTGTGAACTAAATGGTGGCGCGGAGAGAGAGGCAGTAGAAGATCAATAATTTCACAGTGGTCCAGTAAAAAGCCGGCATATTTCTTGCATTTAGATAGTCATTCAATGCTATTGATACGAGTATACTATTCACGAACAATGCGCTGATGTTCCCTGCTCTTCCATGGCTAGCTTCGCCTAACAAAATGCGTGGTCCACTATTCTTCTGCACTTTCATTTTGATCCTTTCTGAGGCGAATCCTGTAATGGTGTAATATATATTACCTGCGAATTTGATGAACCGGGCATTCATATTCGTTGTCCCTAAAAAGGCTTGTGTACATGAAGGAGAGTACATTGAAGAGGCCTCAATATCGATCCAATTCGGTTTTCAACTGGCTTAATCGAAAAAATTATGTAGCCAGCAATATATCATCAAGAACCCACACAAATTTAGCGCCATGAACGAATAATGTACTCGTACATAATCAAGCCATTATTTGTTTAAAACTTCTATTGGGAACAGTTATTCTAAATGCGTAATACCTAGATAATTACACAGAGAGAAAGAATGAGGGTTCTTACCCGCTTGATGACCTCACAAACGGGCTTCCGTTTGAAAACAACCCGATAGGAATTTAAAGAAAAACCCAATAGGATAAAATCCTATCGAGTATTCAAAAGTTCCACTATCTGCTTTACAAGCAGATACCATGTTACATGGATACATCTTTGATTGGGGATTTCATAACGGTTGTCCTCGAGAGTTGTAAACAAATCAAATCAAGCATCATTCCTTCATGTTGTAGTCATCTGTTCTGTCTCAGATTTGGTAGGTAGGTAAGTCGTATCATTAGTAGCTACTCGCATAACTTCTGCGATTTCAATTCGACTTTGATAAAAATTTCTGAAAATGTTCAAGTTACAACATAACACATCACAATGAACAAGTTAACATCTTCTACCTGTTCTCCTATACACTTCATCACTTCTTAAGGGGACCCGGTAGCAAAAAATTTGAGAAAAATCGATTTTTTTTCTTTCATAAAACGATGCATTAACATTTAGGGAACAGTTAAATTCAATAACATAGTCAAATTTATGATTACAAATGCGTAAATTTTTTGTTTAAGTACAGGCTGGCTAGATGGTTGCTCTGTCGTTTTTATTCTTGAATAACGGCTAACTGGTCCTTTTTTTTTTTTTAATTCGTGTAGAACCACCCATTTTCAATAAATAATCAAAAGAAAACGTAAAAACGAAATTGGGCCATTAAAAATCACAAAGAAACCATAAGATGTATGATAAGAGTCGAATGATAAGAGTCTCTTCATCAATTTCTTCTTTGTCTTTATTTGACTGGGCTACAACCATGGGTAGGGTATTATGTTTATATTATCCATGGATGACATAGTTAAGCTATCATGATACAACACTTCATTTCAGATAGGTCTAGGGAAAGCAAAAACAGCTTCTATTTGCATAATGCGTTGCGACGTCATGAAAAGATGGATGCTGTTGGTTTTTCTGCTCTACTGTAAAGTAATGTTTTTTCATGCTCACGGGCGTTTTTCTTCGGAACGGTTGACCCTATTCGGTTGATTTTTGTTTTGTTTTGAAGAAAAGATCTGGGCCAAGATATTAACCTAGCGGTTTTACTAAATGTTGATTTCAACTGCCGCCAGATGTTTCTGAAGTAAAAAAAAATATGACATTTATTCCATGATACCTACGAATTCGTGTTTTAATATACCTAGAAACCCCTATGTTAATTGAAAATTGAGGATATAAGGGGGGGGGGGGAAGCACTGAAATTGGTTGCAGGGGGGCTGAGGAAAACGCCAGTAAAAAGAGGTCTATTAAGGGCGGAAGGGGGGTGGTTGCCAGGTCCCCTTAACTGATAATTTTCACTGCTCATGCTCAAACGTAAAATCGGTCATGTGTCGACCTCTCATGGACTATTCGTCCGATCCCGCACGAATTTGAAGGGAAGCTTGATAATGATGATGTGGTTACCCCATATTTTTCAACATAACTATAAAAGAACGCAACGAAAAAAATAAATAAAAAACACGTAACAACGACATATAATAAGAAGGCATATGATACCGTTGGCTATTCAAGCTATTTATATACCGTTAGCTATACGAGTTATTTATTTTTATTCAACCTATAAAGCTTAAATTGGGAACCCTTAAGATGTCTAGAAACGAATCAAAAGGTCCAGAGCCCCCCCCCCCCCCCCTACATATATCAGCTGAGTGAGCTTCGGAGATTATTTCATTGCTGTTCACCTATGAGCCTGAAATTTGAAATGAAGGCCTCTTGGAACATTTAGAAATGAATTACAAAGTCTGAAGTCTAATAGGTCAGCTAAATGAGTTTCGGAGCTAATTTGTTTCCTATTCCAGATCTATGAAACTAAAATTTTAAATGGAGACTCCTTGGAACATCTAAAAAACGAATAATAAAGTCTGAAGCCCCCTAAATCAGCTGTGTGAGCTCCGGAGCTCATTTCTTTACTTATCAACATTTAATGCTAAAATTTGGAAAGGAGGCCCCTTGGGAAAGCAAGGAACGACACTAGGTCTGATGCCCCTTAGAGCAGCTGAGTGAGTTCAGGAGCTATTTTCTTTGCTCTTCAACCCGTGACATGCAAATTTTTACATATAAAACGTATAAACATAATTTACTCTCAGCAATCTTTAGCTTATAGGCAAAAGGTTTTTTTTTTTAATATTTGGATTACAAAATATGTAATATATCACATACGTACTAAGCTGTGTCATACTACAGACCTTAGTCGATACCTTTCCAATAAAACTTACTGTATGATAATAGTAACATTCATTAGTGAGCATGCCTTCAAACTGGAAGCGTTTGCCAAATGAGTGTAATTCTAATGATTTCATTACCTCCTCACTGTCTTCTTCTTTTTTTGGAGCATAAGTGACACGCTCATTTTACTGGAAATAGAATCCTTTTCTCAAAATTGAAGACATGATTCACCTCAAGGTTGGCGGTTTTTAAACAGTGAATTACTTGACAATAGCCATGTTCTGATTAATTTTATTTTCACTTTGTTGTTAATTTTTTTATTATGATGAAATTTTTCAAAGATTTGATTTTCTTTAAGGGTATTTATTGGTCTTACTAATGTTTTTCTACTTAGATTGGCAAAACAACAACTAAAGCAACAAAAGCATAGCTCACCATTCAATATCCTTGAAAGTTTCCACAAAAAAGCGTTGAGTTTCTGATATAAAAATGCCTCTTTATTGAAAATTTGTTCAAGTGAGGTCCAGTTTTTCCAGTTCAATATATACGAAAGAATGTATGAGATTGTCATGCCCGACTTATGTAAGCTTTTAGTTTCTTCCAATAAACGAGATAAAAAACCGTTCGGGTAGCAGCTGGTACCGAAGGGAAAAATGTAACCTGGGAAGGAAGCTGCCCAGTGGAAGGCAGGATATATAGATATCCTGGAACCCCGGTAAAATCATCTATATCGGTCTAGTTCTTACCAACAATCTTTTCTATACCTACTCAACTTCTAACCGTGTTTCATCTTATTCTCTCTATGCTAAGATATCTTTGAACCAGTCATTCCATTTAAGTTTATTATTCAAATTTTTACTTTATTTAATTAGCTTCTCCATGAACATCATAAAACTACGGTACTTTAGATCTGGCCCCTGTCACGCCCGTTCAGAGAGAAAGCGATCCCATACATGACCTATACCCTCTGCCTTTCACCTGATGGTAGTTCCAGAAAACTTCCACCACGTGGGTCAGAATTTGGTGATCTCCCAAAGGCGTCTTCTACCTCTAGAGTTTCCCTATTTCCAAATTATCTATAGTTTTTGTGCGCACTAAATTTTTGTTTAGGTGATAGAAATTATAGTGACAGAGAGAGAGAGAGAGAGAGAGAGAGAGAGAGAGAGAGAGAGAGAGAGAGAGAGAGAGAGAGAGAGAGAGAGAGAGAGAGAGAGAGAGAGAGAGAGAGAGAGAGAGAGAGAGAGAGAGAGAGAGAGAGAGAGAGAGAGAGAGAGAGAGATTTTATTTGCCATCACACATGTGCATAACAATTGTCAAATAATAACAAGCTTAATAATATATTAAAGATAATAAATACATCCGGCTAATGGCCTTTGTCATAGTATATCGGTTATGTTATAAATTAAAAAAACAGTGCCTGAGTACTTTTACAAATATTCCTCGTAAAGGCAATCTGAAAAAAAAAAAAAAAAAAAAAAAAACTCTCTAAAAAGTAACAAGAAATACTCAACAATACATTTACCCAAATAGATCACAGATAAGAGTGAAATCATTCGTATCCTCAACCGCACATACATTAAAGTCCCCTAAAATGACAGCTTTGGAATAACGGAAAATAATGGGTAGTACTTGACTAAACACATCTAAAAAATTCACAAGATTACTACTAGGTGACCTATACACGGAAACTATTACAATACCAGTAATCTCAACATAAACAGCCACAATTTCACAGATTCCAGGTACAGCAAGAGAGTTTACAGCGTCCAAAGAAACATATGATAAACCTTTTTTTAATAAAATAAGATCGACAGTTTATTTCCCTCCCTGCATCGACGAACCAAGTTTTGCAATCTGGTGAGACATACCCATTTATACATTTTTATTAACTCCTTTGCCTGGGATTGGTTAGCCTTTTGTCGGTACTGCTAATAGTACCCCATTGGTTGTGACAAAATCATGATTTTATTTCAAGGGTTGAGGTCGCCCATTAGATGATAGTTTTCCTTTCTCTTTGTTTAGGGTGGAAGAATGACACCTCACCAGATTTGCAATAAACTCTTCATTTGTTACCTTGAACTACTGAATAACTGTTAACTCAAATCAGGTTCCGAAGTAGGGAAGTTCACCAAATAGGAACTTAAAGTACTGGTATGAATCAATACACCTAGGGAGTTAGGGCTACGTGATTAAAGTTCAGCTATTAGTTAGAGCCATAGTCATAATGTCCAGCTATTAGATAATTACAGCTACTGTCTAATGACCGACTATGAGAGTAGGAGGCTACGGTACGATTATTCAGAGCCGGCCACTTATAGTCCTCTTCCTGCCATGTCTTAGTTGGCTCAGATATTTCACATAAAACCAAACGTCACAAATTAGAGTCGGTATTATTTCTCAAAACTCGCAGCTACAACAGCGATCAAATCAGTAAATGCACACACCTTATTCTAACGGTCCGAATGGATGGTTCCAGTTTCAAACTAGATAGACAAAAGAGAAATGCAATATTGGTTAGAAAGCAGCATATTGTTGAAATTAGATTATCTATTTATTTATTGATATGGGGCTACCCAAAAATTTCAATTTTAATTGAATTTCATTGAAATTTGCTAAAAAAATCTATAAAAATCGCAAAAAAGATAAAAATCCAAAATCTCTTTTGAATAGCAAATTGTTATTTAGATTACGTATTTGGCCGTGAAATTAATAGTTAACAATTTCTTCGCACTCAAAAATCTCAAATTCAAAAGAATTTAACATTACTTATTCAATACATTCAACATTATTTTCAACTAGTGGCCTGTTAGGGCTTGGAAAGCCCTAATCTAGAACACGGTCAAGATAAGCACAGAGACGAACGGCGACACTTGGGGCCGTTTAACACAGAAATCGGTCCGCGAAGTTCTTCACAATTTCAAAGATCGTTCAGTAATCACTCTCCTAGATGTTAGTAACAACACTACGTTTCTTACTTCCCGTGGCAACTGTTGTTCCTGCAACAGCCTAATAAACAGAGAGTCTCCCTATCAAATTTCAACTTCCTACAGTGAACAGGAAATGATTTAGCTCACTCAGCTGATCAGAAAAGACCCCATCACTTCACTCGTCTCCTAATGTCCCAGAGAGTCTCCCTATCAAATTTCAACTTCCTGCAGTGAACAGGAAAGAATTTAGCTCACTCAGCTGATCAGAAAAGACCCCATCACTACGTTTCTTACTTACCGACACTTTTGCAACAAACTTGGGGCCGTGCTGATTCGGAATTATATATAAAGACCGTTCGTAATTATATATAAAGTCCGCTAAGTTCTTCAGTTTCAATTTCTTCGTTCAGAAATAACTCTCCTAGATGTTAGTAACTACACAACGTTTCTTACTTACCGTGAATTGATGGCAACTGTTGTTACCGCCACAGCCTAATAAACAACTCTCGTTGATGAGGACCGCCCAGAACACGATCAAGGCGGGTATAGAGACGAACGGCGACACTTTTGCAACAAACTTGGGGCCGTGCTGATTCGAATGAGTCTAACACTGAAATCGGACCTTGAATTTCTTCACAATTTCAAAGACCGTTCGGAATTATATATAAAGATACCAATATTTATACAGCGTGTCCCAAACCTAATTGTACACAATTCAGGAGTCAATTTAAGAACTTATTGCTTATCGAAAGTTTCTCCTAGAGATTTTTTAAATACTTTGTTTTCAAGTAATTTAATTTATTTTTATTTTTTTCTATTACATGACATTAAAACGGCCTTAACACCCCTTAGAACCAAAAATCAAAAATAAGGAAAGAAAGTTGAATTTCCTATCCCCCTGTGGCCGAATCAATACTTTTGTGCCAACATTCATCATTATCTCATCATCCAGGTTCATCAGCTCCAATCCAAGAAAGGAACAAGATATCACAATTCTGATTCCACCATCGTGTTTAGCACTAATAAATCTGTAAAACTGGTTTTCTCTCGGCAAAAATGAACAATTTTGTTTTTCGAAGTACTATACTCCCTCATTTGGGTAGTCCGAAAATGTTTGATTTTTCCCTGATTTTTATTTGCTTAAAACAGTATCAGCTCCTCCCCCCCCCCCCCCCCAGTAGCGCTCTCCAAGTTTCCCCCCAATATCACAACATTGTGGAGAAAAGTTAGGAGGGGGAGGGGGGGAGTACTTTTGGGACACCCTCTCTGAAATAATGTAACTCTATTTGCATGTGAACAGAATCACCAAATGTCGAAGAGAATGTGATACGTGAACATGTACCTTGTAGTTTGGTACCCACTGTGCGAGAGGAAATAAGTAACAGACTGGGATAGCGAATATAATGAGGAATTTTGAAAAATAAAGTGAACAGTGAAATATATTTTTCTTGATCGGAGACAGCATATTTGTTCAAAGCTTCAGTTTCGACTAATATCCGGGATGGAACGACGGGTTGCTTACTTTCCGCAACGTTCCGCTGGATGAGGACTATCTGAAACAACCTGCACGCATCTAAACTTCCAATTCCTTGGGAATTTTCGTATTTCTAAGGACTCTGGATCATAACCTTTGGATCAGCTAATTTATTGATTAAATAATACGTGTATATAAATTAAATATTCACAAAATTGTGTTAATACCTACTTTTTTTTAATATTCGTAATTTTAAACGTGAACCAACAAATTTTGAGGGAGTTTAGAAATTATAGTTAAACAGGATCATCATGGATGACAAAAAACCAAAGGGGGTGATACAAAATGTGTTCCAAGTTCCAACTTGAGCGAAGACGGCGCTCGAGGCATACCTCTCCTTCAAGACTGATCTGTCTTGCGGGTCTTGCCTATATGTGCCCCTGTGTTCGGCGTTAGGTTTATGGCTGTGGCGGTAACAACAGTTGCCACCAATTCACGGTAAGTAAGAAACGTTGTGTAGTTACTAACATCTAGGAGAGTTATTTCTGAACGAAGAAATTGAAACTGAAGAACTTAGCGGACTTTATATATAATTCCGCTAAGTTCTTCAGTTTCAATTTCTTCGTTCAGAAATAACTCTCCTAGATGTTAGTAACTATACAACGAAGAAATTGAAACTGAAGAACTTAGCGGACTTTATATATAAGTTCTTCAGTTTCAATTTCTTCGTTCAGAAATAACTCTCCTAGATGTTAGTGACTACACTGCGTTTCTTACTTACCGTGAATTGATGGCAACTGTTGTTACGCCACAGCCTAATAAACAACTCTCGTTGATAAGGACCGCCTAGAACACGATCAAGGCGGAAATAGAGACGAATGGCGACACTTTTGCAACAAACTTGGGGCCGTGCTGATTCGAATGAGCCGTTTAACACTGAAATCGGACCGCGAAGTTCTTCACAATTTCAAAGACCGTTCGGAATTATATATAAAGATAAGATACCTATCAATTTTAGCAGTTGATGGAGTGGCACGTGACGTTGCCGCAGTGTGTGGTGTAGGTAAATCAAATAGGAGCCGACAAAATGGTTGCGGGTGTTTAATTTCAATATTTGAACACCTGCTAGATTTCTGATCGGGAGATAAAAGTGATTCGAGGGACCTGTTTGACATTCTATCGGGTATTGAAAAACATATGCGAAGCCGATAGAATGGTAGTGGGTGTTTAATTTCAATATTTGAACACCCGCTAGATTTCTGATCGGTCAATAAACGTGATTTTTTTGTTTAATTTCAATATTTGAACACCCACTAGATTTCTGCAGCCGCAGGACCACTCTCCCTGAGTAGCCCCACGATGTACATTGGGTTCGAGACTTGCAAAGTCTCTGACAATATAGACATTATGCAGTGTTACCGATGCTTGGGCTTTGGAAACCCCGCCGTAAAATGTGAAGGGGCTGTCACATGTGGGCACTGTGCCGGTGCGCACTCCTCTTCACAATGCACGAGCATTACGGGAAAGAAGTGCGCCAATAGCAGTATACACTATACAGGGCCTGAGAGATGTGTTCCACGTGGCCACGGATAGATCCTACCTGCTGTACGCACGTGCTTGGAGAAAGAGTGAGGGCTGTCGTCCCAATATGAAGGTTCTCCAATTGAACTGTGACAGTGCGCGAACAGTGTGTGACGAACTCAGGCAGGCATGCTCAAGGGGTGAATGGGATATTGCGGTGTTGCATAAGCCTACTCTCATAACACTAGCATTGCGGGTCTGGGACAAGCTAGGGTATTCACCGGGAGGGGCGACGGACTTCCACTGGGTGATGTCAAATGGCCGTGGCCGATCTGGAGGTCCCTGTGGTCCTCTTTAGCTCCTCAACTGATAGTTACACAGTGGTGATTAGTGAGTACCGTCCAGGTATGCCACAGCTGTACATCCTAAGCATGTACTGTAAATATAGATGTGATATCAACAGGTACATGGTAAGTTTCGGCAGAATAATGCAATCATAGAGGGGAAATAGAATATTAGTAGGAATGGACTCTAACGCCAGGACAAGATGGTGGCACAGCCATCTCTTTGATCCCCAGGGGACCGGATGGCACCAATCGAAGGCCCTAGGAGAGGGTGACTATTCTAGAAGACTTGGCGTTAGAATGGGACTTTGCATCCTGAATGTCCTAGGGGATATCCATACATTCAGGGGTGCCACGGGAGGAATGTTGAACATCAATGCTATCCTCGTGATCCCCTGCTTTGCTGAAGATGTCTCAGGATGTAGATTGCTGGAATCGGATTTCTCCAGCCAGCATGCCGCTATAAGGATGGTAGTAGGGAAACGTTGGGACAAGAACAAGTGTTGCAGTTTCCGCAGGTCGCTTTAACCAGAAAAAGGCCAACTGGCATATATTCTCGGAGGCTCTGGAGGAAAATCTGCGGGGTACACAGTTCCCCTCAGTACACAATGTGGAGGAGTTTGAGAATGCAGTTGCTACTGCCACTACTGGATAATAGTGCGCGTTGCCTCCGAGGCAATGCCAGTGAATTGCCAGAAGTTGTACAAGCTTGATTGGTGGTCCAGGAGACTGGAATCCCTTAAGAGACCAGCACTGCGACTTTGTTATCAGAGGCAGTGCAGGAGGGGGGGAGGGGGTCAGGGCCACTGAAGATGAGATAAATGAACTCGGGGTGGCAAGAAGAAAGTACAGCAGAGCCGTTAAGCAAATGAGGTGATCAGGTTGGAAGAATTTTGTTACTGAGGAGGGAGCTGGGAGTCCATACGGCCTACCATATCGTCTGGTTAGAGGTCTTAACACATCATTCCAGCTCTCTACTTTAAGGGGTAGTGGGGCAGTCACGAGGTAACAGGCTGCAAATGAGTTACTTGGGTATTTCTTTCCCGGGGATTCTGTTGAGGGCGAGTTGGCAGCGCAAGAAGAGCAGAGACTGGTTATGTCTCGAATTGACCCTGCGGGTAATGGGGTGCCTGAGGTGTCTGATGCTCTACTTACTAGCTTGGTAGATATTTTTAAGGCAGGCAAGGCTCCGGGTCCGGACGGGGTCGAGGTCCTCATGCTAAAAACTGCTTGGCCATTGATCTAGCCCTGGTATGGAATCATCATACAAAAGTGCCAAGAACTTTGCCACTTCCCTTCATCATCAAAGGTGGGCAGGGTTTGTGTTCTTCGGGAAGCTGGCAACCGGGATCCAGAGGAGTTCAGTGTATACCGGCCATTATGCCTTTCAGGTTATCCTCGAAAACTGCTGGAGAAGGTTGTGGTGAAGCATCTAAGGCTAATGACTGAGTTGAGTGATCCAGCCTAGTTTCCGGAGGGGTAAATCCAATGTAGAGGTTGGTTGGTGAGGACTCACGTAATTATGTCTTCGGCGTCTTTGTAAACATACGGGGTGCCTTTGATAACGTTTGGTGGCCAGCTTTGGTGGGTAAACTGGGAAGGAGAGGATGTAGTCCTCTCATCCACAACCTTCTACTGAGCTACTTCAAGGATTGTGTGGTAGTGTTTCGAGAGGGGAGACAAAGTATCACTAGGAGGATTACCAAGGGTTGCCAGCAGGTTTTGGTTTAGGGTCCCCAGCTGTGGAACGTGTTGTTCCACACCATCCTTGGGGCCCTCAGACCTCTCGGCGTGAAGCTGGTTGCCTAAACGGACGATCTGGTAATCTTGGTCAATGACGACAGCATGGCAGCTATAGAGGCAAGGGATCCCTCGATGGTGGAAGAGTTAGTCCGGGTATGTCAGGGAGTCAAACTTGAGGTAGCTCATAAGAAATCTGTTATGATGCTGTTGAAAGGCAGGGATGTAACTGGCAGAAATCTTATAGTTGTGGATGCTGAATAGGCTTGCGTATGTTAGCAGTTTTAGGTACCTGGTGTAACCTTTGGTGAAAGATTGAACATAGGTCCCCATGTCTCCACGGTGGCGGATAAGGCCTGGGATGCTTTTGCCAAGGTATGTCGGTTAGCCGGATCAGAGTGGGAGATTGGTTTCTGTGAGCTGGTCTCACTATATAAGGGGTTCACTATATAAGTGCCTTGACATGTAGTTACCTTGGAAGGAAAGCTCCGAGCAAGGGCTCCTGAACGGTGAGTTACACCGTTCCTCTCGCCCTCTTGGAGGGCGTGAGTTGTGTTCCCCCTGCTTGCCGGTGGGAGGGGAAGCGCAGCCCACGAGGGATAGGCTCTCCTAAGAAAATGTCTAAGTTCTGTAATGAGGGGATCTCTCTCATATGTACACTTCTTCTGCTAAGCATCACACATCGATACACTGATCATTTTCCCACCCCTCAGGTCAGTAACGCGGCTAGTACGTGATAAGTGGTTACACCTTAGTGACATTGATAGAAGCTGCTATAATAAATTCATTCAAATACCTAGTAACGATTTCATTCGAATAAAATAAATGTTTAAATAGAATCGATTAATTGTTATGTAACCTCGACAGTCGAAAATGTCCATCACTTCAAAAATTTTGACAATTTAGGTAAACGAGGCTTTTCAGGTGACAGTTCATAAGGATTTTATCTCATATGTAGAATTTCCACAAGGCATATTTGTCAAACAATATGATATTTTCATGGTTAGAGAGTGGCTTTACGATTCGCAATTGTATGTATATCTAGTCATTTGTGATTTATTTCCCCGTCATTTGGCTCGTTATCTTCATGCTCCGGTGGGCACCTTTCTTCTAACATTTTCACCCCCTGCCTTCCATTTTGTGGAATAAAAGAGGATAAAAACTGGCTTTGGAGAAAATTAATGACAAAATTAATGACAGAAGAAACATTCAGAAGACTCAAATTCACTGCTTATCCTCAGCCCTTGGTGATAAATTCATCAGGAACGGTAGGGTATCCCGTGAACAACTTTATCAGTCTTCCTCATTAACCTACGGGGAAGCCTAACGATTTAGGGAAAACTAGAGTGCTCTGTGGAAAACGAGCTGTTCTCCTCCCTGGGGGTGTGAACTGAACGGCAAGCCATTGAGTTCGAGGTTATAAAGGTTTTGAGATGAGGAATTTATCAGGGCCTCCCACTGAATTACCTGATCCCCGTTATAATCTTCAAAGGAGCGGGTGGATCTTTTGTTGCAGTAATTGAATAAGCTTTCACGTTTATTATCAGCTTGGAAAGAGTGTCACCCTTTGAATTTCAATATAACAATCCCCTCTGGTAAAAGTACTATTAACTCAAAATGTGAAACAAGATCGGATTAGTGGGTAAACGTACTATCTATAAAAGCATACGCGAAGCTTGTTTTGTGTTCAACGTTATACTGTTACAGTTAATGTATTCATCATCTCATCGTTGAAACCATAAAATTATAAATAATATTAACCTGTTCATAATTTATTGGTGTTACGTGATTGTGGCGAATGGCTGTCAATGAGTGCCTTAAGTGAATTGAATAAATTACTTTTTTTTTTTGTTTTTAGTTTTAATCCGATGATGTGCGGTTCGCATCGCGTTTTTCATAATAAGATCAATGATTGCTCATTTTTAAAACATATAAACATAATACAAAGTACCTAACTACCTACCTACGATCAGATCATAACTAGTCGGTCCGTTGACTAGGTTCCTCTCGAAGTCTGAATAAATCAGAACCAATCTGCTTTTCACTTCTGATATTGTAGAAACCGAAAAGAATGAATTTGGCAACCGAAAAATTGATATTCGGTCAATATTGATGGCTAGTATAGTAGATTCAGGAAGTCAAGCGAAAGACATCATCAATTCCATGTTTCAAAGAGAGGATCAAAATTCGTTCTAGTGATTTCCCCTGACAGATGAGGGGTACGCCATACAAAGAATGGAGGACCCTTCCCTATGCAGTAACCTATCCAATTACCAACTAGCAGTTATTTCCACTTTGATTGGGCGAGATATGTCACCAATTTATTATAGCAGCCATCTTGATCTGGCGAGGTGTCAGCGTAACTGATGAACATCACCTATTGTCACCCACGTCAGTCAGATTCATCCCCTTCGTCAATTTTTCGTTCAGTTGAACTTCTGCACGGTGATATGATTTATGCGTCTCTCCAGATATCCTAAATCGCTGAAGCTCCATGTGCCAATAACTGTAGACAAGGCAAATATATGCTTAGTATTCATGAGGATTTTAGAACTTTTGGCATACCACCAAATACTACTTTTACTTGGTTTGAGAGGTTAAGACAATATTAATTTTTGGCCTGATTCAGGAAGTGAGAAATATAATATATATAAGACTGTTAAGAACATAATAATTTTATGTTCAAGCATTTACCGCTAATACTCATTACTTACTGGTTAGCTCAACGTTCGCGCGCTCCCAAACTCACCCTGTAGGCTCAGACCTGATTTTCTTTGCATATCCTGGAAGGGGCATCCCCCCTGAGTCGCCTGATGCCAAACATGTAACGGTAGATCGATTCAAAACCAACTGAAACGATTCGTCAAAATGCAAATTTTGGGCGTTCAACCTTTCTTTTTCTTTTCGATGAAATTTGAAGCATAGTCCATATTTGAGCTGAAGAAGTTAATTTTGGGATATTGGTACAGCTACAGCCATGTGGTGGGGGGTTGTAAGGGAAAGGGTAACTCTAATTCTCCCCCGTTCACCCTATAAACTCGAAAATTGATAGCGAGACTCTAAGGGACATCAAGATACGAATCAACTCAGGGCTCAATATCAACTTTCCTAATCAGCTCAATGAGCTAAATCATCCCCTGTTCATTCAAGGAGGTTGAAAATCGATAGGGAGACTCTTATTCTGAGGGAGCGTGTCTCGAAAAAAAAAAAAAACCGAATGAAATGACGAGCTCTCATCTTGAGTAGCCTATACATTCCAACCTTATATTCCTAGACTACCGAACATTTGAGATAGCCCTCAAAGAGGCACACGCGTACGAAATATGCCAATCCACCAAATTCATGATGTCATCAACTTTAGGCCTGGCCAATAGTCGGATCGCCGTCTCCTTGTACAATCAACAACATAATAACACAGCCTCTCACTCTATTTTACTGCGTTGGGGAGCGATAGGCCTCTTCAACGGCTTGACCGATTTTCGCCAATTACAAAATAAACATGTTGTTCTTCAACTGTGGTGGGGGAATATCTCCTTCAATCCGATTTCCCTGATTTTCTTTTCATCTCTATATAAGTATCAGACCAAGAACCTCTGAATTGCCTAGTATTACATAGCCCTACAAATTTAACGTGACTTCAAACTATGAAACACAGTTTCATCCCTAACAAATCATATTTTTTGAAACTACTTCCATTCAATTGTGAGTGTCATTTCGTTGGAATTATATCACGCAATAACATTTGCGTCATTGACGTAGGTATACTTATTACTAAGCAGAGCTAAAGTGGGCGCTGCACTAATCCACAGTACGTTTCGTAAATGGGGGTTCACATCTCCATTCACATGTAAATGAAATATTTTATCACTCAACATTACGAATATATCTTCAGTCTCAGAGGTCGTTTCATTTCCTTGCCATATGCCCGGTTTTGAGGGAATTTAGGGTGGCATGTTGGGGCAAGAGATCAATCACGGAAGGGGAAACCATAACCATTCTGAATGGCAACGGTAACCTGGGTAACTTGGTTAAATTCATTAGAGAAGCAGGAAAATACCGACAGTTCTTGGTCAATGAGTTCAACTATGATTAGTGTAACTGAGTCTTTTAATGATATGTTAAGTAATTTAACGGAGTTTCATATGTAATGAATTAAGAATTGGTAAAACAAGTAGAGAAGACAATCAAAATCAATGGACCATAGATGAATATATAGCGAATACCCCCTGCGACGGATTGCATCCAGCAGTATAAGGCGGCTTTCACACTGCCCGCGATTTGAGCGAAGCGAAGCGATGCGATTACGCGCGAAAAAGACAAAACGCCGCGCGAGTAAGGTTTTTAAATGGGAGGAGGCGACGGGTGTTCACACTGCGAGCGGTAGAGGGCGGTTGCGAGCGATTTCGTGCGAGTGGCCTCTCGCAATCGCAAGGAACGTTGCGATTTGAAGCGAGCGATTCGTGCGAGTTAATAGATTTCGCGCTCTCCAGTTTGTTGTGCATTGTAAATTATCTTGTTTTTGAATTACTTATTTCACATTAAATTCACGATGGACATCGAGAAGTTGATAAACGGTGTTCAACAACGTCCAGCACTGTGGGACCAGAAAAACAGATTTTACCTCTCGCAGTTGAGGGTACAAATGGTGATATTCACCTAACGCACATCTTGGCTGATTCACTTCATGAACCCACTTTCTTTTACGCTTTCTTTTAATTTTCAACGTACTAGACTCTAATAAAAAGGAATTAACAGAGTTAAACCTCTTTCCGGGACACCAAATACTCGACTGGTCTACTCGCTCGCCTGTAATCGCTAGCAGTGTGAACACATCATCGCATCGCATCGCTTGGAAGTTCGCGCCTCCATTCGCTTCGCTTCGCATCGCATCGCATCGCGGGCAGTGTGAATTCAGCCTAAGCTAGAAGGGAAAATGTACAGGATTAAAATGTATAAGAAAAGATAGTCTGTGCCTAATCGTGATTAAGTTAAATATAATAATAAATATAATACAATGAATTTAAATATAATGAATAAGTTAAATATTTATAGAAAAAATAGTTAAAATTGTATGTTGAATGGCAATAGTTTAAATGTTGTTAAGTTTCATGTTATGTAGTATGTTAAATGACCCAGGATGGCACAAAAAATTTATGAATATCCTTGTGATGGTTTTTTGTTAAATAAAAATGCTTCAACTCTCTCTTTCTCTCTCTCTCTCTCTCTCTCTCTCTCTCTCTCTCTCTCTCTCTCTCTCTCTCTCTCTCTCTCTCTCTCTCTCTCTCTCTCTCTCTCTCTCTCTCTTTCTCTCTCTCTCTCTCTCTCTTCAGTCTTAGAGGGATGTGTGAATTCACCACCACACTTACACATACGGTTGTGAGATAGGCAAAAATCGGTCCAGCCGTTTAGGAACCGTCTTGCTTCCAAACGCAGTCAAAAATAGTGAGATAATGAATGCACTGTGCTAGGAGATGGCAATCCGACTGTTGGCTTGGCCAAAATTAGATGGTGTATATCATGCATTTTAAGGCTTGGCTTATGCAATATATATATATATATATATTAATTGCTATGCAATTCTTAGGCTGAACCCTAATAATTTCTTTTGTAATGTCCGTAACGAAATTAACGATGATTTTCACGTACAACCGAGTAGTTAGGGGAATAAAACTTTCGCAGTTTTCATCGCACAAAAATCGTTCGCCACTCGTTGGAAAGCGCTTGATTTATGTGATAAATGTTCACATTTCAAGCTACCAATTTCCCTCTCCTTACGTACCTGGCTACATTCCAAAACTAAGTTGATTCAGGCTAAGAATTGCATAGCAAATTATCCTCGTTTTCTACGCAGTAGAAAAGAGAAAAGATCCGGCGAGGCGCGAAGCGCCGAGTATAGATTAGGGGGGTCCAGGAGGGCGAAGCCCCCCGGCGAGGCGTGTATATATATATATGTATATATATATAGTTTTGATGAAAGATGAAAACACTCGCGTGTAATATTAATTTGAGGTATTACAGAAGGTTGGAAGAGATAGGAAACACTTAAATAAACTTACAAAATTGAGAGAATATTTCGCTGTATATATATATATATATATTTATCATGCATTTTGTGGCTTGTAATTTTCAACATATATGTAAATGCCAAATTGATTATGTGCTTTAGGTAATAGAGAGCGAAGGGAGGGAAAATTGGACAGCGTGATGTTTCGATTCACCTTTAATTGGTGAACGATTTCCTTGTGATGAAAACCAACGGAGCTACACTTCTCTAGCAATGAAGCGGTTGAACGTTAGACCTGGAGAGTTTTGTTTATGTATATGTACTTTTTGTGGGAAAAAAAAGGAATGTGACACAAATTCGGGTAGGCCTCCTTGTATCACACATAATAATGTCAAAATCATCAAATGAGGTTTTACTCTAATTTGATTTCCACCGCTCCACACACCCTTATTAGCATCGCGCCTAGTAACTAGACGACAGGAAGGATCTAAGCTATCGCGTTGTCATGGTGCATCCTCACAGCCTTGATCTCTTGAGGAAGTTTCTCCTTTTCCTCCTGAACTCAATTTTCCTGAAACTCTGAGATCCCTGGTGTGAAGACCCGGTTTCGCTCTCCCTCCCTTGGAAGTTAGGCCATTAAAGCCCCACCCGGTGCCACGAGAAAAGCGTTCTGTGCTGCGCGATCATCGTTCAGGAGTCACGTTAGTACCTGGAGTTTATCCAGTAATTGAGAAATCAAGCTTCTCTTGGATTCAAACCGTGGTATACCTAAACTATAGCTGTTCTATAATTATACATATATACATGAAGAAGCGTTTCAGAATGTCTCAAAACGGACTGCAATGAAGAAAATTTTCGGAAATTTTGATTTTCAAATTTCTTGAGCCATTTTAATACATAGCTTTATTTCCCACAAATATTCGCTTAAATCATCCATTAAAAAACTGGATACATCTACCTACAACGGATGCTTAAGCAATAGTTTTAGATCCCTCTTAACTCATAAATCTTACGATACCTATAAATTAGGTGTCAATATCTCTAGAATTGAGATACTGACATATAGGTATCATAAGATTTATGAGTTTAGAGGGATCTAACACCGTTGCTTAAGCATGCTTCCATTGTCTCGTATTCTAGCAGTGAAGGGGGGCATGCCGGATTCGAATCGCGATCGCAGCGAACCTGGCGGTATGTCCAACTAATCTGAATTTTTACTAAGGGATTGACTACTTGATGTCATGTAATTTTGAGATGCGAGCTTGCGAGCATCCAGACCACATAACTATACACATCAACTAATTTATATTGTACCGAACCTACCTCATACCGCCAGGTTCGCTGCTAACGCAATTTGAATCCTGCCTGCCCCCATTGTCTTGTCTCTATTATTCTATTGTCTCGAAACTCTGTTTCTCAAACGCATTCAAAAACTTGCTTGGGGAAATACAAGAGCCTAAGTCGCATGTTTGTATTCCATGTTTCTAGTAGAATCAAAATACTGTGTTGGCGAACTGATAATGGAAAGACCTTTGATTTTCATGTATATTGTGTTGTTATTGGTAGGTATGTGCATTAAATTCATAGCATTATTTCTCCTATTGAAAATTTAATTATTATCGGATAAGAATAAATTCACTTGTCTTGAATTTGAGTCTAGAAATTCAAGAGTTTTCTATGTAGAGCACACAGCCCGATGGAAGGTTGGACACGCTATTGTATCATCCGTCTCCATAAATATTACGAAGCGCGGTAGGAACGTCCGCTGCGGTGCTATTAAATTACTGCTTCATGGGACTTATTTATTTCGGAGCATTCCAGTTTCAACGCATACCATACTTACCTTGGAACTACATAGCTGAGACTGATGCCAATAATAAGGCATTACATTCACTTGTTGACTAAATAAACAAAGAAATGTTACTCTATTTGAAAATTTTTGTAACTGATGATAAAATATTTTACATAACAAGACAGGCCCATGCCATACTTACCGGGAAAATCATTCTCGTTATATTTGCATCACGATTTTCAAACCTGATATTCTTTTAACATACCATATGCTTCTGATGATTACAAACCTGTGGATTTTCAACTCGTAAATGGTCCATTTGAACAATGCACGATTTCCAATTCAATCCAAAGTTTTTCCCATGCACAAAACAAGGCCATAGGATTTGGCAATGCTTGGATAAATATTTATGGGGTGTGATTCGATATGAGTGAAACCCTTTGTTATGAATCCTGTAACACTTAGACTTGCACTTCATCAACCTTTCACCTTTTTCAAAATCCATAAATGACAACCCCAAAATCACATTTATTCTAAAAGTTCTCGAGATCTCCATTTTGTATATTTCAGCTCTCAAATTCTAACCTTTAGGATTGATAAATACCGATTTCCATGTTCTAGGACTAACAATACCTCATATGTGATTTTCCACCACACCGATCCAGTAGTTTCAAGGAAAAACTCTGGTCTACGGAAGTACTACGGTTGTTTATTTAATTTTTAATTTCATTCTTGGATTCTAAGCATCTTAAATCCAACAAATTGAGGATGAATTGTAACGATCCAACTAAGTAATTGAATGAAAAAAACCAACCACCAATAATTACCACTTGAAGTTATATAAATATATATATATATATATATATATATATATATATATATATATATATATATATATATATATATATATATATATATATATTGTTAATTTCAAAGGATAAAAGTTTGCTCACCTTGATTCATGCACTCGAATCAATTCTTCTCTTCAATATCTTTTCCAATGGAAAATCACAAACTTTACAAACACTGGAATAAGTTTATAAAATCAAACGCTTGAATTCTCTAGCAAAGCTATATTCGAAGTGAACAGTGAAGTATAAAAACAGCGGTCATATGTTAATTAAAATATGAATGCATTGGTCATAATAATGCATGTAGGTATACAGTTCTTGTGAACTTAAATTTGGAATTTTGAATGTTCATAATTTCACTTGTTGTTTTCACCGAGATTATCCACATTGATGATCCTGGTAGTTAAGGCCTTGTCAAGAGGAACTGCCACTTCTTCTTGACACTCCCTCCTTCCTCGGCACAAGGCTTGGAGCACCATCAGCAGCTCAAAATTCATTATTCCGGCACCATGTCTTTTGCCAGTCTCTCAAGTAAAGAGAAGTTACCACTTTGCCTAATTGTCGTTTGGTAATAATAATTATAGTAAGTAGGCATGAGGTTCACTTACAGTTTTTCATGTATCGTTTCATCCACCATATCGTGAGAATGTCCTTATTCACCTGATTATCAGTTTGATATCCTTTGATGTAGATCCAAATGGGTCTCATCGCATCCTTGTAACTCGTTTGATAAAGATCCTTAGTATATCTCATCACTTTGTTTCATCATTTTATTCCCAGGGTTTTGTGGGATTCAACAAATATACATTAGTTGAGATAGTTATTTCAACAACATACCTAATGTTCAATATCAGAAAGTAATTGATCACGAAAGAAGTTGAATTTCTCAAAAGGAAGGGGTTTGGTGAGTAAGTCTGCAATTTGTTCGCTAGTACTTACCCACTGAATATTTACATTTCCTTTAGCGAATTCTTCTCGCACGTATGATATGATAATTTTACAATATGTTTAAGAGTTCGTGACTCATCTGTTTTTGCTAAAGCAATTGCAGGCTTACAGTCACAGTACAAGGTAGGCAGAATATTCATTTGAGTTAGAAACCCACACATATAACGCACGCTTGTCAATTCCTTACAGGCTGCTGTCATTGCTATGTATTCAGCTTCTGCTGAGGACAATGATACATGACATGGTTTTTGGGACTTCCATGAAACTAAATCTCCAAAAACTTCAACTACGAACCCGGTAGTTGATCTACCATTGATATCGTTTGTTCCTAGTGATGCATCCACAAAACATTCAATTTTATCACTAGCTCCACCGAAAGTCAAACCCAGATTAGCTGTTGCATTAACATATTGCAAGACCTTCTGAACACAATTCCAATCGTATGCAGTGAACCCCACTTGTTTCCTGCTTAGAAAATTCACTGCAAATGATATGTCTGGGCGAGTACAATTTTGGAGGTACAGAAGTGATCCAATCACCTCTCGGTAAGGAACCCTAGGTGACCTTTCGTTGGTTTCTAGTTGACATGTTAACGTATTTGATTTAGGAAACATAGGAAGGTTACTAGACTTATTTTTTTCAACTAGGTATTTTCTCAAAATTTCATTTACGAATATTTTTTGATTAACAAATATTTTCCTATTTTTTCTGTCTCTGGTAATTTCTAGTCCAAGGAACTTTTTACGAGACCCCATATTGTTTATTTCTAATTCATCCCCTATTTTGCTTATCATTTCATCAGTCGAACTACGCCAGTTTGAGGCGAGAAGGCAATCATCAACATAAATCAAAAGAATTATATACTTCTCACCTTTCTGCCAGAAGAAAACACATTTCTGATACGAGTATTTTATAAAATCCAACTTTTCCAATAATGAACTGAATTTCTTGTACCAAAGATTTGGTGAAACTTTCAAACCATAAATGGATCGTATTAGACGACATACATGGGTAGCTCTTAAATCATTTGGAACTTGAGTCAGCTCAACCACTCCTTCAGGAACCTCCATAAAGACTGGCTTTTCTAATTCCCCACGTAAAAATGCTGTCTTTACATCAAGCTGATACAATTCCAAGTCAAACGTATTAGCTATGGAAAGAACCAGCCTAACATCACTTATTCTAGCAACAGGTGCGTAAATCTCATTTAATTCATATGAGTTTTGTCAGCAAACCCACGAGCTACGAGCCTACTCTTATATCTGTAGTTGCCATCTGGCTCTATTTTTCTCTTATACACCCATCTACCCTTAATTACCTTGATTTTTCTATCTAATTCTGATTTAGGAACGTATTCCCAGGTCCCATTAGATTCCAACGAATTGAGCTCATCAAGGATGGAATCCTCCCACAAATCTCGTTCGGGACATAGCATGGCTTCCCTATAGGAATTTGGTTCGATATATAAAGTACGGTAGTAATCGTTAGATTTATTCTCACATAAATCACCTCCCAGTTTTTCTATCTCAAAATCATTTTCAGTACACACCTCCAAGATGTCAGCCCATGGTTTTGGGTAGTATTTTACTTTATCCCCATAAACCTGGTTCTCAAGGCACTTTACATCACAAGACCTAATCAATGTCTTATGTTGCTCATCAAAAAGAACATAGCCTGTCTCCCCACACTCCAACAAGTAAGCTCTCCTAGCATTCGGGGCAAACTTAGGCTTAGAGTTATTATTCACCACCATCGTCAGACACCCGAAGCGTTTTACATATTTCATGGACGGCGCATTACCGTGCAGAACTTCGTATGGACTCAAAAAGTCGTTAGAAGCATGTGGGAGACGGTTGTGCACATGAACCACGTAGTTTAGCGCGTGCCCCCAGAAAGAATAAGGCATTTTGGCTGAAAGGAGGTTCACTCTGATTTTCTGAATTAATTCCAGGTTCAGCCTTTCAGCTGCTCCGTTCAGCTGAGGTGTGTATGACTCACTCGTCACAACTTTTATTTGCTCCTTAACCTTAGAATGGTAATTATACGCCTGAGAAGCGTATAATATTTTTCAAACCGCTGCTAGGCTTCGTGCGGTCTGCTCTGCGCTCTCTCCCCTCCATGTATTCCTCTAGCACCATCTCTAGAACAAGCCAGTCGTGGCCCAGACGCTGTCGATCTTAGGAAGAGGTGAGTAATTCTTCTTCTTCAAAACTTGGGGAGCCTCTCAAACGTACATTACCATCTAACGTAAATTTTTTATGTCACTTGAACGTATCATTACCATTAACGGGGGAAAAGGGGGTCTTTTCCTAAGCCCCTTAGACGTATTATTACCATCAATGGGTGAATTTTCTGAAGCCTCTCAGACGTGTAATTACCAATAATAGGACTCTTGTTCAACATTTTTCCAACAAATGGAACACACTCCTCAGCATCTTTTACAGAAATGAGTAGGTAACATTTTTGGTTATTCACTACTACATGAATTTCAGTGATTTTGGTGCACAATAGTACCTTTATATGCTCCAATAACATTCTGTTCTGATCCCGTCTTGTTCCAATTTGGGGAAATCAAGGACAAACAATAAATTATATTTATCATGGAAAAATTGTGGAATTTTATCTTTTTTTATCTTTTTATCAATATTTTCATGAGAGTGGAGAATTTATTATAGTTTGTTCTAAGTATAGTTCTGAGTAATCTAAAAGCCTTTAGAAGACTGATTCAACATTTTTGATGTTCTATTTTTCACGTTTTTTGAATTTATGAAAATTTAAAAATTATTATAGATGTGCCCAATTCATTCTTACCTAATTCTCATTTAACTCCTATGACAATTGACTGTTAGTTTTTGATAAAGAACTCAATAATATCTAGTTTCATGTTAAGTATGTCTCAGAGACGTATAATTACCAAACAGTGCATGAATTTCATCATTACCGTTCTAAGGTTAAGGAGCAAATCCTTCATTTGAGAAGTTTTATATTCACATCCAGAATCAGTTTTTATGCAATACAAAGAGTGTTTTTCTTTCTGAATGTGATTAATTTCGTCCAAACAGCTTCTCAAAGCAACATGAACCTGTTTCTTATTCGTTAGTGTGAAGGCAAACACGTATCTTGTATAGTCACACATGCAAGTAATTATGTATCTAGCTTGGTCCCTAAAGCTTGCAGGTTTTATTGGACCCATCAAATCGCTGTGTAAGACAGCGAACGGTTTATTTACCCTATTTCTAATTTCCTTGTGTGATTTTCGTACTGTTTTTGCCTCCGCACACTCTACACAATCCAATATCCTATTTGTGATCTTAACATTTTTCATTTCTGGAATGAATTTAGCAGCAAGTTCTAGATACTTTTTTGATGCATGATTAAGTCTCACGTGCCAAAGAAGATCCTGATTATCCCTCAGACTCTCACCAAATTTTTCTCCCAATTTTCTCAAGTCAAAATTAGTTAGCTGCTGTTCATTTTCCTTGGAGCTCCCTCCCACTTTTACATGTTTTTCCGATGTAAGGGAGTGACCATGATAAGATCTCCGAGGGGATTACATCGGAAAATCATTAGTAGAGGAAACCAATCTTTTGTTATTGCTCCCACCCACATTTTCATTTTGGTAGGGATTATTAGCAGACGAGTTACCCATGTTAACACACAATCTTTTATCCAGGTGCAAGCATGAAGTGTCTACTTCATTTTTCCTCTTGGTGTCAGGACTAGAGGCTAGTTTAAATTCAATCCACCAATAATTGTCGTAAAAATCACCCCTTTCAATTGTTTTACCAGTAGATGGATCCAAAAACTCGACATTATCTTTTGAAAAATGAACTTTCATGCCTGCACCTGTAGATTTTCGTAAGGAAAACAGGTTAACTGTAAGTTCAGGCGAGTACACAACATTTTTCAAACGAGAGACTTTTCCATTATTAATGATTACAATATCTCCATAATATTTACACACAAGATCTGCATCTAGATCTTTATTTGCACAGGTAAATCGTTTAGGAATGTCAAAAGCTTTTAAGCACTCAAAGTATTCTCTTTTATTTGCCAAATGTTCTGTCGCACCGGTATCTATTACTGCACGAAAATGAGTAAGAGTGGTATTACCTTCTGAAACAGTCATGGCTGTTTGACCATTTCTCTCCCTGGAGTAATTCAGCATGGCCACTTCCTGTTCTTCATCATCACCCAGCAGCACCCAGGTGTTGGCTGAATCAGGGAGATTGGTATCCCCGGCTATGAAGAAAGTGGAATGAAGGCCAGTTTTCGTTAGATGCTTTTTCACTCTTTTGGCATCACCCAACTTCATCTGAACTATTTTCGGGGCTTTATTTGTTTTTCTGGCCAACTCATTCTTAGAAGGGGTGTAGGATGGCCCAGGAATTCGTTTTGGATGGGGGCAATCAGAGGCCAAATGAGAGGTAACCTGCCCACAATTGTAACATTTTCTCAGCTTTGACCTGCAAAGTCTGTAGGGATGACCCCTTTTGCCACAATTGTAACAAATCACCTTTCGGTTTATACCCCCATTTTTAGGGCCCTGATAAAACTGCTCATTAGCAGTGGAAGAGGCTCCTACTTGATTTTCATTACGGATCCCTCTTCCCTGCACTTTGCCACCTCTACCCCCTCTTCCTCTGACTTTATTACCTGATGCAACCCGCCTCTTTTCGTTTGGCTTGGTAAGCATTGACCCAGATCTCAAGCTCTTGTCTAAAGTGGACATTTGATCAATTTGATTGAACTCGTCCACCAACATGTCCATTAGCTCTTTCAGACTATAACCTGCCACATTGTCCAGCTCTTTCTGACAGGTGTGAGTGTCACGAATGGCACCCATAAACGTCTGTTTCACATAAGGTTCGTTCATAATCTCAGGGTTAATTTGCCTAATTTTCCTCACCAGTTCATTAAAACGGTTAATGAATTGAATAGGTGTCTCTAGCTGAATCTCAAAATTCATTCTCGCAAATTGTTGCATGAGATTATTAACGAACATCTTGCTGTTGGGTTCACAAAGTCTCGTCAAGTAGGCCAGAATATCTTTAGGGTCAGACAGATGACCCACCATTCCTTGGTAGTAAATATCCAAATTTGACATTAAAAACACCTTTACCTTTTTGGCAGCCAATTTCTTATCACGGTCATTACCAAGGTAAGATTCAGGGGGTTCTTCTCCCGTGATAAGAAATGCACAATCCTGCGCCTCAATTGCATCAATCATCGTTCGATGCCACAGGTTATACCCAACATCACCGTTCTGTACGAGTTTGATATCCATTCTCGGAAACTTTATGGAATCAACGTGCCTAGTTCTCCATTGCACGTTTTTATTAGGGTCGTTTCCAACCGGATTATCTCGGGTAAATTTATCAAACCTTTTGAGGCGATCTTGGGCTGGTGTTTTTGACGCTGTGGAAGTTCCTGGACCCAGATCGTTACCAGTTTCTTCCAAATGAACTCCACCTTCCGATTCAACCCCATCATCAACATCCATACTATACCAAGGCTGCTCAGAAATTTTCGTTCCTTCAAATTGAAGGTGCTGCTTCAACCTGAGGATTTCCTCTGCCATAGCCTTCTGCATGGTCATCATCTGCTCTGCCCAGTCTGGATACGAGACTCCAGCTGGTTTTCCTTTAGATAAGGTGCTCGGCGTAGGTGATGGATTTCTGGGAATTGAATCAATAACTGACTGACGAAGCGTGGAAATAACCGGAGATGCACTTCCCGATCGTCCGCTCTCTCCTTCTCCACGGCTCACTACTACTGATCTTATGCCAGGCATTTTTAGATCTGTAAAATCAATCAAAGAACAATACATACAGTAATTTATTTCATTGACAAGTTAATGTCACCAACAAATCTCATATTTGTTTCAACTGCTCTTATCTAACCACTATTGAATTTTACCTAATTCAATATCCTCAAGCGTTTGACCTTTCTTTTACTATCATTAGGCGTAAACGAATCAGTTTACCCACCACTTCACTAAGATCAGTCGTTGCTATACACACACTAATAGGATAGCACTTACACAAATGGATTAGCGTATCTTCGGGATTTAAGCAACTCAACATTCTAAACTTTCTAGATTATCCTTTTCATTGCGATTCCATTAAGATTAAATCATACCTAGTATTGGTTCAGCTATTAATGTCAATTCATAGTTAATTTAAAACAGCAGTAAGTGGTCTGATTTAAAACCTAATTTTTATTCATCATTTCCTACATTTTAAATCTTATTGAAATCACCTGAGGACTATCCGCTAATGTACTGTATTTTTGTCCGGGTGACAATAGTCGCCAACTATGGACTACCCTGTCAAAACTGTCAAGCAGATATTAACAGAGAACATCCGGCAGGTAATGTCACCAGTGGACTCACCATCATGTTGCTTTCCAAACAACTCATAAGCAATGAATCATTATGATGATCAATTAGTTTAGATGCTAGCCCGAAGTTCATTAGGCTGACTCTTCCTAGGATTGTGAAGCTCTTTTCTCATACGCCTAGTATGTCTATCTAATATTTATCCTTAACTACAACATTCTTTGCCCGAAGACATGCTGTTCATCTCCGAATGATGATGCGGCCCCATTTTAAGGCTGATCTTCCAAAGCCGGGGTATACCTAATCCAGACACTTCTTTAGTATGTTTAAATTTAGCACCGTGCACGGTAATCAACACAATTCATTCTGGAGGTACAAACGGACACCAACTCATTCCGCTTTCGCGCATCGGTTGTTTGAAGTGAGTTCGGGCTGCTCACTCAAACGGCACTTATTTCTCAACCTTCCTTTAGTGCCAGAGGATTATATACTGGAACTTAATAGGCAAATACTCATTTCACCTTTATAGTGTATAAATCTGACTTAACTTAATCTTACTTAACTAGGACTTTTTCTATGACTACAATTTCATCATCAACAACCATGAAGTTTGCGGGGGAGCCGCAAAGTCTCTGGAACGCAACAGGATCGGACATCGTAGATACCGGTATGAGAAGGAAAAAGGGTTGGTCGCAACTTCCAATAAAACTTAAAATAAAAAGGAAATATTCATAACAGTAAACTTATCTGAAACTATAGAACTATTAGTACCATTCCGGGTACCTTACTCTACTTCTTCATTCTAAATCTATTTGTCAAGACCTATTTCCAATAAAGAGCTTCAACAACCACTTTCAGCCACCTAGTTGCTTCCAACGCAAAACGGCAGCTCTCAACTCTTTTGCGGCCGTATCCAAAAACTCTATCCCTCGGATTACGATATCGTGTTAATTTCAAAGGATAAAATTTGCTCACCTTGATTCATGCACTCGAATCAATTCTTCTCTTCAATATCTTTTCCAATGGAAAATCACAACTTTACAAACACTGGAATAAGTTTATAAAATCAAACGCTTGAATTCTCTAGCAAAGCTATATTCGAAGTGAACAGTGAAGTATAAAAACAGCGGTCATATGTTAATTAAAATATGAATGCATTGGTCATAATAATGCATGTAGGTATACAGTTCTTGTGAACTTAAATTTGGAATTTTGAATGTTCATAATTTCACTTGTTGTTTTCACCGAGATTGTCCACATTGGTGATCCTGGTAGTTAAGGCCTTGTCAAGAGGAACTGCCACTTCTTCTTGACATATATATATATATATATATATATAAATATATATATATATATATATATATATAACAAATGAAAACTTTATTGTTATTAATATAACATTACAATTTTGCCAACATAATAAATTGTTCAGTAGGGCCTAGAGACCTAATTAACATGAAATATGAAAGTAGGTTACAATCCACTGATTGTCCTCCATGTATAAATACTACTAATAATAACAATTAAAATGTAATAACATGCTAGTAGACTTCGAAATAAAAAGGTAGTAGGTAACGTTTCAGTCTCCGGAAAGGAAGTCTTGCGGTCTCTTTCTTTTTAGACGCCGTTGATTTCTCGGTGGTGGGGTGTTGTTGGTAAGTTCCACTAGCAACGAGTTGGGGTGGTTTCTCATTGAGGAATACAGGTTTGAGTAAGCTTCGCGAAGGATGTCATTTACTTCTGGGATATCTAGATCGGCGTGTAGGTTATAGGTACGGACGAACCATGGTGCGCCCGTGATTAAACGCAATACCCTGTTCTGAATTGTTTGTAGTCGCTTTATGTGTGTGTTTGCAGTCGAACCCAATATTCCGTAAGAGTACTTCTAGATGGGACGTATTAATGAGAGGTATACAAATTAGACGCTTTGTAGACAGGCTGAGTGGAGTGTTCACGTTAGGTAGACTTCTGAGTTGGCGTATTCTATTTCTTATTTCCTACTAAATGGTCAATATGGTCTCTCCACAGAATTTTTCTGTCCAAGATAAGCCCCAAATAGCGCACCGAATTTTCTACTGGTATTGGTTGATCATTTAAGAGTACACCAGGAGTGAGTTGTCTAAGTCGAAGGATGAAATTAACTAGGACAGATTTAGCAGGGTTCATTGTGACTCTCCATTTTCGGCACCAACTTTCTATTTGTTGAATGATGGGTTCAATGGTGGCTTCTTGGGGAAGGTCTTCGGCCTTGCATAACGCAGCTACGTCATCGGCGTATTGTGCCAGGGTTAGATCTTCGTTTGTAGGAAAGTCGCTGGTGTATATTATATATAATAGTGGACCCCATATGCTGCCCTCAGGAACGGATTACTCGATGCCAGCTGAGCCCGAGACGGCACCCCTGCAGCACACCGAAAAGGTTCTTCCTGACAGGTATGACATTACGATACGGAAGTACGTGTCTGGGAGATATGGTTTAACCTTAGATAGTAACCCCGGATGCCAAACCTTATCAAAAGCCTTCTTGGTGTCCAAGAACGTGCCAAGACATACTTTCCACTCCTCATACACCTCCATGATACAATCAATTACCCGATGGATTTGCTGGGTATAGGAGTGAGCACCCCGGAATCCGAATTGTTTTGTTGGAATGAGTTCGGAGAGGTGGTACATGAGTTTTGGGAGGAGTAGGCGCTCATGAATCTTTGCCAGCAAGCAGAGTAAGCTAATTGGGCGATAACTGTTGAGATCATGTTAGGGCTTGTTTGGCTTCTTTATCACTAGCCGCTCCGGCTCGCTACGCTCGCCTCCACGTCCAGCCGGGGGGCAAGCCCCCCGGACCCCCCATTAAGTTGCTCGCTTCGCTCGCAACGTGTGGCGTGTAGGGAATATTGCTCGCTTCGCTCGCAAAGTCTGGCATGTAGGATATGTTGCTCGCTTCGCTCGCAAAGTCTGGCATGTAGAAAATGTTGCTCGCTTCGCTCGCAAAGTATGGCATTTAGGGGATGTTGCTCGGTTCGCTCGTAAACGGTAGGTCTCTATGGGTAGGTTTAACTTCTGTAGGGGATGCTGCTCGCTTCGCTCACTTGAGGAAGTTATACTGCCCCCGGACCCCATTAAATTGCTCGCTTCGCTCGCAAAATGTGGCATGTAGGGAATTTTACTCGCTTTGCTCGCAAACGGTAGATCCCTAAGGGTAGGTTTAACTTCTGTAGGGGATGCTGCTCGCTACGCTCGCTTGAGGAAGTTATACTGCCCACCCAACTTGGCAGACGTTTTTTTCTGTTGGGGAATTCTTACTAACAAATTAAATCTTATAAAACTACGTGGAACCACGAAAAGTTTATTAGGGGATGTTGCTCGCTTCGCTCGCAAGGTATACCTGTATATGTGTAGGACAAAGTCCGTATTTATTCTGTAGGGGATGCTGCTCGCTTCGCTCGCTTGAAGAAGTTATACTGCCCACCCAACTTGGCAGACGTTTTTTTCTGTTGGAAATTCTTACAAACAAATTAATTCTTATAAAACTACGTGGAACCACGAAAAGTTTATTAGGGAATGTTGTACTGCCCACCCAACTTGGCAGACGTTTTTTTCAGTTGGGAATTCTTACAAACAAATTAAATCTTATAAAACTACGTGGAACCACGAAAAGTTTATTCGGGGATGTTGCTCACTTCGCTCGCAAGGTATACCTGTATATGTGTAGGACAAAGTCCGTATTTATTATTTGAAATGGCTCTCGCTTCGCTCGCAAGGTATTGCGTAGAAGTGCAAATGGGAACCCCCCTGTGAGGGTCCCTTCAGGTAAGCAACGTTGTGTAACGGCGGCCCGTGGTCGATTAATTTCTGATGTTAAACGCTTCCCTCGCAATTCCGCTCGCAATTTGACCTACTTTCCGTCACTTTTTTCGATATCCGACTTCGGATTCAGATTCGGCGGGATCAAAGCTGTATTTCGCCCGCGAAAACCGTTCCGAAAAACGTACCTTTATGGGGTATATTTTAATGGGAAAAAACCAAGTTTTTCGGCGGACTTTTCGAGAAAACGGGTCCGTACTCTCGCATTTTTTTGACGCATTTTCCGATACTTTTTTCGCGAGCCGATCGCGCCGTCGTCTTCCTCGTAGGAAAACCTACGAAACCCGTATTTTTCCGGAATTGTCAACGGCCGTTTAGAGGGGTAGGGGAAGCGGGGAAGTGGAAAAAGCGCACATTAATTCTTACTTCGACCCCCCTCCCGCCCTACGGCCCATGGTTCGGGTGGGATTAGAAAATTTTAAATTCGCTCGCTCCCCCTTTCGGAAAATCCCAAGAAGATCCCCCCACTCGTAGACTCCCCCCACTCAGCCGTTTGGCCGTGCATAGACACGACAAACAGACAAACGGAGTTTCATTCTTATTAATCTATACTACTAGCCGCTCCGGCTCGCTACGCTCGCCTCCACGTCCAGCCGGGGGGCAAGCCCCCCGACCCCCCATTCAATTGCTCGCTTCGCTCGCAAAGTGTGGCATGTAGGGAATATTGCTCGCTTCGCTCGCAAAGTGTGGCATGTAGGGAATGTTGCTCGCTTCGCTCGCAAACGATAGATCCCTAAGGGTAGGTTTAACTTCTGTAAGGGATGCTGCTCGCTTCGCTCGCTTGAGGAAGTTATACTGCCCACCCAACTTGGCAGACGTTTTTTTCTGTTGGAAATTCTTACAAACAAATTAAATCTTATGAAACTACGTGGAACCACAAAAAGTTTATTCGGGGATGTTGCTCGCTTCGCTCGCCTCCACGTCCAGCCGGGGGGCAAGCCCCCCGGACCCTCCATTCAATTGCTCGCTTCGCTCGCAAAGTGTGGCATGTAGGGAATATTGCTCGCTTCGCTCGCAAAGTGTGGCATGTAGGGAATGTTGCTCGCTTCGCTCGCAAACGATAGATCCCTAAGGGTAGGTTTAACTTCTGTAAGGGATGCTGCTCGCTTCGCTCGCTTGAGGAAGTTATACTGCCCACCCAACTTGGCAGACGTTTTTTTCTGTTGGAAATTCTTACAAACAAAAATTAATCTTATGAAACTACGTGGAACCACAAAAAGTTTATTCGGGAATGTTGCTCGCTTCGCTCGCAAGGTATTGCTGTATATTTGTAGGAAAAAATCCGAATTTATTCTGTTGACATGGCTCTCGCTTCGCTCGCAAAGTGTGGCATGTAGGGCATGTTGCTCCCTTTGCTCGCAAACGGTAGATCCTTAAGGGTAGGTTTAACGTGTGTAGGGGATGTTGCTCGCTTCGCTCGCAAACGGTAGATCTCTAAGGGTAGGTTTAACTTCTGTAGGGGATGCTGCTCGCTTCGCTCGCTTGAGGGAGTTATACTGCCCACCCAACTTGGCAGACGTTTTTTTCTGTTGGAAATTCTTACAAACAAATTAAATCTTATAAAACTACGTGGAACCACAAAAAGATTATTCGGGGATGTTGCTCGCTTCGCTCGCAAGGTATACCTGTATATAGGTAGGAAAAAACCCGTATTTATTCTTTTGAAATAGGCCTGCAGGTAACATTGTGAAATACCTGACAAACCCCTTGACGTCTTCGTAGAGCCTTCTCGCGAACACGGCAAAATTAATTTCTGATGTTAAACGCTTCTTCTCGCTTCCGCTCGAATTTCGACCAACTTCACGTAACTTTTTTCGATATCCGATTTCGGATTCAGATTCGGCGGACCCAAAGCTGTATTTCGCCCGCGAAAACCGTTCCGAAAAACGTACCTTTACGGGGTATATTTTAATGGGAAAAAACGTGGTTTTTCGTCGGACTTTTCGAGAAAACGGGTCCGTACTCTCGCATTTTTTTGACGCATTTCCCGATACTTTTTTCGCGATCCGATTGCGCCGTCGTCTTTCTCGTTCAAAAACCTAAAAAACCGGTATTTTTCCAGAATTTTCAACGCCCGTTTAGAGGGGTAGGGGAAGCGGGGAAGTCCAAAAAGCGCACATTAATTCTTACTTCGACCCCCCTCCCGCCCTACGGCCCATGGTTCGGGTGGGATTAGAAAATTTTAAATTCGCTCGCTCCCCCTTTCGGAAAATCCCAAGAAGATCCCCCCACTCGTAGATCCGGCCCACTCAGCCGTTTGGCCGTGCATAGACACGACAAACAAACAAACAAACAGACAGACGGAGTTTCATTCTTATTAATAGTATAGATTACTGCGGGCGTGTTTCCACGAGCAGGGATGGGTGGTTCTGAGGATTCCGTTATAGATCTGGGTTAAGAAAACCAGGCTTTTTCTTGGGAGAGCCTTCAGTAGTGGTTGGGTGATGCCATCATGACCTGGAGCCTGTTTAGTTGGGGATCGTTCGATCACGTCTTTGACTTGAGCTGGGGTGGCGAAGTCTTCAAAGTGGCTTAATAAAAGGGGTTCTAACAACCGATCCTTGATTTCTTGTGAGAATGTGGGGGTCGAGATCGTCACTTGGCCGGAACTGAGATTTTAGATTGTTTTTGAAGATCTCACATTTTTCCAGTGGGGTTGAGCACCAGGATGTCCCAACTTTCAGGGGTGGTATATCTGAAAAGTCTTTTATTAGCAGTTTAGTGTGTTTTCACAGAGATCCGTCATCAGGGTTCAGATTGCCAAGTTTTGTTCAGTTGCGAGGTCATTCTGTTTGACCAAAGCTAGTTTAAGTTCCCTTGTTGCCCTTTATACAAAGTTTGGTGTGCTGGATACCTAGTCGATTCCCATAGCCTTCTGGATGATTTTTTTAACTGCGAGAAGTTGCAGGATATGTGGGTTCGGTTGATATCTTCCGCCGATCTGGGACGGACGAGGGCTATGAGCTTCTCCAGCAGCTATTCGAATGTTCCGCGTAAACGTCGCAACCGCTACATTAATGTCGTTAGGGGTTTTTAGGGGAAGATTTAGGATAGTCAGTTCCTGCATTACTTGCTTATATCGATCCCAGTCGAACGGATTCAAAGCAGCATTCAAAGTTAACAACACTGGGAAATGATCCTTGCTAAGCTCATGTACAACGCGAACATTACTCAATTTTTGGCCAATTTGTTTGCCTATGAAAAAATCTAACATATCTGGAGTGGTTCCGCTGTCCGGATAATATGTAGGCTCTAACGGAAATACAACGTCAAGATTAAATCTGTTTAGAATATCACTCATAATTATACCTCTAGGATTAGTCGTTTGAGAGCCCCAACGTGGGTGTTTGCTGTTGAAGTCACCCCCAAGATAAAGAAGCTCCTCATCTCGTGTTTCTTGGTGTTGAGTAGAAAGATCCCACCTGGAGAAGGCCAGACGATAGATGAAGTTAAATTCTGCTTATTTGAAATTCTGGCTCTTGAATGACTGGTAATATATCGTGATTCAATAAATTCTTTATTAAGATGGCAGAACCTCCTTGTTTAGTTCCACTAGGGTGATCCGATCGTATATCCTGCAAAATGTATTTGTTTAGAAGGTACGAGTTTGGTTTCTGTTAGTAACATGATATCAACATCATACATACGTAAAAACGCTGCAAATTATTTCACAAAAGTTTATTATTTTTTCAAATGAGTTTGATCGTAGTTTTAGTTGGCTTGCGTACGTCATAAGGCCCGTCCAGACTCCTCGGCGTGTCCTATTTCGAGTTGCCACAACCTATACTTCTATATTTATATACGCATGTTTATACTTCTCGATTTGAGCTCCTATCTATAATAGTTATTGCCTTAATAATATCATTATCTAAGTACGTACGAAAAGTCGAGAGGATATGTTATTAAATATGCATAGGAAAAGCATTGGTATTAATACACAAATATGACCTAGAAAAACCATATATTCATGCCTCGAAGGAACACTGTACCCACCACAGGGTGCCGCGGCGCCTCCTCTCACCCCACCCCCCTCACCACCCACCGTGACCCCCTGCCAAGCGTGCCAGGCGTGCATCTAACACGTGTAACACTCAAAGCCCCGAAAAAGACACTGTTTTGCCCGTTTTTGGCCCATAGCATCTATGCGAGTAAAGCGATCGGGATGGTTAAACGTCAGCACCAACTAGACCCCAAATGGAGTCTATATGCGAAAGAACGGGTTTTTTAAAGTAAATTCTTAGGCCTTTTATGGCCCGGACGGCAAACAGCGGACGGCGGACGGACATTTCAAATTTGGATTCTACGCACCTTGAAACGTAAAGTGACAAAGTTTGAGGGGGGGTTATAACAATTTTTTGCTACACGATCACATCGGTTTATTATTGGAAATAATAAACCAAAATAGCTCAAGTTCGTGAAATTTATTGCTTATGCCGCGACAGTTCCATGTACGAACTGTGATGGATGAGTGGCTCCTGTTACACAAAACACACACAAAACAACTGATACACCTTTTCCGAACCTCCAGTAGGGCGTTCTGGCGTCGTTTCATCTCTCATTCTCACGCCAAAAGTCCGACCAGTAATAGGTATGTTGAGTGTCTCATACTAGGGTGGGAGGGAGGGCACACACCTGCTGTGAACGTGTTATGTTATTCATTTTTATTTTTTAGTAGTGTTGGGATGATATGACCGAACGTTTGAACAAGTGGTGTAAGTAGCGAGATCAGTTGATCGATTTTCGATACAAGCGTCTCAAACGTATTATTAGTTGCTGGCTGATTGTCTATGACATTTGCATACGATTTTCTTTCTATCTGTGATTTTGGAGGAGTATTTTGTTTGGGCAGCGGCGGGAAAACTACATTGGTGTTAGTATTGAGAGGAACTGGTTTGTAGATGGGTTTTGAGGTCCTGCTAATGATTAGAATAGCTAGGCTAGGCTACTGGGTAGCCTTTGTAGTTAGCAGCATGATTACCCTTACAATTGACATATATGTCGGGGGCATTTCAGGGGATTTCGAACAATTTTCGGTCGAGTGCACATCATCACACTTAACACACCTTGGATTTTCGTGACAATAATTTTTGGTGTGTCCAAACCTTTGACATTTAATACATTGTATAATTTCTCTTTTTGGTGTTGGAGGTTCGAACTTGATTTTTGCGTAGTATAGAGAAGTGAGCTCAAATATAGTGGGGTTTTATGGGTTTGGCTTCAAATCCAGAAAAAAAAGTGGTTGTGGTTTTTTTGTCACTGGATGGTACACAGGTACCATTTGGGCTGGTTTGCAACCTTTATTTTTTAGTTCCTCCATCATCAAAGCAGGGTCCTCATATCCTCATATTACAACCCGGAAATTTCTTTCAGAACGTAAATGGAATGAGTGGAATTCTGCATTAGTGGATTTTAGGTGATTCTGAATTTTTCTGTAGTCTTCCACGGATTCTACCGAAATTTTAACCTTATCTTGATTCGTAACATGTTCAAATTTTTCTATGCCCAGATCATGTAGATTTTCGAGGATTCCATTTATATTATTGACATTACTGACGAAAAAAGGTGGAGGGAGAATCGGGTTTTCTTTGTGTGTCTGATCAATTTGCATTTTATCCTTATCTTGTTCTTGATCAACTTCGGCAATAGGTTGAAATTTATTGCTTGTGATGAAAAGTGGCGGATTGTTCAGCTTACTTTTTTTGTTGTTCAAGGGATCACCTTCCTTTTCGCTTCCCATCGTTGATTGATATTGACGGAGGCCAAAGGCAGTCGGTCAAACACAGTCTGTCAAAACGTGAGCGGATTAACGTTATTAGTTACCGGTTCGTGGTAAAACACGGGTGCGACAATTATTAAGAACAGAATTCGATGTTATCGTCTCGAAGTCTGAATATCATCTGACTTTAAGTTATATAAACATCCGAACAGTCCCTGAAATTAGTGATCGTAATGCCACCTCCTGACATTGAGATTTCTCGTAAACAACAGCAAAATGTAACTAAATTTAATTAAAATGCCTTAGACTTTCTCGCACAAAGCTGCTTATTCATTGTCAGTTTAAGATGATTCGTTATTTCTGACCGTATCAAACACAGCTGTTGTCTATATATAATTAACAATGTCCAATGTGTTTTCCTGGAACAAATTTACTTCTCTCGGAAATAGAACACAAGTTGTTACAAAAGTTTTACTTAATTCCAATTAGATAGCTTCGCAATTACAACTAAACGAATTATTCAACGAATTATCAATTGATCAAATCGATCAAATTAATATTAATTGATCAAACCAACGAATTATCAATTATCTAAATATAACTAAATGCATCGAAATAAGGAAATTAAAGCAATAAAATAGAACACCAACTATATACACTGTACTTTGTTATGTTTGTGATACATTAAGTTATGTTTATGATTGAGGTGTGGTTCCGCGATCAAGAAATCAGGCAAATGTGCCAAAAACTTGTTCAATCAGACGCGTTCAAGATGTTATAAAAGCAAGAGGAGAGCATGTTATGTATTAATTATATATGTTTCATTGGCTTGCAGATTGGTTTAAATAAAGTTATTCAAAAAATCTCGTTTTATGCCTCTTGTCCCGATCATATTGCACAGCACTGTACACTGTACTTTGTACGTTTATGATACGGTCGATGTTCAATTATGATTTTGGTAGAATGACCACACCAGTCATGAAAATTAGGGCTTTAGTTCATGCAAATTTGGGCTTTAACTCTGCAGTAATTTTGGCACGTTATGGCTGCCCTCATGAGCCATAGATATCACCTAGGAACATCTCATTTGTTTGTCAACATATCAACACATATTTTTACCTACAGGAATCCTCCAAATTTATTATCCGAAATAGGTTCAGTTAAATTAGTTGATGATTCTGTCAATTAGTTCCTATAGATAAAAATGTGATGACAATAAAATCTGTTGCACCTAGGTGATATCCATGCCTGATGTGAGCGGCCATCATGGCGCCGAAATATTGCAGGGACTGAATAAAACCCCAAATTTTCAAAGCTGGTGTGATCATTCAACCCAAATCAAAACTATACACTTTTCGTTCTGTGCTATAAGCTCGGGAGGACGCACAGTGCTTCAATATTGGGGTTGGGTCGGAAAACATTCTATTCTTGACGGATTCATATAGGAAATTTCACGCTGATTCTGAATATACCCACATGCACTAGTCCATTAATGTTAAACAACAAAAAATGGCTAAAAACTAGTTTTTTAGGTCTAAATTTAGAAAAAATATATATATATATATTATTTATGTTGGCATACAAAATTATCTTCCTAGAATCATTTTAGGACGTGAAATTATGAGTTAATTTTAAAATGATTTTCAAAATCCCAAAACAAGATGCACCTACATAATTAATTTGTTAGTATTGTATCCTGGTTGTTGCAATGAAATTATTACATATTTAATTCAAAAAATCAGAACTAAAATCTATTTTTTGGAGAAAGAAACAATATTTTCAGCTATTCCAAGGGACAAGCTCTTAGAACTCAGTTCCAACTCTCATAGAGTTCCTTGTTGGAGAGAACTCGGGCCGGAACATATACATATATAATATATTTTTTTAATCGTTAGAAAAGAAAGTGGCAGCTAGTCACAAGAAATTTTAATGAGATTAAGTCAAAAATGGATTGTAGAAAGTAGGAATAAAATTTCATGCTTGTATTTTTCAATCTTCTTGAGAAATTCACTTTTGAAATTGAGGAAAGAGACTAAACTTCAGAAAATTCGTTGGTCTTTATACTAGTCTTCAATAGGTATTAATCCCATTACATTAATAATATTTTATAATCCCGATTGAGTTATATACCTTTGCTCATATTCGTAGAAAATGAAGGTTCACCGCGATTCATAGTCCTTACCCGATGGAAACACTCGAACTGGAACGGTAATCTGCAATATAAAGACTTGATCTCGAAATTTGCCCCTCAGGTATCCAAACGCAATTCGTTGGGGCAAGGAACCTATTTAATTGTACTTAAGGACTATCTGGTGATATATTAGTGTCCTCAATTAAAGAAATATTAATTCGGGATTTTTCGAATTTTTTCACATGTCCACACAACTGTGCGTAGAATACGTTTTTACGGATAGGTACCTATTTGCGAAATAATGACACACGAAATCGTCGCGAAAACTTTCTGATCATTTTCACATAGTCTGTTGTTACGTTTGTTCACCTTCATCCCTCTTTCACCCACGAAAACCATTCACTACTCGTTGGAAAGCTTTCTATTTAACTAACATTTTCCTATTTACCATAGGTAACTCTGTGACTGTACGACTAGTAGAGCTGTGGGCATAACAGTTCAAATTTTTTGTTTACGAACTAACAACTCGTAATAAACATCTAGTATGTATAATAATCCATTGAAATTGAACCCATGGAGCAAATTTCTGGTCAGCTGCGTAAGATCATAATTTTTTTTTTTTTTTTTTGCTATTCAACCAATTGAGCCAACATTTGAAAAGAAGAACCCTAGGGACGTATAGAAATGAATCATAAATTCTAAAGCCCCCAAGATCAGCTGAGTGAGATCTGAATTTAAGTTCTTTGCTATTCATCTTATGAAACTGAAATTTGAAATGGAGGCCTCTTGGGACATCTAGAAACGAATCATAAGGTCTGCCCAGCTGAGTGAGCTCCGGAGCTAATTTCATTGCTATTTTACTTATAAATAGTTCTATTTGGCGTCGAAAATGTAAAAGTGTATTCTAAGCTCATTAATTTTTAGCCATCAGGCGCAAATAGGTAGTTATTTGGTGTATTACATTCACAAATGTATCTTCGTAATCGACCAAGAAAAAAAAAAAGAAAAACTGTAAAACCACACCAAATTTATTGGTTTTCGTTTCAAGATGAGTAGAACCCGAATCGCTGAGAACCAAGTTGAGAACAGAAAGGTATTTTTAATAAAGTTTTCTACTTAATGTTACATTCTTACCCTTTTTTTACTCAGGATTTCCAAAACTCGAGTAGTTTTCTTACACGAATCTAATGTGAAAAATTTTCTCAGATTCATAGGTTTGTTTTTATATTCAATAGAGTCCTTAAGAAGAAAAGTACTGTACCAGCAGAAATAAATTCTTGTTGTGATTGCTGATTTCCAGGGCATTTGTCAAATTATCCGTTCAGGTTTGGGAGTGATAGGTTCGCCTACAAGGCTTATTTTAGTAAGCTCACGTAGTTTAGTGTATCGTTTGTCTTCCATCATAATAATATTTATGAGCCTAATGGATGCCAATTTGGTTAATAGAAGTAAAGCCGATTAATGGAGAAATCACCTACCATAGCAGCTGTTTGTAGCGCTCACATTTTCGGTATTCAGGTTTGATAATTAGAGAGGATTACGCCGACGTGTGGTTGCTAAAAACCTAATTATAGCGAGCACGCGAGGAACTCAATGCTGAATCATGCGCAACTATAATGGGAAGAGTTTGAAACCTCAGTAGCTTGGAGGAGGAGTGCTATTAGGGTAATTACTACCGACATTTGCAAGCCCCGAGCTTTACAAGTTAGAAGGAGCGTCTCTTGGAAGTGGGCTCAGACCACCATAAATGAGAATATCTCCAACACCTGGAGATAAATGAGGTTCTGTCAATTAGAATCTTTGAAATATCATGAATCATTACCCACCCCAGGAAATTCTCTATGTGAAGGAAAATAGGAATTAAAAGTAGAAAACTTGATAGATATTGATGAAAATGGACGTAAATTCATTCTAAATGACGTATTGTTTCTACCGCAAAATAGGTAAGTCATAAGAACATTCTGAAGAGAATTAAAAGACCTTACTAAACATTAAACCTATTTCTCAATACAGGCACGCAGTTATAAACTCATAAATACTGCATGTCATTGAATTGATGAGGAAAGATTTGAGTTGAGACTTTTAAGTACAGTTCTTATATCCATGTCAATTTCTCTGTTTTCATATCTTAGTTTTGTAATGTATTTTATTCCTGATGGGCATATATTTTATATATCAATAAACTGGTGTATAATAATATTTTTATCAATGACACAATAACTTTTGTATAAACTATTCTTCCAACAAAATCCACTTAGATCCATTCCAACTATGTAAACACTAAAAAAAACTCGGCCCTTCGGGCCTCGCAAGGGCCTTCGGGGCCTTCGCCCCCCTGGATCCCCCCGGATGTTATTACTTTGAGCCTGACTGCTAAAATGTAAAAAACATGGAATCATGTTTTAGCTCCTCGCTCTCACTTTATTATAGAAATGATCACGACGATTGAGCTCTTGTGAGATGATGATCTCCTAATAGAAACTCGCGAGTAAACATTCACTTTATTATAGAAAGAGGCTAAAGAGGCTACATACGAAATTACAGCTTCCTATAGTGTAAAGTATAGACATTACCTATCAAAATGATTTAACCACCGCTTCACAAATCAAACCGTTCTCGCAATATTCGGATCACCTGCTATGAATCAAATCATCGAAACACCAGCTCAATGAAATCATCAGAAATTAACAAGCGGTTGCAATCATGTTCACAATATCAATAATTGAGAATGATATGATGATGATGATGTGTGTATACAATTATTATTCATATAACCATGCTCATAGCTCAGCTTGTTGGCCACGCACTTCGCAGTAGTTAATATAGTATGGTTGGATAAATCGAGAGCTTTCGAACGAATGGTCAACGAATTTTGTGGGATGAAAAACGACGAAGTATCATATCCCTAGCAACGACTCGGTTGTAAGCGGAAATCATCACAATTATTGGCGCTACTTTCATCTCACTTTATAGTCTCACTTTTCGGCGGGGGATCCATCGCTAAAACATGATTCCATGTTAAAAATCATACCCTCTTTTTTGGCTGTTTGGAGATGCTTGATCAACTGTTTCAGAGTGTTTCAACTCTCTAGAGTTGGAGGTTGTGAAGGATGCTTCGTTACTCATCCGCGTAACGTTTTTCGCTAGTTAGTCCAAGGCTAAAACATGTTCCTTGCTAAAATCCATAGTAATTAACTTTGTCTGGGATCATTTTACTGTTAATCAAGCAAACGATTCTCATATACCTTCACGAATGGGGGAAGTTATTCGATGATCTGTCTCGCTTTGTCCGTGTCTCGCCGCCCCAAATGTATCGCGAAATTCCCCCATGTCCAATTTAAAGGCATGAGAATGTCAATATGCTTAACCATGAAATATTCATTGGTATTTCTCAAACACAATTTGCGAAGAGATAATTTTTGGAATCATTCCTTGAGAAACCAGGATCTTATATACCACTTATCGAGCGCTCATAGCTGGGACTTAGAGTTATCAGATCATAGTGTCTCTCCAAGGGCTTAAAATCACAACTTCTCCGAACATCCAAAGTGAACTCTGCCAAAGTTGCCTTCAGGAATCCCGAACGAGCTACTCAAGTTCACAACTCCTGGGCGTCATTTCCGACCCCCCAAATCCAGATCTCTGGAGGAGGGCGAGAAAGTTATTAGAACCCTCGGTGTTCCAAGGGTCAGGGTCGTAACTGACCGCAAGTAGCCTAAACCCGTCACTTGACTTTATTGGAAGCAGGTGTGAGCGACCAATTTACCGATGGACACAGCCGGTGTAATATTACCAGAATAATTTTTTAGGGATCATGATGACTGTGGTACTATTGTGCCAGATATTCGGTACACGGAGAAACCGATTTGGTCCGCTTCGGAGTTATGGCTCAGTCGACTATTGTAATAGAAGTTGAGGGATATAGGAGGACTTATAGGAAGTAGTTGAAAGTAGAAGCATACACTTATGTGGCTTGAAAGTTCGATGTTCCTCGTATTCAAGTTCAAAAAATATTAGGTTGACTTGTTTTCCTCACAATAATTAAGCGTCTTCAGTTAATTATTCTCAATAATGAGTTTTTCTAGTAGACTAAAACATAAAATTACCCCACTCGCTCATAATTGGTTTGTTTGCCTGTTGGTTTGATATCCCGAAAAACTAATAAAAAATCCGTTCGACTGTTCAAAGCTGTTATCGCGAACTACAGGACTAAAACTACTGTAGTTATTGTCAGCTTCAAATTGAATATTTTCCTGTTTCACGTGTCCCAAGTTTGACACATGCTATGCCAGCAGGAGTGCGGACATTAGTGAAAAAAATGTTTGAATATAAATGTAATAGTTTCCGCTAAAATGGAATAGATAATTGGAATTGATCAACAACGGCTCAGCCAACAACAACATTTTGTGTTTTATTATTCACCTTGCTTAGAATTTTCCATCTTCACCGTGGAGAGCTTGAAAGGAAGGCTTATCAGTGTGGTCTAGGTAGATAGATGCATGTAGCGACTATTCATCAATTGAGATGATCGTTAATTTTAGGAGGTATGAACTGATAAATATAACTGTTGAATTTCCAAACAGATGGCCGTTCAGACGAGTAGGTGACGACAAGCAGACGAACCTATGTCCAATAATAATGAAGTTATAAGTCACATCAACTCACGTAAGCGCATGCAGGTAAATTTGAATATTAAAATGACGATTGTGTTATTTGAGCTACATCGAATGGGGTGATAAATAAATAAATATAGTTTTATTCGTAAAATTTTACATCAATCAGAGTAGACAGTAGATAAATCATCGCATACGGTTGTTTCTATACCGCTTAGAAATTTCAATAAAAGGGTCTTAATTCAGTTTCTTTATTAAAATGAAATTTTAAAAACTGTATGAAGGAATGACAGGGCTTTTCATTAAAATGTTCTAATAGTTTGAACTGTCCAAATAAAGAAACGTTGAAATATCGTTTACACATGGCAAAATGTTCTGTAACAATCGTAATGTTCTGTGTGCCAGTAACAATCGTTTGTACTCTAGTTTTGAGTTCATATTACATCCACAGGGATATATAATATTTATTTATTAACGCTGTAAAATCATGCAACTAATACTGCAAAATCAAAAAATATATAGCTAAAGGCTCGGCCACACTAGCGTATTTGTAGATTTTGGTCTCCGAAACGTGTCTCGCGTTGTCTAGTGTAGACATGTCAATAGGTAAGGTGCACCTTGGTCTGCAACTCAGCTGCGACACCAAAAGTCGCTGGTTTATGGTCTCCCGATCGGAATGGGAAACCAAGTTCAACCGGAGACACGTTGAGCAATATATTACAAGCGTGGATGTGGACGTGGAGCCCGGTTTGGTGGGGTTCAGTAGAGCTACCTAAGACTTTTTTGGTCCAACTTCGGGAAAAAAATAACTTCGAGACAAGAGATGGCCTCCATAGACGATCCGAGCCCACGTTTATCAACTGCCTAATTAATGGGAGGCGGTCTACATACAAATTGCGCAACATAGTCTACTAGTGTGGACGAGACTTATCTAAGGTACAGCAATTGTCGGAACGGGGCTCCGAACATGAGAAGCTCGAGGTAGAGTGCAGCACGGAAACAAGGACCCTACCGATTTGCTCTTCGTTTGTTACCTATAAGAGCAGTCGTGACGGACAAAAGTTGTTTTTGATTTTGCCGGTGTTCTGTTTGTGTGTTTCTTCATTATAATAATTCATTTATTAATAATATAGGTAATTCTCATTTTCGAACAATGCCTATTGATGAGAGTGATGATACGGGGAACGAATTGTACAGTGAAAAAGGGTGACGCAAGGTATCAGCAAGGGCGGTCATGCCAACCACCATGTTCCGTAGGTCCTTCGCCCCCTAGCTCTCCTAGCGGTGGACGCTGCCACTTCGGAGCCCATTCCGAATTCGACACGGCGCTGCGTAGATGTGCGTATGAGAATGAGTCCTTAGAGAGTTTTTGGCGACTTCAACTTAACGTCACCCGTTACCGTAGTCTTGAGGGAGCAAACGAAGATGCTAACCCAAATGGAACCGGGAGAACGGTTTCCTTAATTTTGATGTCACGTTAACGGTGGTTGGGTAACGCGATATTTTCCCCCCAGCTGTCTTGTTGTCTACTGGTTGACTAATCGACTTCTTCATTTCGATATGAAACGCCGATTTTCAATCCTGAATTCGAATTTCATGTTAGTTTCAATACAAATACGGGCTAATTTCTCATTTTCAGTTTTCAATTCGTAAACAGGGCACGGATTTAACGCAAAGATAGTGAGCCTCAAGTGTGGAACACCGCGGTTAGTCGTTACGAACTTCATGTTTTTGGGTTTTCCGGTGGGTATGAATAACAAGTATGAAAAAGTATCTCTATGACAATGAACCAGGATTTTACCTGACAAAATCATCAGTGGAGGCAGCACTTCACGCAATGTTCACGAGAAAATAGCTGCGAGTTCAGGTAAACTAAGAACAATAGTAGCGTCTTAAAGTAGTAGTAGTAGTGTCTTAAAACTCAGTTTTCTCATTTAAAATATGTGAAATAATAATAGAAACAAGGCTCTAATCGACCAAATAGAGCCTGAGCGCAAAAGAACGGAACTTTTCGATCGAGTTGAAGGCTAGTAAAGCTGGACAGCGGAGGCGGACTTCAGATGGCACATTCGGTTTCTACGCGACTTGAAACGTAAAATAACCAAGTTTGAGGGGTGTTCAAAAACCTACCCTCTACATCAACATAATTAGTTGGTAATGAGGCATTTGAAAAGAAAAACTATTATATTTACTTCAGCAGTATTCGAGTAATTTTGAGGTGAGCAGTAGGGTTACATTTACAGGAAGGTTAGGCTGGTGTCGTGTGCCTTTAGGTCCCCAAATGGGTGACGTTAAATGAGCCATTCTAACGTACGACGTTGCTAACGTCCCCTCAAGGTCACGTACTCTTGGGTACGTTAGGGTGACGTTAAGGGTACGTTAGTGGTCACCAAAAACTCTCTCTTGTCTCTACCTCGTGGATGTAGAGAAACACTATTTGCACACAGCGAGTATTTACCTATTTGAATCTCAGCATCCGCACTATACCTAGCACCTATAGTAAATTTTCAAACAAGGGAAATATTGTCAATGAAAAACGTTGAAAATTATTACACAATGGTTTATTATTTCTGTGTTAGATAGCCCTTCTACGCAGAGCATTGTTCTATAATTATTAAACCCCATATGTAATATACAGGGTGATTCCCTCGTAGATGCAAAAAAAAAAAAAAAAAGTTGGGTGAAACTACATCCGAAAAGGAGTAAAATGCCGCCAAATGCATATTTTTATCTCAATCCGTTCTCGAGATATGATTTTTTAAGCTTTTTCAGGAAAAGCGTGTTTTTTCCTTTTAAACTCAAATTTATCCACTTTACTTCATTCAATTTTAATTTTTGGCCACATTTTCGGAATCAGCATTAAATTTCCTATAAGAATATAGTACTTTTATTCTTGAAAAGTACTTTCTACAGACCATAACAAATGCTCAAACGTAGACAAATTCAATAAAATGAAATTTCTGAAAATCTTTGAAACGTTACTTCTCTTTCAAAGAAAAATCCTGGAGATCTCTTGGATTCTGCATTCTGACTTCTGCATTAAAAAACTTCTTCATTTAATACACTTTCCAACGGTATGGTTAATTTTGAGATTATCTTGTTTCTTCGTTGAAAAATTTAAATTTTAATGCAAGAAAATGTTAGGCGATTTCAAGTTGTTTTGTCATCAGTGGGAGGAGTGATCCTGAACAGTAAATTGGTCTAAGATTTAAAATTAACGCATTACAGTGTAAAATGTAGGGAAACCTAATTTCAATTTGTAATCGGACATTGTTGTCACAATCCTTTCAATTAAAAACATTTAAAAAATTTTTACATTTTTTTTTTACCCTCTGATAACCCCCCCCCCCCCCCCCCCATTTTTAAGTGCCTAAAGTTTTCTTGTATTCAAACTTGAATTTTTCAACGAAGGAACAAGATGATCTCAAATTTGACCATACCGTTAAAAAGCGTATTAAATGAAGAAGTTTTCATGAGATTTGCCATTCTCCAAGATTTTTTTTGAAAAAGAAGTAACGTTTCAAAGATTTTCAGAAATTTCATTTTATAGAATTTGTCTACGTTTGAGCAGTTGTTATGGTCTTTAGACGGTACTTTTCAAGAACCAAAGTACACTATTCTTATAGGAAATTTAACGTTAATTCCGAAAATGTGGGTAAAAGTTAAAATTGAATGAAGTAAAGTGGATAAATTCGAGTTTAAAAGGAAAAAAACACGGTTTTCCTGAAAAAACCTTTAAGAAATCATATCTCGAGAACGGATTGAGATAAAAATATGCAGTTGGCGGCATTTTACTCCATTTATGATGTATTTTTACCCAAATTTGTTTTTGAATTTGCGAGGGAATCACCCTGTATAATATGATCAGAACATGGCACATCGTGCCTCTGAGAAGGGTTCATACTTTTACAGTTCCAAGACCCCCACTAACGCTTCACAGTTGTTGAAAAGAAAGAAAAAAAAAAAAATAAAAAAATAAAAAAATGATGCTTGAAGTAATTTACGTTAGCGCATGCGTAGAATGGACTTATGATTTGAGAAAAATCTGATTGGTAGGGTACAAACTACAGCCTAACCCACAAAATGTGATCAAAATTTGATAAAAACTAGATGCTGTTCCTCGGAGTACACTTTCGCGCATGCGCAGGAGGTAATAACGATGCAAATTATGTTGATTAACTTGGACTAATTAAACTACTGTACCCCAACTATGCACCAAATTTGAACGGGAAAGGACGACTAGGGCGTAAAACAATGATGCTTGAAGGAAATTCCGTTTGCGCATGCCCAAAGTAGAGTAATGAATTGAGAAGTATGGAAATAATTGTGGGCCATTTACAGCCTAACCCGCACATTCCCAGTAAATGTCATCAAAATCAGATGAAAGCTGATGAAATTAGGCTTGCTTAGAGAGGAATACATATTCGCGCATGCGCAATAGCTACTAATGATAGGTTTATGTTGAAATTTTTAGGGAATGCTCAAATTAACCTTTTCCAATACCTATCCTCCAAATTTGAGCGAGATTGGACAACGGGAGCGTGAGAAAAATGGTTGATGGAATTTACTTTTGCGCAAGCGCCGAGTGAAGTATTGATTTGGAAACAACGAAACTCATAGGGGACCATCTCCACCTTAACCTGTACATGCCATGTAAATTTCATAAGAACCGGTTGGGTATCATGGAAATTAAGCTTGTTACAAGGATTTTCGGACATGCACACACAGGTACACAAACATAGAGAGAGAAAGACACGGAAAGAAGGTTGTTCAGAATAGTCTAAAACGTAAAATGCGAATGGAAAGTTTACCACTGTACAAAAACAACAGTCGTTTGGTTTTAGTGGAAACCACAACTTTTAAATCTCTCGAAAGTGAAAACAATGATTCCGCTCTTATAGGTAGACTTGGGAGCATTTTAATATTGAAATTTAGCATTTGGGTACCAGTACCTACTTTACTAGTAGGTAGGTACATCACACGGTCAACAGTTAATATACTCAATTTTGCAACGTTATGATTAATTGCATTGGAACTATTTCACCTGTTAATTCCAATATTGGCATTACATCAGCTGATATTTACAAGGCAATTTTTATGTATTTCATTATCACTTGACTGTCTAACGATCTTTGATTCAATTTACAGCTTGACTGTCTTGTCAATAGATCCGCCAGCAGCGCGTGATTTATATCTCCACGCGGATGGGACTCGATGAAATGCGCCCGTTGCTGGTTGATGCAGGCGAACTTCCACTTTCAAAAAGAAGATCAATTCTGGCTCTCAGATTTGCAACAAAAACAAAAGCATACACTGCCCATTCATTTCAAGAAACTATTCTAGAGTCTCTTCCTCTCAGCTACCCTCAGTACATGCGTTCTTCCTTCGATATTACTCGAAACGACCTTCTGTCAAATTCCTTGACTCCACCACTTTTTTATTTAGAACGTACATGCTCCACTGCTCCTTGGACTCTACCTTCACCCCGTTTCTGTCTATCATCTACACCACTTTCCAAAAAATTAGCTCTTTCTCAAGAATATACTCCAAAATTCTATGAAATTATTGCCAAATGGTCTCCTTGTGTCATCGCCCATTGTGATGGCTCAAAAACATCAAATGGGGTTGGCTGTGCAATCTACGTTGACGTCGGAGTCTATCGGTTCACACTGTCATCATTCACTTCCATATTCACGGCTGAGCTCTTTGCCATACACAAGGCTCTTACATTGGTATCGTCCAATGAAGAAAAAGTAGTTATCTATTCAGATTCCCACAGCGCAATTCAGAAAATCGAAAAAGGTGTAGACGCTCATCCACTTTTGGGAGAAATACTATGTAGTGTCCAAAGACTTGCGAGCATCAATGTTTCAGTTATTATCTGTTGGGTTCCTGGACACATAGGTATCACGGGAAATGAAATTGCTGATTCACATGCAAGAATAGCAACAGAGGAGCCTATATCAACGTACCTTAATATCTGCGCTGTCTATCTAACAACTATTAAAAGAAAAATATGGAACAAATGGCAAAAAGACTGGCAATATATGCAATATCAGAAACTATGGGAAGTAATGAAAACTGTTGTCTCATGGCCCTCATCCTGCCGAACGAAGAAACTGTCAGATGGCACCATTGCATACTCGCATAAAGAGGAAGTGGTTGTCACTCGTCTCCGGATAGGACACACTAGACTGACCCATGGCCATCTCATGCAGAAAGAAAGACCTCCACCCGAAAATTGTGCAACCTGCGGATGCCAGCTCACAATACGCCACTTGTTACTGGAATGTCCGTTTTTCAACAACCTGAACCTTGAAACCCCAAGAAATCTGGAAAAACTCCTGCAAATCATCTGCAAACTATCTTCGACAAGCTAAAAAAGTTATCACTAAACTACAAGTTGTAAATATTTTTTAATGTATTTGGCACCCATGACCACTTGATGGTTGAATGTGCCTAAATAAAAAAATAATACGCTTAAAAATTCAAAGGTTTTTTTTAATGTTCAAGCCATTAGGGAATGCAAACTATTCAACGTACAGCGTTGCGGATGGTTTTAATCGAATTTTTGGGATTAAATTTATCATTGACAATTAAAAAATTATTACTGTTACTTAGGAAGTTTTCGAGATCTCGATTTTTTTTAATGTTTAGCGTTGATAAAATCGATGCCAAGCTTCTAGGACCATCCAGACCTCAAATGTGATTTTTGTATAGTTTGTTTTAGTATTTTCGGAGAACGGCGGACGGCTGACGGACGGATTTTTTTAATTCGGTTGTTGGATTTTACGCATCTTGAAACGTAAGCCTAGCAAATTCGGGGATATTACAATTTTTTTTTCCTTGGTCGATTAAAAAGGTTCATATTGAAAATAATAAGCCGAAATTGACCCAAAATATTAGTGGCTTGTAGAGGAATTGTTACTATGTGTGAAAGTTCTAAGTCTGTAAGTTCAAATCGAAAAAGTCATAAATTTTCTGGAATCCAATTTTATTGAGGATAAAAGGGGCAAGAGGGCAAGAGGATAACTAACGAGATAAATCTACTTTTGCGGTGGTTACCAGGAAAAGGTGAACGAGGAGCGTATGAGTGCTCGTAGCGCAAATGATTCCCAGAATAAATATTTCCAGGTAGGTAGGAATCGATGAAAACTTGAATAAAATAATGTCTAATATAATCTGTCTGAAACACTCACATGCTGCCACTAGCAAGCTGATGTGAGCGCAAATACGAAGAGAAAATACTGAGATACTGAAAACCAACCAAAAATATGAATCATAATCGATTAAATTTTAACCTTCCTTTGGTTGCTTCGGGTTAATGTGAATGTGTGTGTGTGTCTGTTTGCTTTGGTCTTCCAATCTCAGATCCAAGAATCACTCATGAAGCTTCTTCTCTCATCCTAGTTTTATAGGATATTGCTCGCTACGATTAATCACAATTTTTTACGTTCTAAAATCATGGTTTTTTTCTACGATACTCGGTTTGTTAAATAGCCCAGTCAAATTAGAGGAAACAGGAGAAAAAATTCAGCTCCCTCCCACGTTAGGAGCTCACCCCCCATACTAGGGGACTTTTGAGATATGATTTACTAGGTGTGAAGGAAGAGCCTGGTGAAGAAATTTCTTTACTATGAATTTTTTCTCCTATTTGCCTCTTTTTGGTCTAATTTGACTGGGCTAAAATGAAAATTTAGGAATCTAAATGTTGAAGATGTAAGGAGGAGCACAACAAATAATTTTTTACACACAAACACACACAGACACACACACACACACACACATATATATATATATATATATATATATTTAAATAAATAAAATAAACCACATGCTAGAGTCATGTTGTCATAAAAAATTATCTTCTTAGACCAGATGTTTCAATTTTATGAAGGCATGGGATCGAAATGCTTCTTATTCTTATTCCTTATGAGTATTTCGTAGTGTCAATGTTATATGATAAACTTGTTCTTAGTAATATTCTGTGAAAAAACATAAATTCAAGTAATATAAGTAATTTAGCTGTTTTTACCGTTTGTTGTGGAAAAGAGGAAACTGGTTGTTGTGATTTTAAATTGAACAATCTCTTCAGCTCAACAATCTTGGTCATCGAACTTTTCCTTTTGAAATGCTAATTTTGTTTGTTTAGAGAACGGATTATTTATATCAATCCTTAGGAGCTATTGCCTTGAATAGGTACACATGGTGAACATTGACATACCTATGTTTCCTACGTTTTTAAAGACAATAGCTATTGTTTCATCTTCTTCGAAAGTTTCCTATAGGATAGGGAAAGAGAGAAAGGAAAGTGCAGGTATTGTTTGGCAATGTATTGATCTGGTGAGTTAACGAAATCTGTTAGTGTTGTTTCTGCGATAGATCAATTTCGAGAAATTCTGGAGACCTCTAAAAGTATCTTTCGCCTCTCGCCCCTTCTGTATCAACAAAAGTGTATTGTGAACCATTCTCTACTTCTCTGAATCTAAATTCAGAAAGCGTTTGTTCAGTGTTTGGCCCTTTCACGTATTTTCCCAACAACTGTGAAGACTGTCTGCTAACTCATTTTAAGGCTTCATTGACCCGAAGCAACCAAAGGAAGGTTAAAATTTAATCGATCATGATTCATATTTTTGGTTGGTTTTCAGCATTTAAAGGCTCGGTATCTTGGGAACCACATTGCCTTGGATATTACTTTCAATATCCATTAGTAGAGATTGAAAACATCGACCGAGATTTGTCTACCTCCATCCCGTGCAACCATCGTCACATGCGCCGTTTCAGAAACCGAGGCTAGATCCACCCATTGACTTCATTAGTTATAATTTGATATTCATAGGTTTTGATAATTTACAATGAATGGTCTTTCAAGCGATGGAGCTCCTTAAATTATGAATAATTCAATTTCTCCTGGAGGGACTTAATCAATTTTGTAGTATAGTTTTAGCAAATTGTCAAACAAAAAATAAACTATTTTAATGGTGTGTCACCGTCGAAGTCTTTTTCAGCGTTGAGTCGATTGCGACCACTCTCTGACTTCCAAGATTCATGATAAGTTTGAAAATTTGATTTGTATGTGTAAAATGCCCGTAATTGACAAAATTTTAGTAGTTTTCGAGTTGTACACTGATATACGACTTCACGTTAATGTAGGTAGGTAAGTAGCTTGGACATCACCGTATTCTTACAGATATTCTTACGATGGTGTGAAGATGTCGCCTTCCTTTGATTGGCAAGTATCATGCCAAGCACGAAACCGACTATTAGGTAAGAACGATGGATCCTCATAAGAAGGGGTAGAATGGCTCCAGTTGTTTTGGAGCATCTCTTCTCGTTGCGCGGTATCTCTCGCCGAAGCCAGTCGTTTAATGGAAGTTTATTGCCCATTATTGACTTATTTACTAAACTTTTTTCCTTGTGAGGTAAGAACCTACTTGCTGCTGTGCTATAGTGTATAGATCCTCCCTATAGCATATTATCTATAGCGTAGTGGTTCAGCGACCTATCGCACTACAACTATATTATAACCGACAAGAGACAGATATAAATTACACGTCGGCCTATTTCGTGGTCACCCTCCAACATTCCACTGGTATTCGTTTGATAATACCCCCTTGGTTAAATGGGCATTCAAATCCCAAAATAGATCAGAGTGTCATGCCACCACTGAGCAACACTGGTAATCCCAGTCTACTGACAGCAATTAGGCGGGTCATGTTGTTTAAAGGGAGCATTATCATTGGAAACAGACTAGGGAAGACAGCGCTGAGATCTTATCAGGCTGTTGCTTCCTATATCGTAAAACTGAATCATATTTTCAAGCCCATTTATCCAGATTTCTCAAGGAGAGTGGTAAGAGGAACAAGGTGTAATGTGGAAAGGAAAGTCCTATTACACGTCTCTACCAGATAGAGAGCTGTCGAGGAAATGAAGAGGGGACTAAGGAGTGACACATTGGTACAGATAGAGACATCACTGACTTGGGTGTTAGCTTGCCTCCCCACCTTTCCGGACCCGTTATGAAGTACCTAAGTGATCTGTCTAACGCTACATAGTATCAGCGTTGGGGTTGTATAAATAATCAAGATTCACGTTGAAAAAATGAGTAAATATATAAATGGTGAAAGTGACATGTATATCCCTTCTGTTATAAGCATTTAGTAGTTAGAAGTTTCCATTGATTGGTTACAACAAGCAGTGAATGTTCTGTTTCTATAATACCATGGGGAATAAGGACGCGGTCATTCTAGATTTATCGCCAGAGAAGGAATTTCAGATTATTAGGGATAGCTATATTTTATCTCGAGACTCCTACCAAACGAATACCGCTTGTGTCGAAGAATAAACAAAAAATAGTGATTTATTTTAGGCGAGTTGTGAAGCGCTGCAGCGGAGATCCATTTATCGTTTTACATAGCATGAAATACCACTCATTCACGTGTGAATTACATCAGCAGGTAGGTAGGTATGTATAGAATTCTGATGGCAATATCAAAACCCATTCTTTAAAATATGTCATTACCCATTACTTTCTCACTGAAAAAAAAAGATATATAGATTTGTCACGGACCTGTCTTGTCCAGGCCTTACCCATTTTTAGCTTTTAAGGTGTCTCGTGAGGGATTTAAAAAACATTTTCCATTTAAACTCGGTGAGAATACTTCTGTAGATTCACAATTGAATGTTCGTATAATTTTGGAACCAAAATTGTATTACATTCTGCCCAAAAAATGAGTGTCCAGAGCATTGCCGTCATGGCCCATCTATCTATGGTTTTCCAATTTTCGCATCACAACTAACTTTCAACGATTTTTTCCCCCTGAAAATATTTTCCCATGTTTTTCTACCAAAAACTTATAAAACCTTTTTTAAGGAATCTAACAGTGACCTTCTGTTGGAGCGAACGTCATTTGGAACGTCGTTTTTCATTTATATCCGGTCAAAGACGTGTCCACTGTTTCGCAGTGAATACCAAAGTAAAAATTTGTTTACCTGAATATTTCTTGTAGACTTAACGACAAAATCAACCAAAGATGTCTCAGTCATGTATCATGATTGTATGAGCGTATTTTCTTAAATTAGGTACCTAACGTATTATAATATATTAAACTGTACATAAGTTTGGACGATTTTAGTAGACAGAAATTGTTAAAAACCAACTCTTTCACAGAAAATAATACTAGATAAAATTCGGGATCCAAATAAGCTTTTGGAATTTCAGGTTTTTTCTTCAGATTTCATAGATTTTTCAGCAAATGTTGATGAAATCTAAGTACATTTTTCAGCATAATTTTGTGCACAATTTTTTTAATGTCCTACTTAATCGTTCATAATTTTGTTTTGACTAGAACTTGGCTAAAAATTGTAAATTTAACGATTTTTAGTCAATTTTAGATGTTTTTAGTGTTTTTTTTTTACGTTTTTTGAAATTTTACCAACTTTGTGTACTCAAACATTGTTGGCCAACGAACTCATCCTTTCGTTTCAAAAGCTTGATTTTTAAGCGCAAGAACGGGATTTTCATCACAATCCTAAAGAGAGTTATCAACCAGAATGACACTCACACACACACACCGGCGGAGGGGGCACACCATCAAAGTTCAAAAAAGAAAAAAAGAAAATTAAAGAAATGGGGAGGACGCCTAGGTTCACCCGAAGCCGGCCCTTGGGATCAAGGAAGCTGAAGGAAGAGAAGGGAGAGTGAGATGGAAGGAAGTGCCCCTATAAAATTACCACTAGTTCAAGTAAGCCCCTCAGGACGCGGGTGGTGATACCACGGAGCACTCCCGCTAAGATGCCCAGCTCAAGTAACTCCGTGGAGCTCTTCCCGCACCAAACCCCGCGCCATGACAAGGTCGCGGCAATGACCTTGATGTTATTAGGTGCCACTTCTTTTAGCTCAGATATCGCTTGGCGCAGATCATTTCTATCATATTTACTTTTCTTAGCCCGCCAGGTCTGCTCCATGTCCACGCTGCCACTGACAACCTGGACATCCAGGATTATGGCAGACCCATCGGGCTTGATCGCAACGATATCTAGCTTCTTGCCCGGGTCACTCGGGATGTGGTATAGTCTCTCCCTTTTGACATCCCAATCGCTAGATGACAAAGCACCTGCTATCTGCTTCGTGACGTAAAATGCGGCCACCGTGAGTACGAGGACTCTGCTGCACCACATGATAAAGATTCTCATTTTTACCCCGACAGGCACGGCAAAGGGTGTCTACTAACTCGCGACTACTCCTCCAACACCTCACCGAGGTAGCTAGTGTAGCCACCCGGATGGCTTGAAAAAGGGGATAGTCCCGGGCCCCAATGCCCTCTGAAGCCCATTCCACCGACTGGGTAGAAATGGGGGATTCAGAGCACTGTCGGAAATCTTTACCATCTACTGACTCATGCAGCGCAGCAGCGAACTCAGCAGATGAGCTAGATTTTGGAGCAGTTGGTGTTGCTCGATCGCACCACATCAACTGCTGCTGGACAAAGTCCAGGGTAGCGGCAGTGCGGGCAACCTCACAGCTCGACCTCCTAAGGGCAAGCAGGCTCTGGCGGCGTAAATATGGGATGCTGGCAGAAAGTGAGATAATACCGAGCCCACCAGCCTTGACCGGTGCGTAGATGTAAGCACTTGGGACACCATGTAGAAAGCCTAGCCAAGAGCGCACAGCAATCTGTAAGCCCTCGCTGGATTCTGCGAGTAGGATGACATCATCAGCAAAAGCCAATGCACCTACTCGAACCCCATGGGTGAGATCAAACCCTATTTCATCTGGCAGCCTACCCAAGGCTGTATCCACGACCTGGTTGAAGAGGAGTGGTGACAGAGGATCCCCCTGGCATACCTCACGCCCAATGACAAAATCTCCCAACACCTCGCCTCTTGCCTCGAGGTCCGTCAGGCCTTCATGGTACAGACAGGCAACATACTCAATTAAGCGAGCAGGTGCCCCGACACCAGAAAGAAAATGGCTTACAGCGTCAAAGGCCTTAGCGACATCCAGAACGGCAAGATAGAGCTGCCGTTTCTTGGTGCGGGCCAGCAAAATGACAGTTTGGAGAACTGTTAGGTTCTCCGCTGTGCCATCTGCTGGCCAAAATGCTCTCTGGACGTCACCTATGACGCCAGCCACTTGGAAGCAAGATGCCAGAATCTTTCGAAAGTGGCAGAAAACTACCGATGATACTGAAATCGGACGGCAGCCTCCAGGGCCACTTCCTCCTTTCTTTGGGATGAAGATGGTTCGGGCACGGGTGAACGCTTTCGGGGGCCTTCCGGATAGAAGTAACAGGTTGAGGATGAGCAGCTTGACACTTTTTGGGGCTTTATTCCAGCGTTGGGCAGAAATACCATCAGGTCCAGCAGACGTGGAGTTTTTGACACGGCACTTATGTGCCTCATCATGAAGCACCAGTGTGCACATAATGCCACGTAAGGAATCCCTGGTGGAAGCTGGGGGTACCCCCAGCACACCAGGGTCGTGGCTGGGAGCACTCAAGACGGGCTCCCAAAATTCCACAAACTCCTGGAGTGGGGGCAAAACTTTTTCATCCCCAGCTCCCTCCAGTACCTCCCCAGCTACACGAGCCGGATGCTTCCTCCACAACTTCTTGACCAGCTGGTATTCCCGCCTCCTTGCTTGCTTAGCTGCTTTGCGACCTCCACGGGGCACCAACACAGGAGGATGTCCTCCCTGATGCCCCACCATGGTCGCATCCCCAACCTGTGGGAAGATCCTCTGTACATAAGCCACGACCTCGTCTTCCAAGCCAACAGGCCTCTGAACAGCCGGCCTCGCCAGTTCCTGCAGGTAGGCACTCTCAAAGCCTTCAATACGGCCTACCTGCTCCCTGAGCCTCAATACTTCAGTAATCAAATCCTCAAGAAGACCGGAGATCCTGGGGGAGGATTGCTGAACAGCGGGCTGTTGTCCCACGCCTGTCGGAGATGCGGGGGGCCCCACTGCTATTTGCCAGGATCGCATCCTGGACATGCTGTTTATATTGGGGCCTCAGGCGAGGAGCTCGGATGGCAGAATGTGTGCGCATGGGAAAACGTGCTTGCAGGTATACATTAATATTGCGAACCCCATTACGCACAGCCTCTGCCTCCTCTGCTGCCATTCGCAGCAAATCCTCAGAAGAATACCTGGGCCGCTCTCGCTCTATATCAATTACAGCATTTTCCTGCACAGGATGCTTTTGCCAGACGTGGGCGCTGAGGCCACGCTTGGAACTGAAGTCTCTCTCACAGTGGGCACACTGGTGGACATCTCCAGGGGCATTGGAAGAGGAAGAAGGATGGTAAGAAGAGGATGGAGAAGAGGGAGAGGAAGACCGACGCCTCTGCCTGGGGTGCCCCCGAGCGCCTCCCCTAGAACCCCGCAGGCCAATGAGCGGGCCGGGGTTATGAGGCTCCCTATTCGTTCTGTCCATAACGGGGGAAGCGTGGTAAAGAGTCGGGAGACCCGTTGACACGACTCTCCCCCCTAAACGCCAGCGGTGAACCAGAGGGTGCCCGGGTTGCACGATGGGGACGTATGACCATTATTTGGTAGGGATATGGAGGAGCTCCGAAGAGATAAAAACACCTCCGGTTACCCTACCCCAGCTACCCAAAACACACACACAAACACACACACACACAAGTATATATAGGCAAACTTGTATATGAATGTAGGCAAACTTCAGAAATCCTTTTCTTCGAAAATTCGCTAAAATCGAAAAAAAAAATCGAATTGTTGAATTCGTCTCACAATTTATACACAAATATTTGAAATACACTTACAACGAGGGACCATCTTTCAGAAAAACCAGTTTCGTCATGGACCTGTCCTCTCCGGTAAATTGGAGGACGGGACAATGACAAAGAGGACAGGGTGATGATGTTTTTTGATAGTTTCAAATTTTTCCATCACTTTAATAATTGTATGTTTTATAATCAAAAATAATTCGATGTGATCTGGTTTATATCTACTATTTCTGCGTTAAATAAGATCCAAGACCAAACACTACGATGTTGACTATTGCCCAATTACGCTCGGATTGTGTGCCCATCTTCCTTTTTACTACGTGCTGCAGGTAGCAGCTTAGGGTCTTATGACTAAGGATTTTTCACATCGTTCCACGCCGTGAAGTAATTAATGCCATCCTGCTATGACACATTTTTTAAGCGCCTTGGCCCGTCTTTCCATCGCCCTGTACATGTACTATTTGTTTATTTAATTTCCTAATGAATAGATGGAACACTGTTCGGATCGTCATTTAATTTCACTAATGGGTTTAATAGAGCATCTCTGATTTTTTTTTTTTTTTTTTTTTTTTTTTAAGCTGATTTGAGCAGTTTTATTCTTTTGGAACCCCAATCTCGAAACTACCTTTTTCTGTGAGAATGAGCCTATATCGAAAAAAATTATTTCAAAAATATTATAAGCGCTATTTTAGTTATTATATAAACCCGTGTTGTCTTTTGCCTCTACGGACTTTAGTATGTTTCGTGGGTCAGTAAAAATTTCGTGTATTGAAGAATTGCAACGTTTTCTGATGAGTTAGGTTTGAGGATACGTATATAATTTCCTAATCGACCAACGATGCTGAAATTCAAATGTGATAGACTCGAATTATAGCTTGAAAATCTTCCTGATCAAATGAGTGAGCTGTGAGGCTGATTTTTTCCTAATTATCCAACGATGCTAAAACTTGGGAGTCTCTTTAGAACACGTATGTAGAATAGAATAAAATTCTGAGAAACCACCCTGATTCTCCGATTAAGGTCAGAGGCCGATTGTTCTCCCAAATGTCATACGATCCTGAAATTAAAAATTACTTATGTCTCCCCAGAAAAAAAGGCAAAGATTAATAGAAACAAAAGAGAATAATAAATATAATAATAATATTAATTACCAGGGAGTAACCTCGTCATCAAGGCGATGAGTAGAATTTTAATTGTCATGAGCTTAGAAGGAGAGGCTTGGAGCCCGATGTTGATTTGTGCTGTTGAACTTTTTACCAGCATCGGTGTGGAGATTCTCCGAATTCCAACTAGGTAATTGGTTCAAACATGAAACTGCATATAATCTACAAATTGCGTACCTGATACTTTTGTCTTGCATGTAGGTGAATAACTATTTCCAGCTTTGCCTTACAAACGAGTCAAATATCTAGTGTGCACCTTGTTGAGACAGCATAGAGGTACTAATATTGATTTACTTCGTTTGTGGTTACTGACGTAGTGTAACAACACATCAAAAGGTTGCGTGTTACAAGTTGAAGAGCGTTCGATCTACCAATATGTATACGATACATGGATGAGTCGAATCGCCCTGCATGAATGTTTACCCTATACGAGGTAGACAAATGACATTGGTGTTATAGGATTTAAATTTATTGAAATATGCGTAAACATTAAGTTTGTTGTCAAAGGCTATTGACCAATTAACCTCAAAGGACCGGATTTAAGAAATCGCTGGTTTGACAGGTATATAAATTGCAACACGAGAACTGAATGAAAAGTAAATTATGGAATAGGCTAATTCATCCCCGTTAGTTATATATATAACTCTCGTTAGAAAAAATTACTCAAACGTTGTAACCGTGGTAGAAAATTAATGATGAGCTGACTCGGTTTCTTCCAACAGATTCATGTTTCTAATAATCACATACTATGAAAAAAATGCTAATAGGTATGAGCTCTTCGAAATTTTAACTCACCTGTCTGACACCCATGTTCCGGCAAGCGGCGGCGGCGTGATGATTTCTGTTTGTCTGTCAGCTTCAGCAACTGTCTGCACCACTTCGTCACATGATGGACCGATCCCTGCAAACAGAATATTCGATTACCTATTGCATTGAATTCATTTTTCAAAGGAAAGGAGTAGATTGTTTCGAATCATCCAAACTTTTTTCTTTTTTACTGATAGTAGGTATTGATTACTCATCAATATGAGAAAGTAACTCCTCGTTGGGTGTTGCGTTAGATCACTATTGAACCCTACTTAGCTGATCCACTTATTATAGATCATATTATACCATGAGTTTAACAATGTATTCAATATAATATGAAACACTCACCACCATGTGGGCATTCATTTCAATGAGTGTGCTGATGCTCTAGCAAGTAGCGTCATTGGTGATGACTCCATCGAAATGTTGCCTATGCGCATTGAGAATTAAATCTCCTACATGCAGCATAAAACCAATTCCATCTGGCTCGAGCAGTGGCAGGGGGAGGTGACTGGTCTGCGTGGAGTCCTTCAGGACATTTGCCCGGTTGATCCTTTTGTGCCCCACCGACCGAATAGTGATCAATCGAGTAGCCACTGACCATACCCGTCTTACTCAATGACACCTACTAGACCCAGTAGCTCGAGTTGTTGTGTGTGGGAGATAGGGGGTGATTTGTCCAACCGCCACTTTTTGGAGGGCCACCCAACCCTCATGGACTTCATGGTCCAGCATGCACCCCCTCAGTGGGTGGATGTCCTGCCTGGATCACACAAGGTCCAGTCCCTGTTGGTGTACCTGAAAGCCACTGAGCTCCAAAACAAACTGTAATATTCTGTATTGCGATATATTTATTTATTTATGTGCATCTAGACGTAACTTTAGTCAACTAAGAAGTATAGTATTTATCATTGTATATTTATTAATAGTATTTATGTATTTGTAAGGATCATCTAGTCGTACTTTAGTATTACGGGGTATTTTTATCCGCTGTAGGGGTTACAAAGTGATCATCGCTGTATCCCTTGAGGTAAAGTGCGGCGATGCCTAGCTTTGCGGGTTATTATTATTGTTTCACCCCCTCTGATCTGCCAGTAGAGTTCTTGATGGCAGTCCGGTTAGTGAAGGACGGTAGGCATGGCTCCCCTTAGAATCGTGCCCGTTGCAGTGTCCCTTTGACACCCTTTTTGATTGCCGAAAATGACGCTTCCGGTTGAGATGCGGCTTAAAATTCTTTTAAAAAAAATTAATCACCTATTGACGCTTCAAATGAACTCGCTCGTTAATAAACTCTCTTTTATGAAGTGAGCATTCCATTAGAACTATGTCAGCAGATTCAATCGTCTTAGTTTATAAGGCGATGAAAAAAACCTACTCCCCTCAACATACTATTATTGTACACTTGTAGAAAAGCGGATATTGAGGTTGAATAAATAACACAACTATTAAAGTTGCTGAGCTTATAATTAACACAACCGGTTCCAAGCAAGTCAATGTTCAAACGAAAGATCGAAATACACAGAAAATATAGCGTTATTACAAACGGTTGAAAATACGGTTTACGAAGTTTATAAATGTGAACTGTATGACGGTGTTACTTCGACTCACTCCAAAAAGCTAAAGCCTGGAGTTTAAATACGAAAATGAAACCTGTCGAACAAAGTTGAAAGAGCAGAGTCTGGGGAAATTCCCAATTAGCTGCTGGAGCAGGAGGTAGGTAAGTAGGTATTTAGGCTTAGGGAAAAACCCAGAGAGGGCTCAACTACTGAAGGAATGAAGGGATAGGATTTATGCGTTGTCATGTCCGTGTCAACGGGGTTTTGACGTCTAGTCAGGTATTTTACCGTTACGAAGTAACAATTATGTTGGTTCACGTTTCAAGATATGTAGAATCCAGAAAACGAATTGAAAAATCCATTCCTTCGCTTTCTACCATCAAGACCTATTCTCCGAAACTACTTAGTTAATGTACATGAAACTTGGGTTAACAATCACATACTGGGTTCTAGATGGTCCTAGAAGCGCGTCATCAATTCCAATCAACCCTAAATCGTAGAATGTAAATGATGCAATATTAAAAAATCGAGATATGGGGAACATTCTAGATATCCATAATATTATGTTGGTTGACATTGATAGGTATCATTCCAAAAAACCGAACGAAACCACCCGGATCGCAGTTCGTTAATCCGTTTGCTCTCCCTGAGGGCTAGAACTTTGACTGGAAATAATAAGACCAACACGACCGCAAATATAACAGGTGGGAACAAAGTGCAACGCTGCAAATGATTGTACAGTGGTTTTGATTATTTTTCGGGAAAGAGAGATAGTTTAGGGACCCAAAAAAAAATCTTACAAAAAAATCATTTCTTGACCCAATCTTAGTTTTTCCGTTCTCCTAAAAAAAACCATGGCAAGTTTAGCTCCCTCATTAAGAAACCTCTTCTAAACAGAACACAATCTTATTTATAATCATTAAACGAAATCTGTTATACGAGTAACTACCTAAATGTAACTCCTTTGACGTAGACTCCCACCGAGGAGACATCAATTAAAATAATTAAAACACAAACTCGTTACTATTCCTTGTATATAAACAGAGCTGACCAGCCAACATAAAATTATTGAGGCAAAATAAATAATAAATACAGAATAAATACAGAGGAGGCCTTCAGGTTCCTTCAGTTGCAACCAAGCTTCCAGAAAACTAGCATCTCTCCTGTCGAAGAAAGGGGATGTGAGAAAGACGAAGCCCGATGTAAAGCCTAATATACTCGTATGTAATTTACTGTTGATAATATAGAAAGAAGGCGTGGTGCCTAGGTGCAAAATGTAGTATCATATAGCAATACTTTGCCTCACAAAAAATATATAATCCAACGAAGATTCACTCCAAAATAGATGTAACCAACTATACGTACCAACAATGGAATAAGATAATTACGTAGGCTATACATGATATGAACCTGTAGTTTTAATAAATTCGGTATTTAGTATGAATCATAATTTGATGTCCAACTCGAACGTCAGACAACCTAAAAAATACCAGGAATGTTGAAAACACTGCCAGTTATAACATACACATCTTACCCAACTATAACAACTTCATAAGTGTAGGCACCTACCGAAATAAAATAAATAGAATAAAACAGCTGCCTACCTAAGATCAAGACGTACCTACAACATATTGGTACACATACATTTAAGATTGCGTGAATTGTCTTTATTACGGTTTCTGCAGTTGATGCCGGCATTCATAATTTTCTACAATTCATGGATTTCTACAATAAGATATAAAAAATTATTATAATTGTTTATACCTATTTATATTATTATATATTTATATTATATATATTTATATTACATATATTTATATATATATTTATACTAGGCCCTTCGGGCCTCGCAAGGGGCTCCGCCCCTTGACCCCGCCAGGGGGGCTTTGCCCCCCTGGACCCCCCTAATCTATACTCGGCGCTTCGCGCCTCGCCGGATCTTTTCTCTTTTCTACTGTGTAGAAAACGAGGATAATTTGCTATGCAATTCGTCTCACAAAAAAAAAAAAAATTCAAGCCTGGCTGGGATTTGAACCCACAACCTTCGTCTTACGAGAAAAAAAAAAAGTTTCAAGCCTGGCTGGGATTTGAACCCACGACCTCGCGAGTTGTGTGTGTGTGTGTGTGTGTGTGTGTGTGTGTGTTCGCACGTACTTACTGCCAAAGCTAACCTATGGGCTAGTCTTTGGCAGGCTTACTGCGGGGAGGCTGCTTGAGTTAGACCGTGAAGTACGCTCTGCTGTGCGCTCTTGGCTAGGCTTTCCACCTGGTGTCCCAAGTGCCTATATCCATGCACCGGTCAAGGCCGGTGGGCTTGGCATTGTCTCTCTCTCAGCCGCTACGCCGCCAGCGCCTGCTTTCCCTAAGGGGCTCTAGCTGGGAGGTCGCCCGCACTGCTGCTGACCTTGATTTTGTCAGGCAACAGTTGCTGTGGTGCGACCGAGCAACACCAACTGCTCCCAAACCCAGCTCATCTGCTGAGTTCACTGCTGTTCTGCATGATTCAGTGGATGGTAAGGAACTCCGACAGTGCTCTGAATCCCCCATTTCTTCCCAGTGGGTGGAATGGGCTTCAGAGGGCATTGGGGCCCGCGACTATCGTCATTTTCACGCCGTCCGGGTGGCTACGTTAGCCACCTCGGTGAGGTGTTCGAGGAGTAGTCGCGGGACAGTAGACACCCTTTGCCGTGCCTGTCGGGGTAAAAATGAGAATCTTTATCATGTAGTGCAGCAGTGTCCTCGTACTCACGGTGGCCGCATTTTACGTCACGATGCGGTTGACAAGCAGATAGCAGGTGCTTTGTCATCTAGCGGTTGGGATGTCGAAAGGGAGAGACTATATCACATACCGAGTGACCGGGGCAAGAAGTCAGATATCGTTGCAATCAAGCCCGATGGGTCTGCCATAATCCTTAATGTCCAGGTTGTCAGTGGCAGCGCGAGCGATATCTGAGCTAAAAGGAGTGGCGCCTAATAACATCAAGGTCATGGCCGCGACCGTCTCATGGCGCGGGGTGTGGTGCGGGAAAAGTGCCACGGAGCTTCTCGAGTTGGGCATCTCGGCAGGAGTGCTCCGTGGTATCACCACCCGCGTCCTTCGGGGCTCTTACCTTAATTGGTGGTCATTCTATAGGGGCACTTCCTTTCATCCCATTCTTCCTCCTCGTCCTGCAACTTCCCTTATCCCTAGAGCCGGCGTCGGGTAAACCTGGGCGTCCTCCCCACTTTTTTATTTCATTTGTTTATTTTTCAATTTAATGGTGTGCCCCCTCCGCCTTTGAGGGGAGGTTTCTTTAAAAAAAAAAAAAAAAAAAAAGTGTGTGTGTGTGTGTGTGTTTGAAAATGCAAAAGAGACACGTCCAAACGTCGTATCAATATACAGTTATTCCAACCCCTTCCAACATGAGTCATATCAAACTCATTCTTTCATATTTTCATTCCTTCTTTCCCCAACAACTTTTTCATAATGCTATCCCTATTAAGGAGGTTCCTGTGTGCAAAGCAGAGTCGTGCACCCGCTGCCGCCTTTTATAACTCGGAGCCGTTGGTTTTCCCTAATAAAAGTCCTGCGCTGCACAACTTCTGTTCTCTACTGCTAATCTTTGAAGCGATAAATAACCTCAAATACACAATTTTCCACAACTGACTATTTCGTATGCTGCATGGGTAGACAGTGCTGGAAAAAAATATAATACCAACTAAGGATCATGTGTTCTAACCAAGAAAAAAAAGAAGTAAAACAGAACACCTGTCATGGTCCCCTACCAGTTTCTTTGTTGTTCGATCAATGATTGCCCATCAAGCAAACGGAAAATCCCTGTAACAATAAAATAAACATCCACCTAAAGATAGGTATGGATCACAATATAAGATGACTTTGTTTTCGGACTAAGAGTACGTGCGTCCGAAATCATATAATATCCTTTAAGCACATTTATTGAACTTGTAAAATGTGTAATACATTAAATATAATTTACATTATCATATTTATGTTGTTTTTTTTTCTTTCCATGAGTAATTTTACCTATTTAAGCTTTCTCAAGATAACGTTTGATTGCTATGAAAATAGTTTCAACCGATTTACCATCACTAAAGATACGAAAATCGGAGCCTTCTAAATCAGACGGTAATTTAAATGAGCTTGGGAATAGATCCGAAAATAGAGACCAGACTCACAGTATACTTTTCAGATCAACTCCGATATCTAGAGCAGCAAACATTTTAAAGCTTGGAGAAGATGAAAATTAGTAGATTTTTCCGGTAAGTATAAGTAGTTATATGAGGTAGGTATCTTCTTTATATATAATTCCGAACGGTCTTTGAAATTGTGAAGAACTTCGCGGTCCGATTTTAGTGTTAGACTGCTCATTCGAATCAGCTCGGCCCCAAGTTTGTTGCAAACGTGTCGCCGTTCGTCCCTATACCCGCCTTGATCGTGTTCTAGGCGGTCCTAACCAACGAAGTTGTTTATTAGGCTGTGGCGGTAACTGCAGGTTCCATCAATTCACGGTAAGTAAGAAACGTTGTGTAGTTACTTACATCTAGGAGAGTTATTTCTGAACGAAGAAATTGTAACTGAAGACGAAAAAACTGAAGAATTCCAAACGGTCTTTATATAAATATAAAGATTCCGAATCAGCACGGCCCCAGTTGCAAAAGTGTTGGTAAGTAAGAAACGTAGTGATGGGGTCTTTTCTGATCAGCTGAGTTAGCTAAATTCTTTCCCTGTTCACAGTAGGAAGTTGAAATTTGATAGGTAAACTATCTGGGACATTAAGAGACGAGTGAAGTGATGGGGTCTTTTCTGATCAGCTGAGTGTCGCCGTTCGTCTCTATACTTGCCTTGATCGTGTTCTGGGCGGTTCTTATCAACGAGAGTTGTTTATTAGGCTGTGGCGGTAACAACAGTTGCCATCAATTCACGGTCAGTAAGAAACAAAGTGTAGTTCCTAACATCTAGGAGAATTATTTCTGAGACTTTATAAATATATAATTCCGAACGGTCTTTATATATAATTCCGAATCAGCACGGCCCCAAGTTAGTTGCCAAAAGTGTCGGTAAGTAAGAAACGTAGTGATGGGGTCTTTTCTGATCAGCTGAGTGAGCTAAATTCTTTCCTGTTCACTGTAGGAAGTTGAAATTTGATAGGGAGACTCTCTGGGACATTAAGAGACGAGTGACGTGATGGGGTCTTTTCTGATCAGCTGAGTGGCGAGGACCACCTCAACTGGTGCTATTTATTTTATTACATTACTTATATTTTGATCGTTACTTCCACTTTTTTAATCATTTATTAACATCGTCTAGCTTTGCACCAGGTCACATAACGCCGCAAATAGGTAGGACATATATCGTTACCATAAAGGGCTGGGTTCCTGTTAGGTACTACTGTTATACGAACTAGATTAGGGCTTTCCAAGCCCTAACAGGCCTCTAGTACCTATATTAGTCGGTAAATAAAGAGAACAGAAGTTATTAAAAAAACGCACCTAGTTTATTTTGGTAATTGGATATGTGATACCACTATAGTTACTGGTTACGTTGGTTAATGATATACCACGTAATTAGGTTACCAAGTGTGATGTTTGCGTAGACCTGCTAAATTCGATAATTTTATCAGAAGATTATCATCTTTTTGAATTTTAACAAGTAAATAACCTATATTGTTATGATTCAATGTTTTCTTTGAAGAATACCTATGTATAATTTTCTGCACTTCCCCCAAGAGCTATTGACTGCTTAATGCAACATTCATTTCTTCATTTTGCATTATTAAAAAAGAAATTATATATAATTATATATATATATATATATATATATATACATATACTCGGATCTTCGCGCCTCGCCGGGGGGCTTCGCCCCCCTGGACCCCCCGGATCTTTTATCTTTTCTACTGCGTAGAAAACGAGGATAATTTGCTATGCAATTTATTATTTGCATATTATCAATGCTAGCGACGATTAATTAATTTAATTAATTAATGGATATAAAATAATAAATTACATAAAAAAATGGATATAAAAAAATTTGGATACAAAAAAAAATTTTCAAGCCTGGCTGGGATTCGAACCCACGATGCGCATGAACGTGCTGCTTGGAGGTGCTGGATTTTCGTCACGGACGTTACATAAAAAATTTTTGGGGGTCGGCCTAAGAATTGCATAGCAATTAGGTAATATATACTTACATATATTTATTTATAGAAGGTACCCTGCGTGGCTACTTTGTGAAAAGTTGTGGTATCTAGCCAGTAAGTAGGCATGCATTCCTTGCAGCGTGGAATTATAACTTTTATTACTCGAAATTTCAATAACTAAAACAAGCGAATATTCAATTAATGACATTTCATTGTATGCATGGAGCATGGAACTCTCTTGGCCAGTTGGCAAGGCCCGGAAGAATATTAATGCTGACCAACCGAAATAACAGTCAAGGACTTTCGATGAATCCAATATTTTATTTTTGCTCTTTCCTGTTTCTCAGACGTATGGAGAGATATCGATTTCCAAAGCAGCTTGTCATTTTCACCTCTGCAGATCCGATTTTTGGGATTAGGTTAGACGAGCTTTCAGCAAATAAGTCTAGAGGTATTGGAGAAACTTGTTCTTTGGCCTGACGTAAAACTTGAAGTGTTCAACAAATATTTGATTTCTCACCTATCAGAGGAACCTCTTTCTGGAACGTGGAAAGTAGGGTGACTCACATCTAAAACGTGGTTGAAAGCATTTAGGCAGTAGAATATAAAATCTTATACCACGAAAAATTGGATAGAATTATGAATGGGTTAGGATAATAGGTACATTCCTATTACTGAAGATTAGGAGATAGTTCCGTTATTTTTAAGTGAGTTCATCATGTTAGACTGTCATAAATTAAATATAGTTGGGTCGTATTGAGACAATAAACAAGTTTTGGAAAAACGTAAACATGCATGCACGTGCCTTTTCATGAATTACAAATTTGCCCCCTTGACATTGATAACAGTCTCAGATGTATAGAAATATTGAGAAGTAACTACCACCCGTACATTCAATGCATGGGCCACATGAATTCATATTAATGTATTATTACTGATTGTTAATTAATTATTATTTTTCAGTCCGACTATCATCTCAATCAGCCCCCATCTTAATCTTCTCCGAAACGCGAGTTATATAAATATATATGAAGATCTTCATGCTTCTACTCTACTATTTGACAAAGGCAAAAGCCGAAATATTATCTTTGAGATTTTCCTTGTAATTTATCTTTATATATGTGCTATTTTTCTCTATATATATATATTTTAATCTATATATATATATATATATATAGCCACGTAATGGAAAAGTGCGCAACAAAAAGATTCCCGAATCCGGCATAAAAGCCTCGAAGTAAAATTGGGCAACAACTGTGGCCCGAATAAACAGTATTTCTCCTCGTCCCCGCTCTTCTCAGTTTTCGTCGAAATATGCATGAGCTTGAAAACTTCCAGAGCATGCCAAGAAATCAGAAAACAATCGGAAAACGTCTGCCAAGTTGAGTGGCTCAAAACTTCATCATTCCGGTAACATGAATGTACAGGTCATTGAAATGTTTCAAATAATTTTACAATATTGACCATTTAATCCATGAAGATTTCATGGAAGTAGGATGGAAAACTTAGATGTCTTGCATGTTGTAAGAATTCATTGTCTGCGTGTGCGCAGCAGCTGCTAGTGCACATCCCCAGAAAATTTCATCAAAATCGAAAGAAAAAAAAACTGAAAGTATTGAAAAGAATTCCTATTTCACACATGCACAGTAGGTATTAATGGTACACCCGGTTTTATATTTATACTAGCCAGTTACCAGTGCGTTGCACGGACCCACAATTAACAAATTTGAACTTCATAGGGTCAATCACTTATCAATAATGAAACCCATGCTTCACTACAAACGCCCCTAGCAAACCGTCAAGGCTTCTCCGATTGTCATGAATTTCCACTGCTAACAAACTGCCTGCTAGCAATCATAATAACACAAGTTTGGGAACCAAACAAATCGGTAGCGAAGGATAGCACCATTTATGAAGTGGAAGGATGTTTTGGAGGTTCAGTTCTAGCCTAAGTTGTGCGCCGGAACTCGCTGTTCATTTTATGACCACTCCCATCTGAATTGGTTCTTAGGTACGTTTGGCCGTCTATTGGGAACATACATAGGTAGTACATTCAATAATAGATAGAAAGATAAATAAAAACAAACTTTGAGTTTTAAGTATAAAGATAGAATACCTAACGAAACAATAATTTTCCAAATTTAATAACAATCCAATTTTGAGCGAAACCAGACGAATAGAAAATTTTACATGAAACATTGTACTTTTCTGCATCCGCAGATAGGAGTATTGATTTTTGAGCGATGAAACTGACAGGAGACCATTTGCAGCGTTACCCGTACTAACCCTGGAAATTTATTCGAAATCTTCCGGAAGCTGTAGAATATATGCTTGATGTATACATTCACATACACACATAGCCACGAAACCAAAATTCAAAAAGGTCTAGAAAGTATGCGAGTGGAAATTTTGATTTCGATATGGGAAAAAAGTGATATCTACTCGAAGCGAAAACAACGATTCCACAATCTATAGATAAGCTTGGAAGCTTGGAAGTTGGAGCGTTCCATTCAGAAGAGGTTTGAGATGTAGTGGTTTGTGATATTTGAAATGTAGGCATTGCTATCTGTGTGAGAAAACATTTACTAATTGTCATCTTGAAACTTTTGGTTTTAAGATAATTTTTTATTGGATAGGTACCTTATTTTTCAAAAATTAATATTTGTTAAATATAAAATTCATTATGCTTCAGACTCTACCAAAAGGAAACAGAAGCATTGTTTACTATCGGGAGTTGATTTTTGTCTTTTTGGTCTCCATAGTTAAAATTTCTACTGGCTTTTGGTTTCTTCGGCTCTGTGCCCTCAAATCCTTTGATTAAGCTTAAATTCCACAGTTCTCATCCGATTTTGATGACATGTTCAGGGTAAAGCGTAGGTTAGGCTGTAGATGTCCGTGGATAGGCAGACCCATACCTACGCAAAACTATACTAAATAAAATATCTCGATCATCTAAGAGATCCTTTAAATTTTATCCTATAAGGTTAATCGCAAGTGATGCCGAGATCACCCAGATGTAAGATTTTTGAGCCAAATTTCATAATGTCCGGTCCACCGGTTTTGGAAAAAGCTTCAGATGGCTGCATGAATATATGACACAGTGATCCAACAAGTAAACAATAAAACATTATAAACATATTTTTTTAGAGACGTAAATGAGCAAACCAAGCTTTCGGGTTTTCTAGGGGCTTTTGGGAATCATTAATCCAGCAAGTTTTTTAATCGTTGGCTATCCGGGGCATGTATCGGCAGAACTAATTTAAATCGTAAATTTGGAGAAATGGATAAGTTTTGAGAAAAATTAAAATTTTCACGTGATATACAAGCTAAGGTAAGTGTAGATGAGGTTTTTAATTTTGATGGACTTAAATTATAAAATGTGTTATGAAAACATGAAGATTATTATTCTGTGATCGACTCTTCATAGTTTCGGTCATCCACGGTAGTCCAAGGATTCAAGTACAATAATCAGAAACCGATTGGACTCATATTCAAGCACATATTCTATTATTTTGGTCGCCGTCCTCTGCCGTCTGCGATCACAAAAATTGAAAACGTCATATCCATCATCATATATTTTAAAAATGCATATACGTGTTCATTCAATTTAGTCATGAATTCGTAATTTTACATACCTTTTTGAATGAATTCACCCGTATTCATTCAATAATGGGGGGCCACCCACTGTGCGGTGTACTGCAGACAGCCGTTCGGTTTTTTTTTTTTTTTTTCGATTTTCGGGATCTGCATATTGAAACGTACCACCTACCTAAGCCAGCAAATTTGAGGGGGTATTTGTTTTTCGATAACGAACGTTTTTATTGAAAATAATAAGCCGTAAATTATTGGAATAACTTTAACTATATATGTCGTCTTTTACCTTGTGATCGTATTAAAAACCTCGTTTTTGGTGAACTAGAAAAAACTCGATTAAAAAAAAAAATAAAAAAAAAAAAAAATATATATATATATATATATAAAACATGAAAGGTTAGATAGGCATAATATATAACGCAACTATCCTACCAAGTCTTAGAGGCTAAGATTGTGTAAGGTACCTACCTACGTTTATACCGGTATTTTTTTGGTCCTCTGACAACAGCAGTATCCCGTAATTTGTCCGCGAACCCAGAGAGCTGAAGAAGGCATTGTCTGCCTCAAACAATATTCCTCATCCCAAGTCAAGGGGTGTCGTTTTTGTTGGAGAAGCATTGTGATTTTGTTACGGAAACCAGACGGTCACAATAGAAGAGAAGTTCTCCGCTCCTTATCCTCTCACCCTTTTCCGCACGGAAGCATTTACAATTTCGTCAGTCGTTCGGGTCGTTGACGTTTTTCGGCGGGAGTCAGGAGTCGTGATTGAGGAAGGAGCCTGAACAAAGAATCAGTGGTAGCGTCAGAAATATGGTTCTGGGACCCTCGCGTGATTAATCATTCTGATCATTTTGGTAGGTATAAAGCAGTAAAAATAATTTCGCAGCGAATCGGTGAGTTTACATAACTCCTCCTAACTAAGCATCCAGACCTAAAACGGAAAGTTGATGTGGCAAATAGGAAAAAATTGTACCGTCTAGGTATTCTTAAACAAATAATTCCCAATTTTCAGTGAATGCGTTTTCCCTGTGACAGCAACGCATCAGGGTTAATTCCAACGTATCATTGTCCTCGATAATGGGATAACGCCAAAAATCATCAGCTCTGTAGTTTTTTTTTTTTTTTTGGGTTAAAATAGATAATGAATCAAAATAAAGAAGTGCTTACATTGAGAATAAAAGATAATCCGCACAAAAGATGCCAAGCCGAAACTAGTCGGATCGCCCAGATCTAATACAGTGCATTCATTCTCTCACTCTTTTTAACTGCGTTTGAGAGTGAGACGCTTCTTCGCTTGGCTGATTTTAGCTTATCGCGCAACAGTTCTGGTAAGTGTGATGAAGGATTCAAATTTCACCCACACTGAAAACATATTCCTCGATTTCAATATTGATATATGTCATTTATAAATTATATGGGGACGTAAACCCTTTAATGTTATTGTAAATTAATACAGCGCTCTGTACAGCTCTTAGCGTCGCATTAGTATGAAAAGTATTCGTAACGTAAATTTCATTCTTTGATATAGTTTTACGATAAAGACACTCACAATGGAATGGAACTTTTCACAAAATGGGGTTGAGGAGGTATGAAACAGTGTCACATAGGTACTTCGTGCTGGACTCGTGTTAAAAGTTGTTTAGCTCTGCATTAGTAGGCGATGCGGAAGTCGTAGGTAAACAACATTGGTGTTTATTGTGTGATTGGTGAAAATCGGCCAAGTCGTTGATGAAGCGTCTCACACCCAAACGCAGTTAAAGAGAGTGAGAGAATGAATGCACTGTACTAGGAGACGATGATCCAACTATTGGCTTGACCCAAATTAGATGGTTTACATCATGCAATTTAAGGCTTGGCATGTATTTATATATATATATATATATATATATATATATATATATATATATATATATATATATATATATATATATATATTTGTATGTGTGTGTGAGTGTGTGTCATTTCAGATGATAACTATCCTTAGCATTGAGATAAAAATCCCGTTCTTGCGCCAACAAATCGGGCTTTCTAAACGAAAGGATTAGTTTGTTGGCCAGCACATTGAATTAGTCAAATTAAAAAAAAAAAAACGGACGGTAGACCTACGATTCTACAGTCAGATCATTTAATAATTATTTAATTATTTATTTAATAATTTTACACATTATTAGTTCATTATGGTTACTTAGCAATATTAGTTTATAACTGACCGTAATAAATCAGCTTTCCTTGACACTACAGAGGCTTAGGGATTATGAGATGCTGTGATGAAATGAGAGCATTCCAAAAAGTGGCTAACGATTTTCCTGCTATGAAAACTAAGGGAGTTACACTTCCCTAGTATCGCATTGGTTGTACGTGAAAATCAATTTAAAAAACCCCACCGTGACGTGACGCTCGTGACGGGAAGAAAACAAATGGAAAAGTCTTGTTAATCATTATTAAATGATAGAAAAAAAGGCTGACAAAATTACTAAGAAACTTCCAGTCATGCAGCATGATCGTATGAATTTTCGAGCGGTATTTCGTATGCTGCATGGGTAGACAGTGCTGAAAAAAATATTATACCAACTAAGAATCATGTGTTCTAACCAAGAAATAAAAAGAAGTAAAACAGAACACCAGTCATAGCCCCCCTATCAGTTTCTTCGTTGTTCGATCAATAATTGCCCCTGCTCATCAAGCAAACGAAAAATCCCTGAAACAATAAAATAATCATCTAACATCTAATAACATTTATTTACCAATGAATAAAATTATATACAATATTTTACGATTAAAAAAGAGATTTTGGATTTTTATAGATTTTTTGCACATTTTAATGAAACTTATGTACATTTTCCAGGGTAATTTTGCACATAAATTTTGAATGTTCTATTTTGAAGTTTAAAAAGTTTATTTGAGCAATATTCTGCTTAAGAAATATGAATTTAATAATTTTATCCGTTTTTTGGGATTTATAGTAATTTTTTCAACCTTTTTTTGAAATTTCACCAATATAATGTGCTCAAAAAATGCTGGCCAACGAACTCGTCCTTTTTTTGGAAAGCTTGGTTTTTTGGCTCAAGAACGGAATTTTTATCTCGACCCTAAGGAGAGTTATCGTCTGGAAGGACACATATTTAGGTATATAAATATACATATGACAAAATGTTCAACTCTAGGATTCGTTTCAGAATGTATCAAAACGGATTTAATGGTGAACATTTCCAAAATTTCGATTTTAAAATTATTTGAGCCATAGCACTTTATTTACTTCGAAAATTCGCTAAATGACTTAAAACGGCTAAAAATGGTTATATTTATAAGTTTTAGCAGGATATTGATCACATAAAGTTTATCAAATTCAAAATAGAACATTAAAAAATTTATGTACAAAATTAGACTGAAAATTGTACATTTAAATGTTGAATATCATTAAAATTTGCTATAAAATCAATGAAAACTGCAAAAAAAGCTAAAAATCCAAAATCTCTTTTTAACATCAGATTACTATTTATAATACGTTTTTTATCATACAAATAATAATTATAATATTTGCACTCAAAAAGCCCTAATTTCAAAACAATTTTACGTAATATAGTACGAAATTTAGCTCATACGATCATGCTGCATGACTAGAAATTCTCATCAATGTCTTAGTGATATCAGGAAGTTATATGAAACGACCTGGATTGCTACACGTTCATCCGTTCACTCTCCCTAAGGACTAAAACATTAATGAAAATGTATCATCAAGATGTATGTGAGCCTGAGTGAACATGATTAACATCTTCATTTAAACTTTGGCAATCGTATCAGCTAATATAGTCTCAATGGAATACGCTCTTCGAAAAATCGATATTATTATAGCTCTGGTCACTTGTAGCGTAGGTAGCTGTTTTGTTCTGTTTCAATAAATACAGTTGTTGGGTCTTGGGTACTTAGATTCGGATGTACCTACTATTGTTCTTCGGGTTCGGCTCTTGTTAAATTCAGATGGGCTAGAGATTTCTCCTCGGTAGGAGTCTGTATTTATGTTATTGATATTGTAAATAATGTATCTACAATAGACTAGGTAGGTAAGGTTAATAAATTAATAAAAATAGACAAGTGTTTTGCATAGGAGGTAATCTTTGTGTTGTATTTTGCAGTGCTTTCTTTTATAATTAAAAAATAACCATACCTATTTCGCACTTTGCACATGCAAAACGTACGCGGTGTTCGATAACATGGCTTCATTCAAAACGAAACCCATTTTTTTTTTTTTTTAAACCGCAGATTCGTAATCTGTGCGTTCGATCAATCATCAGTTTTGCTACCACCCCTAGATGGTGGGTTCCAAACAAGTTATATCAACAGATTACTTGATAACTAGCATCAAATGAATGCACCTATATGTACGAACGAAAACTGTGTATTAAAATGTAGTTACCTTGAAAATTCATTGGGTACTAGCCGCTCCGGCTCGCTACGCTCGCCTCCACGTCCAGCCGGGGGGCAAGCCCCCCGGACCCCCCATTAAGTTGCTCGCTTCGCTCGCAACGTGTGGCGTGTAGGGTATATTGCTCGCTTCGCTCGCAAAGTCTGGCATGTAGGATATGTTGCTCGCTTCGCTCGCAAAGTCTGGCATGTAGGGAATATTGCTCGCTTCGCTCGCAAAGTCTGGCATGTAGGGAATATTGCTCGCTTCGCTCGCAAAGTCTGGCGTGTAGGGGATGTTGCTCGCTTCGCTCTCAGACGATAGATCCCTAAGGGTAGGTTTAACTTCTGTAAGGGATGCTGCTCGCTTCGCTCGCTTGAGGAAGTTATACTGCCCACCCAACTTGGCAGACGTTTTTTTCTGTTGGAAATTCTTACAAACAAATTAAATCTTATAAAACTACGTGGAACCACAAAAAGTTTATTCGGGGATGTTGCTCGCTTCGCTCGCAAGGTATTGCTGTATATTTGTAGGAAAAAATCCGAATTTATTCTGTTGAAATGGCTCTCGCTTCGCTCGCAAGGTATACTGCCCACCCAACTTGGCAGACGTTTTTTTCTGTTGGAAATTCTTACAAACAAATTAATTCTTATAAAACTACGTGGAACCACGAAAAGTTTATTAGGGAATGTTGTACTGCCCACCCAACTTGGCAGACGTTTTTTTCAGTTGGGAATTCTTACAAACAAATTAAATCTTAGAAACTACGTGGAACCACGAAAAGTTTATTCGGGGATGTTGCTCGCTTCGCTCGCAAGGTATTCCTGTATATGTGTAGGACAAAGTCCGTATTTATTATTTGAAATGGCTCTCGCTTCGCTCGCAAGGTATTGCGTAGAAGTGCAAATGGGAACCCCCCTGTGAGGGTCCCTTCAGGTAAGCAACGTTGTGTAACGGCGGCCCGTGGTCGATTAATTTCTGATGTTAAACGCTTCCCTCGCAATTCCCCTCCCAATTTGACCTACTTTCCGTCACTTTTTTCGATATCCGACTTCGGATTCAGATTCGGCGGGATCAAAGCTGTAGATCTCTAAGGGGAGGTTTAACTTCTGTAGGGTATGCTGCTCGCTTCGCTCGCTTGAGGAAGTTATACTGCCCACCCAACTTGGTAAACGTTTTTTTCTGTAGGAAATTCTTACAAACAAATTAAATCTTATAAAACTACATGGAACCACGAAAGGTTTATTAGAGAATGTTGCTCGCTTCGCTCGCAAGGTATTGCTGTATATGTGTAGGAAAAAACCCGTATTTATTCTGTTGAAATGAGTCATCGAGTCCCTTCTGGTTAGCAACATTGTGAAACGGCGGCGGTCTCGATTTGTAGGAGGAAGTTATATTGGAGGAAGTTATACTGCCCACCCAACTTGGCAGACGTTTTTTTCTGTTGGAAATTCTTACAAACAAATTAAATCTTATAAAACTACGTGGAACCACAAAAAAGTTTATTTGGGGATGTTGCTCGCTTTGCTCGCAAGGCATTGCTGTATATGTGTAGGACAAACCCGTACCTATTTATTCTGTTGAAATGGTGCTCGAAAAGTCTGGCATGTAGAAAATGTTGCTCGCTTCGCTCGCAAAGTATGGCATTTAGGGGATGTTGCTCGGTTCGCTCGCAAACGGTAGATCTCTAAGGGTAGGTTTAACTTCTGTAGGGGATGCTGCTCGCTTCGCTCGCAAACGGTAGATCTCTAAGGGTAGGTTTAACTTCTGTAGGGGATGCTGCTCGCTTCGCTCGCAAACGGTAGATCTCTAAGGGTAGGTTTAACTTCTGTAGGGGATGCTGCTCGCTTCGCTCGCTTGAGGAAGTTATACTGCCCACCCAACTTGGCAGACGTTTTTTTCAGTTGGGAATTATTACAAACAAATTAAATCTTATAAAACTACGTGGAACCACGAACAGTTTATTCGGGGATGTTGCTCGCTTCGCTCGCAAGGTATACCTGTATATGTGTAGGACAAAGTCCGTATTTATTATTTGAAATGGCTCTCGCTTCGCTCGCAAGGTAGGTACCTATGTAGGCATACCTGCTCGCCTCGCAATGTTGTGACATCGAACCCTTCACGTCAATTCTTAAGCCTTCTCTCGTCCACGGCAGAATCATTTTAATCGCTTTGCTCGCTTCCGCTCGCATTTCGACCATTTTCACGTTACTTTTTTTGATATCCAATTTCGGATTCAGATTCGGCGGGATCAAACCTTTATTTCGCCCGCGAAAACCGTTCCGAAAAACGTACCTTTATGGGGTATATTTTAATTGGAAAAAACGTAGTTTTTTGTCGGACTTTTCGAGAAAACGGGTCCGTACTCTCGCATTTTTTTGACGCATTTCCCGATAATTTTTTCGCGATCCGATTGCGCCGTCGTCTTCCTCGTAGGAAATCCTCCGAAACCGGTATTTTTCCGGAATTGTCAACGGCCGTTTAGAGGGGTAGAGGAAGCGGGGAAGTCCAAAAAGCGCACATTAATTCTTACTTCGACCCCCCTCCCGCCCTACGGCCCATGGTTCGGCTGGGATTAGACAATTTTAAATTCGCTCGTTCCACCTTTCGGAAAATCTCAAGAAGATCCCCCCACTCGTACACTCCCCCCACTCAGCCGTTTGGCCGTGCATAGACACGACAGACAAACAGACAAATAGACAGACAAACGGAGTTTCATTCTTATTAATAGTAGAGATAGAGATAAGATAATCTCTATCTCTATTATTTATAAGAATGAAACTCCGTCTGTCTGTCTGTCGTGTCTATGCACGGCCAAACGGCTGAGTGGGGGGAGTATACGAGTGGGGGGATCTTCTTGGGATTTTCCGAAAGGTGGAACGAGTGAATTTAAAATTTTCTAATCCCACCCGAACCATGGGCCGTAGGGCGGGAGGGGGGGTCGAAGTAAGAATTAATGTGCGCTTTTTGGACTTCCCCGCTTCCCCTACCCCTTTAAACGGCCGTTGACAATTCCGGAAAAATACGGGTTTCGTAGGTTTTCCTACGAGGAAGACGATGGCGCGATCGGATCGCGAAAAAAGTATCGGGAAATGCGTTAAAAAAATGCGAGAGTACGGACCCGTTTTCTCGAAAAGTCCGCCGAAAAACTTGGTTTTTTCCGATTAAAATATACCCCATAAAGGTACGTTTTTCGGAACGGTTTTCGCGGGCGAAATACAGCTTTGGGTCCGCCGAATCTGAATCCGAAATCGGATATCGAAAAAAGTGACGAGAACTCGGTCAAATTGGGAGGGGAAGCGAATCAAGCGTTTAAAATTACATTTTTAATCGACCCGGGCCGCCGTTTTACAATAATGCGAGTTGAAGGGACTCAAAGTTCGCTCTTGGCCTCTTGCGAGCTTATTCATAACGGTCACATAACGGTCGCTAATGATGCCCTAACACCCTTTGGGGTTCCAAATCCCAAGCGGTGCAAATTCGTAGGTAGTTTTAGCTATTCACATGTCGGAATATGCAGCAATACCTTGCGAGCGAAGCGAGCAACATTCCTTAATAAACTTTTCGTGGTTCCACGTAGTTTTATAAGATTTAATTTGTTTATAAGAATTTCCAACAGAAAAAAACGTCTGCCAAGTTGGGTGGGCAGTATAACTTCCTCAAGCGAGCGAAGCGAGCAGCATCCCCTTCAGACTTTAAACCTACCCTAAGGGATCTATCATTTGCGAGCAGATACACATAGGTACCTTGCGAGCGAAGCGAGAGCCATTTCAACAGAATAAATACGGACTTTTTCCTACACATATAAAGCAATACCTTGCGAGCGAAGCGAGCAACATCCCCGAATAAACTTTTCGTGGTTCCACGTAGTTTTATAAGATTTAATTTGTTTGTAAGAATTCCCAACTGAAAAAAACGTCTGCCAAGTTGGGTGGGCAGTATAACTTCCTCAAGCGAGCGAAGCGAGCAACATCCCCTACACACGTTAAAGCTACCCTTAGGGATCTACCGTTTGCGAGCAAAGCGAGCAACATTCCCTACATGCCACACTTTGCGAGCGAAGCGAGCAAAATTCCCTACATGCCACATTTTGCGAGCGAAGCGAGCAATTTAATGGGGGGTCCGGGGGGCTTGCCCCCCGGCTGGACGTGGAGGCGAGCGTAGCGAGCCGGAGCGGCTAGTATGGAATATAATTATTGTTTGAGCTCTTGGTACAACATACTACACTGATTAGTTTTGAAAACTTACTTATCTATACTGCTATTATATTTAATATACTTGTTTCAAGTTAACGAACGTAAATTGTCTCGCATTGGCAATATAGAGCACCAACACTTTGAACATCGTCTAGCGCTCCATAGAAGTTTCTTTCTTGGAGTGATTGCTGCTCTTATCTCCGCGAAAATTAAAGCTGTTAGCAACTTTTATGTCCGTCAGAGCTGAGTGGGCGACTGGTCCTTTTTCGAAGGTAAAATGCACTTGAGTGCTAACCGCGCTGGGGTACGTTCCTTTGTAGAAGATAATGGATCGAGAGAAGCCAAAGAGCCTTTGATAGTGGCAAAGAGGCACTACTTGGCCCTTTTCTTTTACCGCATACAGATGACGCAGCGACATGCATCAGCTATTTCTGCATCGAAACTAGGTATATTGGCGGTCTTGGATAATGCACAGCTTGTTAAATTTTTCATCTTAAGCGATTTTATAGTTTCAAACACGCATATTCATTATCGTTAGCTACCCACTCAAAACGCCTAGACTGTTCTTTTTCCCCAAACAAGGATTCAAGCTTGTACACAGCAATACCTACTTTAAATACTCCTATTATCACAATGTTTAACGTTATATTAAGATGAAGTGATTATGTTGGGATGTTGAACTCTATCTGAGGGTCTCAATCGATTTCAGCCTATACGCCTCGAGGGCCTCACCACTGGCGTTACCGAGATGTACTCGAGTACACCAATTAGCTATGCTACGTAGGTGCCTACTGAAAGCACATGCTGACTTATCACCCCGTTCGCTGTTACTAACAGCTCGTTTTGTGTTGATTTATAACACTACGTGCTTACGCTTGTAATCTACATATAATACAATCATGTAGTAACGACTTGAACGAGTTTGAAATATCTAACATTGGTATGTTTATACCGTTTATAAATTCTTTCTACACGCTTAAAATTTTCAATTTGGAATTTAAAAGTTTCCTGCACCACATCCCATTAGCAATTTTTGAATTTTGTTTTGTTCTCCATTCACTTTTTTCTGTCCCGAATAGGAACCTATAACGTGAGGACAATTTAAAAGTTCTATAGTCGTTTGAGGAAGGAACCACTCAGAAATGGAAAGCACCTGCGAATTCGCGTAACGACATAAATATAATGGACATGGTGAGTAAATACAATGTTCTTAATAAAATCTGAACTATCCGATCACTCCAATGCACGCGAGAAAAACTATGGCAGGAAACTATGCATTGCAGTTCACACTAAGTAATTTTTAAATAGATATCTGGTTTCAGCTTCGAGACGATATCATATTGTACTGACTGTTGTGACCCAAGTGTAGGAATACAGAAAATAAACCAACCACCCCCATCGATAGAAGATCCCTGGAAAAGTGTTATTTGCGAAACTGTATCGTATCCTGATTGGTAGAACATTTTTACCTACGTTTTCAATGCGAATGCCTATACATTTATCCTTTGCAACAGTATTTTGTTATTTTAAAAAATTACGTTCAAATTCAACCAGTGAAATTTAGCCCAAAACCACCTTTGGAACTTGCTCGTCAATTTGCGCCTATCGGAGACCAGAGCAACCGTATTAGACCTAGCAGAATTGGAAAAATAGAGGGACTAACCTATGTGTATTCCAAATTTATTCAGGAATGACTTTGGCAGGGTTCTCTAATGAATTCATGACGGGATAAATTCATAAATGGACCCTCCCGTCAGATTCCTGAATAAGTTTGGAATGCATATATGTTAGTCCCTCGATTACTCGTATTTCGGTCTAATTTGCTTGGGTTATATAGACATCAGGAGCGCACAAACAGAATAATTTCCTCTTATATAATATTTATAGGGATATAAAATAACCTCTTCTATTAACTGGCACATGTAGTTGTATTTCACCAACACACAAAATCACCAAATATATTAGCGTATTTCCACTTTCAATTTTTCTTAAATGCACCATTTTATCACACCGTCGATAGCAGAAGGTTCGTTCTTGATGGAACAATGTACGTCCATGCGCCAATGTAGACCTTTTCATGATCGCGTGTTTAACTTCTGTATGCATGTTGCCTTATTTATTGTTCAATAATATTATTTCGTTGTTATTTTTTAGAATATATTTAAATAGTATTATTATTGTCATCTATTGCTACAACAATACCCCCTTTTCTAAGAAAAGTTGGGTAAAAAACAAGTGAAATTGTTTTGAATTTATCATTTTGCACCCCTTTGGACATTTCGCTCTGCTGATTGATGGGGTCGTGATTTTGTTTTCCGTTACCATCTTACTTTCACTACAGACTTCCTCGCTTTCCGTCATCCTATCTCCGCACTTTTTCTCCTCCAATTTTACCGTTCCTTTTAAAAATTATTCTTGTCTGTCTCTTGGATATATTTCGACGATCATTTATATCGTTGTCTGAGAGTATAGTGCCAGCGCTAGCCCGTGACATATCTATATATACACTCGTCGGGAAGGCTGTATGCTACCTGTTGAGAGGAGCCGGAGTATCCCCCCCCCCCCCCTCTATTTCCCAGGAGAATGTTATCCTGTCTTTGGAATGCAAGTAGATATCGCTTTTCTGTCACTTGTGATCATGAAAATGAATGAAAACTGCAACGTACGTCATCATATTCAACATATTATTATTTCTCTCTAATAAACTTCTGAAAACCTACGTGGCACCGGCACTCCACTTTACCACCTAGATACATTATTTATTTATTTATTCAAACATACAGAAGGGGTAAAGCCGAATTACAATGATTATAAGAATACAATGAGGAAAGTGGAAGGAAAACAACGTACCATACCTTCATTACTTCTACCTCCATAGCTTGGTGACAGCCGCCAAAACTCATTCACTCTAATTTATAGATGTACCTGTATACATTTGTAAATGTATACTTTGGTGAATTTGTTGGACCAGTGTTAGTTGCAACTGAACTATACATCACTTGGGAGCAAACATATAATACATATTGATAATTATACATTTTATCACCACATTAAACCTTTGATCAATAATTGTGCTATACACATACCTATGAATCGTAAGAGGTAGATATTTGTCCTATAATCAACCCCTACCCACTAGAATAGATACTCTAAGTTTTCTCTTTCCCCACAAATGAGAATAGTCCTTCGATTTAACATGAAAAATTTAAGGAATTGGTAATAACATGGTTTAGTGTGGGCCCATGCACAATTACCCCTCTAGGTTTAAACAAGTACTTCCCTTGTTTCCCTCTCCGGGGTTCGGAAAGTATTAAAACAGGAGGGAAGGAGGGGGTCACCATTCTCCCCCTAAAACAGTCCCTTCACATCGAACCCTACTCAGAAGCCTAATGGCCCTAAGGGTAATGTCATGTCTCCTGACTCAACTCAATGTTGAATAAACAAAGGAAAGACAATTCTTTAGGCAGCATAGATTTTATTTACATATGGTGTTATCATGATGTTTCTATGTAGGTATAAATTAATAATGGTTATTAAATTCTATATAATTTCGTGCTAATGCTATATACTTATACAAAATGATAATTTTGTGAGATGACACACATTTATTAAGATTATAGGTAATAGTATGTCATCTTGCGTTACAGAAATAAATGCAGACAAAAGTAGCTAGTTAAGCACATAAGTGATCATCAGGGCCAGGGAGAGTTGCTACTAAGAACTGTATCTTAGTAATTTATCACCATACCAAAATCGTTCGCCAGTCGTTGAAAAGCTCTCGATTTACCTAGCAGTGTTATTATATGTTTACCACTGCGCGGTATGAGCGTGGTTGTTTGAATAATTGCTTACATACATGCTCTCTGGGACATTAAGAGACGGTTGAAATTATGGGCTCTTCCCGAATCAGCTGAGTGACCTAAATTCTTTCCTGTTCTCCCAAGGAACATGTTTCATGTTCTGTCAAGATTTATTGCTTAGGAATAAATTTAGTGTTTTCGTAAAATTCAATTAAATTCACCTTTAATGATATTGGTAGGAATTGAATTCAGTACTACAACGACAATTAAATTAAACTGCGTTTAACATTCAGTAGCTACACCAATTGTGAAACTTTTTTGCACGAACCACATCAGGCGTAGCAGTCTGGTGACGATTCTGATTGTTTCGTCATGAATGCGCTATAAATTGACCAAATATCCAATTTTCTGTAGGTACTTATTAGACACTGAACTAGACGTTCAACGACTAATATTTTCATTCGGAGTAACCTTATCAGAGACCGAAGCGCTCAAAATGTATATAAAATGAGCCGTTTTGTTTTTTAGGATAAATCAACTGGCCTAATCTGAGATATGGGACAATGTTACACATGGTATGGTAGCTTTTTGATGCCAGCATTGTCTCATTCACTTCAACACAGTACCTATGGCAGAGAGTTGTGAATTTCAGTCGTTTTGAAAATGCAAATTCGTAACAGGTCTGGCAGCCAAAATAATCAACTCGGTGTATCAGGCGAATATTTTAGAAAAAAATCAAGACATTCAGGTCAGTTTTCAAAATGCAACATTATACGACGGTCAATCGGTGATAAATACCCTTACCTCCTGATGCTGTGTGAAAGATTCGAGCGAAGTTTAGTGATTTTGGATTCGGTTGGATTGCATTCTACTGAATTTCAAATTTCTGTCAGTTTTGATAACGCAAGTTGGTAAGTGGAATGGTAGCCCACATCTTCACTATGAAGGTCTAATGAACATCTTAGAACAAATTCCAGTCACTTACCTCCCCGTTATAATTTCATTAAATTTAAACAATTTAATTTTTTCAAAATTCATCATTATGCAACGGTCTGTTGGTTATACCCTTATCATCTGAGAACTGTGTCACAGATCTTAGCGAAGTTTGTTTTGGTTTCGGCTGAATTGTATTCAACTAAAATTTAAATTTTGGTCAGTTTAGAAAACGCCAGGCGACATAAATCGTCAATCAGGACGATATGCCGAACATTTTAAAGAAAATTCGAACCAGTCATCTCTCAGTTGAATTCAGTGCAAAATTTTCGAATTTTAATTAAAATACTCTAAATTAAAGCAAGGGGTACAGACTTCCATACCACCGGTTCCAGGGCCAGGGCCATGAGAACTACTAATTTAATGGGTTAGCAGCTTTACGTTTTTCAATTAAATATCGATTTTGTTGGCTCTTAAGCTATCTTCTCCTTCTTTATTCCGGGCTCCCTCAACAAGACCGGGCCCCGGGGGTAACGTACACGTACCCAGTTCCACTACCCTCTCTACGGGCATGGTAATTATCGCAAACATACATAGGTAGGTATTAAATAAATAGATATTTGAAAATTGCAACCGTCTACGATGCGGGCTTTTACCAAAATTTTCGGCGAGCTCCTGGTGCATGGGGTACATTCAGATACCCAAAACTTCTCAAACTGGGAAAACCTATCAATGTATTCTGGGTAAGCAATTCAGTAAATAAAGAATTCAAATTAGATGGTGCGGCAGAGTTGAACTACAATTTGAACAATCACTCCTACTAGCTGAGTGAGCTCTTTAGCTAATATTTTTCATATCTATATCTTGGGACGCTAAAATTTGAAAACGGGACTTCTCTGGGTGTACTGGAGCGTAATTTACAACTTGAGGAATTAGTATAATCAGCTGATTGAGTTCTAATTCCAACATTGAGTTTTAAACAAACATTAAATTTACTATTCCATTATTTTATTATAATTTTTTTGAATCCAGGCTCGAATTGAAATAATTTCTAATGTTAGAAATATTTATATATCCAACATTGTGAGTGGATGGTTGTTTTCTTCTGTATTGGTTGGCGTATATTTGTGTGTTTTAAACCTGTATTATCTGATACATGAGGGTTTTACCCCAAAATAAGGAATTTCCTATGGCAGGCTATACGACCAGTATACTAATTAGGGTGTATTTTTATTTATTTAGATTTCAACAATTCTAATTTCATTATATTTATTGTTCCTCCCCGAAATGTGTTGTACCTAGTTTTAGTGAGTTTGTAGAAAATGAAGCTTTTGGTATGGCTCTAAGAATTTGTAGTGAAACACTGTAAATTATTACACAAAGGTTTTTCTTTTCTGTATTAGATTGCCCTTCTACGCAGATCATTGTTCCATGATTATTATTACACCCCGTATAAGTATAGTAAGTGAAAAACATTGGCTACTCGTGCCTCCTAAAAGAGTTTACATTACCCAGGACCTCAAGAAAATTCGTTAAATAAAACTAAAGTAAATAATATCCTTGTTTGAACAGAAAACTATTATTTAGATGATGTTGATAGTTAACAGAATCATTGCACTAAAAGTGCTCGAATTTTGAAACAATTCAACAAATACAATACAATAGTTTTCAATGATTTGATCGTACGTGGAACTTTGTTCCCATGTTTTATTTATTCTTTTAATGACACAGTTGGATCTATCTTTCGTCTGAATATATATATAAGTACCTGCAATAAGTTAATATTTCCGTTTCATCTGGCAATAAATCATCTAAGCGCCTTGTTTTTCCGATAAATAAACCTTTTAATCTGATTTTGATTTTGATTTTGAATTGACTAAAAGTGCTCGAATTTTGAAACAATTCAACAAATACAATACAATAGTTTTCAATGATTTGATCGTACGTGGAACTTTGTTCCCATGTTTTATTTATTCTTTTAATGACACAGTTGGATCTATCTTTCGTCTGAATATATATATAAGTACTAGACTGACAACGAAAAAAACGAAAGTTCGAATTTTTGAGGTGCTCAAAGCTCAGATGATTGCATCAGATGCGAGGAACAACTCCTGAAAATTTCAGTCCGAACCGATAACCCCTTGAGGTCTCCTAAACCCGTTTTTTGATAATTTAATTATCGATTTTAGAACACTAGACGCTTAGGACAAAAAGACGGTTAGGACATGAAAGATCCAAGCGTCTGGACACTTTTTATACTCTATTCCTATGTTTTCGGTGTCGCGGAACACGATGCCGCTATTATTGCAAGCGCAGAAGCTGTATTTCTTTTGATATTCAAGAAATCAGTCCAAATAAGTGATGGAAAAAAGGCATTTTTTGCCGTTTTTACCTAGTTTTGACTGGGAAAAAAATTGTTTGCGGGTCTTTTCTGCTTCGGTCCTTGTTTCCTGGCTTGTTCCGAATGTAACAAGACCAATTTCGTCCTATAATATATTATCCTTCTGAAAATATCTGCTCAAGAGCCGAGTTAGCTTATTTTATAGTAACCGTTCTATACTTACCAGTGGCTAAAAAATTAAAATTTCATGTGGCGGAACCCTTTGTCTTCTATTGTCTCGTGGTTTCGGGATTGCTGATCATATTGCTTCTAATATCCTAGCAGTATAACCCGTATTTGACTTGATATTCCCGCGATGAGTGTCTAAAATCGATAAATACAGTGGATTTTTCTGATTCTTTGCCTGATGTTTCTCGAGAATCACCCACTTAACACTTTTTACGGGGAGTAAAGATGGCGTCAGATTTCTCCAATGTCATTACATACCAAGAAGATCAGTACCAATTTTTGTTAAATGGAGTGAACGTTCATAGGAAGACTTTTCCATCGTTTAATAAGAAGGACACTATAGAAAGCTTGGACAAAATTCAAAATTCTGAGTGAAAGTGTTGCTGTATAATAGTTTTATAATTTGATCTTCCAATCGTTGTCAAATAGACTCAACACTGCATATTATACTTTGTTTCTATTAACACTGGTTTTCTGGAATTTATTTTGCACACCCGTATTTCACTTATTTAAAATATTCTCACTGAACTTTTGATCTATGACCGACGTCAGTGAAAGGCAGTAGTATTCTATACTTAAATTGGTTATGTTTCATTAGAGTGAATTAAGAAACTAATCTGCGCCGGGGGAAACAAATTTGAGAAATCAATTTCACCTTGGGCAAAAAATCCGACGAAAAATGAGAAAAATCCACTCTATTCACCGATTTTTGACACCTAGCTCTTGATTATTAACCAAAATACGAGCCCTACGCCTCCACTACTAGCACGTAATGTTCAACGAGCCCAAAAACATGAAATAATGGGATAAAAAGGGCTTCAGGGCGTTACATTTTTATTTCGTAGCTACTGGTAGGTAAGTATAGAGCAGTTACCATTAAAAAAGCTAACTCGGCTCTTGAGCAGATATTTTCAGAAGGATAATATATTATAGGACGAAATTGGTCTTGTTACATTCGGAACAAGCCAGGAAACAAGGACCGAAGCAGAAAAGACCCGCAAACAATTTTTTTCCCAGTCAAAACTAGGTAAAAACGGCAAAAAATGCCTTTTTTCCATCACTTATTTGGACTGATTTCTTGAATATCAAAAGAAATACAGCTTCTGCGCTTGCAATAATGGCGGCATCGTGTTCCGCGACACCGAAAACATAGGAATAGAGTATAAAAAGTGTCCAGACGCTTGGATCTTTCATGTCCTAACCGTCTTTTTGTCCTAAGCGTCTAGTGTTCTAAAATCGATCATTAAATTATCAAAAAACGGGTTTAGGAGACCTCAAGGGGTTATCGGTTCGGACTGAAATTTTCAGGAGTTGTTCCTCGCATCTGATGCAATCATCTGAGCTTTGAGCACCTCAAAAATTCGAACTTTCGTTTTTTTCGTTGTCAGTCTAATAAGTACCTGCAATAAGTTAATATTTCCGTTTCATCTGGCAATAAATCATCTAAGCGCCTTGTTTTTCCGATAAATAAACCTTTTAATCTGATTTTGATTTGAAATACATCTTTCCAAGTACAACGGAGTTAGGTCAATTGCTTATAATATTATTGTCAAAATGAATCTTAGCGGTCCATTACACATTAGTAGCCTCAAGATTTGTATGTGATTTATTAATTGCACGCTAAAGTAGCGATTAATTACCTAGTATAATCAAAATCAGTCTGTTACTATTATTTTTGCTTCTTGATTTCCAAGTATTCTCACTTCGTCAAAACTTACCAATTGAGCGAAAGAGGAATTCCAGTAAAGTTAAGCCATGCTCAATGGCTGTAGCGCGATCTATACTGAGATCTCGGCGCTGTTGTGAACCAAAGCCAATTATCAGGGAGCTCAATTAATACTCCTTGGTTCCGCTGAAACCCTCCTGAGGCTCCTTAAGACGAGGTGGAGCATTATTACCAAATCGGTGTAAAACGCTCCCTAAACGAATGCAGGGCAGGAGGGACAAATTCAATTTAATCCTACCGTTTGGTCCCTTCCACCATGGCCGTGAACCCTTAATTACGCTGAAAGGGGAGGAAACGCACCATTTCACTCCCCAAGCCACTCGAGCTCCTAATGAACTGCACAGGAATTTTCAAGCTTTGTAGTAATAATTGCTTACTATTCTCCCGCCGTCTATGAATCCTGAAAATGTAATCCGAACTTTTGCAAGGAAGTTATGAATTGGGGCGCGAGAAGTTTGAGGTAGTGATGAGACCCGAAATCCAAAATGAGTTAGACTTGATGAACGAGTGATTCACATAACTGGGTGCAGAAAACGACGTTTTCATCTATATGAAGCTTATTTCTAAGCAGATCGGGTGAAAATAAAGTTCCAGTCATGCAGCATGATCGTATCTAAAATCTTTGTGAAATTTCCGTGCAGTGCGTTTGTGTGTTTCCGTGCTTTGTGCTATTGAAGCAAATATGGCTTCTTAACGTTTCATGAAGTTTACAGAAGAAAAGTTAGGAGAGTTTTCTCTTTTACCAATGTTTTGAAATCCATACACTCTTTAGTATTACAAGAACGTACTAATTGCTAGTTCTGTGCGAATCAAACTATATTTTTAGTAGTAACCAATACTAACAAATCATAGTGATTAATAATAATGATGTAGAGATACCACATCTTCTCCCCCTCACTCTTCTGATCCTGAAATACGCTTTTTCTTGAGTTGGTCTGCATGCTTCCTCCGTACTACTCCTCCCTCCATCATCACGAGATATGAATATTCCCCTGACTTCTTTACCACACACCCTTCCACATACCGATTCATGTGTGGGTGCCACACCCACAAAGATTCTCCTTCAACGAAAGATCTTTGACGAGACTTCTTGTCATGGAAAACTTTCTGGAAAACTAGTGCATTATCGATGTTTGCTCCTACATTTGGTTTTATCAAATCAAGTCGAGTTCGAAGGCGCCTGCCCATCATGAGCTCAGCAGGTGTTCTTCCCGTTGTTCTTTGTGGTGTATTCCTATATGAAAAAAGAAAATCTGCTACTCTCGTTTGAAGGTCTCGAGTGGACCGCGAAGCCTTCATTCGTCTCTTGAATGTTCCTACTTCACGTTCTGCCAATCCATTAGTTTTTGGGTGGTAAGGGCTAGACGTGATATGGTGAATATTGTGGCGTAAGCAAAATTGTTGAAACTCCAAACTAGTGAATCGGGTTCCATTATCGCTCACCAGTGTCCTTGGGATTCCGAACCGTGCAAAAATATCTTTCAAAATTTTTACTGTCTTTTCCGAAGTCAGTCGTTCCATTGGCTCTATCTCCAGCCATTTCGTAGTCGCATCTACTACTATAAGCGAATGTTTCCCTTCGAAGGGTCCACAAAAGTCGATATGTAGCCGACTCCACACCTCTGTTGGAACACTCCAAGAAAACAATGGTACCTCAGCATCTTTAGGTCGGTTCGCTTGGCAAGCTGCACAACGTTGCACATGGGAATCAATATCCCTATCCATGTTTGGCCACCATACATGATATTTGGCAACGGCTCGCATCCCCGTTATTCCTGGATGTCCTTCATGCAGTACGTCAAGCACTGCTGTCCTAAGGTTCGCAGGTATAACCAATCTCCCACCCCACAATAACAAGTCCTCTTCCAAAGAGAGTTCACTCCTTTTTTCAAAATATGTGTGGAGTTCAGAAGGAAGAGAACTCTTGGAGTCGGGCCATCCGATCTTCATATGTTTCATTACTTGCGATAGGATTAGGTCTCTATTCACATTCTGTTTTAGCAGTTTCTTACTTAATGTGAGGTCCTCCAACCGAATTTGAAGAATTTTCTTTCCAAAAAGATTACCATCACTCTCCTCTTTTGACAGGTTATCATCTTCCAATGGCAATCGTGACAACGCATCGGCCGGAGCGTTCATTGTTCCAGAATGATGTTCAATTTCATAATCGAATGACCCTAATGTCAGCGCCCACCGTGTCAGCCTATTCGCCGCTAGCTTCGGCACTTCTGTGTTCTGTCCCAGCAAGTACACTAGTGGTTTGTGGTCTGTCTTCAAGACGAAATGTCGTCCTAGCAAGTATTGCCGAAACTTTACCAGAGCAAAAATGATACCTAACGTTTCTTTGTCCAATACTGAGTAATTGCATTCTGATTTCCTGAGTGTTCTTGATGCGAAGGCTATTGGTCTTTCAGTGTTGTCTGGGAATCGGTGAAACATTACTGCACCCACTCCTTTTTCACTGGCATCCGATGTTACGATCAATGGTAACTTTGGATCGTAATGAGCTAAAATGGGAGCTGACGTTAACAACGTTTTCAATCTTTTGATAATTTCCGACTCGTCCTTTGTCCATGTCCACTTAGCATTCTTCTTCAGAAGGTTGTGTAGAAGCGCGCATTCTCCTTGTAAATTAGGTATAAATCTACCGTAATAATTTATTGACCCCAAAAACGCCCGCAGCTCTTTGGCGCATTTTGGTTCAGGCATTTCCAACATTGCTTTTAAATGCTCAGTAGTTGGTCTGATCCCATTTTTATCAATTCGGTGGCCAAGATAAACTACCTCATTTCGAAACCATTTGCATTTTGTCTGCTGTGTCCTCAACCCAGCTTTTCTAAGTCTTTCAAGAACACTTTCTAGCCGTTGCAAGTGTTCTCCTCTGTCACTCCCAGTCACAATGATGTCATCGAGTAAACAAGCAACTCCTGGTAATCCGGTTAAGATTTAATCCATCGTCCTCTGAAAAAGTGCTGGTGCAAATGATACCCCAAATGGCATGCGTTTGTATTGATAGAACCCCTTGTGAGTCGCTATTGTCGTATACTTCCTAGAGCTTTCATCAACAACCATCTGCAAATATGCGTCACGTAAATCAATTACTGAAAACAGCGTTCCCCCACACAATTGGGCCATTAATTCTTCTAACGTTGGAAGCTGATGAAAATCAGAATGTATACATTTATTGATTGTGACCTTATAATCTGCACATATTCTTACCTTCCCATTGGCCTTTGTGACGACCACAATTGGCGACGCCCACTCTATTAGTGTCACCATGGGATCCACAACTTCTAATATGCCTTCGTGGATTAATCTTTCCAATTCCTTCTCTACAACTGGCTGAAGCGCGAAAGGTAATCGCCTGGGCTTGAAACATATTGGTACCGCTCCGTCTTTTACATGGATCACAGCTTTATCAGTTTTGATGGTTCCCGTTCCATTTTCAAAAAGCTCTCCATACTTTTTAAGGAGTGTTGACATGTCCTTGTCCAACTGACTATTGTCCTCAACGTTTTTATTCGTTGGTAAGGATCTGATTTTACGCACATGGGCTCCCTTTGGCAATGGTAGATTGAAAGCCAAAATCCACTTCATCCCAAAAAGTGGAATGTCCTCCTGTTTAACTACTGTAATAGGAAGTCTGAGAGTTTTGTCGAACGCCTTCACATCTACCTTGGTAGAGCCAAGAGTATCGACCTTCAAGCCTGTATAGGCCAAGAGACTTGGTGACTTGCTCAACGTTGGTGCCCCAATTCGCTTCCAAGTGCTTTCACTGATAACTGATTTAGCTGCCCCGGAATCGTACAACATCTCCACCTCCTTACCATTAATTTTTACTGTCAGATATGCTTCACACCCACCTTCTAAATTACGAATATTATTGAATGTTTGTTGATCCGATTCACTTTCCTGCTCACTACTGCTTTTGCTTCCTCTTGCTCTATACACTTGCCTCGTTCCTTTTGATATAACCACAGATCCTGATTTCAAACAACATCGAGCCAAATGATTTCTTGATTTGCAAAAATTACAAATTTTCCCATTTGCTGGACACTCTTCGTTGGTATTATGCACTTTGCTTCCACAGTTCAAGCAATCCCTTCCTCTCACTAAGTACCTTGTTTTCAGTTTCTTTTCTGATGGCCTTTCCATGCGATTCGCTGATACCACATTAATCATGCTAGATTTTCCGAATGCGTACTGCTGCATATTGCCTTGTTGCATTTGCGCGTTTTCGAGAATTTTAATCAGTTGCTCGATCTCATCAAAATCACTTGTGGCTGACGGAAACTTTTTCAACACTTCCTGTTGCCAACTTACTGAATTGATCCCGAATACCAATTGATCCCTCATGCGCTCCTTCAATGTATCCTTGAATAAACATCTCGCTGCCTGCGATCTCAACCGAGCAATGAAATCACAGACTCGTTCGTTTTCGAACCTATTAAGTTGATTAAATTTTAGCCGTTCAGTGAGCGAATTATCTTGTCTTCCGTATTGTTTAGCAAGTACCACAATCATATCTTCTGTATTGATATCCTCAACTTCGCGGGGGTAAAAGTAATCAACCAAAAATTTGAACGGATCAGAGCTTATCTTCGCCAAAAGTTAATGTCGTCTGACACTGTCATCCTGTATTCTACACGCTCCCATCGATAACCTGAACCTCTTGATCCAGTACTCCCATTCGTCTGTTGACGGATTGAACGTTTCAACATTAAAGTCCTTCAAACTCATGGTTTTAACTGCTGTAACCACTTGATCGTACTCAGCGTCACTCTCAATCTCCTGATCACTTCCCGTTTGTCTTCTTTTCACGCGTTTTGTTCTTCTCTTCGTCGCCATATTTAGTATTACAAGAACGTACTAATTGCTAGTTCTGTGCGAATCAAACTATATTTTTAGTAGTAACCAATACTAACAAATCATAGTGATTAATAATAATGATGTAGAGATACCACACACTCATATCCAAGTTACATGGTGTTAATCCGTAAAATATTGTGCCATAATTATAGGTACCTACTTGAACAACATCGTATAACAATATCGGGACCCTATAGAATAAGTAGTTGCTGTAAAAATAGGACTAATGTGCTCAAGAAGGAAATTCTACAGGAGAGTGGTTCGTATAAACAACCCACTCCGCCTGAGCACTTGTGGCTCCTTAACTCTGAAATGCAACTGTTTGTCGTATTGACGAATTTCCAAAAACCTTTCAGTGATTTTAGAAGAATGATGGGTAAGGCTAGACCCGCTTTAGGTATGCTTGCCCTGGATTAGTTGGTCCTCAAACGGCGAAGAATTCATATCGTTGGAAACGCGCTTTGATGAGTTGTCTTTTTCTGACAGCCACGTCGTCCAAGTGACAAATAAGTTGCAATCACATAAAATAAAATGTGTTAGTTGATAGGACGAATGAGTTGAAATGAACGATTAACATGTCCTAATCGATAAGACAAATGAGTTGCAATACAAATTAGTTTTATATTCGTCATAGAGACGAATAAGTTGCAATAGAATACTTCGTTGTTCAAAAGCATCCTGTAATGTTTTGCTAAATTTGATTGAAATGGAAAATGAATGCAAAGGTAAAAAGTTTAGTGACACGTGGGCTATTATACAACATTAATTATCCGTACTTAGAAAAAAAAATGAAAGGGTAAATATCGTGAACATGAGAGATTCCCCCAATTCTCTCCCGATTTTTTTTTGCGATTCAGTTTTTTATTTATTTGAACAAAGAGTCTTAGGATTGTGAAATTTAAAGACGTTATGGAAGAACAACAATGTATGGTGGTCCGGGGGGGGGGGGGGGGTGGAAATATAAAATCATGATACTCCACTATTCTCTACCGATTTTTATGTTTTGTTTAATAAATCAGGAAGTTCCTGAAATACTTGCCATTCTGGGTTTGAACAATAATTTCACACGTTGATGAAACTGTTTAATTTTTTTTAACGTTTTAAGTGTTTATTCCTAGTGGTAGATATTATGTTATACAGGAAAGTGAAGAAAACAGTGAATTTAAGACGTTATTATTCAGTAAATTTACTTGAACTCCTATTTCAGTACTATTCGGTCCCAAGACTGCTCATTATATTCCTAATGTACTTTCAGACATGACGATTCCTCAGCTCATAAAAATCTACTCGATGGTCCAGTAATTTGCATGATGCCGAAAAATGCCTGGTGTTTCTTTAGGACTAGGTTTTATTTAGTTGGTGTATCTAAGGACCAAAACTGTAATCATGTTTGACTTTTTTTTTTTTTTTTTCAACTACTAACTTAACTTTTTTTCAACTATCATAAATAGGACATTTTTCAAACACTAAAAAAGTACTCAGTCATGCGGCTTAACTAATAAAGTGAATTTTCAGAGAAAAGTTGTGGATAACATCAAATTAGGTACTTAAATTCTGATAACTGAGTCCTATCAATAAAACTGAGGGGACAGCAGTGTGACGAGATTGGAAAGAAAATTTTAGAACACGCAGCCAAACTCAAAAACTTGTTCAATTATCAGCATTTTCCACCAAAAAATCGATTTTTCTCACTCATGAATTTTAGAGATCTGGGAGTGATCGCAATCGACTAAGCGCCGAAAAATAATTCGACTGTGACACCCCCACGTGCCCTTTTGTCAAAAAACATATTTATAGCTTGTTTTTTGGGCCAATATTGTGAATTTGAGCCTACAATTTTCGAGCCATCGGGCTGGCCAACGAACTCGACCTGTCTTTTGTCAAGACGGATTTTTCGGTTGAAGCGATTGAACGATGTTAAAATCTAGGGTTGTGTCATTTGATGTGCGGAACGGGTAAGTAGGGGGTACCCGACCCTTCTCACCCACTTAAACAATTTTGAAGCCATTTAAATTGCTCATTTTTTCCCTACGAATTTGCCAGAACTCCTATTAGAGGTTTAAACATCACGATTTTTTAGCGGAGTAGGTTGCCTCGACGAATGAGGTGCGATTGGCGAGAAAAAATACGGTTGCATTTCAGGGTTAACTTCGAAACCGAATGCGGTTAATTATCCTCATCGGAAAATACATTTATGTATTTATTTATTTTATTTTTTTTAATCAAGCCTATTCACAATTTTTTTTTGTGTGCTTCCGGACCGAAAATTGACGGATGTGTCCTATTAAATATTGTAATAATCTTTATAATCATTCTATTACATATCTCTTTAGGTAGGTACTGTTCAACACTTTATTTCTGTTCTATCAATCACTTTATTATAATCAGTACTATATAACCACGTGCCGTCGTATGTGTTACTGGAACATTACTCGTTCGTTTCACTTTGATTCACCCTTGCTTGATTTTCGTGATCTGTATTTTCGGCAATATCATTGCTTTCCAACATGGAAAGATCGCGGCTTCTGTCACCCATACTCATATCCTTGTCTTTCGGACACGTATCTTTTATATCTTTTGTATCTTTTGTATCTTTTGAAGGGCACGCTGTCGTGGTAGTAACGATCGCCGTCGTATCTTCACAAACTATGTTTGGCTTGACGTCAGAGACAAACTTGATCTAGAAATAATAAACCAACAAAAATGAGTTACAAAATTATTTCGATAGTTAATGGAAAAGTCTTCAAAACATTTAAGAATCTACATATTTCATTTTGGCTCATTCACAGGAGCATATACAGAGTGTAGAATAACGAATAGTATCTCTAAAAGGGTCGACCTTAACAATACATTTACAATAATACCTAGGTGCCCCGTGATATTTTTTAAACCTCCTTAGTTTTTTTTTAGTTACTTATTGGCGTTCAAAATTGTTTCATTTCATCGACCTGTGGTAGTTAGCAACAACTCACTTGCGTTGAAATGTGAATCAAATTTTTTTTAATGTGACTACCAATAAGTTTAGTGAGAGCATTATATTTTCTGTTTCTTCCAAGTTTAATCAAAATTCGAAGTAAAGCCGCATACCTACCCTTGGGGCATGATACAAAAGAGTGGGGTATGCTTTCGTGGAGCTACTAATGATGCAATCATGTTGATGTTGATACGGAATGATCATATTCTCGTTCCACTAAACTTGAACGGGATCAGACGAGTAGGGCGTCACAAAATTACTCAGCTGAGTAAGAATGAGCCAATTTTTTCAATCGATTCCTAATATCTCAGGGAGTCTCCCTATCAAATCTCAACTTCCTAGGATGAACAGGAGAGATTTTAGCTCACAGCTGATTAGGGGAGACCCAATAATTGCAATCGTCCAGTACCTACTGCTTCAAAGTACCTCTCACTCAATAGTATACCTACTATGTACCTAGTGCCTTCTTTTCACATTATTAGTTCATTATGGTTAGTTAGCAATATAGTTTATAACTTGGAGTAATAAATCAGCTTTCCTTGACACTACAATGACTTAGGGATGATGAGATCTTGTGATAATATGAGAGCATTCGAAAACGTGAAGAACGATTTTCCTGCTATGAAAACTAAGGAAGTTACACTTTGCTAGTAACGCATTGGTTGTACGTGAAAATCTATAGGAATAGAAAAACCCAAGTATGAGGAAGAATATGCGGAATAACGCTGCAAATTATTACACAAAGGTTTATTATTTATGTATTAGATAGCCCTTTAATTAAACGAAGTATATTATGGAATTATCTGAATATATAGGTGGCATAGACGCCTACCAAGGAGAAATTAAATTAAAAACACCCGCATTTTACTAGTTTATTCAATTTAACACAAACTGACCCACCAACTGAAAATTAATTATATAAAATAAATTGCATACCTACACTTCGCAGCTCCATTTATAGGTGACAAAAGTTATAAGAATCTGAATTCCTTTGGAATTATATCAGCTGATACGATCGTCATAGTTATTAGGTATTTTTTACCATGTTTTACCTTAGGAAGGAGAGCAAACCTATGAAGTTACAGCTACCTGGGTGGTTTCTTTTGATCTTTGGGATAACTATGAATTATTATTAAGCCCCGTACATAGTAAACCTGTATTAGATAGCCCTTCACCGCAGAACACTGGTCCAAAAAAATTACCTACCAAATGAGTCCAAGGTGCACTATCGAAATATAACTGGCATTGTCACCTACAAGAAGAAAGAAAAGAAAAATCTACACTAGATGCCTATACATCGGTACATGAATATGCCTTATTTTCCCCCCTGTGAAATATGTGTTTTTTGTATCAAGTTGAAAACGTAACTATTTCAGCTGATCAGAAAAGACCAAATCAATTCAATTGTCTCTTAGTGTCCCAAAGTCACCATATCAAATCTTAACTTCCTCGGATGAACAGGAGAGATTTTAGCGCACTCAGCTGATAAGGAAAGATCCAATAACTGCAATCCTTTCTTAATGTCCCAGAGAGTCTCCCTATCATATTTCAACTTCCTAGGGATAACAGGATAGAATTTTGCTCACTCAGCTGATTGGGAAAGAGCCAATAATTGCTGTTTGACCGAATCCAATAATTATAAAAAATATAAAATTAAGACGGTTTTATACACAATCACCCAATATGAAACCCACTACAGGTACCTCCTACTCTAACCGAGTTTTGTTTCTGAAGATATACAACTGACAATACAAGGATCCGCTATAAAATTATACGTGTTTAGTACCTATTATCTTTCTGAAAATACTGTGATTTCGAATAAACCTTGGATGAAGTAAAATTGATTCATATTACAATATTTATGAAATGTTGAAATCAAATATTTATCAGGTGTTTTCATAAATTTCGTTTTTACAGCTAACCTTTCTACCTATAGAAGAACATACCTTGGCATTCAATAATTCAGACAACTTTGCCATGAGGGGACAAAGGTTCTTCGTGCATGCCACAGAACCATACAGCGCCATAGATGAATTGGTTAGCAGATCTTTAGCAGATGCTTCATCGATTTCCAATTTGGTTGCTAATTCGGAAGCACATTTGCATTTTGATGCTTTTGGTTTTGCAATTATACTCCCCAAGATCTTCCTCTTGTTTTTCCTTTTTATCATGGGCTTTCTTCGCGGCTGGCCTTCTTTTTCCTTGACTTTTTCCGGGGGCACAATCATCAAAAGAAGAATTTTCCCATCGTTGTTCGGCACTGCCGCCTCTTTCTCTTTCTCCTATAATGTGCAAACAACCCTGATTTAGTAGGTTCCATAGAATTCCACCATCTGTATCAAAACAATGGAAATTTACATAATCATCAAACGCTGTACTTTAGACTTTACACCACCCTCAAGCCCAACGAATACTTCGCCGCTGACTGTATCTTCCGTCTGATTTTTGTGTTCAACAACATTGAGAACCTACTTTTCAATAATTAAGTGGTTAATTTAGAAGTACATCTACTAAATTAGTGACATGTGAACAGTGTGTTTATAAAGTACAGTGACAATAAATTGTCTGTAGCAAGTCTCGAAGCACCTAAGAGAATTGGTGAAAACTGTGACTTGCTGACATTTTTCGGAAAAATAAATTTAATCTCCAAACTAGGGCAGCAGAGTGTTGCAGTCTTTTCTGTCCTGAGGACTTTTTTCATATATATATATATATATATATGTTAGTCAAAAGAAGTTAACCAACACTGGAAATGAACATTTAAAAAAAACGCATACCTACCTACACAATATTATGTTGACAAGTTTATTTAAATTTCATCACAAATTGATTTTAAAAATTAAAAAATAAGGTAAAAGTTCTAATTTTTTTTTTAAATCGTAGAATGTTATTTAGAACGAGGTTTTTCGCCATACAATTGGTCGCTAAAATTATCTTTAGGTGAACGAAAAGTGTTCAAATTTCAAAACAATGTAAAGTTTTGTAATACGATTATTTAAGAAAATTCTCTCCTACCATCATGCTGCATTACTGGAACTTTTCAGACAGGTATAGCTGAATCACTTCATGAAATTTTCTACAACAACCAAGCCCACCTATCAAGGCTAGTTACTTTCTATGATATTTATTTGGTTGTTTCAAAAAATTACTACGTCACAACACCCCCTCTTGCGTGATCAGGGACCACTCTTCTCGCTACTGTGAAGTTATAGTTATTCGAAAGGTAATTGGAAAAGAACCACTCGTTGTGGAGGAGTGCGAATAGGTCAATATTGAGAAGATGAAATTTACTTTCATCGAGGAATATTTTAAAAAAAGTATAAGTACGAACCCCATTGAAGCAACTAGTTCGATTTCCTGTTTCCAGAAAACAAAATTCCGTTCATAAACCATCAGGTATTCGCTAGAAGCCGAATAGGAACACGTTCTTTTTGGTTGTTGGGATTTGGGTAAGTAGATATGTTACATACACCTCAATTGAAATTCTTCTATACGTGGATAAGCCTATAATTTGGATATGGAAGAAAAACGTTTTTTCGTGTTAGACACAGAAGAGCCCTTCGTGTAGGCTCAAGGCGGAAACATCGAGTTCGGTAGAGGATATGTTTTTCCCCAGCTGGGAGGTGTTTTCTCGATGACAGATTGAAATCAGACGGCGGTGGTCAGTAGATGGTAAAAAAAAATTCGTGAACGATGTTTAGTTTTGTGAAACCATGCGAAGATCATTGAAATCAAGAAATAGATGACCCGCAATTCGTCTCTTATGTAGTAAAACAAAATTACGACCAACTGTGATGTTCAGCAGAATGCAATAATGCCGTTTTCGACGAGGAGCGGAACAATTGAATTTTACAAAATAAGTGGATTCGTGATTAGTGTTTGCATACAGACTCAAATAACCTGTTGATGATGTTTGAGTCGAATAATTGATTCCCTGAAAAATAATTCGAACCAATGTAAATAATGGAAAATGAAATATAAAATATTGCCTCGTCCAAACAACACCACAATAACAAAGATCACCAAAACCACCTCCCTCTTCGTTATGAACATTTGGATTTGAAAATGACAGCATTAGTATTATCAGAACATTTTAACCAGAATTATTCATAAGTCAAACCCTAACAATCACAATTTGCGGTAATTAAAAGTTTCTTAGAAGAGAGGGTGGCTGAAAATTAAAACATTGACTACTTATTAAATGAGCAGAGCGTTTCGTAATGCCATCTTGAAGATTGATGAAGATTGCGAACACATTGGGATATTTTTTACTGAAATCTAAATGGAAACAGGGCTCAGTTTCACAAGAGTTATCAATAGCCACTAAACATAATAACCAGAAAAACTAAATTTCTGATTTCCGTTCAAACATCATAACCATTTATGTTCATACCCACACATTAAAGTAGGGCGCTAGGTATTATCATTATTTAAGTTTACTTTCCGTCGATAGTTTGTGTCTGTGATGTCAAAGAAGTGGTAACTGTGTGCCTCACCAAACCATCCCATCACTAGTTTTGTACTTGTAAAGAAAAGCGAATCAGTAACAAGTTTGTGTTTCAATGTTTGTTTCGAACATCTCTAGACATAATATCTATGAACGTTCGTCAACTGCGAATATCTAAACAAAAAAGAGCCATCCACAATGATTTCTGTAGATTCTACTGTGAGTTTATATTTAAATGAGTCCTGCACCTCAACCACAATAACCGCTATCTCTGATAAATGATAGTTTTTGATGCAATCGAGACTAAGTCAAGACTTGTAAGTCCATTTTATCATGAAGACAACCAGCATTTCTAGAGAAAATTTCCTATGAACTTGTACACAACTTGTGCTCTGTGCATAAACAAAACGTCCAAGTACATAGGTACCAGAGTGACTAGCGTAGAACAAATTTGGAGCTTTCTGCAAAAAAAAAAAAAAAAAAAAAAAAAAAGCAAATAATGTTTGTTTTGCATTAAATTCCCAAGGGTCTGGTGAGGCTTGGAAAACCGGCATCAAGAGCTGTTGGTTCGGTTGTATACTACATTGACTGACTATCATCGTTCTCAAAAACTTCACGTATTATCATTTCTACCATTGTCTACTTCTCTTACTGTAGGTACGAATGAAATTTCGGATAGAAAACTTCATTCATACTGGTATTTAATAGACTTTTTTAATGATCCCGTACGGTTGGATTTGGTATTGTAGTCCGTTATCCATGGACGATGCCCGTATCATGATTAAGTTTGATGAAGCGACTATGGTTGTTATGAGTAAAAACTAGTAGATGAGAATCACATACTTTTGGACTTAAGATAAGTTCGTCTGGCTCCTCTTGCGGCATAGAGTGGAGAGCTTCAACTTCTCTCGCAGCTTTGGATTCGGCGATAGTTCTTCGTAGCCGAACGAGTTTTCCAATTATCATTCGACTATTTCCAAGACGAGTGGGATGGGGGTATCCAAAGTCGGCGAGGCTATCCACGGACATGCAGAATAAACTATTAAATCCCTAAATGGAATTTTTTGAGTTTACGCTCTAGTTTAGGGCTAGCGACAGGACTCATAAATAGGATTACTCCCTGATTACGAATAAGTAAAGTTATATATATATGGTATGGCTCCATTATCTTAGGCATTGAGAAAATAAGCAAGGTGTTCTTGAATCAGACGCTCTCAATAACCGAAATATCAAAAACCCAAATACTTGATCAATAAATTCTCGAAGGCCTACATTTTCATCAGCGCTTCCCCTCAGTACACGACCAGCTAATGACGACGGAATCATCATTAAAAAGTACGTAGTAAGTTATTGCAACTATTATTACCAATGGAACTAATCCAATAGATTCATTACCAAAAGCAATAGGTACTGAACTACTTTCAGTGATTACTAATATGAGCACCTTTTATCTCCACCAGTGGCTTTGAAGATGAAGTATCCATCAAAAATATTTTTTTCGAAGAGTCAAAAAATTCAACTTCCTGATTGCTTGACATGTAACTCAATGGATCAGCTCTGTGCGTAAAAGTTTCAAAACGTGATGAGTAGTATTGTGCAAGACTGAATGAATGATTTATCATGACACTAAGCTTGTCATAACAAGTGTTGGAGCAATGGATGAAAAAATACAATACAGTAAAAAACAAGTTGATAAACTGGTTGGTATTATCCAACTTCCCCTCCGGAAGAAAAAGAGGTGTAACTACTGCAAAGAGTATATTTTATTCAATACAAATCACACTTTTTGAGTTTTTCTCAGAATAAGCCTAAACGTTACATATTACGTTACAGCCCATTGAACTTTACCTACAATCCGTTTTACAAGCGTTTGGTTTTGAAATCTCCCTATAATCCCACTTTTAGTATTGACTTTTCAAAGTTTCATTTTACGGAATATCTAGTCTCAGAGAAAGCTTTTCTAGAGCTCAACTTGCACTTCCCTCGACAAACCAAACCATATCAAGTTTTGATGCGGCCAAATGTTGTTGGTGTGGATTGAATTAAATCCGATGAAATAAACAGAAAGGTTAACCTCAAGAACTAGTCCTGTAAAAACTGAATTGGAAATCCTTTTACCACTGTGATGAAGGAGGTGAAGAAATGAGTGTGACTCGTGCAATCGTATTTTATCTTAGTTATTTTAGAATATATAAAATCCGAATTCTGTTTATTTGTCCAAGCATCAGGGCCAAACGGCTGCACCGATTTTCCTGAAGGTGGGTGCAAATTTACGAGAAAGTTTGAGATTATAACTTAGGCTATATTACAGTCCTCTATCTTGATCAACAGAGTTCCTTATAGTTTATATGATCTCCTACATCTTCCAATGCTTTTCATCATATGATACAGCAATTTGGTATGTAGCTTCCGTAGTTACGACACTGTCTGGATATGGTTATTTCAGCAGACGTAGCACCGACTAACCCGTACATGTGGGTCCGTGCAACGCACGGGTAACCGTGCGTCGTAACCGTCTTATAGTAAACTATAAGATAGACGGATTTTTGAAACATGATCACGAGTATGTAGGTGAAGAGTGTCCATGCCTATCAAAGTTGATGGGGTTAGGACTCTTTACAGAGTCAGTCCCTTGGATAAAATCGAACTCTTCATGGGAGCCGATATTAAATTGCAAGCATCATGGAAAAGTGAAAGGAAGGGGTACTTTGATGCTCGCAAAGTATCGTCTGACGCTCCTGTTGCCGTAGAGCCGCTTTATAGGTGTAATAGGCCCACAGAACTCAAAATAAAATTGTTTTCTATGTTTCATGGTTCCGCTAGTCAGTACACATTTCAAGTCAAAAGACGATATTTTTAGTTTCTGGGGTATGATTGAATTAAACCATCATATCATATATTAAGATAGGGTGTAAAACGTAAGGGTTTAATGACAAAGTGAGCACTAGAATCCCGCAACTGATAACTTTTGTTGGCTCAAAAAAAAAAAAAAAAAAAAAAAAAAAAAAAAAAAAAACAATCTATGGTATCTTTGCTTTTCAGCGTTATGACAGTGATTATCCATTATCCAACGCTACGGTGGATATGAATATTATCGTTCCCAATGAAAAACACTCAGTCAACCGTTTTTAGCTGGTCCTGTAAAAAACTTATTGACGAAATGCAAGGGCTCATTTTGTATCAAGTTCTCATCTCACTGACTGTTCTCTAGAAAATAGCTCACGATATTCTTCTTACAAGGATCCATCAAAACTTTTAAGCTCCACAGTGGAAGGAGTCTCATTATAACAGCATTTCTTGATATAAATACTGTTGGTAACTTCCTGAAGTTTTAATGCTGTTTCAAAGTAAACGAAATTTAGCGCTTGCTTCCATTATTTGATTGTAAAACGGAAGATTTTTGAATTCAACTTTTCCTATTCACAATGGAGCTAAGTCGATTTCAGACAACGCTTCTCGTAAATTTATTGCATAAATAAAAAGCTCGAAGTCTGAAAATTGACGCTTTGACTAAGTGAAAATACTGAATCAATTACCTCGTTGAAATAGTGGAAAAATATCATATTAAGCTAGTAAATTATTAACTTATTCTTCTTCCTCTTTCCCTAACCAAATGTCATAAATATTTCTTACTTTGATCCTCACCACTCAGATTCCATACTGGTTCCCAGCTTTGCCAGACATAAGCCCTCGTTTTACGAATGATAAGGGACAAATGCGCCGGTGCTAGTAGCACATCAGCAATAGTACATCATAAAAACATTTTCCTAGCAAACTACGTGTTTGGCAAAGAGAAAATTTGGCTATCATTCATAAGCTATTCAACTAGTTTTGGTCAATCTTGAGACAAACTTGGAGTGATTCTTAACGGAAGAGGTACAGGCTAATTTAATTTATCCCACAAATATCTTCTCTCTTTGAGAATATGATCCAAAATGGATTAGTGCATATAATTGAAAACGTTTTCACCTATAAGTAAAAATATATGTACTTTGTATGTATGAATGTGTCATTTCAGACGAAGCTCTCTTTTAGATAGAGAAAAAATCCCGTTTTTTAGCCAAAATCAAGCTTCCCAAACGAAAGGATAAGTTAGACTGCAAGCACTTTTTGAGCACATCAATAGGGCACATTTCTAGAAGCAAACTAGAAAAAAATATTTAAAAAACGTCCAAAAATGGTTAAACAATTATTGTTTTTATAATTTTCAACATAATTTTAATCAAATAAATTTTATAAACGAAGAACTGGAAAATTTCAAATGTTTACAAAATCGCACTGGAAAATCCGAATTTTATCATAATTTGCTGAAAAATTAGTAAAAACTACGGAGAAAACATATTTTTAAGTAATGCATGCATTACAGGGACGTCCCTATGAACGGATTTCATATAATTTTGTCGAGAGTTAAAATAAGAGAACCCCCCCTCCCCCTAACTCCCTCCACCAACAGCGAATTCCTATCATAAGTATGAAATTTGAAACTCCTGACATAATCTCCAAAACTAGACCAAATCGATAACTTAATTTATCTGACGAGAATAGCTGTAACATCACGATTTATTACTATTACATTTAAATCTCCTGACATACGTTCTAAATTTCATCGAATTCCTAATGAAAAAGAAAAAATAAATAAATAATTAAAAAGGAAATTGGTCGAGATTTGTAGCTTGGCCAGGGCCTGAAAAAATCGGTAATTACCCCCTCCACCCCTCACAGGAACAGTAAATCCGAAATTTCCAAAGCTTGTTGCCCAACTAGACTAAAAGTGAAATCGAACCACATAAGAATCATCAGAATCGGTTTAGAATTGTAGCCTGGGTGGTGTCGAAAAAAACCACGTTTTATCGGCTTTACCTCCTCTATTACCCCTCTTCTATCAAGGAATTCAAAATTTCCGAGATTTTTTTCACAACCAGACTAAAATTCGGATCGAACAAAGAAATAATCTTGAAAATCGGTTGAGAATTGTGGCATAGGAAACGTCGAAAAAATTTGTCACACACACACACTGACACCTGTTTTTTTCACGGATTCGGTTTTAGATTGGTCTAAAACGGATTTGTATGTGGTTATTTTTTTTTCTCATGCTTGGGTTGCCCCCCTCTCCCCCCTCCTTGAATTGATTCCAATAGGTCGTCCCTCCTAAATAAGAAGCCTTGCCAGTATGACCTAGCTTCTGAGGGACGTCATAAAAAATTAAACCTCCTGAAAAATAAACTTGAATGAATCGCAGAATATTGTTTACTACAAGTTTTTTTGTCATCAAATTGGTAGATAACAATTTCTTCGCACTCCAAGTTTTCAAATTTCAAAAGAGAGTGACAAAATGAAAACGCAAAAGAGAGTGATAAAAATTTATGAAAACGCACAAACAATCATGATTTATGACCGACACTTTTTTCCCCAGTTCTCAGCCTAAGCAGAACGTTCTGAACCAAAATTGTTGTTGAAGTTTTTGAGAGTTCTGATTTCGAATTCATATTAAACTTATTACGACAACGCCATTATACAATTGATATCCTCGATTGGCTTCAATGTTTGCTGGACGACTAACGTTTTCGATGATTCCCAGTCCGGATTACACATATACTGTTTCCAACCCCAAAACTCACATGTGGGTAGGTATGTACACGCAGGAAACACAGAGAGAGGTTACACCGCTAGTTGATTTATGCCACCGCTCGCTCCGAAAGCAAATAGGGCTACGCGAGTTTTTTCGGTACACATTCACCCACTCACTCGTTCTCCTCTCAGAGATTTGGTGATTGCAGGATACGTTTTACCATAGGGCCAACCTTCCTGCCGTCGAACTCGTTATAGGCATATGGTTGCCATCGGGAGTGAAAACTCTTTTACGATGGATGAAAGAGAAGGCGGCTTCATGGATATTTTAAGTAAACATATAATCGACTATTTAAGTAGTGCAAAAATGTGTAGGTGTTTCCGAAAACCATATATATGAAGCTGAGATTCATGAATATGTAGGAGGACTTTTCACCCTACACCGAATTACAAATTATCGCAACTGGCAATATCTGTACAACATAAAACAAATGGGTGGTGGCACATAGATTACTCGTATCCGTAACATGCATGTATAGATCATTGAAATGTTTTAATCTTGAATGATTCCATAGCGAGTTCCAATAGCTGGGAAACAGTGAATTTTGGCGAAGCGCAAAACGGCAAAATTCGTAAATCAGGCAATGAGGCATACATGCTTAATGATGTAACGTTTGCGCATGCGCGGAAAAAATGAGTGAATTGAGAGTGATGAAATTCATTGAAGGCCATTTATATCCTAACCCGTACATTCTCTGAGAAAGTCACCAACATCGGATGAAGAGTGTAAAAGTTAAGCTCGTTAAAAGGATTTGCGGACACGAAACCAAAGTTGTAAGAATTGTCTGATCTAAAAACGTTAATCACCAGTGAAAATTTCGATTATGGAGAACGTATTGTTTTCATCTACCAAATTTGGAAACAATGCTTTCGCTATCAACAGGAAGACTTGGATGCAAGATCATCTATAAGTATTAGACTGACAACGAAAAAAACGAAAGTTCGAATTTTTGAGGGGCTCAAAGCTCAGATGATTGCACCAGATGATAGGAACAACTCCTGAAAATTTCAGTCCGAACCGATAACCCCTTGAGGTCTCCTAAACCCGTTTTTTGGTAATTGAATTATCGATTTTAGAACAATAGACGCTTAGGACGAAAAGACGGTTTGGACATGAAAGATCCATGCGTCTGGACACTTTTTATACTCTATTCCTATGTTTTCGGTGTCGCGGAACACGATGCCGCCATTACTGCAAGCGCAGAAGCTGTATTTCTTTTGATATTAAAGAAATCAGTCCAAATAAGTGATGGAAAAAAGGCATTTTTTGCCGTTTTTACCTAGTTTTGACTAGGAAAAAAATTGTTTGCGGGTCTTTTCTGCTTCGGACCTTGTTTCCTGGCTTGTTCCGAATGTAACAAGACCAATTTCGTACTATAATATATTGTCCTTTTGGAAATATCTGCTCAAGAGCCGAGTTAGCTTTTTTAATGGTAACCGCTCTATACTTACCAGTAGCTGCAAAATCAAAATTTAACGCCCTGAAGCCCTTTTTATCACATTATTTTATGTTTTTGGGCTCGTTGAACATTACGTGCTAGTAGTGGAGGCGTAGGACTCGTATTTCGGTTAATAATCAAGAGTTAGGTGTCAAAAATCGGTGAATAGAGTGGATTTTTCTTGATGTTCAAAAAATCAGTGGACAAAATAATAGAAATAAGGGATTTTTCGCCGGTTACACCTAGTTTTGATTGGGAATAACTATTTATGAGTGTCTCCTCTGCCTTGGACTTTGTACTGTTACTTATTCTGAATATGACAAGACTAAGTTTGTCCAATAATACATTTTTCTTCTCGAAATATCAGCTCAAGAGCCGACTTATTTAATGGTAACCGTTCTATATTCAATAGTGGCACTACTACTCGCACGTAATGTTCAAAGAGCCCAAAAACATAAAATAATGTGATAAGAAGGGCTTCAGGGCGTTAAATTTTGATTTTGCAGCTACTGGTAAGTATAGAGCGGTTACCATTAAAAAAGCTAACTCGGCTCTTGAGCAGATATTTCCAAAAGGACAATATATTATAGGACGAAATTGGTCTTATTACATTCAAAACAAGCCAGGAAACAAGGTCCGAAGCAGAAAAGACCCGGAAACAATTTTTTTCCCAGTCAAAACTAGGTAAAAACGGCAAAAAATGCCTTTTTTCCATCACTTATTTGGACTGATTTTTTTAATATCAAAAGAAATACAGCTTCTGCGCTTGCAATAATGGCGGCATCGTGTTCCGCGACACCGAAAACATAGGAATAGAGTATAAAAAGTGTCCAGACGCATGGATCTTTCATGTCCAAACCGTCTTTTCGTCCTAAGCGTCTATTGTTCTAAAATCGATAATTCAATTACCAAAAAACGGGTTTAGGAGACCTCAAGGGGTTATCGGTTCGGACTGAAATTTTCAGGAGTTGTTCCTATCATCTGGTGCAATCATCTGAGCTTTGAGCCCCTCAAAAATTCGAACTTTCGTTTTTTTCGTTGTCAGTCTAATAAGTATCTATTCACTGGTCGAAATGGATCTTAATAAGAAGGGACTAGTAGAATCTAGAAAAAATGGCGGATAGTTTCATCAGGATTATTCATTTTTAGCAAATTTTCGTAAAATATAAACTATTGCAATGGCTCAAAAATTTTTAAAACGAAAATTTTTGAAAAATTCCTCTAATGAAGATCCGTTTTGAGGCATTCTGAAACGAATCCAAGAAATTAACGCTTATATATATATATATATATATATATATATATATATATATATATATATATATATATGTATATGAGTATTATATACGTGTGTGTGTGTCATTCCAGACGATAACTCTCCTCAGGATTGAGATAGAAATTTAGTTCTTGCACCCGTAAATCGAGCTTTCCAAACGAAAGGATGAGTTCGTTGGCCAGCACTTTTTGTGCTCATCAAATTGGTCAAATTTCAAAAATGTACTGAAAAAAAAAGTCACTAAAAGTGTCTAAAAACGACTAAAAATCGTTAAATTTATATTTTCGGCAGAAATCGTTCAAATAAAGTTAATTAACTATAAAATGGAATATTCAAAAAATGTTGTACAAAATCAGGCTGAAAAACGTACTTAAAATTAATTAAAATTTGCTATAAAATCGATTAAAATTGCTAAAAAAAAAGCTTAAAATTCCAATTCTCTATTTGAATAGGAAATTATTATTTAGAATACGTTTTTTGCCATAAAATTAATAGTTAACGATTTCCTTGCACTTATAAAGCTCAAATTTCAAAACAATTCAACATTATAAAATGCGATAATTTTCGAAAATTTGCTCATACGATCATGCTGTATGACTGAAACTTTTATGCCTGTAGGGCTCACTCAAGCATTACACAGACTTATTCTATCTCCCAATTTAGAAAAAAAATCCACAATAATGGGTATAAGAGAGACTGGAAATATTTGGTGCATCATGACCTTGAGCTTATTGTGTTGTTAATCTCAATTTTAATGTAAGCTGCACATTATCGTGTAAAAAATGAGCCCTAGAATGTATATTGACTTCTTAAATATGGATATTTGATTGTTTAGCTCCTTTTCGACTCACCAACGATGAGCAAGCGTGCCGTTTATCGGACGGCCAATAGGGAAGCTGGTAGGTATAAACTAGGTTGGTAACTCTTCTTTAGTGAGCCTAAAAATCGAATCACTCACTCAGTTGAGTGGAGTTAGTTTTCTTTTACTCGCTTTGTATACCTATCTTGTTGCACAAGCGATCCTCTAAATATCCACTCCAAGAGTCACGCACCTTGCTCGAAATGCAATCTTGCGGTTCTTTGTGGTCGCATTGTAAGATATATTTAAAACTTTCATAGAACTTCAGCGGTCGTCGTGAAAGGTTGCCTCCCACAGGTTGTGAAAGACTGATTGGAAAGTGTCCCACGCAATTAATAATACGCATTCAGTACTTCCCCGAAATAAAGTTGTAAACGTGCTTACCAGAGAACGAGAATGAATCCCAAGAAGAAGAACCTCATCGCAGAAAGGAACTATGAAGTACTTCAGACGAACAACTTATCACTCGTCTAATACTTGATATCCTTGTTAACTTCAAACCATACTACTTTAAACAAGGGTTTCATTCATAATCAATGAGCTAACTAATGAACATTAGAATACAAATTATTTAGTTCCACTATCGTAATGATGCATCATTGAATCTAAGTAAATCATAATGATGTTCCAGACAGGAAAATTTAAAAAATTAGTGGAGAGGTTGTACATTATGAAAAACAAAACTCAGTGTACCTATCAAAGAGAGATTTTCATCTTTGAGAGCGTAGAATATTTTCAAATTTACACTGGAATTATAAGTGATTAGTGTATAGAGTTTTGCTTGAAAATTTAGGGAATCTACAGAACATCCAGCATCGTAATTAGGAATTATAATGAATACCCGGCCTGAAATAATCGGTTTAGCAGTTCCGGGCTGAGGTTCAGCGTGGAAAAGAGAAGGTGAGGTTTCAATGGCGTTTGAATCCAGTGTGCGTGTATGTGTAATGAATAAATAAAGCTAAAGCATAATGATTTATAATATTATGTAAGTATTGGAAATGAAAATAAATAATATATCAATTACACTAATAAATAATATGGAATGGCTTGGCATTTATTGTTTCAGCCAGAGATTAAGCTGACCTAATTGATTTTATGGAAAGACATGGTAATGCTACTACTACCGTTTCGGTCAAAAACCGCCGTTGGGTTCCAAAACGCACTTACCCCCAATTGGGGGGGGGGGGGGGGGGAGAGTGCGTTTCTATATTTTTTTAAGCAAGTATAATGGATTTAAACATCATGGAATTCAATTAAAAATGTATTTATCTCGCCCACCAACTTCAAGAAATCTTTCTTTGACATAAATATCTTTTGCAGCATTTTTCCTCTGTCACTTAAGAAGAACAGCATCCCAATTTGCCTTCAAGGATTTGAAGACAGAGAGATCCAGTGGTTGAAGTAAGTGGCTAGAGTGAGAGGGCAACTTCAAAATTACCACTTGTTTACACACACACACACACACACACACACACACACACACACATATATATATATATATATATATATATATATATATATGGTGTGTGTCCATCATATATCAACAGAACCGGTCGCTCTGGTCCGATATTCACCAAAAAACAGCTTAGGAACCAATTGAGAAAAATCTCAGATTCCATCCATCCGTTCGATGAGGATGTATATAAGTCCCTGGATAATCTTGGTCACTCATCCACTGATCCCCAAGATCTACCTAATCCTTTGAATATAATCAGGGGAGGTAATTTAACTCCAGCAGCATTCCCGCTGAAGTAGGTAGATCGTTATGTTATTTTATACAGGGAGCATGAATTCCGAGTTGACCTCATTTTGAGTGGGTACAGAAACGTTTAGGATAAACAAAAATATTTATAAAAAGATATTCATGTTTGAATCAATTATGGGTCGCATTGCAGTATATTCATTATTAGTACAATGAGTGACTCTTAAGGATGCCAGGTGTGGTACTCCAAACGCTGTACCAACAAAAATATGCGATTTTCATTTTTTTTTATTTTCTTATATTGAGAGATAATTCAGAGTTTTGGAATCGAATTGATTTGTTGTTTTTTTTATTTATAACTTTGCTTCGTATAATAATTTTTGTAGGATGTATAGTTTAGGAATTATTAGAAGAAAACTTTAAAATCGGCAAATTAGGCCATCTTTATGATGCTGCCATTTTGTATACCACCAATTTTGAGATGACAGACAAAGATTTTCTCACTCAGAGCAGACTTTAATCAAAATCAACTCAAACCTTCTCCTCAAATTACTACCTTTTTTCGGCCATGGCTCCTGGGCTATGTAGTCGATCCTAGATGGTTTGCATTCCGCGGGGGAATTCTGCTGGAGTAAATGGAACCATACAATTCTACTGGAGTGAATTGAATCAGGTATACATATCGTTCTGGAGGAATTTCGCCTAATTGTTTTGTAATTGATCTGGAAGGAGACAAAAATGCAGATTGCCTCAGGACGCTTTAACACAACTTACGGAGTTCTAGAAGACTGTATTAATTTATTCAATAATACGGGCAAGCCCAATACATGAAATGAAATACACTAATTGCTCACAAAATAATAAAATTGTGGATTATTGGATATCATCAGGCCCTATAAATACCGTTCTGCCTATTACCCACACGGCGCCGTACACTCAGATTGAGATTCATCACTCATAAACGAAACAAACGGCGGCTTTCATTATGTGCATAATTCATCCATTTTGTAGGGATTCGCTCCTAACGTAAAGTTGTACGAATTTACAAAGTGCATATTATTGGTCTCCGTTTATCGTATGAGGACTAAAATAATACGCGCGATAATGAGGTAGGTACTGTCGCATTTGAGTTGCGTTTTATAACTCAATATAAAGCCAAGAGGTGAAGTTGAGTATTTACTTGCTCGGCTCACTTAATTATCAAATGCTAAGCTTCCTAAGGTCCCATAAATGCAGATGGGGTAGACGTAACTCCGTCCTTTGATGACGAGACTGATCTTCAACTGGTGGCTTAGCGGTTGAGGACGCATAAATTTTAGGTCTGTATTTAAGGTCTGTATAAATTTTAGGGTGTGTATATAATGCGATGCCCATAATACACTTATCTCTCTTACTAAGTTCCTACCAACCTGATAATGTTTTCTAAACTCATCTTTTATACATAAAAAGGGTAAATTTATGTTATGATTTATACATCAAACATAGATTTTACCCTTCAGGGTTGACCCACAGTAATGCCGAGGTTCAAGTAACTTCGGTGGTCATTATGTGATTTTGACCCAAGTTTGATGAACTTGGGTCCAATACTTTGGAGAACAGCTCTGGAAAGCGCTCGAAGGATATTTTTAAATTGAGCATGAAAAAATCATTTTCAGACACCTTCAAAATGTGTTGGTGTACATTTCAGGATAAATATATTCAACTACACAACGGATGGAGGGGGGGGGGGTAGTTCTTCCTATGGTCAAATTTGAAGGTTCATTATTAAGAATAATAAAACAAACTAACTGCGGCTTTGTACAAGAAAAATTTTTTTTCAACCCTCTTAAAATTTTGTGAGCTTACATTTCAAGATGCGCAGAATCCAAAAACCGAAAAAGCTTCATATTATTACACAAAGATTCTTCATTTCCAAATTATATAGCCTTTCCGCTAGCCTAGTGCTAAAACCGGAAATGTAGCTCTTTTGGATCATATAGACTGCAATAATTGTTTTTCTAAGCTCCATCTAAATTTCAGCAGCGAAAGACGATTATAAAACAATTGGGCCACAGTTCTACAGCAAATCAGAACCCTTCGATACTTTGTAAAATTATTACATTGAAATTTATTTCAATTTACATGCTGACATTTAGAGGGAGCTTCTTTGTGCCACATAGAAAACACATACGAGGTACGGAGACGCATTGATCTGCTGAGGGGCCAATGAGGCTGATTTCTTTCCTTTTCGACCTATTTCTCAGTTTTGTTTCGAACATTTTTCATTATTTTCTCTACATTTACTAAATAGCGTGAAAATGAGAATTCTTGAGCTTAAATGGTTTAATTGTTTTTGGATGCGCGAAGCGCCAGGATTTGATGAGGAACTAATTATGGAGTTAACTAATTGTGGAACAACAATTATCCTAGAATGGTTGGGGATGATATAAACATATATTTTTTTAACTCTCACCCCCTGATATTGTAAGAATCCTTCCCCCTTCCCATAGTCATTTAAAAGCAAAATATTATAACAAAATATTAACTATGGTTACTAACATATTACGTGTGTAAATTAAGGGATAGTTCTGATACATTTCCAAATGCACAGATTAGTAATAGTTCAAACGAATATGAGGCATCAGGATTTTCAGTCTAGGAATATATAAAAGTTGACGTATTTTAATGTTCAACTTGTACACCCATAATTAATTACCAGTAAATATACAACCAGTGAGTACACTTATCAAGTATTTTTGTTAATAGTTCTTACTAACGAAAAGTATTCCAAGAAATTTTGAAAGTTTGGGAGTCACAAATTCATAATATTTATTCTGCCCAAAACCTTCCTTATGACTTGGGCGAGGAAAACGACGGTTGTTTCAAAACACGAATATTTTTTGGTATATACCCTTAAAATTGAATATATTAGGACATTTTCAAGAATCTGACGAAATATTGAGAAGATCGGTCAAAAAAATTTTAAGGGCCTCGTAGATCATAGTCTAGGATACGAGGCCGAAAATAGGCAATAATTTCAGGAGAAGGTTTGAGATTCGATTTTGAAAATTTAGTCTGTTTCGAGTGAGAAAATCTTGGTCTGCCGTCTAAAATTGGTGGAATACAAAATAGCTTTTCTCTAATAATTCCTAAACCGTGCTTCCTACAGAAATTTTTATACGAAGCAAAGTTGTAGAACATAAAAAACAAAAACGATTAAATTCTAAAACTCCGAATTATCTCTCAAAACAAGCGAATTACTAACAATTGAAAATCAGGCTTATTTTGAGCCAGTCCTCGCCTTCCCCCGTCTAAACTTTTGCCCGTCAAAACCCCCTAGCGACTCCAATATTGGTCTGATTCAGGTGTGCCAAACCCCATCTGATTCATTGTTAAATATTTTCTAATGTTCGTATCGAGATAGTTGTTGCTCAGACCGTCTCCCATTAAAGTACAAAGTAAAAGGCCGTTTTTACGAGCTTTATGCGTAAAATGACATCAAATTCATAAGTTCGGCTGTAAATCGATGGGGAAAAAAGGTCTCAGCTCAGTCTTGCTGTAAATAAACTTTGGAAAATATTTAATCCTGAATCGAGTGGGATTTAGCAGACCTGGATCAGACCAATATTGATGTCGCTAGGGGTTCTTTAAGGGCAAAAGTCTTGACGGGGGAGGAAAGGACTGGCCCAACATTTCCCCGATTTTCAATGGTTTGCGATCCGCTTATTTTGAGAGACAACATAGATCGTCTGCTGAATCGAATCGTTTTGGTTTTTAATGCTCTACAAGTTCGCTACACATAAAAATTTCTGCAGATCTTGAAATTATTACAGAAAAACTTTAAAATGGGCAAATTGAGCCATATTTTTGCGGCCGCCTTTTTGTTTTCCACCAAGTTTGAGACGGCAGAAAACGATTTTCTCACTCAGAATGGACTAAATTTTCAAAATCTAATCTCAAACCTTGTTCTCAGATTACTACCTACCTATTTTTGGCGTATAAGAGATCATTCTCTCTCCTCAAGAAGTATAAAAAATTGTTGGAAGCCTCCCTCGAAAAAACTAATTTCAACGATCTTGGCTTTCTGGCAAATAAACACGCTCTGCCCAAAGGTTTAAATTCTTTGGATTTTGATTATATCTATTGTCAACGAATTCACAGGGTTGAACACTAGAACTAAAATGTTTCAAAATCTGAAATTTCCATACTTTTAGAAATGTCCATTTTTTCTAGGTATCGTATTTAGCTGTGTTTCCAACTTGAAAATTTTCTTTGGTTTACGAATTTCTAGGTCCTGAATTCAAAATATGCTGCATAATTTATTTGAATTTGTCACTCCCAAACTTTCAAAATTTCTTGAAATAGTTTTCGTTAGTAAGAACGATTTACAAAAATACTCGATAAGTGTACTCACTGGTTGTATATTTACTGGTAATTAATTACGGGTGTACAAGTTGAACATTAAAATACGTCAACTTTTATATATTCCTAGACTGAAAATCCTGATGCCTCATATTCGTTTGAACTATTTTCAATCGTTTGTGATCCACTTATTCTGAGAGACAACTTAGATCGTCTGCTGAATCGAATCGTTTTGGTTTTTAATGCTCTACAAGTTTGCTACACTTAAAAATTTCTTCAGGATGCCCGGTCTAAAAATTATTACAGAAAAACTTTAAAATGGGCTAATTAAGCCATCTTTTTGCGGCCGCCATTTACTTTTCCACCAAGTTTGAGACGGCAGAAAACGATTTTCTCACTCAGAATGGACTAAATTTTCAAAATCTAATCTCAAACCTTGTTCTTAAATTACTACCTATTTCCGACCTTGGCTCTGGGACTACTAAGGCATAGAAGTTGTGTTATGTTCTCCTGCTTCCCTACTAAGCAGTTATCTATTTTTAGGAACTCCCTCTATAACTTTATAATTACATAAAATCTATGTTTCCATGTGTGTTGGTTAATTTCGATTTTTAAATCCACGGTGAAATGGGTAGTCACTGTTGTTTCATTGCCTGTGATGAGTATTGTTGGTTTGCATCGTCTGAGTGATGTTGTTTTTCGGTTGTGGTGCATTGCAATAATCATGGCTTATTGCCGTTATCCAGGCTCCAGTATTTATCTAGGCTTATATTGGTTTTCCATGGAGTTCTATTGGTAAATAAGACCTGTAATTTTCGTTATGGGCGCAAATATCGAGGCCAAATGGGAGTATTTATTTTCCGGCGAGCTATCAATTCCCCCGATATTAACAGTCAGTGTTGTTTTTCGTCCTTTCCGTTTGGTTCCCTTCGTCTTCGGAAGTTCGCCTGTGCGTTTGCTGGTAGTGGCGGTGGTTTAGTATAATACGACTTCGGTTCATAATTGGGGTGATAATAATTTGTTTTTGGCGTTGGTGTTTCCGTTCTTTGGGGTGGACTTTGCGATCAATTTTTCTTGTAAGGTCTGTGGGTTTTAGATTTTTATTTATTTTTTTTTTTTTATATAGGTGTTTTTTGTTGAGTTTATTTTTGTACTGGGTATAAATTTGGAATAATTTGTCGTTTTGGTTATCGTTTCCGTCGGTTTTTTCGATTGTATGTGACTATCATAGGATCGTTAAGGTAGCTGAGTTGCTATTTTTCTCTGTTGGATTCTGTTGCGATGGATATGAGTAGTTCTTCCCTCTCGATTGTTGCAAATGTTACATCTAGGGGATAGTTCCTGGGCTGTCGCTTCAGGATATCCACTGGGTGTAGCAGGTTAATTGTCTCTATCCTCTGAAGGAGTGAATAGAAGAGACTTCTATTAGAATTGATCCGAAGGAGTGTGGGACAACGCAAGCATGAGAAAATATGACCGAATACAAATCCGTTTTATACCATTTAAATACCTGAACCGTGAAAAAACCATAGGTCCTTTGTGTTTGTGTGTTGTGTGGCAAATTTTGTCGACGCTGCCCAGGCTACAATATTCTCAACTGATTTCCGAAAATATTTGTTGGTTCGATCTCTATTTCAGTCTTGTTGTACAACAAGCTTTGAAGATCTTGGATTGGCTAACGGTGGGGGGGGGGGGGGGGAGGAATGGAGGGGGTAAGAACCTTTAACGTGCTAACCAAGCTCTAATGCTCGACCGAGCTTATTCTGATATATTATTTTCAATAATAAACCTTTGTAATCGACCAAGAAAAAAATCTTTTTTTGGCTTTTTTTTTTTTTTTTTTTTTTTTTTTTTTTTTTTTAAAGCCACTGAGGCCGCAATGGCCTATTGTAGCTGGAGGAGGAGGCCGTACCTCCTCCCCATCCCAGACACTAGATCGGCCCAATACCGACAGCCCTGCCAAACCAAGCACTATCTGCCTGGTTCCGGCACTCCTGCCAGCCAACAGGCCCTACCTGGGACCCGAGTGCTCCACACTCGGTTAGTTACTGGGTCGCAGCCCCAGTCTGGCTTGGCGCCATATCACCAATGCCAGCCACAGCTGGGAAGTCAATCCTTCCCCACCACGTTTTGGCAAAAGCGAGGAGAGTCTTAATCTCCCCCGTCTTAATGTCTTGGGGGTCGATGGAGGTTTTGCCCCAATTCAAAAAGCGATTTCTTGCCAATATAGGGCAATGGCAGACCACATGACTCGCCGTCTCGTCTTCTGCCCCACAAAAGCGGCAGAGAGTGGAGTCTGATTTGCCCATTTTATGGAGATGGTATCTAAGTGGGCAGTGCCCAGTTAAGAGCCCCACAACCATACGCAGCTCCCTTCTCCCCAGGCTGAGCAGCTCCTTAGCTCTCTTCCTAGAGAAGTGAATAAATTGTTTCGCCTGCCTCAGGCCCTTGACGTGGAGCCAGTGGGCAGTCCTCTTCTTACTCTCCCATTTGGTGAGCTCTCCAAGGAGAAAGCTCTCCGTAGTGGCCAGAAAAGGTTCTGGGCCCATAGGGAGAGAAGCAGCACCCTTCCTAGCAAGAGCGTCAGCTTGTTCATTCCCCTCCACCCCCTGGTGCCCTGGGCACCACAGCAAGGTAACCTTATTGTTCCTGGCAAGGGTCTTGAGGTTAGTCAAGCATTCCCACACCAGCTTCGACGAGATGGTGAAAGAAGCTAGTGCCTTCAAGGCTGCTTGACTATCTGATAAAATGTAGATTTTTGCTCCATTCACTTGACGACTCACCAGTCTGTCAGCGCAGGAGTTTATGGCATATATTTCTGCCTGGAAAATGGTGGCGACTGTTCCCAGAGATTCTGAAATCTCCGTTCGTGGGCCAAAAATACCCGAGCCAGCCCTACCATTCATGACGGAGCCATCTGTGTAGAACACTATAGCCCCACGTTCGAATTGGGGCCTCCCTTCTGACCACATTGATCTACTATGAATGTAGACCTTGAAGGGGAGATCAAAGTTCCGTGTCTCCGCCATGTGGTCGGAAACACTGAGCGATGACTCATCCACTGCAACCTCCTTCAAGATGGCATGGTGAGTACTCCCAGATTCCCGCTTTAAAAAGCCATTCCTCCACAACCTCACTCCCTGCAGGAAGGCAACCTTCCTGACATGGATATGCAGAGGAGGAAGGTCCAAAAGGACCTCCAGTGCAGCTGTAGGACTTGTGTGCATGGAGCCTGTAACCCCAATGCACGCCATCCTTTGCAGCCTTGCCAGCTGACTCACAGCCGTTGCCTGGCTGACCTTTGTCCACCAGACAAGGGCCCCGTAGGTCAGCATCGGTCTGACCACTGTGGTATATAACCACATGGTCATCTTTGGGCTCAAGCCCCATGTCTTCCCTAACATGCGTCGGCCCGACACCATAACAAAGATGGCCCTGTCCACGGCCCTCTTAATGTGAGGCGTCCAGGTTAGCTTCTGATCAAAGGTGACTCCCAGGTATGTGGCCCTGGTGCAGAAGGGAAGTTGCCTGCCCCCCAGACAGACCACCTGCATGTCAACCTTTCGTCTTCTGGTGAACGGAAGAAGGGCCACTTTATCAGGGTTCACATATAGCCCCTCCTCCGTGCACCATTGCTGTACGACATCCAACGCCATCTGCATCCGTTCACGGACTGTCTCCTCGAACTTGCCCCTGACAATGACCACAATGTCGTCAGCATATCCTACCACCTCAAAGCCATTGTCTTTGAGTTTTTGTAGGAGGCTATCTACCACGAGTAGCCATAACAGAGGGGAAAGCACACCGCCCTGCGGACATCCCCTACTTGGAATGGCACTGACGGTTGCTTCCCCCAACTCCGAGGATACAACCCTGCCCTTCAGCATGGTATGTATCCATTTGGTGATTTGCGGATCGACATCTCGATCCTCTGCTGCCTTAATGATGGAGTCATATGACGTGTTGTCAAATGCCCCACCTATATCCATAAAGCAGCAGAGAGCTACTTCTTTGGCCTCCAGACTCCTGTCAATCAACACCGTCAATTCATTCAGAGCAGTCTCAGTAGATTTCCCCCTCTGATACGCGTGTTGTGCCGCCTGGAGTGGTACCTGGGTTAATTGCTCTTCCCTGATCACAAGGTTCACAATCTTCTCCATGGTTTTCAGTAGGAAGGACATGAGACTGATGGGGCGGTAGTCTTTTGCATGGCCCTGTCGGCCTGCTTTCGGAATAAAGACCACCCTGACCTTCCTCCACATCCTAGGGATGTGGTTCAGCGTATAACTGGCCCTAAAGATCTTGACCAGCACCGGCACGAGAGCCCCCCCTCCATGCTGTAGCATGGCTGGGATGATCCCATCTGGGCCCGGAGATTTATAGGGCTTAAATGTGCCAAGTGCCCATTTAACTCTATGGGGTGTAAATATCCTGCCAGAAGCTGCATACAAGGCTTTCCTTTCATGGCAGATGTCATCAGTATGCTGATGTGGAAAACTTTCACTGTGTATGCGTGCAGACCCCGGAAAGTGCACCCGTAGGAGCTCCTCCAGGGTCTCTTCCGAGCTTCCAGTATACACCCCATCTGCCTTTTGTATAGTGCCCAGCTCAGCTGGTTTGTCCTTGGCAAGGATCTTCTGCACTTTGGACAGCACAGACAACTCTGTAATGTCCTGACAGAAGTTCCTCCAGGACAGTTTCCCGGCCTTTCTAAGGGCACAGGTGTAGGAGTTGGCCATAGCTTTATAGGCCTGCCATCTCCCATCCCGCTTTGCCCTGTTGAAAAGCCTTCTCGTCTCTCTGCGAAGGAGACCCAGGTCCCTGTTCCACCATGGAACAGACCTGTTTGTTCTGACAGTCTTGACTGGGCAGCTTAGCTCGTAGCTTCGCTGAATGGCTGCCCAAACAAGTTCATTAACTCGGTCAAGATCTCTTGTTGTCTGGATATTAGTGTCCAGGTCCTCCAGCTCATCAGCTAGAAGAGTGTTAAACAGAGTCCAATTAGTGTTCTTAGGACTCCGATATGTCTCAGTGAAGCAGTTCGGATGCTCCAGCCGGAACCCGATAATCCGATGGTCCGACAATGAAGCCTCTTCCGACACATGCCACCCTGTGACCCTATTTGCATAGAAACTACTCGTCACAGTGATATCCAAAATCTCACTCCTTGCCCGAGTAACAAAAGTAGGCTCACTGCCCCTATTCAAAACCGCGAGATTTTCCGCGGTCAGAAACTGGACAATGGACTCACCTCTTTTGTTGATGTCGTTGCATCCCCACAGCAGATGATGACCATTGGCGTCACATCCAATGATGAGATGCAGCCGTTGTCTCTGGCAGTGTGACACTAGCTGCCGCACCATCACCGGAGGGGGCTCGTCCTCATCGCCTGGAAAGTAGGCTGAGGCAACAACACATCTTCCTCCGTTGCTGTCCTCAAGCAGTATAGTTGTGAGGTCTCTGGAACAGAACTCAGGCATGGCCAAAAACTTGACTAGGCTGTTTACTAGGATGGCCGATCTTGGCCTATCCTTGCCACGGTGGAAAATTACCTTTCTGTTCTGTGCAGATAGTCCCATCACCTTGCCCTCAGTGGCCCACGGCTCCTGGATAAGGGCAATGTGGTGGTCTTCAGATGTGAACTTGTGGCTCAGGACCGCCGACGCGCCCCTTGCCCTGTGCAAGTTCACTTGAAGAAATTTTAGATGTGTATTATTCATTTTTTTCTATGTGGTCCATTTTGTTCCCACAAGAAGCTAGGGAAATGAACAGTCCACCCGTGCAGAGCCCCGCATGCACAGGTAAGCCTAATTACACCCAGGGGGTCGGCCGGTACCCTGGGGCAGCCGTTTGAGGTGCACTTTACCCTCTGCACCATGCAGACCATAGGCACGGCGTGGACACCTTTGTCTTGAGGGTTGGTGTCTGTACTTAGTTGCCAGTGCAATGGCTCACATTGCCCAGTATACTCCTAGGAGATACTATCGTGCAATAGGCAGTGTGAGCCGTGGCTTAAGCCCTCCCACCACGACAAGGTAACAGACATCGGGAGGGGGGAGACATCGGGATTTTTTTGGCTTACGTTTCAAAATGTGTAGAATCTAAAAATCAAACTTAAAAAAAAAAAAAAAAAAAAAAAAAGTCCGTCCGTCGTTTGAAGTTTTTCTCAATAATTATTAGACCAAACTTTGCGAAATTTGGCTTAAAAATCATTTATCGGCCGGGTATGTGCCGGTAACATCGGCATCGCGTTCAATCAACCCTAAAGTGTGAAACCTAAGGGCTGAAATAATTGAAAATCGAGATCTTGAAATGTTTCCATGTAACAGTAATGATTTTTTGAGATTCATTTATAGGTATCCGCCCAAAGTATCGAACGAAACCACCCCGGCAGCTACGTGTTCATTTTATTGCTTTCCTTAAGGGCTAAAACATTGACAAGAAAAAAAATATGAACACGGAAGTGAATCGTAACCATTAAAAACTCGCCTTGGAAAATTTTGACAATTGTAACAGTTGTTTATATAATTCAAGTAGAATTCTGACTTCCCGAAATCGAGTTTATCATAACTTCTGTATCCTATTCGGCTTGTGAAGCGTAGGTATGTAACTACCTCATTGACTATCAGTTGTTTGTACATGGATAATGCAAACAGCAACAACCTAGAAACATACGACTGATGTTATCATGACGATAGAATGACAAGAGAATAAGTAGAATAAAGTGATGCCTTGTAGATGCATAGGAAAATTCTCAGGGTGGGGTTTTTTGGGCCCGAAGCACTGAAGCCTGGTGGCTTATTGTACTTTTCTGAGAGTTTTGCGTTTAATCAAAGAGGTTCAGCCCTCTGTTGAGGGACGTGAGTCCTTTGATTAATAATTGTTCGCTTCGAATAGACATCATTGGGGTTTGTGCCCTAAAGAGTTCAAATCAGCGAAAGGTGAGTGCAGGGCACTCGAAGATTATGTTGGATACTGTTTCTCCTTGCATAGTCTGCACAGGGTTGAGTTTTTTATGACCCCTATGCGGTGTAGTTGAAAACGTAGGGGTGCAAAGCCCATTATGGGGCCGACTATCTAAGTTCTCTACGGTTTTTCCTAAGAAGTCCCTCAGTAAGTTTGGTATTGGGTTTGGCCACCATGAGCTTGCTGTGGACATGTCCCTCGATATTGGACCATCTTCTTGTGGTCTGTTGGTCGATCTACATGTTGATAATCCTTTTGAAGGTAGAAAGTGATGCCTTAGAAATGAACGTAGGTAGGTATAGTAAAAATCTGTATTCAATCGAATTACATACCATCTTCAATTTTATTAACAAAGCAAAGTCCGTTCGTTCTAAACTGCATCAAGCTTTCTGCAGGGGCTTCACTGGAATCACCTGACTCCGAAAACTCAGCTAGAGCAGCACCGACACAGAGCAGCCTGTCGTCAACTCTGCCTGTGGCGGTGCGAAGCAATTTTTGCAGCAGAAAAATGGATAAAAAATCAAAACTGAAGTGCTGTGTTTGCCAGAAACCTGTCTTTACTAACCACAGAAGCAAACAAACCATTGTCAAGTGTCTTGCATGTGAAAATAAGAGTGAGAGGAATTGAAGTTTTGGTTGAAAAAATTTTTTGGGGGACGGATTTTCGTAAATGTGCATTTTCTTGTTGATTTTTCAAATTAGTGTTTTCAATCTAACGTTTTAAAGCTTTGTCATTCATTTTTTAAAATAAAAAATATTCGAATTCGAATTTTTTGTTGTTAACAAGTTTAATTATTAAAATACTAATAAAAAGCGCGTGGGGTGACACAGTCACCCCGCTTGGTAGCGCGCGTTGCAAAAGGGGGGTAGGTATCGGACGGATTAATATAATTGGTGATTAGTAAACACTTAAGAATTACTCTTAATTAAATTATTATTACTATTCTAACAACAGAAGGTTAATTAATTCCGATTCTACTAAGGTCGGAACGTCATAGCCAATTTTCTAAGAAAATAAAGCAATTGCAATGAATCCATAATTTATTTCCTTCATGGAAATTCGTTTTGAAATTCCTTTTTTTTTTTTTTTTTTTGGTATGTGTATCCAGAGTTTGATCAAAAAGTTCTAGTTCTTGTTCTAGTTCTTTTCAATTTGCGAGAGTGTAGTTATTAGTCTCATCGTTAATCTTTCTATTCCACCTGGTTATTTTATATTGATGTAATATTCTCAGTTTTTGTGTTATTCTGATCAGCTCCGGAACCTCCGAGGCTAATCTATTTCCTAATCGACTTATGCTGAAATTTGATGGAGCTTCTTCGGGACACCTCATAAACAATCTTGCGAGTTACGGAGGCTCACTTAATAGCAGATGGGGCCTCGGAGGCTTATTTCTTTCCTTTCCGACCTACTGTTTTACTAAGTTTTTTGGTTTGTCTTTTGACATTTCTAGAAAATTTTTCAACATTAATCTACAATAAACCGTTAAATTTGTGGCGGCCTGAGCTGTAAAGGTGTCAACCCTTTTGCGATTCACGGTGCGCCAAGTTTAGATCATTTACAAGGTATGGGGGCTTAACAATAATCATAGACCAATGATCTGCTTAGAAGGGCTATCTAATACAGAAATAATAAACCTTTGTGCCATAATTTGCAAACTTTTTGTTCGATCCCAATTGTAATCTTGTTGTTCAACAAACCACAGAAATTTTGGATTTCTAATCGTTGAAGGGGGTGGAGGGGTAGTAGCCAATCCTAATAAGCTCTGTCCAAGGTACTATTCTTAACCAATTTTCGTGATACATTCCTTGTTTGATCCCAAATTGCCTCTAGTTGTGCAACATACCATGGGAACATTGGGTAACGCCATCTAGGTGATCCATCCATTGGGGGGTGTAAGAGGTCTGATGCAAAAAACCCTTGGAGTTTCAACTTTATTTCGGCGGGATAAATGGAGGGGTAATTGAGATAAATCCCGATTTTGATGTGAAAATCGTGGACTTGATATTTTCCTATTTTTTTCTCGAAGTATTTGGTCTCTCCCTGGATCCATTCTCAGTCAATTAAAATTTCACAATGATTGAAAAGAATCATTCACATCGATCATTTGTTTCGATTTCACATTGATTTTAGAATGATTGGGTGTTTAATTTATATGTAGTTCATTGAATCTTTCATTGTTTGGTTTCACAATGTAAAATTATGTATTATTATGGTTGTGATGGAGGAGGGGGGAGGAGTTGCTTGTTGCATATTCATGTTAGGTTATAATGGAAAGGGTTCATCTAGTAAAACATGATCAGTTCACTATTCCTACCAAAATCATGAACAATAGAAACATAAGGGCAACTCATACGTAAAGTCCGTGTAACGCATGCATTACTCATCAATATGTTTTTCTCCTGAAATTCTGGTGTCTCACGAAATTTTTATCCGCCCCGTCCATGGTGTGCGTGAACATAAATTTGGCACTATGCATAATTTGGCACCGTTCCATCAGTCGAAATTACGTCTGAAGCCAAGTTCTCGAGGCTTGAGAAATGCAAACATCGCATCGTTATTGACACTGTCCAATGTAAGTACATTGAATAAATAGGAAACTTCCGAGACCATTTCCCATTCAAACGAAAATCTGAAAGAACTTCTTCTAAACTCCTGGAATAATTAAAACTGACCCGTTGTTTCCAAATTTTCCGTTCGAAATGTAAAACTTTCTAGCGATAGGAAGGCAAAACAATGAGAGTATGAATGCAAAATATATCGCCGTAGAGCTAGACGCCTCCAACTTTTATCGTTCAAGCTTTCCTTCGGAAAGCTCACTTAGGACCCTTCAGGTTTCATAAAACCAGCTCTGGTGTTTTTGTATTCCGGGTTATAAAACCAGGATACGATTCATGAACCGGAACTCACTTCCGGGCACGGTCGATTTATGCACATTGGCATTTATTTTTTCCGCCTTCCGATGGTAACAGGATGTCATTCCACAACAAAAGGTGACGGAGGTCAGTAAATCCTTTGACATTACGCTTTCCTATTTGTTGGATGCAGCGTTAAGAAAATGCTAGGTGTTCATTTTACGCTGGCGAGCAACAAACAAGATCGTAATTATTCTTATACTGTATGGTGTGTAAAGAAGAGGTAGGTACATTTCTTCAACCTTGTTAAAGTGGAAGATATTCTAGTGAGTAAGGAGATTCGAAATTTGAGAAAACATTCGTGAATAAGTTCTGGTACTTAATTTTCGACATTCCTTACTCGGCCAGAAGTGTTAAGAATCAACAATGACTATTGAGTGCAGACTCGAGTCACATGATGTGTTTCAGGAAATGATTTCTGTAATTTCGCCAGTGTGTGCTTTTTCTTAATCTGGTCGTTTCAAACCCGTGAATATAAGAGTATAATTATATATTCGTAGTTCCAGATTTTCTCTTCTGACTGCGCCAAATTTGTTAGAAAGGGCGTAGATATCCTTCGATACATTATGCTTCATCCATATACATGTCACAAATAAGTGCGCGGATGTACTTTGATATGTTCACTTAACCACACACTTCCTATCAAGATTTTACTTCTTTATTTTTTTAATAAAATAATTAGACTTGTCTTCATGAGTTCCTGTACAGAACACAAAAATCGAAGTAGAAATTTGGTATCGATCAATTTGTTATTGAAAGTCCTTTACGCTTGATAACCACCATGATAATACCCTATATTGTTCATTTGAAACTTCTGAAAGAGTATCTACACTACATGCGGATACATTGGTACATCCATCAAAGAGACCTCCAACAATAATTATTAGTAAATCGATCCACACATCAACAAAAGATATTTCACGTTTTAAAAACATTGTGTGTATTTTATAAATTGTAATAATTGCTTATTGTATTAGTTTCCAATGACCATTAACGAGGTTGCATGCGCCATAATAAAGAAAAAATCGTTCTCTCCCGTGCTGATGTATTTTTTCTTGTCGATACTTTAGCCCTTAGGGAAAGCAGACGAATAAACGCATAGCGACCAGGGTGGTTTCGTGCAATTCTTAGTGCGGATACCTAAACTCAAAAAATCATTACTGTTACATAGAAATATGTCAAGATCTCAATTTTTGAATATTTCAGCCCTTAGGTTCTACCTTTTAGTGTTGATCAAACGCGATGCTGTATGTTATGATGTTACATCTCCGGCCGATAAATGATTTTTAAGCCAAATTTCTTAAAGTTTGGTCCAATGCTTTTTCAGAAAAGCTCCAGACGATGAACGGCGGACAGCGTACTGCGTATGGCTTACGGCGAACGGCGGACGGTCAGATTTTTTTCAATTCGATTTTCGGATTCTACGCATCTTGAAGCGTAAACAACAAATTTTGAGGGGTCAATTTTTTTTCTTCGTCGATTACAAAGATTCATTATTGAAAATAATAAACCAAAAGCACTGTTTTATGCACTGTGGAGCATGAATTTATTCAACTTCTGATATCAACCAAAATTAATAATAATTCAAATGGTTACCAGGAAGTAGGTTTTTTGATAGAATAACACTGTTTAAAAGCAAATATAAAGATATTTTATAAGGAGCTTCTAATTAGGGAGACTCTTTGAAATGGCCTGCAACTTGCTGGACTCCTGGTAGAACCTTTGGGTTCAGGGGCTCAGGAAGGTTGGGGAGAGAGAGAAGGGATTCTGGATTATACTTGCTTTATTAAGGGTTGGGGAAAACAATTTGCCAAAAGTAGGTATATATTTCACATCCTCAATAATATGTTTGTGGAATTGGGGATGTGATAGCTTGCGACGTCTGTTGAACAAATTCAGGATAGTATTATATTTATATTTGAAAGGCTGGTTTGATAGGAAGTTAATGATACGTCCTGAATGCGTGGTTTTGGAATAGTAGTCTATAATGATGTTACCATCATCCAGCTTAATGATTCTAATATCTAACAATGGAAGGGTATTATTAGATTCTTGTTCAATGGTGAATCTAAGATTAGGAAACCAAAGCTGTTGAATTCTGTCAGGATATCGGAAATTTTATTTTGGTTGACTATTAGAAACGAATCATCTACATACTTTTTGGCAAGCAAAATGTGCATACCAAATTTTGGAATGATTGTAGCAAACATTTCATCCAAAATTAGGTTTCCTAAAGGGCAGCTAGCTGAAAGTCCCATGCGTGTACCTGTCTTTTGGCTGTATAGCTTCGATTCAAAAGAGGAGTAATGTGAGTTTAATATGAATCCACAATCTCCATAAATAACTTATAACTTAGTTTCGGATGACTAGCTTTGATGGTTGGCCAATGTTTTTTAAGAACAGAAATTATTAGATCTAATGGAATGGAAGTGAATAAGGATGTGACATCTAGACTGATCATTTTGAAGTTACAAGGTATTGTAACGGATTTTAATAGATCAACCGTTTCAAAAGGGTTCTTCACATTGTAGTTTCCTAGATTAGAAGAACATTAACTTCCTATTAAACCAGCCTTTCAAATATAAATGTAGTACTGCCGTAAATTTGTTTAACAGACGTCTCAAGCTATCACATCCCCAATTCCACAAACGTATTATTGAGGATGTGAAATATATACTTTTGGCACATTTTGTCCCCAACCCCTTAATAGAGAAATTATTTTGTAAGGTCACTGATTCCTAAAATACTGTTCTAGCAACTACCTCATAAATATATACCACTTAATATATTACAATTACAAGCTTGCAGTAGGAAATGAAGATTAGTTTGTTGTAGAATCTTGCCGGATCTTTTCTTTTATTCGTTCGCATGCTCTGAGACCTTCATTAACAGTTCAACACAAATGGAATCTCCGTTGGAATCGGTGGTAGCAGGGATCGCAGTAATACCTAATTACCCTAACGGCTCTGAGACGGGAATACGTGCCTTATCGTACGAGCCTTCGTATCCAAACGCCTGGCAGCTATTTATTGTGCACGTCTACACTTCACTTCTGACACTCCGGTTGCAATTAAGACGGTGAATCTAATTACGCTAAGGGTAGTGAAGGTATGCCAACCTGATTAGTTTGGATCTCTACTTGGATGATATAGCAGGGTATGCAAAGTACGCAAAAGGGTACAAGATGTATTCTGGGAACGTGGAGGGATCTAGTAATGACAAGTTTAATTAGCATGTCCTAATCTTAGCATTTCATCACTTCACTGGATAATCAAGATTGAATGTTGCATCAATATTTTTTCAATATATTGTTCATTGAGAACTGCGTGCATTCCCATTAATTTAGTAATGTCCTGTACATCTGTATTTTTTTAAAAGATAGATTTGACTTGTAAGGAAGCAAAAATTCGGAAATATGTAGGTATATATGTACGATGTATAGTTATTTGTACGATTTGGCCAAGTCAAAAGGGCGAATGATTAGTAATAAGATGACAGTATGGATCTGCCATTCGAGCCCTTCGAAAGGGCTGAAATTTGGCATTTGATTACAGCATGATCTTCTTTATTTGGGTTGACGAAAAATAATGGCGGTCCGACAATCAGGGTAGGCGTGAGAGCATCGGCACAAAAGACAATTTTTTCAGATATTCTTATCTTTTGAAGTTTGTATCTGATTTTAATGCAATTGTCGAGGATCGTTGGGGTTAAGGTCTGGTCTATTCCATTAAAATTTTTTCAATAATTGCACAAACGGTACCCAGACTCAGTGCATGCGCAAACATACGAGCAATGGCTCAACCAAGGTCCACAAGACTTGAGGCAATGTTGGCCATTCACATGAACTTGATTAGTGAAACTAAACATCCATTATAGAAGGGGAGGGAAATTCCATAGAAGTTGTTCAACAACAACAAAATTTTGGTGATGGAAGCAATTTAATTTGGATAGCCATACTTTTCTGGAGAGGGAGTAAAACTTTGTCATCTACAACGCCTTACTGTCATTCCTGCAGACAAGCTTGCCAAGGGAGCAACTCAGGCGAGTTCATTAACTGTCACACTGCAGGACATTGGATTCTTGGAATACAATGTACGAGTAGATAGGTACATGATACATTATTAAACATATAAAACCGTCATGCTGAGCACACCATTGACACAGTTCATTTTGGCCATGGCAGGAACAAGCCCTGTCTTCTTCCGTTTGATTTTCACCATCATGGTTTCTCTATTATAGGAGGAGGAGTATTACAGACATCATCATCAACTGCACATTCTATAATATGGATGGGGTTTGTCTTAAATAGAAAAGTCGTTCTTGGAGGTTTGGGGTGGCCGGATTGGTGGGTCTGCCGAGTGGCGGTTGTAATGAGAAGTTTTCCGCTGATTTCAATATTTTTATTAGTTCCATGGTATTATTTTTCATTTGTGTTAACGTTTATTATAATACCGTACTTGTTTTTGTTTTTTAATTTTAGGTAAGGGCCTCTTAATTTTCAAGTTTAGTTAGGTAGAGCCTGTCTGTATATCTGTTTCTGATGTCATCGTATGTATTCAGTATTTGGCTCCGGATGAATAAAATACCTGGCTAGAGGGTGATACAGGAAGGAGAATAACACATTTCAAGTTCCCGCACAGATCAAAAAGCTGAATGATTCCTGAAACATTTTGGATCTTTGAACACTCCTGGCTCATTATTAGGTGCCTACATGTTTCGGCGTTATATGACTTGCATGAAGAAGTAGAGTTGGTAGATTCCTTGTATGGTCAATTTATCAACTAGTGGGAAGCACCTCAGAACGTGATCAACAACCTCGTCCTCAAAGCCTTCAGTCTCTAATCAGCCCACTTCACGGAACCCTACGGGTAGGCGCTGACACCTCTAATTTGGCCTGTCATCTCCCTTAGCCTAAATACTTCAGTCTCCCAAAAAGTCAGCCAGAAGACCAGAGTCTTCTAGAAAGAATGGTTCGTGTCCCACATCGATATGTGTGCGGGATAGGTTATTTCTTAGGATAGCGTCCGAGACATGTTTCTTGTGGTGGAGCCTTAAGCGAAGAGGTATAATGTCAAACAGTGTGCTGATGTGGAATAAATAATATAACGACAAAACCCAATACCTCAGTATCTTATGATGTTCATTGCTAAAATCTTCGGAACCATATCTAATACGATCTTGCTCCATATAAATTGCAGCGTTGGCTTGCACGGTATGTTTCGGTATGCTGTCGACACCAAGGAGCGCCTCAAGCTCTTCTTGGGTTTATACATCGCTACAAACATACATAAATTCTCATAGAAGAAGTAGTAATTACTTCAGAAGATGTTATGGACAACATCCTGGTAGAGTCACAGACTTATTTTAGATAATTATTCTTTGCTCTTGCCCTTCTAACCCTAAAATGGAGAGGTCAACTCGAGGGCTCTTAGAGGAAAGATGGTGTAATTTTTACCCCCACTATAATATACTTCATTTTGTTGTTTGAACCTTGCCCATTTTAGGAAAATAACTACAAAAGTTATTTAAATGGTCGTTTTTGCAGTTATTCACTCAATTAGAACGACTTGAAGCATTCTGACATGCTTACTATCTCTTGTTAGGAACACGAAAAACTGAAAACTAAGCGCAGATGCAATACATGGCAATTTCCTCATTCGTGTGCTTCCTTATAGCTTCCATCGAATCATCAGTAATGAACAGTGAAAAACATTCAATTGATTGGAGAGCTTCATAAGCAGCTGTGCATGGTCCAGTCATAATGCGCGCAACGCTGTATTTCGGCCATTGTATTGGATGATACTTCGTTTCCACACAAAATTCCATCCTTGTCTTATTTCCCACGAATGGTGTCAGCATCAATGGTTATGAAAGTATTTATAGAGTTTTAGAGTATATTTACTACCAACTGGAAGGCATCACAAGATCTCTGATAATTTTGGTTTATTATTTTCAATAATGAACCTTTGTAATCGGTCGATTAAGATTAATTATTGAAGATAATAAACCAAAATAATAATTTAATCAAGAGTTGTTCCTAAGTATTTACTAATCAATCATTTAATAAATTAATGTAATCGGAGTCGAATAGGAAACAGAAGTTATAATAAACTTGATTTCGGGAAGTCAGAAGTCCATTTGAATTTTGAGAAAAGCTTTCGACGGCGTACGACGGACGGCGGACAGCGGAAACCAACAAATTTTGAGGGGATTAATTTTTTTCTTTTTTTCTTGGTCGATTACAAAGGTTCATTATTGAAAATGATAAACTAAAATGACGCAGCTGAACAAGTTCCTCTTGTTTCCTTTGTGCAGAGGGATAGTTAATAGGATAGTTGTAAATAGGATAGTTAATAGAGGAAAAGTTAATTTATATTTCATAGAAGTTATTAGAAACTGAGATTCGAGTTCGGAACATATACGACAGGAACAACACTAAAATGAATGATACATACAATTAAATTTCAATATCTTAGATAAGTGGATATTTATATTTACTGTTTCTATTCACGGGTTCTTGACGAAGTTTTTCATTTAGAGATCTTTAGGCCTGAGGATTCCCCACCAAATCTACAATTCTTAATAATGTTCCTTGCACTGCAGGATATAGAACAAGGTCAGGAAGACTCGCTATACCTCCATCTAGATTCATCGACGAGTGAAAGGGGAGGATGTTGTTATAACTATTTATTGTATTGATTAGTAGCATGACATGTGATTGTTGTTATGATATTTGGTAGCTTTGTTGAGATTATTATGAAGCTCAATTTATTAAAAGTTTAACTTCCATTTCAAGACAAGTTGTGTTTATTCTAAAAGATCAATCATTAAACAATATTCATCTGATTTTCGTGACTGTTTTTATGTTTTGTTCGATCCAAATTTTAGTCCAGTTATGTAACCTGCGAAATTGAGAGAGGGAGGGTATTCCGAGAAATCATGATATATATGTTTTTTCTTCTTCTCTTATTATAACTATCACTAATTTTAAGTATATACAATCTATTCATAGGGGCATTCCTCAAACGCATGCATTACTCACCAATACGTTTTAATGGAGTTGTAAGTATTGGAAAAGAGGGCTTATACCAAAGAATACCCGGGGTTGCTTGTAGCATACTCATGATGAGTTAAAATCAATGATAGGTTCAATCCACTAAATTATGATCTACTCCCTGTTCTCCCCAAAATCATCTAGGTACTTACGACCAAGGCCAACAGGCCTTCCTGTAATAAAAGCAATACTTAACAATATGATTCCATTCTAGAGCTAATTATCATGACATGTAAAATTTAATTTTTGTATGTAACTCGTGCACAACATTGCGACCATCTGATTTGAAATCAAACATTTAGATCTTGGTGTTGGAAGTTGTTAGGAACTTAGAGATAGGGAGCTTAGTGTAAAGCTCTTTTAATACATATGGGTGGATGAGGGGGCTTGGAATCTGTTTAAAAACTTGCTTTTTTTTTATTACTCTTTACTTGATTTTTCAGAGTTTTTGCTAAATTAATCGAGAGATATTGATGAAAATAACAAGAGTTACTCCTCCCAGAGATACAAAAATTAGCCAATCGGGTATACATGTTAATATCAGTTTTTGGCAAAAATTTCGTTTTCACCCTTATTTCGTCTTTTATTTTCTGAAATGGATCGAGCAGAGTTATCATCAGTACACATTCTTCTTAAGCAAGAAAAATTGCACAAAGAGTTAGACAAAAAAATACGATTTACAATATTACTTGCAACCGTTGAGAATCAATAGTTTGCAAAGCTGTGTTACGCTTCGCTCTTGAGTTTCATTTTCATATACATTTCATTTATATTCTCAAATTTTAAAGGGGAATGTTGAACTAAAACATATTTTTTCATCTCTAGCGTGTTTCTAAATTTCCACATGTATTGTGAAAGAATAGCTTTGCTCTCAGCAGACGCTCAAGAGATTATTAAGAGAGGGGAACGCGCGGAACAGAGGCATAGAAAACGGGATTCTGAGACTTTAATCTTAATTGTAATAACTTAAGGCGGCAAAGAAGGGGTTGTGGGGGGTGAAAGGGCTGGGGGGGACTTCATCACGGCAAAACTTTAATCAAAAGACGACCCACTTCGGAAAAAGTATTACTTTTTTGGTCTTTTCATCGACCCCCGGGTTCATTTTTCGGAAGGATACGGTCCTCTCAAATGCAAATTAGGGTAACAGAGGAGGTTTGACCGCCCACATTTCTACTTTATTTCAAGATGGTTGCTCACAGCGGAAAACACCATGTTATTTATGCAGATTGTCACTCCCACACTCTTTTTGATCCATATTCCTTCATGAATGATAAAGCAATAATTGAGTATGAAGATAGAATGGGTTCGGATTTAGAAGTCACTTACGCCGTATCAAAATTCGAACCCAATAATAACTGACCGGACCACCACACTCCAATACTCACAACTTATATACTTATTTTATCTCAATTCTTATTTTAGGGATATATATATATATATATATATATATATATATATATATAATAAAGGCGGCTAAATGTGGAAAATTACTTCGGGAAAATCTAATTTCAAATGATTTGCTAGTAAGTTGCGAGAGCCCATGAAGGGGGCTTTTCTAGACACAGAGGCTAGTAGAAAAATGATAATTTATTCGATTAATCGATCGATTGATTCAATAACTTATAAATTTCGCTTTGATATCGAAATCATTCGGATCAATATATGGATGGAACAAACTATCTGCCTCGTGTAGATGGGGAGGTACGGAACGGAGTTGGGGATGAACAAGCATTATCCACTCTTCAGGAATTCGTGGAATATTAGGGGTCACTCATTTGTGCTCCAAGCCACAACGCCGGTGGTACTCTTGGCTTTCACCAGGGATCCCATACCCATAAAAATCCCTCAAGTATGTACTCATGTACGTGGCGAATTGTCGTACTTTGGTGTTAGTGGCTGAAATCCTTCAAGTTGCATAATAACTACCCAATACCACCCATGTATTTTAAAGTTGGACCGTTAGATCTTCGATACTGCCACCGTTTACTTTGGTTTATTATTTTCGATAATGAACATTTAAATTTGGTCTGTATGTTAAAGAACACCGCCAGTTCACTACCTGGATTTTGGACGAACATGCATGAGAAGAGGATTTTGGCATAGCAAATTCAGAAGTTGGAATGAAAAGTTGATGATGTTGATTTGGCTGATCCTGGCAGCAAGTGACGTGGATTTTGAAACGCCAAAAGTCGAGGAAATCAAAGAGTTACTACGAGTAGATATTACTGCCCAGAATAATTATTGTGAGCAGAATGAAAAATGGAAAATAGCTGAAAGAAAAATTGCAAATTCTAGGGAAGGTTCAAATGTAAAACTAAATAAAAAATGCTGCAAATTGACATTTTATGTCTTTGCTATGGCATATAAACTAAAAAAACGTCACGGAAAATTGCTCACGAAAATATTTTGATGATTTCCGCTTACAACCGAGTCGTTGCTAGGGAAATGGTCGTCGTTTTTTATCCCATAAAATTCGTTGACCATTCGTTCGAAAGCTCTCGATTTATCCAACCATATTATGTTAACTACTGCGAAGTGCGTGGCCAACAAGCTGAGTTATGAGCATGGTTATTTGAATAATTGTGTACACTCAGGTGATCATTCTCAATAATTGATGTTGTGAACATGATTGCAACCGCTTGTTGATTTCTGATGATTTCATTGAGTTGGTGTTTCGATGATTTGATTCATAGCAGGTGATCCGAATATTGCGAGAACGGTTTGATTTGTGAAGCGGTGGTTAAATCATTTTAATAGGTAATTTCTATACTTTACACTCTAGGAAGCTGTAATTTTGTATGTAGCCTCTTCAGGACATTTACTTGACGATGCCCAGGGTCCGGATCAGATGAGTGGCTCTTAAAGCTATTTTTTATGCTTTACACTCTAGGAAGCTGTAATTTCGTATGTAGCCTCTTTAGGACATTTACTTGACGATGCCCAGGGTCCGGATCAGATGAGTGGCTCTTAAAGCTAATTTCTATGCATTACGCTCTAGGAAGCTGTAATTTCGTGTGTAACCTCTTTGGGACATTTACTTGACGATGCCCAGGGTCCGGATCAGATGAGTGGCTCTTAGAGCTAATTTCTATGCTTTAAACTCTAGGAAGCTGTAATTTCGTATGTAGCCTCTTTAGGACATTTACTTGACGATGCCCAGGGTCCGGATCAGCTGAGTGGCTCTTAGAGCTTGCATACGAGTCTGCAACTAAAGACATAAAATGTCCCAATGTGTTGCAGACTCGTATGCAAGCGTACTTTGGTATGAGTCCCATAGGAAATATCTAATGGTAAAATAAAAATGTATATAAATATAATAAATTGTTTTGGTTAATTAGAATCTTTTATTTTTTCTTGACCTTAAAAAATTATATCTAATTTCTCCCTTGCGAGGGAAAAACATTAAACATGATTTAATGTTTTTCCCTCTCAAGGGAGAAATTATGAAATCGTTGTAGTTTATCAATCACATCACCCAGACGTTTACTTACATGGTACGGGCGTACCCATTATGAACCTCGTCGCTTTATGTACCTCTCGGAGAAATCCGTCGTCACCGGAAAGTCTCCTACCAGGGGCGAGAACTTTCGATGCCTTTCAAGGCTTGTGACTGGGTACTTTATTTATTTCTCATGAGTTTAGTCTAATTAACGTTTGGTACGTGCAATTTTAGGTAATTTCTATGCTTTACACTCTAGGAAGCTGTAATTTCGTATGTAGCCTCTTTAGGACATTTACTTGACGATGCTCAGGGTCCGGATTAGATGAGTGGCTCTTAAAGCTAATTTCTATGTTTTACACTCTAGGAAGCTGTAATTTCGTATGTAGTCTCCTTAGGACATTTACTTTACGATGCCCCGGGTCCGGATCAGCTGAGTGGCTTTTAGAGCTTGCATACGAATCTGCAACACATAACTTGTCTTCAACTAAACACATAAAATGTCCCAATGTGTTGCAGACTCGTATGCAAGCGTTTTTTTTATTTATTCATTTTTATTACAAGGGGTCAAGTTCACACCGTTCTGTGAAATTGCCAGACGCGTAAGAAGGACTCTGGTTAGTACAGACGTACAACCGTTTTGTTGTTTGCCTTAATCAGTCAATGTTTTGCAAAAGAGAATACATTTCTCTATCAGAAATAAATTTTCAGCAGTATAATCGATTTTTTTTTTTTTTTTCTGGAAAAAAGTGATCATTACTTGTCGTTTGTGAACTACGACATAAACAACCTAGCTGCTTAGAAAGTGATTTTATCTCATTTATTAACATTCAGGGTAGGTATGACAAAATGGATCAGATCCTTTAAGCATGTTAGTAAGTAATGCATGCATTACAGGGATGGCCCTTGGTGAAATTTAAAATAAGAGGAAAAACAAAAATATCATGACATCTCGGACTTAACCCGCCCCGCCCCCATTAAATCCCTCCACCGACAGCGAATTCCTATCTTATGTATGCGATTTGAAACTCCTGACATAATTTTCAACACAAGACCAATCGATAGTTGGATTATAAAAATGGTCTCGAAAATCTGACGAGAATTGTTAAACCATCATGATTCATTACAATTACGCCCTCCATTCACCCTCTTCTATAATGAAATTTGAAACTATTGATATACCTTCCAAAACTAGACCAAATTCCTAGTTAAACAAAAAAGAATCATGAAAATCTGACGATATTAGTTCAACCATCATGATTTATTATTGTTACCCCCTCTATTCTCCATTTTACATAATTAAATTTGATATTCCTGATATGCGATCCAAAACTAGACCGAATTCATGGTGGAACAAAAAATTATCACGAAACTCGGAGTAAAAAACCAATATTTATCAGATTTACCCCCTTCATTCACATGATGAAATTTAAAAATCTCGACATATGTTCAAACTAAATCGAATTTTTAATGGAAAAAATAAGAATCTCGAAAATTGGTTGAGATTTGTAGCTTTGGGCAGCGCCGAAAGAATCTGTATTTATTCCCTTCACCCCCACCTCGACAGTATATCCGAAATTTCCAAGGTTAGTTGCACGATTAGACTAAGATTGGATTCGAACCAAGTAAGAATCATGAAAATCGGTTGAGAATTGTAGCCTGGGTGGCGTGGACAATATTATTGTAAAAAACACGTTTTTCCGGCTTTACCCCCTCCATTCCTCCTCTTCCATCACGGAGATCGAAATTTCCGAGACTTGTTGCACAACTAAACTAAAATTGTGACTGAACAAAGAAAGAATCTCGAAAATCGGTAGAGAATAGTGTCCTGAGCAGCGTCGTTAAAATTTTTCACACACACACACACACACTTTTTTTTTTTTTTTTTTTTTTTTAATAAACCTCCCCTCAAAGACGGAGGGGGCACGCCATTAAAATGAAAAATAAACAAATAAAATGAAAAAGTGGGGAGGACACCCAGGTTTACCCGACGCCGGCTCTAGGGATAAGGGAAGTTGTAGGACGAGGAGGAAGAATGGGATGAAAGGAATTGCCCCTATAAAATGACCACCAGTTCAAGTAAGAACCCCTCAGGACGCGGGTGGTGATACCACGGAGTACTCCTGCCGAGATGCCCAACTCGAGTAACTCCGTGGCGCTTTTCCCGCACCACACCCCGCGCCATGACACGGTCGCAGACATAACCTTGATGTTATTAGGTGCCACTCCTTTTAGCTCAGATATCGCCTGTCGCAGATCATTTCTATCATATTTACTTTTCTTAGCCCGCCAGGTCTGCTGCATGTCCACGCTACCACTGACAACCTGGACATCCAGGATTATGGCAGACCCATCGGGCTTGACAGCAACGATATGCGGCTTCTTGCCCCGGTCACTCGGCATGTGATATAGTCTCTCTCTCTCAACAGCCCAACCGCTGGATGACAAAGCGCCTGCTATCTGCTTGGCAACCGCATCGTGTCGGAGAATGCGGCCACCGTGAGTACGAGGACACTGCTGCACCACATGATACAGATTCTCATTTTTACCCCGACAGGCACGGCAAAGGGTGTCTACTGTCCCGCGACTACTCCTCGAACACCTCACCGAGGTGGCCAATGTGGCCACCCGGACGGCGTGAAAATGACGGTAGTCGCGGGCCCCAATGCCCTCTGAAGCCCATTCCACCCACTGGGAAGAAATGGGGGATTCAGAGCACTGTCGGAGTTCTTTACCATCTACTGACTCATGTAGCGCAGCAGCGAACTCAGCAGATGAGCTGGGTTGGGGAGCAGTTGGTCAAGGTCAGCAGCAGTGCGGGCAACTTCCCAGCTCGAGCCCCTAAGGGCGAGCAGGCGCTGGCGGCGTAAAGATGGGATGCTGGCTGAGAGAGAGACAATACCGAGCCCACCGGCCTTGACCGGTGCATGGACATAGACACTTTGGACACCAGGTGGAAAGCCTAGCCAAGAGCGCACAGCAGAGCGAACTTCACGATCTAACTCTAGCAGCCTCCCCGCAGTAAGCCTACCAAAGACTAACCCATAGGTCAGCTTTGGCAGTAAGTACGTGCGAAGGAGGCGCAGCTTCTGCTGTGGCTTCAATGGAGCCTTGGTGATACGAGCTAGTGCTCCACCAAGGTCCACACGGCTTGCGGCAATGGTGGCCACACCCACACACACACACACACACACACACACACACACACACACACACACACACACACACACACACACACACACACACACACACACACACAACACACACACACACACACACAAACACACACACACACACACACAACACAAACACACACACACACACACAAACACACAAACCACACACACACACACACACACACATACACACACACACACACACACACACACACACACACACACACACACACAGAATGGTCTGAAACTGATTTGTTTGTGGTTATTTTTTTGGTCATGCTTGGTTTGTCCCCCACCCCCCTGGATCAATTCCAATAGGTCGTCCCTCTTAAATAAAAAGCCTTGCCCGTATGACCTAGCTTCTGGGGGACGTCGTAAAAACTTGCCATTCCAAAACGTATGTTAACCTTGAAATGGCCATATTATTACTCGAACTCAATTGCTTTACAGAAAATGGGTACTTGTAAACACAAGAGAGGTAGTGAAAAAATAAATAAATAAATAAATAAAAATCGAGAATGAAAAACGGGGGTTCCTATTGACGGCATAAATTTATGATAACTAGTGTAGAAGTAGATGACTGATGAATCTTGTAACAATAGGTACAGTACGAATTTCCCTTCTCGTTATGATTGAAAACGAATGTAGGTAAATTTACAGGGTGCCTAAGGAATAGAATTGATTCGTATAGAATTACATAAGCAAATATGGAAAGCGCGTAACAACAGATATTTCAAAAGGCCCCAAAGTCCTCACATGGAAACCCATAGTTGCCACAGAAGTTAATAGATCCAAATATAATCTTGTGAGGCCGTTGAAAGGTATACTTGGAATAGGGAGCGTTCAGGTGGTTTCATTCACTCGACCCTTGTCGTCAGTTCAATTAAAACGCTTGACCAGAGACCACTTCAGTAGAGCGGCCGAGACTAACCTTTTCGCTTTGTAAACAAAGAGAAACTGCAGAACCATGGAAACCTCAGAGTTCGAACATTATTATTTCAGCAAACAAGTAACCGAAAGAGGGATTTCCAACTATAATAAGTATTCCTACAGGTGTTTCCAACAAGTCCTGGCTCGATTAAATTCCTCCAGGTAATTTGAGTTGAGTTGAAAAAGGCTTGATTTCAGAAGATAGAATTGCGTGAGGTGATATATATATTTTTTTAATTGTTTCTCTTAAATTTTGTATTTCATTATCGATTTGCCAAACTTTCGTGCTATTCCATCAATCTTATTTCAGCATTTCATCTGGGAGGTGTTACCTAGCGCTTTTTGAACACTTACGTTGTGGTAGGTATCGGATGTTTGAAAGTGAGCGAAACAATGGTGCAGAGAAATCAGAATGACGTCCTAGGGAAATGATCATCTGGGGAAGGGGCCGGGGGGGGGGGGGGGGGTTACTTCAGCAGCGCCGTCCACCCATGACATCTATTCAGTTTCATGTTGGCTTTTAGCCTAAACTATTTGGAGTTAGGAGCTGGAAATTTGATAAAAATAAGAAATTCCAACAAACAAAAGTTGTCAGTCGATCAAGAAAAGTAAAAAGTTAAAAAAAAGTAAATCGAGTTAAGTTAGTTAGTTAAAAGAAGAAAAAGGAAATTTAAAAGATAGAAAAGAAAATATGTTGAAAACCCTTTTCAAACTGTTTTGGAATACGATTCAAGATGCGTGAATTTCAAACAACTTGATTGTGAAATATTAGCAATAATAAAATAAAAACAATGATTCCGCTACCATTCGGTTCAATTACCATTCACTAAACTCAGTCGGCCGTCAGGAGCTTTGCTCCCAAACAACGTTACAAGGGCAAGGTTGAATAAACTTGGATCAAAATCACATAGGTTTAGGAAATGCGATGGTTCAAGGGGATGGTCCTGAATGTTAGACTTGACATTCGATCAACCCTTAAGGGTGCAAATGGAGAGGTTAAAATGAAGAAATTTTGGAAATATGTAAAACTGACTCTGGCTACTATGCTTTCATTCGATGAGCATATGAGTTTATGTAGAATGTCGACGTGTGCTATATATAGAACACATCTCATCCTTAAATACAAGGAAACGAGGTTAGTACACACCATAAGTACAAATCATAAGTTAATACACAAGGATTTATTATTTCCTCTTAGATATCCATTCTGTGCGAATCATTGGTATTTAGGCAATTAGTAAACGGAGCCTGTGGTTCATCATCATACCAATAGAAATTTCACAAACTAAATCATTCACTACGAATTCATGGGGACCCGTTTTGATGAAAAACGGAAGTTAAAAAAGAACGCTGTCTGATTCCACGAAAATAAAGAATTGCAATGTTATTGTCGATTTCGACGGTTAGGTCATCATCAGTAACAAACAAAGTAATTGTTTGTTACTGATGATGACCTAACCGTCGAAATCGATCTAACATTGTAACTCCTCATTTTCGTGGAATTAGACAACGTTCTTCTTTAGCTTCCGTTTTTTATTGAATAGAAACTTCATTGCTTTCAGGTTTACGGTGATTACGCACTTACAGTATTCTAAACATCTTCCCACGTTTGAAACTATTACCAAATAACCATAAATAATTGTGTATCATACGTATTCTACTTTATCATATTTACTTCAAATTTACATAAATCTGACGACAATATTGAGAAATCTATTTTCAAATTATGATGTATGCCTGAAGATATTGGAAGATCATTAGGTGTTCACCCATGCTTCCTTCTCTTATTAAATGCTATATGTATAGATGCTCTTCTGAAAATCTCCCATTCCTTAAATATTGTATTCATTGTATTATACTCAAAGCTAATTATTTAAGGCAATCATAGGTAAATCAATGCATGATGTAATCTCTCTTGTTTTGCCGTGTTGAATAAAGTAGGTAGAATGATCAATATCATTTACTGTAGTAGGTAGAGATTTTTTCAAGTAGTAGGTACCCTACTTGAAAAGGATGACAAACGGTTTTTATTACTCACTATTGATTGTGGTAAGGTTCATTTTTAGCAAATTTTTTTAAAATATGAAGCTATTGCAATGGCTCCAAAAATTATAAAATTGGAATTTTCGAGAATGTTCTTAATTGTAATCTGCGTTGAGGTATTCTGACACGAATCCTACCTACTGTTTAACGCTGTTTCAGACAATAACTCTCTTTAGGATCGCAACGAAAATTCCGTTATTGCACCAAAACAATCAAGCAGTCCAAACAAAAGATGAGTTTGCAGTCCAGCACTCAATTAGTGTATTAAACTGCTCAAACAACACGAATGTGCTAAGAAATTGCGAAAAATTGCTAACAATGGCTTAAAATCTTTATATTTGAATTTTTTAGCCGAAGTTTAGTCAAAAGAAGATTACCTATTAATTATGAACATTAGAACAGTTTTACTCAAAATGGTGCTAAAAAATGTTCTTGAATTTCAAAATTTTGCTCGAAAAAATATAAAAACTGAAAAATAAATATAATAATCCAACATATCTTATGAATTGCAGACTATTTTTTAGAACGAGTGGCTTTGCCATAAAATTCGGAGTTAACTTTCTTTGCATGCGAAGTGCTCAAGTTTCAAAGCAACGTAAAATAATATTACTTAAAGACAAGTATTGTATAACACGATAAATTAAGAAAATTTGATCATACGATCACGATGCATGACTAGAACTTATATCATGGGAACATCAAATTCTAAGTAGGTACGGTGTTGGTACAAACAAGATCGTAGGTAATGCAAATAAGTAATAATTAATTTGGCAATCACCCATTGTTCAACCGTAAATTTATTTAAATAAATGAACACCCATCGTTTCTTCATTTATATCATATATAATTTGTATTGGCATTTTGCCTAAGTTCATGCCAACCTAGTCTCACAAATATATTTCTGAACTGTACTGCTGTTATATTTCTCTATACAATACACTGTGCCTTAACGTCATAAAGAATATATATCGTTCTCAATCTTCAGGATTGTCGCCCTACATTCTGAGTGATGATCACAAAACATAGAACTGATCACATAGCTCCTGGCTGTCCCTTGGGGTAAAAATAATACCGATATAATAAATTTTTATAGCGTTTTTTGAGACCATTCCAATAGCCTAAATACATTTAATCAAACCTACCAGTTAATCAAGTACATGGCAGGCACGCTACGGATATCAAGTATTTGCCTATAAGAAACTCCAGACATTGGTCTGAACACCCTATCTTATAGAAAAAAAGTTGTTAATTCAAACTTCGATGCATTCATTCTTGTCAAGACTCATAGAACTGAAAAATTTATTTGAAGCACCAAGTTTCTTTTTTAGGTCTGGTGTAGATCTTTTGCTTTATCCCAAATTGTGATCGAATATGTCAAGCTATTCATCTGTTAATGAACCCAAATCATATGAGTGATCTGAAAAGGCGCAATTCAACAGCCAATTCAAACTGTATTATTGGATGAGAATGAATTTGCTGAATAATAGGAAAAAAAAACTAAGAAAATAACGAGAACATAATAAGAAATCATAGTGATAACTAAGCCTGACCTATTGACAGGTACACGGTGAACGTGAACAAGGAGATAACGTTGATAGAGATCACCATAGTTAAAACAGTGACTAATAATAAAAATCAAATCAAAAATAAATGGTAAAAACTAGTAATTACCTATTTCATGTAAGGCAAACAAGGTAGGTGTAACGGATAAGTAAAACCGCTGTAATACTAGAGGAAAAACAAAAATTAGAAAGAGAAGAAACCAATTAGAAAGAGGATTTCTAACTGCACCTAGTTCTAAATCATGTATATTCAATCTGGTATTTCCCAAGGTAAGCTATACCAACACCTTAAATGTCTAAGCACCGATACTAATAAATTTAGTAATAGGGAATTAAGACTCCTGCTCCCTATAATTATCTAGTGGTCAAGAATAAATTTTCACGGGTCATGGAGCGGAGAACAGTTAGAGTTATCCATGTTTTTTGGGGGTAGAAGGATCAAGTAGGAAGCCCTCCAGAAGTTCTTGAACAGGAAATCAACCGGGGTGGTAGTATGGGTGGTAAAAGAGACCTCACTGTACTTGAAGCTAAGCATTCGCTTTGCATTCAACAGAACGCACCATCAACGAGATCGCGTTTAAGATACGACAACCTCCATGAAAGTAGAAAAGGCTTTCCCAAATGAGAACCACCTAAGAAAGTCGGGAATACCCATAAAGTTGAATCTTATTCACGGGTGGAATACGGTAGTTTTTCATGACGACAACGATCGACATACCTTCCTTTTTCTCCAAGAAAGAACCAATGATCTCGAAAATCCATACCTGGAACAGAAAAAAATTGTATTCAATGGTAATTTGATAACCTCAAAAGATACAATAATAAATACAAGTAGAGTATGAAAATAAAATTTGAAATGCTACTAAATCAATCTGAATAAATAACTATCATGCCAGCTTGCAAACGAGTCTGCTTCTACATTAGAAATTTTAATGTATCGGTTACCACATTCGCCTTCTTATAAGCCAGGCTGGTGAATATGAAATCACGTTATTATACCTTGAGAATTGTTTATACTTAGTTCATTACTAGCTTTGCGTGAAGCTCAGCTACTTTCATTTTTGGAGCGGTTTCGGCAGCGTAAGATTTTAGCATAAATTGAAATCTTTCCAAGGATAGGCGGACGATTTTCGTTCGATGAAAAATGACAAAGATACAGTTTCTCAGCTACTATATGGTTGTAAATGAGAATCATAAGAAAACGGTCACAAATCCTAGAGTGAAGTAAAGTGGGATAATCCAAATAGCTCAATTTCAAACTAAATTGATCTGCAGACAAAATCACGTGGATTACTCTGGCTCCTTTAGTCGTGAATTAAATAAGCTACAAGCAAACTAAATTACCGACTGACAGAGGAGATGTGTAATAATTACTATATTGACTTCGATCAGTGATAAATTGAAAACAAACTCCCCGTACAATGATTCTGATTAATGTTATTATTACATCATGATTAATTGATTTTTCATAAATATAAGGTATATCCTAGTTCATGATTATACTTGCTCACTGATGATTTAATTAATATGGATAGTTTCCAATGTGGTAATAGTTAAAGAGTTATCATTATAGAGTCGTATCCGCCATCATATGGGATAGTTCATTTTATATATTCTCGGGCGATTTGGCCAATTAACATTAAAGATGGGCATATGATGGTTATTTCGCCATTCAGCACATAGTAAGGGAAAAGAATTGTTTGAACCTTCGAATCCGTGGAGTAGAAGATGGTAGAGTAATAAGTTGAAGAACAGCAACCATGAAACGGCGAAGAACTGTAAGTTCATAAGATGACAATAGAGTAAGAAAACCAGCCAGAACTATCCATGCAATTTTTCGCTATAGTGTACACAGTAAAAAATAGAAGACCACGATTGTTAGCCACCGATCTAGCTCGTTCGGAAAGAATACCCTGTGATAGAGCTGGTGAAAGACGATAGTTTTGCCATTCGCAAGGCACCAAACGAGGGCATTATTGTCTTTCTATCATTGCAATTGGAGTTTTTCCCTCGCTCTCCCAGCTCGAAGCGATCCAACCAAGACTTTTCACGGGTTTTATCGTCGGAATTTATGAGGTAAGTATGCCATGGGGCGGCCCCCTTATCACTCCTTTATTAAACGCAGTCCCTCCTCCTACTGCCATTTTCCCCTTAATAACCATCGAACACCGAAGAGACGGTAAGAGTGGGGAACTTGGAACAAAAACCCCATCAGAACCTTGACTCCCTTCCCCATCGGCCCTCTACAGAATGAAAATAAATGATATTTTGGGCAATGATGCTTAGATTCGCCTTATATCTCTCTTCTCTGGCGGATTATATTAATGATTTTCCACAGAGCCCCTATCGTTTGAAAGAGAATGATGAGTCGTTCAACGCGTATCGACTGTGTGGGGGTTCTCACGTTCATTAACACGGAACGTTGAACAAATGACTAAGGACCACCATGACAAGTCGAATCCCGTGGCACTCTTTATTCAGCACATATCCGGAGTGATGGACTGGTTTCGGCTTTCACTAACATGTGTGGGCTTTATTTACCGTATTTGAACGAACTGAATTTTAAGATGATGATGAGATGGCTTGTCGGATATACGATTTTGTTTAATGATTTCTCTTCCGTGTGTTGATAGTTGTGACATTTTAAGGCTGCTGAACGCTCTCTTAATCTTCATAAAATCATCCCATACACACTCTCACTTGATTCGTTCTTGGCGTCGCTTGTTCAATTGTTTGTTTCTTCCATTATCACACTAAAACTTCTGGGCTGATCGTTGGTTTACTATTCTCAGTAATCGGGGGGAAAAAAAATAAAAAACATACTCCCTCTCCTTAACATTTGTTGTAAGGTACGATGATTCCGGAAATCCAAAGTGATCGGCGTAGAAGGGCTATTTAATACAGAAATAATAAACCTTTGCGTAATTATTCGTAGTATACATAGTTGAGATAATTTGTTCGTTTGCCTTAATTGTTACTCAAAATTCTAAGACTAATTCTACACTGAATTTGCAAACATGTTGTAAACTAAAATTAATAAATTAACCCCCTCCCCACCAGCGCAGACCATGGAAGGGCACAGCATGCCCAAAATCAGTAAGTGATGCTGTTCCTTTGCATGAGTTCTACTCACAGGGCAATCACCCCATGATATGCTTTCCACAACTCTCCCCCTGCCTGCCGAGAGTATCATCATCTTCAAATAAAAGCAGAGAGACACCCACAAGAGTCTTGTGTGTCTTGCAGTCCTATCCTATTTTGAGAGTTTGATAAAAATTATCGTTAATTGGTTATCAGATAATTGAATTTGGACTTGTCCTAGTTGTTGCGAGGAAATGAGTGAATAGATAGTGTTACTTCCCAGATATTTATGAAAGTCCAAATTCTCATAGAAAGACAAAGACAATTATTTTTGATCTGCGCTACCTAGTATCATGTTTTTGTAACTAACTATTTAATTCCAAGTTCTTATGACTAGTTGGTTAGGTGGGGAATTGGATGTTTGCATTCTCAATTTGCCTTTTTAAGAAAAAATGGACGATTTAGAACAGAAAGTGTTTGAAGTACCTACCTGTTAGGTATTGCGTATTTTGTGATTGATTTACCATTCGAATTTACATTTCATTTTCAGCTATTACCAGTGTGTTTAGTTAAGTCAGTTCAATGTGCACGTTCTGTACCTTATTCGAATGAAAACCGGACAACATATGAAAATCTGGCACTCTATACCTACTTGAAGTTTGTATATCTATAATTCAGACGTAAACTGATTTATAATTATTATTTATGCTTGCCTCCCACATAAAAACATAGGTATATCCCTAAAAAATGGGTTTGGTTGTTCATCTCTGCTATTTTAGTTCTGTTTTAGAGGGGGGTCAGTGAGAGAATACAAAAATTTGTGAATAAATTTATTGTCTCAAGCGCTTTCGCCTTTGCAGGTCTCGTCAAGAGATTCTGATCTACAAGGTAAAAGGATCAGAATCTCCTGACGAGGGCTGCAAAGGCGAAAACGCATGAGACAATAAACTTATCCACAAACGGGGTTATTCTCTCACTGACCCCCCTCCATAACCCACAACAAGAACATGGGTTGGGCACGGAGTGCTCCGCACGTTCTCTACTGTTTCAAAGAAGTGTGCGGTCAACGGAGGATTGAGTTAAAAACTTCAAAGATATAAAATGCTATAAACTCACTTCTAGCATTCCAAAAACAAATAATATAACAGAACAGGTTAGGGGGAGGCAAAGATCTGAAAATAAAGGCGATATCCAAACCTTTGGAACGTGACTATTAACTGAAAAAGGTTCCGGAATGATTTTTCGGACTTAGAGACGAAACCGACAAATGGAATGCCAAGCACGCCTCGGCACGAACAACATTTTGAAGGAAACTCCCCATAAAAGAAGGATCTTTTTGCGACCTTCCCTGAACGTGACTGGTTCACTTTAGCGGCTTACTGAAAGTCACTTTTGAAACTTAATCGCCTTAATAATACATCACACGGCTTTCTATGATTTCCAGTCGCATCGTACTTCACCAATTATTGTCCCAAATTTTTAAGACTTTAGGCGTGCATGTTGACTCGAGGAAATTAATTCTCGTCATATCCCTCTAAACTTTGTCTAGAAGGGGAATAACTTTGTCTAAGTTATCAAATGGGTTATCATATTGTTTGCTTGAATAACCATGATTACTTTACTCTTTATATTTCTTCCTATAGCAATTTAGCTATGATATCGAAACTGTTTGAATAAAAATTTCATTTACAAGACTAGCAGGAAAGACAGTTGTTTAAAATACAACGGGCGCTAGAATGAGGACACCCTAATAGAAAATGCCATTTTAGTTTTCATCTTCGTAGGTAGAATGAGGAAGTTATTAGGCTCAGAGCCCAATCACATGATCACAGTGGCTGTACATTGTAATTGTAACCCAGCAGTCCCAAAGAGGCTCCATTTCAAATTGGAGGGTACCATTCGGATAGAAGTTAGCTCGAAAGTTTACTCAATTGATGAGGCTGGCTCTGAACTTTGTCATTCTTAACCTGGCGATATATATTAAAGGAATTTTAATAGTTATGGCTAATGGAATATCCTCATCCTAATTCTTGAATTATTCTGTCTTTTTATACATTAACTATTAAAATTAGCCAATTAAGAAATAATGCCGATGATGTAAAAGAATGAAATTGCGAAATAAAAGTGAACAAAATAGGAAGTATCTATTTATTAATATCACAAATAGAAATAATTAGTGAAGCAAAATAAGTAAATTGGGAAAATAATGAGAATGATTGATTGTGGTGAAATCCCAGCTCCATGACAAGGCGAACCTGTTTAATGAAAAGTTCATTTCGTTCCTCGTCCATGACGTAGTGCACTCAAATATCACCAACAATTTTGGTTTATTATTTTTCAGTAATGAGCCTTTGTAATCGAACGAAAAAGAAATATTAACCCCCCCCCCCCCCCCCCCCCGCGCCGCTAAATTTGTTGGTTTACGTTTCAAGATACGAAGATTCCAAAAAGTCAATAAAAAAATAAAAAAATAAAAAAAGACGCATTTTTCCAATAAGCATTGGAGCAAACATTAAGAAATTTGGCTTGAAAATAATTTATCGGCCGGGGATATGCCAGTAACATCGGCCACACTATCGATCAACGCTAAAGGGTAAAATCTAAGGGCTGAAATATTCAGAAATGGAGATCTTGAAATCTTTCTCTGTTACCGTGATGATTTTTTCAGTTTCATCTATAGGTATCCGTCCAAAGAATCCAACGAAACCACCCTGGTCGTAATGCGTCATTTGTTTGCTTTCCCTAAGGGATAAACATTTTACGATAAAAATTTTCAGTCATGCAGCATGATCATATGAGCGAATTTTCGTAAATTATCGTACAATCATCATGTTACATTGTTTTGAAAACTAAGTACTTTGAATGAAAAGAAAATGTAATTACCAATTTTATGGCGGAAAAGTCGTTCTGAATAATAATCTGCTATTCAAAAATAGATTTTGAGATTCTACTTTTTTTTGCTATTTTTACCGATTTTTAAGAACATTTTAATGAAATTCAAGTACATTCTTCACTATAATTTTGTACATAAATTTTCGAATGCTCTAGTTTACAGATAATAAACTTTATTTGAGCAATGTTCTATGTAAAAATTATAAATTTAACGAGTTTTAGCCGTTTTATGCTATTTTTAGTAATTTTTTCAGCACATTTTTTAAATTTGACCAATTTATTGTGCTCAAAAAGTGCTAGCCAACGAACTCATCCTTTCGTTTGGAAAGCTTGATTTCTTTGGCGGCCCGTGGTCTGCAAGGGAGTGGTGCACAAAACTATTTACCTATTTGACAGTCAAGAAGATCATTGAGGTTTTTCTTCCATTTGTTTTGCTTCAAATGTGAATTAATTTTGATCTAAACTCATGAAACATAAATCCCACTTGGGTCATGTCAAATGCCATGGGCAACCGTCATGAAAGAATATGACTACCAAATAATAATAAATCATAAATTAATAAATACAAGTGGAAAAGCCCGTGTCACCACGGGATGCAAGAATCTGATTTATAACTTGGTAGAATTATCTGCACCCGAATTTCCCTCGTTTTTGCACTTTTTCTTGTTTTTTAATATGAAGGAATCTGATTTATAACTTGGTAGAATTATCTGCACCAGTTTTCTTCATGCCGGTCAGTTTAAAAATAATTTGAAGAGAATCGGTGCAGGCGTTCAAGCGTTATCACTTTGTATGTATCCTATTATTATAATAGATTATTGGTAAATTAAATATAAATTATTTCTTCAAATAAATTAAATTAAAAATACTATTTTATAGGTACCTACTTAATAAATAGGTATCCAACATTTTTAGAATGAACTGTATTATTATTAAAAATATTAATTATTATCAAGGCTTCGATTGTATTGCACTAGTGGACTACTTCAGAAATAATTCTGAAGGAATATTAAAGAACTCAAATTAAATTATAATGAAATGATAGAAGTGTGTATCAGACGTTAATTAAAAATCGATCGGACATTTCAAAAGGCTATAGAAATGTCGAACCCCACAACCACCACTCACTTATGTGTGATATTTCTCTTTAATGTAATATATCCAGAATGATCAATATTTTACTGAAAATATTGATTTGAGATGTTTTTGTTACACATTCTGTATGGTATTGGAGGTGCCTTCGAACACTGTAGCTTTTCCCAAATGTGAACTCAAAATGTCGTCAGTTTTGGATGACTTTATTATTAAGCCCAGAAAAATTCCTCGGTTCAATGAATTATCTTTCTCATCGTGGCCTCTTAATCGTACTTCATAAAGATCACAAAACTTGAAGCAATCTATAATTTCAGAAAGTATAATATCAATTTCTGTAACCTTGCTCATTTTGGTTCTTAATAGCAAATTGATGAGCTGTGATGTTATTGAGATGTTTTTTATTACATTCGTGAGATTTAATCCGATCTGTCTGATGTTTTATATCAGCCACAACATTCTGAGTCCGCAACAACCCATCCCCACCTAATATTAGGTAAGGAAAACAAAACAGAGCATTCTTTCTAGGGCACCCAGCGACCCGTTCGTGTTTGCTATAAATTTCAGGGTTGAACTTGTGAGTTCCCTTCCCGTTTTCAGCAACTTGTGTTAATTTCAAGTGAGGGGTGTTTCTCCCCAAACTATTGATAAACACCCTAATCCCAATATCCTCATAATTACGATCTGTAGAGGATTTTGATTGCAAATTCGCCACAGTGATTGACTCAGGTGGAAACATTGCAACCAAGTTACAATAATGTAAGTAAAAACAAAGTTAATATATATGTACAAACGATGATGCTTATGCTATTGATGTTTTAAGCGACACATTTCTCTTACTCATTTTTCTATTTGAGTACTATTATGGTAATTTTATATAATATCAATAATTTTTAATATTTTACGGCAGATGTTTAAATAACAATAAGCAATCCTTCATTTATTGTTCCATTATTGCCACTAACATACACTGTTCTTGTATGTTTTTAATAGTTTAACTATCATTAAATTTGCATTAACTAGAAACAATCTTTCTTTTGGCTCTACCCTGACTTCTACAAGTAAGTAAAGTTCATTTCAACTATCAGAAACCAATTGCCGTGGTGTGAAGGACATCTTGAATCATACATACTCCCCTCGGAGAAAGCCGTTTCTTGACGATCCTGTCCAAAGTAACTACTTAAATTCATTTCCACACAAATAAAAGAAAAAGAAACTTATTCCCATTTTTACTTCTTTCTAGTTCGATAGATGCTAGAAACATCCGGTAAAACCAAATTTTCTTCCCCTATTGATACAACGATAACGTTGGATTGGAAATAGCCCCCTTTCCCTGGTGATCTGATCTAAGGACACCCTTTGTTGCAAATACTTCCCGAGGTGTTGTACCAGTGGTGGCAATTTCTTGGTGATCAGTTTTGGTGGTCAATATCTTTGACCTCGGTGTGAACGATTACCAAGGATCTTGGGATCGCTGGAAATTAACCCTTCTTCATAATATTTAGATTCCATCATCACCCCTTTCTTACCAACTAATTACTCCCTCAGTTGAGCAAAATTTCCAAAAAGTTTGACCCCCCCCCCCCCCAACCAATGTGCTCATGTGCAAGTATTTTATATGTATTTATATTGTGAAAAAATGCTTATGATTCGAATATTACTGCATCCAGGGTTACTTCCTTGATATTTCCAGTAAACTCTGCGGTTCTCCCAACCAAAGATAAAAGTTTAGGGAAAGAGACTCTTGGCATATCACCAACCAAACTTGCATCATTTACGGCAACCGCTACTCTTGTCGAACTCTCACGGGACCCATGCGAGGAAAAACATCTTCCAAATAAGGTCTTGGTTGAAACATGATCCACAATATCTTCTCATTCCTGAACTGCATGGTCCAAAATACCACGGGTTCATGTAACTCCATCATTTTGAACTGCTTAAATTAAAGTTGTATTGTTCTTTCCTTTTCACTTTCAACAAGGGCCACCGATGGAGAGACCGGTGGTACACGTTGCATTGCGCCAGTAACTAATATTTATTTGGAAGTGGAAATTTGAGGAGGATGCTCACCAATTTACGAAGTTACTTAATGATAACCAGTTTGCAATTGTTCCATGTTCTAATGAGTTTGTGTGATGAAATACGATAGTTCTTTGAAATATTAAAATCACTCTGACATATGGGTTCGTTCATCCGGGGGAAAAAAATCTTAAGATCACTTCCAACAGTTAGCTCAAGTACAAGTTTACATTTTCAAAAGGTAAGAGGAAAATACTACAACTTTACGAAAGCTATAAAGGATAGGGAACATCAGAATAGCTGCTTAGCGAATATTCATGGGAAATGAAGCTATTACAATGGCTCCGAGAATTTTAAAATCAAAACTTCATCATCATATATATATATATATATATATATATATATATATATATATATATATATATATATATATATATGTGTGTGTGTGTGTGTGTGTGTGTGTGTGTGTGTGTGTGTGTGTGTGTGTGTGTACTTGAATAGTAATAGTACTTGAATTTCATTTGTGCTAAAAATCGATAATAACTGCGAATAATTATTGTAAAACCCCGGAATTTTGTTTTAAATAGCAAATATTCGTAGAAAACGCTTTTTGTTCCATAGAACTGATACCTGTTTAATAATATCTGCGACACTATTCGCTCAAATTTCAAAATAATTCAACAGAAATATAATCGAAATCTTACGACAATTCACTCTTACGATCGTGGTGCATGCCTGAAATTTTGTAATACATATTTAAGATGAACGTGAAAATTTATGAACAAATGTTTCAGTTCGCAAAACCAAGGGCATCGCGCGCAAAACGAAAAATACTGAGCTTTTCGTAATATTAATTTGTTACGTACTTTTATTCACGGCATTGAGGTTTCTTGACGCAAAATCACGGGGAGTTGAACGGACTGTTGATTTTCTTACGATTTCTTGAAAAGAAAAAATATAAGTATATATATATATGATATATTGATATATATATATATATATATATATATATATATATATATATATATATATATATTAAAATATAATAAAATATATTAAAACAACCAAAATTACTAATTCCCCTACAATTTCCTTACTTTTGAAAACGCTCTAACTGATGCATCCTCGCTACCGAAGGTAGGGAAACTTTGTGTTCTTGCGGGAATTAAAAAAAATAATTGGTGTTGCAAAATCTAAATTTCCAGTTGCTTTTTTGCATTTTAGAGCTTGCTGATCACTTTTGGTTCCGTGTCCTGATATGGATATGTCAGTCCGATGTATGTCTGTGTATCTAAGGTAGATCCTTGTAACGCCCAAAACTGTACCAAGTTTTAGTCGAAATTTCAGGGATTCAGCTACAAACGGTTCCCTATAACTTTTATTGCTGTCTAATCAATATTAGCCATTATGCACAAACGTGAATTTCGAATAACGTCGATTTCTCATCTATTGGTCCGAAATCGTTCCGAATCTAGGCGTGGTTGGGTATATGCTTCAAGAACGTGACCTCTAAAGTGATTGATTGAGCCATGAATATTTCGCTAACATAAAACGGAAATTGATTGACATCGACATAACTCCGAAACTAATTGGTAACCGATTTTGATGACATTTTCCGGGGTTGTTCTGTTTAACTACTAGACGGGCCCCTACAACTTTATTGTGGTTAGATCAATAGTAGCCGGTGCGCATGCACCAACGTGAATTCCGTCAAACGTCGATTCCTCATCATGTACCGTTTCAATTTTTAACAAACTCGGAGGTTTGTTGGTTTAACAAAATTTGAGATTTGTTCCAAGAATATGATCTTTGAATTATATTGCGATAGGTCGACTAATAAAAATTGTGCACCCACAAAGCTAGAATTAATTGACAGAGGCAATACTACGAGACTAATGAGCCGATTTTAATGAAATTTTTTTTTATTGTGCGAGTTAGCCCTAGATGGGTCTCTATTGGTTCCATTGCGGTCAGATAAAAAGTATCCCGTGCGCATGCACTAACGGGAATTTCATATTAAACCTTATGGATTTGTCATCATATGCCTATTAGTCCGATTTCGTTCAAATTCGGGGGACTGTTCACTATGTCAAGGATGATACCATATGTATTTCTCCATCTCGATTTGTTAATTAATAACTACTATTACCGTTACCAGTACCATTAGTTATCGTCTCTTTGAGACCAATGTGAATTTTTTTAGGATTGAGCCGGATAATCAATAGCCAATGTTTTACCATTCCATTGCCTTGTATATAATATAGATGGTGAATGCCGTTAGATTGATGGTAAGGTTTCCTTTGGTAGTCCTATTTTGTATATTAGCACGTCCACACATATATTACTGTTCTATTCAGCATTCAATCATTTCGACTCGTACTTTGTTCTTCCGAATTCTATACGTCCGTGTTACAATATGCGAGGAAGCTACAGTGCCCATCCAACTTGGTAAACTTTATGTTCCAAAAAGTGAGTATGTTAGTATTGCGTAAATTAAAAGAACAAAAATAACCGTCACAAGATAGGTATTTACTGGCTGCCGTTTATACTGATGATCAAGTTTGATGAACCTAGCTTCTATATCCTCCCCCACCCTCGCGATTCGGAGAAAAAAGGAAACAGCTGTTCGTTATTAAGCCTAGTTTTGGTATCTCGGATTCTCTGAACGGCTTCTTGTTTTGATTCCGCTTCACCATACAGTTGGTATTTACTCACTTATCACAATTCGGATGACTGCGATGCAGAATGGTAGCGATAGACAATGTGCTGACAAATCCCTCAATTTTCATCCAAATTCACTGGATTTTAGGTGATGAGCGATTTATGAGGTCATGTTTAATAAGTCAGAATTATAATTAATATCTAGGTTTTCTTATTTCATTTTAATGGTCCTCTGGTTACTCATTCGCCTGAGTGGTCATAGTGAATCCTTGCAACCCGCGGTACATAATCAATCTTCATCCATGATTCGTTGACATTATTTGTTAAAAAATTGGTTTCAGAGGTTAACCAATTTTTGAACTGCGCTCTCTGTTTAACTAATAAGAGAAAAATTAACCTCTGTGTAACAAATTTCACTGTTTAAGTTTATATGCACATTTCGTGCTGGAAAGTTTCCTTTCTTTTTTGTTATCAACTCGGCTTATGCTGAAAAACGGATCCCCCCCTCCACCCACAATTGTTGGGTAGTAAATCTTAATTTTCTTAGAAAATTCGTCTATCTAGCCAATGTGAAAACTATAATTGAAGTAGAGTACTTATTAATAAACCGCAGAGTAAGAAATGATGGTTGAGTTTTTTGTGGAAGAAGTTGGATGGAATTTTGAGACCCAATAACGTAGGTTGCCAATCCAATCAGTTTGAATCGCTAATGCTGTAAACAGGCCATCAGACTATTATCTATAAATGATGGGCACATTGTGGATTTACCTTGATTACCCTCGTTCATTAATATGAAATGAATCACTTGCCAATATTCTAGGAACTCGCTCCTGCGATAGCTTGGCTGTAAGCTAACAGGCCCTAAATTATTACTCTCGCAAGAGAGTTGCGTGGAAACTCAATAGGCTCAAGTGAGGAAGTGGTATTTTGTCTCCAATTCAACCACGTTTCGAGATGCGTCAAGAGCAAGTATTTTGTTAGTGTATTATGATGAAATTAAATGAGGGTATATAGTTACTAAAATGTTAGTAAGCCATGCACTACATGGACGTCTCAATATCTGGCTTGCACTAGAAATACAAAATTATCCTCGCATTGCAGTTTTGTTGGTTTTAACAACGCTTCGAGATTGATTCAGGTACAATCCGAAAAAATAGTAGGTGGGTGAATTGATTTGGATAAATATATTATCAATCTTTTCAGATTTGTCAACAATTTTTTTTTTCCGAATTTCCAACAAAATTGATGAAATTTTATTACGTTTTTCAGCATAATTTTGTGCAAAAAACTAATAATGTCCTAGTGTAAGTCGATTATCATTTTGTTTTGATAGACATTCTGTGAGAAATTATGAATTTAACAATTTTTGGCCGTTTTTAGCTATTTTTAGTGATTTTTTCAGCACATTTATTAAAATTTGACCAGTTTAATATGTTCGAAAATTGCTTGCCAACCAACTCATCATTTCCTTTTGAAAGCTTGATTTTTTGGCGCAAGGACGAGACTTTTATCTCAACCGTAAGGAGTGGTTTCGTATGTAAGGACGCGCGCGCGCACTCACATTGTTTTCATATACATATACATACACTTATATATATATATATATATATATATATATATATATATATATATATATATATATATATATATATATATACCAACCTTTATAAATAATCTCAAATTTCAGGACTCGTTTCAGAATATCTCAAAACGGATTTCTATGAAAAAATGCTTTAAACAATTCTGATTATAAGATTTTCCGAGCCATTGCAATAGCTTCATTCTCTACGAAAAATCACTAAAACTGGAAAAAAAAAGAAAAAAAAACTGTTTATAAAGCGCTGAGGAAGATGGTTCACAGTCTCCAAGGGAGACAAGGCTGGGGAAAGGGTGGTGGTCTGGTTGCGTAGAACGATGAATGCGTAGATGGTCTGGCCGTCGCGTTTTGCCAATTACTATACGGGCTATGCAAGGAGCCCTTTACGACAACGAGATATTTGCGACATTAAATGACTATCTATGTCGTATGCCCGCATAGTTCCAGTTCGATGGAGTACCTGGCATTGATTCTGCAGAATATGTATGGTCCTATTGGAATAGCCTCGAGATTGGTTGGTACTTTTTCCTACCAATCGTTAAACTTGAAGTTGAGGAGCAAGGTCGAGCACCACTTCCGTATCATAACCTGCCTCCAAATAATGGTGAGCCCTCTGTTATAGTTCAGTATGATACGTATAGTTTGGTGTTCTGGACGCTCGCGAGCTTTCATCTCAAAAATAAATACGTAAAAACAAACACCGAGTCAATCCATTTAGTGAAACATAGACTACCTAGTTGAACAGATATATCAGGATTACGTTGTTATCTTTTGGAGGTTGAAATACGAATAGAAAAATCCGAAACCGGACCCTGTACCTACGATTATGGAGGACCTTATCTGAGGATGAACAACAACACGTAGCTGATTATAGGATGGGCCATGAGGTCCAACCGGACCCTTGAACGTCTGGTATCATTAGACTCACAAATCATTCACAAGTGGTTGGTAGTTTGTATGGATATCGTTGGGAATTATCTGACTTCACCTCATACTGTCAAGATATAGGTATCCACTTAAATCAGATGGTAAGTTACAGAGTTCAAATTGTATACTTCGTGCTTATTAATATGTATAAAGGGCGTAAGTATTAGCGAGGCCCTAGCATGTCTGTTATCGAATGTAATCATTCGAAATTATAAGCCTCAGGATCCTCTCCCTCTTCCGTTGTTCGGGTCATAACTTACCACCCTCAGTGGCTCTTCCGCAAATCCTTATCCAGTATTAGTCCAAAAATTAGTGGTATCGCTCTCTACGAGAAGAACACGAGTAAGAATAAATTACTTGGATGTTATACCGATCTTATAATCTCTGGATATTCCCATTCCAACTCGTGACGATAATTGTATGTCACTCTCTTCAAAGCACCTCCCTAATACTTCAGTTATACCACCTGAGAGGGTAGAAGTTATAGGTTTTCTAGCTGCTAAGTCGTTTTTTGGCGACGGAAAACACCTAGGAATCTGATAGCTCAGGTGAGGGTAAGAACCAAATTTCATTGTTCACTACACTCACATAGAATCTACTATTAGTCGCTATCTACCCTAGAAAAGTTTTCCAAAGGTTTCGGAAAAGCACGAAGTTACAGTTTCTTTAGTGAACAAAAGATATTGGCAAAATGAGCTAGTTCTGACGCAGCAGCCGCATGTTTACAAATTTCCAAGAGAAACTAAAGGTATGAAGAGTGCTTTTTGATTTATTATTTTTTAATAATAACTTCCACATTAAAAAAAAAAAAAAAAAAAAAAAAAAAAAAAAAAAAAAAACATTGTTCTATATGTTCTACAATTCTATAAAAATCCTTTACCCCGAATATAATTGTATGAACAGAACGTGGAGCATCGTGCTGTAGAAGGGTTCACACCTTTACAGTTCTAGGACCACGAAACTTAGCGCTTTACAGTAAAACATACCTATTGGTAAGTAATGCATGCATCACAGGGACGTCCCTATGAATGGACTGTATATTGTTTTCTAGGAGTCACAAAGGAGCTCCATATTGAATTCGAGCACTATATGAGGATTAGGGAAATAGCCTAAAAAGCTATTTCAAATTTCAGCATCGTAGGTTGCTTAAGATACGAATCACCTTTAGAATATCTGATCGGAGCCATTCATTACTTTTAATTGTATTTAGATGACCAAAATGAGCTCCATTCCAGGTTTCAGCACCAAATGATGATTAAAAAAGAAATTAGACTAGCGGTTAACCCGAGGTTTAACACCTTTGTAACAGAAAAAAAAAATTAATGAGATGAAATAAATCTAAAATAAATTCTATGTACCTATCTTGAAACGTAAACTAACAAATTTTGATGAGAAAATGTTATTTTTTTTTTTTAGTCGATCACGAAGGTTTATTATTAAAAATCATAAACCAGAACGTAAAAAATAAATAAATAATTACTTAAAGGAAAGGCCACCGTCCGGAGCTTTTTCTGAAACTACATAACCGAAGTGAATGAAACTTGGGTCAAAAAGCACATACCTATAGGGTCATGTTAGCTAATGAAATGCAGCCTCCAACTTTGTTATTAAAAATTTAAAGTGCCGTTAAAAATACTTAGTTTGGTGGAAGGGGAAGGTATGTATACAGAACACAAAGAGAATTCATAATATTACCGAGTGAAGAGTGGTTTTACGCGAGAGAAGGGGGGGCGTGATACTGATATAATAAATTACAAAAAGTAAAATTAAAAACAAGTAAATTTCACCGTGAAATCCAAAACTAGAATATTCAACGGTGAAGAGGTCATGAATGAAATGGAATCACTCAGTGTTTAAATGACAAACGACAAAATATCGGTAAGGACGCAGAATAACTCACTAAGGTAACAAGCGCTACCAAACTCCCCAGCCTGAAGTTGAAACTTTCCGAAGTAATAAAATCGTAGCTATAAATCACCCTTTTTCTCCTTAAGGATTCCCTCACTTGACGTCTGACAAATTGAAGCCCCCCCCCCCCTTCACCCTCCACCATATAACCCAATGTTTTTTTTCTCGTGTTTTATTCGCAACCCATCATAGGGGCGAGAAGAGGGTTATTCTCTAAAATCGCTAGTGACCCCTTTTATTTGCGAATCAAATTTCCATTAATGCGGAGATTAGTAATTAAAATTGGATATTGCCGTTGAAAGAACGAAATGAAATAATTTGTATATGAATGGTGTACATCCTTATATTATGTTTGTACAGGACAGGTAGCTCGATCGAGTTAAGGTGTTCAACTCCTACTATTACTACACGCTACATGCTATGAATCAGTTGTCGCAGATTCCAAATTCATTCTTATTAAGAAATTTAAAAAAATTGAAATAAGAAAATGACACTATAAACGAGTAATTTGTTGACTTTCAACTTATAACGAATTCAATTTAATATCAACACCGTTTCTGCTTTCATTGTTAATATCCAATCTCTCATTGTTCTCTCTTGTATCGCCTTCATCTTCATTATTTCCCCCCAGTGAGGTGTATTACACTCACTCTTTAACAATGCGAGGATAAAGATGTACCAGGGGCCGCTGACGTATGAGAGGTCATTGATCAGCGGAGTGAACTCGAAAGACGCAAGAAGCTGAAATTTGAAGGGGAACCTGAAGGAAGAATGCTGAACAGCTTCTTTGAAATAAACTTACGTGTATTTTGAAATTTGAGCACTTCGAGTGGAAAGCAATAGTTAACTACGCGTCGTAAACGGCAAAATACTCATTTCAAATTACATTATTCAACTCAAATTAGACGTTGGATCCTTTTTTTCATAGCTTTAAGTCCTTTGAATTCATACCAAACATAATGGCTAGTTTCCATAAAAGCTAAAAAAAATACTTGAAGTGGAAGGTTTAACTCGTGTTTCGAGTAGAAGCATTGCCTTCCAATTGTATGCAAAAAACGAAGGATCTGCTACGAAGCAGATACTAAGGGAAGTTAATAAGAACTCCAGCTGTGGACGCGGTGACGTGACTCTCCTCCACACTCCCCTGGAACTCCTGTGAATCACAGCGTTTTCGGTACCCTGAATGAATCTGTATGCTGCACTGTTTCTCCGAATGCGAGAATCACGAACTGAACCAGGCCAACGCATATTGGGTGGAATGCATGAAAACGAAGTAATTGCTTGAAGTAGAAGGTAAAAGCAGATGCTAACCCCCATGCTCAGAGTAAAAGCATTGCCTTCAGGCCACTAGCATTACCTCCTTTTTATTCATAGGATTTGGAGTAGATATACTATAGTATTAGCTTCACTTACTCTACTGCAAAGTGAAAAGGGGTAGCAAGTGCTACAGCATTTGCTTATTACGGATAGAAAACGACGATTCTTCACATTTTGGAGTAAAAGCTTTTGCTTCGCCTTCACGCATACCTCCCATTGACCCTGGTGAATCTCTCAGCACCATCGAATGTCGCTTGTACACTAATGCTAGCCACGCATTTACTGTTCACATTTTCATCCCCCTGAATCAAGTTTAGTTATTTTAATATGCGAGCGTTCGAGCACACTTAAACAAAAGGAAATAATGTGGACAGTTGCGTTACCTATTGCCTTTGTTCAATTTCTTCTTGATTTCTCGGAAACTACCTACACCTGATTACACCTGATACACCTGATTTTAGTACGATCTTATTTGAGACTAATGAACTACGAGAAACTGTACTTTGGTGCACCCCTACGTCTTCCCCCATTCCAACCTGGAATCCTGGACCTGCCAGGTATCTGATGAAAATTTTCATTTTTTGTTCAGGCGAAAGCGACCCGACCCACCTCTCTCTCGTTTCGGTTTCTGTGCCCAAAATGTGATCACTTATCCACTTCTCGTTCTCTTTATCAAACCGGGATAACTTTTTAAATTCACACTCTCTGCACGACGCTCCGTTCTATATAATCTTTGGTACTACGCACTTGCATAAATGCGGCCATTCTGGACGGGTTCCACCTGTAATTGAGAACCGTAGTCTGCCATGCTACGATTTTGCGAAGCATTACTTCCTCCGAATACTTTTTATGCATACGATTTGGAGTCGATACCAAAGCTCCTGCTTCACCTACTTCACTGTGGAGTAAAAGGTGGTAGCAAGTGCTACAACATATACTTTTTATGCATAGAAATCGATGCATAAAAAGCATTTAGTGGAGTAAAAGTATCAGCTTCCAGTTTATGCATACTAGCTAATGACTAAGTATCAACGTTTGGGTTTCTATCCAATCATAGGTATACTTTAAATATGTTTTGCTTCTAACAACAACATATGTAATATATCAATGCTATATTATTTTCAATCTCGTGAGGGGCCTAGTCAAAGGGCGTTCTAGTTTTATTATTGATTGACTTACTAAAGAATACCAATAATGGAGTGAGCAGCCCATCAATAGATTGATTTGAATGGGGGTGGAGCATTTAGCGAATTTTCGTAAATAATGGAGCTATTGCTATAGCTCCATAGAAATTAAAATCAGTATTTTCGAGATTTTTCTTCATTGAAATCCGTTTCAGGTTATACTGAAATGAATCCAAAAGTTTACACGTTTTCACTTGGAGAGTGTTTTTGGGGTGCCTGAAACTATGTGTCAAGCAAATAAAAATCTGGAGAAAAAAAAATCCAAGAGTTTTTGGACTACCCAAAGCGGGGAGTATTGGGCATTTCGTAAACAATTCCCATCCTTTGCATTGAGTGACACCTCATTTTATAAGTTTAAAGCCTATCACAATGGAGAAACTAGAATTGGAATATTTTATACCGTTCACAAATCTCGCCCCAATATGGCGGAGACTCTAATCCAATAACGGAATATGATATCGCGATTATGGTTTCACCATCGTGCTCAGCACTAAAAAACCTTCAAAATGAAATATCATTTGGAAAAAAATGGAGAGGAAAATGGAGTGGGTAGTCGAATGATTTCGGATTTTTCCCTGATTTTTATTAGATTAAAACTTAGTATCAGCCACCTCAAAAACACTCTATGTTTCACTTTGGTATCTCGAAAATTGTGGGAAAATGTAGGGGAGTGGTGAGGGGGGGGGGGGGGTAACTTTTGGAACACCTGCATATCATTGGAGGTAAAAGTCAGGATTGAGATGAAAATTCCGTTAATGCGCCAAAAAGTCAACTTTTTCGAATGAAAAGATGAGTTCGTTGGTCAGTACTATTTGAGTCATCAAATTGATCAGATTTAATAGTCCCCAAACAATCACTAAAATTAGCTACAAACGCAAAAAAATTCTTAAATTTCTATTTTTGAAAAGAATCGTAGTCAAGAAAAGTTCATCAACAACAAACTAGTTCATTAAAAAATGCAAGATCACACATGCTGAAAATGTTATTAAAATTTTATTAATTTCTTTATTAAAAATGAAGAGAAAAACTGCAACAACTGCTTAAAAAATCCAAATCTCTTTGGAATCTTAAATTATTAATTTAGAACGTATTTTAAGTCATAAAATTGAAAATTAATAACGTCCTTTCTCTTAATGTGCTTGAATGTCAAAACAATGTAACATAATATAATATGCTCATCTACAAAAATTCGATCATACGATAATGCTGCATGACTGGATACTTATTTACAGACTTGTTATTTGCAAATAAGGGCAATTCAAATGAATAACGAATCAATAATGAATTGGAGCGTTTTTACTGATTTATCCAACGCTTTAACGAGAAAGTCGAAAACAGAAGGTTGCTGATGTGCCACAACGAGTACGAAAACTTTTTTTCCTACCTCCTGCCACATCAACTCAATTGCCTAACGATTTTCACTTCCTGAATCATCAGAAAGACTTAATTAGGGTGCGATGGCTTTTCCTCGTTGATTCTGAGTTTTTTGGACATGAAACCAATTTACTTCGATGTTTGATAGGCCATTTGAAATGCTAATTAGGATGAAACCCGAACCAATTACTACAATCCATCGCGAGAGTGCATTGCCTACCTATAGTATTAATACTTCATACATGCTGTTCGTTGTTTCTTTACGTTATTTATCACTTAAATAATGCTGTGAACTCGAAATGGCTATTAAAATTTACCATTCATTAGAGCTGTTCCCGAAAGACGATACCTAAATAAAAGATAATTTAGGACAAACAGTCTCTCGGAACAGTATCGTCTTTTGGAACAGATATATAAATATTCCATGCTCCTTATAAAGAAGTATCGTAATTCACTCATGTAGGTATTAGTTTACTTTTCTCGAACTCGTTGTTAAATGTTGATTTATGTTGGAATTATTAGATCATTGATGCAACTCAGCTGCACAAACCACTAATATGAATATAATTAAGAATAGTTAAAAGCGAGCTTCTTCTACTACTTGTCTGTAGAGTTTGTAGTATGTACTTTACTGCACTTTCACAATAGTCCATTTACATTTACATATTACAAGATCTCTTGGAAGGCATAGGATATCATTTTTTCAACAAACCCCCTCTACAAACCTCTGTGTCCTCTGAAGGGGACTTGGGCAGTATCACACACGTCTAACAGTATTTTAGTCCTTCAGACGTGGTGTCGTGTTTGGGTCTTTTGCATTCATTCTTGTTCTATGACCCGATTTAACATTCACAATTTATTTCAATTATGAACCCTAGTTTTGAATTGAAGAGTTTTTCCATGTTAAACCAGTTGTTTTTTGTTCTCCCTTTTTTAAGCACCTCCCCTCATTTTCAGAATACTCCTTCTTAGAATGGTTACTCTACTCAAGTATGTATCATCCGTGGATGATGCACGAATTTACCTGCTTCTTCGCGATAGTCTGGGCACCACTGATGGTCAGATAAGGATTGTGGCTTTGAAGATATATGCAACTTCAATCACCAGTGTAGCAGGACACTCCATCAAGATCTGGAAGTGTTCTCAATAAATGGAGCTGAGAGAACAGACTAGATATATCACAGATTGTAGTTGAGCCCAGCCGCTCTGGACCTTGGACGGATCAGCACATCAAGAGGGGCTATAAAGGGGGAGAGAAGGACTATAAAGGCTGTCCCCTAATGTGGTCTATAGGGAGATCACCACCTTGTCTCCCCCACAAAACATCGCGAGCACATGGTTAGTGGCTAGACCGCAATTCGATCCTTACAAAATGGAACATGAAATGGTCTTGAAGGACACCATACAGACCAGTTAAAACATTGCTCAAGCCAAATAGAATGGGATCTACGTAGCATGCAGGAGATTTGAGACTCAATGGCTTTAGGTAATATCTTAATAGAGTTTCAAAAGCTTTTCTCGCAAGAACATGCCGGATAACTTGAATAGAGTCAATTGATTCGACGAAAAGTTGGGTTTCCTCAAAATATCAGAGAGAAGAATAGAGTGGTGGTCGTACCATTTCGACGCTACTTGCCAAATCGCCCGGTTTCAGACCTCTGGTGAATTTCGGCCCTCAGTTGTCCAGAACCACTGTTCAACATATGGGCCTAGCATAATTATAAAAATAATGCTACCCAGGGTCCTAAAAGATCCTCATCCAGAAAGTATACTCTACGCAAATAAACATGTGAATTGTGATCGGAAAGAGGGTAAACTTAGTGAAATAAAATATACCAGGTTCAAGTGTTCTACATGCCTTGGGTCATCGCAAGCATTGGTTTCATGGTTTTTACAAAATGGACAAGCTATAAGCAATGTATGTCAGTTGGAATATCAATCGATTTTACCACGAATTTTAATAAGACCTGGTAATGCTATAATGGTTTTCACAGAAAATAGAATTTGCACTATGGAATCACAAGGTCTTCTGTAGTATTTTTCATCCGTTATGAAAAAAAAAAGAAGTTATTTCTGCCATCAGTTAGTCATTTTTTGCCCAATAAAGTCCGAATAAGCTGAAAATTTGATATATAAAATGTCACAGGAGCGATGGGGATCGGAGGGTTAAAACGCAAACTCAAGCGAGAAAACAAACCTCGTCAATGAAAAATTGAAAATTATTAAATGGTGCAGAAAATAAAATTATTTATTTAATTATAAAACATCGCGATCAATTAGGAGCCAACAAAACGAACAACTTTTACATCTTTTTATACAGCATTTTTCCCAATGAATTCTCCATCCATTTAGTCCACTACTTTTTGGAAAAGGTAACCAAGAATCCGGCCTTATCTTACTGAGTCCGTAAGGCGGTCTGTTGAAGCTTAAGCGCTGATCCAATTTACAATTGTTTTCCGACTTATGTGGCAGGTGATGATGATCCATTTATTACAAAAGTTCTTACTCCGAATATGTTTTTGATATAATAATCATTATTATCTTGAAGAGTATAGCAGCTGTCTTCTAGCGTAGTTTCACTCAGAAAACCGGGTCAAACTGTCAACTAAGACCACGGACAAGCCCACGGTATCTCGACCGTTGCGGAAACGAATCTATTATTCGGTGTAAGAGTTTCCCCTTCTACTCTTGGCTTAGATAGGAGAGACGCATCCTCCACTCAGCCAAGTTGTCGGAAGGAGAGACCCACTTGAGGGTCCCACTTCAGGTTTTCTGCCGAGCTCTGTCAGTTTGATGTAGCGGTGGGCGAGTCGGAATACGATAGGGCTTGCCGAAGAACATCACGAGAGGAGGAGTTTCGTTGGAAGTAGAAAAAAAAACTCTTTTGAATTATTGCATGAAGGTTTAGTATTCTCTAATAAGAATAAAAACCTAGAGTGAAACATTCCAGTAAACATCGGCTCAAGCCTTCTGAATCTTGTGCACAAAGGCCGGATCGTGCCATCAATTCTCGTGCTTCATCTATTGTTGATGAACCATGATCTATGGTTTGATTTAAATCCATTTATTTCACATACATATTTATTCCACTGAAATGTATTTAAGACTAAAATTACAAATTTCCAAGGCAGTAAAACTTTTTGAATGAGAAACTGTCAGTGACTTATTAAATATGAATTGTGTTAAATTTTCCATTAATCTTCCCAGCTACATAATTTATTATTACCTCCTAAGATTTTTTTTATCATCTTCAACCTCCTTCATCGTAATTGTTACCATATTGAAAACCATGCTACCATGAACAGTTCTATCTTCCTGATGGTAACGATGAAGATTATATTTGGAATTGCTTAACATCCACATCATTATTATCTGATTTATTAGGACTTTCTGGCAAAATCTGAAAAAGATGGTGACACTGATACCAGTCGGTGTTGAAATAGGTAGGTATACAGTTTCCTGTAAAGTCCTAGAGGAAAATGTTTTTCACAAAAAAAAAAAAATAATAAATAATAATAATAATAAAAATAAAAAAAAGTCCAGTCATGCAGCATGACCCCATGAGCGAACTTTTGAAGAAATCTTCGACATTGCGAGCGGAGCGAGGCCTTGGGTCTGCGTGCTAGTACGTACATAAATAGAACTTCTTCATAATTTCATGGCTGATATTCTCTAAGCCACAGTCAGTATTAAAGCTACATCAAGTCCTAAAACAGTTGAGCGTAAAACATTAAAGAGAGCGACCGAGAGAATCGGAGGACGGAATATTTCACAGAGTAAACTCATCAGTTGTGATTACTTTTTTTTTTTCTTTTTTTTAAAAGGACCTACTACCTACGTTTTAAACAGCATGGTTCTAGGATTGGTAATACAGGGATACTTCCATAAGAGTAGTTCAATCTGAATTCGGACAATGTTTCATGCAAATATTACCGATTTTTACAACTAGCGAACGGCATTATTTCGATTTTTGACTGATTTTTCAACTTTGAAATTTTTGAAAACTTGATACATATTCTTATAGGAAATTTTACTTTGATTCCGAATATACCACATGTTAGTATGCTGAAAAAATTATTTCGCACAACAAATCGCAAAAAACGGCTATTTTGAAATGTTTGACATTTTTGAAAATTTCAACCCGAAGATGTAATCCGATCATGCTGGCCCAACGAACTTGAACTTTCGTTTTGTGTCCTTAACATTTTAAAATTTGTTTGAAGTTGTTTCAATGACACATACATATATACATACATATATACATACATACGAAAAAATGCGTTAAACTTCAGAATATGATTCAGAATAGCCTGAAACGGATTTCTGCATACAATTTTTTCAAAAATTCACATTCTACAAATTTTGAGGCGAGAGCAATATCTTAATTTTCTTCAAAAATTCGCTAAAAAGAAAAAAAAAAGTTCAGACAGTAGGTACTGAATCTCCGCATGGTCTGAGCTAGATTTAAGGAGTCCTTAGAATTATTAAAGTTCCAGAATATGAATAATGGGCTATTTCTTATTTAAAATCGTATGAGAACTGCTTTAGAATACGTCTGAAATCAGCGCATTATAATTGAAATCTAAAAATGGCTGCTATTCGGTGTTAAACTCGAGTAGGAGTTGGAATCCTGGTACAAGATAATATTTTCAGCGCCGATAGACTTCAGCGCCAAAAATGTATGCATCGATGTAAAATATAGCGTACGGAGTGTTTCATGCGGCAGAGGCATCAATTTTCCCCTGCGACGGCGACTAGTAAAGTGTTTCGTCCGGCCCATATTGTTATCTGGTGTGGTGACATGGAGAGTGAAAGTGGCTGGAAGCTTTCGAAATGTGGCTGATTCGGCGCATCCTGCAGCGCAATTATTTGACCGGAGGACCATTAACTACAATAAAAGTACGTAAGGTGGCTTATTTGGGCCAGTCATGCGTGGTGCCAAGGAACATATTGTTGCAAACCATTATGATGGGGAAAATCAGTGGAAGGAGACGAGTCGGTAGACGGCGGACCTCATGGTTGTCCATCAAACGGGGATGGACGGGAATCTACCAAGCAGCAGATTCATTTCGCCTCGCACAAAACAGGGAGAAATTTTGCTGAATTTAACGCCAACTTCAGTAATGAAGACGGTAAAAAGAAGAATAAGATGAAAAACACTACGGACACTGCTGGTCGCGGATGAGTGACCATGAGCGTCATCCATAGGTACGAAAACGCTGCAAATTATTACACAAAAGTTTGTAATTCCTGAATTATATGGCCCTTCTATGCAGATCATTGGTCAATGATTTTATTATAATTAAATCCACCATATAGTAAATGCTTGAAACTTGTCGCATCATGTCTCCCAAAAGGGTTAAAGACCCCACAATTTTACAGTTTACCTATAGCAAACAAAAATGGCAGGTCGAAAAGGAAAGACTTTAGCCTCAAAGGCTCCAGTGATGCGGACCTGCCGCAAATAATATTATTTTAAGGTTTTGTGATTTGTATAAATTAATTTATATGGAAACAATTTCAGCAATTAAAATCAACGTTAACTACAATTAATTTGGCATATGATACATTTCTAAATTAACATAAGTTTGTTGATCTAAGAAAAAATATTATCATTGTAAAACGAGATATCTTATTATTAACAAGATCTTACCTATTATTTCAAACAAATAGGAAGATAATTAAGAAGTTAAAGTAATAAGATAAAAAGAAAATTAATTGCGCATCCACAACTATCTTGGTATCTACAGCGTGGTTGAATGCCGGAGCCATCATATCGAGTTTTACAGTAGCTGCAAGCGTTGATTCAGGAAGGAGAGGGGATTGCCCAAGACCCGTCAGTGGGAAGTATGAACTATCGACATATGTAGCACGGTTGTCCTCGATAACTGAATTTGCAGAGAAGCAGATACATACTTGGGACCAAGTAGAGAGAAGAGCTAGTGGAAGTCAACAATCTGATACGGACGGTGAGACAGTGAGTCGTTACCTACATTCTAGTAGAAGACGTTAGAGAGTTATTTTGTAGAATAAATGGCACGCAACAATTACTGGCAAATATAGAAACACAACAAGCCTTTCCTAACAGATACCAATACCAAAGGCTTTCAAAATTAAATTTAAGATTTTGAGCAATTATTTTGAGTTCGAAGAATTTTGGCAGAAATAAAAAATAAATGTTCATGAAAATAACGCTATCATAAATAATTTTCCCTCCGGTAAAGCAAAAAATGTGATTACAAGAACACAAATAAAATAGAATAACTATTTGACTGCTGTAGAAATTTTGAAAAGGTGATTTGGAAACAAGGTGACTATAATATTGGCACATTATAAAGAACTGAACAATTTTGATAACGTCACTAATTATATAAGAAGTCTTACACAAACTCTTGACAACATAACAAAGCATCTGAGATCACTTCAAAATTATGAAGAGAATATTGAACAAAAAATTTTTCCAACTATAATTTTTTTTCAAAATTTACTACTGGAATGATAGTCAAGATGAAAAACTAATGGGTGAAGGTGAAATATTCTCAATCGAGAAAATGTTGAAAACGTTAGAAAACTAATTTCTGTTCAGGAAAGAGTTCAATATTTGAAAACCAATGAGGTCTTAAGAGATAGTTACTGTTCACCCCGATTCACCACTGATATGCTGTTGGGAGGAGAGAAGTCATCCGATATATATATATATATATATATATATATATATATATATATATATAGTTTTGATGAAAGATGAAAACACTCGCGTGTAATATTAATTTGAGGTATTACAGAAGGTTGGAAAAGATAGGAAACACTTAAATAAACTTACAAAATTGAGAGAATATTTCGCTGTGCCAGCGTCGTCAGCTCTAGTGACTTCTTCACACCAACGTTGTCCCTACTATTAGCAACACTGTTTTTACTAATAACACACAATTTATAGGTAGCTCTGTTGGTGCAATCACTTTCTTAGATACAGAATCAAATGCACTTATTGATATTTTATTCGGGGACGATTATTTTTATGATTTAGTCCTACAGAATAGAATATAAATTCAGTCAGGATTGAGTGCAGTTGAAACGAAACTGGGCTGCGTTTTGCGTGGACGCTTCTCCAGGGAAGGCGAAGGAGAAGCATCGTCCTCTTTCCCAACTTATACTCATTATATGAACGAACTATAGATCCACAGTTAGATTTAGTAAATTGGGTTAGACCAGCTGTCCTATGTACTAGGGATGAACTATGACGTAGACATATGAGAACGCTTCGGGAACTCGATGTTATAGGTATTTGTGATACCCCTACTCCAACTGACGATTTGGCGATGAAATCATTCAATTAAAATATTCGTAACAAGGATGGACGATATTACGTTTCATGGCTGTGGAAGAAATTCCCTCCAGAACTTGTACAATTTCACTTTAGCTTTACGGAGGTTTAAACATTTGTGGCAAAGACTAAACGAGCAAAACTTATTGGAGGACTGTGATAAAATAATTCAGGACCAATTAAATAATGAACAGTCACGTTGCGAAAATGATTTCCTACAACCTGTAAGTGGAAATTTCGTGGTAGGAGTTGATTTGATAGAAGCTGATATGATTTTCTAAGAATGTGAGGAAATATTATTTGGTCAAGCTAGGATGAACCTTTGAGATTGGAGTTCAAACTCACCGATATTTGCAGTTTTTAATAATAATGATGTGCCTATTCTAGGAGTTGAATGGGATATAACGAATGGTTTTATCAAGGTTAAGTCTAAGCGTTACGAAAAAATTCGTGAAAGCCCCACCAGGAAGGACATAGTGGGGTGCGTTTCGTCTTATTTCGATCCTGTTGGATTCTTTGATCCTGTGCAGATTTCGGCGGTTTTCTTGCAAGAATTATGTATGGGCAAGTTCGCCTGGGCTCAGCGTCTTCCAACTGATACTGTTGAAACGTGGGAGGATATTGGGAAAAGGTTGATAGAAATTCTTACTGTATGTGTTCTTCGGTTTATTGGCAGGAGTAGAAATGTACAGCTTTACGCCGGGTATTGTGACGCTTCCAAGAGTGGTGACGCTAGTGAGATTTAATGTACGGTTTCAAAATGGGGAAGCCGTGTTGATGGTTTCTTGAGCGAGGGTTGCACCTAGCGGTATGATTATTTCGCGGGTAGAATTATCAGGGGTTTTAATAAAGGTCAGATCCATCCACTTTTTGAAGGAACACTTGGACGTTAATTTTAGGAAGAGTTACCCAAAAACGGATTCAAAATGCGTAATTCATTGGATTAATTTACAAAAACTTTTACCTGCTTTTGTCGAAAACCGTTTGAAAGAAATTGAAAGGTTTGACGGTGAATTTTTAATTGTGGCTTCTGACGACAATCCTCCAGATCTTGCTACTAGAGGGGAAAATGTTGTGATTTTGGTGAACTTCGGTGGAGAGGACCTAATTGGTTAAGGTAGTCGGCGAATAATTAGCCACTACACATTTTTGGTTTGAAAGATGCCGTTGGAGTGTTTGAAATCGAAGGTCAGGTACCGCCGTTAGGGGAAAACTCTGTAATTACATTTCCGACGTTAGAACTGATAGAACCTTTTGAGCTCAGTCCCTTGAAGTAGGTACTCGATTCTCAAGAGGTTGATTCATGTCACTGCGTTTCGCAATAGATTCGTTGAGAAAGCAAGGAGAAGGAATTTCCAGAAGGATTCCTTGACAGGAGGGGATTGGCAGACTGCTCTCATGCGTTCTTGTAGATTCATCGAAGAAAAGCATTTTGGTTTTTCGATTATTCACAGAAAAGGGGTCATGAGACAGGCATAAAGTTAGGGTTGTAGATGGATCAGGATTACGTAATTTGATGTAGAGGTAGAGTTATCAGCAGTGAATTTCAACATAGTGCTAACTTTCCAGTTCTTCTTTCATATGTAGATTGGGTAAAAACATTGATAATTACTAAGATACACTAGCCAATTGGCATCTGCAGGAGTATCTCATACACTAAGGGAGATGAGGAAAACTTTTCGGATCATAAATGGTCGTCCACTATTCAGAAATGTTTTAAGTAAATGTCTAGTCTGTAAAAATAAGGAAGAGGGCCGTAAAAATTACCTGACATGCCTACATTACCAAGCACGAGGACTTCAAGATCTCTCGCATTTTGATATACCGGCATGGACTATCTTAGATTACTGGTTGTTGGAAATGACAAGAAAATATGAGTGAGTCTACTTGCTTGTCTCACAACATGGGCAATTAATTTGGAGCTGGTGTAAGAGCTACCTTCTCAATGATTTTTATTTGCTCTTAAGAGATTTGTTGCTCGTAGAGTAAGTAGTAATCTTAGACAACGCACCATGATTTAAAGTTACTAGATCAGTTTTGGAATTAATGTAGGCTCATGCAATGCACGACCCAGAGGTCCTGGACTTTGTAGCCAAAAAACAAATAAAATGGAAATTCGCAACAGCTTTGGCTCCTTAGACCAGAGGTTTCTACGAGAGACTAATCACGATGGTCATGAAAGCAATCGTGAGAAGCTTGGAAAAGAAACTGGATTTACAACCCCATTCGGCAACATCATTTGTTGAAATTGAGGCAATATTGAATTTCCGTCTCTTGATTTATGTGGAACATTCAAGATCAAAATAGTTTGCCCCTTCAGTGTTTTTTAATACAGACTGCAGAGCCTCTATTGCAACAATCCTGGGCATCAGCTAGACAGGAAATAACCAACAAACGCAAAAGTAAATGTTCATATGTTATTTATCATTGGAAGAAAGGACAGAGATATTTGGACTCTTTTTGGAAATCGTCGAAAGAAGAATACCTATGCAGTCTGAGAGAAAGGTACCAACGGAAGATTGAGCAGAATAGAGAAACATGCTAAGAAGATCCAAGAATTAGAGCAATCGTCCAGCTGTGAAGAGAGCCATAAAGAGGGAAATGACCCATTGCGAGGATAATTGATTTGGAAAGAAGTGCTGATGGAAAAATCTGAACAGTAACTTTACAATTGTCAAGAGGAAAACTGGTCCGATCTTAGCCTAGTAAAACCCTTGGAGCAGATCAAGACGAGACGGATTAGTTGACGTACCTCACCATGTCAGCCGGGAGTGCTGCTGAACTGCCGCGAATGATATTATTTTGAGGTTCTGTGTTTTGTGTAAATTAATTATTTGGAAAACAATTTTCAACGTTCACTACAATAATTTGGCATACAATAAATTTCTGAATTACCATAAGTTTGTTTTTCTAATAAAAAACATTATTCAAATAAATAAATATATTCTGTAGTAATAAATGATGACTTTTAGCTATCTTGAAAAACTGAACTTTCGGAAGCACCCCTAGGTACTGCAGAAAAAAAAATTCTGACTCACTGATTCACTCTTCCCGCATCTTATAAACTAATAAAGAATAAAATAAGGAGAAAAAAAACATAGGAAACAACATCAAAATAGAATTAAAAAAAAAAAAAAAAAATGTTTTCAGCGTTGCGCCAATGTGCGGCGGCGTGTTGAGCACGGTTGAGCGGGTCGACAAACGACCCAAACAAAAGCTGATGAATTACTGAGCAATGTCCCATTTTTGTAGTAGCTGAAAAGGGTTTTAGTAGAGTCAATAGTCTCATTACGCGACATGTAACATCAAGTGCCGAAGAAAATATAGTTCCCTCGGTGAAGCACTTAAGGGTTTTTTAATATTCAATAATGAATCTTTTAATTTATTTTGCTCAAAGGTAATCTTTTGAGACACTGGGACTTCAAATAATCATCATGAAACTGTAACAATAAATTCCTTGGAAAACAAAATTGTGAGAGAGTAATAATATAATAATTAACTGTAGAGATCTTATTGACAACATTATCAATCACTGGATGTTGAATAATGAACATATATATCCTGAACAGTTAGGATTTTTACTTTATTTCGTCTATAGATTAACAGCCAAATCACTAATACGCAATGAACAATAACAAAATTATTCGCAATTCTAAACAATGCTTGGAAAATGAAGCAAGTTATTCATGAATCGCACAGTAGGTGTTAGGAACCATGTAAATTATTCCCTCCGATCCTTCTCCCCTCCAGCAAAAAAATCTGTCAGTAATTCATCAGCTTTCTTTCGGATCGTTTGTCGAATCATGTGGGCTGTTCAAAACTCCACAGCCTTGATAATGCTAATCTTTTCCCCTAGTTTTGTGAATCTGTTTTTCGTTTTCTTGCCAAATGGGGACCGTAATGAGACTATTGCCTCTCTTAAAACCATTTTCGGCTACTACAAAAATGGGACATTGCTCAGTAATCCATCAGCTTTTGTTTGGGTCGTTTGTCGAACTCATGTGGGCTGTTCAACACGCCACCGTGCAGTTAACGTATATAATACTAGAGGCCTGTTAGGGCTTGGAAAGCCCTAATCTAGTCCGTATAACAGTAGTACCTAACAGGAACTCAGCACATTATAGTAACGATATAAGTCCTATCTATCAAATTTCAACTTCCTGCAGTGAACAGGAAAGAATTTAGCTCACTCAGCTGATCAGAAAAGACCCCATCACTTCACTCGTCTCTTAATGTCCCAGAGAGTCTACCTATCAAATTTCAACTTCCTACAGTGAACAGGAAAGGATTTAGCTCACTCAGCTGATCAGAAAAGACCCCATCACTTCACTCGTCTCTCAATGACCCAGAGAGTCTACCTATCAAATTTCAACTTCCTACAGTGAAGAGGAAAGAATTTAGCTCACTTAGCTGATCAGAAAAGACCCCATCACTTCACTCGTCTCTCAATGTCCCAGAGAGTCTACCTATCAAATTTCAACTTCCTACAGTGAAGAGGAAAGAATTTAGCTCACTTAGCTGATCAGAAAGGGCCCTATCACTACGTTTCTTACTTACCGACACTTTTGCACCAAACTTGGGGCCGTGCTGATTCGGAATTATATATGAAGACCGTTCGGAATTATATATAAAGTCCGCTAAGTTCTTCAGTTTCAATTTCTTCGTTCAGAAATAACTCTCCTAGATGGTAGTAACTGCACTTCGTTTCTAACTTACCGTGAATTGATGGCAACTGTTGTTACCACCACAGCCTAATAAACAACTCTCGTTGATAAGGACCGCCTAGAACACGATCAAGGCGGGTAGAGACGAACGGCGACACTTTTGCAACAAACTTGGGGCCGTGCTGATTCGAATGAGCAGTCTAACAATAAAATCGGACCACGAAGTTCTTCACAATTTCAAAGACCGTTCGGAATTATATATATAGATATTTCCCCGAGTTTTGTAAATATCCATTTTTCCCGTTTTTTCGCAAAATGGTGACGCCTATTAGCGAGACTATAATGACTTCAAAAACCACCCTTAGCTACTAGAAAGTTAACCGTGATCGTTTTACCCACCAATGCCCGTTCTATTGACAAAGGCTGCCATGTTGCAAATGGTACACACTTTAATTTGGTTCGTTTTGTTATACCATGAACTCTAAAATGTTAAATTATGTACATAGCACATCTAATAACGAGTCAGAAATTTTCAAGCCAATTTTAGTCAATTTTTGAGCATTTCTTCTTACAACACTAATGTTTATTTTGTTTTAAAATATATTCTCTTCATTTATAATAATAATAGAGTACTGGTAACACAGTTTTAGTGGAATGTTTCGGTGCATTTCGAAAATGTGGTGTGTCACAAACAGTACCTAGATAGGTGAATGCTGTGCATCTCTAGGATTAATAGGCAAAGGCTTATTATTCCTACAGTAGATAGCCTAAATATGCAGATCTATGATATATTATTAGGCGGAGTCTATGTTACCTAAATTATCTAAATATAACTACATTGATGGAGGAACCTAACACAAGGATATTATTGAAAGTAAATAAAACACCTACACATTACTAGTCCCTCTTACAAGATCTGGTAGCTAAGGACAATTCTGCTATCAGAATTTAAGTAGGTAAATCGATTACAGAAGAATGCATCCATCACTTAAAAAATAATAATATAACATAAAAATCTACGTACACCTACTAGTCAATCAACATAATAAGTATTAGTCATAATATACTCGATTTCATGAAACCATAATTCTAATGGAATCATTTCAGCTGATTCGACCGTCGTGGTTTACAAGGCTATTTATTCATACTATATTCACACAAGTCCTCAATCAAACACTGTCGTATAAAGCCCAACGTCACTTTCTCCTTAAGTGACACCGCTATCCCAAGAACTGTCGACCCGCCGTTGGACAACCACTTGGTGCAACTAACAGAAGTTTTGAACATCCAGAAGTCTCTCTTGCTTTTCTTCTAAGAAATTTAGAAGACTTTTTCCAATCATGTGCTACATATACGAAGAATTCATGTTTGGTGCCAGTGACCGCTGTGGTTGTACGCTCATATAATAAATGGAAGAAGAAAAAAATCTCATTCACTCACTCACAGTCTCAAATAAATATCCATAATGAATCCATAAATACATAATAATATCCATAAATAATCATAATGTCCCAAACGGCCTTTCTATCATACAGTTTTGGGTGTATTCACTTTATCCCGTAATCCTTTATACGCCGAACTGATATTTCTACTTATGCACAAATGAGTATCTTACTGAGAGTACCTAAATGGTGCTTAATGAAAACCGAATTACAAACGTGATGTTATTATGGTAATTTGGCGTGGTGATGTATCATAGCATCGCACATTCCCTATAATACTGTAATAATTAAACTACTAATCGGACAATCTCTACTGATCCCCGAGATCCTAGATAATTTTTAATTTAATCGTTTGAATCTGTTTCAAATTTGTTCGATATTTTTGGAAGCCGTCACCCTATTATTTTGGATTACCAGCTTAAAAATCAGATTGATTCATGGACGAACATCAACTATCAACAATGGAACACAAGGAGAAGATTATGGATTGAGGAAATTTCATTTATATATTTTATTGGCTCAATAGAAAGATCTTAGCGAGAGCTTTCTGAAAAGGTGCTTTGTGATGGATATCCTGGCCAGTAAAGCTGCTATTGAAATTAATTTGCTCGATGAAGTCACGGCCTAAGGGGTACCCTCACCTCCCTTGAAATACTAAGTCACGCGCGATCTTCCTATATGTTTAATGACCAAACAAAACGGTCTTATGAGCTGATAACTGGTACTTGAGAGTTTTCAAGAGCGCTGAATCTGAATTAGAGGTCTAAATTATAGAATTCCACCACACTGAAAGTTCCCCATCGATTTTTTTTTCCCCCTCTCATGCCGTAATACCATACTTGAATACAACACACAGAGATGGTTGTCGACTGGCTTCAAACAAAAAGGAAAAAGCGGAGTTGTTCCGAAAATTGAGAAAACAGAACCTATTCATATGAGCATTACTCGTAAGTCGTGGATGGAACATTATCCAGATACCATCCCACTATGAACTAATCCACATACGACGAACACCGGCGTTCTAGGCGGAGTAACAACCTACCTCTCCCGTCCACTGCCCTTCTTAGTAGGTATCCAAGTTTCGTAAACTACGAACAACCCCTTCACAGTTCAAGTGGAATTCAGTAGGGATTCCCTCAAGAACGAAAAGTTCTCCGGCCCGTGTAATTCTCCAATTTAATACTTCCTCCGTACAGCCGCTTCCTGCAAAACACTGTAACGTTAACTAGTAAGTTAGTCAAACTTAATTTTAGGGTGAAGTAAATATTTGACTATATTTCCAGCTTGCCTTTTGGAATTTATTTTTCCATGGCAGAGCTGAGGCGTAACATCAGAATTTTCTAGAACTTATTGTGGGGTGAAACGGTGTTCTGAAGACGGTATCAGCTAGGGAAAACTTCTAAACGATTTCGTTCTTCGATAAATTTGAAACTCTTATCGACGTCGACGGGGTAAACAACGAAATAGGTAGGAAGAATGTAACCTCAGCAATTGATATTTCGTTGTTTTGAACGGTTCGCAAGTACCCACGTTCTGGGGACGATAAGCGTTATACATACCTATGAAAAAATACATTAAAAATTACATAACCAGCGAAAAACAACAAATAAATTAAACATATAACTTGTGGTTATTAATCCATGCATTACAGAGACGATCGTATGCCTGATTTCCTTATGACTTATTGTGATCCATGTCATCTGTGATTTTGGTGAGAACTGTGTACATGATTTTATCGGATGTATGTACTTCATCCATTATAGCATTATAATATAACATTGAAATGTCTAACAGAGAAGAAATATTCACTAAAATATGTTGAAACCTTTGGGAAATTTATACTACAAAATTGTAATTTTCTAATGAGGAGACCGAATACTCCAAACTAAATTTAAAAAAAAAAAAGAAAAAGAAAAGAAAAAAAAAAAGTATAGAATCATGAAAATTGGTTAAGAATAAGTGTACCTTGAGCTGTCGTCCCCCCCCCCCTTTAAAATTTCCAAGGTTAGTCGCGCAACCAGATTCATGCTGGGATCGATATCAAAGGAAAAGTCAAGAAAAATCGGTTATAAATTGTAGCCTGGGCGTAACAGGGGGGTGTTTTGGATGCTTTCTTCTGGTGGTCAATTGTCGTATTGGCGTTCAGACTCCGCTCCTATCCGTCCATGTTAACCCTTTGATATTCAACTGGAACGGAATGCAGTCCATACACACACCGATCCAATCAGTGTCCCCTCGGCCTCCCAATCCACAATTATCCTTGAAATCCCTTTTAGACTTAAAAGAGACGCTTACTTATAGAACCAGACGCCTTTCCAGGAGATGACCAGGACCTAGAGGAACAATCGTTATTTTGTCAGGAGGTACCTAAACCACGGCTGATACTTCCTGTCTATCTGATTCACGGTTGTATTTGCTCTGCTTCAATTGGTATGTGGCTTCCATAAAAGTATAAAAGTATGCTCTCTCTCCCTGACGTCTCCACCAAATCCAATATATAGTCTTTATATATTGTAGGGAGTCCATAACCCGATCGTGCGGAGCGATCCTGATGAGTCTAGTGGTGGGGCAGCATTGCATCGCATGGGGGGCCATCTCGCTTGGTTGACATCCTCTCCTGCATTGGACATTTGTTGCTGCTGTTCTGTGGCGACAGCTGAGTCCAACTATGGATGGAAATTAACCACTGTGGAGCTGCACCAATGACACTTGTTGGCATCCCTGCAAGGTATTTGTTCTCAGCCACTGGGTTGATGATGCAACTTTCTGATAGCATTTCAAGTCCGTTCCGTCTGTAGCGTCGTACAACGCCTCAGCCCTCTGTTTCCGATTTTGTGCTGCATTCTACCATGATTATACCACGTCCTCTCCAAGAAGAGTCTACCTTGCCTTTGCTAGCCTCACCCCACAAAGCTGTGGTATCAGTTTGGCTGGATATACAACGCCCGAACCACGACCACCTGTTGATGCATGAATATATGCAGACGCTGAGGCGTGGGGCAGGCCAAACCAATGCCCCACTCTGCCTCTCTCAAAGACATCAACTCTTCTCATCATGCACAGTGACTTTCCACACAGTACCAGCGCATGGAGGAAATAGAGCATCGCATAGGATCTCAACAGTATCAGCTTTTGCAGAGGATGAAGGGCTGCTCGATCTACCCTCATAACTGCTGTCTGAATTTCCTCAAACCATACTGGAATGGTTCCATGGATACCTAACCATATGCCAAGGTACTTGAAGCGAGAGCCGTGAGCAGCTTTGGTAATTTCTTCACTGCCAAGCTTCAGGGAACCTGCCTCTATTGTCGACCCTTTCTTGGGATCATAAAGAGCACCTGAATTTTCTCAACATACATATCAAGACCACATTCACTAAGAGCCGTTCTCATAGCCACCAAAGATGCCTCCATACCTGCTATAGCGCAGGCCATCACAACCACAACATCTGCTAGTGCCATATGAGACCATCGCCTTCCACTGCAAATAAATCCAACCCGTGTTGGCAAGCCCATCAACACATGGTCCATGATAACACTGGAGATTATGGACGACATTGAATCACCTTGATGAACTCCTCTACCTCGTACCTCTCTCACTTCACCAGGAAATATAGAGACCCAAGGTTGCAAAGTATGGTTGATGTAGGGTGGAATTCATAGACGGAAATTGAGTGTGAGTGGGCCCCTAACTGTATAGATAAGGGAATTCATGCACTCTGTGAGATTCATAGACATGATTTGTGGTCGACCCTGAGGGTGCTACCCAAATGCACACTCAACGGGATTCATAAACAAAAAATGGCGTTGAGGTGAGTATCACCCCCAGCTCAATGGTGTAAAATCCTGAGTGACGGCAGGAGGTCACTTAAGTGCGTCAACTGATCACTTTTATTATTATTTTCACGTAGGTATAGGAATAGGTAATATAGTAGAACATACATCGTTTATTTAGTTCGGAGTTTATTCAAAAACTTCATAAGAGTACGCACACATAAGAGTAGTTAGGCTGTTCCTAAACGGTAGTTAGGTACATGTTTGATGTGACAGATCCCATTCGAATGTTACACAATCAACAACGAAATATTTCGCAAACTATTCCGATTCGGGAAAGATAAAGTCATGAACAACTACGAACCCTTAGGAGCCTAAAATAAATTACTGGTCGCTCTTTGATTTTATGCGATCTCTACATACCAAGTTTGTAGTGCATAGTTTTCAGATTCATCTTGGTTTGTGGAATGAGTTGTCGGTAGGTACCTACCTTCCATTCATCAGGATGTACAATCAATGAGAATTCCAAGAAAATGTGATTGCTTGAAGCCCTCCCAAAACCTCACGTCTTCTTTTTGTCCAACAGTCTCAATATACCTATAACTCTTCTTATTTTCAACTACATATCTGTTCTTCAAAACTAACTGGCGAATCATTGTTTTCTCATTTTCTCACTTCTTTTCCTTTTCAAGTCTATACGTAATTATACAATTCAATACTACAACTCAATACATAATAAACCCAAATTATCAGTACTTCAACAAACAAGCAACAAGGATTCAATTCAACTTGTGGCTGCCCCGATCCAGGCAGGAGGAGCAATACCATTCGTCTTTGTCTGATAAGGCCTATGTCCTGTCTCCCCAAGGAACAACGATAATGGCATAAAAAGCAAAAACACTAAGAAAAGAGTAAACTTTGAGAGTAAACGTAAGAAAGAATTTTCCCGTCTCTTTTCCCTCAAACCAGGGAAACTTCCCCTACAACATACTGTCAGGGCTGCCAAATTAAGTTGAAAAAGCGTTGTGTCCCGTGAGTGCACTGTCGGACTCGTGTAATCTGAGTGAGCCCCTAACTGTTGAGTGAACCACCCCACTCAACTATGAATTCCAACTGGTGAGTGGAGGGTGACCCTCAATTTAGGTGAGTGCGAATGGACACACACACTCAAGCTTTGTCTATAAATTCCACGTGTAATCCACCAAAACCTTTGGCCATCCCTGGGCTCTCAGGATCGCATCAATTGCATCGTGGCTGACACTCTTAAATGCGTGTGAAACATCAACCTATCGAATGTGCAGCTCTCGTATTTTCTTTCTCGCTTCAGTTGAAATAGTGTTGAGCATACATACTTTGATGCCAATACCATCAAGATTCATCCTCTGCATCTGTGATACACTACATATTAGAATGTTTCGAAGATAGCGCTACTCAATTGGCTCAATTGATGGCTCTTTTGTAATTGAATTCAGTAATTCAGAGGAGGAATAAAAGTTCACTATCAGGATACATAGTTTTAGGAGCCTTTGAATGTACCTACATCGAATTAATTACCTACAGAATAATTCTTTGCAGCATTCGTGTTTCCTAATTACGTGATCACTAAGCTTCCAATATTATCTTCTACATAATTGCTAGGTATTTTAATAATTTATGTAATTTTTCCATTGACGAATTTAATATGTGTTTTTCACGTAATTTGGCTGAAGCCGTAATTAAATTAAATAAATAACACGAATTATTCATGTCAGATTAGTATGGTTTCAATTACAATAGCCGGTAGGTGTAGTTATCGAGGAATCGCTTACGGGAGGGCTATCTACACATTCTGAAGGTTACGATACAATGCAGATCAAGGGGTTGATCGAATTCAATATTATTGATCCGATGGTTAATCATGACTGTACATACCTGGGTAAGTAACGAACTGTTTATTGTGCCAGTTTCCCTTGTTAGGTGTTCCTCCAGTTGTGTATCTATCGAGACCTTGTCTAATTGCATCGACCGAAAGCGATTCGGGAGTTTCATAAACATTTGGAACAGGCATCCCTCTCAATTAATCAACGTGATCCACATCATATTATTTATGGTAAAATTTAAGGAAGACTTTTAATTTGTCGAATGTAATACCAAAGATTCCGTCTTTCAGTCGTGTTCGGATAAAATAGTACAAGTTTTGTCGAAAGAATGGAACTTTTTATGAATGTCTGCCGAAGTTTCCTTCTACATGCGAGAGCTCTTCCCAAGTATCGCGAGATCGCACATCTGGACCACAATGAAGGAAGAAAGAAGTTTGACGTTTCTAATTAGTTGTGGGGGGTAATATCATTGATAAATATGAGAATATGAGTATAAACGGGGAAGAATAATGAACCATGAAAATTAATAAAATCATCCTTCACCATGATTAAAAAAAAAAAAAAGCTGCAAAATAATATGTCATTATTATTACAACCTGTATAATTATAGTATACAAACAGAACTTGGCGCTTCGCAATTCACAAAAAGTCCTTTACAGCTCCAGGACTTCACATTAGTTCCTTGCTTTTTAGTAGGTAAACGTTGAAAAAACAAATAAATAAAATATTCTAAAACAAAAAATCCATATTTTCACAATGTAGAAGGTTGCATAGACTGTACATTGGTTTGAAACTGCGTTAGTTCTTGAGCATAAAATCCAGTTAATGCAATTATATTTCAGTAGGTCAATTAGGGAGAGGGCCCTCAGCTGATAAGTGGGCCTCCATATCTCATGAAATTTTCAAGGTGATGTCCTTACGTGAATTTAGGCATATAAAACAGAGAGAAAGTAATTCAATTAAATAAGGCATATACGTAGGCACCCACCAACTGAAATTTATTAAGATAAAAGAAAAACTAAGGGCAAGCCCAATGGGTAATTTCCCCTTCTTTATTTTTGTAAATAAGTTGAAAAATATTTTTGATTGCTTACGAAAATGGTGCAATATGGAGGATTCGAACGATTGGATGTAGCCAAACCAGCGGTGTAAAACAGGATGAATGAGGGCATGGCGAACGACATCACCACCATGACCACCTGTGAAGAAGGGGGGAGGGGGGAGTGCGCACTGTTAACCTTTCACGTGATTGCTTTTTCTTTGTATCAGCTTTACTTCCAAACTTTGTGAAAATTCGAGCTGATAAATTAGTCAAGGGTTTCCACAGGCACTGAAATTGTATGCTAAACATCCCAAAGGAGCTCCATTTGGAATTTCAGCTCCTTGGAAAGCAAGAGAGAAAGATCGTGGCTTATTTTATCATCAATAGGTATATGTACCTTCGCGGATATAGGCCTCTACTCAGGGAACATTGATTCAATTAGTTATTGCATCATTCGGTTCTTTGGGATAATATCTATAAATGACACGAAAAAATGCTGTTATATTTTTATTTGCTCGTGAATATTCCGCTGGTGAGTACATACCTACGTAAACATAGTTATACTTAGATCAGGGAGTTATTAAAGTGCGAACGTATTAATTAGCTTCATTCATTTTCCCTCTTTGTTAAAATCTACATAGGATTATTGATAGCAAAGTCGAATCAATGTAGGGTTTGTAATCCAGGGTTAACGAGTAAGCACCTATAACGCAAAGCTGATCAGCAAAAAATCACCACCCAAGACCAGTTTGGACCATCCACAATCCTGATTGCCTCATTTTGGATCAATGAGGCCCTCCCAAAAGCGAGGATCTAAAACTCTGACAATATGGGACACATAAACACACAGTAAGTATAGGGCGTATAAAAGTGGAATACTTCATTTCAAGTTTGCAGATTTCTCAGCAATACTCACCACGTGACTCATATTCAAAAAGCTTTTCTTTTCAAAAATGTTATTAAATTTTTAACTAAAAGTAAACCCTTTGACTGGAATGAAAATAATCTTCTGCAAAAATTAATATGTGAGTACAACCAGCAGATAACAGGACTCGTTCACTATGTGGGTCCTGCCTTTTCAATTGATAACTCAGATGAAAATCTCCTCAATTTTTACCTTTCAGTATTTTCTTGAACTCCCCAAATGTGTTATTGTATCATCCTGAACACATATTTTTAGTCATGCAGCATGATCGTATGACTGAATTTTCATTATTCATTAAAGGCACCTATTTAATTTAAAAAAATTATAAATAAAAATAAATTAGCACTTTGGAAAAAAAAACCAGATAAAATTTTTTTTTGAAAAAAACTTGTTCTAAATAATATTTGTAGCACATAATAATAAAATTTAATATGTTATGTTTTCCGGCATAATTTTTACATTTTATGTCTTTACTTCGGCACATCGAATCGAAAAGTGTTACGTTACGTTACCGAAAAGGGTTATTTTTGATTTTCTGATGATTATCGATTACAACCAAATTGTTGCTACGGAACTGTATCTTATTCATGTATCATCGTACAAAAATCGTTCACCAGTCGTTGGAAAGCACTCAATTTACGTGCTTTCACCGCACCGTATTACGTTCACCGCTTCGCTGCATGGCCAACAATTTCAGGTAAGAATGAGCTTGGTTGTCTAAACATTGATTGTCTACATTGCTTGATTGTCTACATACAGGTGATCCTCTCAGTTAATTTTGTAAACATGATTGCCAACAGTATTAGACTGGAAAGAAACTTGTAAGTTGAAATATAAAGGGGAGACTCCCTGGTACATTAAGAAACGATTGAAATGAAGGGCTCCTTACTGATCAGCTGAGTGAGCTAAATTCTATCCTGTTCACCTAAGGGAGACTCTCTGGGAAGTTAAGAGACGATTGAAATGATAGGCTATTTCCTAATCAGCTGAGTTAGCTGAAATATCTTCTGTTCACCCAAGGAAGTGGAGATTTGGTGGGGAGTCTCCCTGGGACTGATTATTAGTAGGTACCAAAGATGACGATTTGTAGTTTATAAAAATTATATACATCAAATAAATAAAACAAAGCGTTAATACTTGCTGTTTTTGATTGTTTGTTTGTTTACAAAAGGAGGTTATTATTTCATTAATAGATAGAATACAAAAAATTACGCACTGAATAGAAAGATAAATTCTCTCAACGAGAAAAGGTTGTAAGGGGGGGGGGGGTGAAAACATAAAATGTCACAATGTCTTGTGGACTCGTATGGAAGATATTTAAAAATGGGTTTCACATTTCTTAAGGTAATAGGCACGTTATTATTATTAACTAGCCGCTCCGGCTCACTACGCTCGCCTCCACGTCCAGCCGGGGGGCAAGCCCCCAGGACCCCCCGTTAAATTGCTCGCTTCGCTCGCAAAGTGTGGCATGTAGGGAATATTGCTCGCTTCGCTCGCAAAGTGTGGCATGTAAGGGATGTTGCTCGCTTCGCTCGCAAACGGCACATCCCTAAGGGCGTGTAGGGCATGTTGCTCGCTTCGCTTGCAAACAAAAGCCCTGGCACCCCCCATCATGTTGTTCGCTTCGCTCGCAAGGTGTGTCTGTACACATGCGATGTATTACAATTGAAACATGTAGAGGATGTTGCTCGAGTTCTGTTGGAAATTCTCACAAACAAATTAAATCTTATAAAACTACGTGGAACCACGAAAAGTTTATTAGGGAATGTTGCTCGCTTCGCTCGCAAACGGTAGATCTCAAAGGGTAGGATTAACTTCTGTAGGGGATGCTGCGCGCTTCGCTCGCTTGAGGAAGTTATACTGCCCACCCAACTTGGCAGACGTTTTTTTCTGTTGGAAATTCTTACAAACAAATTAAATCTTATAAAACTACGTGGAACCACAAAAAGTTTATTAGGGAATGCTGCTAGCTTCGCTCGCTTGAGGAGGTTATACTGCCCACCCAACTTGGCAGACGTTTTTTTCTGTTGGAAATTCTTACAAACAAATTAAATCTTATAAAACTACGTGGAACCACGAAAAGTTTATTAGAGAATGTTGCTCGCTTCGCTCGCAAACGGTAGATCTCTAAGGGTAGGTTTAACTTCTGTAGGGGATGCTGCTCGCTTCGCTCGCTTGAGGAAGTTATACTGCCCACCCAACTTGGCAGACGTTTTTTTCTGTTGGAAATTCTTACAAACAAATTAAATCTTATGCATCTACGTGGAACCACGAAAAGTTATCATCGGAGGAAGTTATACTGGCAGACGTTTTTTTCTTTTGGAAATTCTTACAAACAAAATAAATCTTATGAAACTACGTGGAACCACAAAAAAAGTTCATTTGGGGATGTTCCTCGCTTCGCTCGCAAGGATTGCGTAGAAGTCGAGTCCCTTCTGCTAAGCAACGTTGTGCAACGGGCGGCTCGGCTCGATCAAAAACGTCATATTAAACGCTTCCCTCGCATTTCCGCTCGCAATTTGACTGACTGCCCGTCACTTTTTTCGATATCCGATTTCGGATTCAGATTCGGCGGACCCAAAGCTGTATTTCGCCTGCGAAAACCGTTCCGAAAAACGTACCTTTATGGGGTATATTTTAATCGGAAAAAACCAAGTTTTTCGGCGGACTTTTCGAGAAAACGGGTCCGTACTCTCGCATTTTTTTGACGCATTTCCCGATACTTTTTTCGCGATCCGATTGCGCCGTCGTCTTCCTCGTAGGAAAACCTACGAAACCCGTATTTTTCCGGAATTGTCAACGGCCGTTTAGAGGGGTAGGGGAAGCGGGGAAGTCCAAAAAGCGCACATTAACCGGTACTTCGACCCCCCTCCCGCCCTACGGCCCATGGTTCGGCTGGGATTAGACAATTTTAAATTCGCTCGTTCCACCTTTCGGAAAATCTCAAGAAGATCCCCTCACTCGTACACTCCCCCCACTCAGCCGTTTGGCCGTGCATAGACACGACAGACATACAAACAGACAAACAAACAGACGGAGTTTCATTCTTATATATAACTAGCCGCTCCGGCTCGCTACGCTCGCCTCCACGTCCGGACCCCCCATTAAATTGCTCGCTTCGCTCGCAAAGTGTGGCATGTAGGGAATATTGCTCGCTTCGCTCGCAAAGTGTGGCATGTAGGGAATGTTGCTCGCTTCGCTCGCAAAGTGTGGCATGTAGGGAACGTTGCTCGCTTCGCTCGCAAAGTGTGGCATGTGGGAATGTTGCTCGCTTCGCTCGCAAAGTGTGGCATGTAGGGAACGTTGCTCGCTTCGCTCGCAAAGTGTGGCTGTATACATGCGATGTATTACAATTGAAACGTGTAGGGGATGTTGCTCGCAAACGGTAGATCTCTAAGGGTAGTTTTAACTTCTGTAGGGGATGTTGCTCGCTCCGCTCGCTTGAGGAAGTTATACTGCCCACCCAACTTGGCAGACGTTTTTTTCTGTTGGAAATTCTTACAAACAAATTAAATCTTATATAACTACGTGGAACCACGAAAATTTTATTAGGGGATGTTGCTCGCTTCGCTCGCAAGGTATACCTGTATATCCTTGAGGAAGTTATACTGCCCACCCAACTTGGCAGACGTTTTTTTCAGTTGGGAATTCTTACAAACAAATTAAATCTTATAAAACTACGTGGAACCACGAAAAGTTTATTCGGGGATGTTGCTCGCTTCGCTCGCAAGGTATTGCTGTATATTTGTAGGAAAAAATCCGAATTTATTCTGTTGAAATGGCTCTCGCTTAGCTCGCAATGTGTACCTGCTCGCAACACCCAAACACCGAAACCTGTACCTGAGTTATCGAACCCCAAACACGTCTGTCTTCCTAGAGCCTTCTCGCGTCCACAGCACATATAATAATTTCTCATTTTAATAGCTTAGTCTCGCTTCCCCTCGCAATTTGACCGACTGCCCGTCACTTTTTTCGATATCCGATTTCGGATTCAGATTCGGCGGACCCAAAGCTGTATTTCGCCCGCGAAAACCGTTCCGAAAAACGTACCTTTATGGGGTATATTTTAATCGGAAAAAACCAAGTTTTTCGGCGGACTTTTCGAGAAAACGGGTCCGTACTCTCGCATTTTTTTGACGCATTTCCCGATACTTTTTTCGCGATCCGATCACTCCGTCGTCTTCCTCGTAGGAAAACCTACGAAACCCGTATTTTTCCGGAATTGTCAACGGCCGTTTAGAGGGGTAGGGGAAGCGGGGAAGTCCAAAAAGCGCACATTAATTATTACTTCGACCCCCCTCCCGCCCTACGGCCCATGGTTCGGGTGGGATTAGAAAATTTTAAATTCGCTTATACACCCTATCGGAAAATCCCAAAAAGATCCCACCACTCGTAGACTCCCCCCACTCAGCCGTTTGGCCGTGCATAGACACGACAGACAAACAGACAAACAGACAGACGGAGTTCCATTCTTATAAATAACTAGCCGCTCCGGCTCGCTACGCTCGCCTCCACGTCCAGGCTCGCAACGTGTGGCGTGTAGGGAATATTGCTCGCTTCGCTCACAAAGTCTGGCATGTAGGATATGTTGCTCGCTTCGCTCGCAAAGTCTGGCATGTAGAAAATGTTCCTCGCTTTGCTCGCAAACGGTAGATCCCTAAGGGTAGGTTTAACTTCTGTAGGGGATGCTGCTCGCTACGCTCGCTTGAGGAAGTTATACTGCCCACCCAACTTGGCAGACGTTTTTTTCTGTTGGGGAATTCTTACTTACAAATTAAATCTTATAAAACTACGTGGAACCACGAAAAGTTTATTAGGGGATGTTGCTCGCTTCGCTCGCAAGGTATACCTGTATATGTGTAGGACAAAGTCCGTATTTATTATTTATTCTGTAGGGGATGCTGCTCGCTTCGCTCGCTTGAAGAAGTTATACTGCCCACCCAACTTGGCAGACGTTTTTTTCTGTTGGAAATTCTTACAAACAAATTAATTCTTATAAAACTACGTGGAACCACGAAAAGTTTATTAGGGAATGTTGTACTGCAAACCCAACTTGGCAGACGTTTTTTTCAGTTGGGAATTCTTACAAACAAATTAAATCTTAGAAACTACGTGGAACCACGAAAAGTTTATTCGGGGATGTTGCTCGCTTCGCTCGCAAGGTATACCTGTATATGTGTAGGACAAAGTCCGTATTTATTATTTGAAATGGCTCTCGCTTCGCTCGCAAGGTATTGCGTAGAAGTGCAAATGGGAACCCCCCTGTAGGGGATGCTGCTCGCTTCGGTCGCTTGAGGAAATTATACTGCCCACCCAACTTGGCAGACGTTTTTTTCTGTTGGGGAATTCTTACTTACAAATTAAATCTTATAAAACTACGTGGAACCACGAAAAGTTTATTAGGGGATGTTGCTCGCTTCGCTCGCAAGTCCGTATTTATTCTGTAGGGGATGCTGCTCGCTTCGCTCGCTTGAAGAAGTTATACTGCCCACCCAACTTGGCAGACGTTTTTTTCTGTTGGAAATTCTTACAAACAAATTAATTCTTATAAAACTACGTGGAACCACGAAAAGTTTATTAGGGAATGTTGTACTGCCCACCCAACTTGGCAGACGTTTTTTTCAGTTGGGAATTCTTACAAACAAATTAAATCTTAGAAACTTCGTGGAACCACGAAAAGTTTATTCGGGGATGTTGCTCGCTTCGCTCGCAAGGTATACCTGTATATGTGTAGGACAAAGTCCGTATTTATTATTTGAAATGGCTCTCGCTTCGCTCGCAAGGTAGGTACCTATGTAGGCATACCTGCTCGCCTCGCAACGTTGTGACATCGAACCCTTCACGTCAATTCTTGAGCCTTCTCTCGTCCACGGCAGAATCATTTTAATCGCTTTGCTCGCTTCCGCTCGCGATTTGACCGAGTTCTCGTCACTTTTTTCGATATCCGATTTCGGATTCAGATTCGGCGGACCCAAAGCTGTATTTCGCCCGCGAAAACCGTTCCGAAAAACGTACCTTTATGGGGTATATTTTAATGGGAAAAAACCAAGTTTTTCGGCGGACTTTTTGAGAAAACGGGTCCGTACTCTCGCATTTTTTTGACGCATTTCCCGATACTTTTTTCGCGATCCGATCGCGCCGTCGTCTTCCTCGTAGGAAAACCTACGAAACCCGTATTTTTCCGGAATTGTCAACGGCCGTTTAGAGGGGTAGGGGAAGCGGGGAAGTCCAAAAAGCGCACATTAATTATTACTTCGACCCCCCTCCCGCCCTACGGCCCATGGTTCGGGTGGGATTAGAAAATTTTAAATTCGCTTATACACCCTATCGGAAAATCCCAAAAAGATCCCCCCACTCGTAGATCCGGCCCACTCAGCCGTTTGGCCGTGCATAGACACGACAGACAGAGCGACAGAGCGACAGACGGAGTTTCGAAGCGAGCAATATTCCCTACACGCCACACGTTGCGAGCCTGGACGTGGAGGCGAGCGTAGCGAGCCGGAGCGGCTAGTTATTTATAAGAATGGAACTCCGTCTGTCTGTTTGTCTGTTTGTCTGTCGTGTCTATGCACGGCCAAACGGCTGAGTGGGGGGAGTCTACGAGTGGAGGGATCTTTTTGGGATTTTCCGATAGGGTGTATAAGCGAATTTAAAATTTTCTAATCCCACCCGAACCATGGGCCGTAGGGCGGGAGGGGGGTCGAAGTAATAATTAATGTGCGCTTTTTGGACTTCCCCGCTTCCCCTACCTCTCTAAACGGCCGTTGACAATTCCGGAAAAATACGGGTTTCGTAGGTTTTCCTATGAGGAAGACGACGGAGTGATCGGATCGCGAAAAAAGTATCGGGAAATGCGTCAAAAAAATGCGAGAGTACGGACCCGTTTTCTCGAAAAGTCCGCCGAAAAACTTGGTTTTTTCCGATTAAAATATACCCCATAAAGGTACGTTTTTCGGAACGGTTTTCGCGGGCGAAATACAGCTTTGGGTCCGCCGAATCTGAATCCGAAATCGGATATCGAAAAAAGTGACGGGCAGTCGGTCAAATTGCGAGGGGAAGCGAGACTAAGCTATTAAAATGAGAAATTATTATATGTGCTGTGGACGCGAGAAGGCTCTAGGAAGACAGACGTGTTTGGGGTTCGATAACTCAGGTACAGGTTTCGGTGTTTGGGTGTTGCGAGCAGGTACACATTGCGAGCTAAGCGAGAGCCATTTCAACAGAATAAATTCGGATTTTTTCCTACAAATATACAGCAATACCTTGCGAGCGAAGCGAGCAACATCCCCGAATAAACTTTTCGTGGTTCCACGTAGTTTTATAAGATTTAATTTGTTTGTAAGAATTCCCAACTGAAAAAAACGTCTGCCAAGTTGGGTGGGCAGTATAACTTCCTCAAGGATATACAGGTATACCTTGCGAGCGAAGCGAGCAACATCCCCTAATAAAATTTTCGTGGTTCCACGTAGTTATATAAGATTTAATTTGTTTGTAAGAATTTCCAACAGAAAAAAACGTCTGCCAAGTTGGGTGGGCAGTATAACTTCCTCAAGCGAGTGGAGCGAGCAACATCCCCTACAGAAGTTAAAACTACCCTTAGAGATCTACCGTTTGCGAGCAACATCCCCTACACGTTTCAATTGTAATACATCGCATGTATACAGCCACACTTTGCGAGCGAAGCGAGCAACGTTCCCTACATGCCACACTTTGCGAGCGAAGCGAGCAACATTCCCACATGCCACACTTTGCGAGCGAAGCGAGCGATATTCCCTACATGCCACACTTTGCGAGCGAAGCGAGCAATTTAATGGGGGGTCCGGGGGGCTTGCCCCCCGGCTGGACGTGGAGGCGAGCGTAGCGAGCCGGAGCGGCTAGTTATTTATAAGAATGAAACTCCGTCTGTTTGTCTGTCTGTTTGTTTGTCTGTCGTGTCTATGCACGGCCAAACGGCTGAGTGGGGGGAGTGTACGAGTGAGGGGATCTTCTTGAGATTTTCCGAAAGGTGGAACGAGCGAATTTAAAATTGTCTAATCCCAGCCGAACCATGGGCCGTAGGGCGGGAGGGGGGTCGAAGTACCGGTTAATGTGCGCTTTTTGGACTTCCCCGCTTCCCCTACCCCTCTAAACGGCCGTTGACAATTCCGGAAAAATACGGGTTTCGTAGGTTTTCCTACGAGGAAGACGACGGCGCAATCGGATCGCGAAAAAAGTATCGGGAAATGCGTCAAAAAAATGCGAGAGTACGGACCCGTTTTCTCGAAAAGTCCGCCGAAAAACTTGGTTTTTTCCGATTAAAATATACCCCATAAAGGTACGTTTTTCGGAACGGTTTTCGCAGGCGAAATACAGCTTTGGGTCCGCCGAATCTGAATCCGAAATCGGATATCGAAAAAAGTGACGGGCAGTCAGTCAAATTGCGAGCGGAAATGCGAGGGAAGCGTTTAATATGACGTTTTTGATCGAGCCGAGCCGGCCGTTGCACAACGTTACTTAGCAGAAGGGACTCGACTTCTACGCAATCCTTGCGAGCCGTGCATAGACACGACAGAGCGACAGAGCGACAGACGGAGTTTCATTCTTATTAATAATAGAGATAGAGATAGAGATAGAGATTTATGCTACTGATAATGGTACGATATTTCTAATTGCTCTAGAATACCATTTTTTCAATGTTCTGATCCGTAGCTGCTGCACTTTTTTGGGTAATACCCTGCTGGAAAACTGGAAAAATACAAATTTAACCATTGTATCGTACTCCATCAATTACTTGTACTAAAAAAGTGCTGTTCAATAAACTCATCCTTTCTTAAAGAACTCTAGATTCACTGGTGAAATAACGGATTTTCAGGACATCCCTTTGAAGATATGTCTTATTGGCAAGACTTCGTTAACAAGAGGACGCCTATGGGAATTGATACAGGGAGGCGAGGGGAATAAAACAACCGCATACAAATTCGTTTCAGACCATTTTAAGACCGAATCTGGGGAAAAAACCATAATTGTATGTTTTTTTGTGTGTGGGTATGTACGTGTGTATGTGTAAATGTGAGTGACAAATTTTGTCAACGCAGCTCAGGCCACAATTCTCAACCAATTTTTGAGATTCTAATTTGGTTTCAATTCTTAGTCAAATTGGGCAACGAACCTTATGAATTTCGGATTAGCTGCCGTGGTGGGGGTGGAGGGGATAATTACCGATTCATTCGAACACTGCTCAAACTACAAATCTCAACCGATATTCGTGATTCTTTCTTGGTTCGATCCTAATTTGAGTCTGGTTGTGCATTAAAGTCCGCAAATTTTGGATTTCATGATGAAAGAGGGGAAATGGAGGTGGTAAACCGAAAAAAACGTGTTTTTTCAACCATTTTTGTCGACGCTACCCAGGCTTTAATTCTCAACAAATTTTCGTTATTCTTATTTGGTTCAATTTTTAGTCAAGTTGAGCAACGAACCTCATGAATTTCAGATTAGCTGTCGTGGTGGGGGTGGAGGGCATAATTACCGATTCATTCGAACACTGATCGAGCTACCAATCTCAACCGATTTTCGTGATTTTTATTTTGTTACATTACGAATTCAATATAGTGTTAGATTCTGCGTAAATGAAACAACTTTTCAACACGGAGACTAGATTTTTAATAATAAACAAACATTTCAAGTCACTAGCAACTTGCAACAAACTTGGTAACTCGCAACGTCAGCAACAACTTGGTAACTTATTATAACAATAGTTATGGATAGTATGCCAGGGGTTTCAAATTTCATCATTGAAGGGGGTGAATAGAGGGGGTAACACTGATAAATCATAGTGTTTTAACAATTCTCGTCCGATTTTCTCGATTCTTTTTTTTTTTTTTTTTTTTAAACCGTGAGTTATGAATCTCATATACAATCCACCCAGAGGGACGTCCCTGTAATGTATGCATTACTTACCAATATGCTTTATCCCAATCCTGGAGCGTTATGAAACACATAAATACAGGAAGATCCGCTTGTAGACGCCAAAATTTTATTGCATAAAAGTAGACTAAAAATGGATTAAAGGGCTACTAACTGCTATTTCGATTATTTATTAAAAATTTGTTTTTCTTTCTGAAAACCGGTGTTTTTTTAACTCAAATTTCTCCATATTATTTTATTTAATGCAGACTTACTTTTGACCACATTTTCGGATTCAGCGTTGAATTTCCTATATAACCATGATGTTCTTTCATTCCTAAGACGTCATGTAGAGACCATAACAACAGCTCATACATAGACAAATTCGTGAAAAAAAAAAAAAAAAAAAAAAAAAAAAAAAACTGGAGAGCTTCAGCATCTGGAAATCTTTAAAACTTGAAGATTTATAAAACCTGGAGAGTCTTTTAAAAAATCCTGGATATTGGGAAATCTCATTTAAACTGCTTCATCTATTATTATTTCCAATCGTATAGTCCTTTTTATTTTTGCATTGCATTTATGGGAGAAAATTCCGTTTTAATGTTGAAAAAGGTGGTACTTATTAAAGATTTTCACAAACTTTATTTTATTCAAATTTGTGTAGGTTTGAGCTGCTGTAATGATCATTTTATGGTAGGTACTTTTCAAGAATCAAATTACACCTTATACGTAGGAAATTCAGCGCTTATTTCGAAAATTACACGTTTCATTACTTACATAAATAATTAGGAACAGAAAAAAAAACGGGGGTACTGAATTTAAGGTTACCTATGGTGTAAAAAAATCACACGAGGGTGTTCGATACCACTAACATAAAAACTTATATTTTTAGTGAGTTAGGTACTTGGTGAGATTTGAGCTTGGAAACATTTTTTTTTCTAATTTACGAGTATATCAAATTACCTAGTGCTTTGAAAAATAGCTCATCTTCATGCTGCATGACCGGAACTATTCATTGCCGTTGTTTCTGAAACTTATTATTTCAGAACATCGGATGACCTCAATGTAAAAACCTTGGATACTTCATCCGATACGTTCTCCCTGTCTCTCAAACACACTCTCTTTGATTTTCTCATCGGGCTGGAATTTTCCTCGTTTGAAACTGGCAGACCCGGTAGGTAATTTAGTTGGAGTCACGATGTTGCAATCGAAGTTCTCAAACTACTCGGTTTTAATTAAAAGGCAGCCAGTTTGTCAATGTACCTAAGGTTCTCCGTACATTTTCCATGAGTAGGTAGTTGATTTTGCATCTGGTGAACTCAAACATCTATTGAACTTTATGAAGAAGTTGGCGTCAAGCTAGTACCAAATTAACTCCTTTGATCGATCTAAAATATCAATTAACAAATCTTGTCATGCAGCAGTCGTGAAACAATATTCTACTGGAGTGATATGACATTTAGATGTTCAACATTCAACTTAGTATTAGTAAAGCAAGGCCAACCAAAAATATCCAGAACTCCAGATAGGTATATATTTATATTCGTTTCAAATAAAAATAGTTGTGATTAATTTCAATTCAACGGCATTATGCAAATACCCATTAAGCGACAAAATATTCAAAGTTGAGTTTGTAGTATCAATGAGCTCGTCTCGTCGAGTATAATCAGTTTCTTCAAGGTATCATTGCCCTATTTTGATTAATAAAAGTACCTGAAAGAGATAAAATAAGGAACGAAAGTTGAAAGTAGATTCTGAAATTCGCTAAGTCGCCACATCACTTTAACGGTTATGCAATATTTAACCAAAGAAGCAACATCATGAATGGCGACTAGTTTGGATTTGCATAACGAACTATCTAGAAAATCTTAATGAATCCGCCTGAAAGCGACAGCCTAAGGCAAGAAACGTTCACATTCTGTTGATCTCATCTTCCATTCATTGTCCGATTTCTTTTTCCTTTTGACTTTCATTATTTCCATCGGTGAAGGAGTTTTTAATTTCGTGAGCTTTTACATTTGCCTCGCTATACATATTTTGGGCCTCTGTTATTATTGATTCACAATGACCGTTGCGCAAGCGCAGAACTGAAGTTAGATGACTCAAGTGAAATTCCGAGACTAATGGACAGATTTCGTCAATGACATTTCCAAGGACTAGGTGGGTTAGCTTCTTATGGTTTTCATGTGAGTTTCATTGGCGTAGGATCAACAATGGCGTATGCGCATACGCAAACTTGAGTTTCTCTTAACGACGATTTCCTACGGTCTAACGGTTTGATTTTTTTTTCTCCACCGGAGGTTGGTTGGTATTCTCAAGACCATATTCTCAAGATACCCGAAGAATTGTATCTCGATTGGCTAACCAGTGACTATTGCTTATGCACAAAAGTAGAATCGGTTGACACACGTGAAACTCCAAGACTGATTGACCAATTTTGATGAAACTTTCTAGAAATGTGAGGGTTATCTCCTAGATGATCTCTTTTATCAGATCAAAAGTATGCGCAATCTGCTGTAATTTCTGATATAGCTGATTCGGTCGTAGTTGGTTCTTTCAACCAACTCTATATATTCCTACGTTACAATAAGTGAGGAAGCCACTTAAGTTGGCAGAGGTTTTTTTTAGTTAATGTAAATATATTTCACTTGCCATTTTTGAAGTGTTTGCATTTTTGGCCTATATTATAAAAATTTACTTCTAACCGAACGGCATTCATTACAAGTAACTTATCGGGTAGTGACTAAAAAGTTTCAACCGCACAGCGTTGCCCTTTGAGTGAATCTTCGTGTAGGGCAGCTTTATATACACGATTTCGCCGGATTTTTAAATACTGTGGAATGTCAGAGTTAAATTTTGGATACCTTTAAACGGATTTCTATGGTGAAACTTTTCAAAACTTTTGCGACGAGGGAGCGAAAATCGAAATAAATATTATTTATTGATTGATGAAAGGCGCTAGTTGTCATTGCTTTTTTTAGTTTTCTTCTAGATGTAGATATGCAATGATCGAATAAGTGACAAATTGGCGATTGGTTGGCTTTTGCATAACAGCACAGTAGGTATCACTTTTCAAATAAAATTAATTATTACCTACCAACTAAGCGACAGAGGGCTTAAACGGTTTGATTTTTAGAATCCCCCCCATTCGCACTTTCTCAACCTACCAAAACACTCCTTAGAGAGAAGTTTCACGACAATTGGTTGAAAACAACCAAAGCTATAGCAAATGGAAGCCCGAAATCATTTATTGCAATTTCCCAAAAATCCTAGTGAAACTGTTGCATAATGGGTATTTGCATATCTCCGTCCAATTAATCGTTAAATGAACCGTAGTATTTGTCTAGAAGACAGAAGAGAAAGGTCTATAAAGTTGCACTAGAACCATTTAGACTTGTGGGTTCGTTGACTAGAATCCACAAGTAACAGTATTTTTTGGAGGGACATATAAACATACATTGGCTGGAAAATTTTGAAATAACCCTATATAAAATGTTTGAAAAGGTTCAGAAGTTAGGTTTGAAGTCAACGACTAACGTGTATACCTATTTTTTCTATATATTTTTTTTAATGTTTTCTCCCTTTCAACTTTTAACGGCTATATCCCACAGAACGTATTGGTCCAACTTGTCTAGAATAGTGTCTCGCCGCACCACGTGGTGAACTATTTACGTTCTATGAATTCAACATTCAGAATCCAGATAAATTTGAAAAGCTAATCTTCTATATTTTATTATAAGGATCGATTAAGGATATTTTTCATTTTTCTGATGCGAGTTTGAGAGCATCCAGACTCCAAAATATATACAAAGTATTCTGATCTATCACTCTAACTAATTTATAATATAGCCCTGGTTGTGTCTCGTTCCGTACTGCGGCAAGACATTCGCTTAGGCTGGAAAGCAAGTGAATGGAATTTAATTTTGCTAAGTAAAACATTTTGCTGGTGAAAAATATATTAAATTTGTTGAATATATTGAAAATTGTGGAAGCGAGTGATAGAGGGTCTTAGAAAGAGTGAACCAATTGAACTTGTTTTCTTTGAAAATGAAGCTATTGCAATGGCTCAGAAAATTTTAAAATTTAAATTTTTGACAGATTTCTTCATAGAAATCCGTTTTGAGGAATTCTGAAACGGTTCCGAGATATATATATATATATATATATATATATATATATATATATATATATATATATATACATATATATATATATATATATATATTTATTTATTTATTTATTTATTTCACTTATTGAAAATGACTCTAGGAGAGCTTGATTATATTCACAAAATTAGAAAAGATAACAGAAAAAACGTTCGGATGTAAAGAGTGTCCTGCGTTTTACGTAGGGAAGGCCGAAACCCAACTCAACTTTAGGGTTAACAATCATCGAGCATCTGTGGTGAGTGCTAATGAAGACCTGCCTGTAAGCCGCCATGCCACAACCCATAACACAACGTTCGATGACTGTTTCGGCATAAAAGTTTTGAAAAAAATGAAACCCCACGAGAACAAGAGACTGCTTCACCAATCAGAAAAAGCACATAGCAACGTTTTGGGTGCTTACGATCCTCCAGGCCTCAACATAAGACGATGATTCCAAATCCAAAGTTACCAAAATTCCTTGTCAACGTTGTACACAAATTTCCCACAGTTATTCAATTTCTTTGTTAGTTTGAAAAAGGCAAAAAGCCGAAATATAAAAATAGTTTTGTGACGTTTTTTCTGTTATCTTTTCTAATTTTGTGAATATATATATATGTGTGTGTGTGTGTGTGTGTGTGTGTGTGTGTGTGTGTGTCATTCCAGGCGATAACTCTCTTTTGGAATGAGATATAAATCCAAATATATATAAAATCAAGCTTTCCAAATGAAAGGACGAGTTAGTTGGCCAGCACTTCTGGACCACATTAAATTGTTCAAATTGAAAAAAAAATGTGCGAAAAATCAATAAAAACTGCTAAAAACGACCAAAAATCCTTAAATTCACACTTTTTAGCAGAATTTCAGTAGGCACAAAGAAAATTATCAAAGAAAAACTATGATAAAAAATTTCGCACCAAATTATGCTGAAAAATGTACCCAAATCACATTATTATTGCTGAAAAATCTATATAAACTGCCAACAAAATCTAAAAATCCAAAATCTTCTTTGAATTGCTAAATTCATTTATAGTATGAGTTGTTTGCCATATAATGGTTGTTTAACAATTGCTTCGTACTCAGGTTGCTCAAACCTATAGAATTTAACATGCGATAGGTGGAAATTTAAGGAAATCCGCTCATTCAATCATGCTTCACGGCTGGAATTTTACATTAAATGTTTTTAAATGCAATTATATTTAATTCCGATTATTTTACATAATCGGCATTCACCTCCATTGAATAGTTTGCTTTTTATGAGTCATCAAGTTTCGGCAAAATGTGATGTAACACTAGGCTGGGGTGTTCCGCCCAGGTGAGAGCGGTATGTTGATGAAAACGAATGCCGAAATTTGAAAAGTATTTATTAATCCTTAGCTCCTGCTTCTATTTAAGCATATAGAACAAACATGGGGGTATCGTTTATTGTATCCATCTGACCTAATAAAATATTTGAATCTCTGCTGGTGTTAGTTGAAACTGTTAACTATTTCCTTACGTTCCGCCTGTGAATGCCTATGTCGGTTACTAGCTCAGATGTATCGTGTTATTCGTATCGCTCTTGTAGCACTTTTCCGTTGTTTGGAATTCCTAATTGTTTGCTTCTTATTTGTTTGGAAATCCCACAAATGGTACCACCGAAATGAAGTTGAGGGTGAATATAGTACGGAACTATGTTCATTCACCAGTAGTTCTAATATGGGTGCAAAACGTGAGAACTTAGGCTTTCTTGATTATTGATTATTCATTCATTAACATCTAATTAAAAGTCAACGTCAAGAAGAAATTTAAATTCGTATCGAAAATGTGTGAGGGCTCGTTGTATTGATGAGTGGAGCTTAACTGCTAGTTTGACAATATTCAAATTCTGTCATTCAGTTTTCATGGCGGTCGCTCTTTTCGCTAAATGGGTCAATGTGGTCGGGCAAAGGTGAAACAATGGGGTTCCTTCTTGCCTCCGCCGCCACCGTAATATTTATGCATTATTCATGAAAAATCCGAATTGCAAATTGCCAAGAAGAGATATGCCGGAGGTTTACAAGAAATAGGCGAATAAAATGTGAAGAAGCGAGATACGCTTTTTTCTTTGAATGCAACGATTTTGTAGCGTGTTTGGAAGCGGTCGTGGTTCAATCGATCATTTTTTTGTGGGGTAGCCTAAACATATTTTTCTGGAAAGGAATCGATTCGGCTTCGAAGATTGAACACAGAAAATCATTATATGATGTCGTTTGATTATTTATACTACTAGATTATCGAACATATATGTTATTATCATTAATTACTATTTTTCCTGCTTCAACAAGCTAATTACCGCACCTAGAAGCGTAATAACAGCCTAGTTATTTGTACTTACCTACTATTCTGATTGTACTGTTCCGTGTTTTTCAAGTTCATCTCTTCTCCCTGATATTATTAGATATCCATAAAATGTTCAGCATGCCCCTTTCCACGAATCATTTTTTTGTGGGGGTTTTGGAAAGGAAATTCGGCTTCGAAGATTGAACACAGAAAATCATTATATATTGAACTACGATTATCGAACTTACTTTCTCCTTCATTAGCACCTAGAAGCGTAATAACACGCTGATTGTACCGAGTTCATCTGAGATATCATAAAATCCTGCGAATCTTTATCTAATCTATTACGATCTTACTTTCTCCTTCATTGACGCACCATAGATTGACGTTCATATTGGTTATATTTCATTCATTAAAATCTAATCTTGGAGTGAAAATGTCCTTACTATATTTATTAATTCAGATGCCCGTCAAAATCCCCTAGTGGCGTTAATATTGATCTGATTCAGGTCTGCCAAACCTCATTCGATTCAAGGTTAAATACATTCCGAAGTTCTTTTTGAGCAAGATTTTGCTCAGACCATTTTCCATTACAGTAAAGAGTAAAATGACATAAAATTCAAAAATTCGGCAGTAAGTCAATGGGGAAAAGTCTCATCTAAAATACTTTCGATACGAACTTTGGAAAGCATTTTATCTTGAGTAGAATGAGCTTTAGTTGTCTGAAATCAGATCAATATTACCACCACTAACTGATTTTGAATGGCAAAAGTCTTGACGGGGGGAGGAGAGGACTCGACCAAAATTAGCCCGATTTTCGATTGTTTTTAATTCACTTATTTTAAGATTCTTTTAATTTTAAAGATTATTTAAAGATTATTTTCAGATGAGTTATTGGATCGAATCGTTCTGTTTTTTATGTTCTACAACTTTGCTACGTATACAAATTTCAGTAGGATGTACAGTTCAGGAATTATTAGAGAGAAACTTTAAAATGGGCAAATTTAGCCATCTTTATTTGGCCACCATTCTGTATTCCACCTATTTTGAGATGACAGATGAAGATTTTCTCAGTCAACGGACTGGATCCTTGTCACGCCCAAAACTATATCAAGTTTCAGTCTGATTCTGATGAATTTTTCAGGGATTGTGCGGGTTAGTTCCTAGACCACCCACTTATAAATTTCAATGCCGTCAAATCAACAGTAGTCTGCGATGCGCACACGTGAATTTCTTTTAACGTCAATTTCTCATCATCTGTTGGTTCGATTTCTTTCAAACTCGGTAGGTGACTGGGTATATGTTCTAGAAAAATTTCCTATAAATTATATCTCAATAAGTAGATTAATAACCATTGCGCATACGCGAAACTAATTTCGATTGACATAGGCAAAACTTCGAGACTAATGGAACGATTTTGATTAAATGTTTTGCAATCCTGCGGGATAGCTCCTGGATGATCCCGTATAGCATCCATTCAATCACTTCGGCCCGTTCTTTGTTCTTCAGCTAATTCTATACGTGTTGTCTCAAAATATGTGAGGAAGCTATACCTACTGCCCACCCAACTTGGCAGACATTTTTTTTTATCTGCTTCATCTTACCTGCCGTAGAACACCTTGTAGTTGATTGTAGTTGATACCTAGTCCCAGGAAAGAGAAATACGCCATTTAATCTCGTTGATGTCTTCTCTCCATGATTTAAAATTTATGTAGGTACTTGCCTAATTGATTGAGTGTTTTGCTGAATACAGAGTTAGAGGAGGGAAAATTTGACAACGTTATGAGTTGAGGTAAAATGAGAGCTTACCAAAAAGTGGTGAATGATTTTCTTGAGATGAAAACCAACGGAGTTACACATCCACGGAAGCCGAGGTTTGTACTTGAAGTTTGCTAACTTTAGCGATTTTGGCGTCACATAAGCAGCATGACTGCAAATTTGGCTGACCCCAAGCGGTAGCACATATTTATGTCAAAACCGTTGCATAACAAGCGTTACAGCGGTGGTTCCCTACCTTTCGTGACCCATCGCCCCTTTTTGGAGATTGACTCAACACTCAACCCTATTCCCCCCCCCACCGCTTTTTTTTTTTTTTTTTTTTTTTTTTTTTTTTTTTTTTAATCTCTAATTTCATTTATTGATGTAAAAAATAGTAAATGGAAAATGCAAGTACCTAATGCAGTTTTAGTATTTTAAGCAATTTGTGTATAATAGAAAAACAATCGTTTTTAATGGCTGCCTTGTGCTTGGTGGATATATATTAAAGTTCGAATGTCTGGTTTATGTTCGTAAAGTTCAGGCGCAAGTCTCCTTTGTGGCAAATTTCCAACTTGTTTCTTTATTTTGTGAGGAGCTCGACAACAACACTAAATCCTTTTTCAACTAAATACGTTGGTGGGAACGAGATGAGACGATGCTCAATGTTTTGCCACAGTTGTGGATATGTGTCCATAAGCTTCACCCAGGCTAACTCGTAACCAGCCTGCTTGAACAAGATTTTTGACTCACAGTCATATTTAATATCTAAAAATTCTGTTTGCAAAGAATCGTCAAGCGTATCCACAGCATCGTTCGAGAATGGATCTAGAGTCCAATCCGAGATTTGTAAATTGGCCAGATCTTGAAATCTTGTTCTCATGTAGTTTTCTAACTGATCAAGGTGTTCAGTAAATATTATAATTTTTTCTTCTGGGAGTTCCCCAGAAGAAAAAAAAAACATCGCCAAATCATCGCCGTTTCATCGCCAAATCCTTTAAATTTAAAGATCTTATCTATTAATAATTAGGTTTTAAAATTTACCAATTAAAATAATAGGGTATCTAATCCTAGTCTTAGAAAAAATAATTCAATTAATAAAATAAACACGTTCTCTGGCACTAAACACTTTTCAAGGCTCGGAAACTGAATCAGCTCTGTAAGGTCAATATTTATCTTGTGCATATCAAACTTGGCGATGAATGATGAAATTATTCCTTTGGCCTTGATAAGCCCCCCCCCCCCCCCCCCCCCCCCGTTGCCCACCACTCATATATCGCCTCCCTGTTAACCCAAATCGCCCACTGTGAACCACTGCATTACAGAATAGGCGTTAATCAGATTTGCACATCGCGGCTTTCCAAAAACATTTTAATATTAATATTGATTTGGAAGAGCAAACATTTGTTTGACTTCTTGCACGATCACAAAGCTACACAGTAGGATAGGCACTCATGTTCTTTTTTGTTGGACTATACTTGCACATTTTCAATACTATGGTGTATTGATGGCATATAAACAATCTCCTGAAAGAAGCTTCATGTGCTGACCCTAATATTCCCATACCGAAAGGTTCTGAGGGTCAATCGATGTTAAGGAATTTCTTCCGTATGGTATGTCGTCTTCGGAATTCCAATTAATTTCCTACGTCGGATGCCAATGTGTAGTAGCTGGGTTTGTTTCTGTAGCGATTGAATACATCTCTTAACCTTCTTTCAAGCGCTATAAATTGATATTTACTACAAGATCAAAAGTGCTCGATCTAAGTATCCGGTATTTCTCAAATATAGGGTTCATTGAAACAGTGTGGCCTTATGTTTTGTGAGTAAAGAACAGAAAAAATTGAATTGCTCACTACATTGTATTAAGAAAAATAGGATTCCATTAACTCAATATATATACACACTACACACACTACTGCGCTACTACTGTGCTACTTTGAACATCACAGAATTTAATCTTAATCGAGTAACTATTGGAAAATTTGGTAAGTATTCCATGTTCGTGCTTGCTCAGATACCACCACCCGGTTAAGACAAGACGAAATTCAAAAGCAATTAGCAAGACCTTTGTAAGCCGCTCAATTTCTGGAAATATGATCGAATTAGATAAAAATTATTTGAAAAAACATATTGATAAGTACAGAGTATAGGTAAATATGCATTACAGAGACGTCTCTACGTCTGGTTTACAATATATGACTTTGGTGAGAATAGTGAATAGATAGAAATTTTACTGGATGGACCCCCTCCATTATAACCTGACATGAATGTGCGATATACAGGTATTCCGACCCCCTCCTTTTGTACAATTTTAATTTACTGGGTATGGTTCTACCAAGAGACCAAATACTTCGAACAATACAGTAAAGAAATCGAACAGTACAGAATAATCAAATTCGGTGAAAGAATGCTGTTGAATGTTGAAGGTATATAGTACAATAATGTGAAGTACTGTGGAATTACTCAATGAACTTTTCCCCTCTTCTGCTTCTAATTCAGGTCACAACTTGTACAATGATTACAATCGAAGCTTCATTGCTGACGATAAAATGGCATAGCACAAATTTAATATTTCAAATCAAATGATAGATTCACCCAGAAAATTCTTATAAGTGATATTCTTGACTTCGACATTCGCTCATCTTTACATGGAGACAAGGCTAAAATCCTTATCGTCGAGGTTATTACACCTTGGTGTCATGGTGACTAATAATAATCTATGCGAATGAGCGCCATACATTTTCTGTCAGTTAACGCCTACATTTTCTACAGGAGGCTGGACCCCGAGCTGTCTAAGCCCCGCCATTAGCGCTACTAGCGGACTGATGGTCAACTCGTTACACTATTATCACCACTATGGCGCTACCATTGTTTGCCTGTCGTCATGGAAGGATACTCTTCTTCCGTGCTATCGTTGTGCTCTCAAACTTTCTGTATTAACCCGCCAGTTCCTAATGCACCCCACAGGGTGCACCTCTTTTTTGGCCCCTGAAATTCAAACATGTCACCCACTAACTGATCCTAGCGGTCCTAGAGGGTTTTGAAGATGTGACAAAGTGACTTAATCAAAAGGAAGTTGATAAGATCCACCTGTTATCTTGGTAAGTCCGTTCAAAGTGGCCAACCTCCGCGATTTTTGCGTCTGTGTGACCTGCCTTCTCATATTCGTTCACCATGCCTAAAAAACGGTAATTAACCAATAATTCATTCCAGATTTTGTTTTTCTAGTTGTTTCTGAGAAACCCTAACAAAAAATATCAGAGAACTGAGCAAAATTGGCCTCCCAATCATAAATACAACTTAGGTGCACCCTGTAGGGTGCATTAGGATTGAGAACAACTTTGGGTTTTGGTGGTAAGTAGGTACAGGTACATGTTTGTTGTGCTTGTGTCAGTAACTATCTATGTCTGTATTATCTCACAAGGACTCGTCGTGCCTATCAGTCCATCCGTCCATTTTTTTTTTTTTTTTTTTTTTTTTTTTTCAATTAGGGACAACCGAGTGGAAGGCTGTCCTTTTACCTCAATAACCAAAATGAAGAAGAAGGCAAGAGGATCCTCCACCGTCCAGACTATCAGAGACCTCTGCATTGTGAGATGGAATTACAGCAATATTGTAACCATGGCTTCCGACTGTCATGGGATAAGTCCTATTAGTAAAGTTGATAGGATTTGAACTGTTGACAAGGTGAAGAAGAGGATTTCCGTTGATTGCCCGAATGTTGTTATGATGAACAATCGATATATGGGAGGAGTCGACCGGTTTGATGAAAATATTGAATCTCTTAGATGCTCTCTGAAGGAACGGAATGGTGGTACCCTCTCTTCCTGTTTGGGCTTGATGCTGCTTGTGAGAATGCATGGCAGCTAAAGAAGAGCACGTCTAAAGAAAATGAGACATACTGTCAATTCAGAAGGGCCATCGTTCAGTCCGAATGCCTGACGCACAGGAATCCAGCCAAAAAGGTGCGATGCATTTCAAACATCCCCAAAATGAAGGCCAGACATCTCCCAAGTCAACCCAAGCCTTCCCACGTACCAGTTCTCTGTAATCAGCGGTGATGCAGATGATGCCACAAGAATACGAGGCAAATGTGCCGAGCATGTGGAGTGCTACTCCACATTCATTGCTGGTATCAGTTCCAAAGGACATTTAAGCGGACATTGCACCTTCATCTCGTGAATAGCTTTGAAATTGTATCCAAGAAGCTCCAAAAATTCTTTTCAACACTGAGTTTTACCTATATACTCGTAATACTGCCTACTCTATTCTGAAGAGTTATGTTTTCACCAAACATCTTGTTTCATGTTGTTCCCATGCCTAATGCACCCTCCAGGGTGCAATACCACTACTAGTACTTGGAGCGTGATATAAATGGTATGCTTTTTTCCCCCATTCAATTAGATGTCCAATAATAAGAATTCATCAGAAAATTTCAAATTTTTATGGTAGTTATCATTTAGGAACTGGCGGGTTAAGTTACAGTTTTTTAGTACTTATAAATAATATTACAATGAATATTATTTACACTCAATGTTTGTTGTTCTGTCAGGTTTATCTGGTGTTTATTTCTTTGACTAGTTTCAGATTATCTCGACATGAGGGACAACACAATGACTTGTGAACAATGTTCAAGAACATTCGCAAACCGACGCAATTATCCACAACATTTTTCTCGTTTCACTTACCAACACTTTTCAGTTGTGATTTCAAGACGAAATATAACAAATAACTGCAGAAACACATCGTTCGTCACAAAATACCAGGATGACCCAAAACGAATGCACAAGTTTGCGTTTTATGTGTCCGTTTCAACTGTGGTGGGTCACTAGAAACAGCCTCCTGTCACTTATACAATATTGTCGGATAATCAGACAATAAATCGTAGTCCTTAGAGTAATCCAAAGAAAATAATCTCAATGCTCCTCCGATAGTAAAATCATCCCTTTCAGCGAATTTTCGTAAAAATAAAGCTATTTCATTGGCCCCAAAAAAATTTTAATTAAAGTTTTCGAACGTTTTCTTAATTAAAATTTATTTTGAGGGATTCAGAAACGAATCCTATAGCGTAATGATTTTCCATAAAGTAGGTATATATTGGATGTCCCAAAAGCAACCCCCCTACTAACTTTTTTTCACAATATTTTTGTTTATTATTTTCCGTGAAGAACCTTTGTATTTGAGATATTGAAGTGTACCGAACTTGGAAAGTTTTTGGTGTGCCTCATACTAAGATTTAAGCAAAAGAAAGAAAGAAAATCAAATAAATAATCAATGAGTTTATGGAATATCCAAAGGGGGGATATTCCACCTACTTCGAAAAATTTTTTTAAATAATTTGCTGAGTAAAACCTCATTTTAAGAATTTTTCGGAAATGAATACGACGGTAAAACTATAAATTGTATTATCTTATTCCGTTTTCGGATTTGAGCAGTTAAACCACGAAGAGGCGCAATTCTTCACAAAAGCATCTACATTTAGAAAAAAATCGCGCTTCTTCATGCTTCATCAGCTCCAACCCGAAAATGGCATATGATGTTGCAAGTCTGGTTTCACCATCGTGTCAAGTTTCGAAACTTTTTCAAGATGAGGTGACACTCGGGAAAAAAATTCAAACAAATTTTTCGAGTTACCTACCCAATACTTCTCCCCGTTGAAAAATCCAAAATATTTTGGAATTTTTGTCTGATTTTTATTTGCATGAAACTTAGTATCATGGAACCCAAAAATGCTCACTAAGTTTCAATTTGATGTCTCAAAAATTATGAAAATAAATTTAAAAAGGGTACTTTTGGGACACCCTGTATATCAGGTATTATGATAAGAATTTACCAGAACCTGGGAGTGGCGTGTTGATGTTTTGGTTGAAAAACAGTAACTTTTTGAGATGAAGAACCATTTTTCCTTCAATACCCCCTATTGTACGAGGAACTATTTCGCAAATGTATTGGAGGAAACAAAAAAAAAAAAAAAACAAGTTGGGTGTAGCCTCCTTATATTTGTAACATGAATGATCATTGAAATTTTAAATATTTCTAAAAGATTCCATAGCGGGTTTCTCTGGTTGAGGCTATCTAATCAATTTTTTCGTACTATTATCCAAATTTGAGCTAAATCGGTCAATTAGGCCATGAGAATATAATACGTGAAAAGTAGTAACTTTGAGCGAAAAATTCTTATAGAAATCATGCTGTTTACAACGATTTGAGAATCTACCTTATTACTGATACGATAATTCTGAAACTCATATGGGGTTATCGAATCGTCATTTCCCACCCAATATGTACCTTCCAAATTTAAGCTAGATCGGTCGAATAGACAATAAGAAAATGACGCTTGATGGATTTGACGACTGAAAAGGCGCAGTAAAAACTATCAATTTTTAGTGGTGAAATTGATAGGGCACGATCTTCAAGCCTATCCCACGAATACCCGGAAAATTTTATAAAATACGATCAAAAACAGTAAAAGTTAGGTTTTTTACAAGGAGTTGGAAACAGGCAGACACAAACAAAGTTAACGAGTTTAACGTTAAAATTTTGATTTTGGAGGGAAGAAAAGTTTGACTTCTGAATTTGAAAACAAAGCTTCCTACTACCAGGGGAGAAAATCCGGGCCCGGGTGCCATAATTCAAGCCCCGCCCTCCCTCCCCTAAAAAAAGCAAAGTATCAGACCCACAATATCGTCTATTAAATTATCTATGTATTAGACAGCTCTTCTGCGTGGAACACTAGGTCTATATGCATGTAGTACACGTCCGTAGAAAGTTAAAACAGAAAGGCCCAATAGGATCGAGTCGATATAGCGAATTCTCAGCCTTCTCCTGCATGCGTCGCTTTGCGATTCACAGTAGTGTTGGTTATTTTCTAAGGTGCGGAGGATATAGGATCAACTAGGGTCCATTCGTGATTTTTATTCCATAATCTTTCTACTTTACTCCGAAAAAAATAAAGAAATATAAAAGTGAGCGTAAAATATAAATTCAAGTTTTTCAAGTAACGTGCAAAGTCGTTTATAACAAGAGAGATCATCTGCTAGTGTAACCATTCAATTCCGCCAAAACTCTTTTCAAGGATCATTTTTCAAGAATCTCAGCATTTATTTAAAGAACGCCACGTTTTTTTAATTGTTACAACATCATTTTCTTCCCTAATTAGCCAAGTAAAGGTACCATAAGTTTAGGTACCATAAGTTTAAGAAATTTTGATGAGGCACAGCTAAAGTGTTTCCAGTCGCCGACAAGTAGAATTGGAGAATAATTTCGAGCTTAAGTGTGGTAAAATTGTCATTTCTTGGATATACGCAAAATTTATTTTTTCAAGTACCATTTCAAGCTATTCAATAATTCTTTAAATTAACTTGTCCTGAAAGGAAATTCAATGCGCTTTCCAATCTTGAAATCAGTAATTTTCTAAGGTGAAATTGGTGTTCTTGCAAATTTTGGATACAAAATCTTTATTTACAATAAAAAAATAAGAACAAGAAAATGGATATGAGAAACTTTCGATTGGAAATTAACAAAATAATCTATGTGCGGCTTTTTTTAGATCTGTTCTCTTTATAAAGCTTACTTGCTTGTAGTTCAGCTATCGGTAAACATTTCAGTTAAAAACTTTTTTGTTATCTACCGCAAAATCAGAGTCACAGAAAGATTTTCCAGAAAAAACACTGTAATTAAAGTATTTAGGATCAGCAAAAGTTTTTTGTTATTTAAATTTTGGTCTCTGACAGTTTTATCTTTCAAATGAGCGCTACCCATGGGTGCAGAAAAGGTATTTCAACTATTTTTAAATGAAAAAAGGATTCCATCCTAAGTAGTTTGACCTCAACTCCACTCTCCTACGATGAGTAGTTTTCTTACCATGATTTTTCAGTTTCGCGCACTGGTGACATCACAGCACCCCTCCCGCCTTGGCGGGACCCTACTGCCAACCAGTGTGACGTCACCAGTGCAAAACTTTGAAAAATTGTAGAAAGAAAACTACTCAACGTTGGAGAGTGCGGATGGTATCAAATTTCATAGAATGGAATCTACTTTCATTTAAAAATATTAAATAAATACGAAGGTAACGCTCATTCTTTCTCTCTCTACTTCTCTTTTTGTTTTGAAAAAAATTCCGGCCCCCCTCACCAAGGCCGGGCCGCTGGGGTAATGTACCCAATGCCCTCACCCTCTCTACGGCCTGCCTATTACCTACCTTAGTACTTAGAAGCAAACAATATATAGTTCTTAAACTAAATCTATGAAACAATACTTTGGTAGGTATCTACATAAATTACCTACCTACCGTAAGAAAATTAATGAAATAATATGCTCTACGCTTCAGTAGTTTATACCTAAATTGCAAGAGCTAACACATAATTATGTACCTAGACGTATAATGGTTGTATTACGCAAACATAGACGTAGCCACCTACCTGCCGAAAGAAAGTATTAATAATTAAAACAACTGCCTACCGACCCTACCATTCAATATGTAACAAAAATGTTATAATTGACTTTTTAAGAATAATTACATGTGATTCCACATGTAACCAAGAGGTGGCGCTAGTGGCAGGGCTCGTGGACTCGGGGTCCGACCTCCTCTACATTTACTTACCTAGTTCCTAGTTCGGTATTTTTAATTTTTTCATTATGGCAGGTAATAAATTGTATGCGAATTGTATTACGCTGTTATCCGGCGATGACGTGAAACGTTATGATGAACGGAAGATGAGTTTGTGCTGTCTAGATTCCTATGAAATGTGTGCTGGGAAGTTTACAAACACTGAAGTTTTAGGAGTTCCAGGAATCAGCCGCGGAGAGTGTTGATTACCTAATTTTCAGAACTGTTCTTCGTAACAATCGAAAAACTAAAAACTTATGAGTCCCGAGAAAGTGGTCATGTGAAAGGACGTGTCAAAGGCGCTTTGGCAGACGGGAATATTGGTTGGTATCACAGTTGGAATGGTAAGTGGTAGGTATTCCTACATACCTTCCATATACGATTACTTGATGTTCAAGTTCATACTTCCAAAGACACAAAACAGGTACCAATCCAATTAACTTTTATTTGTCTCACAAATTCGCGTAACTGCAAAACTCGGGTACCTGCATAAACTGCGTAACTGCTCTGACAATGCCGTCTTTATGAAGTTTTACCTACAGAAGAATAAATTTTTTGCCTATTTAGTTGGTATATGTAACTTCATATTTCTACAATTCTGCAAAATGGTAAAAATGCCGTAATATAACCACGTATTAGGTCTAGGTATGACGGCAAACTTCTTGATAAAAATAGGTTGGTTGAGTTGCGATTTATTGAGTTCTGCTAGATCATGGCGGACCTTGATGGAAACACAAACCTACTCCAGGCGTAACATCACAAGAATATGAGTTTTAGATTAAATCACACTACATATAGTTAGGTAGATCTGAATTGGATTGTTATGCATCTATATTTGAATGTAAGTAACTAATTATTTATATTTTGGTCAAACATTCCTGAATTATTCTTTGGAATCACTATAGCAAATTGTTTTCCTCTGTGGTATTCACCTAAATATTGTTTCTCTAAGAAGACGCCATGACTCGAAAAAACAAAAAAATAAACAAACAAATTAATTCATCACAGGCGAAGCATGAAACCAAAATTACGGTTATATAAATTGCTCCCTTTTTGGGGATAAGTAAGAGAATGGCAGGGCGCCAGAGTTTTAAGTATTGATTCCGCGGGCAGAAAGGGTCTTAGTGTCTTATCCGTAATAATTGATGTTCCTGCGATGCGTTTACTGGGATTTGACGGGGGAATTTACCCCGTTTTCCAGTATGTCTTCCCATCGGCTCGTCTCATCCTGGGATTTATGGCCGAAAGTTTCTACCGAGACTAATGTCTCTAAATGATAGACAAGCCCCGAGTGGGTGGCTCTGTCATTCAGCCCTTGGAGACATTAAAACGAGAACTGTTTGCTCGGAAATCCACAGGGGCTTGGGGTAGAGATACGTTCCATCTACCTCTAAAACTGGTACTGATACCACCTTGCGGAGGATACTACACCATTTATCTTCATATTTTATGGGGTTTTTCCATATCATAAATACTTTTCAGACTGTATACACCTTTTGACGTTTCGACCCAATGAGTGATTGTTTTTGCGTCAAAAAGCAATAATTATATTTTATATATAATCATTATCCAGGTATATACCTTGGTTCAGACGTGTGTTTATAAAATAAGTTGTAGACAAAGGTTTTTGTGACATAATTCAAAATGCAACATTCCTAATTATCGTCTATGGATTGTTTGGATGTTTCGTTCGCCCAATTTTATACCCTAATAGTTTTCATTCTCTTCTTGACGCATTTTTAGTGTACCAGTTTTGTATATTTAGAATACCTACTTCAGAAACTATAACAGAGTATGGATGAGAAATGTCGAGGAAGAGAAATGGATGGATGGAACGTGGAAATGATTCATGAATGAAGATCCGTTGAATTGTTCAGTGTTGATATATCAGATGATTCCGAAACTCTATTAAACTTATGTTATAAATATTTCCTGGTAGAAAATAATAAGATGCGAAACTACCATTTCCATGCTAACAATCAATTTCATGATAGAGGTAGCGGCTTAGGCTGAATCTTCAAATACAGGCATATGAACTCATATATTTTTCACTCGAGCGAGAACTTCTGAAGGGGTAATATAGTAAAAGAGCTTGTCGATTGAACAGAATCTGATATGCAAGAGGAAGTGGCCATTTTCACCCGCCGCCAACAATTCCGCTAAATTCAAGTCTGATCCTCATAAATCAACACTAAATATAAATCAAAAAAAAAGTATTGATATGTGGAAGTATTAATAAAGATGTAAATGTTAAATCGTTATTCATCATGTTTAATGTTAGAAGCTTGTAAATATGAAACGATTGCAGCCGTATTTACGAATAAATAAATACATAGCTGAAACTTATTACTCAAAGGTTTATTATTTCTGTATTGTATAGCCCTTCTACGCACATCATCAGTCTACAAAAAAATTATTAAACCCCGTATACAGGATGCCGCCAAACTTGGCACTTCGCGCTTCCCAAACGGGTTCGCACCTCGGCGACACTGCGACCGCTCTTGACTTGACTCGAGTGCGGCGCCGGTCCGAACCCATCCTGCCGTTTTCAAGAGAGTAGCGACACTGCAACCGTAACTGACCGGTTACCGAATTTTCGTTGAGAAATGAAGCTATGGCAATGGCCCCAAAAATTATGAAATCAAAATTTTCTTCATTTAAATCCGTTTCGAGACATTCTAAAACGAATCATGGAGTTTAACACTTTTTCATATATATATATATATATATATATATATATATATATATATATATATATGTGTGTGTCCTTCTAGACGACAACTCTCCTTACGACTCAGATAAAAATTCCGTTCGTGCGTCAAAAAATCAAGCTTTCCGGAAAAACATACGAGTTGAATGGATAGACTTTTGTAAACACATTAAATTGGTCAAATTTCAAGAAAAGTCCTAAAAAATCATTAAACATAGCAAAAAACTGCTAAATTTATATTTATTAGCAGAATATTGCTCAAATTAAGTTTATTAACTATAAAATAGAACATTAAAAAATGTATGTACAAAATTATGTTGAAACGCATACAAATCCGTTTGAGACCATTCTAAGACCGAATCCGTTGAAGAAAGAATGTAAAGACGAAACGCTTGCATACGAGTCTGCAACACATTGGAACATTTCATGTCTTCAGTTGCAGACGCGTAGGTATGTGTAGCAGACTCGTATGCAATCAGAAATTAACAAGCGGTTGCAATCATGTTCACAATATCAATTATTGAGAATGATCACCTGTGTGTAAACAACAATTCAAATAACCATGCTCATAACTGTGATTGTTGGCCACGCACTTCGCAGTAGTTAACATAATATGATTGGATAAATCGAGAGCTTTCGAACGAATGGTGAACGAATTTTGTGGGATGAAAAACGACGAAGTACCATTTCCCTAGCAACGTCTCGGTTGTAAGCGGAAATCATCAGAAATTGAGCATATTTCGTTACGTAACGTAACGTGACATAACGAAAATTTGGTTGTGTGCCATAGCAAAGACATGAAATGTCAAAACGTACTTAAATTTCACTAATATATGCTTTAAAAATCTATAGAACTGCAAACGAGGTAGTTAAAAATTTCTGCAAAAAATTGGTAATTTCTATTTCTTGCTATTTCTTTCCCCTCAAAGCCCATAATTATTTTCAAAAGAAAGTAACATAATGTAGTACGAAAATTTACGAAAATTCATTCATACGATCATGCTGAATGATGGAACTTTTTTGACTTGGGTGGTTTCGAATCCATCTACGTTGGATCGTGATCTCAACTGGTTCCCCTCTATCACAATTTTCAACCGCCCGCTCTTCCCGCCCCATGAACCCCTACAACGCATGGTGACATCCTTGCCTTTTGTTGGCATACTAAATTAGGTATAATTTCCATTTTATAATCAAATCAATCAACCCTCAATGGTAAATTAGTTAAATTCAATGAAAATCTCGGCGTTGAATGATATTTTTCTGCGACAAACAGGACCGAATTGGGATTCCAAAGAGGGGAGTTCGGTGGCAGTGTCGCACCACACTCAGGTCCCCAGTAGGGTGGCCTAAGGCAGTTCAAGTCAACCTGCGGTCACAGTGACGCCACACCTTTACAACTCCAGGACCCCTCAATTTTTTCGGTTTTTATTGATAATATCGAAAAATTTAGAAAATAGGTATTTTTAAAGCAAAGGTAGGTCAAAATAAATTTTTTCAGAGATCCCTCACCTTATCAGACACTTCAGTACTTCGTACCTAATTATTATCGAGGTATCCTACAGGCGCTCCATCCAAATTTCAGCACCATCGGTCGATGAGGAAAGAAGTTAGCTTCAGACGTTCCACGGCTGACCGGAGCCCCTTCATACTTTTAGATGTTCCAAAGGAGCACCATTTTAGATTTCAGAACCATAAGTGGGCATACGTGCGCTGAAACTCTATTTTAGAAAGAAATTCCTAAATTCTTTACATCATGGAACAATAAAAGAAATCCTTATCTTAGAGCACAACTCCCGAATGTCCCAAAACTTAAAATTTGAGTCAGGTCACATAAAAAAGACCACATAGCTGTAGAAGGACGAACTTGTTGAGATTTTCTAGTTGAAGCTATTAATATTATGATTTTCCTGAATGATGTTACGTTTATGAAACTTTTAGTATAGATATATATTTGTGACCCCCAAACTTTGTGAGCGTCAAGTTCACTGAGCATGAAATATCGTCACTAAGAAAAACTCACAGAAGGACTAACGAAGCATCCAGAATAACGTTATTCAATGACGTAAAATATATATCTTTGTCTGCAGAGTCTTAAAATTTCGAGGAAGTTGACACCTTCATTGGAAATTCACAAGGTGGTTGAGATTATATTTCATTACAGAGGTCATTATTGAATTGGGTGCGGTGTTGCTGACATTTTTCCAAGTTGAAATCGTTATCAACTATCTGTTGGATTTGGAACATTACGTTTCTGATGGTGAAATTTCTTGTGATTTAATTCTCCTGAACAGGAATATGTTCCCCAGACTCCTATTCGAGGGTTCCGGTTTTAATTACGGGTTGTGAAAGTGAGCTGTTGGTCCAATGTGATTCCAAGATATTTGTGACATGGAGATGATTATCTTGATGATATGACAAAACTAGTTCGAAGGAGTTTTTGTGGTTAGCGTACAGCACTAACTGAATTTCAGAACGTTGACTCTAACCCTCTACTGTGTGCCACAAGACGGATAATGTGAAGAAGCGATTGTAGTTTGATGGTAGCTTGCTCCAAGTTCATATACAACGTCATTTGCATATGGAACTGAGAAGTTGGGGCTTGGTGCTTGATGGTAGTGATAAGTCGTTGCAGTGTACACTGTTAACAAATGGATCTCAGACAATACCACGAGGAACGCCATATCTAGTGTCTGCCCTGTGTCCTCAAATCTTTGTAACAAGTTTATTTTCAACAATTTTCATCCGATTTGTATGAAATTTTCAGGAAACGTGCAGACAAGGGCATATACTGTCCCCTACCTTTTTCTTTTTCAAATACGTTTAATGTTGTTAGCGGGTTTTTAGAGCTGTAATGGACATTTTTCTAAACCCAAATTGTTGGCTTTGCATGAGGGTATTGAATATCCACTGAGGATTGTGAGATACAATTGTGTTATCTGTTTCCTAGCGAATGTGTTGTTTTTGGGAGCTATTTCAGGGATATTAGTGGTTTATGGTCGGTCAAGATTGTGAAATTTCGGAATGCTGTCGAAGTGGCGAACAGCTTCAAACATACCTCAATTGCCTATCGGAATTCAAGTATTTTTTCTGGATCGTTTCGGTAAAATCAGTTGTTTTGAGTAAAGTCCTATTTGTTCAATAGTTTCCAACTATGTACTACTCAAATTCAGGGGAAAAAACGGAATCTCTCTGCCTATATAAAAATCACCTGGATTCCAAACTATTTATACTAATTACCAAGCTATTGAGCCTGTCTTTGATATTCGTTTCCGAATAAACAAAGAGCGTTAATTAGTTTTGTTATTGACAATAGCATTAAGGTTCATACCATTTAATTGCTATACCGGTGTTTCCAGGAACACAGACATTCTATTCAGATCCCAGCCTGATTCAGATTCACCCGGAAAAATTCCGAACTTGAATGAAGCCTTATTCATAGGTTTAGGTTTATTTATGTACTACCAACAAGAGAAAGAGACTATTATGGAGCCAACGCCGGATGACTTAACAGAATGAATAACAAGATCGGATTATTTGCATGAGAAGAAAAGTTGTTTCTTCCAAGAAATGGGGATTCCACAAAGAGTTTTGAGTATTCCTGTTAGAAAAGAAAATAATAGAATCTGGTATTTTCTCTCTGAAACTAAGAAGGAGTTGCAACGAACCTCAATCATTATGTTGAAAGCACTCGTCGTGAGGCAACAAGGAGTCGCTTTACCGAAAGTAATTAACTGAGGAACTGAAACCGTTAAAGAGAAGCGAACGGCTCAAGTTTCAATGCTCCTCCAAAGATTGCAGTCCTCTTTTTTTTCCGTCAGTGTTCTTTTTCACACCAAGTTGGTTTTTGAGAAAATAAAGTTTGTGTCGTAAAAAGTTTACCATTGGCTGTGGGAGGGGTGACTGTGTTTGAGCGTAGAGAACACAGATCAGAGGCATGATCATGAGATGAGAATACGATTTACACAATGTAAAACCTACATCTATTAATTGAGAGCAAGTTATCACCCTACGAGCTTTAGCGTATATGAATAACCGACCAACAAAGTTCGTGTTTGAATATGTATATTGGCAGACAACCCCCGTGAATCGGGGTGTATAGACGTTTGGATGCAGAAGATTACCCATGCATAACATAGTCCGTGTGCATTTATAATTACTTCACTTACTCGTGGCTAGTTTAATTATATTACCTATTATTACTACAAATATATTATTATCTACTCATATTTTATTAGTAAGTGCCTTCAGTTTCGAGCATTATATGCTCGAGATATTATCTCGGGTCCCACGTCCGAGAGAATCCTCCTGAACCCTCCGCCCTCCGTTTTCTATCTGCCTTAAAAACTTATAACTTGGGGGGAGCAAATAATATGCCATAATAATGGTAACACTGCGTGAGTTTTATGCATCAACGTATCAGCCTTTAAAACGCTCCGTTATAACTTAATAGTAGTAAAATGATAATAGATGATCGTGTGATGATGGAATCTATGAAAATGTAAATCTTGCGCAGATATCCCATAACTTCAACTTAATTTCGTTTTTACTGGCGTGGGGGCTCATGACATCAAAATTCCATTCCAAAAGGCCGTGCACGGGCGTGATCGCTAATTCCATTGTGCTGCTCCCGTTTACCCCAGTAAATGTCAAATCACCATTTTCATTACTATAGGATCCATACCATTCAAAATATAAAAACCCGAGGTTCTAGTTGAATTAATTCAGTGTTTTTCCGGTCCGAACAAGTAGATGTTTCAACAAATGGCAAAAGAAGTTTCTTCGAATAACTAGACAAAATCTTAAATTCGGAATATCCACCTGGATATCCCATTAGAATTGATCCCTGATCATCAGAATCTCACCACCCACCTGGTGCTCGCTGATTTTATGTATTGATATATGCATTTCGATTAATGTTCATAACATAGCGGAGGAAGAATGATTCATCTGGGTACTTGTTGTCAGAATTCTGAGCTTGAGACCATCTTATTTTTTTTTTTTAGTTTTTAGCGTAATATTGTCAAGCGTCTTCTACGTATCACGTATCTTCTGATAACATTTCTGAGCGACTTCCACTGATTCAGATTACGACTTCTTATAAACTGGGTTAGTCCAAACTTATGATTTGAGAAAGAACAACTAGATTGCCAATAGTGTTCGTATACATATAATGGTTCTGGACATCAGAACGGTCATTAGAACAAAATTAGAACATTTGAGAGCTATTAGAACAAGATGCATCAAAAGAAAATGACAATTATATTGAAAGAAGGCGGGTGCCGTATAGAAAATTAGTAGGGAGCATATTTCAGGAGAGTCAAAGTCAATTATACAAAAAAGAAACAGGAGGTCTTCTTACTCGTTATTTATTTTCAAAGCTTTGGTAGTGAACAATGTGTTAAACCTCACGTTTTTTGACGTTATATTTCAGATGGCTTCATCCAACGATCTAAGGATGTAGATTATGTCATCCAATTACTATAAAAATCCTTCAATTTATTGTGAGAGCCATTGTGGGAAGCCATCGGTCCTCCTAACTGGATCGAGCTCTCACAATATTGAATTGAGGGATGATGATAGTAACCAGATGACGTCATTATCCAAGTTATACGATCAGGTAGGAATTCGTTTACCTACCATAGTGAGTGCGGTGTTCCTTTGGACGACCAGTCTTGATCTTATTGTTATTTCTGTTTTTGTTTGTTTTTTCTAACAGTTCAGGGGCTGAATTGCTGAACGCCTCTATTGATCGGTGAAAATATTTCATACATTGGATCGGTTCCGGTTGGAAGTTTTAATAGGTTCCTGATCCAATTACTCTAATCCATACTTGTGTTTTGTGTAGTTGGAATAATGATTTCCACAACAACACACAGTGACAATTTCTATTGTAAATAAGGAGGTGGTTAGGATTCTTTTACCGATGGTTTAGTGATTGAGATGTTATTGCTTCTCATGACGTTAGTTAATATATATACGAAAAAAGGGGGGTACGATATGTTTCCAAACTCTGCTTTGCGGTGGTTAAGACATTTATGAAGTCGCTTACGTTTCCCTTACTACCACAGTGGTTAGTATAGTAATATTTCAACCCCGCTTTCGGTCATTTAGAACCTGCTGCCACTTACGATTCTATCACGAATGGAAAGGGCCTGACTAGGCGAAATCAACGATATGACTAACTTAATAATGCTAAACATTTCGCTTACAACACTTCCTTGGAAAGGACGGTATTAGAAATCGTTGTATTCATAATTCACGTTTCGTGCAAGAACACTGTCTGAGATGAATATCATAAAAGTAGGTCCAACGCCAAGTCCGTGTAACCCTAGAAAATTGCATACCAACTGGACTGCAACTTTGACTGTCTCGTTTGTTCAGAGGAAACCGTGAACAAAGAAAGAAGAGAAGAATTAGCCCAAGAACTGCATTTACCACCAGATAACCACCCACGTGCTCGAGGTCAAAGTGTATTGCTTTCTCTACTAGCCGGAATAACTAGAATCAATTGGTTCATTTAAAATTTACTTCTCCATTTCCCCCGAGGACTTGGGGAACTGTTGGTGAGGTCCTATTTGCGGGCTCCTTTCTTCCCAATTGACAGTTCCAGTGCATTTTTTATCAGCTACGATTGGAACACCAGTTCCACCTAGATCAATTAACAATACGTACAATCGATCTTCTATTGAAAAATTCACCGTTATCTGCATTGGTTCATACCTATCTATTCAGCCATTGATGAGTTTCGATTATATTCAGAGGTTTACAACAGAGAATAATTGCATATCGGTCGAATTATTTTGAGAAAATTCTCAATTTGATGTAGTTCTTTCAAAACCATATACATTTAGAAAGAAAACTGATCACGATTAGAGCTAACGTATTCATAATTTTACCGATCCGGAGTAAATAACTGGAATTAGTTGAATAATTTTCCTTAATAAATATTTATGCTGATATATTCATTATGGATACATAAATGCATTTTTATTATTGACAAATTGTTTAATTTCTGACAAGTTGAAACTACGTACCTTAGGAGTAACCAATGTCGATTCATGAAATCCAGTTCAGACGATTTGGTTTTCAATAAACTTGTAGAGTAACGAGTAGATTCTTCCATTCCATGTTACGAGTATAATCAGTTGATATGCATCGAGTATCAAAAAATAATCGACGACTGCTGATCATTAGAACTGCTCGCTTCATTTATCGTAATAATAATTTTGGAGAACCTCTTTGAAGCCCAGGACTCTCGGATTTATTCTAACATAAAAAAAAAATTAGAATATATAATTTCTCTGTAGGTATATGTTTATTTTGTGTAGTTTGGGTGTAGTTCCGTATGTATCCCCACTTTCAAACCAATGTACAAATCTATCATTATTCTATCAAAAAATGAATTTGACGTCTGTTTTGGAACCTTCCAAATCACTTCTTTAGAATGAATTTATGATAAATCAATTTCCTTCTTCGCGTACGTGAGAAATATGGGATTGAAAAAAGTGGGGACATATACGGAACTATTTGCCTTGACAAAAAGTTTCGTGTGTGTCCCTACGCTATTTGAGAGTCAGTAAGTTGAGCAATAAACCCTAAAACTCGTTTGTTGTTGATCTCTGACTAAACAAAGTTGATGTTTATATTGTGTAGGATGATGGAGACCCTTGAATAAATGCATCTTATACCTACCAACACACTAGGGACCCACGGCGGAGAGTAGGGCTCACCTGAACTGGGCACCAGTAACAACTGAACCACCCGAACTGGGCAGTTTCCAAATCTTTTCAAACAGGCAGGGTCTGCCCCAGAATTTTCACTAAAGGATTGACTACTAGCTGTTATATACTTTTGAGATGCGAGCTTGCGAGCATCCAGACCACTCAATTATACACCATTCTAATGTATTAACACGCTAGATGGATTTTAATACAGCGTGGAGACACATACGGAACTTTTTGACAACGGAAATAGCTCCGTATATGCCTCCACTTTTTTCAATTCAATATTTCACATGTACACAAAGAAGAAAGTTGATCTATCATGAAATGATGAAATGAATTGATGGAAAAAGGCGAGATTCTGAGGTTTCCGAAACAGTTGTCAAATTCATTTTTTATAGGGTACTTAATGACAGATTTACATTGGTTTGAAAGTGGGGAGACATACGGAACTACACCCTTTAGTTTTATTTATGTTATTTTTGTATAAATATATAATGTAAAAGTACAAGGGGAGGATTTATGCACATCAAAGGTTTGACGACAATTGGACCTGAAGTAGAGGGTGTGAACGTGATTGATCATGTGATTATCTTCACTCAGTGTGCCGCAATATTGAAATCGCATGAAACGTATTTAAACTGGTGGGGTTTTAGCGTTGTAGGGTGCCACCGAGAACAAACCTAGTAAGTTCCTACGGACTAAGCCGAATGAAACCGAATAACTGTGAAGCCGAGACAAACGATTTAATCACTTGGAAACCAACCTGTTTACCTACTAAAGGGACTAGTTGATAATGCTGATTCCGCTCAGCTGCACGAGCACATGCTCGTTTAGCGGTCTCACACCATTTGCGTCTACTCTACTTCAGTTCAGCAGAACTCCCAACCCAGTTCCTAGGATTCCAAAATATTCCGGGCTCTAAGCACCAATTATCAACACACTACCTGATTCTCTATCATTTTGTTAAACCATTAAAGCATTAGGTGAAAGGCTATTTTTACCACTTACCCTCTTGTATTATTGGTGTGTTTACTTACGAGCGTTCATTCAAAAGAAATTAATTCATGTACCTAAGCATAATCTGCAAAAACTTTCCTGTTATGAAGAACTTCCCTGCAATAAGTTATTAAGAACATGGTTAAATTTAGGCTTAATTATTATAATTATTCGGGTTTTAAGAGCAATGAATACGGACAATACACTCAAACTGTCGCATAAAAACGTTATTCTCCTTTAAAACTCTAAAAGTGAATGACACACTCAGTCTTACGGTATTCCTTGATCAGTCTTCATAAAGAACTACAAGCTACAGAACTCAAACAATTATTACTACTTACTCATGATAAAGTAATCATAGAATAATGATTTCAAAAAAAATAATAATAATAAAATAAAATGAAATAAATAATCTAAATACCTAGTTATCTAAAATAAATTTTTCTCCTTGTTTAATTAAAACACCTGACTGAATATGGCGCGACTGCCGAAAAAGATTAGGTATTTCGAAAGAAAAAAACCGGTGTAAAACTCGGCGCTCCGCGCCTCGCCAGGGGGCAAGCCCCCTGGACCCCCGGTTACCTCTATTTACATACTTCGGACGAAATTATTGAAACACAGAATGTGTTTGCGTTGTCGCGCAACCAAGTGACAACCAAACAAGCGTCATTGTTTACTATTCATTTATAACATCAATTTATATAGTTATAGTATGAAACTACGAAAATTGCGTTGTTAAAAAATCAAGCCTGGCTGGGATTCAAACCCACAACCTTCGTCTCACGGAAAAAAAAAAAAAAAAAATTTCAGGCCTGGCCGGGATTCGAACCCACAACCTTCGTCTCACGAGGAAAAAAAAAAAAAATTTTCAGGCCTGGCCGGGATTCGAACCCACGACCTTCGTCTCACGAGAAAAAAAAAAATTTTTTTCAGGCCTGGCCGGGATTCGAACCCACGACCTCTCGCTTCCCGTCACACATTTCGTTCCCATCCCGCGTTCCATTTTCGGCTAGTTAGTCCATGGCTAAAACACATTCTGTGTTAAAACAATGTACTTAACTGAAGTAATTTTTTCTCCTTAACACGTAAAAAAAGTTCGGTTAATAAGGATTAGATTAGTTTTGTATGAACTAAAAGTCTTCCTAAAAATTATTAGAAGCAGCCCTCTTTATTATTAAGGGTAAACAGGCAATCAATATGTTTTTCCCCTGCTCTTTTAAAATAAAGTAATGAAGTTGCAAGTAATTATTAATGGAAAGCTTTGTGAATAATAATGATAAATAATGGGGGGAAAACACCCTAGAACAAGGGTCTGCCTAGAGGAAGCTCTAGTAAGTATGCTCTAGTCAAATCACAGTAGTTTCCTCTGGATAATGGGATTCATTATTCTTCTAATATTCCAGTTATAAAATATGCAAGTCGATAAAAAATTTTTCCTTCTTAAGGAAATCTGTGGGCTAGTAATACAAAACGCAATAGTTTTATCTAAATCAACATTTAATTATTGATAATAGTAAGTAGAGTGAATTATTTTCCTACTCAACTGTTTTTCATCTTCATCAACTCACTAGTGTTATACCAGGTATCTGAGGCCCATTTTCCTTTCTTTTTTTTAACAAAAGATAATTATATAGATTCAAAATAAAATAGTAGAATGAACAATCCATGAATACACTAAAATTGAAAATATGTTAAAAATCATTAAATTAAAATTACCATAATATTGAATGAACAACATCACTAGAACTTGTGAAAAGTATATGTGATTGATCAATAGTTTTATGGTGAAAAGATCTAGTAGAGATCACTGAAGTCGTCGTCAGAATCTTCGTTTCCATTATTATTCCTCTATTTGGTTTGGTTGCATTTCGGAGGAAAATAGTTGTAAGAGGTTATCACTTTGCAGGGATTAGAGATATTTTAATGTATTTGTAGGGATCCCTAGAGGTGCCTCGTAAACTCTTGTACCCCTTTCACGAATAAATTCTAGCTTGTGCTCAACAATATTAAGGCATGATTCATAATTTTTCCTCGGTACTCTCGAACTTTTACGTTTTGTTTGTGATTCATCCATTATCTGGTTCGCAACAAGTTTTTCATAGTCATCTTCGTAGCAGAGCTCATATAAAAGAAGATAGTTCTTTGTTAAAGGTACTTTTTGTTGTTGGCTATTTATTAGAGTAATCTCCAATAGTTCGCAGCGATTTTAACTCAATAAAATCTCTATGGGTAAGCTTTCGGATTCTCAGGATGATTGTTCTTCGCTGGTCTCATCAATTGTATTAGTATTGGGCAAGGACATTCTTCTTTCTTTTTAGAGATCTATCTTTTTAGTGCCATCTTGATTTCCTTTTTTAATATCGAAAGCATGTTGTCTCCCTCATTCTATGTATGGCGAACAACAAAAAATTAGTGAGCAACTCTGGAAAACTTAAGGGAGGCACACATTTATATTGGAATCAGGTACTTTTTTTCCCCCACCGCAGTTATACGAGTAAAATATATAATGAAGAGGTTCGTCTCCTGGTGTTTCGCTAACCTATTCGTCAATGTATTTGAAAGCACGAATTCCAATCTCGATACTCTCCTGTTTACCTTCACCCTCATGAAAAACATAATAACCTTGCTTTGCCTCCACTTCATAAATGAGATCGTACATAAATATTTTACACTTACAGCGAAATTGGGAAATATCCCTTCTGTAGGTCATAGGTACATAGGATAACATTAGTGTCATTATCCTTTTTGTCTTCCTCCTTCTAAATTCTGGTAAGTTTCCTTTGTTTCGAGATGCGCTTCATAAGCTTCCTTCCTCTTTTTTCGCTCTTGTGGCAAGAAATCTTTATGCGCAGCACAAAAATCGCTCTGACCCTTCTTATAAAGAAGGAAAGGTTGAACTCTGGTTATATCGAAGTGAGTATGTCTGGTTTATATCGAATTGCTCTGGTGAATAATGTACCAACAGACTGAAAAAATCTAATGTTATCGGTTCAACATTGGTACATCTAGGAGAAACCCGGTCGCCGTAAAACTCCAGAAAATATCTCAATTCACCGGAACTCAAAATAATATTCGGAATGAAAAACCTCACGAACTTCACTCCGACCGACCACTATCCAGACAACCTTAAGTATCAGGGCATTGAAAAGTCACCATCATCTAAAAATGCCACTTTTCTTTGATTGGGCAAAAAAAAAAAAAAAAAAAAAAAAAAAAAAAAAAAAAAAAAAAAAAAAAAAAAAAAAACAGTAATTGAATCTAGCATTGATTTAAGAGTTCGACTGAAGGAGTCAAAAGATATTGATAGGGCAGTCAGTTAGTTAACAAAAGTGATACAGAGAACAGCCTCAGAAGCACACGTACAACCCTCAAGAAATGGACGGATAAATACCCACTGAAAGCCGCCTCCGCCATCCTGGTAAGAGTGAAACGACAACGTGGATCTGTGTGGCAAAGAACTAGGTACCCACCAGATAAAACACGCTATAATAAAGCATCAGAATATCTACGCACAGCTCTGAAAATTCTAAACGCGCAACAACTGCAAGCATCACTAGATCCATTCGATTGACAGGATGGCACCTTATACAAGAAAATGGAGAAAAACAAAATCCATTCTCATACATAAGGAAGGCATTCCTAGCTTAAAAATAAACAATCGGTGGATCTCATCAGCTCAAGGAAAAGAGGATGTGTTTGCAGATAGCCTGAAAGACCAATTTGCCCCAAATCCACCTGTTGACGTGCAGTTCTGCGAGAGAGTTAGTGAAATTTTGCATGAACCTCTACAACTGTCACCTCTACCCCATCTCTTCACACGAAGAGAAGTAGTCTCAGCAATCAAAAACTCGCCCATCAGAAAAGTACCAGGCCACGATTTAATAGTGCAACCACTCCTGAAGTACCTACCCAGGAAGGGTCTCGTGTTTCTAACACAGATTTATAATGGTATCATGTGGACAACACATAACCCTTACCAATGGAAACACGCTAGCGTAGTTCTCATTCCGAAACCGAATGGCTGCAAGGCGGATGTAAGCAACTACAGACCTATCAGTCTCTTGCCACTGATGTCCAAAATCTTTGAAAGATTGCCACTGGCAAGACTTTTATGTCATCTTGAACCCTGCATTCCACCCACTCATTTTGGATTTAGACCACACAACCCCTGCCCCTTACAACTGTACCGAGTTGTGGATGAACTTCTCGCTTCATATGAAGAAAAAATGTGTGCTGGTTCAGTTTTTGGGCACGGAAAAAGCCTTTGACCGTGTATGGCATGATTGCCTACTTTTTAAGCTGAAGGGACAGTTTCTGACACGTTGTTTAGAATAATAAAATCGTATTTATCCAAATAAACATTCGCTGTTAGGTATGGATCTGCTGAGTCCCGATCAACAGCAATTCACGCAGGGGTTCCCCAAGGCAGCGTGATGGGCCCTTTTTTGTATTTGATGTATTCTCATGATTATCCTGAATGCAATGCCATGAAAATTGGTCATTTCGCTGATGACTTGGAGGTCCTTCCCACTAATTTGAGGGCTCAAGTTGCTCAGGAGAACCTTCAACTTTATGCCCAAACACTTTCACCCTCCACAGAAACATCCCAAGAAGCTCCATATATTTGAATGGCACCTCTATATTAGAAACTGGAGGAACGAAATACCTCGGGTTGAAGCTTGTCTCAAAGCTCACGTAGGCATCACATATATCCTCTATCGTCCAAAAAACACGTGCACGAATGTACTTGCTTTGGTACATGCTGATCAGCCCCACAATGCCTTTTCCGATGAAAAAAAAAATATATATATATATATATATATATATATATATATATATATATATATATATACAGCTCATCAGACCAGTGTGGGAATATGAGTGCGTCAAATGGTCATCAGCAGAAGATTCGCACATTAGAAGAATACAGGCGGTTCAAAATCGAATACTTCGTCTCATCACCAATTTTGAAAGGTTTGTCACCAACAAAACCATTCACAAATATCTGGACATTCCCGAGGTCGCAGAGGTTCTCCAGCACTCTTATATTTACTCTAACTAAAATCTATTCATGGAGTACGTCCCTGTAACGCGTACATCACTTACCAATATGTTCTTCCCATAAAATTGATAGTTAACAATTTCTTTGCACACCAAATACCATTGTTACTATTATAATCGACAATTATTTAGGAATATTTGGTCATACGATTATGCTGCCTGCCTGGAACTTTTATCGCTATGCTTCAATAAAATTGAAAATAAACCATGGCGTGCTGTCCATAACTGCTGTCAGTTCAAAAGAGCACCAGAAAGATCGAGGCAAAACTGGACTGCCACAGAACTGACGAGTACCGGGAAGTTCGAAGCGATCAGGCCACTTGCCTGCAGACCGAATGACAGTGTGTGTGGTGACGGAGGGGGGGGGGGGGGGGGGGGAGATCACGATCTGTCGGTTATTGGCCAGTCCTCAATTTCTCGCAGTTCCTCGCCTACCTACCCGACGGTTACACATTTTCAGTCGGCACTATCTGCAGTCCAAGATCTTAAGTGTGGGTGAACACAGTAATAGTACCTTACGATAATCTGCAGTTGAAATGATAGGGCCGTTAAGATAGATCACAGCATCACATTCAATCATCGCTATAGGGTGATTAAAAGTTAAAACGTTCAAGTATCGCCCGCTGGCAATGAAACTCTCAGGCATTACTGAAATTATCCTCTAAAATTATATTGGAATCGGATGCTCAATGGGACAGATAATCTGGTTGCATATGTTTGATCATTGCATGTATGCTAGGTAGATATTATAATTCAACTAAATTCATTACCAATCATAATTCAGTTAAGGTAAGGGTTAAGAACGATATTTCGTATTATTCCAGGTGCTCAAACTACTTATGTCTTCACACGAATTTGACGATTCAACAATGCTCTTGAAATGCTAAGGAGTTCCACATAGTAGATGCAAAATGTAGATGCAAGGAAAATTAACCTTCATAATTCAATTGCCGTATCATTCAAACTTCGACGAAGCTTGAATCGAGGTTAACATTTTCAATCAATACGGGTAAGTTGAGAGACTAGTTGTTGATGACATCCGTCAAAGCTCGAGTTAAGTTCAGCACGAGAACCGTGGTAGGGGAGGGGGGTCATCAAACCTTGACCTTTTCCAAGGTAAATCAGTAAGCTTGTGGATGACTCATTGTGAGCGATGGACTCCCTTGTCCAATTAGCATCAGCGTTTCCTCAAGTATTATACAATAATAAAATCTTTGTTTTACTCAAAGAATTAATAAAAAAAAAAAAATAATAATAATTATAATCAATGAGCTAATCAACACAAGCGAACCCGCTAAATTTTTATACATATTTACTCACTTTTCCCCCATTCCCATCTCGTGCCAGGGTTTTATCCGTGAACCCAGAATAATATTATAATTTTAGACTAATCCGGAATGAAATATTAGGGAGACCATGTCACAGAAGAGTTTTTGTTTTATTAATTGTAATAATGAACCATTTTAATAAAAAAAAATAAAAAAATAAAAAAAAAATAAATAAAAGAAAGGCTGAAATATTAAAAAATGAAGATCCTGACATTTTTTGAAATGACAGTAATTTTTTGGGTGATATTTATAATACCTATTATCATCCCAAATAATCGAATGAAACCACCTGAATCGCTTTAAGTTCATCAGTTTGCTCTTCTTGAGGGCTAGAACTTAGAAAGGAAGAACAACATCAACATAGAATCAAATCGAAATTTATGGAACTTGGTCAAAATTGCCCCATAAACTACGACTATCGTGCCAGCTCATGAATTCCAATGGTAGTTAGGTGATTTATTAAATCTAAATTATTTTCAGCCCATGTCTATATATTTGGATTCTGATATAGGTACTATCGGACATAAAAATTAGCTCTTATTAAATACAGAAGGACTAATAAAATGTATGTGTTTCATTTCATATAATTAATTTCTCCTCGGTAGGCTTCTACATCTATGCAGTCATACTTAAACAATGTTTCTTTCAATATTCAAGAGGCTTTGTTCAATATTTAAAGACAAGTGTTTTGCGTTGATTCAATAAATAAATAATAAACCTTTGTTTATTAATTTACAGATTTGTGAATTTTTCAAAATATTTTAATTTATTTATTTATATTTGATTATTATTATTATTATTTATTTATTTATTTAATTTTTTAATTTTATTATTATTATTATTTTGAAGAATTTAAGTCGCGACTCAACCAGATGGGTCATTAGCAGCAATAAAAAAGGGGTGTGAAGGGGCACTGCAATGGGCACGGTTCTAAGGGGAGCCATGCTGACCGTCCGTTACTAAACGGATTGTCACACGGACTCCACTGGCAGATCTGAGGGGGAGAAATAATTATTATAATAACCCGCAAAGCGAGGCATCGCCGCACTCTGCCTCAATGGATACTGCGAGGACCACTTTGTAACCCCTACAGCGGGTAAAAGTACCCCGTAATAAAAACTAAACTACGACTAGATGAGCCTTACAAATATATAAATATTATTGATTGAAAGGTATATAATGATAAATACTAACATCATAGTTCAATAAAGTTATGACGAGATGCACATAAATAAATGAATAGATCACATATCAGAATATCACAGTTCTTTGTAAAGCTCAGTGGCTTTCAGGTATACCAACAGGGACTGGACCTTATCTGGTCTCGATAGAACATCCACCCACTGAGGGGTGAATGTTGGACCCTGAGGTCCATGAGGGCTGGGCGATCCTCCTAAAAGTGGCGGATAGACAAATCATCCCCACCTCTCCTACAAACAACATCACGAGCTACTGGATCTAGCAGACGTCAGTGAGTAAGACGGGTACGACCAGTGGCTACCCGATTGACCACTATCCGGTCCCTCCTTGGAAGGTGGGGGATGAAAGGATAAACCGTGCAAAGGCCCTGAGAAGGAATCCACGCAAACCAGTGACCTCGCTCTCCCATTGCTCGAATTTTGACAATTTGAATTAAATATATCGTAGAATCAAATTACCAACTTCTAAAAACTTCGGTATCTGTAAATGTTAGGTATATTAAATGTAATTTGTAAGTTATTTAATGCGTTCAAATGTCCGTCTACGCATTCAAATGTACATGGCATTTGTCTTTTTTGGGACCGTCCCGAAAATATGGTTTTTGTAGGAAAACAATAAATTACAATCAAAAATTCAAAAAAAAAATTTAATTCACATTACAGGATCAATAAATACTAAATAATGAAGAATAAAATCATGACCTTCTTCATCGGATGCTCTAGTTCCAAACCGTACAATACGGTGTTCAATCCCACAAATAGAAAACTACTAACAAAGGGAGGCTCAGAAACATCTCAAACTGATTTTCTTGAGAATTCCACTGGATGACCGGGTCCAAAACATGCTGATCTCAAACCCGCATGCATAATACGAAGAAAGATAAGGAAAAGAATAATAAATTCAATAATGAATTGTATTCCAGACCTCAAAAAAGGAGCTGTATTTCAGGTTTCAGTATCACAAGACAATTTAAGACAATTGAGAAACAAAATAGACTCGGAGGCCCCTAAGCTGATCAGGCACTGGTATAGGATTTTTGTTGTTGCAAAGGAGGTCAATTTCAAGTTTCAGATCCGTAGACTGAAATCAATAAGCTTACGTAGGTATAAGCACCTGGTGAGGGAAAATTAATTAAATTAATGCACACATCTATACTTTACTATTCCCCCTGATCTCAGAATAACAATATGGGAAATTAAATTGCAAATTGAAGTTGGACGAAATTCTTAAAATCGTGTTTATGTTTATTATTTACCTATCGCTAACCACCAATGCTGATTGGAGTGGAAAATCAACCAAAATCATAACGGACTGGTTCTGTGTCGTGAAGTTTGTTCCTCAATTGTCCAAAAACTTCCACAAATGGCGCTTACAACCACCCTATTCAAATTGACGAAGCCCGATTCACTGGCTTGAATTTTGAAAAAGATGAGAGGGACATCTCGCGTGCTGCTTCAGTCTCATTTGGATAGTTACTGTTGGAGAATGATGAGGAAGGACGAGCCAGATGTGTTCTTCGCATTCCTGAAGGACGTGACAGAAGTTTACCAACCCTAAAACCGTGATAGGCCCTTGACGAAGCACCTTAATGCGGATGTCTTGTAAGCACCTTCTAAAAATTATCCCATCTTCGAGTACCTTTCTCTTTCAATATGTATTCGCATACTACCATAGAAACTGAAGTGGTGAGAGGGTTGTGGGGCGCCGCAGGGATGTAGGGCGCATACTAATATAGCACCTGAATAAGTAGGTACCATCCAACTGATACTAACATAAATATATGGATCATTGAAATAGACTTAATATAATTAAAAACCCCATTGGTAACGTGAAGCGTCGAAATCTGTCATTTAAGAAATGGAAAAATGATGCTTGAAGTGATTCACGAAAGTGTGTGCGCAGGATGGAGGAATTACTCGTATTTGAGAAAAATGAAATTGCTAGGAACAACCTACTGCCTAAACCACCCATTCCCAGAAAATATGATCAGAATCTGACGAAAACTACAAATATTACTCTTGTTCCTTTCGCGCACGCGCAGGAGCTACTGCTGATGCAATCATGCTGAAATAAACATCGAATAATTAAACTGTATGCGCAGAAAGAAGTAAGGATTTCAGAAGTATGATGTTGATATGGAACCATTTACAGCCTTAACCGCACAATCCCTAAAAATGTCATCAACATCGGATGAAAACTATTGAAATTAGGCTTGTTAAGAGGAGTGCACAGTCGCATATACGCAGTAGCTACTGATAATAAGGATATGTGGACATTTTCAAAATTCAAGATACTGCTCGCCAAATAAAATGTTACATTGGTGACCAGTGAACTACATACTCCTCAGCTCAACGGAGTAGCTGAGCGCATGAATCTGGAAGTGATTCAGAATTAGGGTATACTTATTATCTGCTAAAAGGCCCTATTCTTTTTGGGGCCTGCTCTCAAATATGTAGTCCATATTCACAGTCACTCATCAATTAGCAGAAGCCCTTGAAGCTTAATTGAGAGATAAAATTGAGTTGAGAAGAGAGAGTCTGAACATGACCCAAGGTGTCAGTGAGATGAGATTGGTTAAGTATTAAACACTGAGCCTAACTCTTACAAAGAGGCAATGAAAGTCCGTTAACGGATTTGTGGGAGGATGACATTCTTGATTAATGAACTCACCGAGTGAAAATGTTACATGGGAGTTTGTTTCACATGATGAGTTGAGTTCAGAGACAAAAATAATAAAGCAAGATGGATCCATAAATTGAATTAGTAGGTTAGTGGCAAGGGGCTTTGCTGACTCGAACCACTATAAAAATAATGAGATGTCGCTTGGTCGATATCGGACTATTTTTGGCCATAGCTAATAAATATAACTTAAAACTTAACCAACTAGATGTGAAAACTGCTTTCCTTTGTGGTGAACTGGAAAACCCTGTTTTTATGAGTTGTAGAACTTACAGAGGTACCTAATAATTTAAGATCTACTCACGTAGGTATGTAGATTATTGAAGTAACTGTATGGCTTGAAGGTGTCTCCAAATCTCTGATGAATTTAGTTCCATCTTTGAAAGGTTGAATTTTAGGAAATATGATTTCCAGAAATACATTTTCTACTGGAAGAACGAAAAAAGGTTTGTAATGATTTTAATTTATGTTGATGATTTTCTGATTATATTAAATTGTTCCATGAAAACAAAGGAGGTAATTAGAAAAATTAGTAAACAATTAGAAATTAATGATTTAGGTACACCCACTAAATATTCCTAGGTTTAGAAGTAACTAGAGATAAGAAGGATCAAAAGGTTTTTTAAATCAGAAAACTTTTATCATAGAAATCCTTGATAAATATCAGATAGATAACGACGAAATTATTAATCTTCCAGTGTTTCCAAAAACAATCATGTTGACAGAACAAAATGACAATAATGAATTCTCAAATAGGTGATTGTATACCTCTTGCATCTACAAAACTGTAGAAGGCCAGATATTTATTTTGAAGTAAATTTTCTGAATAGGAAAGAAATTTGGTATACCACCTATGATTGGCAGTATGTATAGAAGGTCCTACAGTATATCAATGGTACACAAACACAAGGTTCGACCTTCGTGCGAGTTAACGATAAACTAGAATGCTTAACAGATGCATAACTTGGTTCTAATGATGTTCATGGAAAGTCTACTACAGGGTTTTTGGTAAAAAGCTTTGGAGATATTATTGCTTTCATGTCATCTAAACATGCCCATATAAGTTTATTATCTACAGAGACCGCGTAATTGGAGATGAGCGCCTGTAAGGAACTGACAACCTTAAAACACACGACAATGTTCTCATCACCAAATTTTACTCCAACTCTGTACCGTGATTGTAGACCATCAATAGCCCTTGCAAAGTCGGATGAGTCCTCAACTCTCAAACATATAGTGAAGTTATCACACCACTATGTATGACAATAGTTTGAAAAGAACAACGATAAGACATAGAACAGGCAGGGGGGGGGGGGGGGGGGGGAGATATAGTGGCTTGAAACAGAAAGCAGGTTATGGCTGATCTATTCACAAAACCATTACCTTGTGAGAAATTCAAATATTTTAAAGATCTACTGATGTCTGACGAATGTTAACAATAACAAAGTACCTAATGAATTATATACAATAACGAATAATAACTAATTATTAAATATTGCTAACGACTGAATAATTGTAATAGGTACTTATTTTATGCATAAAAAAAGATTATTCAATGATGAATTACTTATGATATAATATGTACAAACTCGTAATTAAGGTATCTAATATAGGTATGTGAGTTACTCAAACTAAGAAGTAAATATTAAAGTACTAAATAGGATTATATTTTAATTGAGATTAGAGTGAAGTATTTCGTTCCTCATTGAAAACTCACGAATTATGTTGAGTTTTAATGGTTCTCTCGTTTCTATCTTTCTAGTTGGAGAGTGCTGGCAATTAGACACAACGACGGATAATTAGATTATGCATGAGGATGTTGCAGCATGTTTTACAAAATGTTTAACGTTCGAAATGATGTATCAACCTCACTCATAAGACTTGTGGACAATGATGAACGTCCAGATGAGAAGCCGATTCACAAGACTACACCATACCAGGTGATATAATGATTTTTCCTTGTCACCGCCCCATTTATTTTCGTGAAGCCCGAAGTCTTTATTTAAGATGTTCACAAATTCACACGTCTCAGTAAATGGAGATTGAGGTGACTCATGTGAGGAGGAGGGAGTAAGAAAGAATTGATCCTCGACATTCGTCTTGTGGTGGTGTTTTGAAATTCATGTCAAGCGGGAGGAGTTTTGTGGAACGGCCACAAGGCTCACACTTTCTCAATCAATCACCAGGCGGCACCTACATCAGTTCTAAATCAAGACTAACTCGGACTTGATCATACTAATGATGTTATTGTATGGAAAACAAGTCGATTATTTTATGTGATGTAAATCAAGTCTTCATTAAGGATGCACGTCATCCACATAGCGACTAGTCGCTGTTTCTCAACTTGCCTTTTACTTCACTTGTCCGCAGGCAATTGTCAGAGTTGCCCTACGTTTTCAACAATAAAGAACCTTGAGACTTATACTCTTTCTAACTTCAATACAAATATTATTTGATGTGTTGAATATGTCCCATGAGATGAAGCAACAACGTGAGTGCCAATATCTACTTTTTTTATTTAACAAGGACATTGCGGCTCGAACCTTCGAAAGCTACTTCCTCTGGTCAAAATCTGACCTACGTTTCAAATTTCATCGAAATCGGATGAGATTGATATTTCATACTTACCCCCTCCCTTCCAAACCCCCCCCCCCCCCTTCCATCCCTACTTTATCGTAAAGGCTCCAAACCACAAAAAGCACTTCGTCAGGTCAAATTATTTTACATCTCAAATGTCTTCAAAATTAGCTAAGGAGAACTGGTAGAAATGACTGGTTATTGAATCACTTGAGACGAAAAAATAAAAAGAAAGTCCGAAAACATGCGTTTTTCGTCTCGTTATAGCTTACATAGAATCAATTTACCGTTACGTATTTGGCATTTTGCGACTCAGGGGCATGCTTCTTTCAGGATATGCAGAGAACGTTGAGTTTGAGCTGACAATGTGAGGTCGGGTGGAGACCAATGTTGGGGCCAAAGTTGGATTTTGTTACATATCTCGAGCGTCTCGTCATTGCAGTGGCGGCTAGTATATTTTTTCAAGGCTTGGCAATGTGAGACTAGCGTCCTGCTGGATATGATTAACCTGAATCCGAAACATCGGTTATTTCAAATGACACACCCCATATATTAAAATTAGCAACAACAAAAAAACTTCTTGTATAGAAAGTTTTTGAAATAAATTTTTTGTACACGTCACCTCCTAAATTCTACATCTCTGAAAATAATGCCAATATTAATGGATCATCCTCGACCGATTTCTGATTTTTTAGCAATACTCCTGTAATTTTCGAAACTTGTAACTTTTTTTTCTAGCTTGGTCCGAGTGGGTCAATTTTTTTTTTTTTTTTTTTTTTTTTTTTTTTTAAATCTGCTTCACAACTATTGATCTTAAAGTTGGCTTAGTACGTAAGAATCAGGAGTGGACTGGGAATGAAGATTCCGGTTGATACTATTAATTCCAGTTTTCTCTTCTTCTGATCATGCCGAGTATAGTACAGTATACTGGAATTTACTACCTTTAAAACACATATGGTTGTGGTGGTTTGTACCACAAGTTCATTAGTTGAATAGTCAGTAACTTGAAGAAAAATTATTAGTTTGTTGCGAATATATTACACTGGTATTAAATCGGCAGTTTTCTTCGAAAAAAAAAAAAAAAAAACATTTGTAAACATAAGTGTGAGAATTTCGTGCGTCGGTAGTTCGAATAGTTCGTACTGGCATGCAGAAGATAGAGCATTTTCTCCTCACTCTCTGAATCTATCGGTGATTTTTCTGTCTCAAACATATTATTTTTAAACATATCCTGAGATGATAATATATATACCAGCAGATCTTTGAACTCAATAGGTATAAACATCAGCATAGCATGCGGGTATGGTAATTGGTTTGAAAATCCCAACGTGGATCTGATAACCTAACGGAGGGATTGGATCTACAAAGCAGTTTTGCAAACAAAGGCTTCAACCGTATAGGGTTCTGAGCCTAATTGCAATATTTCAAAGAAGATATTTCAACCTTGAGTAAAGGAGCGTGTTGTCCTATTTTTTAATTGAAATTTTTCAACTCGTTTTCCTCCCTCACTACCGAAGGTAGGGAAGCTTTGGGTTAGTTAATGAAGTTGAAAAAATTTTGTCCCCCAAAATCAAAATTTCTACGAGCTTTTTGCTTTTCAAAGGGTGCTGATCAATTTCGGTTCCTTGTCCGTCTGCTTTTCTGATGTCTATCTATCAACAATGTCATTCTAAAATAAAATGTGGCTGTTGAAGAGTTTTGAAATATTGACTCAAAATGCATTCCAGGACGTGGGAAGAACTGTTTTTTTTTTTTTTTTTTTTTTTTTTTTTTAAGAACTATTTTTCTTACGACCACCAAAGCTTAAAGGTTCATCACGGTGGTATCAACCTAATAACTTGGCTTAGTAAATCACATGACGTCTGAAAAAAAAAAAAAAAAAAAAAATTGGGCACCGTGAGTTATTTATTAACGTTCGAAGCTCTGAATCATTTCTTAGTATTAGTAACTGTTCTTGGTCGTGAAATTCCAATGATTTGGTCCTACACAAAATTTAACAAGTGAGTGATTACCTAATGATGGGCCGAAAATTACTTCATAATTGCGAAAATTTCTACTTATGCTCTGTCCAACGGTTGTGCAACATTCTCCAGTTAGGTGGCTTGAAAACTGAACCACAGTGATTGTTACCACGGTTTTCCAAGTATTGGGCCATCAAAAAACTAGGCTTGGCTTGGACGGCCGTCCAACTTCTGGGCCAGAAGCCGGGTTGAGGTTCCATCAGTTGGACGGTATTATTGTAAAATAAATATCTAATCAAACGGTCTATTTTCCAGGTGAATACGTTGAAAAACTACGCAATAATTCAGGGCAATAATTGGATCAAACAAAAACCATAATTAAAAAAAAAAATCGAGAAAACCTTATGAATAAGACCAAAATCAGAAAGAACCGTGAGCTTCCAGACACCAACATATCCGAAACTAACTGAATATAAGAGTTCCACCTCAAAGATTAGACTAAGGTTTCCCAATGAAGTAATGATAATGTATTCGATCGGTAAAAAGATCCAGAATCGGTAGAAGGACCGTGTCCATTGTTATTAGGGCTGAGTATCTCCGGTTTTAATGATATTTTTTTCAACAGATGGCAACACCTGTGGAGTGAACTTTTTTAAACACCTCTCATTTAAACACCTCCTATTTATTTGTTCACTGTTTTGGGATTTGATCTCTGGACGTCAATAGAATATGCAATATACAATTTTGATCCAAATTATAATTGATTTTGATAGGATAATTTTAAATATTGACTTAATTAAACACAATTTTGAAAATGCGAGATTATAACGCCTAAGATAAATATATTATATCCATCCACAAATTGATTTTAAAAGTGCAAAAATAACCAATTAAAGTGATCAGAAAATTAATTCAGGATTTTTTTTAATGATGTAAGATGGGCTTGTTTGAGTATAAAGGGGAGACCAAATGAGAAAGGCAAAGGGTCTGTTAGCTGGTGGGTCGGTAGGTAGCTGAATGAGTCATGAATCTGAGCCCGTGAAACGAGCTCTGCATAACCGCGAACTAGCGAGATTCTGAAGCAAGACGAATTTTCGTAGTATATGTTCCATAACCTTCATTCGTACTTGAACAGCACATTGATGATCAACAACACTATGGGAATCCGTGTTTTCATATCGTATGAGGGAAAGGGAATAGCACAACTATGATATCCTATGAGCCATAATAATGAATTACATAATAAAATAGTACTTATTTTATCTATTAGTTTCATTAAAAATTCAATAGTCTATCTATTCTATATATTTTAAAACCTCAAAACGTATTTTTCTATGCAAGTCTAAGTGAGTGAAATAATGCTTACGAAAAGCTGATGTTTGTGCTGTTTGGGTGTAGAGAACAAAAGGAATATCATAACTTGGCATGTTATGCTATACATGAGAACAATAAGTTATATGGATTAGTAATTTTTTTTATTATTTCGATAGGCATGCTACAATATTTATTTTATATGATTCGAATGTATAATACGATTGTACCGAATATAATAAAATCAAAACAACGAACTTGTCTCTATCTATATATAAATACATAATACACAAACTTTACATCTACACAATATAATATTTACAATCTATGTTTATCTATAACACAACATATTTAATACATACAATCTATACTATAAAATAAGCACAGCCAACACTATAAAATAAGCACAACCTATATAATTTACAGCGTGTCCCACGGAAAGGTTACACGAATTCTTCATAATTTTTTACGTAGATCTCAGGAAAAATACTTTCGCGCGCGCCACTTACGCCAAAAGTGGCGCAAATGAAATAAACTTTGTTTTTTTTCGAACGGGAACCCCCTTTTTTATTGCTGATTTGGATTATATGCAAAATTTTATGAATTTTAGACCCCCCAATTGATTTTTTTGACCGCGCGCAACCCGTTCCACGTGCACGCAAAATTGTCGAAATACCAAAATAGCGCCAAACATGGATTCTGGTAAACTCTAATTGTGGTACATGAGTGTTTATTGTTTTTCAACGCTGATTCGTATGGCTCTATCCGTTTCTTGATTTGATTTGATTTTAGCGGAAATGGCCGACATTTGGTTATTTTGCGTGAAAAAATCATCTTTGCGGGAATGTGTTTGCACACCAAATTTCCTAATTTTCCATTCCCTTTCCCTCTTCTTTTCTCAACCGTGCTGGATACCAGATGTGGCGAAGTTGAATAAAAATAAAAACGAAAACTTACTTTAGAAAAAAATTAAAAATACCATCTGGTGGGGGAAACTAATGGAGAAAAAAGAAGACTAAAAACCGGGCATTTTGAGCAACTGCTTTTCACTCAAAATAATTGCGGCCATTATTCCACTAAAATCAACTAAAATCAAGAATCAATAGCTCCATATTAATCAGCGTTCAAAAGCAATGAAAATTACTGTACCACACTTGGGGTTTACCAGAATCCATGTTTTGCGCGATTTCGGTAATTAGGTAACTTGCGCGTTCACGGAACTGTCTGTGCGCGGTAAGAAATAATCAAGTTAGGGGTTGTAGATTCATGGCAATGGTATTTATTGGCATTGAACGTGACAGCCGTGGATCTAGTATCTCTGGTAAAAGTATGTACTTTCACATAACAAAATTTTAATATTATGTAATATCTTAGAATTCCGAATTCAACGTTTACGTATTAAACCGAAGATTTCAGCTGTTAAACAACGATATTCGGTTTCACCTACTCCGGTTCAGATAAATCAATGATAAAATGCGCTAAATCGACAATTAAAACCAACCAGTTGCATTCGAGTGGTTAGCGTTCAAATCAACCTTCACATAACAAAATTTTAATATTATCACCATCTTAAATTTCCGAATTCAACGTTTACGTATTAAACCGAAGATTTCAAGTGTTGAACAACGATATTCGGTTTCACCTACTCCGGTTCAGATAAATCAATGATCAAATGCGCTAAATCGACGATCAAAACCAACCAGTTGCATTCGAGTGGTTAGCGTTCAACTCAACTATTAACTAGGTACCTATGTAGTTCTTTTCGCCATCTTTTTTTGCATGACCGAAATCCTTTTTTGCTACGTTTTCCCATCTGTTTTGCTACAGTTTCCTAGCTATTTCCTATTGTTTCCTACGTGCACGAAAATGAGCCAAAGAGGATAGATTAGAGCATTGGTTTTTGAGGACGAATTTGACGAGGATGATGAAGGCTTTACTTCACTATTCACCGTCCTCGTTGGATTAGAGAGAGTACAGCTGATTTCAATCTCAATGAAATCGATTTTCTGTGGGGTACCCACCTACCGACTTTCAAAAACTAATGCTTCGTCAGAACTTCAACAAATTGATGGTAGCATCGAATGCACAAGTCTTGGGTAAGGTAAATACATAGAATGTACAAATACAGTAGTAAAATAGTGTTATAAAATAGCTCATTACTAACAATAATTGAAATGACACAATGTGCCTAGATGGTGCCGTAGGCTGTTGTCATTGTAGTGATGGGAGATACAAACATAAAAATACCTAGTTGCGCAACATGAACATGATATATTACAAGACAATTATAACCTGTTTCCTGCGCTTATCGAGGCGAAATAACTTTGAAATCTTGGATTCTGAAGTGGCTTCAGTTATAAAATTCATCGAATACCAAGCACTGCTATTTAGGAGACCGACTCCCGAAATATCCAATGGCGACAAATCAAATCGCGGTTGGATGGAGTATTCCAGTGGTTCCGAATTTCGCGCTTCATACTTCAAACTCAAATCTAGAATCGTTGTAGAAACCCATGTATTATCATCGCTGCACTAGTTTTGAAATGATAGGGCAGTAAAACTACTTACCCCTTCGAGTTTTTTGCTGTAAGAGTGGATTAAGAAAGATAGTAGCATTGAAGATTTCAGGTTGGTAAGAGCTTTTCCCACACGATTATCTCGTTATTACTTTCATTTTGCGGGCAAATGTCTGCTTGATATCGTCTAAACCAACGTTTAAGACTTTAAATCGACGTTTCACGAAAACGCTGTAAATCGATGTTTACTGATAACAGTGTAAACATTGATTACGTTGGTGAAACCCTTTTGTTTTAAATCAACGTTCAAAACTTTAGGTCCATAAAACAATGATTAGGGATTGTTGGTGAAACCGACCCTTAGTAGAAACCAGTAGAAAGATTCGCAATGGTTCTCTCATTGTTCCCGATTAGTTATGAGAACAGTTTTTTTTACATTTTCTCAGGTAGGTGAGCAAGTGTCCCTCTGATACCTTTTGTACCCTTACTGCGCTAAACTTTCCTTCTACCTTTTCCACAATTTCATAGCTTCACTTTGCAATTGTCGGGAAACCTCAGACGCTGAGAAACTCTTGATGAACCTAATATTATCAATGGATTGCATTGAACAGTGGATAAACAAGGATAAGATTTTGATTGGTTACTACTGTCTGAACTCGGATACATTGCTCCTCCACTTATAAGTGCTGGTTGTGTTTCTAGAACGTAAATTATGAGATGGATTAAAAACTCAAATTAATCATTATGTCACATAAAGAGGAATGAGGAACTCGATCAAGTGTGTGACTGGTGGTATACGAAACCAGAGGATTATTTGAATATTGTATGTTTTCTACAATAGTGTACACGGACAGACAGAAATTTACTTCCTTTGGGGATGGGGCGATACCCAATGCGATTCATTAGGGAAAGTTCCATAGTTTTTTTTTTCCTTCTAATGATCAGCACTTCCAAAATCTAGTAATGTAATCGAACTGTGCAAGTAATTTTCTCCTCAATGGGCTATGAAACCGCATTTCCCGTCAGCACTCGTTTTCTACCTGTGAGGCCCTTTCCTATCCCATATTGCGACTGTCCGAGATTGAAGTTTTCTCACTCACCCAAGCTATTAACCGAATCCGTTTTTCACCAATGCAGATGAGATCACAATGAATTTGGAAATCTAATACACTTTTCAGTAGGTATCTCTTCATTATAGGCTTCATGGCCCTATTTGACCACTTCTCCCAATTTCGACCTCTAAACTCGAGTTTTTTATATTTTAGTTTGCAAGTACCCCTAATTTGAATAATGAAAATCTGAAATGTAGTTATTGTATTCTATATTGCTCAAATAAACTGGATGGTTTTTACAGAAACCAAGTAGCTCTCTCCGTTCACGAGATATCTAGTAAAATTGGGTCATTTCAAGACGTTACTTGCCGGCGAATTGAACAACTAAACCCGTGAAGGAGAAAGTACCCAGGTTCCAACTATACGGCTCTGTCCAAATGGACCTGTTACCCTATTGCACATCCGAAAAACCAATATTGGATGACACTCCGAGAATAATTAATCGATTTTGATTAAATTTTCACTTATTGTGTTCGTTATCCTTTAGGCTGTCCGTCCAGTGGAAGCGATTTCGCGCGAAGAGGCGAACAGGCGAAAAGAGGCGAATTCGCGCGAACGGTTCGCCTCCGTTTCAAACACACTGTTTTAACTGAGAGCCCTTCCACTGAAACTGACGAGAATCAAACCAGTTTGTTTTCAACGCGTCGCCAAGCGAAATGGATGTTGACAGTGTGTTTAAAGGGAGGTGCACCGTTCGCGTCCTTAGACCTTTTCCGCAAATGCGAACATGAATTATAGCCCTAATTGGCATCCCAGCATGTATTGCACAACATGCAATAGTTACTTTAGTATTTTGCATTCAATTAAGTATTTCGACTCGTACTTTGTTCTTAAACTAATTCTATACGTCCATGATACGATATATGAGGAAGCTATACTCCACTCAACTTGGCAGACGTTTTTTCCTCAATATCGACGGTCGGGAAGCTTTTATTGATGAAAGATGGAGTACCAACATTTTTTGTCCTCGGAAGGCGACCTCTTCATAAGCTTTTTGAATTCGCAGAGTGAGCTTGGCGGCGAACGGACTTTTTTTTATAACTCTTGATTCTTAAAACGCAAACCAAAAGATTCTGAGAAGGTCTTGAAATGTTTCTTTCAAAGGCTCATTATTGAAAATAATACCCAAGCAAAGGAAATTGTCAGCCTCCGGAACAATTCAGGAATTGAGAAAGGAAAAATACGATTTTCGTCTATCTACTGTCAATCATCCTTCAGTAGATTATCGCCTGCAATCAATTTCTGAGGATGGGACGATTTGAATCTCATGCTCATCGTCCGGAGGGCACACCGCAATGGACGATCTATCGGCTACATTCGCATCATTGGCGTTAATGAAATTCCTATGACAGAGATGAGTTGCTGTGGAATTAACGCCCTGGAGCTCCTGCTTTCCCAATCATATAGTGGATTAAACTGCAATAGCGCTTGAGCCCCAAATTTTTGATTAATTCTACTTTCAATTTTATTGTCAAATATTGACAGAGTGAGCCTCTGCTTTGACTCGGCTTACGCTTGACAGCGTTCGTGTGTGTGTGTATTTGCATGTGAGTTTCGCGCTACAGGCAGCAATTTTGAAGCTATCAACTTGGAATTTGGTTGGTAGACTCATTAGATATCCGGAATCAGCTGTATAGTTTACGATGGTCGTCGTAAAATCAATCAAAAATCGAGTTAGGTATAACATTTAATAGTTTTCGACACACAGAATCGAATTTAACCATTAATAGGTACGAAAGTTTTTCTTGACGACAGTTAGACGTCATCGTCATCACCGAGTCCGTCATCGTAAAATAATCAAAAATCGAGTTCAGTACCTATCGCTTTTTTCCCCATAACCTCGACTGAAACCACTATAAACGATAAAGAATTCATCCTTGAAGACAATATGACGTCGTCTTTACTGACGTCAGTCATTAAAATCATCAAAAATCGATTTTGGTAGCGAAAATGTGTACATTACCTAAAACTTCGTGAGGCACCTGGTCTGCGGACCAGGTTAGTTATGTCCTGAATAATTCATAATAATTACGTAATACTAAATTATTAACATTAACAGAATTCAAGAAAAACAGAAATATTAATAATTATATATATGAAGTAGGTACCTATATGATGTGTGAAATATATAAAATCTATGATCGAGTTATTTTATTTCCGATCATACTTTCAAACCCTGTAGGTATTTGGTGATACCTATCCTGCAAAGTCTTAACGTCGAATAGGTTTTTACAGAGTCCCTCTTGCGAATGTTGTCATTTAACAACTCACACGGAACAATGACACAAAAAAATGACATCTACTAACAACGACATTACAAAAAGGCTGTGATAGGACCGCTTTTTTGTGATCTCTGAACTAATTTCTTTTTGTTATTCAACATATGAAGCTACAATTTGATATAAGGGTGAAAACTGTATTCCAGTATAGCATTCTTTCTTTTTTCTAGCCTGCCCCGCAAACCATTTCCTCACAACGCCCATTTCCTCATAATGCCCTTAGAAAAACTCGAACTTCCCTCATGTTTAAGAAACAATTATAAATTTTTGAACTGCGAGACAGATGGAATAGTTTCCTCTAACATCTAAAGCTTTTGCTACTAGAAGTCATCAAATATTTTGTTGAATGCAGACAACATATGTAGTCATAATGGAGAACTTTCATGTGTTGGAATTTCACACTTTTGACCTCAATCCAGATTGTGTGCTCTTGAGAATCCTGAAATACAAATTTTCAGCTCAAAAGATCGTTTAGTTAGGTCAATAAACGGGTGGAAAAATCACGAGGCAGACGAAACCTTTGCTCATGGCCCGTTTATGAATCATGAGCATACTCATACATGCATTGATGGGGGGGAAAAAAGTGTAAAACGTTGATAATTTCTACAAAAAATAAAGAGTTACAAAGTTTAATATATTTTGACGGTTAGGTAGTCATCAGTAACAATCAATAGATAGCTATTTTGTTCGTGATAATGATAAATATATTTTAGACAAGATATTAAAGATTATGTTTGGGGTCTCCACCGTTTTCGAATCCATTTTCTCTTAGCCCAATCCTCTGGTATCGGGAGTGGAGCGCCACCCTCTAGGTTCATCTCACCCCTCTCCCCTTGTTGAAAGTGTCCATGGTTTTGGATTTTTCGTCTAGAGCCCCGCAGTCTCATGGAGATGACCCGGATGGTCGTCATCTGGAGTTTAACTCGTACCAGCCTGCAACTTGGGACCAGGGTTTCTCCCATTTATTTGCGAGAACTGTGACCAACTTCTTAACCAAAATTGAAATCTCGCTCTGAATTGAGTAGGCGATAAATCCGAATTATCCGCTGCCAATGGAATAACGGAAAGTGATGTGTTTCCTTCGATATTGCGTTTTATTAATGGTCTTTCTTCCGTGTGGGTCAAGGGCTTACATGACTTGCTGACATTTTTGTTCACATCTTTCAATTTTCAGCCTTTTTTCCCACTTCAGTTCTTTTAAAACATTCAATCTATGGGCTTCTTCATCAAAGTCGGCATCTTCAAGGGCTAAACCTCCAAACTTGACTGGTAGAGTCTAAAGACTAGGCTCGTGATCAGTTATTTCCCGACCCAAGATTGAAGATTACAGTTTTTTACTGATCACATTTTGCAGTGGTTCATATTGATTTGGGGCTGCACTTACCACTCCCGGTAGATATTACCATTCTCTTTGTAAAGATTTAGTGAAGGTGGTGTAACTGCTAGGGGGCTTTCTTGGGCAAACTCAATGAATGTCGGAACGTAATTTACCCAATTACCCACTTCTTCTTTGACATAGTCATTTTTCACTTCACATGACCCTAGCACCACCCCTAGCTATTGATCGCACAATCATCGTTTTTCCCTATACGTTTGTAAAAGTCACGGAGTAGCATAGCGGACCGGTTGAATTCAGATAGTTGATGTAGATAGTTCGTTGCCCTTTGTATTTGCGACAAAGAAACACCTTCCACACTCATCGATTGTACTAACTGGCGAAGTATTTGTCAACACGGTGTTTACTTCTGGACAGGAAAGAGCTACAGTGGGGCGCACACAGTTTGAGCGTGGGGCGCTCGGGCTCTGTGGGACGCGTATTGAACCGGCACCGCAAAGCGTACACCACCATCCCAAGAGGATCGCCTTGTGTTGTTCCTTCTTGACCTCAGATGGAGGCTTCGCTGCCCCTAAACAAGATTCTGAGGAACCCCCGATAGGTGCTAAAGAGAAAGCGGGCGCATCTTGGTCATAATACCCTTGCGTTCCACAAAGCCAGTGGACGGCTTAGGGCCACTTTCACCAACAACTTATGTAAGCGGAGATTGGCCAAACTCGATCAAATATAATCTCGAGGATCAAACCTTGGCGTCTTTCACCAACCCAAAACTCGTTTAAACCAAGATTGGAATAATCGAGTTTCCTTAACGGAGATTCCGGAAACTGTCCAATGAAAAATTGGACAATTTGAAACGACAGTTAGAAACCCCGCCATGTGTCCGATATATCAAGACAATAAAGCAGTAAATCACAAACACGACCAATTATTACCCGCGCTGTTTTTATCTAGTTGCCTAGTTACTATCTAGTGTTTATTAGAGCTAAAAGTGAAACCTGTTCTTTCTTTTTTACTTCTTTTTAATATAATTAATATTTTTTCTATATAATTTATAGTATATTGTTTGTTTATAGTATATTATAAACTTGATAGTATAAACTTGATATTGATTGACTTAGTATAAACTTGATAACAACAAACTCAATAAACTCAATCAAACTTGAATAACAATTAGCTTCAACTGTGAATCAAACTGCAGAGGTATCAGCTGTTGGTGCGCGGCCATATTGCTCGATATCATTGTTATCACTAATCTGAGATTGGCAAGTGTAACCGGCCAGGGCTTGGGAGATTAACCTCAAGCAACCTCGTTAGGAGTTTAAACTCGTAAAGTGGTCTGGTGAAAGACGATTAGCTGGAATCTCCGTTATTTGTTAATCTTTTCTAACTTAATCTCGTTTATGTTGTTGGTGAAAGTGGCCCTTAGTGTATTGAAGGCATTTGTGACATCCAACAACGAAATCCCCTCGCAACTACTGTCTCCCTCAAACAACTGGAATATTGCGTCTACCGCCCCTTCAATACCCGCTCCCCCACCCCCTCACACAACTGATCCGCACCGTATCCCTCCTTCAAGTCTTCACTGGTAACCATTTCAATAGTTTTTTTTAGCAGAGTCTGTGAAGCACCTCACCAACACCTATAGGGCGCACCCCAGAATTTTTATTCAAAGCAACCCCTCTTCGTGCCGACAGTGCTTGGATTTTGAACCAATCAATTACATTGTTTTAAAATGAGCGGGTCAGAGCTGCGACAGCCTCTCTCAGGCAAAGGCTATGGGTCCCGTATCGAATAAGGACGTTTCTCCACTGCTCGGCATCCATACCGCTTATCCCAGCACTCTTTCATGCGGTGTGCAGCTTGTTCTAGGTGACCTGCTGAGATGTTTACTTCGACCAACAGGGGGGAGGTCATCAGAAAGAAAGAATCTAAAGTAGGGACCATTGGAGATGGGTGTTTTCTATTTAAGATGTCTAGAACAGTATGGCCTTCATTGTTGACAACTTGTTCTGATGGCTGTTAATCCTGTATATCCCCGTCCTGTTGCCCATCTTGTTGCGTCACGCAGCCTTCCACTTGTAGATGGCCTTGTGAAGACTCCAATCTTTTGTCTTTGATCCATTTTTTTATTGTTTTGTTATATTTTCCGATCACATCGAACCCCCTCTTGCACTAGCTCATCGTACTAGCCTTGTTCCCATAATTCCATTCGTTAGTTTAGAGACCTCCTTATGTCTGTTCCTGATGTTATTAGTTTTTCTCTTTGTATAATTACAGCACAAAGAACAAGTATTTCTCTCCAGAAGTTTACAACATTCAGACGTTCGGAACTCAACAAAGTTGCCAATTTTCGGCCCACATTTATTTGAGGTATTTTATACTGCTTACCCTTCAATCTCGTTATTTGACGCCAGCAGCTCTTCCAAGCCACATCCCCTCCACCGTCCTCTGTATTCACCAGTGGTGCCCCAAACCCTCTGATACAATGTTCTTGCATGTAGTCTGGGACTGTGTCTCCTATAACCTCTTGTGAATCTCCCGGGTCATTTGCGTCCACACCTCGGTGCGACGCCGTTGGTGTACTAGAAGTCCTCGTCTCCTTACACTGTGGACATCGTACGTTGTCCCTCCGATAATCATTCATTTTCGCGTTTCCTAGCTACTTCCCGGCAACACTCTAACAATAAACAATGAAAAACTCAACTTGAAAAATCAAAACGGTTCAAAAAGTTTTTCTCGGTGATTTCGGTTCAAATACTGGAAAAATTTCGAAATCTTATTTTTCTGCATCTTCCTGACCCTTCACCTAAAAAACAAAACTGCCAAAATTCACTTTCGTACACTCGCTTTTTCCCGGATAAATTCACAAGTAATCAAGGAGAAAATTACCATCATCGCGTGTTCGTGATTATTATTATTATTTTTTAATATTATTATTAAGGTTTAAGCCACATCTCAACCAGAAGGGTCATTAGCGGCATTATGTTCGTATTTATTATCGTGATTATTATTATGTGATGGTTATTAATAGTGACTAATGATGCCCTGACCGTCAAAATCGATTAATATTGTAACTCTTGGTTTTTCATAAAAATAAACGTTTTTCACTAACTTTCGTTTCGAACTTCACCACGAGTGATTTAGTTCGTACAATGTTTGTGTTGGTTCACATAAGAGCGCTTGAGAACCGACACAACGCGACGGCTTGCCAAAATAGAGCCATTCGATGAAACAATTTCCGCCCAGTATTTGGAAAATGGGGTGCTTTTGTTGCTGGAGACTATTAAAGAAGGTATGAAGTAAGATAGTGATGGAAGATTGGTGGATAGCATTGTGAAGCGTAAGTAGTACCGCAGATAAGATATTATTATATGCATGTGAGTCCATGTTTGATCCCAATCGTCTTTATATAATTATCTATATTTAATACTCCTCTCGTCTATAATATTTTGTCATGTATATTTCGCCAGTTACCCTTGCAGAGTTCTACAAGGTACACATGCTCAACCAGCAGATTAATAATTATTATTGTTTCGGAATTACGTAATTGGACCTGCATGGGAACCGGGAAGAATGTTTAAACGAAACGGGGCTCGCTAAAGTTGTTTATTAGGATGAAAAGCCCATAAAACTATAGAAGTGATCAGTCACTACTCCCCACACCTTCCTGCAAGCCTACGCTACTTAGCACTGGAAATTTATAGTTCTCTCTCGCTTGTTGATTAAAGGCTCTAAGGCACTCGAAATATTCCGAGATGTAGAGCGGGTAGACCTGATTTATATCCTAAGTAAAAAGCTATCCTTGTTAGTCCTTCTGGTGGTACACATCCCTGAGTCAAGCTAAAATACAGTTCTGGCGGATGTTTAGAAATGTTTTCTACCCTTGTATTTCACTCAAAATAATTTTGTTATATACGACAATACACCATAATATTATGAAGTAAAAACTCCATCACTTTTTTTCTAACATTGAGTTGATTTATTTAATTGAAACTAAACCCCACTGGGCTCTTCGTTAACATCAATTCCAACTAATTTCAGAATCATAATGGCATAATAGCTAAATAAAAATGACCTAATAACATTTTGGTAAGTATAATGTATGCTTCTAACAACCTATAATAAGTAAATAGTGTGACCGATCCGAATAAACTTGAGATAAATTACAAAGTAATATATAAAGTTATCAGGAATTCGTTTCCTTGGTTGTTGGAAGTTGAGATATATCTAATTACCGCAAGTGAATATATCGTTTCAAAATCAGTGAAGTCTGTGTGAGTCATACTCACACACACACACACACACATACACTATATATATATATATATATATATATATATATATATATAGAGAGAGAGAGAGAGAGAGAGAGAGAGAGAGAGAGAGAGAGAGAGAGAGAGAGAGAGAGAGAGAGAGAGAGAGAGAGAGAGAGAGAGAGAGAGAGAGAGAGAGAGAGAGAGAGAGAGAGAGAGAGAGAGAGAGAGAGAGAGAGAGAGAGAGAGAGAGTATGTGAGAATGGGAGGGGTGGACGAGAGTGTATTAATGGTTAGTTTGTCTGATAACAAAATATATTTGACATAATTTACATTATAATGTGGTTTCTTCTTCATTCAAAATATCATTATTCACGACTTGCAATATTAATTTTTCCCTAGTTCATGTTTGACAATGCGGTCATTTCCCAGTCTGCAAATCTATTCCCGTACAGGAAATTTCAGGAGGTAACCAGTTATTCCCTTCTTTTTTCCAAGTACGTCTAAAAAGAACAACCAAACGATGGGAGGAAGAGGAGAAAATGAGGTGGGATATTGCATTATTTGTTACTGCAACTTCACGGGGCTGTGGTGGGTCGAGGGGTCAATAGCGCTCCACGGAGAATTCGCGATTCGCAGTCGTTCCAGTTCTAACAATTAAAGCGTTCTTTGCAGTTGAAAAGTATCATTAAAATCTTTTCCTTTTTTCTTATCTCACTTTCCCGAGCTGTAAAATACTAATTAAAACTGGGAAGGCCATAATATCCAACTATACCAGCAATTCCAAGAGTTCGTTGTGTAAATTAAAGTCTCACGATGACCCTACGGAGGAATTTCAATCGTAAAATAAGATTATACCAAAGTTTGAGGAATATTTAACAGGTAAGTGTAGAAGTTGTTATTTAACTTTTTGATTGATCAAAATTTGTGTTTTTTGGTATAGATGGTTGGAAGGATAAGTCTCCGCAAACTGTACACGAACATAGTGATTTGAAATAGTTCTAGTATGTCAAGTGTTTTATCGAATTTTCGAGAAAAAAAAACTAATAATTGGCTCTATACATTCCTAAATAACGATTTTCAACAATCTTCTTCATTCAAATCTGTTTTATGATTCTTTCTAGAGTTTTACGCAATTTCACACACTTTTTTTCGTTTACAAAACTCCCCTCAAAGGCGGACACTCTATTAAATTTAAAAAATATAAAGAATAAAATAAATTAAAATGAAAAGTAGAGAGGATGCCCCGGTTTACCCGACGCCGTGTGTGTGCGTGTTATAGTTAATACCCGAAGTAATAAGTTAAATCTGATCACTAGGGTCGTATGTGAAAAGTAGTTGCGACTAGTTAGACCTAAAGTTTACTAGGACCCTCACCGCTAGAGCTATATAGACGTAACTGAATTTAGTTCAGTTAAAACTAGTAACAACTAACATTCATCAGGCATAACCCCGGAACATTTATGATAGGTGACATCAGTGCGTGACATCTGCTCATGTACACTCCAGGGACTGATGATAAGATATACGAGAAGTTTCCCGAAGATGTGGGACATATGACGTTTTATTCGACGATTTCGATAATATTCAAAGGCGATTTCAACGTCCACCTACAAGAAAAAATTTCGAATTCGTCGATTTTATGAGGGGAATGTTCAACTTGTCTCTAAAGATAGATTTTCGATTTCCCACGACCCGCAATTAAACGGCAATAGACGCTGTTTTCACGCGACATTTCTTAATTTCCGTGTTTTACCTATATTTTATACTTCAGTCATCATCCTAAGTTTTGTTGAGTCCTTCGGACAAATATTCTTCTTCGGATTTTTTTCTCCATTAGTATTTTTAGTGGTAACGTGATGAGGAACTATGACTTCTAACAACTTGCAAGAGTACTGCGATATTGAAGGTGAGATTTGGATAACAGCTACCAATTTATCTCGTCGATATGGTTTATAATTACAAATGAAAAATAAAGTATCTATTGGAACTGAATAAAAATTTTGATTTTTTTAATTCTAGTAACCAATCATCAATGACCGATTCGTGTCTACGAGCATTGCGGTCGCCTCCCGTTTTTACCAGAACCGAAGTAACTCGTAACTGAACATCAACGGATTGCCAATGATTATCATAATTAATGGTCTTCCTTTCCAGCTGGTGCATCAGATTCTCGACTTGGGAGTTGACTTATATCGACCACATTGATAGCATCACTAACAAGTCCATCAGGTCTCGTGGGTTTTTTTTTTTTTTTTCAAAAAATGGAAGATAGGCGACTTCTCAACTATGCGATAGTCTTAATTTACAAGCAACTGGTTTTGCCTATCCTCGATTATGCTACGGTGGTCTCGTCTCCATACGATTAAGTTCATATTAATCATCTCGAACGAGTACAGAGAGTTTTCCTGAGGTATCTACATAGGTTATATCTTGGGTATCCCCTCCAATGATTTCGACTATCCTTCGCTACTGGAGAAATGTAACCTAGTTCCACTCCGCGTGTCTCGATCGATGAGTGACTTGTCATTTCTGTGCAAATTGGTACGTGATCAGCTAGGCTGCCCATGCCTTTTCTCCAAAATTAGCTCGGCAACCCCACAAAAAGTTTTTTCTTTTTTTTCGATCGACCCTTTGCCAGCGAATTTCCCTTTTCATCGACCACTCTCCAGACTCATACACAAAGCGAATTTCCTCTTCCAGACCAATCCCGATATTGATATTTTCAACTCATGTTTTTCTTCCATAAAACGGTGCATTTGTAATTAATTGTTATTTAATGAACTTTTAGCATGAATGTAACATAATAATTATTTTATTCATTTATTAAGACCAATCTAAAATATATTTCACAGTAAATGAGGATCATATATTATGATGTACCTCAATTTATAGCGATGGGAATAAATATTATCTATACACTCTGGGATAACCAAGTCTTACTTTGAATGTGGTGAATAAATTTGGTAGTAGGGTTCCTCCAAGAAGTTTTTTCCTAACGTTCCCCGAATCAGTTCTTCCGCCAATGATTGCCCTAATAATTCTATGTGAGAACTGTAGCAAGATTGAACGAGCAATACTTGTAGCAAGGATTATCTGTCGACAGTAAGGTTAGCATTTATTGAAATGCAATTGAGTCCTTTGGAATATTAAAAAATTTCATCAATACCATTTGAAACTTAAAGGATGGAATGACTATAGCAAGAATCTCTTGTTTGCGGATGTGATACCTATTACTGATCAGGTAATTCCATTACCCAGTTAATTACATGGGTAGGCAACGTAGTGTACTTAAACTTTCCAAGCGTTACTGGGGATTGAGGTTATGAGTAGAATCAAAACGCAAAACCTTTTAAAAAACCACAAATAATAACGTAATCGAGGCGATAAACCGCTAAAAATAGTAGAGAGCCGAGCCGCTGAGATGAAGCGCGAGTTCTATATATATATGTAAATTCCTATATTCCTTCAACGGCACGAATCGTTATGGCGTAAAATTAGATCCTAACCAATCGGAAACAGTCCATTGGATAAACGAGTTCACGATAAACGTAACCGTTAATGATAAAGTTGGATGAACATAAACTAGAAAAGAATGAACGGTAGAATGTTGATGATTCGAAATCAGTTGTACTATACGGAGCCTTTGGTAATCACTATCCACTTACAACTTGGTAGGAACATAGACGTAAACTACTGAAAGACAATTTATGAAATATAATAATAGTCCGTGTATTGGCGATAACAAAAGTTTGATTAATAAGCTCCATTTCTTTGGATTACTTAATTGATTTAAGATATTTCGGGCTGGTTTGACTTTTGTTGTTTATTCTTGGAATTTCACGACGATCCTTCATAACAATACGAGTTTTTGTCACTCTCGTGTCGACATTTGTATGCTCTTGCCTAAAGATCAATGCTTCGTGGGAAAGCAAACCGATGGTAGCTCATTCGATTCATTGAAGAAAACATCTTTCAACAATGAACCAACACAATTATAATATTACCTATTAGTTTTTAAAGATATTGATTTTCGAAAAGTCAAACTCTCAGTTTTATGTATTGGTTGGCTTAAAGTAATACCTAGAATTCAGGACTATCCTGGGCCGATTTGAGATTTTCTAGTTGTGATCGTGATAGACTCATGAGCACTAGTTTATTCCTGACCTTCTCACTCTGCGACCGCCCTTTTTCAGGATACTGAACCGACCTTCAGTGATTCAGCCTCATTAATGGTTCCGCACATGGCTTGCGTCCACCCACTTATATGTAAACATAATGCATAGGCTCCAGTCAAATAGCAGGGCGCTCATATGAAACTTGAGGCAGCCATTTTTCCGGAAGTTACCCAAAAACCAGGTCTCCCCCTTGAGTAGTGTCGTCTTCTGGTATGAGTGATAAGGAAGTCAAGTCGTTCATTTATTCAAACATTTCCCAATCCATTGGTTATTCAGCAATCCTCTTCATGGTCGTCGCAGGAATCTACCAAGCTCTGGATGACTTTGGCCAAAGTGAAACCGTTAGGTTATTACTCAGAAACAGTATAAGTTTAAATCGACGAGTTTTACAAATGTACAATTCAGATTATTTCAAGTTGACTGAAAAATTGACCCCATCACCCCCCCCCCCCCCCACCCCCCTCGTATACCTATTTCACCATTGTTAAACTATACTGTATATAGATGAGTTGAATCCAAAAACGCTGCAAATGATTACACAAAGGTTTATTATTTCTGTATTATTATGTAGCCCTTCCACGCAGAAGAACACCGGTCCGTATTTATTAAACCCCGTTTATACCTATAAAAATAAAAACCTTATAATATATTTATTGATCGAAACATTACAGCACCAGGACCCCAAATTTTACGCTGTATAGTAGTGTTTTGAAACACTATGCTTGTCCTTTGCACACTGGTTACAATTAATGTATTTCAGTAGGTCGATTAGAGAGAATATTCGTTCAACGTACCTACAGCGTTGCGGTTGACGATTATTTGGGATTATATTTATCAGTGACAAGCGGAACATGGAGAAATTAGTATAATTCAATTATTCATAAAAACACATTATTCGCCCCTTTAAACATAACAATCGCTGAAATCTAAGTATAATAGTAGATACATATCACAAGTATAAATTTACATCGATCGAGGCATCCATGAATTGATATTAATGAGATAAAATAGGACACCTGAGATTCCCTGATCATATGTAAGTGACAAAAGTTACGATAAACTCAATAATAAAAATGAAAAATATAATTTTGTGTAAAAGAAACATTGTGCTGCCGCAGACGGGAAACGATCAGTTGGGACGCCGCCAACTTCAGATCTGAAGTCCGACACGTCATCGAATGAGCCATTGGATCACCAGTGATGCCAAAATTAGAAGCGCATCATCCTCTCATGCCTGGAAGGAAATCCGAAGGTTTTTTCGACGACGTTTTCGACTCCATTCATCTTAGAAAACGAGCGGTTCAACCTACAGGGTTGTGGATAGTTTTAATCAGTTTTTTGGGATTACATTTATCAATGACAAGCAAAAAATTAATCTATGTTACCTTGAAAGTTTTTGAGATCTCAATTTTTCAATATGTTGGCCCTTAATAACCCTTTAGAGTTGATCAAAACTGATGCCGATGTTACTGGCACATTTCCGGCCGAAGTACGATTTTTGCGCCAAATTTCGTAAACTTTGGCCTAAGTAGTAGTTTTGGAAAAAAGCTCTGGACGGCTCTCGGCGCATGGCGTACGGCGGACGGACGGATTTTTTTAATTTGATTTTTGGAGTCTACGCAACTTGAAATGTAAACCAACAAATTTAGGGGGGAGGTTTAATTTTTTTTTCTTTGTCGAATAATAATGATCGAAAATCGAATTAAAAAAAAAATCCGTCAGTCCGTCCACCATTTGCCGTTCGAAGCTTTTTTCTGAAACTACTGGAGCAAACTTCATGAAAATCATACATCGACCGAGTAATATCGGACAGGGAAGGCCATTGAAAAGGAATATTTGAGCCCAGATGTACGTCTCATAATGAAAATTTATTACACAGGCGTTCGAAGCTCAGCGGAAAGAGTGTCGGACTGGGGATGGTGCTGGTCACGTAACCAACCGGTCGTATCACTGCAGACAGGATTTCTTTTTCTTCCTAGTCACTATCAAGGTTTTTTTTCTTCTTTTAGCATTTATTATTTATTTTTAGTAAATTCATTTAGTTCCTTTCGGCAGATGACATCGTCCATTTATATTTCGATAATTCATCATAGACTCATTTTGGTAGGTAATTTGTATGGACCACTGTTCTGCGTTGATGGGCAGAACTAATAAATTTAGAATTAATAAACCGTTGTGTAATGATTTGCAGCGTTTGAATAACCTTGTTCTCCTTTCTCACGCTGTGCCCTCCATTGAAGTACAGCTATGTCTTTATACGAGTAGGTACGTTTTCTTAATTCGGATATTGTTCAACTCATTATCACACTTGCTTTGACATTGTGTGCCCCCAAAGTCTTACCACCACTTGAATCCGTTGAACATTGGATCATGCCTTTTCAATTAGATCAAAGTGGATAACTTTGTCCAGTGGCTGAGGAAAAAAGCCTCTAAGAGCGGATGGCGTATGATAATTAACAAATAATATGGAAGGGAGGGTTGAACCTTGCTTCTTTATCAATTAAAAAGGTTTCTACTGGAAATAGAACCAATTACTTTGCTGTTCTTACTGCTTAATGACTTCGGAATTTGAACGAGAGTATTAGTTATAATTTTTAGTATTTATTTTTCTCAATTCTTAAGAACTTCTGTAGACAAATGAGAGCTGAAGGATTATTCGGAGAATAAAGTACGAAGCTCTTGAGAATGACATAAAAATCGGATGAAAAATGAGGAACTGATTCTTTTGAAAATATTTTATGGCAAAAAGAAAATCATGGAACAAGGGTTGGCCCTTGATGTCATAAACATGAAATAAAAGTGAAAATATCTACTTCAGAGCGAAAAGGAAATCCATGATTTACGATTCGGTTTTATTGATATACCTGCTGGGAAACTAAAGTCGATCTTCCAATTTCATTGGTACTCAAAGAAATTACAACTGAGTTGGATGAAGAAGCAGATCCACACGATCAAATCAAAAAATAAAGCGTAGACAGGTCATAATATGCTGGTATTGGTGTTCAATTCCCCGGTTATTCTAGGTTGAAGTATCTAAATTTACTACTTTAAGATGGCTCAGACGATTCTGCAAGTTAGACCTGTTTGAAAGCGAAACGGTCAAGAAAAAACATTTTACTCTAAACAAATGAAATAAAATATAATCCACTAGTCTCATTGCAATAAAGATAAATAAAGATTTGGATAAATAAGGATTTGACGATAAAGTTATTTATATGTAAAATATATACATGAATATATTTAAATATATTTAATGAACCACGGGCATAAAAGGATAACCCAGCAAGTCTTAAAACAGAAGAATTTTCATTTTGCGATTGAAGTGAAAATTCAAAACTTCACAATATTACAGTTGTTATTTTGTTAAACATAAATGTAATTCGTGAGAATAATCTAGATACTATTGGAAAAGTCTCTTATTTTGGTCGTGGCTGAAAACATCCTCGTTATATAACTTAATTTTACTTTATACAATCTAGCTGTGCCTGCTCGCTTCGCTCGCTCGTTCAAGAAAAGGATGTGAATCACAGTGTAACAACAAATAAATTTCTAGTAGATACTGTCAGTACTGCCAGGGAAATACTATTTACAATTGTACCTACCAAGCTGATAGAGGCTCCGTTTCAAAATTTGGCATCTGAAGTTAGATAGGAAAAAATAAAAATATAGCGCATTCAGCTAATTAGAGAGGTTTCCCAAGTCCTAATTGTACACTTTCATACACAGAGAAACACCGTTTCAGTGTGCAGCATTGTGAATTACCTAAGAACAAAATTGTGTACAGATCATCAGATTGGAATGGTAATATTAAACTGTAACACAGCCAGATGAGACCCGTTCCGAATTTCGGAATCTCCAGCTAGATAGGATCGTCACTGATACAAATACTCATTTCTCAAGTTGTAGTTATACTCAATCACAGCCAAGAAGCCCCGTTTTAAATTTCAGCATCTAAAGTTGGATTAGAACAAAAAAAAGGTTCAGCGTTCACTATGTGTCTGGAAAAGTGAAGCATCGACAACCGGCTTACCTATTAACAAATCCTGTTTCCTGCTGTTTCCTCTTTCATCCGTCACATCACTTGTCACCCACCCAGAGTGTATCTCTCAAACCTGAACTCAACCTCCGCACTTCTGTTATTTATACTCACTCATTAATCACCTATTTGTCTAACTGATTACTCATACGCCATTATTAAATCCAAATAGAGTGTTGATATTGAAAATTGATTATGATACCCGGCCATTATATTATTATAAGACAAATCGCAGCTGGACAGTGCTGCCAACACCCCGCAGCACTATTTGTGAGAAATATTCTTGTTTATCTTACTTTTGGGCACTTTTGATATTCATCTTTTGCCAAACCAGAAGTTTTCTACTTTTATATCATTATCTGAAATATTAGTGATTTTGTGTTGTGTTTTATAAAGCATAAGATTGTACATTGTGAGTGAAAATTGAACGAAATAGGTTCTAATCATCTACACTACATCTCAACTTCTACACTGCTCGCTATCAACGACATCTTCATCTGGAGAAAGATTCTTTTTGACATTTTATGTCTTTGATATGGCACATAAACTAAAGTAAATAATGAAACTCTTTAATAAAAGATAATGGTAAATTCGATTTCGAACGCAAACCACCGACATTTGGGTGGTTATTTTTGCTCACAAATTCTTTCTTTGACCATTCTTTCATTGATTTTTCATCTTTAACTGTAAAACTTCCTTTAACATGCAAGACTCGAGCGAACGCACTCAATCCCTAAATGACTAGAAGACTGGAAAAAATGACAAGATGGTTTGAAAATATTTAATTTCTTAAAATTAGCATGCTTCAAAAATATTGCAAACTACGATATTACAAGACATTGAGATAAGGAAAATAATCGGATTTTATGGGTGGCACTGTTTCAAGCTACATTTTATCGTAAATCCTCACGATTTGTTGAAGAAACGAGATGTAACCTAACGGTATAAATCCGAAGTAGAAGTAGTTAAATTTCTCCCTTGATGGGAAAAACAAAAGATCACGGATATGTCTAGTACCTACTGCTTACCAGTTGGTACCTACTACTCAATTGTATATCAACCATGTAGTGCCTTCATTTCTCAAGATTATTCCATTATGGTTACAAAACAATATGGAAAAAACTGGATTCTAGAGCCACTCAGCTGATGTGGGATCGGTCAGTTGTGTTCAGAAGTCCCTCAAGGGCCCACATACCAAATCTCAGAATCGTGGGATCATTAGGGAAAAGACTGGATTCTAGATCCACTCAGCTGATCTGGGATCGGTCAGTTGTGTTCAGAAGTCCCTCAAGGGCCCACATACCAAATCTCAGAATCGTGGGATCATTAAAGAAAAAACTGGATTCTAGAACCACTCAGCTGATCTGGGATCGGTCAGTTGTGTTCAGAAGTCCCTCAAGGGCCCACATACCGAATCTCAGAATCGTGGGATCATTAGGGAAAAAACTGGATTCTAGAGCCACTCAGCTGATCTGGGATACCAAAGTCTAGTACCTACTGCTTACCAGTTGGTACCTACTACTCAATTGTATACCAACCATGTAGTGCCTTCTTTTCACAAGATTATTCCATTATGGTTACAAAACAATATTAGTTTATAACTTAGCGTAATAAATCAGCTTTCCTTGACCCAACAATGGCTTAGGAATCATGAGATTTTATGATAAAATTAGAGCATTCCAAAAAGTGGCGAACGATTTTCCTACTATGAAAACTATGGAAGTTACTCTTCCCTAGTAACGCCTTGGTTGTACGTGAAAATCAATAGAAAATGTGCCGGTCGGGAAAAAAAGTGTCGGTCGGGAAAAAAAAAGTGTGAACGATGGTCGGTCGGGAAAAAAAAGTGTCGCGAAAAATTCCTTGACCCCCAGCCAAAAGACATATCCATGTCAAAAAAAGTCACGGAAATTGAATGACGAAAATTGCTCGCGAAAATATTCTGATGATTTTCGCTTACAACCGAGTCGTTGCTAGGGAAATGGTACTTCGTCGTTTTTCATCCCACTATATTCGTTGACCATTTGTTCGGAAGCTCCCGATTTATCCAACCATCTTATGTTAACTACTGCAAAGTGCGTGGCCAACAAGCGAGTTATGAGCATGGTTATTTGAATAATTGTGTACATTCAGGTGATTATTTTCAATAATTGATATTGTGAACATGATTGCCACCGCTTGTTAATTTCTGATGATTTCATTGAGCTGGTGTTTCGATTATATGATTCATAGCAGGTGATCCGAATATTGCGAGAACGGTTTGATTTGCGAAGCGGTGGCTAAATCATTTTAATAGGTAATTTCGTATGTAGCCTCTTTAGGACATTTACTTGACGATGCCTAGGGTCCGGATCAGATGAGTGGCTCTTACAGCTAATTTCTATGCTTTACACACTAGAAAGCTGTAATTTCGAATGTACCCGCTTTAGGACATTTACTTGACGATGCCCAGGGTCCGGATCAGCTGAGTGGCTCTAAGAGCTTGCATACGAGTCTGCAACATCTACGAGTCTGCAAGTAGAGACATAAAATGTTCCAATGTGTTGCAGACCCGTATGCAAGCTTTTCGTCTTTACGTTTGGTTTGTCTCCTCAATACCGAATTTTGACATGGATATGTCTTTTGGCTGGGGGTCAAGGAATTTTTCGCGACACTTTTTTTTCCCGACCGACACTTTTTTTCCCGACCGGCACATTTTCTATTGATTTTCACGTACAACCAAGGCGTTACTGGGGAAGAGTAACTCCCATAGTTTTCATAGTAGGAAAATCGTTCGCCACTTTTTGGAATGCTCTCATTTTATCTCAACATCTCATGACCTCTAAGCCATTGTAGTGTCAAGGAATGCTGATTTATTACTCTAAGTTATAAACTAATATTGTTTTTTAACCATAATGGAATAATCTTGTGAAAAGAAGGCACTACATAGTTGGTATACAATTGAGTAGTAGGTACCAACTGGTAAGCAGTAGGTACTAGACATATCCATGATCTTTTGTTTTTCCCATCAAGGGAGAATTTTGTTTGCATAATTTTGTACAGATTTTAGCGAATTTTCTTAGAAAATAAAGCTATTGCAATGGCTTCGAAAATTTTAAAATAAAAATTTTCAAAAATTTTCTTCATCGAAATCTGTTTTGACTCATTCTGAAATGATTCCTGGATTTTAACGATTATATATATATATATATATATATATATATATATATGTATATATATATATATATATATATATATATATATATATATATATATATATATATATATATATATATGTGTGTGTGTGTGTGTGTGTGTGTGTGTGTGTATAAGTATATATATGTATGTGTCATTCCAGACGATAACTCTCGATAGAATTGAGATAAAAACTTCGTTCTTTCGTCAAAAAATCAAGCATTTCAAAAGAAAGGATGAATTCGTTGGACAACAATTTTTGAGCACATTAAATTGGTCAAATTTCAAAAAACGTACTTAAAAAATCACTAAAAAAGGCAAAAAATCGCTAAAAATTAACAAATTTCTATTTTTTAGCAGAAAGCTACTCGAAAAAAATTAATCGAACATGAACTACGACATTTAAAAATTTAAGCACAAAATAGTACTGAAAAATGTACTTAAATTTCATTAAAATAAACTAAAAATCGAAAGGAACTCTTGAAAAAATTGTAAAAATCCACAAAATCGTATGATCATTGGAATATTACTGAAAAAAAATTTAGTTTGGTATAAAATGTATAGTAAAATTTTTATTTGTCCCCCAAGTGCTCAAATTTCATCAGAATTTAACATAAATGTAATACGACCATTTATTAAAATTCGCTAATACGATCATGCTGCATGACTGGAACTTTTCTTTTGATTTTCACGTACAACTAAGCAGTTGCTGGGGAAATGAAACTTCTTTAGTTTTCACCGGACAAAAATCGTTCTCCACTCGTTGGAAAGCACTCGATTTAACACGCATTTCTTTCGTACTTGTTCTTCTATTCATGTAGTAGTTTTTTTTTTATCATCGTTTGGAATTAGCCATTGCTAGAACCCATCTTTTGCGTTTCAATTCTTTATCCACTAACATCTGCGTCATACCAAATCACTTCATTTAATAGTGCACATAATGTCGTGAGTTTTCATGAGACTAGTTCAACGACGTCGGAGTGGACACCTTCACCACAATATTCTTGGTTGTCTGGCATGGACCATTGTGTCAGCCTTGAGGAGCCTGCTTGCATGCTGTGATTAGATCAGGAGTAGATATTGTGGGGAGATCAAACCTATACCTATCTAACCATTATCCATATCAACAGTAATAGGGTAGATGCACCAGTAGTAGGCACTTTAACAAAAAAAATCACGTTTTTTGTGTGTCACGATGTTATTTTTCGTACTATTTTATTTCCAATGCTTATTCAACATCACTCAACTCCTCCCAAAGCTAATTACATTTAAATTGTCCAAATAATAGACGATTATGATTTTTTAAATTGAAAAAACCGGACGCAAGTTTTTTCACCAGTAGAAGGCATTGAAACTCCAGTAGTAGGATGGGAAATGAGCCAGTAGTAGGCATTGAAATGAGCCAGTAGTAGGCATTGAAATTCCAGTAGTAGGCAGGGAAATGAACCAGTAGTAGGCATTGAAATTCCAGTAGTTGGCAGGGAAATGAACCAGTAGTAGGCAGTTGAATCTCATTGAACGAATTTTATTAATTACATTTCCTCTCAACGAAAATGTATCGAAAATACATCAAGGTCTGAAACATCATAGTTTACCATATGTCTCAGCCCTCATACTGAACTATTCTTTTAAAAAAATACTATACATAGGCCATACTTAATAGTCGTAATACAAATTAAAAAAATACAAAATATAAAATGGGGTTTTACAAGGTATTGACTGATAACAAACTTCAGTCTATCACAAAACGACGAAGTATCACATTGGTACTTCAGCATCAGTAGTAAACAGTAGTAAACGTTCAGTATCCTAACATGTGGAGTTCTGAGATAAAAAACCCAGTAGTACACCTACTGGGCACCTTCGAGATCCAAAAGTAGGCACCCCCTGCCAACTATTGGAACTACTCATTTTCTGAGAAAACCTCAGATACTGTCGTATTCCAAATTAATAACTGATGAAAACATTGTTGCTAACTGAAAAATAAGGTATTTCCAGTAGTAGGCAGAAGTGCCTACTACTGGAAAATTCAGTATTTTTTATGACCCAGCAGTAGGCGGCACCTTATTTTAGCCAAAATTAAAGCTTCTAGAGGTACAGGAACATTCTACATCTTCTCGAGGGTATTTAAAAGATAGCAAGAAACATAAAATAGATCCACAATTGCCTCAAATTGGGGCTAATATACTAAAAACCAAACTCACCTCGTTAGCAGATCTGTTAAGGCAGACAACCTCATGGAGATTGTTTTGTTAACAGGTGACATAATGTAACCAAGACTGCCTCGATCATCTAGATGATTCTAGAAGAAATAGAGCACATGCTAACCTTTAAAACGGTGCCAAATTCAAATATTTTAGTGGTTCCAATAACTTATTTTAAGGAGTTGAAGTCACAAGTGCCTACTACTGGTGCAGTGCCTACTACTGGTGCATCTACCCTAATTGGCTCTTGGCTGTATACATTCAACCATATTACCACTTTCATCTGTATCTACTTACTTGGTGTTGGCCACATCAATCACCACAACCGCATCAATTACCTCATCCACATCATTTACGTCATACACATCAACCACAACATACACTCATCACCATATTGGACATTCGGGGAGGAAGGAGAAATAGGCTATTTATCTATATAGTCTACAATATCCTGTGGAATTTCATTACATTTCAGCTACATTTGAAGTCGTGGCCACGCAGTAGGTAGTCTTCCAACATACCAAACTATAATTTGTTGGTTACGTTACAATACATTATTGTGAAATAAAATAGGTAAAATATTCGTTATATTTCATTTACAATACATACTTAACTTAATTCTTTACTAAAAGAAACCACATTGGTACATAATACAGTCCGCTTGCTTCAAGTAGTAATTTGCCCACGAATTGCTTAGTGCTTCTCTAGCATTCTATTATTTTTTAGTAAGTGCATCGATTAAGTAAGTTGTGTGGGGTTTTAGCTGAATATCAAAAGGCATACCCTATGCTGGTTAGATTGAATTGTTTCCTTAGTTGCTATTGTACTCGTCCACATCCAGAGAGCTACCTTTCAAAAGCTCAGAATCTTAATAAAATATGATAAAGCGGCTACTCAGTGGCTTTTCGACTTAAAATACTGTATTCTACTACACCAAGTAAAGCCCCGTTAGCCAAGTTAGAAACGAAATAAGGTACAGAGTTCATTCTGCTAATTAGAGTGATTCCTCAAGTCGCAATTATACGCTACCGCACCCAACGGAGCCACGTTCCAAATACCAGCATCTCAAGTCGAATTGAAGCGAAATTACTCAGCTAATTTGAATGAATAGTTACCTAAGCTGTCGTTATACTCTATCACATCCAGAGAGGCCCCGTCGTAAATTTCAGCATCTCAATTTGAATAGGAACAAAACTGACTACAGAGCTCACTCCGCTGAACATAGTGATTGCTAACGTTGCAGTTTTACTCTACCACACTTGGAGTGGTCCTGTTGTAAATTTCAGCATCTCGAGTTGAATAGAAAAGGAATTAGCCTTAGAGCTCACCCTTGATCAGGGGTCTTCCGTCCTTTATTGGCGTTTCATAATGGCTCCATTTCAAATTTCAGTTTCGCAGGCTCATAGGAAAGGAATTGGCCTCAGAAATCATAGAGCTGAACAGGGTGGAAAGTTATAGATAATAAATCGCAGGTTGAAGAGGGAGAGAAATCAGCCTCTGGGCATACACAGCTGATCAGGGTAGCTACGTACCTACGTCCCAGCAGTTGCAATGTGGCTCCGTTACAAAATTCAGCATCGTAGAATGGATGTGAATCAGGGTGGCTTTGTTCCTAGTCGTTTTCATCCAGCAGTCTCAAAATGACTAGAATTTAAGTTTCAGTAACCAAGTTTTGACTTGTACTTATATGTATTTAATTTTTCAATATGCGTCTCCTTAATATAAACTTCCTTAAGTTAAAAATCTTACCTACCAACATAGCTGCAGTTAATGAGACGTTTTCAATATATACGGATAAAAATTTCACGGCTCAACCCACCAGAATCGTTTTGGTATCGTTGAATTTATAATCAAAAGTTACGTGTGAACCCATAATATCCTCATTTGATCTGAAAATTTCAAAGCTTGTCCGAAATCACAAAGCTATTTATTCGGGTGACGTCGTCAGGGAAAGCCGAGATCTCGATGGTGGAGTTAGTCTAGAGGATTGTAATATAGCCTAAGTTCTTTTCCGAAACTTACTCGTCTATTTGCGCCCACTCGCATGGGAATAAGTGCAACCGTTTGGACGTGTAGAGCCGATAATCAAGCTAACTAACTAATTTTCTCCTTTATAATTATTTAGGGACAAATTATTCAGGGAAAATATTCCAAGGAAAATCATTTAAAAAAAAAAAAGTGTAAAGTTTGGAATAAGCCTGCATGATTATTTGTAGAATGAAATTGCGCATGCGTAGAAGGTGGGATCTTGCAAGCTGGCATCTTAAAAATACATAAAATCAAGTAGATAGTAAATTCTCTAGTAAAAATTCAGATTAGTTGGTCTGGATGTTCGTGAATTCTGGACGAGATGACACATGGACGAGATAGCACCTAGACGAGATGGCTGGATACGATTTCATAGGGGCACGTCCCTTCATCCCACTCTTCCTCCTCGTCCTTCTCCAACTACCCTCATCCATAAAGTCGGCTTCGAGTGAATCTCGCCGTCCTCCCTACTTCTTTTATTTATTTTTTCATGTTAACAGTGTGCCCCCTCCGCCTTTAAGGGAAATCGTTATTTAAAAAAAAAAATAATAATAACAATAATTGTCGATCAATTGTACCCTAGTTGTACAAAAAACTTCGGAAATTTTGAATTTTAGAAAGGGAGAGGAAAACGTACGTTTTTCGACAAATTTTGGCGACGCAGCCCTACCTATGGTTCTCAACCGATTTTCGTGATTCAGTTTTGTCCTGTAATAATTTTACTCTAATTCATTGTGCATCAAAACTTGGTAGGTAATCACAATATTCTCATCTGATATTCGTGATTCTTTTTTCGTTCAGTAAAAATGCGGACTAGTTTTGAAATATATGTCAGAGTTTACAAAGTTCATTATGAAAGAAGGTAAATGGAGTGGATAATAGTAATAAATCGTGATATTTTTCACTATTATTGACTGATATCCGTGAATGTATTTTTATTCGATCCTGATTTCAATCCAGTTATTCAATAATTATTGGACGGTTCTGATTTACTAACGGTAGGGTGAATGGAATGGGTGTCATTTTTATCAATCGCAATAATTATTTAAAATCTTAATATTTTTCTAGTAATTATTTTTATATGAGCTAATAATTGGGGATTTTATTTGATGACGGATTTTCTTGAAGGGGAGTAATGGAGGGGGCAATACCGACACACCGTGTCGTGATACTTTCAATCGATTCACAAAAGCAGTTCATAATTGATTATAGTAATGCGTGTGGAGGAGGAGGAAGGGCTACATTTCACAGCACATTCATGTTAGTTTATAATGAATAGGTAGATGTAGGTATATAGGAAAACTCTCAGGGTGGGGTGCTCCAAGCACGGAAGCCTGATGGCTTATTGTACTTTTCTAAGAGTTTTGCGTTTAATCAAAGAGATTCAGCCCTCTGGTGAGGGATCTCATTGGGGCTTGCGCCCCAGAGTTCAAATCTGCGATAGGTTGGTGCAGGGCACTCGAAGATTATGTGGGATGCTGTTTCGTCTGTCCCCTCACATAGTATGCACAGGTTTGAACTTTGCGTGACCCCTATGCTGAAATGGAGAGGGTACATCCAGTAAAATCACGATCTACTCGATTTCTCTCCAAAATCAAATACAAACCAAACAAAGAGAAGCCGCTGTAATGCATGCGTTACTTACCATTGTTTTCACCGTGTTTTCCTATGTTAACACTGAATATGTTTTTGAGATAACCAACCGGTTAAGGACCGATACGAAATTATGTAACGAAAAAATGACATGGTATACCGATAAACTTTGTATTTGTATTGCATTTTATTTTAGAGACTATCATCATATGATCCGATTTCGATTAGATGTTATAATTAAGGGTAGTTCCCCAGGAGTGCTTTGATTCCTTATGGAGTTTACCTACTTGCCAATGATTAGGGCCCAGATCACCTGATTGGCTTTTACAGCTAATTGGTAGGATCGGGCATTCTTGTTTTATTATTCTTATTATAAAATGAGGTAAAATTAACATTAAAAACGCAAAAACACATTCTGTGTTTTTGCAATGTCAAACGGTGTATGGAAAAGAATCATCCGGGGGGTGAAGCCTCCCACCGAGGCGGATACGCCGAGTTTTTGTTGTCAGACAAACCAATTCCTGCGAACTAGTAACCTGCATTTGGCACCACTGCATGTACCTATCTTACGTACAAGAATGCAATGAAGTAACAACGTACTAGAGAATGAGTTTATAAGGTCTATCGCGGGCCCAAAACGCATATTCACTAGAAATGTTTTGCATAGAACAATAAATGAAAATAGATGTGGCTGACTGAAGGACTAGAAGACACGGAAACAGCCAAGAGACCAAATTTGTTCAGGGAGGTCTATAACGTATAGATAATGCCTGTCGAATTTTTTCCCCTTTTCCGATGTGATCCCATTTCTTCTGGTTCTTTGGTAGACTCGAAAGTCAAGCTCTTAACAAGATAGGTGTGACAAATGCCTCCCACATATACCTAATAAGATTTTGTAGATAATTTAAATATGAAAGATAATAAAGGATGTATTTATAAAACAATTTTTGCGCATGTGCGGTGCTCAACTTCAATCCGGGAAGTTGAATGAAGTTCAATGAAGTTGAAGAAGAACCAGTTTCCTCTAACCCGCAAAATCTCTCAGAGTTGTGGCTCATTTGGATGAAAACTTTAGAAAATAAACGTTGTTGTAACGAGCGTGAACTTAACAAGAGTTTTAGTGATTTATGCGTTCGCCCAGAGGCTGATTTCAATTTGAGAGAATAATGAAATGAATGAGAATCCATCCAAATCCCAATCCCCAAGAAAAGATTCCTTAAGAATTTACCACCAAGATTTTCTTTCCAATTCCAAATACGAAGTACCTATTCTTTCACCTAGTTAGTGAACATTTTTTTAGCATGAATATGCTTTAGCCGTGACCTAACTACCGAAAAATGTCCCACGAGAGTGCAACGAAAGTAGCGCCAATAATTGTGACGATTTCCGCTTACAACCGAGTCGTTGCTAGGGATATGATACTTCGTCGTTTTTCATCCCACAAAATTCGTTGACCATTCGTTCGAAAGCTCTCGATTTATCCAACCATACTATATTAACTACTGCGAAGTGCGTGGCCAACAAGCTGAGTTATGAGCATGGTTATATGAATAATTGTTTACACACAGGTGATCATTCTCAATTATTGATATTGTGAACATGATTGCAACCGCTTGCTAATTTCTGATGATTTCATTGAGCTGGTGTTTCGATTATGTGATTCATAGCAGGTGATCCGAATATTGCGAGAACGGTTAGATTTGTGAAGCGGTGGTTAAATTATTTTAATAGGTAATTTCTATACTTTACACTATAGGAAGCTGTAATTTCGTATGTAGCCTCTTTCTATAATAAAGTGAATGTTTACTAGCGAGTTTCTATTAGGAGATCATCATCTCACAAGAGCTCAATGGTCGTGATCATTTCTATAATAAAGTGAGAGCGAGGAGCTAAAACATGATTCCATGTTTTAGGATTGATGGCAGAATGATGAACAGAGTTCAGAGGCCGATGGGGGGTCGGGTTCAGAGAATCGACGAGGAGTGAGTCGTGTACGGCTAAAGCATATTCATGTTTTTTAATTTTAGCCGTCAGGCTCAAAGGAACTGTGGCTTTTTTTTTTTTTCAATCCTCTTAGGGTCTGGTCCACTTTAGAGAGTTATACCTAGGAGAGTTAATACAGATCTGAGAGTTATCATCAAAACAACAGTGGAAGAAAAGTTGGATTAAGTCTGGATTAACTCGTGATCATCCGTGAAATAAGTCTTTTTTGAACACGAACATAGCAAAAACAGCAAATCATTTTTTTTTTTTGTTGGTTCTACTACTCAACAAATTTCCATTTTATGGGCTCGAGGACCATAGTAGGTACACCTGGGAATATTTTTTGAGCTATTAACGGTAAGTCGGAACTCGTGTCCTAGGTGCCGCGATCCATACTTTGGTAGTGGTGGATTGGAGGTTCTTATGATTTGAGATCGTTGCACCTAGTTGGTACCTTTTTGCGCCATAAATTTCATCGAGCATGATGTTTTCTTTCCCTAGTCGTCAGATCTCGCTCGAATTGGAGGATAGTTGGGCGAAGACAACTGGAGCATTTCATATAATTTTCTACTTAATTGTACCATTATTACCTAGCTCCTGCACATGAGTGAAATCCTTGTAACAAGCTTAATTTCCACAGTTGTCATTCGATTTTGATGAAGTTTTCAGAGAATGTGCGAGTTAGGTTGTAGGTAGATAGTTCTTTTTCATTTTCGCTGTTCCCTATATTTCACTCGGCCCATGCGCAAATTTAGTAATGTTACAAATGGTCATTGTGATTAACAACACAGTCAATAGAGACCGCCTTCAATGTGCTAACGAAAAATCAATAAAAATAGAATTTGGAGGTAAGAGTCCAAGGGGACAATATCGTAGACCACTGGGAGCGGTCTACGCACCAGATATATTTCAACAAAAGAGTTATGTATCGAAAACAAAAATGAATCCTTACGGGATATTTAACAGATTTAGTGGGGAAAAAAATTTACATACAACAATTATATAGATATATATATAAATACATATACATACATACATACATACATACATACATACATTAGCCGCATTTGGATCCGCAATATCTTTCATCAGAGTTTTTGTGACATACTTAATATCTTTCGAAACAGGATTTTGGAATAGGGGTCACGGACACAATTAATTCGCTGTTAATTGAGCGTGCGGGTAGTATTATTTACACTCTTGCTTAGGTGACTCATGAATCGGAACTGATCGTAATCCAGTTAATCCAGCAGATAATAATTTGAATCGAACCACCATGACATGAAAGTACGAGAATTTCGAAGCAACGCCCACAGTCCTGATCGTATTTTGTGTTTCATATAATATCGTGAAAAGCGGCCTGTGACCTACTGTCAATACAAATGCGAAACCAATACCATGAAACCCTTTTTGGAACATCCAAGCATGTAACGCCTACAAATAAATGCGCTGATTCCAAAACCATGAAATTCTGACCCTTTTCGGACACCAATCCATTAGCATACCAAGTTGCGTGAGGGTCGGCCAAGCGTTCGAAATTCCACTACACGGCACACAGCGGCTGGTCGTCAAAAAGGTGTTTTTTTTTTTAAATCCGACAAGCGGTTTACCTATATGTGTCTTGAAAGCCTAGGCCTCATTATCAAATTGTTATGGGATGGAGGGAGGGGTTATACAATTTTTTTTCGTTTTTGGAGGAAAACTAAGGTTGAACATTAAAAATAATACTCATAAATCAGACTACACAATAACAACTCGAATTAGGTCTGTCCATCTGAAACACGTTAGTAGGTATTTTTGCGACTATCTCCATCTCTCTTTATATTATAAGAATGGATCTCTGTGAGTGAGTCTGTGTCACTTTCAAGGCCTAACGGACGAAGGGATCCTAACGGGGGTTTTTTTTATCGTTACCGAAAATCTCCAGGTCAGAATATAGGCTATTGTAAAATTTTCTAATCCCACCTGAACCATGGGCTGTTGGCGAGAGGGAGGTGGAAGCCCCTTTTAATGCTGAGAGCACTTCGTATGTCAGCGACAAAGTTACATTTCAGGACGCGTAGAACACGATGGTACCGTCCAAATCGCTGAAAGATGGTATTTTCCTGAAGAAATCAGCAAAAGTATGCGGAAAATGATGAAAAAAAAATGTGTTCCCCGTTTCCGAGTGAATTTCGACATATTTTGCTCGGGTTGGTCTTGAAATGTTCATTGAAGTTCTAATTTGATCTCATGAAAGTTTCGAGACATGAAATTCTTTTTCCCGTTTGTAGTGAACGAAAATGTAGACGAAAACGTAGGTTTTCGACCTTATTCCGTCGAAACGTAGTTATTCTGAGCTGTGCCTTTGAACCTCTCGATCTCGGAAAGATTCCCTTTTGCCCTTCTACGCACGTAAAATAATGGCCTGCCTTTAGGAAAATAGAACTGGAAATTAAATACGTAAAAACATTCGATATCTGACTGTTCTGTTAGTACTGAAATTTTCATAAAACTACATTTTTCGAGGTTCCTTAAAAGGTGGCGCGTTTGATAGTCATCTCCAACAGAAAAAACGTCCGCCAAGTTGGGTGGGCAGTATAACTCCCTCACCTATTGTACCATGGGGTCTCGATGATATGGTTCCCTAAACAAGTCGGATTTTCACGATTCCATTATTCGCAAGCCCCACTCGACAGTAAAAGACCATCGCATCTATACAGCCACACCGATCGAGCGTTGTTTAACGAGCGTTAACGTTTTCAGCTTAACGATTGTGTTTGTAAGTCATTCCTTCTACCTACGCTAAGATTCCCAATGAATCTCGAAATTAAGAGGGTTCATTATTTTACGAAGATCTTAAATTTACGTAGACAAGTTGGTATTTGATAAAGTTTGAATGTGGTTTTGGCGAGTTATTCAGATTATATCAATAGGTAGGTAAATATGATTTCCAAATTATTTGTTAGGCAATAAAAATATTAGTCTTGAATTGAACCTTTTCTCTGGGTTATTATGGTTAGGTAGGTAATGTAGAAAAAAACTTGGATAAGTAAATTCCGTCCCGATTGTAACGTCACAAGAAAATATTTCCAATTCATCAAAGCAAATGAATGTTAGAACTACTAATTAAATATTGAAGAAATAAGTTTGACGATTGTAATTTAAATCATTAAGATATTGTGATAAATTATGTAACTGTGATATTCATCACCACTTGTGGGATTTACCTTTGGTCAACGCAACGAGGAAGAGCGTGGCGACAAGTAGTGCTGACATTGCTGGAAGCTGTCACATCACAGTTTCGACTATAAGTAATTCAATTCGGTTTTTGCACGAATTTACAAGTTCGAGGGCGGCAACTATTATTCTGGTTTACTTAAGGTACTTAATTAGCTTTTTGTTAAGATTGGTGTGACCTAGATTCAAGGCATCTCTGATGATCTCGGCATGAATTGTACGGTTTATTTTTTCTAAGTATGATTCAGAGGAAATGAACAGATTCAAAGCCGGGAAATGGGTACGTTTTTAAACGGTGACGATGTTATTGCAAGTTATGAAGTACGACACACGGACGAAGCGGAGGAGGCGCGAGACGAGTCAAGTGGACCCGGTGGAAGCTGGCGGCAGACTGATGGGGCGGAACTCGGGGGCACCGGGGGCTGGTGTGGGCGGCGGAGGGTAGCAGACAGACCGACACAGTTTCGTTTAAGGGAGCAGAAGTGGTTGGGGCTGAACGGAGACGGGGGTTGTTGAATGAAATGAGAGAAGCGGATGGATTCAGAAGGAGGCTTCGCCGTCAAAGCAGTCTCCTCGTTGTTTTTTCTCGTCATTATGATGAACATGTCAGAAGTGCAGATGATATCGTATATGCCTGAAACATGATATATCATTTTTCAGTCAAATGAAACCTTTTTTCTATCGATTGAAACTTCGTACTGACCAAATGAAACCCCGTACCAATCAAACAAAACTTCTTTTCAAACAAATGAAACTTTTTTCAAACAAATAAAACCTTATTTCAATCAAATAGAACTTTTTCGAACCATCCAGAAAAAAATAACATTTTATTTCTGACTTTTGCAAAAAAAGGTAATATATTGGCATAACAAATTAATTTAATGATGTGGGTGTCCTGCAGCTGCGGCAGGCAGTTTCATCATCATGTTCATGACGGAGTTGGAGTAGTCTGTTGCGGTGATTATTTCGACACTGTGAACTATCAATCAATCAATCAATCAAATAACTGTATTTGTAGAAATCATTTACATGATTGTTACAAGATTTCGGAGTGATTAAGCAATGATATAAAACTGCTCATACTTGGATTGAATTTAGATAAATAAAATATCTCTTACATCAAAAATCATAAACGAATCAAAATTTTCTCTTCTTGATTACATGAACTGTACACAGCGGTCAACTATCAAGACACAACTAACACTTCTTGTATCACTAATAAGATATAAATAAGAAATAATTAAGGTGGAGGTGGAGGCAGGGAAAAATAAAATAGCGATTAACTTAAACGCGAGCATTACACTTCTCGACACTGTGAGCTATGACCTCCTCGATGTCATGATTCTAACTTCCTCCAAGCAAACTTCCAGCAACAGATTTGATTTAAGAAAACGCATTTTCCACCAGATTCAAGGTCGGTGAGTATGGTGGCAGGTACTTCACCGACAAAGGCAATGCTTCAACTGCTTCTTTCACGGCACTGCTAGAATGAGTTCTTACGTTATCCATTACCAAAATAGAATTTTGATGGGAAGCACCTAGTTTAGCGGTAACCTCCCTCAAACCACAAAAATGTGCAGCCGTACATGTATCTGCAGTGACTATTTTGTAGTGAATTACTTTTTGATTATTGATGGCAAGCACCAATGACGTGTTTCACCCACAAACAGTTGGGATTGATAGTACTGCCCTAGTACCTATTTCTTCTTGACCGAGCCCGACTACGGGGGATGTGTAAGTTGAGACCAACTTCATCTAAACATATGCGTGGGAAATTGAAGAAAAATCCAAATATGGCAGGGCTGAAAACATTCTTTGCGCATGTCCTGAACCAACCGTTCTGAAGAAAATCCAGAACCGATAGAACGGTTTTGGAGCGGTTCGGGATGGTCTGTCCGAACAGCGAACCACACGTCCGAACGTCCAAAAAAGGGCGTGGCCTAGGTAGAACGGTTCCGAACAGGATGGTCTGTTTGAACGAACATTAGTTCGACTGGATGTCACAGTGATCAGCAATATGGTGGACAAATTAGCTTCATTTGATTGAAATAAGGTTTCATTTGTTTGAAAAAAGTTTCATTTGGTTGAAAAGAGGTTTCATTTGACTGGTACATGGACTTTAAGCGACTATTTGAAGTTTATTATTTTCTATACCTATCGTACCTTCGTAATCGACCAAAGAAAGATACGAAGGGCGTGCAAGAAGTAAGTTTCATGTCTTTTCAAAAAAAAAAAAAAAAAGTAAAAATAGAATAAATCTCTCCGTCTACACCAGCACTCACATTATATGTGAAGAAGATGCGGTGAATGTTTTAAACCAGTAGGTTATATTGTTTACAAGCTATTCAGTGTTAAATTGGATATGCCGATCCATATCCGAGGAGCGTGCGGTTATTATTTATTCAACTGTTTAGCTATAAACTGTGACTCAAATTCTTGAAGAGTTGTCAACTATGTTTGGAAGGTGTTATCTAGAACCGAATGGTGCGTCATTGGCGAAAGAACTTCTTCGGATGCCGTAACAACAAGCATGACGAGGTCTGAAGCCAGAGATAGATATTCTCTCCTTCTACTATGAAGTATGGAGAACGCGTTGACGAAGTTCGTCGGATTATGTAGTAAAATGCCACAGGTAGTAAAATGTCACATATTGGCTGCACCATCGCTCTGAAAAGCTAGCAATTGCGGAATATCTCCCTATAACAAATGAATCAGCAATACGTCGTATTCAATCGAGAAATGAGTTTCGTATCGTTCATTAAGGCCAGCGAGACAACGAGTTAGCGGTTAATAAAAATTTAAAATTCTACGTTGAATGTTTGAACAACGACAAACGGCGTTGTTATAGAAGATGGTGAAGAACAAGAATTTACGTGTCAGTGGAGTCCTCCTAAGTTTCGCAAGAAGAGGGTGTTCATGAACATGCTACAGTGAGCAATATGCTACTTTGAAGAAAGAAAAAAAAATCTAATTCGAACAAGAGAAGAGCTGACACATTGCTAAGTTCACGTCCAATCGAAACTGATTTGGGGACTCTAGAAAACGATGTAAGACATACCTCAAGAGGAATGAGTAACTTCAGGAAATGCCTATCCAGAAAACAAAGATGAGGTGACTCCTGAGAGGACGGCGAATTGGTGTTAATCATTTCACGCGAAGTTCAACAGTATGTTTACATCTCCGCTTCTAAGCAATTTCCTATTCGTTGACCTTCTCCTCCAAATGTAAACTGACACACACGTCTTCATAAACAGTTGTGGCGATGCCATAACTCCGCGAATTCCCCGACAAGAAAAATGAAGACGAATACTATTACTAACATATTGGCGAACTTTAAGGAGGGGAACATTTCGTGCTTTGCCTTTTTCAATGCTGCTTCTCATCAGTACAGTCATTAGCAGGTACCGAAAAGAATGAAATTTAGCCATATTAATTTATTACTTCCTGAATTATTGACGATGGGTATGTGAATGAAATTAGTATACATACATATACCCAATACAAATTCACATACAATATTATCCTACATGTAAAACTGGAGTGAACAATACCATGTAACAACATAACACTTCACCGATCCTTCGGCAAAATAAGGAGAGAGAGCGAGACGTGGTTAAGACGATCGAAACTGCAGTGGATTCGTTTGGTAGAAGGAGTGCAGTCGATCGAAATTGCAGTCGATTAACAACTAGTATAGACGGCATTAACTCCTGGAGATCAGTTAGAAACATTTAAAGAATGAAATAGAGTTCTCCAATGTGTGTGTCAGATGGATCTCCAAGTTGTTGAGTGACCAACACCAACATCAGAGACTGAGTGGCCAAACAGGTCGTTACTTCCTCCCTAGATGTTCGTACGCCAGCGATGCATCGTTTGGTTCGACATAACACTGCTCACATACACAGTTGACAACTCTTCAGAAATTTTGATAACATTTGTACATGCAGGTTAATCCCTCATCCCGGTAAAAATTTATTGATTTACGTTTAAAAATACATCAATATCTAATTTAAAAAATACTTCAAAAAATCCGTCCTTCCGAAACTATTGGAGCAAAGCTTACAAAATCCTGTTCACAAATCCAACACCGGTGAGAGGTGTTCCTGTAATCTCTGCATCCTTTTTGATTGCCGTAAAGGGCAATATTGAAGGATGGGATTCTTATAGTTTTTGGTTAAATTAAAATGTTGGAGCATTATAAAATCAAAACATTGAGAAAAAAAACGTATTGTTAGTTAAATATTCACAGATATAATTTCTAGTAACCAAATGAAACCAACTAAATCGCTATAGGTTCACCAGTTTTCTCTCTCTGAGGGCTTGACCAAACGCAGGAAAAAATAACGTCCACGTGAGAGTGAATGGAGAATTGTATGAACACAACGGTAAACAAAACGGTAAACTGAACCCAGGCATTGCGGTAAGTTGGCGAGCGAGGAAATGACTAACGACTATAGGGTTCCATCCTCTCATAAGAGGAATGGAACTGCAATTCATGTTCCCGTATCCGTACACCGTACCTACTATCAAAGCCAACGGCGTTCACCATAAAAAAAAAAAAAGGCATAGGGAACCAAATAAGTGCTAACCTGTACAACCTTGTTTGTTTCATTCAAGTTGGTCCAGGAATTATATCTCGAAGTTCTGTCTGTAACAACCGATTTCAAGTTAGCGCATGTGCAAATGTTACTCAAACTCAGCACAACGAATTTCATGGGTTAATAACTATCCCGATGCTTGTACTCAAGTACCCCCCCCCCCCCCTCCCCGAATGACCAAGATAATTATCTAACTCAGTGAGTCAAACGTGTAGATTAGTTGTAGAATTTGTAGATTTTATTTCTATTTAGCATGCCTACTAAATTGATTGAAAAAGCCATATTTGGTTACGTAATTATACAGTATCGTTGTACTTATCCACTTTGTTTTCGAAATCGAATTCAGGAGGGCTTGCTTGTTAAGAAGCGTATGAGTCTACCGGGCGAGGGAAAACCTCAAGGAAACCCAAAATTGGGCTCTGCCTGTGGTTGGCTGGCGAACACACGGCTCTCCACCCTTCAAAAGGTGGTTATTAAGCGAAATAACAATTTCCTTACGCGTGTTTAGGAGCCCCCAGAACCATGTAGTGAAATCTAACGAAAAAGAAACGATAAATCCCAGATCTCTTTTTGGTCAGCTGAGCAAAATATTATACACAATAGCGGCCTGACCTCCTGCTTTATGAGTTGCCCTTAGATTCACGTACTTCTATACAGTTTTGTTTACTTTAAGGGCAGCATTAAATTCCACCGGATCAGGAGGAACGTATTCCACCGATATGACCAATTGGTGTTTACCTTGCTTGTGTTTATTCCACCGGTACATTGTTCGCGTTCGTTCCAACAAACTGCTAAAAGCAGTATAATACTGTAGAAGCCAACAAACTGTAAAAGCACACTCAAGCATTGTGGCACACATTATAAGCAAGTGCGGAAAACCTATGCTATTGTTTGAAAAATACAAGTTTTGTCGACAGTATGAGTTAATAAGCTTTATAAAAAAAGGCCTTCTGTCCCTAATTTTTTTTATTATTAAACTCCGTTTCTCAATTTTTAATTTGATTTTCAAAAAAACTCATAACTTTAAATTCGATTTTTAACAAAAGAAGAAAACTAAAGTAAGTAGATATTTTACACTTTTGAATATTAATCTCCCTGAAGAAGCCCCAGTTCCTGGGGAGAAACGTTGGAGTTAAATTAAAAAAACAAATTTAAGGACAGAAGGCCTCTTTTATAAAGCTTGTTATAATCTGAACAGTCCGAATAAAGAAACGTTGTAAAGTATAAGCTAATGACAGGTGGACAAGTGGCGTTGTATTAAGAAGACGTGTTCATCTTTCATCAAAACCGTGGGTCCGAACAATGATGCCATAAACGAGAAAAGCGTAGACCACATTTATGACTGCTAGCCAACGCACGCCAGAAATTAAGTGTTGGGTCGAAAAGACAAGTTGCTGAAGATTTGTGCAACATGACACCCAAAGCGATGAAAACTGTGTGAGCTGACTATTTGACACACACTTACATTTTCTATCTTGCTTTGGTTCCCCTTCATGTTTGGTCCCGAAGTAACGCTGATTTGTATTACGACTAATGCTTAATTAAGTAATTTAACTCACTCCTGGCCAAACACTTCAATTCACCGCATTCTTATATTTACATTTTTATTTTTGCCTTACAAGACGCACAAAGGTAAATTATACAGTGATTGTGCAGTAAATAATAAATAAGTAACTTACAGAAATAATGACGCGAGGTGAAAAATTAAAACCTTTAATAGATTCGAAAAATACAAAGATTCTCATATTCATTCCCAAGTACGCATACATTCAACTGAACAGGGACGAAAAAGCGCACGTTTTCTGAACGTTCACTGCGAAGGCCAAGAGACGTCACGAATTTCGTTCGTCCCAAGTCCGTCTTCACAAAACCGTCCAACTGATCCTAGACGAATTCATCAGCCGAGTTTCTTGGCAATATCAAATTGCAAAGCACAATTGCCCCAACTCAACCACAGCTAACTCATGATTCGTTCCAGAAGGTTTTGACTACATACAAACACAATATAATAAAATAATTGGATAGCTATACTAAATCTTGAAACATTTTAATTTGAAACTAATTTGTTGTAACTAATGATGAACAAATTGATAGCTATCCATACAGCCAACGCATCATCGACCTATATTATAAATCGCTCGTTCCTGGGCTGACGTAAAGTATTATAATAAGCTATCTGAGATACTTGACTCATAAAAATATAATCGGTGGAATGTGCAGTACTCCTTTTCTTCTACCTGCGCACAACCCGGTCGATTTAACCAAGGGGAGTTGTCCGTGATATTGAAAGAGGTGGAGTTGAACCTAATCGATGGAAGTGACATCGACCCTTAATTTCAACACATGCATTTGTGGAGCTTCTTGATGGGCGCATTACTAGTGCAATCAAAGTTACTGGTAGTTCACATCACATGGTGGCTCGTGCTACGCGCGGGTTAAGGGCCAATTTTCCCCATAATCTTCCGTTATCAATTTCACAAGACGATTAAATCTCTTTTGGCAGCGTTCGCCTGAGCTTCGCATATAACCATTCAAAGTAATAATTTCCCCCTCCCATCATCACATCTACCAAAAACAGGCACCAACTCGATTGCCGGCGTTGGAAATCACTCTAACTCCTTCCGTGGACTGATACTTGCGGATGCTATAAAAAAAGATTGGTAGCGAGGGGAAGGATTTGAACGCCCGCACACCTCATTCCCGCCCGATAATAAATTTGGCAACCTTACAAAAAAACGGGCGCGTTATCCTGTTTCAACTGTTCCTGAGAGGGCGAAGCTCCGTCTACCAAGACTTTCCGTGAATCTGCAGCCATATTTCAAACCGTGACTGTCGACCGAGGAATAATTTCTGGGTTGTGGGAGCGTGGTGTGAATTCGTATGGCTACATAGCTTTATTGAGGTATCTAAGACTATGTATTCCAGGACGAAAGTGTTCCGGGAATAAGTATGATTACCAATTTTATTTAGGGTGTGGAATTTTATTGATTTATCTATTAATATTTCTTTTGATACAGCTTGTGGTGAACTCACCACACCTCTTGGCCTTTCAGGCAACCAGGTTTCGTCTCTATCAGGTACCCGACGTCTTGAGCGGGCCCTTGTGGTGAACTCACCACTTACCACCGACTCTTTTCAGGGCCACCAAACAGCAGATCGTGACAATTTCACAATGATGATGTAACTCAATAACTTATTAGTTTCAGTTATTTTAATGAAGTATTCAGATGCAACTACAAAATTAAATATAATCTCACAAACGTCTATATTTATGAAACCCGGTAAGAAATAGCGTAATCACGTGTTCATCAACGTGCGATCACAATCAGAGTTACCCCCGTATTCATTTTATATTTTTAAATGATTAAATATAAATAGATTCCATTCCAAAAAATTTGATACCATCCGCTCTCCTACGTTGAGTAGTTTCTTTCTATGATTTTTCAAAGGTTACACTGCTGACGTCTCACTGAAAGGCAGGGGAGTCCCGCCCTGGTGGAGGGGAGGGGGGGCTTTGACGTCACCAGCCGTGGAAAGAAAACTACTCCACGCAGGGGAGTGCGGTTGATGCTGAAATTCTTAGGATAGAATCATCTTTCATTAAAATTGTTATTGATCTTTCATTAAAAAATTGTTGAAATACCTTTTTCGCACCCATGGGTAACGCTCATTGTCACTTATAATATGTGTTAAAATGATTTGATCCCTCGATAGAAAGGAATAGATAAGAAGGAATTAGTTGTCTTTGTGCTCTTTGTGAATCAAAATTTGCGAGTGGGGCTTGAAGACAACGATGGATGAATTTGGAAAAAAATAAAATAAAACGATGCAAACAATCACACAAAGGTTTATTACTTTCAGATTATATAGCACTTATATGCAGATACTGACCAAAAATAATTATTAGACTAAGTTAAGCTAGGTACATTATCTAATTGTATAACTTAGACGTAGACACCTACCATGTGGAAAATTAGGAAGTTTATTTTTAGAACTATATGTTAATAGGTAGTCTTGCTGCACGTAATGAGAGCTGGTATCTATATACAGGATCAAAGTACATCCGCACAGACATAGGCAGCCATCAACAGAAACTAAATGTGATAGACAACATTAACCATCTATCTTCTACCTATGCTTCACTAGTCCACCAATATAATATAAAAAAGTTATAACAAATTCGATTTCGTGAAAAGAAGTTAAACTTAAACTATAGCAGTTGATATGATTGTCGTGTTTCATAATGTAGGAAAACTTGAGTGTAACAAGAAGTCGAAAACATATTTGCTCTCATAAATCAAAATGTCTATAATACGCGTTTGGCGTTTCTGAGCTTGCTGATCAATTTCGGTCTGCCCGAGTTTCTGTAGTAAATCCATGGCACACCCAAAACACTACTACCCTTTAGTCGGATTAAAGGAATGAACTAAAAATTGGGCTACCTATCTGAGCTATTTACGAAACATACCCTCGAATAAATTACCTGCTGAGCCTAATTTACGGAAATCTTTGAGTATTTTTGAAGAGGGGAAATTATTATTGTTAAAGAGAACTCTTATGGAATGGATATGAGATATATTATATTTTTAACTGCAATAACAAATACTTCAGTATATTTTGACAGAGAAAAGTTAAGATTTGTACTTTTAGTAGTAGGTTAGAGCTTGGAATATCTATGAAACAAAATACTTTATATTAGGTAGACCTAAGTTGTACCCCGGCGATCTCCTTCTTTTTCGCAGCACGTCGGCGAGGGATGAGGATTTTGAGGAAGCAATGTCGTCAGCGCAGGTGTGCGTCCTAACGGCTGAGTGTAAATCATCCGACTATTTCTTGCTCCTTGTCATTTTTCAGAAACATGACCGCGAACATACGAAGTCGTTTGTATGAGCAGCTTTAAACGAAATCATCAGACCGAATTCTGATCCTCCATTTGGAGTGCAGCTAATGACGTCCGCGACGCCCGAGGCAATTGGACGAAAAACCCCAACCTGGAAAAGTTGTTTTTACTTTACTCATATATATATATTAGTGCACTAGGGCTTAGAATAGGTGATTTGTTCTTGATTCCGACAATGCTACATGATGTAATTAATTATGTGACAAATAATGTACTGAGTAACTTCTTCATTTGTAACATTTTTTATAGATAAGTTTCTCAGACAGATTTTATTTTGAAACAGCGAAAACAATGTTGTTCTCGCTTCAGGGTTAGTCTAAGATAGGTTTTAAACTTGGCCGTAAGAGTGTATTCCAGGAAAATGAAGGTTTGCGGTTTTTGCTTACTCCACGAGTTACATCTTAAATTGGTTGGTAGAATAATGTCATGCTGAACCTCTCAGAACAAGCCCTGAGTACTCCAACAAAGTTACATTTATGCCGCAAAAAAGAATTCCCTCAGATGTACCACAACGAAAGAGCACCATATGCGCGCTTCTGTTTTTTGCGTGTTTGCCCTTCTCTTTATCTCAAGAGAGCCCTATCAGCACTCCCGTGTTCCAATATCCCTTTTTTCCATCCTCTTCTAAGAAGGGAAACCTTCGAACGAACCTCCTCGATCGAGGTGGAATGGGAAAACTGTGCCTTAATCTTCAAACGCACTTTCCCTCCCTCCACTTTTCGCTCTCCGTTTTTTGTCACAATATTTGGCCAGCTCCACCAGCCGGTATTCTGAAACTGATATTTTGCTATGGTACAACATCATATCTATTACATAGGTACATGTTTTTGTAATGAATATAATACATTTTCACTGTTATTGAAATCATTCCGTGACTCGCGGATTCGAGAGGCACCAACGAAGAGGAAGGTACTCAAGATAGGTCAAACATTTCCCTGAATGAGCAATGACATAATATATATGACTGATTGGGAAGCATTGCTTAATTGCTTATTGTTTCAACAATAAATCTCAATAACCGATCGGTAAAAAAATATTTCCGAACCCCCGAAAATCATGTTGTTGGTTTGAAATTCGCAGTAAATTTCAAGAGAAAAAAAATCTGGCAGTATTTCCCCGTAGGTTATAATTATATACCTACGGCTAAAATAAACTAGTTCAGGTTTGCAATTTTATCATAGATATCTCAAATTTCCGGTAAAATGGTAGTGCGGTTATCATAATTATTGAAATTTAATTTCAATGAGTCGGGAGTTACTGTTTTGGCCCCACAATGTTGAAAGGGTTGAATAAAGCAACATGACTGTGAATCGTCATGCGATCTTCAGACGCAAATCAAATCTGATTCGGTTCGAACATATTTATTTACTTTTCTCGTTTCACCTATATCTTGGTGTATTTCACCACTTCATCTGTGATGAGAACATGAATTGAATGATTCTATTTCAGTAACATAGTACTATGGTCAATACAGGATACCAGTCTACGCACACAAAAAATCATATAGTATATCCTATCAATTAACACGCTTTTCTCAGCATCCGTAAACGTTATGAAATTGTCTCGAAATCATATTACCAAAGAAGAAGAAAAACAGTTGTTCATGGGTAGCCGGTTATGGGGCAGATTCAGCCGAAGAGATTGTAGTTTACCACTTCATAAAGGACTATACGATAGGTCATTAAAGGAGACAGTTCTTGGTGTGTGACCTAAAACATTGGACGAGGCATTCAATGTTGTTCTCGGAATTGAATCTGTGGGTCAATTATCACTACTTGTGCGCCGTGGAGAACGGATGATAGAAGATTACCCCCGCAGCTACGCGAGCCGGATGCTTCCTCCACAACCACTGGACCTGCTGAAATTCCAGCCTCCTTGCTTGCTTGGCTGCTCTGCAACCTCAACCAAGTACCAACACATGACGATTTCCCCCCTGGTGTCTCACCACGGTCGTATCCCCAACCTGTGGGAATATCCTCTGTACATAGGCCACGACCTCATCTTCCAAGCCATCAGGCCTCTGAACAGCCCGCCTCCCCAGTTCCTGCAGATAGGCACTCTCATAACCTTCAATGCGGCCTCCCTGCTCCTCGAGCCTCAACACTTCGGTCTTAAAATCTTCAAAAAGACCAGAGGTCCCAGGGGAGGATAGCTGAACGCCGGGCTGCTTGCAGTAGATGCGGGAGAGGCCCCATGGCTATTTGCCTGGATTGCGTCCTGAACAAGCTGCTTGTAGTGGGGACTCAGGGGAAGAGATAGAAAGGCAGATTGCGTGTGCATGGGAAAACGTGCTTGCAAGAAAACTTAATATTGCGTACCCCATTACGCACTGCTTCTACCTCCTCTGCGGTAGCTCTGTAGCAATGAGCTGGCGGGAGTTATGAGGCTCGTTCGTATTTGTATCCATACCGGGGAGGGGGGGGGGGGGAATAGAAAGGTCAGGAGTCTTCATTGACACGAGTCTCACTCCTAATCGGAAGCGCGTCATTCTGCCACCCACTATTCACCCAGAGGGTACCCAGGATGTATGACCCTGACTTGAGTAGGGATATGAGGGAGTTCTGAAGAGATAAAAACACCCCCAGTTGTCCTACCCCAGGAACTCACACCCTTTGTTTTACGCATGGATAAGTTCAGATTTTTTCGTAACTTCACCCTTCGGAAATGGAACAAAACACTGTCAAGATAAAAGGATAGTTTTTTGCATCATTTAGTGGCCACATTGATAAAAAGACAAAAAAAGTGTTAAAAAAAGGGTTTTTTTTCACACATTTTTTAAGGTTTTTTGCTAATTACCTCCCTCAGAGTATTTTCCCAGGTATGAGGGGTATAGGATATCATTTCTACACAGAAGTGGAGTAGCTCCTGTGAATTTCATCAAAATCCATTTTGGAGAAAAGGCAACAAAAGTGCTAGAAACGACGTTTTTTCACCTATTCTGATTTTTCAACTCCCAAAAAATGATCATTTTAAGCTGATTTTTCTATAGTATTTTTTATACTCTTGGGTATGAAAACCCAACCCCGAAATTGGTTTTTTTTTTTTAATGTCGTACCGTAAGGTCGCAATCGTGTACACGAGTTACATACTTACAAACACACACACACATATTCATACATTTTCATGAAACGTATAGGTATGGGTTCTGGCTGAACAAAATACCCATCCTAGCATAAGTTTCAAAAATTGAGTTTCAGGGTGATTGCAAGACTTTCCCTTCACCCTTCGGGTTCAGTAAGGAAAGCAAAAAATTTTTGGAGCATTGCAACGTTATCCCCAAGGCTAAATGCATCCTATTGTGTAGAAGTTCAAAACAGTGTTTCAGTAGGAATAGTAAACGTAGAATTGAAACTATTGGAACCGCCCTGATAAGTTTAGCAGTTTCCTATGTACATACCTGCGTCTGAGCAGCGAGGTTACATTGGACATGGATAATATATTTTATCATGAGGTGGTTTTTCTCTAGCAAGTTTTTTCATGCACATAAATAGGAGTACACTGCATAGGTACTGTTTACGCCCTTACATACTTTTAAGAAATGCCAAGAGGTTTGTCTTTTCTTCATACACCTTATTTTTTAATAATTCATTTTCTCACGTTTGAATAATATTACAATACGGGGAAACCTTCACAGTAAAACCAAATCACACTACATTCTGCAATGAAACAGCATACAAAATCAAAAGGAAAACCTCGTTGAACTCCGGCCTACGCACTATTTTAAACGTGAGTAGAAGTAGTCTCAACACAACTGTGTATCTCGAAGCGATTTTAAAAAACTCCTAGTTGGTATGGTTGAATTATTGAATAGGAATATTTAACGCTGCTTTCAAGGTCCAATTTGCATAATACACATTTCGTTTTCACTCTCCGATATGAAATTTTCTGTTTCACGGTAATTAGAAAATGTTTTTCGGACGTCTTTGTTAATGGATTATGATTTAGGATGATGGGAAATTTTAAATATTTACCGGGTCTTCTGAGCAGTTATTACGTTACCCAGTTTTTTTCAGTACGCTTTTATAAGTACCAATGCTCCGACAAATTTCTGGCAGTAAATATACTGTTAAAAAGTCTGAATAACTGCATAATGCTGCTATAATTGAACGACTGTCATGACCCGAAAATACGACGGATTTAGGATCATCAAAAGAGAAACACATTGTGTAAGATTCTGATGACCATAAATTCATTTGTGGAAACAGATATATTCAGCCCCTTGATCTAAAACCGCATAACCATACTTCCCGATAGTGAACAGAAATTTGAGAAACGAATTGGCAGTACTGCGGATGCGCAAACGTAACATCTATCAATCGTCATTTTCTAATAACCTGTCCGTTCGATTTCACTCAAACTTGAGTACCTAGTTTACGAATCACGAATTGATTACCATCTATGAGTTGCATCACAATGGTGATGAAAGTCATATTTCATTCGCAGCTGCTAGGAAATACTAGTAGGAAATTAGTAGCTGCTGTGCATGCTCGTAACTCCAATCTTTGCAACATGCATGACTTATACAGTTTTCGTCTGATTTAGATCACATGTCATTTTCTTGGATAGAACGTTTTATATTTTTAGATTATTTTAAACATTTCAATTATCTATAAGTTCATGTTACGAACACAGGAAGCATTGTGTCACATCCAACTTGGTAGATGTTTCCAAGTAAAAATACTGGAAATAATTATTGTTCTGTTTGGAAAAGGACGTAGGTAGCTAGCCAACGAGAGGGAAAACAATTCCCCTCACTTGATTTAACTGTTCACATCAGCCCCATGTTGAAAATCTTTTTATTTCTCTACATTCATTCATCAATAAAACTTTTTATCGATTTCATTACTGAAAGCCACACGTTTTCCAATGTGAAACGACTAGGAAATATTCACTCCATCACCGATGCTATTAAATAATGTGTTCCTCTCGGTTTGGTCGTAGAAAATACTTGCTGTCATGTTTTTTTTTTTTTTTTTTTCCTTTTTTTTTTTTTTTTTTTTTTTTTTTTTTTTTTTTTTGTTTTTTTTTTTTTTTTTTTTTTCCTTTTTTTAAGACGTTTCTATAACGGAGTTCGTGGTGAAATATTTTTCTTTGTTCGTTTATTCCGTCTCCCTCTTTCATGGATTCTACTCCCCACTAAACAGTTTATTTCATGAAAAATCGATAGAAGAATTTTCATGAAGTGGGGGAATGGGTAGTAAAAATATGTGAACCCGTCTCAAGTTGTAGTTCACAGTATAATTACTTATTCAGGGCAGGACTGACAGTTCAACAAAACCAAAGACTTTCAAGTACATTTGTGGTTGTGAAAATAAATCGATGGGTGGTATACTTTAGTGTTATTTGTACTGGCTTACAACTGGTGTAGGTACGTGCTCTTTTCAATTCTTCACTCAAATACAACGCCATGCCTTCCCTTCTCAGTGTATAGATATGTACTTACTCGTAAAATTAATGTGAGTAAAAATCGGTCCAAATGCGTGGGGGGAAGGGAGGGCATCGTACTTAATGTAAACCTCTACAATGAGTACCGTACAAAGAATAATACGTAGGTATCTATATATATACAAATCAATTGCTGTTCGTCAGTCTCGCTAAAATTCGAGAACGGCTGGGCCGATTTGGCTAAATATTGGTTTTAAATTATTCGTAGAAGTCCAGAGAAGGTTTAAAAGGTTTAAAATTTCAAATCTGCCCCGTAGTGGGTGTTTTAGGGGAGGAGGGGGGAACGGGGTATCTTTGTTATTACTGTACAAACTGGCGATTTGACTGTCGAGTATGTTTGGATTACTCTAATTCAAGTCAAAGACTACTTTTTTCAAATTTTTGAAATCTGACACACAATGGTGGGGAGGGGGTGGGGGAGTTAAAGCGTTTCGAACGTCACTGAACAAACTGGGGATTCGAGTTGTCGGGTTTGTTTGGAGTATTCTAACTTAAATCACAGGCTACTTGAACATTTTCAAATCTAACCCATAGAAGGGGGTGTTTTAGGGGAAGGGGGGAGGAGGAGAAATGGGGTATCTTTGTCATCACTGAACAAACTGGGGATTTGATTGTCGAATATGTTTGGATTACTCTAATTCAAGTCAAAGACTACTTTTTCAAATCTGACCCAGTGGGAAGGAGAGGAGGGGGGGGGGGGGGGGGGGATGTTAAAGCGTTTTGAACGTCACTGAACCAACTGGAGATCTGAGAGGGCGAATCTATCAGAATTACTTTAACTTGGGTCACAGGCTATTTAATAATGTTCAAGTCAACCTGTGCAACGCAAGGGTGAACTAGCTATTCGTAAATATAATACCTACTCAATATTAAGTAGCCATGATTATTATAATTTAAATATAAATAGTTACGTATTTTACATTGATCGGATAATTTATATAAGACATAAGACTAGCCGGTTCCCGTGCGTTCCACGGACCCACATCTACGGGTAATTTTATCAAAATGTCCTTTGTCAGTTTGTCACTGTTCAGTGACTTTGTCACCTGTCCCCAAAAGGCTTCAATTCCAATTTCAGCAATCTTGATGCTTGACCTTACTCTAGGATAACACTCTAGAATAACTTAGCAACTATCATGCAGTTGGCATGGACACACACACACCCGACAAAATCGCCTGAATTTTCCCCGTGCCGCCTTTTGTTGTTGGTTTAACCTTTGTATTTGTCTTTCTTTTGTGTTTTTTCCCCGCACCTCAACCAGAACGGTCATTAGCGGAATTTTGTTCTTACTTTTGACGTTTTATCGAAGATTTCAGCTTTTTCATTCTAAATATTTCGTTTCAAGGTTCATTTTACACATTTTAATGATTCGTGTTCTTCACGGCTGAATGGTTTTTTTATATGATGTAGAGGTAAGTGGTCATTGTTTCTTACTTGATGTTATATTTTGGGAATTGTCTACTGTGAAAATTGAGTTTTGAGCAGTGATTCTCTACAAGAGTTCTCTTTCTCTCGGGCTTACGAAAACACTACAAGAAAACGATGCAAAAAGATCAGCATTCATCGTGCTCGCTCTAACAGCTTGTTTTCGGGTTTACGAGAAATACCAATACGAGAAATACAAAAACTCTCCATTATCGAAAGTTCTTCACGTGTGAACCCACCCCATCCTCATTAGACGTGAAAAGTTCGACACATGACACGTTGACTGCGTCTCCAAAAGCCAAACTTTTCATGGTCCTGGAAGGAATATCGAGATACCTATTGATATATCTAAATCCCGACTTCAATGATCGGTTCTAATTTTGTTCAATCAATCTGAGGGTACAATGAGAGGTGCTCCTTCTTACAAACTCTATCGAAGAGTCATGTCCAACTCTAAATCGATTTTCAAGTCCTCAATTGACTCCCATAGAGACCGATTTCGGACGTCGGTCGCTCCGTCGTAAGGACGTAGTTTGATGATCTATCCATCGATACGGAACACGAGGAAACCGGTTTGATGACCTGTCCCATTTTAGACGCAGTGAAGGTGTTCCTTAATTAAAAAGTTGTATACCCGGTCGACGTCGTATGGGAAAGCCGAGATCTCGATGAAGGAGTAAGTCAGGGGGATTTTAATATATCCTATGGTGTGTTAACCAGGAGCTCTAAGAATGTCCTTGTACAATTCAGGTCAATGGGTTCAGTAGTTTTCACGTGATATAGTTACACACAGACACCATTAAATTTTTGTATAACTAATTTTATAAGTATATATTGTTTCCATTATTTGTTTGACTGTTTGTTAATTTGGAATCGCTAGGAGGAAAGAAAGGTGGGTGAGCAGCCGTAGGTAGTGGTTCTGTTTATGGAATTTTGTGTATCGAGCCTGCGGATCCTTGAGTTATACACGGATTTCCCAGCATTCTCCAAAGATATGATATTTCAAAGACATGATATATTAGGGAAAATCGCTTTAATTCGTCAAATTTACTCCTCTAATCGGGCTGAAATACTACGAATGAGCAGAAAATTATTAATAGCTTCAGAACAACGATATTTTATAGAAATTAGAGACATTTGGGAATCTTGAAAACTACTGGATGGGAATCACCGGGTACTAATCCACTCTTATCAGAATTGAAAGAGCAAGACAGAAATACCTATTTTAAATCAATAATCACTGTATCAATATAGTATTGATAAACTTGATGAGCAAACGTCTTCAACACATTTGGGCCTCATGAGGGTTGAAAAAAGCTGCATGATTTATCGGAGTTGGAAAATGAAGATAACATTTCACAGACAAAAAACATTACAACACACAACAACGAATTACATTAGCACTGCCATCCAATCGTAGTTTCTCAATGATCTACTCTCAACCACCAATCATTTGAATATCACTTCTGGACTCCCGACATCCATTTCTTTCTCCTTCTTCGGATACAAAAACCATGCAGTAAGAATGTTGTGATCAATTTTAGATTTTGTTTCGACAGTACCTATTATATGTGATAATGATTGTTGTAGTGTTCTAATGAAATATTTCATTGATGATGAGCCACTTGCCGAGACTTTACGAAATCTTCCCATATGAGCCTTCGCGCTTTGGAATAGTATCCTTCAACAAAATACGCCTTTTTTTCCAAACAGCCTTCTTACTGTTTGCGTGTACTTCAGCCACAGTGATAACGTTCGTGGATTCGTACGTCATTCTAAAGTGAGTGAAATATGATATTAATACGTAAATTGATTTTTCTCAAAATTGTATATTAATCCGTTAGCACAATTAGTGTTGAAACAATACCTTTTTTCTAGAGTTTTTTACAGTTTTCTACTTTTTTTTCTAGAGAAAGGTTTATCATCAAACAAAAAAAAGTTGTATATTTCTCTAACACGCCAAAGATTTAATAATATGTGTCAATAATAACTATTAAATTAGTGTGAATCCCAAAAAACAAAAATTCTGAATTTTTTTATTTTGTCTCGCGGTAGAAATTGAGTATGCAACTTGAGGCATACTAGAGTTTGAACTATGGGACAGGTGTTGTACCTTAAGGCAGAAGGAAAAATTCAACAGAAAACCATCACATCTGTTCCAAATTTGTAGTTTTAACAAATAATCATCATAACAGTAAAAAAAATTGCTACTACCACGTTTCAGAGATCACAATGAAATGGTGAAATCAATGCTTCTGTCAACATGTATCCCATACCATATTGGTATCTAAGAAATGCATGTATTACAGGGACGTCCCAATATATGGGTTGAATATGATTTTTGTAAAAATGACTTATCATCACTTTTTTCCTGAATGCACTTTTAACCTAACATGAATATGCAGTAAGCGACACATCTTCCTCCCTCCCTCATGTCCATAATAAAATATGAGCTGCTTTTACATTGGGAAATTGAAAAAAAAAAAAAAAAAAATGACGCAAATATGTTAAAATAGCCTGATATATAAGTATTCACCCCCCTCTCCCCTAATCTTTACAAAATTTATTTACCGTGAATGGATCCACGGAAAGACCAAAGAGGTAATAGTAAAATAACAAAGAAAAATTAAAAAAGAAAAGACACCAAAATCTGTTGGCCGTATTGTGACTTGTAGTAGTTCATTTCCCCATCCATCACTCAGCACTTCTCAAGAAAATCCGTCCGAAAATGTATGCAGTTGAAATACACACAAAGGAGGTCAGGTCTTTGTGGGTTCGATAAAGTATTGAAACCAGTGTAACGTTAGTGAATTAGTGGGTAACCACACATAGGTATATGTGTCACCAACATATTATTGTTATTTAATAATGGGTACAAGAACATTATATAGGTGCTGTTGTTATGGCCACTAACTAGAAGACGTGTCGAGCCAGGGGGATAAACGTTCGCGGTAAGAACTTCAGCTCGACTGCCTAGGTGTTGCTCATAAATTAATATTTTTACGAACGAACGAGGCCCAAAAATCAAGTCACGTTGTGCCATGACATAGCGATGATTCTGATCAACGCCTGTAACAGCAACATCAATCAATGAATGAAGGGCCGTCCGATTATTTCCGTTTTATTTTTATTTTTTTTTATTCGAGCATAGCCCCATGGTACAATCATTCCAAGGTATGAGAAATTCTCCTACCTTTTTGTTCAATTGCATGGTCCTTGGAGATGTGAGGAAATGTGCATTTCATAAGGACGAAAACGGATATCTATGTATAGAAGCATACAAAGTTATTGGGTCAATGCTGTGCCTTTTCAATTGCTCAGAAGGCGCATGTATTGTGGCAATCATGGTCGAACAAAGACGAAGTTTTTGTGCGCAGTAATGCCGAGTTAAAAATGATCAAGTTTCCATACTAAGAGTATAATAGTAAGTATTGTCTAATAAGACACAACCTATTTTAGCCACGCATGTCTATATCTTGAGTTGCTACAGAAATAATTAGTACCATATTGCATACTGATAGCAGAATATTATCGTCATTTCCATAAGGCCGGCATTTTGCCCCAGATTGAAGTCGTATGTCAAACAGTACTCATAGTCACAGCCTTCCACCAAATCGTAATACCTTGATTGTAAAAGTAATTTCTCACCATTCCAACACCACTTTTGAGATAGTCCAATAGTCGCAATCTTAAATTAACAGGCACACTGTACCCATTTCATATGAACATTTGTTCTATATTTCTTTGAGGCACTTACGTCGTAATTATATTACCACTAAGCAGTAACTATCTTTCATTTTAAAGCTACACTGACCCTCTCTTGCAGAAGTTACGTAGCAAGCTTGCATTTCTTGGAGGTCTAGTATTGAAAAACGTCCTAGGTTCATTTAGAGTCATTTCATTGAGGAGTCACCTTCCGTGTCTCTTAGGGGTAACAAGTCACGCATTAAGAGTCTTCAACTCGCGGCTCACTAGGAGTAACGTCCAGAAAATACACACTTTTCAGCATTAGACACTCTGACCTTCAAACAGCCATTGATCGAGCCATAGAAGCAGAGCCACGGTAAGTGCTCAGTTTATTACTATCGTTAAGAGAACTTGTGATTGTAGTAACTTGTTTCTCCTACACAGCCTGAAAGCGCTCCAACAGAAACCCCAACACTACCCGGTAACACCCCCAAAACTAACATGTTCCCGTAATAGTCACATATACAAATATCCCTCCTTAAACATTCACATTTCTAGCTCGATTAGGGGTAACAACACCCTTGTACACACGAGTGTTCCTCCCTTTCAGCACAGTGGTAACGAAGATAGCTCATCACTCCCAGAAATTCATCTCATTCACACGTGGTACCACACATATGTCCCACGTAAGCATCTTGGTGAAGTACCTTCAATAGTCAGCCCCTCAAGCAACTATATCATGGCCAGGTTACCACCTTAAGTGGTAACGTCTTACCATGGTATAGTGACTGTGACTATTTTGTAATAGCCCTCAAATTAGAGTCACCATCCATTTGGTAATTCCCCTTTCCCCCTTCTTCCGCCAAGGTCCTGCTTGCAATATAATATTGGAAACTAAAATATTAATGAAATACTACCAGAAATAATTTATTATGAATAGGTAATTCGCTGGTACTTGGAGTAGGTACTTATGGTTCCAAACTGATATCCGAATGAGTTTTGTGTTTCCTTGATATTGAAACTTATACTTTTCAGACAAGGAAAAGTGACCTTATATATAATATACTTGGCTCGACGATTGGCATTTGTTGTTACAATACTGCTGTCTTACATTCCCATCATTAAAATGAAATACACCGCCAGGCGACTGGTCAACATCTTGAACAGAACTTCTAAATTCGACTCATCAGTAAGGACACTACACTCAAAGTGGCGGACCAAAATAGACTGTTCATTTTTATTCATAATGCTTACTGCTGTTGGGGTGCAAGAAGTGGGAAACCATTCGGGGATCAAAGGACACGTGAAAATCCTATCGAATTTCCTCATGAACCTTCTTGTTTACTTGACATTGTCATATTACCGCAGGGTTTTGTTTTTCATTGGCGACAGATTCAACAGTATTAATCTAAACTCTAGTCCTAAAGAGATCTCCAGACGGCACGCAGTTCTGTACAAAGCTTCAAAAACCGTTATCAAGATGTATTCACTGCCGGTTCTTGGTATTATAATTGTTTGTGGAGTTTACTTAAGCTCAAACTTACTGTACATATTGGGTAACAAAAAACAGTATTGGGCCCAGTTCACCGTGTCAAGTTGCTATCTGGCATACTACGCATTTTTGGTATGTGAGGTCATCGTTGGATCGTGCACGTGCGCACTAAATGGAGTAAGTCAACCTTTATTTATCAACTAATTATAGTAATATAATTGAGAGATTGTTCATTGAAATTATACTAAATGGTGGGTGTTGAGAATGCAGCAAATTATTTCTGTACTAGATAACCTTTCTGCACAGATCATTACTACTATATTATATAAATATAGTACATTAGTACTATATTTATCACACTTAAACACCACACGTACATATTTGCATAACGAGAAAACTGAATAATATCAAGCCGAATCGGCAGAAGTTCAACCTACTCCAGCGTTTCAGTCTCTTTGTGATTCACTGTCGTGTTGAAACAATATTTTTGACTCGCAATTAGGCCTTAGTGGATCGAGAACGGCAGGCCATACAATTTTCGGGGGTGGGATTCATTGAATAGAGTTCTTATTGATTCGAACTATAAAAATACCTTCCTTTTAACTTGTTTTGAATTCAACCTTTTGCATTCCAGCCTTTGAGTATAACATGTGAGTCCAGAATTTGCGGAGAATAACTTCTGACGTCAATTTTTCTTTTTATTATTTGATGGTGGATGGGGATATACGTATCTTTGAAAGTGAAATAGTCAAATCATGTGAGGAGCGTTGAACACGCTTTTAGCTGGATCTGATTGGCAAAATATATAACGACATTGATGTTCTGATGGATGCTGGTTATTGTTGGTCAGAAGGGGATTTTAAGACTTGTTATCTGCGTGATGCGACTTTTAAGAGATTTTTTTTTTTTTTTTTTTTTTTTTTTTTTTTTTTTTTTTTTTTTTTTTTTTTTTTTTTTTTTTTTTTTTTTTTAAGCCACTGAGGCCGTAATGGCCTATTGTAGCTGGAGAAGGAGGCCGTACCTCCTCCCCATCCCAGACACTAGGTCTGCCCGATACCAACAGCCCTGCCAAACCAAGCACTATCTGCCTGGTTCCGGCACTCCTACCAGCCCTCAGGCACTGTCTGGGCCCGAGTGCTCCACCCTCGGTAAGTTACTGAGTCGCAGCCCCAGTCTGGCTTGGCGCCATATCGCCAATGCCAGCCACAGCTGGGAAGTCAATCCTTCCCCACCACGTTTTGGCAAAAGCAAGGAGAGTCTTTATCTCCCCCATCTTAATGTCTTGGGGATCGATGGAGGTTCTGCCCCAATTCAAGAAAAGATTTCTTGCCAACATAGGGCTATGGCAGACCACATGACTCGCCGTCTCTTCCTCTGCCCCACAGAAGCGGCAGAGAGTGGAGTCTGATTTGCCCATTTTATGGAGATGGTATCTAAGTGGGCAGTGCCCAGTTAAGAGCCCCACAACCATACGTATCTCCCTTCTCCCCAGGCTGAGCAGCTCCTTAGCTCTCTTCCTAGAAAAGTGAATAAATTGTTTCGCCTGCCTCAGGCCCTTGACCTGAAGCCAGTGGGCAGTCCTCTTCTTACTCTCCCATTTGGTGAGCTCTCCGAGGAGAAAACTCCCCGTAGTGGCCAGAAAAGGTTCTGGGCCCACAGGGAGAGAAGCCGCTCCCTTCCTAGCAAGAGCGTCAGCTTGTTCATTCCCCTCCACCCCCTGGTGCCCTGGGCACCACAGCAAGGTAACCTTATTGTTCCTGGCAAGGGTCTTGAGGTTAGTCAAGCATTCCCACACCAGCTTCGACGAAATAGTGAAAGAAGCTAGTGCCTTCAAGGCTGCTTGACTATCTGATAAGATGTAGATTTTTGCTCCATTCACTTGACGACTCACCAGTCTGTCAGCGCAGGAGCTTATGGCATATATTTCTGCCTGGAAAATGGTGGCGACTGTTCCTAGGGATTCTGAAATCTCCGTTCGTGGGCCGAAGATACCCGATCCAGCCCCACCATTCATGACCGAGCCATCTGTATAGAACACTATAGCCCCACGTTCGAATTGGGGCCTCCCTTCTGTCCAAATTGATCTATCATGAATGTAGACCTTGAAGGGGAGATCAAAGTTCCGTGTCTCCGCCATGTAATCGGAAACACTGAGCGCTGACTCATCCACTGCAACCTCCTTCAAGATGGCATGGTGAGTACGCCCAGATTCCCGCTTTAAAAAGCCATTCCTCCACAGCCTCACTCCCTGCAGGAAGGCAACCCTCCTCACATGGATGTGCAGGGGAGGAAGGTCCAGAAGGACCTCCAGTGCAGCTGTAGGACTCGTGTGCATGGAGCCTGTAACCCCAATGCACGCCATCCTTTGCAGCCTTGCTAGCTGACTCACAGCCGTTGCCTGGCTGACCTTTGTCCACCAGACAAGGGCCCCGTAGGTCAGCATCGGTCTGACCACTGTGGTATATAACCACATGGTCATCTTTGGGCTCAAGCCCCATGTCTTCCCTAACATGCGTCGGCCCGACGCCATAACAAAGATGGCCCTGTCCACGGCCCTCTTAATGTGAGGCGTCCAGGTTAACTTCTGATCAAAGGTGACTCCCAGGTATCTGGCCCTGGTGCAGAAGGGAAGTTGCCTGCCTCCCAGACAGACCACCTGCATGTCAACCTTTCGTCTTCTGGTGAACGGAAGAAGGGTCACTTTATCAGGGTTCACATATAGCCCCTCCTCCGTGCACCATTGCTGTATGACATCCAACGCCATCTGCATACGTTCACGGACTGTCTCCACGAACTTGCCCCTGACGATGACCACAATGTCGTCGGCATATCCTACCACCTCAAAGCCGTTGTCTTTGAGTTTTTGTAGGAGGCTATCTACCACGAGTAGCCATAATAGAGGGGAGAGCACGCCGCCCTGCGGACATCCCCTACTTGGAATGGCGCTGACGATTGCCCCCCCCCAGCTCCGAGGATACAACCCTGCCCTTCAGCATGGTGTGTATCCATTTGGTGATCTGCGGATCGACATCTCGATCCTCTGCTGCCTTAATGATGGAGTCATATGACGTATTGTCAAATGCTCCACCTATATCCATAAAGCAGCAGAGAGCTACTTCTTTGGCCTCCAGACTCCTGTCAATCAACACTGTTAATTCATTCAGAGCAGTCTCAGTGGATTTCCCCCTCTGATACGCGTGTTGTGCCGCCTGGAGTGGTATCTGGGTTAATTGCTCTTCCCTGATCACAAGGTTCACAATCTTCTCCATGGTTTTCAATAGGAAGGACATGAGACTGATGGGGCGGTAGTCTTTTGCATGGCCCCGTCGGCCTGCTTTCGGAATAAAGACCACCTTGACCTTCCTCCACATCATAGGAATGTGGTTCAGTGTATAACTGGCCCTAAAAATCTTAACCAGCACCGACACGAGAGCCCCCCCTCCATGTTGTAGCATGGCTGGGATGATCCCATCCGGGCCCGGAAATTTATAGGGCTTAAATGTGCCAAGTGCCCATTTAACTCTATGGGGTGTAAATATCCTGCCAGAAGCTGCATACAAGGCTTTCCTTTCACGGCAGAAGTCATCAGTATGCTGATGTGGAAAGCTTTCACTGTGTATGCGTGCAGACCCAGGAAAATGCACCTGTAGGAGCTCCTCCAGGGTCTCTTCCGAGCTTCCGGTATACCCCCCATCTGCCTTTTGTATGGTGCCCAGCTCAGCTGGTCTGTCCTTGGCAAGGATCCTCTGCACTTTGGACAGCACGAACAACTCCGTAATGTCCTGACAGAAGTTCCTCCAGGACAGTTTCTCAGGCCTTTCTAAGGGCACAGCTGTAGGAGCTGGCCATAGCTTTATAGGCCAGCCATCTCCCATCCCGTTTTGCCCTGTTGAAAAGCCTTCTCGCTTCTCTGCGAAGGAAACCGAGGTCCCTGTTCCACCATGGAACAGACCTGTTCGTTTTGACAGTCTTGACTGGGCAGCTCAGCTCGTAGCTTCGCTGAATGGCTGCCCAAACGAGTTCATTAACTCGGTCAAGATCTCTTGTTGTCTGGATGTTAGTGTCCAGGTCCTCCAGCTCATCAGCTAGAAGAGTGTTGAACAGAGTCCAGTTAGTATTCTTAGGACTCCGATATGTCTCAGTGAAGCAGGTCGGATGCTCCAGCCGGAAGCCAATAATTCGATGGTCCGACAATGAAGCCTCTTCCGACACATGCCACCCTGTGACCCTATTTGCATAGAAACTACTCGCCACAGTGATATCCAAAATCTCACTCCTTGCCCGAGTAACAAAAGTAGGCTCATTGCCCCTATTCAAGACCGCGAGATTTTCCGCCACCAGAAACTGGACAATGGACTCACCTCTTTTGTTGATGTCGTCGCATCCCCACAGCAGATGATGACCATTGGCGTCACACCCAATGATGAGATGCAGCCGTTGTCTCTGGCAGTGCGTCACTAGCTGCCGCACCATCACCGGAGGGGGCTCGTCCTCATCCCCTGGAAAGTAGGCTGAGGCGACCACACATCTTCCTCCGTTGCTGTCCTCAAGCAGTATAGTCGTGAGGTCTCTGGAACAGAACTCAGGCATGGTCAGAAACTTGAGTTGGCTAGTTACTAGAATGGCCGATCTTGGCCTATCCTTGCCACGGTGGAAAATTACCTTTCTGTTCTGTGCAGATAGTCCCATCACATTGCCCTCAGTGGCCCACGGCTCCTGGATAAGGGCAATGTGGTGGTCTTCCGATGTGAACTTGTGGCTCAGGACCGCCGACGCGCCCCTTGCCCTGTGCAAGTTCACTTGAAAAAATTTTAAATGTGTATTATTCATTTTTTTTTTTTTTTTTTTTTTTTTTTTTTTAAATCAAGAGTGGTGGGAGGCACTACTTTTTCTTTTGGGGGGCGTTCCCCCTTCCCCCTACGGCCCGACGCCAGTGGAGGGCGGAACCCCTTATTGCCGGAGCCCCGTCCCCCCCCCCCCTCCCGTCGTCCTTCAGGGAAATTTTGAGGCCCTGCCGGCCTCCGCACTCCTCCTGAAGTGCCAGGACCCCCTCCCCCTCCGGCTGCACCGGCGCCCGTCACCGTCCCAACCGGATCCGGTAGGAGGCGAAATGGGCCTGACTGCCCCGGTGGAGGGCCCTGCGCCCCCGCCTTGGACGCAGGTTCCCCTTCCCCTCCCCTAGCGGGCGTCCCAGACTCTTGTGCTGGTGTGTCCCGAGCAGACCCACCCAGCACCGCCTGGGGCACAGCTTCCGCCGGAGGCACTGCTGCCTCCGTCTCAGGAAGCCCTCCCCGGGAAGCCACTGCCTGTGCCGCAGACCCCGGAGGCGCCCTCTTGACCCTAATCGTCCCATGCCCCAAGCGGACATGGACACCAGGGTTCTCCTCCAGAGTCTTCGCGGACTCCTCGTCCACAATCAGATTTAACAGGACGTTAGGTCCTGTGTCCGTCCGATTGAGGATCGTCCAGCTCCCTGGTCTTAGGCCCCTGTTCTGCCTTTCCAGCAGCTGGAAGATGCCCTCATTAGTCTCTTCTGCGCAACCCGGGAGGAAGGCCGTGGCAGTCCTTGGCCTGGGAAGTTCCCTGCCCTCTGCCACATAAAGCCTCGCACCCTCCCACGGCGCGCAAGAGACAACGAGTTCTCTCAGCCAGGCCACCGTGTCATCGTCCGCACAAGTCAAACTCAACCAACCCCTTCGGTAGCTGGCTGAGAGAAAGGCGGGTTTTGGCCCGTCGAGCGGCAGTCCCCTGATCCCTTGGATAATGGAGTCCTGGATCAGGTTCATCTGCTCGCTCGTCAGTAGGAAGCTGGGGAATTCACGATGGAGAATCCCCACCCTCCTACCGGTCAGGGCTTGGGAAAAGGATTTCCCTACCCCCTGCCCGACTGCTGAACCACCCGTCGAGGACGAATTCCCCGGGGGCTGGTCCACCTTACGCCTCTTCACGTCCTCCGGAGTCGTGCCCCCAGAGGAACGAGGGCGCTTGTTATTGTCAGGCTCGCGCGGCTCAGAATTTGCCACTGCAAGCCTGGCAGCCGCTGGTGCCATCCCCCCTGCAACCAAGCGGTTGAATCGTTTCCTCTGGCCTGTGGTGAACCTAATTCTACCCTCAAGCCCAGAGGATTGATCCTGAGAAGGGGTTTCTTGGCTTACGCCCATCCCCTCCCCCAGAGGCCTATTGCCTCCGTCAGGCACCGACTCAGAGGGCACTTGCTGCACTATTCGTCGGGCCTCCTCTATCCCAATTCCTTGGGATAGAAGTTTTTTAAGGTGCTTCTTCTGCCTGCTGTTCAGGGCCACCCAGCCCGCAGGACGAACAGCACCAGCAGATGGCACCTGCTCCTTGTGTGAGGCACTAGCTGAGCCCGCCTCCGACAACACTCCCACCCCTGCCTCTTTCTGCCCCTGCATCTCATGCGAGACTAGTGCAGGGGCAGACGGCTGGGCGGACATGTCGGAAGGCTCTTGGCATGCAGCACCTGCCTCCACCTCCATATCCTCTATGTTCATACTGACGGCTCTAAAGTCGTCAGTGATGCTCAATGGGGAGGCCCTTGCGGCCTCGCCACCGGTTTGCGAGTCTTGCGACTCTTCCTGGTGAGAGAGGGGTGAGCTCCGCAACAGCTCATCCTCGGACTCCAGGCTGGGGAATTTAATTTTTAGTATTTCTTTATCATCCATTGAGGTTTGATAAACGCCGGAAAAACAGTCACCCCCCCGCAGAGCCGGGTTACGGGGGGAAGGCTACTACTACTGGGGGTCGCCTGGTACCCAGAGCCTGCATACTAACGACCAGACTTCCCTCTGGCCACGCATCCCTCGGCGTACGCTACGTTCCACCTTGGATTGGGGGTTGTCGTTTGGTCAAGAGAAGGGCTAGGGGCTTTTACGCCCACCCTCCTCCAGTCCGGGGGGCACCGCGCGGAGGCGACAACCATCACCCCCCCTTTTAAGAGATTAGAAATGTATGGTTTTCTCAGGAGGACTCAAATGACCGCAATATTCTTTACAAAAAGCAAACACCTGGAGTATTGGGTTCAGGTCAATAAACGTAAACGATTTGAGAGACATGTTATTTATTATACAGTAATTTGCAATGCAACAATATAACGTATCACAGAAGTATTGGCTAAAAATACGAAATCGTGCCGAATGACAATATACGTATGGAATGTAATGGGCATTACACAAGACTGTTAAATAAGTTATCCCTCTTGGGTGTTAAGATTTTCGAAAGATGGATAAGAGTACTTAATATAATACATCATCATTCATGTGAAAAAAGGCCAATCAAATCGTAATGATGCGACTGCTGCGAATATGAGGAATAATGCAAAAGATCAATTCGTTACGAAACTCGGTATTCATTGTCAGTAATGACTTCTTTTCTCGAAATTGCTTATGGCGTGAATATATTTAAGTTTGCTTACTGACAATTAAAAGATTAAACCATTGTGCTGATGGCAAATGAAATGAGTTACAACATGTTATTTCTGCTAATAAAAATTGGCATACGTGACTTCTAAATTAACTGTTCCACAGAATTTAACTAGTGTTGTGCTGAGAGATAGAATCAGAGGAAAGATTCTTATCAACATAGAATATAACGTTACCAAATCAATAACTCCTGTCTCCAAAAGGCGAACTGATACACCCATGGGTCATAACGACAAGAAACCTTCACACGGTATAGAACTTTTGAAATGCCTACGATCAGAATTGACTTGACAACTTGTACGGAGTCGGGAGACAATCAGCTTGGTGGGATCTTTACAAAAATATAGCAATCAGTTCTCAACTCAGCAGTACACTAAACATACCTAATAAATCACTAGAACACGAGACAAGCATTCTTACTGTTGGATAACTACTTACTGCTGGCCAGGAGGTTCTTATACTGACCTCACTCCTCGCGCGCACTCCATTTTCCGCCCCAAATAGAGGGGTTTAGTGATCGGGAAAAGACCCTCCAGCGCTCTTCCCCCTGGGCTAGGTGAGGCAAGGCATGACTGCTCGCTGACACCACACACCAGGCATGTGTGTAACCACTCTCATCACCGCGTTTGTCCGTAGGTATGAAACTTTGCTTGATACTTCCAACGATATCCCGAGGTTAACCTAATTCGCATAACCTAATTATTTAATCGTGTTCAGACTGAGCTCTTTAGTTTCACTTTTTATTGTTTCAAAAATTGTCCCTCTGAAAAAAATCTGAACGCCTCATAAGTATAAGTTCATTAAAAGATACGAAAACCATTTCAAAACCTTCAAATACCAGGATCCAGAGACATGATCTCTCTAGGTTGGATTGGGGAACTTTGATCACCTGTTTTGGAGTGCCTCAACTCTGAAGAGTAGGTAGGTTCTGAGGAAAGCCAGTCAGGTGGTTGTTGTATAGATTAGTTGGATTTGAGCGTCCCCCCCCCCCCCACCTTAGAGTGTGACACCTGACCCACCAGTAACAGGCCACTTTTCTGGCATAAAAACGAGAGGAGTCAACCCCAACTCACTCTAGTGGATGAATGGAGAACCTTGATTACCTATTTCAGAGTGTCTCTACTCTAATGAGTGGGTATTTGGAGAAGCCAGTCAGGTGGCTCTTGTGTATTTAGATTAGTTGGCTGTGTGGAGACCAACCCAGAGATATACCAAACTACTCTAGGTGCAAGCAATGGGGGATCTCGGGGTCCACCCCCAGCAAGACTTCAAGTGCTTTTTTTTTAAATAAATTGTTAAGGTTTATTATTGAATATGGTAAATGAAATTGGTAAACCTGAAAAACTCCGCCGATGATTATTTAAAACTAGTGTGACTAAAGAAACTAGCGACGGGAAAACCAAATCTCACTGATTTAAAAAGAATAGTGAGCAATTTCCAGCTATGTGGGTGAAATGTAATGTTTGGCATTCAGGTTAACCGAACATTCTTTTATATATTACAATAAGAAAATGATATACTCCACATACCTACTACTAAGCACTAAAATGCGGACCAGTTCATTTAATATAGTAGCAGCGGGGTCGTTTCGAAAATCACCTTCCTAACATCACTAAGTATGATTTGCTATTGGATATCTCTTGTTGAAAATTCCGTGAGAACGGAATTTCAGATTTTATTTATATCCTAATAATTTAATAATCATCAGTTTCCTAATAAATTAATGTATTGAGAGAGTAGATGGGAAAACTGCTGATGCATGAGATATATACAAAATTTAAAGTTATTTGTGTAAAATTTAAACGTTGAGGGGACGAGAAATTCATTGATATTCTAATGAAATTGTGAGACCGTGAGAACTATGTGAATTTGGAAACACTCAGTGGCGTAGCTGAGTCATTTTTCATGGAGGGGTAACAGTCGAGGATTTCATTTTATTATATAGTTTTAGTATTCATTTCTAGTGCTTGTTGCTGAGTATACGAAGACTCTTAATAAACTGTCTAACGTTCATATAAGTAGGTAGGTGCTCAATGGATTTTTGTAATGATGTGAAATCACGGACGTTTTCATATTCATAAACCTACCTATGGATTATTAAAGCATAATACTACTTAGCAAAAAATATTATCCAAATAACTAATCAGAACGTGAAAAACTACGATAAATACGAATAGGTAAGTACCTACCGATGAACTGAGGAGCACTAGGTTTATTATACTATTATTCTAGATTTACTGCATGCAAATTCATATACTTGTGGACTTGCTGTCTTACAGGTTTATCCTCGTAAAAATAACTTTTCCTGGACAATATCACACAATAGTATTATATTTAAGTAGGTACCTACCTACGCGAAATAAAATACAGGGCATGAAACTGAGATCAAGAAAAATAAAAAAATGTAAACAAATAACAAACTCAAACCAAGCAATATGTTAGGTTAGAATAGAAATACTGCTTCACTAAATTATTTTAATCTTTTCTATTAAACTATTTCAATCACCACTCCAGGCTTCTATTTATGTATTCTTGCTTCATTTTAACTCGGATTTTATTCGTAAATTAATGGTATAATACAGCGGGAAACTGTTCTGAAACGAACAACCAAGCTTGATCAAGTAGGATGTGAAAAGTAGGGGAAGTTCATAGGGGTATTGGTGGATACTGAACAATGGATAATTTTCTAGGGAAAAATCGTATATGGGCTCGCCCCGGAAGGTAGTGGGGAACGACTCGATTTCATTTTGTAGTATCCACATTTCCGTTTCCTTGACTAGGTGATTTTACTATGCTCCGTGGGGCTGTACAATATCCACGCCATTTTGCCCCTACAGAAACGAACCTAATAAACATTTCTTCATTTCTAAGAGCGTCTCATGTCGCTAGGCAACCAGAATCGTATAATAATTATAGTAGTTGTGTTTTACTAATTACATTCTTTAATTGAAGGTGTTAGGTAGATACTGGAGTTAGAAGCGTAAAATTATTAATTAGGTTATACCCATACAAAGTAATTCTGCATCCTCTATATTTTATGGAGGGGCTCTGCCCAACCTGCCCCTCCTCAAACTACGCCACTGGAAACACTTATAATATCACAATGAAAAGACAAACATTTGATCAAGAAGCCGTAAGCCGGATTTTAGTGATCTGACGAGGAAGAAACGTTATGGTATCATTGTATAACCCATATGGGTAATTATATTCCACCCAAGCCAAATTTGGCTAATTAATTAATGTCAGTCTATTTGTAGTATATGAGCACTTTTATTTGTACGCGGACTTGGCGAAACATCAGTTGAGTAAACAAATCTGAAAATCCAACATAGTTTTAATTTTCCAATTGAGTAACATTTTTATGATTAATATAGAAATCACTGCATAAATAAACATTGTTAATCATATCGATTACCTATCTTTTATTGTTATTCGTAATTGAGGAAGTGCTGTTTCGAATCCGTTTTGAGTGAAAATGGTTTGATTTTATGGGTTGAGTAATTTCGTGATGGGAGGGGGGACGGGGTGACTTTATCTTCTCATACATTTTGCTTTAGAATCTAATAAAGATTTGCTCCGTCATTACCTCTTTACATATTGTTGGATTATATTTCCTACCCCAGCGTTCAAACACTTTCAAAAAAAATTAATATGTTCTATCTGTTTCATAGTCAAACCGGGTCACCAGTCACATGATCAAAACTTGTTTGGGAACTGTAAATCCGAGTTCAGTGAAGATTGTAAGTACTTAATTATAATAATGGATTCATAACTACATTTTTCTGTCTGATTTTGGTGCACTTGACTGCAAGGGGGTGCAATCCTAATTTAGTTTAGTCCAAAAATATACCAGTTGAATTAATTTTAATGGGCACATACAATGCATTATATAGGTACGTGTGACCTTTAATTAGATTGAGTTCAGTTCATTGTTAAGTGGAGATCAAAATCAAGAATCTCCTCTAGGTATTTAGATGATTAGCAGGACGTTTCCATTTTTTTCCTGACCGTATCGTAGCGGCGAAAATATTGTTTTTCCATGCGTTACTAGAAAAGTGCAACGCCCTTAGTTCTCATACCAGGAAAATCGTTCGCCACTTTTTGGAATGCTCTCATTTTATTACATCTCATGATCCCTAAGCCTCTGTAGAGTCAAGGAAAGCTGATTTATTACGCTAAGTTATGAACTAATATTGCTAAGTAACCATAATGAACTAATAATTTGTAAAATTAATCATTATTAAATAATCTGACAGGTTAATAATGATTAACTATTTGATAATTCGATCATTTAATCTCGAAATATAGATAGCTGTGAGGAATAAGTCACACCATTACTTTTTTCATCCCAAGTATTTTGTTTCAGTTCAGATACCATTCGACTCTTTATGAGAACTTGGAATTGAAGCCTCTAGGTTTGATCGTGCTGGAAACTAATTTTCTCACTCAAGTAAGCATAACAAGGAGACTCTAATCTGCATTTTAACACTAATCAACCAAATACCCTAATCATCAACTATATAGAACTCTAACGACATTAGAAAAAAATTAAATTCATATTTACAGTTTTCAGGCTTTAAGATTATAATTTTGAAAAATTAGATTTAATAGATGAACACGAAAGATCATATTGCTGTCTCATATGTATCTCTCTAAATATTATTATGAATAATATCAAGTAGGTAAATATCTCAAATTTTCAGAAAATATACGCTCAAACGGATCTCAGATCATCAGAAAGGTAGGATGTTTTGTAGCCAAAACTAATGGTGAACGCCTACCCAGTAAGCGGTTCACGTAAATAACATGAAGGCCGAAGTTTTAGATATTGGAGGAAGCAATCTCATCTCCCATTTATTTAGCTATGCATCTAATTAGTGGAGCTTGTTTTGTAAGTTTGTTTATCAATGCCCTGTGATGAACGACTAATGAAGGCCACGACATCGGCAAACAGCACAACACAGAAAGTTCAAAGATGGCTAAACGTCATGCCTTGAAGAGCTAAACCTTTTTCTTATGTTGACCTAAATATCGGAAGTAGGTGTCTCGGTTTGAGGATTCAAATTTATACGACAACTGAATGCCAAAAGAGATCATCCACTTTCTCAGTACCTGAATGTATATACCAACTATTATTTGTATTGTAGTCTAGGTTTATGCCGAACCTTTCTTGAAGTACACTCAATTCCGCTAAAACCCCTATGTTGTCTCTAGCCACTGAGAAAGCCAGCATGCGAGTTAATCAGCACACATCGTAAAAACCTTCCTCAAATAACACCGACAGCTACTCAAAGACACGCACTCTCAAACACGAAACCGTAGCTGATCAGAATGGTCTAAAACGTAAAATGCAAGTAAAAATTTTGATTTCGGAGAATTTTTTATTTTTTTCTCGTCCCACGAAAGCGGATGTGATTTTCAACAACTTGGTAGAATCGGAAGTGATATGTACCAATTTCGGAGGACGGAAATCATTTCGCCTTTGAATGTAATCAACTCTCCCTAGGTAAGCTCGGAAGCTTGTCACTAATAAATTAGTCAAAATGCAAGTGAATCAAAACGGTTATGGTATGATTTATCTACAAGAATAGAATCCTAAATATCGCTCTATTTCTTTCACAAATCTCCAAGAATCTGGTGGTTTTTTAAAATTTCCAAGAATCTCCAGAAATGTTTTCAAGATTTTTAATTTGGTGGACTCGGATGCAAGATAGATTTTTGAAGAAGGAAACCGTCTTGCCTCAGAGTACATATCATGTTGTGCTCGATAGATAGATTAGATAAGCTTGGAAGCTAGTTGTTTCTAAATTGGTCAAAGAGCAAGTGACCGAAAGCGGATATGGTAGATTAATTCTTCAAAAATATAATTCATTGTATCGATGGATTTCATTTTCAAATCTACTAGGAACTAATGCTTTTTGAAAATTATTAAAATTGGTAAATATGAAATATATTAAATTTTTGATATGTGATAATATAAAATAATTGTTGTTGTTCTGGTAGTGTCCCATTCATGTTTTCATTGGTACTATTCGTATTCTACATGCTAATTTGACATAATTTTCAATTTGTTTTTCAGTATTTCGGTGCTATCATTTCCTACGTTGCGATTTCTCTGGACTATTTGGGATATATCCAAAACTGAAGCGAAAAAATTACAGTATTGCACACACCTCACTCATATGCACATGTAACCCATGATTGCATATAATACGTACATCGTATCCCTCATGTGCACCACCGATGTTCTTCAGTTGCAACTGCAGCCTTGGGTTTACTCAGAACCACTTCAGCATCCATGTCATCACTCCGAATTAGTCCACGTATAACAATATACACGACATAATTCATCGATTGATGAAATACCCATATTTGTTTAGTACGTTATTATCACGTATTGTATCTACAACTTGAAATAAAACGTCACCTTCAGACAGGAGAACGAACTATGTAACTCAAACCACCTTTCCCTTTCACTATAATCATTAAAATAATGACGAAAGCCAATAGGTGGTACATAAATATATATACCCTTAGAAGTAGGTCAGATACCAATGTATCTTACTGATATTATTTTGTGTTGGGAGAGTTGGTACATCAGATTTGTTTTGACTAATATTTCTTGCCCCCGAACACTTCCAAGAGAGACCATCTCCCTTCGACATAAGAGAAAATTATTATGTACTCACACTATTAAAAAATAACTAAATGAATAAAATAAAAGGAATAATTAGAAACGGAGCACCCAAAATTACGAAGAACTGAAAAACTGAAAAGGTAGTTTTTGCAACATGCATTCAATAAATCATACGATGTTCGGTTGGAGAAATCAGTATGAGTTGTCACAACCAAGTTTCGTGTGAAGCACTGTTCGGGCAAAATGATTGTATTTTGTCAATATGATGTCAATGGATACTTCACAATACCAGTTATTAAAAAAGGACTGTGAATTCATATTCGTAGAAGAATTGAGCAGCGTCGAGACTGGCTTACAGCAAATTCAGTAATTGTGTGTAAATAATTAAGTATTTCATGTTTTCTAATTGTTAAAATTTTCAATGCTCATAGCTCTTCTCTCTTAGGAGAGAAAGTACGAGCGGCCTGCTGCGTTTTTTTAACATGGATATGTTTTTGGGTTAGGGGTCATTCTAAAATTTGCGTAACGACACCAAAAATTGTGTCTTAGATTATTATTAACTCGAATGAAAACTGAAGGCGATCAGTATTTTGAGGCAGAATTATTATTAGGTTATTATTAACTCGAAAAGTGAAGGCTAGGTAGAATTTCTATTGATTTTTCACGAACAACCAATGAGTTACTAGGGAAGAGTAACTCCCATAGTTTTCATAGTAGGAAAATCGTTCGCCACTTTTTGGAATGCTCTCATTTTATCACATCTCATGACCTCTAAGCCATTGCAGTGTCAAGGAATGCTGATTTATTACTCCAAGTTATAAACTAATATTGTTTTGTAACCATAATGGAATAATCTTGTGAAAAGAAGGCACTACATGGTTGGTATACAATTGAGTAGTAGGTACCTACTAGTAAGAATAGGTACCTACTAGACATATCCATGATCTATGGTTTTTCCCATCAAGGGAGAAATTAAAAATTTTTCTTTTGATTTTCACGTAAAACCAAGCCGTTGCTGGGGAAATGAAACTTCTTTAGTTTTTACCGGACAAAACTCGTTCTCCATTCTTTGGAAAGCTTTCGATTTATCACGCATTTCTTTCGTACTTGTTTTTCTATTCATGTCATAGTTTTATATTTATTTATGTTATAAATGAATGTAGTAAACAATGCCGCTTGTTTAGTTGTCACTTAGTTGAGAAGTTAATCTTGGTTATAGTAATTGTAGACGCGCACCATAACAGAAAATTACCTACTCAGGTACTTCCTTTTAATTTTGATTAGTAAAATATATATGTCGCAAGCCCCCTGGACCCCCGGTTACCTCTATTTACATACTTCGGACGAAATTATTGAAACACAGAATGTGTTTGCGTTGTCGCGCAACCAAGTGACAACCAAACAAGCGTCATTGTTTACTATTCATTTATAACATCAATTTATATAGTTATAGTGTGAAACTACGAAAAAAAATACGAAATAAATTCGTGATAAATCAAGAGCGATTTATCAAGTAAATGTCCTAAAGAGGCTACATACGAAATTACAGCTTCCTAGAGTGTAAAGTATAGAAATTAGCTTTAAAAGCCACTCATCTGATCCGGACCCTGGACATCGTCAAGTAAATGTCCTAAAGAGGCTACATACGAAATTACAGCTTCCTAGAGTGTAAAGCATAGAAATTAGCTTTAAGAGCCACACATCTGATCCGGACCCTGAGCATCGTCAAGTAAATGTCCTAAAGAGGCTACATACGAAATTACAGCTTCCTAGAGTGTAAAGCATAGAAATTAGCTTTAAGAGCCACACATCTGATCCGGACCCTGAGCATCGTCAAGTAAATGTCCTAAATAGGCTACAAACGAAATTACAGCTTCCTAGAGTGTAAAGTATAGAAATTACCTATTCAAATTATTTAACCTCCGCTTCACAAATCAAACCGTTTTTGTAATACTCAGATCACCTGCTATGAATCAAATCATCGAAACACAAGCTCAATGAAATCATCAGAAATTAACAAGCGGTTGCAATCATGTTCACAATATCAATTATTGAGAATGATCACCTGTGTGTAAACAATTATTTATATAACCATGCTCATAACTCAGTTTGTTGGACACGCACTTCGCAGTAGTTAACATAATATTGTTGGATAAATCGAGAGCTTTCGAACGAATGGTCAACGAATTTTGTGGGATGAAAAACGACGAAGTACCATTTCCCTAGCAACGACTCGGTTGTACGTGAAAATCATCCGTCACACATTTCGTTACCATCCCGCGTTCCATTTTCGGCTAGTTAGTCCATGGCTAAAACACATTCTGTGTTAAAAACCAGCAGGGAAGAAAATATATAAATCACCTCATTGTACATCTACATACAGTTCTTTGCTTCTCATTGACATGGTATGAAACTAACCCTCGGAGACTGTTTTCCTAATTGCATCCCTTGAATAAGTATAAGGAAAAGGATTTACTTATTTCCAAATTATATAATTGCATATTGGGTTGGAGGAAGGTGATACAAAGATTTCAGACACATCTTCGGACGAAAGGCGATTTTTAGCAAAATTTGTTTTAACTCCGGTCCACTAGGTACTTTTGGAGCAAAAGTAGATTTCATGGGAATTTTTTATTTTTTGTTATAATTTAATAATTGGCTCTCATTAGACCCGTAATGACATTATTTATACCAATATTGGAATATAGGTATTTAATATAGGTAATTACTTAAACGAAATCAACAATTCGTTAGAACAGGATATGGCTCTGTTACGGCGCTTAGTGTATTCATACCTTCACGACTGAGCGGTTGTGCGGGTTTGCATAGCCACTAAAACGTTACACAAATTACGCAATGATTTATTATTTATGTATTAGATAGCTCTTCTACGGATATCACTTGTACAAAGAACAAAGTTCGATAAACATTACCAAAATATAACTACATACACTCTACTAGTCCCACTGGATTTAACAAGAGTTGATACATAAGTCGGTACAATTATAGTACATCGGAATCTAATTATATCGACCTTGACTTAGGCGTCAACCCACTGAAAATCAATAAGTTAAAATAAGTATTACATTGAGAGTACCTACGCTTCACTTCAGGTGACAAAAGTTCTAATCATCTCGATTTGCCGAAGTTAGAATTCCATTGGAATCTTAGCAGATGTTCCACCAATTTTGATTTGTTCCCATGTTGATTTTGATTAATTATTTCCGATAATGAACCTTTGTAATCGACCATTACAATTATTATTATTGTTCTTATTGTTGTTTTCAGTGTGCTAGGAGGGTCACTTTTCCTCCGTCGCACCGACGTGGTTTACTGTACGGGATATCCCCTGATTCCAACCTATAATTTTTTGAGCCAATCGCCCTATGCCACTTATCTGAGGATACCAATATTAGGATTCAATCAATATAATCTGCTATGAGTCCAACGATTCCGAATTAAAGAGCCAAATTAGTAGAAATCCAGCTTACTTCTGCATGCCAATATTGCATTGCGATTAACATCCCTTTTGACGATGTTTACATTCTAACATTTAAACATTTCTGTAGCGCAAACGTTTGATCGCTCATTGCTCCGAGTGGTTTCATTCGATTCGCTGAACTGAATGTTATCTAAATTGTACAGAAATAATACCTTTTTAGTCTGAGATTGGTAAAGATCTCGATTATGTACGAGGAAATATTTCAACTCCTAAATTTGAGTCCATGGGGTGGATTGGATGTGAAGCTGAGATTACAGGCATTTCATCAAAATCGTTTCACAAGTTTCGAAAAACAGCCTCGGACGGTGGATGGACGGCTTATTTTTATCCAACCAAATTTAATTTTTGGAAGGGGAGGGGGGTTGAAAGAAGTTTTCTTGGTCGATTGGAAAGTTTCATGAGTGAAAATCATAAACCGGAATCTCTTGATAAATAACCTACAGCAATTGACCAGTTGATTATAATTTCAATGAAATCCCCTTTTCAATAAATCGATTTGCTATAACTTTAGTTAACTTTTGAATGGGTTCGGAAAAATTTGTGCCTAGGTGTTTTATATTATTCCATTAAAGTTCAATTGTTGGGTGATTACGTCTACGATCTGTAACGGGCTGAAAATATTTGATACCTCGAGTTATTTTCCTGGAGCGTAACAGATCCTACGTGCCTACGATCGTAGTTAGATATCTTCTCTTGTTTTTTCAATTAGAATTTCAATATGTGCTCTCGGTATGTGCTTACGTTTATTAGGAATAGTTATATTTAGATTTATCGCCTTCGTTAATAACTGTATCCATCCGCCAGTGCATGACAAGTACATCTAAAAAATACATTTGGATCTAAATTCAAAATTTAAATCTGTGTAGGTACAAAATATTTTGCAGTATTCTTCTAACAATTATTGCAATATTTTCTTATCTATAGTTATACTGGTAATAGTTTTCCGATGTTTTTGTTTTCCATCAAAGACTATTCAATAGCACAGTAATGTTTCTTAAAATTTATTATAACACTATAATCTCATCAGATCAACCAGTAGGCCTCCAAACATACCATACCCTTGTCAAATTTCGTGCAGTAAATTAACAGTTTGACAGCCTGTTTGATTACAAGAATCAAATAGTAAGCGCTAGATGTGGACTAAAAGGCGGGAAGTGACAGAAATCACTGTCAACAATTACCCGTACAGAATGGTCATAATAAATCATAGCATTCGGCGGTTACCAAACTTTGCTGAACAAGTTGGAAGTACCTATTTTTAGGTATTCCAGGCACTGTCTTTCTGTTTTTTTTTTTTTTTTTTTTTTTTTCTTTTTCCTTTTATTATTGATCGCTAATTTATTGATTTTTGTTCATTCTTGTAGTGTTCTTGGAAACTTGATTGTTACGTTTGAAATAAAACCCAACTTCGGTAGAAACCACTTCAGTCCTTACATGAACAACTGCCCACTCTAGTTACCGGTTGAAAATGTAACTCTTTCCCTTTCAAACTTCAAACTATGAATACTATCGATCGATGTTACTATCGAATTTAACAACGTGAAATGAGACATAAATATGAATCACTTCATCGACACCGATGCAAGCAAATAATAAATCGATTTGAAAGCCGTTGGAAGATCATCTTGAACTAGGTACTTGTCACTGGTATTTCACCCTCGACTAAATTGTGTATTCCAAAAGGAAACGGTTGTGGAATTCTCATAAAGTGGGGGAGTAAAGCAAGTATAAATCTAGAATCCAGTCCTATGGAGTAGTTCATAGTATGACTGTGCAGGAAAAGTATTTACAGCCTGATTAAGTCAATCGCCTATTTTGTATCACTATTCGTGTCCCTGCGGTGGTAAAACAAAATCCATTAGTGGTATATTTTATTAGCTGCATTAAAGATAGGCATTAATGACCTATGTGTTCTCTTCTAGTAGACACTCAGAAATCTCTTCCTCCCTAACATTTCGATACGTTGAAATATTGTAGGTACAATAAGAATACCGAAGGAAGGGAGGAAAGGGCATCGTACATCACGCCACCTCCATCGGTATCCTACAAGGATTAAATGTCTAGAAAATTGATAGTATTAGTTTGCTCTTACCGATATTTGAATACTTACACGTAATTAGCTAGATAGGTATGTGTTTTATTCAATAATTATTGAAATAATATTAATCTATAAATTAGAACACTGAAATCTGAACTGGAACTGAAAACATTTTTAATCTCGACAACTCTTGTAATCATAAACAATTGCTACTAATAACGTTGGTAGGATACTATTTCAAAATTTACCTAATTTACTTATGTTGTAACTTATAACTTCCTAAACATCTCCCCCTCCAAGACCTCCAAATCTTTTGGGCTGTCTGATAACCCCAATAGGGCGACTATTTTGAGTCTGTACCTGGAAAGATGGCCGACAAAGATCTAACCGTCTATCAGTGACCTACTGATTAAGGCAATAGAATTCTGGGATGATTCAGATCGGCAGTAAGGAGATAACTTCAAATGGAATGTAATTCTTCGCTCACGTTGAGAAAATTCTATCAGGTGCGTCACTGACTTCATCATGATTGATCTGTTTTCAATTCTTATTATTCTTTCAATTGCCTCTTTTGCTTCCTCACTATTGAAGTTAGGGAAGCTTTGTGCGTGTGATTGAAGTCAAAAAATGTTTGTCCTCCAAAATCAAAATTTTTCCTTACTTTTTGCGTTTCAGAACTTGCTGGTCAATTTCGGTTCCGAGTCTGTCTGATGTTTGTCTGGCTGGCTGTGGTAAATCCTTGTCACACCCAAAACTATACAAAGTTCTAGTCCAATTCCAATGAAATTATCAGGGATTGTGCGAGTTATCTCATAGGCGATCATCTATAATTTTCAATTCCGTCAAATCAACATTTATCTATGCGCATGCGCAAACGGGAATTTCCCATAAAGTTGTTTTTTGTCATCATATCGTGGTTAGTAGAGAGATAACCATTGCACATGCGCGAAACTAATGTAGATTGACACAGTAAAAACTCTGAGTCTAATGTACTTAACGATTTTGATGAAATTTTCAGTGATTGTGCGAGATAACTTCTAGACGATCCCCTATAAGTTTCATTGTCGTCTCACTAATAGTAGTCTGTGCGCATACGCAAACGTTAATTTATTATAACGCTGATTTCATATCATCTATTGATACGATATCGTTCAAACTCGGCGAATAGTATATGTTCCAGGGAAATTCTCTATGAATTAAATCGCGATTGGTGGAATAATAACTACTTCTAGCGCTCGCGAAAAACTAAAAATTTATCACACAAACAAATCGAGAATAATGGACCGATTTTATTGAAATCTCCAAGGATTGTACGGTTTAGCTCCTAGACGTCCTCCTATAAATTTGCCGTTGGATTAATAGGACCTAGTCTGTGCGCATTCGTAAACATTAATTTCTTATAATGACTTATCAATCATTTCGAGTCGTACTTTGTTCTTCAACTAATTGGACGTCCATGTTACAATATGTGAGGAAGCTTAACTGTCCACCCAAGTTGGCCAACGTTTTTTCTTTACATTACAATCGACAACTCCGTTGAGAGTTTCAAACATCGAATGAGTCTTTTTTCATGCATTATGATGAAATCGAATATAAATATTATTCACTTTACCTACCTATTCTTATTCATCATTCAACAATTTATGTAGCAGCACTCAGCTATCATGTTGTTGCCCGCCCATTGTTAATTTTGTCTCTCGGGAGCGAATCTCTTTGCCATATTTGCATCCCAAGAAACTTTAAAAAATTTGCAAGCATGGTTGAGGAGATAATTACCATTTCATTGTACATAATAACTGAAATGATAACTTTAGCACTACCATCCATTTCATAATTTTTCAATTTTCCTACCGTCTTTCACCAGTGATTTTAAGATTACTTCTGAACAGTTGAAAATCCATTTCTAAGTCCATTTTCTCTTGATTTTCAGAGGCAAATATCATGAAGTGAAAGTATATAATAATTATTATTCATCTGTATTTTATACATAATAATACATTAAGGGTGTTGACCAAATATTTCAGTTGATGATGAGCTACTTGCCAAGATTTCACGAAATATTTCCATATGAGCCTACACGCTCTGGAATAGTCACCTACAACAAAAAATCTCTTGTTTTTCAAACTGTCATCTTACTGATCGCATGTACATCGGCCACAGTGATAACGTTCGTGGACTCGCTCGTTATTCTGCAGTGAGTGAAATGGGCAATTGACATGTAAATTTGTTTTTCCCTATAGTTCATATGAACTTGTTAGAAATTGCGTTGTAACGAGAGAGTGTTTTATAAATTTAAGAGATGTTAGTGAATCGGGATCCCAAATGTGAAGCTAGGGAGAAAAAACTACGACTTAGCTGTAGGGAAGCCTTTTGATTGAGTAGGAGCTTGAATAAATTGGTGGCCCCGAAATCGAAATTTTTCGCTTGATTTTTGCGTTTTACAGTTTTCTTGATAAAGTTGGTTGCGTGTCTGTCCGTCTATATTTCTGTTTACCTAAATCTACAATAATTATAATGCAATCAAGGTTACTGTTATTGGTTGGAGGTCCGGTAGGTTAGGTCGTCATTGTTCTGGTACTTAGCGTATGCTATGTGTCACGGTCACATGACCCAAATTCATTCTATATTCATTGTTTATGGAGGGTAGTACCTATTGAGGTGATTTTTTACTAGTTTCATTATGATTGAAGCTATGGTCATTGTTCATCATCCTTACCATAACAGCAGGCTATACCTATCGTGAATGTATACGTGATGATAAAGTATATTATTTTTGGATTTTGCTTCCAATCGCTAACTCTATATGTCCCCTCGCTAGTGGTATTTATAATATTAAGTATTACATATTTATGGATATACACGAGTAGGTTCCTCCCAAGTTGTATCAGAAGAACTGAATTCGTATTTCAACAAGCCTAGCTCGTCACGAATTTGAGAAAATATCAAAAATAAAATTAAAAGCTAATATTGATATAATTAAAATTAAAAATTCATCCATTTTTCCCTTTTAAACAAAATAACAATAAATACAAATAACATTAACACAGTTTGCGTAAGCAGTACCGACTTTTTGAATCGATAAGCTGCATCTCTGGGTGGAGCCCGTCATTTCGTTTCTCCCTTGATGTCCAAGAGAGGCTCCCTATCAATTTTCAACGTCCTACGGTGAGCAGGAGAGATTTTAGCTTATTCAGCTGATCAGGATGGTACTCCTCACGTTGCTCGTCTCTTGTTGTTCCAGAAAGGCTCCCTATCAAATTTCAACCTTCTTCGGTAAATAGGAGAGATTTTAGCTTACTCAGCTGATCAGGATGGTGCTACTCACGTTGCTCGTCTCTTGTTGTCCCAGAGAGGCTCCCCATCAAATTTCGACGAACTACGGTAAATAGGGGAGATTTGAGCACGATTTCGCCATCACTATGATTGATATCACGGATCCTCCCCCCAAGTCAGCGAGGCACAAGTTCCGACATGGTAATACATCATTAATCAAAATTCCGTCCATATCGGACCAGAGGTTTAGGAGGAGTAGTGAGCACAAGATGATTTCAATAAATAAATAAATGTATAAAAAGAAATCTGAAAATGAACGACTATTTTTATCGTGTTTTACACCTTCTGAAACGCAGAGAAATTGAATCCCCAACCCATAAGTGCCGCCGTGCCGACGGCCCATTTTCTACGAAAAGTTGGGTAAAATACGTTTCTTACCGGTTCCATGGATTTTCTACATTGAATCCGAATTTCAACGTGGCTGGCTCGAACGGGTGACAAAACATGTCAAAAATCTTTTAAAAGTGTAAAATCTTACCTTTTTACGATAATAGATCCAAAAACCAACAACACTTGTTCTTCAAGTTTTTTAAACGGCAAGACAATTTTATCGTCATTCCTCCTTAGAAATCAGTAATTGGGATGCTGGTTCCGTACCTCCTCTGAGATGGATAATGAGTAGTTCCTCCTCCTCGATTCTTGCTAATGCTACCCCTCGGCTTATTCTGGAGGGTTATTCAACCTCCATGATATCCTCTGGGTGTAGCATGTTATTCGCCTCTCCCTTCGAAGTAGGAACCACTGCATTTCCACCTTCTCCCATTTTCATATGTTAACAAAGCTCGGTTTCGAACCACATCCCCGCCCCCACCCAGCCCCTCTATTATTGAATGTCCTGGCGCCCCTACCCCCCCCCCCCACCCATAAGCAAAATATTAATATCCCTTAAAATTTCGAACAATTAAACTTTTATCACAGCCCTACCTACTTTGAGCCCCCCTTACGCTCTGCAACCCCCCCCCCCCCCCCCGATTTCTGAAAGCCACGGGAATGTGATGTATAATGACTGGCTCCCCCTCTAATGCTACTCCTTGTCTTATTTTGGAGGGTTATTCAACCTCCAGGATATCCACGTTAATCGCATCTCCCCTTCAAGGAGGAACCACTGCATCGCTCTCCTTGTCACAGCTTTAAGGGCGTAATGTAACACTGCGATAGGTAGTTTGAGTTTATAGGAATCAGTACTGTGGAGGAACCAGGTTGAGAGTCACGTGAGATGTTAGCGACAAAGCGTAGGCTGCAAATATGAAAAATACATGAAAGCAGACATATCTCCAGTTTTGACATCACTAGTGCAAGTACGGGTGGAAGTTTTCTACAGTAGTCTGTGAAATCGATAAAAAGCAGTTTCCTCTCCGTCTAGTTTCTCTACATTGACGGAATATGTGTTGGCTGCTCGTCAACAGCAACAATTCTCGATGCCATTATTTTGGTATTGGAACTTTATTTTTTTCAAAATTTGTTAGGTAGGTACTAGTTACAGGAGGATTGAGAGTGGGAGCAGGCCGTTTCACGAGAATTTCCATCCTCAGTGGTTACCATCAAGTTTATCATTTCGCAGCCACACATGAATCTGCCCTTGAATTTTTTTCAATAATCCTACAACTAGGTCGTGAGAAAGTGACGTTTTTTTTTCATCTCACCTTTGCACATCATTAATATTGCAAAAACTATTATTTTTCGTGATGAAATTTACAAGGGTCCTTTTGCAGCCCAACCCACACGTTTCCAGAAAAGTCATCTAAATCGAATGACAACTATAGAAGGTCTCATTCACACATCCGCCCAGTTACTATTAGTTCGACCATGTTGGGGAGGACATTGAATGATCAACTTGTATTTTCTCGATTACACTCCAAATTCGAGAGAGATCCAAAGATTACGTAGGTATAAGACGTGAGAATACAACAATTTTATAAGTTTAATGTATGGATATAGGCAGAGTGAAGTATTGATTTGAAAGTGAGTGAGAGATGAAATTGAAAGCTAACCATCCTCAGCCAAAGCCTCAAGTTCAAAATAAACTTGTGTGGTATCTACTGTTAACTCTTCCAACTCGTTAATTACGAAATTAGTTTTTCTGACACATTTTTTCATCGCATTCGAATTCGAAACATTAAGTTGGAATTCGTATTCAGAAATTTTCTACTAAACTAGCTACATGACAACTGACAACAGATAAGGAATAGAAATAATAACTTCTGTTGGTAGGTTGTGTGAGGTAGGAGCGTGATGATGCTACAGCTTGTTACAATGATTTGAGGACACGATAGACACACACATACAATAGTCGGATAGGCGGAAGACGCGAAACGAAAGTTGTTCAGAATGGCGTGAAATGTCAAACGCAAGTGGGGATTTCGATTTCTGAGGTATGAAAATTTGTCATTTCCCATAAATGAAAAATGATGTTTTCACTAATAGTGCACTCGGATAGAAGATTATAAGAATAATCCCATTTATGTTTTCAAAATATTAATAATATTAATAAGATAAAATAAGAATAACATGGCTCCATTGAGAACTGCCACGCGAGCACCGGAAGGTTAATGAATTTAGCTAAGAGCTAAATGGCTTTTCACTACTTTCCTCAGTTAAAACATGTTGATGAGGGGTTCCACATTATTTTCCGTCAATATAAAGAACGTCAGTCTCTACGCTAGGCACGGCCAATACCTAATAACTAACCAGGTGAGGGGCTTTACATTATTTTATCTGGATTTCACTGTTTCACCCGCACCCCCATTTATCCCTCCACCAGTCCAGCCATAATTTCACTTATCCTGTTTGTTTGGAAATCAAATAAATCGTATTGAAATTCCCGAGTTTTAAATAACCCCCGATACATTTCGTTGTAATCGGACCAATTTTAGTCTCTTCGCATGTTCAGATTAAAATGCTTGCTATACTAATGCATATCTTCATTAGGTTTTGATAAAATAATGTTATGTTTCAATCAGGATTCCATAGGTAGTGATTGTATAATTGTAAACTGTGGAAGTGTTAACTCCTTGCAACAAGTACGTATCTATTCCTATCGATGAAATAATTACCAAGTAATCTTTGTATCCCAGTGGTCTGCTCAGTGGGGATAAATAACAATCAAACAACAGTCTCTAGGTAACTTCTAAAAAAATTATTGAATTCAGAGAACTATAGCCCGAACACAGAAAATGAAAATACTGAATAATTTGTCTTCAAAAGTTTTGAGAAATCTTCAATTCAATTATATTTACCCTAAAACTAGCATTGGGAAACGTTCAATTGTATTTTATTACTTCATAATATAATTTTCTGATGATACATGAAAGTTGTATACCTAATTACCTAGATAGCTACTATTCGACTTGCATAAATTGATATACTTATTACTACCAGAAATTTACTGGTTCACGCATTTGTGGTTGCATGTAGTTGTTCATTGCATACTGATATCCAAATCGGTTATGTATTTCATTGATAATGGAACTTATACTTTCCAGACAAGAAAACCTGACTTTGTATATGATTTACGTGGCTCGACGAATGGCATTTGTAATTACCTTAGTGCTGTCTTACATTTCCATCATCGATATGAAATACACTGCCAGACGAATGCTCAACATCTTGAACAGAACAGTCCGATTCGACTCGTCAGTAAAGACACAACATTCAACGTGGTGGACCGTAATTGACTGTTCATTTTTATTCATAATGCTGACTGCTGTTGGGATGCAAGAGGTGGGAAACCATTCGGGGATCAACGGACACGTGAAAATCCTAACAAATTTATTAATGAACCTTCTCGTTTACTTCACATTGTCTTATTACCGCAGGATTTTGTTTCACATTGGCGACAGATTCTACAGTATCAATCTAAACTCAAGTCCTAAAGAGATCTCTAGACGGCACGCAATTCTGTACAAAGCGTCCAAAACCGTAATTAAGATGTATTCATTTCCAGTTCTTGGTGTTATGATGGTTTCCGGAATTTACTTAAGCTCAAACTTACTGTACATTTTGGGTAACAAAAAGCAATATTGGAACCAGTTCACCGTGTCAAGTTGCTATCTCACATACTACGCATTTTTAGTATGTGAGGTCATCGTTGGATCATGCACGTACGTACTAAATGGAGTAAGTCAGATTTTATGTATTACCCACTTTATATTGTCGTATAATTGAGTGACGGTTCGTTCAAATGAATTATGAAAATATAAAAGGATTCATATTGAAATAGATCGGAAAACAGTGGTGTATTGAACTATACTATTGACTGTTCAAAGCTGTTACCTACCGTAATGCTGAATTAGTAGTTTAACGGTAGCCTTAAAAATCATCCATCAAACATCAACGAGGTTTATGTCCTGTTTCACAAGATTGACGCCTGTTTTTTTCCTTTTGACGTCCTAATTCGTTATACCAAAATGTAGGGCTTTGATTCTGACCACTTTTTATAAAAGTTTATTGAATTGAGGATATTTTCCTTTTTGTTAATTTAAAAGGACCAAACGTAAACGTAGCATCTAAAATGGATTGTACGCTATAAAAAGTATTTCATAGCAAACACGTGTGGTTGTGGTGTTCAATCCTTAATATTTTATTCGTATCCATTAAGTTCGTTAGGCGAAGAATGGGTAGGTGTTAGGATAGTTATCTTCATGAAAAATATTAGTAAGTAATGCATGCATTACAGGGACGTCCCATTGAATGGAGTTTATATAATTTTGATGAGAGTTGACATAGGAGAACAAACAAAAATGTGATGACTTCTCGGAGTCCCCCCCCCCCCCCCCCTTTCTACCACCGACAGCGAATTTCTGTCATAAGTATGAAATTTGAAACTCCTGACATTATTTCCAAAACGAGACCAAATTGATAATTGAATTTAAAAAAAGATCACGAAAATCTGACTCGAACAGTTAAAACATCATGATTTTTTTTTTTTTTAATACTCTTATAATTATATTATCATTCCTATTTATGGGTTTTTTTTTCTCTTCCATCTGATTATATCTAATCCGTGCTAAAGAAAGCTTCTTCTTGTTCTTGTATCTTGTTTTTTTTTTTCTATAGAGGCATCAAGGCCCCATCTTCAAGGCCTAGGCATCTCACCTTCCTCCTACACCCTCTTAGGCGCATGGAGACATCATGATTTATTAAAATTACCCCCACCACTCTCCATCTTCCATAATACAATTTGAAACTCGTGATATACCTCCTAAAACTAGACCGAATTTCTAGTTTAAAAAGTGGAATTCTGACGATATTAGTTTAAACACGACGATTTATCAGTATTACCCCCTCCATTCACCCCCTTCCATGATGAAATTCAAAACTCCTGACATACGTTCCAAAACTATATCGAATTGTTAATGGAACAAAATATGAATCACGAAAATCAGTCGATGTTCGTAGCTTGGGCAGCGCCTAAAAGAAGCGGTAATTATCCCCGCAACACGACAGCAAATCTGAAATTCCCAAAGTTTGCGGCACAACAAGACTAAAATTGAAATCAAACCAAATAAGAATCACGAAAATTGGAAATCACTAGCTGTTAGGACTCTTCACTCCATGTTGGGCACCGTATCAAAACCAAAGTTACTGGTCGAATCAAAGAATTCCGAAGGTGGGAATGGGGGACGTTTTCCCCACCATTTGAATTGATTTTAATAAGTATAAGTTACTAAACACTGTATGTTTCAAACATTTCAAATCAAAAACAGCTTCAATAAAACGCTGCAAATTGTTAAACAAAAGTTGTAAAGCTGTGATTCAAACGCTGTAGTGAATATTTTGTAATAAATTTCTTTCAACCATAACAAAGATCACTGGGTTTATCAAGAACTCTTAATATTGAATGCCTTTCAATAATTTCAGAGATAACATACATGATATCTATTTAAAAAAAATGAAGTTCGTGTTATAGTTTCACTATTGCTTGCGAGTCTACCCATAGGGAGATGACGCATTGTTTTCTTTGTTGGGCGGAAACAATTTTTCAGCCCCTGGAATCAAAATGACGCATTTCGCACTTTTTAACATTCTGTACAACTTTCGTTTCATGTCTGTGTGTGTCGGTCACGATCTACCAATCCTTATAACTAGCGAAACCTCTACAGTTTACCATCCAATTTCGACGAAATTTGTAGTAAAAGTGCGAGTTACGTTTTAATATCTAAACTGCCCTTTGCGCACGCTCAAACATAAATTCCATGAAGCATTATTTTCTCACGCTCTTGTCGTCCGATCTCGCTCAAATGTAGAAGATAGTTGGATAAGACGATTGATCATTGCATAATATCAATTTGAACATGATCGCATATTAGTAGCTGCTGAGAATGCGTGAATGTAAAATCCTTGTAACAAGTTTAATTTCCACAGTTACCATTCAATTTTGAAGAACATTAAGGGAATGTGCTGATTAGACCGAAGATATCTTCTTTCAGTTCTATTATTCTCCAATCAATACGTCAGTCTGCGCATGCGCGAATAAAAATAAATTACATGAAGCTTAATTTTTCCGTTTTCCTGTGTCCTATTCTAGGTTTTACGCTACATCTCGATTCACTAGAGCCTGCTATTTATTTACTATGGATTTTAGTATAACCCGCGACGTTACGTATACGGAAGATGTGTACCACACTCAACAGCAGACAGATATTGTTTTTAGCATACCGACGGTCTTTTTGGAAGCGTTTTGGCCAGGTTTTCCACGATTTCGTACACTGTGGGGCCGGCACTCCTCCCCCATCAGGAGAGGAATTGTGTCCCAACCCTGGGTTTTGGTAGATCATTGGCTTCCAAAACCATCACACTTGTGCTTTCTCAGGGCTTACAGGAGGGGATGAAACTCTGCAGCCACATTGATGATTCGTCATCAATGCACCTCATAGCGAGCCACCCCCTCCCATATGTCACCTCTGAGAAGCCTGGCCTAGGGTCATCAAGATCAAGGATGGCCTCGACGACACCGTCTTGAATCTTTTTCATTTGGTCAGACATCATAGTGTACCCCCCCTTGATCCCATTTGCCTCCTCGATGTACCTAAGGTTTTTCGTAGGAGATGCCAGGTTCTTTAAGTTGGTCCTCCTCTTTTTGTCCTTCCTCAGATGCAGATACGAGTACTTTACATTTCTTAAATATCAACTCATTTCAGAAGACGAACGATTGTTATCTGACAACGTTAAGTCTAACTCTGCAATTATTTCTTCTAGTTTTCTTAGGGGTAAAGAATCGAAATTTCATTTATCTGGCTCTTAATCAATGATTTGATAATACAAATGTAGACAATAGACAATAAGAAATCTTGTTGACCCAATAAGAAAGAATCGACGAATGTTGCTGAATGTCAGGATGTTGTCCCACTGTATTTTCTTACTACTGATAACCACGAAACCCTTATTTCTGAGCATGGACCATTTTCTTTTGTTTCTTTTGTGGTCGACTAGGGTTCCACTCATCATTTAGTTTATTTTAACATCGGACAATACTTGAAGGATGCTTGTCCAGTTAATTTTCAAATTAGTGTTGCAAAGAAGGGCTCATGTGTTGTAGCTAAGAGATGTTGGTCGCTGAATGTTTTCTTGCCTGGTGTTCGAATTGTTACTATCGATAATGTGGTGGAATGCAATGGGCTATCGAAAAACTTACTTTCTGTGCGTTGCTTACAACAGAAAGCTTAAAAGTTATTTTTGGAGATAATAAACTTCGATTTGTGAGAGATCTGGAATCATTGTTCTGAAAGGTGAAAATGTAAATAACTTGTATGTTGTACATTTTAATGTTAGTTATAGCTCAGCTCTCCTAATTAATGATGATATTAAGATGATCGACAAATGGGCCACAGTTCTGCCTGGCCCACAGTGAAACTGTACGATGTCTGCCTCCAAGGAAAACTAACATATACTCCCGTTCATTGATCCCCTGGATGAACGAAAAGATAAATGGGTACTAGAAATTGTTTCATTGATATGTGTGGCCCACTAGAAGTACCTACAACAGACGGGATCCGAAATGTTGTCACTATTATTGATCACTGGTCTCGTTTCAGTTGTGTTTATTTAATCAAAACTAAGGATCAAGTTTTTAAACGTTTCAAACAATACCACGCTGATGTGATGTCAAACTTTAATACCAAAATTGATCGCATTCGTTTTGATTCTGGTAGGAATTACACATCTAATCGCTTCAGAGATTTTTGTTCAAGCCAGGGGGTTACTCCCTAGTATACCATCCCAAGGTCCCCGAACTTAATGGTACTGCGGAGCGTTGGAATCGTACCATGGTCAATGTAGTACGATGCTTTTTGTTTGATGCAGAAATGCCTAAGTATTTTAGGCTGCCACCTATCTCGTTAACAGGAGATCAACCTCAGCTTTGAAAGACAGAGTGACACCGTCTGAAAAATGGTTTTATTACGCCCTAATTTGTCAAATATCAAACTGTTTGGGTGCATCGCCCATGCACATGATGATAAGGATCAACGGCAAAACAACATTAACGAAGTCGATTTATGTTCATGGTTGGATATGCGCCTAATGGATATCGATTGTGGGATCTATAGGAACGTAACGTAGTAAATGGAAGTAATATTGTACTTGATGAATCAAGAACTTATGGTGATGTTGAGGTACAGAAGTAGGATCAACCTTCCTTGGTGATAGCTCCAAGTCTTACAGAAAATCTCTCTGCTGATCTTACTACTACGGAGTCACCAAACCCAAATACTCATGATATTCCTAGCCATCGTAATGGAGCTACGCAACAATCAACGTCTGCTGTAACCCAATTTATTTCAAAAACTCGCAGGACAGTGCGAGAAAAGAAGATACTTTCGTGGTTGAGTATTTATAATGTTAATCTGATGACATCTCTTTCAGCTTGTTGCAATTTACTGAATGATGGATCTAGTCCATACAGTGAAGCTGTCTACAACGGTTGGAAACTATCGATTGATGAATAACAAGATGCTCTTCAGAAAAACAATACTTGGGTCTAGGGAAATAGTTGAACCCCCGGTAATGTAAAAAATATTGATCCCAAATGGATCTTCAAAGAAAAACTTTTAGGAAATTAGAAGATTCGCAAATCGCGTCTAGTAAGCCGAGGATTTATTCAGGGGGAGAAAGCCGAAAAAGAAATATACACACATGTTGCGTGAATGGAAACTGTGCAAACTCTTCTTTCTCTTGCCATTCATCAGTATCTCAAATTAAGTCAGCATGACCTGAAGTCTCCATTTCTTGATGGAGTTTTACCTAATTCTGCTTAATATGTACCCACCAAAAGGTTTAGAATGTGATGAAGGACTTGTGTGAATATTGAACCAGGTTCTTTGTGGATTAAAGGAAGCACCGAGGTTCTGTTACGAAAAGTTGAATGATTTTCTCATTCATTTGAATTTCTTTTAGTCATTTGCCGATCCATATCTGTACGTAAGTGATGTTACATACTTGCTAGTATACGTTGATTACATGATTTTAATTTCACACTAAGAATGACCTTTTATGAGTTAGATCCTCTTTAATGAATGAATTTGGAATGAGAGATCTTACCAATAATGAAGGCACGTTATTATTTCTTGTGATTACGATAGAACGGACTGATGATGGCCTGAAGCTGAGTCAGATAAATCTGATATCCAGACTTTTGGATAAATTCGAATACTGAATGCAAAACCAAAAAGTCTTCCCATTGAGTCAAAGTTGAACCTATCAAAAGGGAATTCGGATTCAGGTAAATACCCCTACAAAGAATTAATTATTGGAGGTCTTATGTACCTGATGCTAGGAACTCGTCCTGATATCAGTTTTGCTGCATCATACTTCAGTACCATCCAAAACTGTTATGATGAAAGGCACTGGACCTACGTGAGGCAAGTCTTGAAGTACCTCCATGGAACTAAGTAAATTAAATTGGTATTTATTAAACATGGTTAAGACCCCCTTTTTTGTTATGCTGACAAAGACTTTGCCAACAGGAATAAGAACAGGCGCAGAGTTACAGGTTATATCTTCAAGGTTTTTGGTAACAATTTTATTTGGAAAACGCAGACGCATCCTCTTGTAAGCTTGTGCAGTTCTTCGGCTGATTTTGTTGCTTTAACTACTGTAACAGCAGAATGTTTTTTTCTCACCAGACTTGTGACCGAAATTTCGGGAAAGGATATCACTCCTGTGGTCATCAATGAAGATAATTTATCAACCATAAGGATGTCCAGCACCCTCCTAACAAAACAGTCAAAACATATTGACGTGGGTCATCATTTCCTGAAAGCTCTTATCACAGTTAAAAAGATTGATCTTCAGTATATGCCAGCGAGGAACAGGTCGCTGATCTTTTCACCAAAGGGCTCCCACGTGCAACATTTTTTAATATGCGAAACATGATTAGTTTAAGAGATATGTGATACGTGTTACATCTTGATTATTGTTGGTAATATATAATGTTTGATATTTGTATCATGAATGATTTTGTTTTTGCCAGTAATCTTGAGATAGAGGGGAAGTGTGACTGTGCCATTCAAGATTAGGTACCCAACCGGCGTCACTGGTTTAAAGGTATATCAACTTCATGTGTTGGAATTAGGGTCAACTTTAGAGTTTAGTCTTGTGTGTTCTTAACCGCGCTGTTTGCCCATGTTTTTCATCTGCTGAGTTTTGCCGTTTGTCAGTTAGGTTATGTTTCATTAAATAAAAACGTGTTCAAGTTGTGCCTTATTTTCTTGGACCTTTAATTATTGGTCGTAGCTCCTGTTACTGATGTATTAGAGTAGTTCCTCCTTCTCAATTCTCGCAAATATTATATCTAAGAGGAAGTTCCTGGGTTAGTAGCGTCCAGGATATCCTCTGGATGTAGCAGGTTGATCGCCTTGCCCCCTTGAAGGAGTTACTACTCTCTTCCCATCAACTCGCAGGCGAAATGGGTAACCAACCCAAAACTTATACCCTTAAACATTTAAAAACACACTCCAACCCTACCTATTTGGAGCCCCCTTCCACTACACCCCCCCCCCCCCTGCTTTTTGAAATCTCCCCTCTCGTTGTTACATGTTTCAGGGGTGTTCCCTTCCCCTCAGTATCAAGTGCCCGTTCATGCTTTTTCCGAGACTACATCTAACCTGTGATCGGGGCCAAACACATTTCCAGAATCCACAATCACAGTATCTTAGGTTCAGGGTACAATAATACCCGAAACCTTGTTTTTCAGGGTCTTCTATTTGGGTGGGGTTACATCCCAATCTATGGAAATGGACGCCTTTTGGATCCAACTGCTCAGGCCCCCGGAAGTAGGCCACTGGGCTCCCTCACAGACTTCGCAGCTAGCAACTTCCATCTCCTTGGCTTGGACGGCTTAAGGTGGACTACTGAAGAGATCCTCCACCAGCTGATACAAAGATATTTGGTTTTTCTTTTTGTTGATATTAAAAGGCTTTATTTTGAATGATTTAAAGTTTAGGGATTGATGAGATCCAACTCGACAGTGCCCTTTGTGACCGGCGGGGACTTACATACACGTAGACTTTCCGGGTTCAACAGGCTCCGTTTGCTGCACAATGACCCAGTATGCATAAATCACGGCTAAAGATCGGGGCGAAAAAAAAGAAGGATGAGAACCCAAGCCTCCCCTTCCCATCACTCCTTCCCCATCAGTTCGGTGAACCCCCTGATCAAGGTACCTCCCCTTAACAGGAGGTACCACGAAAAGATGAGAATAGGAATTGAGAAGAATCAACATCTCCCCCCTCCCCCCTCAACAAACTTTGTTGGTTTACGATTCAAATTGATCCAAACAAAACAAAAATCCATCCGTCTCTCACACAGTGGTCCAGAGACCCCTACAAGCTTGCCAAAAGTCGGCATTCGATCCAAATTTTGTTTCCTGGAATTTTCGTGACATAGACCAAGAATCTGAAGTCGAATTTGAGATAAACTGCAAAGCAACGAAGTTATACCACGATTGAAAAAATACTATTAAGTACATAAGAAATCGCTAAAAATCAACTAATTGCCAAAAAATTAAGTAATCTTCAAACAGTTTCCCGTGTTTTGAACCTTGATAGAATTATTTAAATAAATTCAATTTAAGCGTAAGATATTCTTATCAAAAACCAACAAATTTTGAGGAGAGGGGTGTTGAAAAAATTTCTGGTTCGATTACAAAAGTTCATTATTGAAATTAACAAACCAAAAGAAAAACATATGTATGAGAGAAAAAAACGAATTCTATTCAAACAATCCAGTGTTCGCCGAGACTCAATGTTGTTCTCATTACCCGTACCAAAACAAATCGAATCTCGAATTGTATCTTCCGTGTCACTCCTGGCACTAGCGCGCCCTTTTGATGTGAGAAATAAGAAAATTTCTCTTCGGGTGATGGAAATTGTCAACGATTTTTTAAAAATTTAGATCACCCAATCGTTTCCTCAAATGCGTAATTCAACTCTAGACTACGGATCCCTGATCAATCAAAAGGAAAATGAAATCAACATAAAACACACAGTATGCAAACACGAACATTTTGATTGTGTGTTGAGGAAAGAATCATTTCGTCATTTTAATTCTGGGTAAAATTGTTTCAATACATAATGTACATTTCCTACGTCGAATGGCGGTACCTACCTGTACATTGATATTAATGTTTTTCTTGTGTCCCTCAGTCGAACCGAGTCACCTGTCACATGATCAAAACTTGTTTGATGTCTGGAAATCCAAATTCGTTCAAGATTGTGAGTACTCTAACATGTAAATATACATTAATAATATGTAACTAAGTAGTCACATTGAATTTACTGCACTTATTCATGGAAATTCGATTCAGATCATTTATTATTTCTCTAAGTTCAAGCAAATTTTTGGATAGTGTTAATAAGAAAGAGTAGAGATCAGCCGAGGAATTCATGCAGCTGGTCATGTTAGTCCCACAACATGAAATTGATTCCAACACACACCCCTTATTAGACCCTTATTCAAATTTCGGGAATGCAGCTTTCGAGCTCGCTCAGCTGATCTGCAACAGTACAGTACCCCTAATATGATTGAAATCGACTCAATAGAATTGCGCTGAAAGTTGAGAAACCATTTACCAGCCAAGATTATTTAATACTTAATTATTATTCAACAGTCACTCATACACCACATGTATACATATTAAACAAGTAGACCAGTGCTCACGAAGTGAGTCACATGATAGCGCATTTTCTCGTAAGGAGATCCGTGTGAAATGGACGCTTCCTGCGTTGAGTATGCGACAAAATGGCTTTGGAGCTCACTCAGCTGATCAATGACCTCTCATGCGTCTTCAGTCGCATTCTTCGATTTCATGAGAACATACATACATCGAGGGACAAAGTGAACACAATACCTCACTTTTCATTTCTTTAAAGAAAATGCGATAAAATTGAACTATGGTTGAAAAAATTATCACCAGATAAATACTTGTTGTCTCAATTGACAGTTTTAGCTCTCATGGATTATGTGGGTTATTTTCACACGACACCATCAATTTAATACACCTTTTATCAAGAAAATCTCCTTCCTGGTGTTCACCAGAATAGGTAAATTAATGCGGATGACTATTACTACGCGTCCTCTCGAATGCCACAACCCTTTAAACTCAACTTCAAAACTATTAGTCTATTAAGTATAACCTATTGGTTTTGAAATTTCAACAATATATATAAACTTCGTAGATGTGGAATGGTGTGAGCTGATTTATTAGGATAGATTATTGAATAAAGTAACATTCTACAGTCCAACGCAGGAAAAACTGCACTTTTTTTTAGAGAGTGTGTACTATTTACCACATTGAGTAAGACTTAATTTGCGAGAGTGAGGGGTGTATGTGACTCGCAACCGCTACCAAACCAGACGAGCATACCTAACATATAATATACAATCTCCCGACTACACTATTATCCTTCAAAACGTGGTTGTTTGTGAGAAGTAAACTATTTATATAACAACATTTTATTAAATTTCAGTTTAGATACCACTCGAACCTTTATGGGAACTTGGAGCTGAGACCACTAGGTTTGATCGTGCTGGAAACCAATTTCCTTACTCAAGTAAGCCTAATAAGTAAAATCTGGACTGTATTTAAGAAACGAAACTGCTTAGCACTGTAACTTCTCTTAGGATTAAGATAACATTTCGGTTCTTGCTCTAAAAAATCACGCTTTCCTGATGACAGGATGGGTTTGTTAGCCAGCAATTTTGGAGCATATAAATTGCTCAAATTTCCAGTAACGTGTTAAAAACAATCACTATAAAAGGCTAACAACGGCTAAAATTCGTTAAACATATTCTAGCAGAGTTTAAGTAAAAAAAAGTTTAATGAAAAGTTAAAGGTTGGAATAAAACCTTAATAATTCATGGTCAAAATTATGCTAAAGATGTTTCAAAAGTTAATTCGTATATACTAAGAAATACTATAAAAACTCGAGGAAAACCTAATAAATCCAAAGTCTTTTTATTTCGTAGAGTATTTTTTAGACTGAGTTTTGTTACCATAAAATTAGCAGTTAACAATTTCTTCGTAGTCAAATTAGTCGAATTCCAAGACTATGTAACATGTTATTTTATAATTTATAAAAATTTGCTTTTGCGATCATGCTACATAACTGTTTATATATATCATCATAATTAGATAAAACGTGCAATTTCTTTTTCAGTACTTCGGTGCAATAGTTTCTTACATTGCGATTTCGCTGGACTACTTGGGATACATTCAAAACTAACGCAAAAAAAGGAAAAGTGCTCACTCATAGGCACTTGAAAACCACGTTTTCATGTATTAAATATTTTGCCTCTCATATGCACAAAACTCTATGCAGGAAGCAAGATCATGAGCTTCATTCGCAACTGCATCCGGATTCCCACTTAGCACAAATTCAGTAACCGTATTATTACTCATGATTAGTCTTCAGGAAGCATTGATACCTACCTAACTCCACACTAGTCATCACTTGACGAAATATATATGTTTATGAATCCATTTATAATGTAACCACAATATTATTATGCAAGCAAACGGTATTATTTATTTTTTTCTCAAGCACAAATATTTGTTATTGCTACATTTCGTTAAAAAAAAAAATCAACGAAATAAATTGAAGTATGGCCCGGTAATGTCTTTCTTTCCTCGTCTGCTTCATCAAAGTTCTTCAAATCTTTATTCATATTTCTTCCCGATTGCCCCTGCTCCTCTTCCGCCCCAAGACACATGATCCTCAAATACGCTGATTGATAGCCCTGATTATCCCTATTAGAATTTTTTTGTGATCCCACCCTAACACATGAGATAAAGGTGTATTCCATTTTTCTGACAGCGTGTGTGCCATCCGCTTCAGGAACAAAGAAAATTCTTTATAGAGGGCCCCATCACATACTACCGGGGGAGCTAATGACCCACGCACGTCTTTGGCCCGCCCTGTCGTATTTTTTTGTGTTTTGCTTGGACAGCAGCTTGTCCAGTGACGTCTGGTCGGCATTTATTATGCGCGTGTTGAAAAACGCCGGTCTCTCGTGTTGCCAGACCCCACGTACCATTAGGTATATCTACGATCAGTGCTGGTGTTGAGCATCTCGTAAGACTGGCTCAATAGATACTCTTCCCCGAGCTAGTTCAGCATCCTTGAGCTGTCATGCCCTCTTTTCATAATTCCTTCCTTCATACAGTTCAAGGCATGGTTGATGTCGAAGCTGGTATTACAACCGTCACAAAGGGCAGGTAGGCTGTTCGGCAGATGTCCCTAAATTCATCAGCAGAATGTTCTTGCCAATCAGCTGCAGCTGGTACTATGGTTAATCAGTGAGAAGCGCCCTTTACTCGATTCAGTTTTTGCTGCTGCTTGGGTTCGGCTACCAACATCAACCTTCTGCTCCTTTCTTCCAGTTCTTCTCTTCTTATGCCCCTCTCTTCTTTTATGGATGAACACTCTCTCTTCGTGGTATCTAAATTCAAGTGGATCCCCTGTTGAAATTCATCACTTAATCAATTGATTATTAATTACTTCACAACTAAATGCTTAGGCGTATGCTGTGGAACTTGTCATGTCAAACCAATCTTAAGTTGGTGGTTCTGGAGGAATATTGTGAGAAAAGGGCGACATCCTTTCTACTCCCTACATACTGCAGCCCAAAGGCTACACGAGGTGTCCAGCAAGCTTTAGTTATTATAAAATAGTCCCCCAAGTTATAAGATCCTACTAAATTTCGTTGTTATTCTCTTCTTATCACATTGTTATCATTTTATATATACCCAGCATCCCGATATCATAGGCAAGTTCCAATTTACAAATACATACATACCCCATTGAAGTCATCGATATGTATTAGTGTTTAAGCCCATTCCTTATCTAAGAAAGCGAACAATTTGATTGTGTTGTTTTTGTTTGTATTATAGCCCTTGAAAATAAAAGAATTGAGTTAACCCTTGAAACGTCGGGACGAAAATCTTTTCATAACCGTACCTCAACATCCTCCTGGAAGAGGGGGGAAAAAATACACTGCCAAGGAAATGGCACATGAGCTTCCTCGTGACCTTCACAGTACGTCACCATTAAATTCCAGAAAACTAGAAACGACCGGTTCTGGCATCAGGCTGTGATCGTAACAAAAACATCACTTTCGCGTATGCGCCTAGCGTACCGCTGCTGATGATTGCAAAGAATGTGATACGGGACCTCAAGAAACCTTGCCCGCATCATCCCTGAAAATCTGACCGAAATCCGTTCACAATTGCCTGATTTATGACCGAAACAAGAAAATTTTGTTTGCGCCTGCGCAGAGGCTACCGTTGATTCGATCATGACGGAACTGATAGGGGGCCAGGTAGAGCTATACCCGCACGATCCCTAAAAATTTGAAGAAAATCGCATCAAAATTGTTGAAATTACGGCTGTTGCAAGGGCCGTAACAAAAATATTTTGTTCACGCATGCGCAGAGCGTACCGCTAGTGCAATTATGATGATTGTCTCATGGGACCTCAAAGGACCTTACCCACATCATCACTGAAAATCTGATCAAAATCCGTACAACATTGACCGAGTTATGACCGTCACAAGGAATTCACGTTAGCGCCTGCGCAGAAGCTACCGTTGATTCGATCATAATGAAGTAAATAGGGGACCATCTAGAGCTTAACCCGCACGATCCCTGAAAATTTGGTTAAAATCGGATCAAAATTGTGGAAGTTATGGCTGTTACAAGGAAATATGGACGGACAGACAGACAGACAGACTCGGAACCAAATTTGTTCAGGAGGCTCTGAAATGCAAAATCCGAGTGGAAATTTTGATTTTGGAACAAAAAAAAAAATTTTTTTTTTTTTTTTTTTTTCATTTCGAAAGTGAAAACAAAGCTTCCGCTGCCTTGCAGTCTCAGAAGCAATAATGGGCACAGAAGCAGAAGATAACATAACCGATAACAGAAGAAAACAAGACCACAGCAAAATTTACGGATGACATCAAATACAGACAAAATTTCAAGATACACACCATTCCCATTCCCATTTCAGTTCTGGTACATGTACAATTTGTACAAAACCTATAAATGAATTTAAAAAAAAAAAAAGTCTTCCTAAAAATTATTAGAAGCAGCCTTCTTTATTATTAAGGGTAAATAGGCAATCTATAGGTTTTTCCCCAGCTCCTTTAAAATAAAGTAATGAAGTTTCAAGTAATTATTAATGGAAAGCGTTGTGAATGGAATGAAAAATAATGGGGGGAAAACACCTTGAACAAGGGTGTGCCTAGAAGAAGCTCTAGTAAGTATGGTCTAGTCAAATCACAGTATTTTTCTCTGGATAATGGGATTCATTATTCTTCTAATATTCCAGTTATAAAATATGCAAGTAGATAACAATTTTTTCCTTCTTAAGGAAATCTGTGGGCTTGTAATACAAAACGTAATAGTTTTATCTAAATCAACATTTAATTATTGATAATAGTAAGTAGAGTAAATTATTTTCCTACTCCCCTGTTTTTCATCTTCATCAACTCACTAGCGTTATACCAGGTATCTGAGGCCCATTTTCCTTTCTTTCTTTTTTTTTTTTTTAACAAAAGATAATTATGTAGATTTAAAAGAAAATAGTAGAATGAACAATCCGTGAATACACTAAAATTGAAAATATGTTAAAAATCATTAAATTAAAATTACCATAATATTGAATGAACAACATCACTAGAATCTGTGAAAAGTAGATGTGATTGATCAATAGTTTTATGGTGAAAAGATCTGGTAGAGATCACTGAAGTCGTCGTAAGAATCTTCGTTTCCATTATTTTTCCTCTATTTGGTTTGGTTGCATTTCGGAGGAAAATAGTTGTAAGAGGTTATCACTTTGCAGGGATTAGAGATATTTTAATGTATTTGTAGGGATCCCTAGAGGTGCCTCGTAAACTATTGAACCCCTTTCACGAATAAATTCTAGCTTGTACTCAACAATATTAAGGCATGATTCATAATTTTTCCTCGGTACTCTCGAACTTTTACGTTTTGTTTGTGATTCATCCATTATCTGGTTCGCAACAAGTTTTTCATAGTCATCTTCGTAGCAGAGCTCATATAAAAGAAGATAGTTCTTTGTTAAAGGTACTTTTTGTTGTTGGCTATTTATTAGAGTAATCTCCAATAGTTCGCAGCGATTTTAACTCAATAAAATCTCTATGGGTAAGCTTTCGGATTCTCGGGATGATTGTTCTTCGCTGGTCTCATCAATTGTATTAGTATTGGGCAAGGACATTCTTCTTTCTTTTTAGAGATCTATCTTTTTAGTGCCATCTTGATTTCTTTTTTTAATATCGAAAGCATGTTGTCTCCCTCATTCTATGTATGGCGAACAACAAGAAATTGGTGAGCAACTCTGGAAAACTTAAGGGAGGCACACATTTACATTGGAATCAGGTACTTTTTTTTCCCCCACCGCAGTTATACGAGTAAAATATATAATGAAGAGGTTCGTATCCTGGTGTTTCGCTAACCTATTCGTCAATGTATTTGAAAGCACGAATTCCAATCTCGATACTCTCCTGTTTACCTTCACCCTCATGACAAACATAATAACCTTGCTTTGCCTCCACTTCATAAATGAGATCGTACATAAATAGTTTACACTTATAGCGAAATTGGGAAATATCCCTTTTGTAGGTCATAGGTACATAGGATAACATTAGTGTCATTATCCTTTTTGTCTTCCTCCTTCTAAATTCTGGTAAGTTTCCTTTGTTTCGAGATGCGCTTCATAAGCTTCCTTCCTCTTTTTTCGTTCTTGTGGCAAGAAATCGTTATGCGCAGCACAAAAATCGCTCTGACCCAAGGAAAGGTAGAATTCTGGTTATATCGAAGTGAGTATGTCTGGTTTATATCGAATTGCTCTGGTGAATAATGTACCAACACACTGAAAAAATCTAATGTTATCGGTTCAACATTGGTACATCTAGGAGAAACCCGGTCGCCGTAAAACTCCAGAAAATATCTAAATTCACCGGAACTCAAAATAATATTCGGAATGAAAAACCTCACGAACTTCACTCCGACCACTATCCAGACAACCTTACGTATCAGGGCATTGAAAAGTCACCATCACCTAAAAATGCCTCTTTGATTGGGCAAAAAAAAAAAAAAACAGTAATTGAATCTAGCATTGATTTAAGAGTGCGACTGAAGGAGTCAAAAGATATTGATAGGGCAGTCAGTTAGTTAACAAAAGTGATACAGAGAACAGCCTCAGAAGCACACGTACAATCCTCAAGAAATGGACGGATAAATACCCACTGAAAGCCGCCTCCGCCATCCTGCTAAGAGTGAAACGACAATGTGGATCTGTGTGGCAAAGAACTAGGTACCCACCAGATAAAACACGCTATAATAAAGCAACAGAATATCTACGCACAGCTCTGAAAATTCTAAACGCGCAACAACTGCAAACATCACTAGATCCATTCTATTGACATGATGGCACCTTATACAAGAAAATGGAGAAAAACAAAATCCATTCTCATACATAAGGAAGGCATTCCTAGCTTAAAAATAAACAATCGGTGGATCTCATCAGCTCAAGGAAAAGAGGATGCGTTTGCAGATAGCCTGAAAGACCAATTTGCCCCAAATCCACCTGTTGACGTGCAGTTCTGCGAGAGAGTTAGTGAAATTTTGCACTAACCTCTACAACTGTCACCTCTACCCCATCTCTTCACACGAAGAGAAGTAGTCTCAGCAATCAAAAACTCGGCCATCAGAAAAGTACCAGGCCACGATTTAATAGTGCAACCACTCCTGAAGTACCTACCCAGGAAGGGTCTCGTGTTTCTAACACAGATTTATAATGGTATCATGTGGACAACACATAACCCTTACCAATGGAAATACGCTAGCGTAGTTCTCATTCCGAAACCGAATGGCTGCAAGGCGGATGTAAGCAACTACAGACCTATCAGTCTCTTGCCACTGATGTCCAAAATCTTTGAAAGATTGCCACTGGAAAGACTTTTATGTCATCTTGAACCCTGCATTCCACCCACTCATTTTGGATTTAGACCACACAACCCCTGCCCCTTACAACTGTACCGAGTTGTGGATGAACTTCTCGCTTCATATGAAGAAAAAATGTGTGCTGGTTCAGTTTTTGGGCACGGAAAAAGCCTTTGACCGTGTATGGCATGATTGCCTACTTTTTAAGCTGAAGGGACAGTTTCTGACACGTTGTTTAGAATAATAAAATCGTATTTATCCAAATAAACATTCGCTGTTAGGTATGGATCTGCTGAGTCCCGATCAACAGCAATTCACGCAGGGGTTCCCCAAGGCACGAAGCAGTTTTCATGAGATTTGCCAGTTTCCAGGATTCGTTTTGGAAGAGTAGTAAAGTTTTAAAGATTTTCAGAAATATTCTTTTTTCCAAATCGTCAGTGTTTGAGCTGATGTGAGGGCCTTTGGATGTTACTTTTTAAGAACTCAAGTACACTATTCTTATAGTAAATTTAATGTTGATTCCGAAAATGTGTTCAAAAGTTAAAATTGAATGAAGTAAAGTGGAGAAATTTGAGTATAAAAGGATAAAAACACGGTTTTCCTGAAAAAACCTTTAAAAAATCATATCTCGAGAACGGATTGAGATAAAAATATACAGTTGGCGGCATTTTACTCCATTTTTGATGTTGTTTTACCCAAATTTTTTTTTGCATCTGCGAGGGAATCACCCTGTATATATATATATATATATATATATATATATATATATATATATATATATATATATATATATATATATATATATATATATATATATATATATATATATATATATAGTTTTCATTCAATGGTGTACTCCCTTCACCATTGAGGGTAGTTTTGTTAAAAAAAAAAAAAAAAAGTAAATGAATAAATTACATTAAATTAAATTAAAAATAATAAAATAAAGTTCGCGTGGCTGTGTGTGTGCGTGTGTGAGAGAGAGTTACAAATTTTTCTGCCAAAAACCATCATTCCGGACGATTACGTTGGATAGCACTTTTTGAGCATGACAAATCGGTTAAATTACAGAAAATGCCTTACGAATATCACTGAATATTCCGAAAAACTGCTAAAAAAAAAAAAAGGTAAAATTCATTTTTTAAGGCAGCGACTGGCTCCCCAACGGTTTTTAGTTTTCGAAACTTCCGCTACAGTGGCACCTCAATTTTTGTTAATCTATGTCCGCTGCTAAAATATAGATTAGTGGGACATATAGATCAGAATGATTTGTGTAGTTTGGTGGTCTGGATCCTCGCAAGCTCGCATCTCAAAAACACATAACATCAAGTAGTCAATCCCTTAGTAAAAATGCAGATTAGTGGACATGTAGGTCAGAATGAAGTGTATAGTTTGGTGATCTGGATACTCGCAAACTCGCATCTCAAAAATACATAACATCAAGTAGTCAATCCCTTAGTGAAAATTCAGATTAGTTGGACATGCAGGTAAGAATGACGTTTTAGAAGTATATTTCGGGAGTTGTACGAGCTAAAAAAAATGACCATGCATCAGGACTCGAACCCACGACCTTCGTCTCACGAGACCGGTATAAAATTATTGTTATACCGGTATAACTGAATAAAAAAATTATTCAGGGGAATATTACTTAAAAGATGTTTTTTTTTTTTTCCTTCTTTAACTAAGAACTAGAACATTAAAAAATCTATCCCATAATTATGCAGAAAAACGTTCTGAAATTTCATTTTTATTGCCTAAAAATCGATAAAAACGGGAAATAAAAGCTTAAAATTCTAACCATTGGATTCCAGAATACTATCTAGATCGTTATATTGATAGATTGCCTTAAAATTTATGGTGAACTTTTGTTTTATCTGAATTACTCAAATTTTAAAACATATCAACATAAATATACTATAATAGATAATCTGCTCATACGGTCATGCTGTTATGATTTCCAAGTTGAATGTGTTGTATGTCACACTGCGCGTTCCCACCAGTGACGGTGTCCCGTCGTCATTAGAGAAAATCATTGGAAAATAATGTATTCACATGAAAAACATAAACAATCAATGATTCCAACATAAAATTATTTTTATTGTGTAATTCATCTTTTCTCCATCTATAACAAATTATCATCTTACTTCGATATATTACTAAAAGAATCACAAGTTGAATTTTCCAATTCCACAGAACTGGCCAACCATTTTTTTTATTTAAAAATAAACTTAATACCGAAACCGGAGCTATAAGAATAAGCTTTGCATTACAGAAAAGAAAACAGTTGTATGTTTTCATTAAAAGACTTTCCCATCGTTAACAATAATAATTATGTATAAACTTGTTTCTTTTTTCTTAGCGTTTGAAATTATTTTATCGGATTAATTCCTTTCCATATTTTATATCTCTTTAGAAATTCTTTGTCAATTAAAAATGAAATGTGCCAAAATTTGAAAAAGCGTGAAATTCGTTTGTATGGCACATAAATGGATGCCGACATTGATACTTTGTATTTTGAAGCGAAAATAGGCAGGATTTTTGTCTTTTTGCTTGGTTACTCTACCTTTAATTATCCTATCATAGTTACGTTTTAATATATTTCAAGTGAATACTCGAGTGGGCTTTATTAAATTTCCAAGTTTATTTCTTAATTTATTATTTGATTTGTCTTTTTCGTCAATATTGTTTGCTGATTGTGATTAGTCAAATTTTCTATTTTTTCATTACAAAATAATGTTTTTCAGGAAATCCGACACTGATTTGATTAGTATCCGAAATCATCATTTTCTTAATTTTGAAATAGCTGGCATAAGGGAATGTAGTAAGTTGCATTTATTTGGATGAAGCAATATTGATTAATATAGCAGTTTGCAGCAGTTTTTGAGATATGTAAGGAAGATGCAGTAACAAAAATTATCAACTATTAAAAAAAAAAAAAATCAACCTAAGATGTACGATCATCATGTACAATCTTCGAGGAGAAATATGTACCTATTTTCCGTAGATAACATAACAACCAACATCAATAATGTGGTACATATTATTCTCTTGTAACCATGTTAACATTAATCTAAAAAATGAATCAATTAAGTGAACTAACTAAATGAAAAAGGGTTCATCATTCATTACAGTTCTAAATCACCTGTACAGTTTGATTCTGATCGGACCTCACGAATTCTTCCGTGAATTTACCATGATTTCAGTTGATAAACGAGATATTTTCCAAGTTTTAGTGGGGTGAATATTTTCCACATTATTGTGAATGCTTGCATATTACTTAACAGTCATATAGAAGCCATGAATACTATGCTAGCTACTATTCCAAATTTTCTCGACAATTATTTGTTACTAACTGCTGGTTCACGCTAATAAAGCAACAGTTTGTCCCATTATGACAATACTACAAAACAGAACGTGTTACACAGATTTATTTCAATCGCTTCGGTCGAAAAATGTTGGAGCAATCGAAATCTCATTATACGGAACAAATACCATCATGCCATTCTCAACATTGTGACAAATCATATGATTACCAGATTGTTTGAAATTTCATAAGGGGATGCAAAGAGTAGTGTCATATTGACCGGTTATAACAAAATATAGCCGTTTCAATCGGGGCGAAAATAGATACGATCCTAGAAACCATACTCATGAAACTACTTTGGAATTAGGCTTTGTGAACAACAATACTTTGCTGATTTTTTTTCAGTTAGCAAGCACCCTGCTGAACATAATATATAATGATGTCTGTTACTATGAATATTGGTTTCGCATTGTGTCTTATGGTGACCTTATCACCCAGTTTGTTTCCTTGTTTAGTTTTTTTTTTACACTTTCTTATTTATTTTTTAGAAAGGTCACATAGAAAAGTCAACACTGTATTTTACTTTTGAGACCGCGGCAGCAAATTTTGAAATCAAGCTTTTCATGCTATCGTTAATTTAATTGCAGACACGAGTTTGAATTTTTACATTTAGCACTTATCTTGATGATTGAAATGGCAAAGTTCTAATAAGTGGGAATTACTAAAATAATTCGAAAATTGAAATTCAAGCCGTTGATGTGTTACGAATTGGAAATGGCGTTCCGACTGAAGTTTCTCGAAACAATATTGTTAGAAAATAAGTTGATTTACCTACATTTTAAAAAAATGTAAAGTATGTTGAACTAGAATGTCATTTTTTCATGCTAACCTTCCATAATGTATCATTCTTTGCATACATTAGCTTCATAACACTGAACCATCATAGGTATATGAATGTTCCAATCACTAATTTAAAAAAAGAATACAGATTATGACATTTATATTGAAACGTTTATATTGAAACTTCAGAATAATTTCAACCTATAGAACCAAAACTATAACATAAAATTATTTGTAATAGTAACATGAGAGGTAATAACATTTTATTAAACAAACGAAAAAAATAAAATCAACATCATTTACAACTAAATATATACTATAAAGATGTGTATTCGAACAAACCGAAAAATTGAATAGTTCCTTTCTTGAACGTAAAGTCATCATATCAATTGCAACAAAGTATACAACATTTTGAAATTTACACAACTTAATATCATATGTACAGTAATTACCTACAAGAAAAATCTACTTATTTGTTTCATAACATGATGGATATGTCACTTTGAACATTATTTTTATTATTGTTTTTCTTTTCGTCTATTGCCCATTTGCAGTCATACCGAGAAGTAAACGAGCATAGAGTTCTGCAGTCAGATTCGAAAACTCATTTGAAATTTATGAGCTTGGGTGTACGAACAGATGTTTCCAAACCTATGGTTTCTAACATATTTGCTCATTATTTCTCGTACTTACCGTCAAAAACGGAAAAAGTACAGCGTTAGTTTTTCAAATGAGGGAGAACTTCACAAGTTTTCAATTTATGGTGATGAGAATAGCATACCTATATTTTTTCATATGATTTAGACATTCAAAATAATATTTTCATTAAAATGAAATTCGAAAAATTGCTGGATATTCAGTAAATTCTATTCACATTAATACTGGACGTTCCTTCGTTAATACATTTTTAAAAAATACTAAAGAGGGCCAGTCTGGTGATAGGACATGATACAAATCAACAAGTTCCTAGCGATAAGTGATTTAACGGCTCTACGTACATCGATAAATTATATTATTCACGAGCGTATTTGAGGGGTAAATATAATTATTCGGTTGATGATTGAAGTATTTCACAACCAAACATATAGATATCCACCCTCCAGATAACTACTACTGCTCTAAACGACAACCGAAACTGATTATTTACACGTAATGCACATCTAAAAATGTATTACCTTCAACTCTCGCAAAATCTCAAGAAACATTTCTCTAGGAGTGTTGAGAATGCTATAAACACACGATAGGGAGAAGAGGGCTTTTTGTTTCCACCATCTGAGAATACAGTAATTGAGAAGGTACTGAGCTATCAAATGGCTAAATTGCACTCATTTTTCGTTAAAGGTATTGAGTTTAATTGTAGGTATACATTTTGTAGGAATTGTCCAGTATTAACAACTCTCTCAATAATCTCCAAATTGTTCACATTTTAAATTAGGAAGGTCTATTACACTTTAGTTATTCATTTGACTTCCATGTTTTGATATTTACCAAACGTTTTCCATAATAAATTTAGATGTGTTATTATTCCAAACTTATTCTACAATATAAAGTTCCCGCAATAGAGTCATATTTTTTGATAAATTCCATGTGTCCAGGAATCAACCTTCATTTTTATTGAATTCATGCATCCATCCAAAACATGGAAGCCAACTTGTTGACTATCACAGTAAATGAACCATTTACGAGTATGTTATGGAAGATAAATTAACATGATTGCCCCATCGTTTGTGCCTACAGTTACTGATTAGGCTTCTTATATTTTCAATTATTTTCGTATTCTCAGTAATGTAAGATGTGTGTCAATAAAATTATGAAACCTTCATTAATAAATCGTACTATACATTTGGAATTTATTATAACATCTTACATACATGTGTTTTTAATTTTCTTATACGTAGTCCGATCGCGTAAGTGCTTGAGCAACCTTATCTTTTATTTTATTTTATTTTTTTTTTTTTTTGTATTTTTTTTTAAATTTTAGTTATTGTAATAAAATAATTAGTAATTTTTCTTTTATTTTTACATTTCCGAGAAGCGTCGAGGGATGAACATAGCTTCGGCTTTTCAGAACAGAAGAAGGGGTTAGTCATTGTGAACACAGTCGGATCTGAAAAAATGAAAAAAAAAATTAATTAATTCAAATAAATGATTAAATTTAACAAATCCATCAATTAGGAATCAAAAAAGTGATGCTTAAAAAAATTTACATTGCACATATTAAAATTAATATTGGTTGATCAAATCGTTTTTTCACAAGTATCCTTCGAATTTGTGCGAGATCAAACAGCTATGGCGAGAGAAAATTATGCTTGATGGAATTTACATTTGCGCATGCGTAGAGTGGAGTTTTCATTTGGGAGAAATGGAACTGATGGAAGACAATCTGCCTTTATCACTTCCCGAAATCAGTTGAAAATTCTGGAAATTAAGCTTATCACAAAGATTTATTTGCGGACACACCAACAGGCACACACACACTCTTTTTTTTTTTTTTTTTTTTTTTTTTTTTTTTTTTTTTTTTTTTTTTTTTTTTTTAAACAAAACTCTCCTCAAAGGTGGGGGAGCACACAATTAAATTAAAAAATAAACAAATAAAATAAAACAGTGAGGAGGACGCCCAGGTTTACCCGACGCTGTCTCTAGGGATAAGGGAAGTTGCGGAAGGATGAGGAAGAAGAATGGGACGAAAGGAAGTGCCCCTATAAAATTACCACCAGGTCAAGTAAGACCCGCTCAGGACGAGGTTGGTGATACTACGGAGCACTCCCGCTGAGATGCCCAACTCGAGTAACTCCGTGGCGCTTTTCCCGCACCACACCCCGCGCCATGACACGGTCGCGGCAATGACCTTGATGTTATTAGTTGCCACTCCTGTTAGCTCAGATATCGCTTGTCGCAGATCATTTCTATCATATTTAATTTTCTTAGCCTGCCAGGTCTGCTCCATGTCCACGCTGCCACTGACAACCTCGACATCCAAGATTATGGCAGACCCATCGGGCTTGACAGCCAACGACATCTGGCTTCTTACCCCGGTCACTCGGCATGTGGTATAGTCCCTCCCTCTCGACATCCCAACCGCTAGATGACAAAGCACCTTCTATCTGCTTGGCAACCGCATCGTAACGTAAAATCCCGCCACCGTGAGTACGAGGACACTGATGCACCACATGATAAAGATTCTCATTTTTATACCGACAGGCACGGCAAAGGGTGTCCACTGTCCCGCGACTACTCCTCAAACACCGCGCTGAGGTGGCTAATGTAACCACCCGGACGGCGTGAAAATGGCGATAATCCCAGGCCCCAATGCCCTCTGAAGCCCATCCCACCCACTGGGTAGAAATCGGGGATTCAGAGCACTGTCGGAGTTCTTTACCATCTACTGACACATGCAGTGCAGCAGCGAACTCAGCAGATGAGGTGGGTTTCGGAGCAGTTGGTGTTGCTCGATCGCACCACAACAACTGCTGCCGGACAAAGTCCAGGTCAGCAGTAGTGGGGGCGACCTCCCAGCTCGAGCCCCTAAGAGCAAGCAGGCGCTGGCGGCGTAAAGATGGGATGCTGGCAGAAAGAGAGACAATACCGAGCCCACCGGCCTTGACCGGTGCATGGATGTAGGCACATGGGACACCAGGTGGAAAGCCTAGCCAACAGCGCACAGGAGAGCGAACTTCACGAACTAACTCACGCAGCCTCCCCGCAGTAAGCCTGCCAAAGACTAAGTCATAGGGTAGCTTTGGCAGTAAGTACGTGCGAAGGAGGCGCAGCTTCTGCTGTGGCTTTAATAGAGCCTTGGAGACACAAGCTAATGCTCCACCAAGGTCCACACGGATTGCGGCTATAGTGGCCACACCCATGAAGTCGACCCCAAGGTAACGCCAGACACCCAACACGGATCGATTGTGGATGGGTGTCTGTCCTAAGACAAAGCACTCCTCATCCACCACCTTCACCTTATGTCGGCGGCCCGACGTCACCAAGGAGACCGACCCACACTTAGAAGGGTCACACACACCCACACACACACACCCACACACACACACCCACACACTCACACACACACACATGGACCGAAAGTCGTTCGGCATGATCAAAAACGTAAAATGTCGAAATTTTGATTTTGGATTTGGAAAACACTGATTTTTCTTCCTATAGGTAGACTATATATATATATATATATATCCCTACATAATGGATTATGACTCATCTATTAAAGTAAGCAGTTGTGGGTGTATATAATTTACATATATGTCATCTTCTCTCTATGTAACAGGTGAAGGCTTCGAAACCGAAACATGAAAAATTTCCTGTTTTGGGGTTGATATTCATAACTAAATAGGAAAATATTGTGTGCACAACAAATAAGGAGGCGATAGAATCAAGATTGAGTTACTTGAAAAATAATGTAGTTGAATAGCCAAGTGCCTGAGGCGTGGCGTAGGGAGCGATGACATTTTCCGAACTTCTCGAACGAATTGATTAAATTATTTTTAACCACTTCCCAAATAAGAATAGAAAAGCTTATCATCATATGTTGAATTGAAGGAAATTGATAGTACCAAAAATGGTGTTATTATAACGATCTCTTCATCTTTAATTATCATAGTCTGTTTTTAAAGCTTGATTTGTTATAATATGGTCAATATGACATACCAACCATTGATTGCTAAGACGAGTTGAGATTGTGGTGCCTCCGGCTGAGGAGTTTGGTCTCTTCCGTTGGGGACTGGTCCATGGGCGGTGGCGGCGGACAGATGTACAGGGGTGGTTGTGCGTCGAGCGAAAATTTGAGGACCGCCTAAGGAAAATAAAAATGGCATAACAAGGAATATCAAATGAGAAAATTATCAGGTTTTTATCCTAAACTAGGTCCTGTATTGTAATTATGCATCTACAGTTGAACATATGACACAGTGATGTTAAAATTAAGTAATTGTGAAAGTAAGAGGAGCGCTAAATTAGTGTTTTACACACGCTGGATTTACGACCCTTAAGGTATATTACGAAGCTCATCTACAACATTTAATCCATCACCATTTGTCCACCGACGCTCAAAGCCTTCTTATAAAGCTGAGACATCTTAGGATACTCGCTGGTGTCTGTGGATCGAGACGATTTTCAATGCAATACTTACGACATGTTGACGCGTTTGATGCCACAGCAGTGGCTAATTTACATCAGGTGGGACCATTTGGCAAGTGGCCTATGGTATCCAGGTAGAAGTTACAGGAAACCCGGAATACCTCAAAAACTGTAGTTTCAAAAGTACCAATATATTCAAGTACCATCATAGTACCAACAGTACATACGATAGTTTCAACGATAGTTTCATAATGGGAAAAAGTTTTTATTATTCATAACCAACAAAACAAGCAAATTCTATCATCCAGTCAGCTGATGACTCATGAGCTATGGTGGTGAATGTTTCCGACCCCCCCCCCCCCCCCCCCCCTAGCCTTAAGGGAAAATCCGTGGCGAAACTTTTTAATGATTCGTGATGATTTCTGCTTGTGCCGAGTTCAGCCAGTTATCTTCCGATTTTGGCCCTTTCGGACCAATGCTGTTGTAAGATAGTTGTCCTGAAATGACTCTGAGGTCCCTAGTCATGATTGTCAAGTACTGCTGGATGAGAATTCGGTCTCTACCATTAACTTTCCAATTGAGCATTATTTTCATTCCGCCTCTGAACTTAGCTGTACTGACCATTTATCTTTCTTCTTGTATTACCTAGTTGAAATAACTTATTACTCTATAGTTCATCATTAGAAATTTGCGAATTACTTCCGTATTTATTTCGTAATACTGGATTTCTAGAGAAGGTTTTTAAAAATGACTTGGTTAAAATAACAAAGTAGAATTTTCGACAAAGCCTCCCAAATACGTTGAGTGAAATTCGTTTATTAGAAAAGAGAAAATTATCACTAGAAGAAATGATAATCAATACTACAAGTCATTATTAGCAGTATTTCTCCTTTTTGTAATAATAAATGTTTACCATGTTATAATAGTAATGTAATATTAATGTAATGTAATTTGTAATTTTAATGTAATGTAACTTTTCCATGCGAAATTATTATATTATTCTGAATTACCTTCGTTCTGGTGGGGGAGTATTCGCCACCACTGGCATCCGATATCAGCTTCTCGGCTTCCGGGTCTTCTCGCTCCCGGCTTCCGCGATGATTGAGGCCGCACGTTGTCGACTCGTGTTTCTTGAGGATCGACTTGGATCGCCTGTGTGTCTCAGGAGTTGGGCAGATCCGGCTGTCTATCGAGTCAACTGATAGAGATGACCGGCTTTCTCCGTTACGGCCTATTTCAATGTTTAGATATATGTATCTTGTCTGAATGTACCTAATTACACGCATTCATAAACAGATCAACACATGAAAAGTATAACAAGCAGGAAGAGATTATTGTGTACCTAATTTCTTCGATGTACACCTAGTAGTTCTTTCCCAAACAAATGATGATAATTATGCAATCGTAATATGGATATTATGAGGAACTACACACAGCTTACTTTTAGTAGTTCGAACGATCGCCTAGGCGGTATGTGCGAAATAATTTGATGATATACTCATCTATTGAATAGTATGTTTAACGAAATAGAACTGCTGGCTTTAACTACTTCACGAACCTATCAAAACAATACCTAAAATTCTCAACAACACTAGAATACTTATGTTTTATCCTTCTGATTCTGTATCTTTCGGAAACGTGGAAAAAAAAGAAAAATTGGTAAAGTTGGTAATTTATATTTATTTCTAATGGACCCAATGGAATCTAATCATGTAGACGATTCGAAATAGTTATGCTACAGATCTCGTTTCTGTTTTAGTTTTTCTCTACTTAAGATCATTCAAGTACCGAAAACATTCAGTTATAATTTAATGATTTTCAGTGCCATTTCAGCATTAGCGCGATCACACTAGGCATAAAAACCCCTTCAATGGCGCCCAAATTTTACGATCGACCTTGTAGTTGTAATCTGAGCCCTTGAATTTCACTCAAAGTTATTATATAGTTAGCTCAAATTCTGGACAAGTTTCATAATAATGGGAAATGAAGAATGACACATGACATCACAATATTGTGGCGTTTTGGACGCAAAGTACCAAAAACGGGATGTCAGGTTTTACGATATCCGTTTTCACCTACTTCAGGTCGCCAACAGTAACTTTCTTTTGTTGGAATTTCACACTTTTGACTATAGGTTCGGATTCAGCGTATTTGAAAATCCCCCAGAAGCCAGTTTCAAATCAAAAACATGATAAGTTTGCCCAATAAACGGGTAGGATGATCACTCGTGACGTACCAGGGCAAAGGAACTGCTGAGCGTCCCCCAACGTGGGCGGGGGCCGTGACACCATGGTACAGATTAGAGCCGTTTTGCTTGTCATACACACCATATATCACTATCTTTATCCTATTTTCTACCCTCCCGGTAATCTGAATTATGACATGGTAATACACAAAAAAGTAGATACCTACCTACATATATCATGTTAAGATCCATACTCACCTCTTCCAGACTTACTGAGAGCCTGTAGGCCGAAAAGGTGCTGGTTGATGAGCCGCGTCGCGGTGGCTAGAGGCTTTGTCGGCATGAAACTCGGTCTTCTCTTCTTGAGATTTTCCAAGCTTTCTTCGGAATCCCGGTTGAAACTCTCACCAAGTGGAACCGGTTCGCTCAGCTTGGCTGACTGTAAAGTAAGTACCGAGTTAAAGTTCAGCAGTAGGTAGTTAGTTTCATAGGTAATTGAATCAGTGATTTAGGGAAATAACGAATGGTGCATAGAGAATTTCGCGGGCTTGAACTGGTCAAAGAGCCAGTATCCGTTTGATCAATATCCATACTCCCATTTTAGTGAGGTGAGAACCTACTTAATCATTGGATCAGATCTAACCATTTCGTAACAGTTTGAACAGAACAAAACTCAGTGGTGAACATCATTATTTGGTTTATTGTGGAACAATACTTTAATAACAGAAAGAAAAATCAACTCTGATGTTATTTGTCGCCACTCTTTTTAGCTCAGAAATCGCTTGTCGCAGGTTATTTCTGTCATACTTATTTATTTTAGCTTGCCAGGTCTGCTCCATGACCACGCTGCCACTGACAACCTGGACATCCAGGATTATGGCCGACCCATCGGGCTTGACGGCAACCATATCCAGCTTCTTACCCCCGTCACTCGGCATGTGATATAGTCTCTCTCTCTCTCAACATCCCAAACGCCATGACAAAGCACCTGCTATCTCCTTGGCAACCGCATTATGACTTAGAATGCAGCCGCCATGAATACGAGGACACTGCTGCACCACATGATACAGGTTCTCATTTTTACTCCAACAGGCACGGCAAAGCTTGTGCACTGTCCCGGGACTACTCCTTGATCACCTCACCAAGGTGACTAAATCTGCCACCTGGACGGCGCAAAAATGGCAATAGTCGCGGGCCCCGAAGCCCTTTGAAGCCCATTCTACCCATTAGGAAGAAATGGGGGATTCAGAGCACTGTCGGAGCTCTTTACCATCTACTGACTCATGCAGTGCAGCAACAAACTCAACAGATGACCTGGGTTTTGGAGCAGTTGCTGTTGCTTGGTGCACCACTAAACTGCTGCCTGACAATGTCAAGGTCAGCCGCAGTGCAAGCTACCTCCCACCTCGAGCCCCTAAGGGCGAGCAGGCACTGGGGGCCTAATAATGGGATGCTGGCTGATAGAGAGACAATACCGACCCCACCGGCCTTGACGGGTGTGTGAATATAGGCACTTGGTACACCAGGTGAGAAGCCAAGCCAAGAGCGCACAGCAGAGCGAACTTCACGATCTAACTTTAGCAGCCTCTCCTTAGTAAGCCTACCAAAAACTATCCCATATGTTAGCTTTGGCAGTAAGTACATGCGGAGGAGGCGCAGCTTCTGCTGTGAATTCAATGGAGCCTTGGTGATACGAGCTAATGTCCACCAAGGTCCACACGGCTTTCAGCAATTGTGGCCACACCCGTGAGGTCAACTCCAAGATATCGCCAAACCTCCAGCACGAATCGGGTGGAGATGGGTGACTGTCCTGTGACAAAAAACTCCTCATCAGCAACATTCACTTGATAGAGTCCGAGGTAGCATTTCTGTTTGGTGGTGGGGTGTAGTATGGCCCCCCTTGGAATCGTGTCACTTGCAGTGTCCCTTTGGACACCTTGTTTGGTGCCGCTAGTGACCCTTATGGTTGAGTTGTGGCTTAAGCCATTAAATAAAAAAATTAAAAAAATACATCCTGGACAAGCTGCTTATAGTGGGGCCTCAGGGGGAGAGATTGAATGGCGTTGACACGAGCCTCCCTTCCTAATCGCCAGTGGGTCATTCTGCCACCCTCTGTTCACCCAGAGGGTGTCCGGGTCGCACGACGTGGGCGTATGACCTTCACTTGGGTAAGGATATAAAAGAGCTCCGAAGAGTTAAACACACCGACTGCTACCCTACCTCAGCAACACACACATACACACACAGAAACCGCATTATTAGAGACGTTGACCAGGAAGGTCGCGATAGCACACAACGACCTTGTTTTCCAGTCCCCGTCCGTTCGGAAAAATATTACAAACTACAACTGGTGAAGTTCCAGTTCCCACCACGAACGTTTTTTTTCCCGACGCCTCCCACGTTCATGGTGGTACATCTTTACTTACTCATACTCAAGTAAATATCGTTATTTAAGGGTACATATATGAGTGTGTTACATATTAACAGCACAATGACAATAATCCATTATTCCATATTGTGAATTATTTAATAACATTACAACATCATTTCACTAATCCATCTGTAAGACGCACATGCAAAAGTGGCTTTAATACAAACCCCACTAACCGTGGTCTAGGGGTCTGAGAGTGCCTGCTTCTATTTCATCGGTTTATGGATGTTATTGTATTTGTGTTGATAATTACTCATTTATGTGTTTGATTCTGTATTTGATCGTCCATTTCATATTACTGAGAATGGGCTTCATCGTTCGCTGAGTAGATAATTAATAATGCTTATCCGATTACTAGATACGGTTATGGACGGAAATCATGGGTGGATTTGCAGTAATAACGAAGAGATGCTTGTGATATTACCTGCATGAACCTTGTTTTCCTATGTTTGGGGAGAGGCGTATCGTTGAGACTTCCTCTACTACCTCTGTCCTGCGACTGGAACACGTCGTCTGCGTCGTCTCCAAGTGCGTGGAGTGCCGTGTCACCGGACGCAGATTTTTTCACGCTCCTCGTTCCCGTACTCATTAGCATTGGGTTGATGTACAAATTAGAGTCTTCTTCACTCAGATCACCCTGTGAGTCCAAATGAAATTATAAAACGTCATATTCATTGCCGACGATAGAGTTCTAGTTTATTTTTACATAAATATGTTTTAGTGATAGAGGTAAAGGTATGAGCATTTATATTGTTTAGATTTGTTAGAGATTCTTTGATTTAATCACATATTCCACAATTTGAGTCAAACTAAAAGACAAAACATGTTACTATAAAATTTAAACATGTTATTCAGTTACGATTTAGTCCATCAGCAAAAAGAAACGTGGTATAGGTATTTCAAAAGTTTTAGATTTAACATTGTTTGTAATTTCATTTCTATTGAACTCCCAATGCTGAAGTTCGGGATGTGGCCATCCAGTGACTAGTGAGTCACTAAAAAAAAAAAAACTTAGTTTAGTGCATTGCAAAATATTTCATGTTTTTGAGTATTGGCTATTGAGTTGTGAAAGCTAGTAAATCGTAAAAATTAGAAAACAAAGCTGAAGAAAATTAATACAATTTTACAGTATATTAATAAACATAAGTGGGAATGCCAAAAGGAAAATATTATACACACAACTGATCGAACATAGTAGTGTATTTTACAAATTAGGTACGATTTGCAATTTCTAAGCGAAGAGAACTGTATTATAACGTTCAAATAGCAATTTTACACAACATTGGTATCATTCTTGAATTCCAAATTCGATATAAATTTGGATTCATATAATAAAGGAAAAGTTTCGGTCATGAAGAATTATCGTTTGAGCGAATTTTCGTATTGTATAATGTTAAATCGTTTTCAAAGTAGAGCTTTTTGGGAGCAATGACATTGTTAACTATTAATTGTAAGGCAAAACAACGTATTTTATTTAAGAATCTGCTATTCAAAAAAAAGGTTTTGGGTTTTTAACTTTTTTTTCTTAGTTTTTTAGATTTTTTAGCGAAATTTAAATGAAATAGAAGTACTTTTTTCAGCATAGTTTTGTACATTCATTTTTTGAATGTTCTATTTTGTAGTTAACAAAATTTATTTGAGCAATATTCTGCTAAATAGCATAATTTAAACGATATTTAGCCGATTTTAGGCATTTTTAGTGAACTTTTTAGTTAGTACGTACATTTTTTGAGATTTGACCAATTTAATGTGCTCAAAAAGTGCTGGCTAACGAACTCATCCTTTCTTTCGAAAAACTTGATTTCAATGAAGAAATTGTTCAAAAATTTTGATTTTAAAACTTCCCGAGCCATTGCAATAGCTTCATTCTTTATGAAATACGCTAAAAAGGTATAGCGTCTAGCCGATGTTCAATGTTGGTTGACACTCCGAGACTAATGGAACGATTTTGATTGATGAAATTTTCAAGGTTTGTGCAATTAAACATCTAGACAATATCCTAACGATTCCATCGCCCTATCTATAGTTAAATGGTTGGATTAATGATACGTTGCGCATACGCAAAAATGACTAATATCCCTATTTCATAGAATAATAGCATGTCTAAAATAATATTATTGTTATATTTTTCATTCAATCATTTCAACTGGTACTTTGTTCTTTAACTAATTCTATACCTCCATGTTATTATTACTGAAGAAACTATATTCCGCAATTATCTTTGCAGATTTTTCTATTTTTAGAAACATGTTATGTACATTCACATTTTTTTGGTTATGAGTACACAACAGTCGGAATCTAATCACACTTACAACGAAAGTTTCTTTAACCTAATAATTTCTTGGATTGTATCTAGGGGTTGTTAAATGAATCAGATTTTTCATTATTATTGAAACTTTAACGATAAAATATTCGTACGAAACCTCCTCTTTGGACGGTATAGCTTCCTCTATTACTGTGATATGATAAAATAAAATTTGCACCTATGTAGATATTCGACTCAAAAAGATTTAATGCAAAATGGAGCAGTTGTACAATTTTATGTTAGCGTACGCGGAGTTGCTATCACTAAATCAGTTACGATGATTTCAATATGATTTGAATACAGTACGATTATAAGGTCATTTACCATTTACACTCTTGATTTGAATGGTACCGCATAGACAGATCTCAATAAATCAGTCTCCTAGACAATTAAGGTGCATGAGTGTTTTAGAAGATTCAGGAAGTATTTCATCAATAGTAGTATTTCAACAACCGATTTGCTTAACGAGGAATTTCCCTTGCTACACGAGTTCTTAAGCTCATAATGGGGACGAATTTCCTAAATAAAGGGAAAAGAACATTTTGTTATTCTTAAAGAAAGTTGAGCTCTACAGAAGCCTATTATTTTTGTACTAGTGTGAAATCTCACGTTTTTATGTAATGTTTGCGCATGCGCAAACGAGTATCTGCACTGCATGCAGATTCATTGGTAAATTTTGATTTTAATATGGGACCATCCAGGATGTAGTCCGCATGTTCCCTGAAAATTTCGTCTAAATCGGATCAATATTTTGATCTAAATAAACTAACATATTTCATTAATATTTTGATCTAAATAAACTAACATTTTTCATTATATTTTGATCTAAATAAACTAAAATTAACTAAGCTGTGACCGTAACAAAAACATCACTTTCGCTCATGCGCCTAGCGTACCGCTGCTGATGATCGCGAAGAATGTAATACGGGACCTTAAGAAACCTTGCCCGCATCATCCCTGAAAATCTTACCGAAATCCGTTCACAATTGCCTGAGTTATGACCGAAACAAGAAAATTTTGTTTGCGCCTGCGCAGAAGCTAGCGTTGATTCGATCATCACGGAACTGATAGGGCACCATGTAGAGCTATACCCGCACGATCCCTAAAAATTTGAAGAAATTCGCATCAAAATTGTGGAAATTACGGCTGTTGCAAGGACCGTAACAAGAATATTTCGTTCACGCATGCGCAGAGCGTACTGCTAATGCAATTATGATGATTGTCTTATGGGGCCTTAAGGAGCTTTACCCACATCATCCCTGAAAATCTGACCGAAATCCGTTCAACATTGACCGTCACAAGGAATTCACGTTAGCGCCTGCGCAGAAACTACCGTTGATTCGATCATGATGAAGTTGATAGGGGACCATCTAGAGCTTAACCCGCACGATTGCTGAAAATTTGGTTAAAATCGGATCAAAATTGTGGAAGTTATGGCTGTTACAAGGAAATGTGGACGGACAGACAGACAGACAGACACGGAACCCAATTTGTTCAGGAGGCTCTGAAACGCAAAATGCGAGTGGAAATTTTGATTTCGGAGCAAATTTTTTTTTTTTCATTTCGAAAGTGAAAACAAAGCTTCCGCTGCCTTGCAGTCTCGGAAGCAATAACTACCTCTCTTCCAATCGTTCTTGGTTGGTACCTTTATTGATATTTAATTTCTGAATAAACATATCTTCTTTATATAAAGTGTGATTTCTAAATTTTTCTGTTTTTTAATGCGCATTAACTATATTTCAATTAGCTTACATGAAATTATTTGGAAAAATTACCCATTATATTTATTTTTGTCAACATAAAAACGTGGGCATATACAAGCTAAATGCAAATTATTGAGTTTTTTATTCATAAAAATTTGATATTCAATTGATACCTACATGGGAACATCAAGAAAAAAACTAAGTTAGTGCGGATTGCGTCGTTGATCGTGTAGCACCGAGCATACAAAAACGAGTGAGTTTGGGAAAACGTCCTCTCACTAGATTGATCATTCTGATAGTTAGGTCAGTATATAATTTTAAAATTTTAAACAGTAATAAATTACTTTCCTTACTTTTCACTAAATTTTCTTGGAAAAAAATATCTTAGGAACCCCTAATGGGCCCCGATATATATATATATATATATATATATATATATATATATATGTATATATATATATATGATCCATTATCTAGGTATATGTTTCATGGCAGTTATTGGAGTTAGGAGTGTGTAGGAATATATGTGTATTCTTTTAATTCTTGTATTTTTCTGTTTGACATAAATAATTGCGATTCCAGGAGGTACATCTCCATGAAGAAAATACCCTGTCAAAATCAGCTCTTTATAAACATTTTCAGGGAAGGAAAAAATCGGATTCGGTGAAAACAATTTTTATGGATTCCGATGTTCATATTTCTTAAATCTTTATCAAGAGATTTTCATGGAATCTCATATGAACGAGGCACTCCTCGCAGAGTTACAATAACTAACGATGAATTTTGTTTTAAACATCAGAACGCTTTTCAGCTTTTTTTGGGGGGTGGCAAGGGGAGGGGGTTAACCAAACAGAATCTTTTTTTTTCGGTAACAACTTCTCTCTTGATTACCAGTAACATTAACAACCGTAAATTAGGAAAATAAGCAATCTGGTTTGCACCAGCTGTTTGTGATTATTTAGCAAATTAAAAATTGTAACTTCATAAATCGTGATTGAGCCTCATATAGGTATTCTGAAAGTTAATGATTTACTTAATTCCCACGAACTTCTCTAGGTAACTTGAAATGTAGCATGGGACAATTTATTCGAAATGATGTAGTAACAAAATTTTATCTGAGTTGGCTTTTTATGGACATACTACCAAATTCTACGTCATTGAATCAAGTACTACATTCTCTCTTGAACTGTTTTTCATTAGTCTGTCACCTCACAGAAGCGTTCATAATTCGATCACGTAATATAATTCACTTGTATCAATGTAACTAACATCTTAATGAGAAAAAGTGCTACAGGTTAGGGTTGAGTTAGAAGTCAGTACATAATACGATTGTTTTAGTGGAAATGTGCTGACATAAACGGTTTCAAGATTCCCCTAACGCATGGCTTTCGGTCCATTGTAATTTACTTAATCAGAGATATGTACGTATTCGTGTTCGTCTTTCTATATTTTCCTTTGTAGTCTGTATCCAACCTCCTGTAACGCTATGAAAATTTGAATTTGGGGGTTGGGTTTTCTCGCCTAAGAATATCGTTCTATGATCCGTAGTTGAAAGGAGTAACCGTTAAAGTACAAAAACCAAGTAAATTATAAGATAGAGTACAGCGGAAGAGCTGGGTTACAATACTTTCTGCCCCTTTTGTCCTAATCAGCTACAACTATTTTAAATAAGTTCTTACGGTTGAATATCCTGAAATTTGAAAGCTATGTAAACAGGGACTCCCATCCCAGTCTCATAATATTCTATTATAAATCCCATTTCAGTCTTAATAACCACGGAACTCCCTATAGTCCAGGATCAATATTTTTGCTACCTATTAGAATTGTTTTTCTTGAAATAATATTTTGTTTTATTGAAATTATAGTTGAAATATGTAATGTATGAAGATATATATTTGACTCACACGACTGTACGAATTTGTTATATTTTTGATGATTTGATATTACGTATGTTTGCGTGCGAAAAATTAGGAGTAATCATTAAAATTACATTTTGATTCAAACGGTGTCGTGGGTTTTACGAAGCTCATGCAGTCTACTTGTAGATACACTTTTGCGACTCTAATGGGATGCCCAATGCTCAAAATCTTAGAGAAAAAATGTAAATTTTAAAATCTACTTTCAAAATACCACCTGTGTTAATTTGAAATGCGTAGCAGCTGCTACTAGATAGAAGTGGTTGGATCTCCTCCTCCAGACGCAACTGCTTTCCAGAAAGTCATGGCCCATCACAGTTACAGGTCGCATTTGTACCGTGTTATTTCATCCAATAAAACTATGATAACGGTCTGAAGATATTCAGTACTTTATTACCCAAATTACCTATGTCTAATTTGGAATCAAAATAAATAGAATTCTATATTAACTCTCCGAATAACGATGATTATGATGCGACATGTGTACGTCTTCCACGATCAATGGCTGTTATCAATGGTTGATTGATCGAATTAAACCGAGCAGCAACAAAATTCTGGGTCATATTCAATGAGACTGTCTGTCAGCTATCTTGTAACGCTAATGATCAAAATTATTAGGTAAGGAAATGTTCACCTGACGGGCACTTTCTACAACCTAGAACAGTACCTATCGTTGTGCCACATTTATTGAGATGTAATAGAATCAAATCCTGCATTTATCTCACCAGGCTGAGATGCAAGGTGGAGTTTACAAACATATGCAGGCCCACCTATTTGACCCACTGGATCTCCCACCTCCTTGTTATCAATATCGTCCAACTCTCTACCACATAGAGAGAAGCAGCGCACGGAATGCAAACAACCACTCGTGTTGAAATACTGTTGAACCGCAATCCACAAGCCTTGAAGAACAAGGTACAGTTCATGAAGGAATGTCATCTTACTTTTTCGCAACCATACATACAATCGTGGGAACGTAGAAAACAGAGTTAAGAACGTTATACTATTCCCACGAAAATAAAAACCTTAAAATGCAAAATTGATTTTGACGTTTAGGTCACCATCAGTAACAAATAATTAGTGGAAATTTTTCACTGATGATTATCTAACCGCAGAAATCGATTTAACATTATAACTCCTTATTTTTGCAGAAATATACAACATTTTCCACTCACTTCCGTTCTTGTCATTGAAATGGGTTTCCTCAACATCGTCACGAATGATTTAGTACGTTTTATCGTGGCAATTGACCAAACAGCAGGAGCAGCGCTTAAGGGTAGTAAAGGCTGTTTCCCTAGACCTGTTTCGATTATCATGAGACTTTGTTACTAATAGGAAGTGTCTTGTGGGTGATCATTTGGAACTGGAGAGTGCTGTACAGTGAATTTAATGCGATACAAAGCTAACTTTCTTTCAGTAAGTTATTAAAAAATTATTTTTCTAACCCTATATTATAGTGAGGTATAATTGAAGGGTCCCCAACAAAGATGGAGAGGGAAGCGTAGAAAAACTAAGAACGGTATATATATATATACCATTTGTGTAAAACTAATAAGGTCGGCAAGTGAAGGTAGCGATGAAGAACTTGAGAAAATATATAGATTGTGGACAACGCTTACCGGAACAGCAGTGTGATAAGCGAATTGCGAATGAATTTAACAGTGCTGAATATGTTTGGTGAAGTACCTAATCAAGGAAATTGTATCAACAGTTGAGTAATAGTTGTGGTAAGAGCTCAAAAAGTACAATAATAATAAATGAAATAAAAATCTGAGGATAAGTGCAGAATTAGGCTCCAAAATGTCCTGAGCTAGGTAAGCCTCGAGACCGAGAACGGAAATTAGAAAGTACCCATTATTGATGAGAAGTCTCATTTAATATCTCTCAACTACACGAAAGAATGTTTGGTCAAATAGGTTCATAATGTTGCTTGGAGGATAACAATATGGTTCGTAGCACTGGCCACGAGAGGAGTAATCTTGGAGTCAGTGCTATGTGAAGTCATTGTTGGAACTCCGGCTCTGATAGTCGATATTTAAGTTGAAAAGAATTTGGGAGGGTGCGAGGTTAGCGTTCATTGACAACTGAATTATTAATGCTGGGACCTCTTCTAACTGCTCTCCAGACCTTTCAATGATGTTCTCCAACACAAATTATGAGGATTTCCTGATTGTGAATATTGATTCCACCATAATGATAATTTGGATGAATGAGAAAGTGATGAATGGGATTATACATTCTAAAAACCTAAAATCTATACAGGGTGTCTCAACTTAAGTTCCCGTTTTCTAGAGGCTTCGTCCCCGAGTTATTCACGATTTAAGATTTGTTTCGTCTTTTCGACCTCATATCGAAAAATCGGTTATAACTCCGTTCCATATAAGTAAATTCAAACCTGAGGAGACCGTTAGCAAGAATGTCAATTTCCTACCACACTGGTACCAATTAAAAATTTTGTAAGCAGTTTTAATGGGAGAGAAATCCGGCTGAAACTTGAAATTTCACAAATCTTAAGGAATCTATCAAAATTTGGAGCACAATAACTCAAAATTCTTCCATCAAATTTTACTTCCGGAGACAGAAAAAACTGCGCCAAAACCTCATCTTTCCAACGGTGTAGCCGATTTTATTTTTACCTTGCAAATTTGAAGAGAAAATTAAGTTTTAATGTTGGAAAACATTGAATTTTCAATGAAATCGAAGGTCTTCTTGAAGAAAGACGTTCTGTTAAAATACGAGTTTGGGGTCGCCTTCAACGTATTTTTTTACGCTAAGTCGAATAGTACCACTTGCAGATCCCCCAAACACTGTTAACTCACAAATTTCAGAGCATTTGTTATGGTAAATTGTCTCTGTTTTTAGGGGTGAAACTAGTTATAGAAACTGGTTATAACGGGAGCTTCGGGGAAATCCGGGGGTTTTGGGAGCTATGCAAGTATTAACATTCGATTCAGCTTAAACAAAATACGTAGAAACCGACCCCTAACTTGTATTTTCATAGAAGGTAATTTTTCAAGAAAACACTCGATTTCATTGAAAAAACTAAGATTCTATAACATTGACACACAGTTTTCTCCCCTAATCAGCAAATTAAAAGTAAAATTGACCACACCGTTGAAAAGGTGTAATCGTGGTTTTGGTTTCTTGAAATTTTTCAAATTTCAACTTTCAGCCGGATTTCTCTCCCATTAAACTTGTTAACAAAGTTTCGAATTCTTATCAAGATGGTAGGAAATTTAACGTTCTTTCTAAAGGTGTACGTATTTTTTCAATTTTCACTGTCATTAATTTGAGGGAGTTATAGTTAGTTTAGTGATATAAGGTTGAAAACACGAAAAAATCGTAAATATTGAATTACTCGAAAACTGAGCGTTCAAAAAAAATCTTCGTGTAACTTTTTGTAGCAAATTAGTCGCAAAATTGATCCCTGAAGTTAGGGGAACTTGAGTTGAGACACCATGTATATCTGTCCCTGCACTCCAAATTGTGGGAAAATCAGTTGTAGTAGTGGAACGCATTAAATTCTGAAATGAGATACGGGTACTGCTGCGGCCTCTTGAAATTGGCTGTTCACTATCTGATATAGTAGGTACCAACATAAGAATTTAATTTCCAAATATATACAATATGACTAATTTCTCAAGAATGAAAATAAATATTATTTGTTATGAAAATATCATTTCCTTGTAACAATATTTCATTATTACAGAAATCAAGTAGATCATTTCTCATGTATACACATTTTATGACTTGCTTCACTTTCAGTTTGATAAAGACCTCTCTCCCATAACAGAATGAATAATTTAATATGAATAAAAATTTGTTGTTTCTGTTCCTCGTTGAACACGTTGCATCCCATAATGAACCCGAGAGATTGGACTGAATACATAATTGCATTTATATGTACCAGCTTTTACTTTCTAGTGTATCATTCAAATTTACCGATACAAATTTTGGAAATTTAACAAATACATTTCGAACAAATCAGGATTTTCTTTTGTTTTTCTCGCTTCGCATGCCAGTTGTTTAATGTAAAATATAGACATTTATTGTCAGACAAGTGCTTATTGGTGTTAGGTTGTCTAAATTCTTGAGCATTGATGTTTAAACGATATTTTAGTGCTTTCAAAGTTTCTCGAAGTTTGATGAATGCGATGGGAGGAATCAGATACCATTTCTTCAACCTATAAAGAAACCCATATGGATCGTATGATATCCGTGTTGGAGTGTTAAGAGTATAAACCGAAAGACCAGCCTAAAAATAAACCAATAAACAAAATGTATCAAAGTATGAGAGAGCTTCTTTGATTTTTACCAGTTCTATAATTGTGATAGGTAATGAGTTAGTGGATTTGCGTAATTTCTTTGCCATTGACAAACTGCCAGCTCACATTAATTTGTAATTTGTTGTCTTCACTTTAGGTTCAAGACTATACTTAACTACCTTTTTTTGAGGGAACTATAAACATTCATTTCCCATTCAATCAATAGAAATCTGATTGTATTTTTGTTTTTATGATTGTATATGGGTAACATCAACCACTTTCTCAATTTTGAGAAGCAGCTGAATTTCAATATAATATTTAATAGAGAGGTTTCTGACAAATAAAGTAACCGATTTTTAGAAATTATGTGAATTTAGTTACTTCAATAACAAATCTTGAATTTCCACGAATAATAATGAATAGCAGCCTATGAGGGTTTACTGTACTTCTTTTAACTGTACGTTGGTTGCAAGCCAAATTAAAAACAGTTCCTGAATTTTCACTCACATCTAAATCTATTTTTTGAATCCATGTTTCCTGTTTCGCCATGTTTCAGTTGATATTTTTTAACTCTGAAAAATATTAATGAAGAAAAGAATAAAATAATCGCATCTTTTTGCCGAAATTATCTGAAAAATTTATGTCTCGTAATGACTCTAACTGAAGTTGACTGCATTGATCTAGATTTTAATATCCAAACTATTTCGATAATTGGAACACCAAATCGAACACATCCAACATTAAAAACACATCATACCTATGCCTCACTGAGTTCAGTTTTTCGAACCAGAACACACCTGAGATGCAAAAGGCTGAGTATTGCAAGAAGCGTAGGTGTCCGAAGAGTCGATAGAACCCATTTCCATGGGACCAGAAGCAGCGACCGCCGCGGCCAGTTCACTCGCCTCGCCGGTCCTGATGAGCTTCATTTCCAGGCAAACTGGGTTCCGGAAGTCTGACGTTGGGAACATCATCAGGTTCTCAGGATCTGTGTGCTCTTTGTAGTCCTGCCATGGGCATTTGACACCTTGCTTTTAAATCTCCACTCGATTCAATTTCGATAGCCATAATTATAAATGTTTTTTCTCGCCACGCACATTATTTTAAAAACCTCTCAGATCTAAAAAAAACTACCGAGAAATTTTACTGGCTCCGCTTTGTATATTCTAGGGATTTTTGAGGCGCCTTATTGAGAGCTGGTATTCCCGTCTAGTTAAAAGTTCCAGTCATGCAGCATGATTTTATGAGCGAATTTTCGTAATTTATCGTATTTTATAATGTTATTGTATTGAAATTCGAGCTTTTAGATTCCTAAAAATTTGTTAAATATTAATTTTATGACAAAAACGTATTATATATAATGATCTATTATTCAGAAAAAGGTTTCAGATTTTTAACTTTTTTTACAGATTTTTTTTTAGCAAAATTTAGTTAAATGGTAAGCACATTTTTTAGCATAATTTTGTACATACATTTTTTATGTTCTATTTTATACTTAATGAACTTTTATAAATTATATCATAACTTATTTTAAATCATAAATTAAATTATTTGCAACCGTTTTTAGCCATTTCTAGTGATTTTTTTTTTTTACCTATTTTTTTTTAATTTGACCAATTTAATATGTTCAAAAAGTGCTAGCCAACGAACTCATCCTTTCATTATTTGGAAAGCTTGATTTTTGGGCGCAAGAACAAAATTTTCATCTTAATACTAAGGAGGTTCAGCGTCTGGATTGGCATATAACGAAAATACTTTAAACTCTAGGATAAGTTTCAGAATGCCTCAGAACGGATTTCATTCAAGAAAATTTTCTAATGTTTTCATTTTAACTTTTTCGGAGCTATTGCAATAGCTTCATTTTCTACGAAAATTCGCTGAAAAAAGTCTGCTCATTTGACAAACGAGGTTGATATAGGCTGATGTTTTTAGCAGCTATCCACAATCTCCAAAATTGTGAAACTCAGTGAACCCAGTCAACTGGTTTTCATCATACGTATCATCCAAAACCCCGAGTACTTATTCCCCTTCTTCCCATATTTTGCTACAATATTTCCTCTGACAAAGAGGTGATGGAATGGATTAGTTACCCTTTCAATGGGGTGAGGTATTTGCCTGCAAAACCCAGAGGATATCGTGCGAGCTACAAAGCTCTTAGTACGACCTCAAAGGCGGCAGTTACAAGAATCGACAAGGGGAAACTATACATATCTCTCCACAACACTCCTGGGCTTTAAGAAGCAAGAGACAGTTGGAGGATAGGTAAGTAGAGCGAAATATTTGCAATAGGCAGGGCAGTGGTAAAGATTGTTTGGTGGCACGAGTTAAAATGTATTCCCCATGTATGAAGGAGAGGGTACCAGGACAGTCAATGGTCAGTGGTTCGAAACCATGCTCTAATACCATGAGACAGATAGGTGATGTAATTGATTAGTTTCCTGTGGCGATTTGCCTGGAACACTCAGAGGGTACCTCTCAAGCTAAAAAGTTTCAGGTATGACATCAGAGGCCGCAGTTATTAGTAACTAAAAAGGTAGAAAGGTGAGCTATCCATATCTTTCCATCACGCACCCAAAGGTGTCAAAACGCGGGGGGGGGGGGGGGGGGGGTAAGTATAGGGAATTACCCTCAAAAGTCAAGGCAGTGGTAAAGAGTTAATCGCTAAGAAGTAGGAGTTCTAATGTATTCCTCTCACAGTCAATAATGAAAGGAGAGAGTGGTTAAAAACCACGCTCTGCTACCATGAGACAGAAAGGTGTTGGAATAGATATTTTGCAACTTCAATGGGCCAAGGCGATTTGCCTGGAACACCCAGAGGATAACCTGCAAGCTAAATAGCTCCAGAAACGACCTCAGGGGCGGAAGTTGCAAGAAACTGGAATGGGGAGTCTGAATAAGAGAAAAGGGAATCTAAGTAGAGGTAAATACTCGCAATTTGCAAGGCATTGGTGCAGAGTTAATTAGAAAGTGGTGGGAGTTAAAATTTATTTTTATTTTTGCCTATGGGCCAGTGAGAGAGGGCGCCAGGACTTTCAATATGATAGGGAGAGTGGTTCGAACCCACGCTTAGCTAACATGTGACAGAAAGGTGTTGGAATGGATTATTTTTCCTTTCGATAGGCTGTGGCGAATTGCCTGGAACACCCTGAGGTCATCCAGCAAGCTGAAAAGCTCCAGGTATTATGACCTTGGGAGTGGCAGTAACCAGAAATGGGAAGGGGGAAACATCCATATCCTCACATTCCCCATTAACTACTACCAAAGGTTATCAAGGCAACAAGCTTAAAAACACTCTAAATGAACGACCCATAGATTAGATAACTGTGTTTTCAGTTGGAATATGTTATCACAATATTCAGAACCTAGATATGATGAATATTCAATATGTGACATTTTAATATTTCAGTAAATGGATTGGAGCAAGCATTAAACAGAAAATTAAAATTCGAATTCTTTCATGGTTGATGAATGGAAATTAGTTCATTTCGACAAAAGACTGCAGTTGACGAGGAGAAAAATATAGTAAGGAAGGACTGTCCTGGGAATACGCTTTCATAACTTCATTATATGTTTAAGCGCTTGGACCAAATGCCTAAAAATTGACTGTTCGATGATATCAGGAATAGATTATAATATTAAATTAATCAATATTGGAATTAATAGTAGTAGGTCGTTCATCAAGATTTGGCGCTTTCAAAACCCCAAGAAGAGACAAAATGAAGCAAAACAACGAATTTCGGATTTTGTGAATATTAACCTCAATGATTGTCGTACTTATACTTTCTGTATTCGCATTGACGGTACTCGCATGTAATTGAAAACTACCTACTTGATGGGCCAACGCACTAAGGTATATTTGGATATTTTAAAGTGTTTAGATTATGCACCGTATAAGTAATGCATCGCTGAAGTGACTCAAACCCCTATTTCTCTGAGAAGAAACCACACAATATTTTAATCGCAATATTTAAAAAATACGAATGATAATGATAATAAATAAATAAGAACAAAATAATAATAATAATATTCCTGGGTAGCTGAAACCAAAAACCTCAATTTCCATTATGTTAGATAAAAAAGGCTGCATTCCTATCGATAGGTATCATTCAAGAAATTTTTTCCTGGAGTATTCATGAAAAATTTACACCTACCAATCAATCCCTACCCACCTGTGAGGTGTGTGATCTACCGACTGATCACTGAACACGAAAACAAATATCATGAAAAATAACTGCATTTTAGTGCTAAAATCTAATGATAGTTAGTACTATTTAGATGATATGTTTATGATCTTGTAACTACAGTAAGTTAGGCAGCTAACTATATTAAGTTTTTCATCCGATCTTTTTGTTTATTGGCTATTGGTGATTATCCTATTGTATTGGCAAATCAAGACTTAGTATTTGGTTAGCGGTTACTACTCCTTTTCTTGGATTCTGGACTCCGTTACAACACTCTAAGCAGCACTGTCTATTGCTCTTTGTTGGGGAAATTCTCACTAACCATGCAATAAAAGAAGCACGAACAACAAAATGTCAAGAGGTAAAATATTTCACCACTTTTAAAATATTTTCTTCCCTCTGGGGAGCATGAGTTCGAGTTTGTTTGCAACAAGCTTAAGACTAGTGATTCTAGCAAGTGAACCAGATATGAGCAGGCACAGGGCCAGCAAACTCAGTAGAGGAAACTGGCATCACCTGTCTCTGAGCTGCCCCCTTCTCACCCACAGGCATTAAATATCCCCATGAAAACTGCCCACCCCAATTATTATTAGCAGTTACGGAATAATGAGCTACCCACAATTACAGAGAAGTGACGGTTGAAGATCGTTTGTCCCTGTCCAATCCCCATTTCAATAGCAGAACTCCATAGCGAACGATCTTCTGCCTCACAGCAAGATGGGTTTTAATATGAACTTTCAATAATAAGCAGATGTTTAACTAGGATCAGAATGGTGGAATGCATACTCATGTTATTGGGAATGTAAGCTCAGTGAATATTAATAGGGCATGGTTATGATTAGTTGATTTGCCTGAAGTGGGAATAGCGAAAATAATTCGCCTGTGAATAAAAATATCGTTTCTACCCATCATTGAGCTTCTAATCCTACTGCTTCGGGTGTAAGAAGCATACTTCTTATATACACGCTGTAACTCAACTGTTACATATCATTTCTACCTCTCTCCCTCTCCCTTTAAACCTACAGCTGACTACTTGTAGTTACGATCATCTAAGGAGGAAGTCTCATCTACCTAAGTTTTAGAGCAAGGAAATTAGATTAGACATTTTCCATCATGCCGAAAGCACACCATTCATTCCCAAGTACTCCCAGTCTGATATAACATTGAGATTTCACCTCCTGACGCGCCAGACCTTTCCCTTCATCTTTAACTGGTCAAAGCTCATTGCTTATTCATGTTCATAGATGGCTAAATAATATATCCTTTTTGGATTCCAAATGGGTCAGTCTGATACATTTTCACACCAATATCATCAAATTCCAGAGAGATTAATTGTGCCACACCTAAAAATGTTACATACCAACCTTGCTGGTTTGAACTATTTCGCCACTAATCATTCCCTCCATGAATGGCGCTAGCACTTCTAATGGTGGGAAAAGAGAACCAGAGATCCCATCAATTCTTCCCTCTCCTCACTTCATGACCTATTAAATGAATACTTCTCCATCACCGACAAGCTCAAGTCCAAAAAGGTTTGAGAGAATGGCTAGAGCTTATTTAGAAGTGATTCAAGATGAAGCATATATGGTCCATCTGGACTGGAGTCGAGTGCTTCACGCACCCTGGGTTTCGGAAGTACTAGATAATGTGATAAGGATCAGATCTCTTGCTTTATTGATGAGCCGCACCGTTATTCACTGTGGGGTGGGGCCTGCCCAGCTGCACATAATAAAATATTCTAAATACCCCCATCCTGAGCATCCAAAGATCTCGAGCTCCAAACGAAAACGCCAATCGTGGAACCAAATTGCCGTTACTTGAACTGAGATAAACAAAAATGTGGCCTCCAGGATTATTCGTGTATATCAATTCTAGACAGTAATGGCATACAGTAAAATACAACTACAATGAAAAGACCCAACTGAGTTTCATAGCTTGGGGCATCCACTGATAATCCATGCCACTACCGAAAGAAAACCAAACTATATAATATACCTACTTGACGATCAGATTCATCAGATGAGGGTCAACAGAGAGTGACCACTCACTCTTCGCAATTTCAGCTTCAACCTATATACAGAAAGCTCCAACTTTCGAGAAGCCTTCAGTAAAACTCAGAACAACAATTATTGTAACATCAAAAATCTTAATTTGTCTGCCTTCCGTAGGATCACAATGGAAACAATAGTTCCAAAGGTAAATTTTATTAAATTAAAAGTTAGTTCCCTCTCCAAAACCAGGATAGTTACCGTATATTGTCAATGCCATACCAGGCATTATATATTCAGCCATACCACAACCCATGTTTATGAATAAAACCCCTGTAATTTTATACATGATGATGTATGAAATCCTGAATGTAGACGGTGAGTTCGGTCCTATCTTCAAACTTTTGAAGTGAAATAACCCTGATCTAGATGTGGTTTTGAGGTAGTTTGAGTCAATTCAGCGTCAACAGGGACAGGATAAATCGGTGTCATTTTGAATTCTTCTACTGACATGTGGCCATAACAAAATCAAAATTACACTCAAGCCTTCTTAACTTTCCAGATACTTCTTCTCTGTAACCCCATACAATGTCACAATGTGAAAAATGAGGAATTTCAAGTTACATTGTTTTTTTTTTTTTTTTTTTAAATCGTCAATAATGTTCACATTTATCCACTGAAGATCCTTGCTGAAAGAGGAGAATATACAATAATAACAAACGGAAGTTGGATTGAATATGAGAAGGTATCATCGGGCTAATGTTAACATGCAAGCATGCATTTCACAGATCTTGATCTTTGAGGGGCTGAAGGGAGGGTAAAAGAGGGGGCACGATACCAACCATCACTGGACGAGTGGACGTTATTTAATAGGTTTTTATTTGACATGCAACGAAGTCTACTTTATCCTGGAGGCAATTTAGGTTGGGTTGGAAGATGGGCACGAATTTCGAGAACTCATCAACGTCAGCCGAGTTTATAGGCCTTCAAATGTAGGTGAACTGAAGGAGTATGTATAAGTAGGTACATTATGTATAATTACGATAAATTAAATACGTAATGATGTAGTAATACATAAATGAAATACAAATATTATTATTTTTTTTTTTTTTGTACTTTTTTATTAGGGCGAAGTATTTAAATTATTATCTTTGAATTTTATTAATTTATTTGCAGTTTTTAATTTACCTACAGAAGTACTTTTTTATAATTGCTATTATGGGTATTAATTTATTTTTTACTACTACTTACTTACGAGGTGATAGCTGACATTAAATGTCCTCCCTTTATTGTTTCCTATTTCAGATCATATTTTACTCACTTAGGACGCATTCATTGCCAATCACTAACGCAAATTGACAAGTACCAACCAATAGATTTGCAATTTCAACAGACGGCTTTATACTGAAGTAATATTCCAGCGAGCTAGTGTTACGAATATGAGTTAATTGTATGCTTCTAAATTTCTATTGAATTTTAACAGAGAATGTTGATTAATATGGTGACCCCTCTTTATTTTCTTCCTATTGTTGCCACATATCACAAATACTTTTCTCAAATATTTCATAAACCAAAATAAGGGAAATTAGTAAATAAAATTTTTATTTAAAACTAAATGTCTTCTTTATTTCCGCTAATTTTAACGATTTATTGTAATAGGTATGAATAGGAATAATATTTATAACAGTAGGAAGAAAGGTATGATGTTTATTGTTTACCCCGATATTATTGACCCCTGATTTAGTGACGCTTTTTTTAAATTTTTTAAATACTTAAACCGCCCTGAAACATACTTTTGGAAATTATCATTATTTTGAAATTTCTGTCGTAATTCAATCTGGATCTAAGGTAACTGTAGTTAACACAGTAAGAGTTTTAATTTATGTAAGATATTAGAGATATTGGAGATCTTTAAGATTATTAATTTTGAAAATAGATCAAAACGATTTGAAGCCATGAAAGAACAAAATAAATAGAGTACTACTCACCTAAAGGAAGAAAATTCATGCTACAGGGGGCTTGATTGAGGTAACATCAGTTACCCGTGCTGAGTGTTCTACCTGCAAAGTGCCACTTATACAGCCTTCTCTACTAGGTGTCATGCAATCTCTATCTGTGGTAAAAAAGTAAACTGACAAAACTCACATTATAAGAGAAGATAGTGAAGAGTCGAATATAGTAATTCCAGAGTGGAGGTTTGGGTAAGTTCATTCCAAAGTAAGTGAACGAGTACAGTAAAATTTTTTGAGGCCTTCCTTGGTGATTCGGAAGGGGAAATGGGAAGGTCTATTTGAAAATTGACCTTCTCATATCCTTTTTGAGCAACTTTGGTCTCTACATCCCAAAATGAAGGGTTATCGGATACTAAGAGGTAGTAGAAGAAAAAAAAGTTATATGTGTTGAGGCTTTGCAAAGAAAACAGGTACCAAATTAGATAATAGTGCTTGCAGTCCAGCTGTCTATTCATGGATGATTGATCATGCAATGGTTTTGTACAGTGGTCCCAATAATAACGAATTAGAGTCATTTTTCAATGATTCGCCACTACGAAAATGCCTACCTATAAGAGGAGAATATTCGAGGTTAATTCTTCTATACATAAAATTTACATGTTTGTATGTTGTATTATTGTGGTGGGTGTAACTAGATTTTATTTCTATTGCGTTGACACATTTTTCAAATATTTTTAATGTATTTCTCTATTTTTGGCTTGTTTCATTGCAATATCACGATAAAAACTGCAATTTACAGTTGCTAACACTTCGCACATACTCCGCGCTCATTAAAAATAAATCAAATTTAAATCAAAAGGAGAGACTTGTAGTCCGGAATCCCACCCCCTTTTTCCTACCTCATCTTAGGGAAAAGGTTTGACCCTCTAAAAACCCTTTTCTGGCAACCAACCCGGGGGGGGGGGGGGGGGGGGCACTTAAACCCCCGTTCAAGTTTAGAAAATTTGTAAATTTTGAAAATTTGGACAGAAATTACCTCATAAGAGGGATGTGTGAATTTGACGTCAACCGTTCACATTTTGGCTCCTGAACTTAAAACTACCTAGTCAGACAATATCAGAAGAGGCAATCAATCAGGAATCAGACAACAATTTAAAATTCAAAATTTGACTGAAATTTACCTCATAAGAGGGATGGAAAAATTCAACGACATACAACTCATCTGGGTAGTATGAGTTGATGTTCGCTTCGTCAGACGAAATGTCAAAGGGTATAACCAAACCAGACACCCAAATTTGAAATTTTGGAATAAGCTACTTCAAAAGAGGGACGCATGAATTTGACGTCAATCGATCAGATTCCTCCAGCTGAATTTAAAACTACCTCGTCAGAAAATATCAGACGAAGCGTTTAAAAATCAGGCAGCAATTTAAAATTCAAAATAGACTGAAATTTGTCTCATAGGAGGGATGAACTAACCCTACGACATTGCACTCCTCAGTATCACAAGATGACATTCACTTCGTCAGATAAAATTTCAAAACGAATAACCAAACCAGACCCCAAAATCAACAGTTTGTTTAAAATGTTAAAAAACATAAGGAGAAGTTAATCGTTCACATTTGTGGACTTCTTCGTAACACTTGGTTTGCGGATGCGTTCAAAAATCAGACGTTATCAAACGGGATATTGAAATAAGAATAAGGATGATGCATTGCTACAACTTATTTTATTTCATCATCATTGGTAACAAGTTGAAAAAAATTTTTTTTTTTTTTTTTTTCGAAGTGTTAAATTTGTCGGCAATTACCAACCTGCTCGGGATTACGAACAAATACAGAGCCTCTGTTGCCAACCTGAATTTTGTGTATAAGAGGTGAAAAAACTTGGCAGATAGAATGAGAAATTTTGAACTTTTAAACTGTAATAGAAATTTATCCGTCATGAAACTACCCGTAGAAAAACACACACAAAGACGTCTTTCCCTAAATCAATACTCGAAACTCAAAGTCTAAATACTCAAAAGTTCCGATCATGCAACATCATCGTATAAGTGAATGAATTTTCGTAAATTATCGTATTGTATAGTGTTAAACTGTTTTAAAATTTGAGTTTTTTGAGTGCAAGGGAACTGTTTACTATTAATTTTAAGGCAACAAACGGATTCTAAATAATAATCTCCTATTCAAATAGAGGTCTTGAAGTTAAGCTTTGTTGGAGTTTTTATTGATTTTTCAGCCAATTTTAATGAACTTTAAGTACGTTTTGCCGCATAATTTTTTACATAAATTTTTGGACGATCTATTGACAACTTCTGATTTTTGAACGCATCCGTAAACCAAGTATAACGAAGAAATCTAAAAATGTGAAAGATTCACTTCTCCTTATGTTTTTTAACATTTTAAAAAATTGTTGGTTTGGTTGGTCTGAACGATTTACGTCAAATTCATGCATCCCTCTTAAATGAGGTGACTTTTTTCCTTCAAAAATTTCAAATTTGGGTGTCTGGTTCGGTTAAACTCTTTGACATTTCGTCTGAAGAAGCGAATATCAACTTATATTACCCAGATGAGTGGAATGTCGTTGGATTTTTTCATCCCTCTTATGAGGTAAATTTCAGTCAAAATTTGAATTTTAAATTGCTGTCTGATTTCTGATTACCTTGCTGATCTGGTCTGACAAAGTAGTTTTAAGTTCAGGAGCGAAAATGTGAACAGGAGACGTCAAATTCACAGGTTCCTCTTATGAGATAATTGTCGTCCAAATTTTCAAAATTTGAAAATTTCCTACGCCTACATCTCTCCGGGTTGGTTGTCAGGAAAGTGTTTTTCTTTCCCAAGGGATGGGTATTTTCGATTCTAGAGGGTCAAACCTTTTCCCTAAGATGAGGTATGAAAAGGGGGCGTGCTCCCGGACTATAACGACTTACTCGGATACAAATTTTCAAAAATAAAAAAATAATAGCATAATTATATAAAAGAAATTAAACTAAACCATAATAATGGTAATAATAACAATCAACTCAATAAATCCTAATCAACAAATAGAAAAAATCTTGAAGTTTATTATTCCTTTATATCGTTCATTGCTGTGAATGGTACAGTTATGAGTAGTTTTTTACCAATCCTTGAAATTTACCATCCATCAATGTTTATCTATGTATTTATGTCAATAAAGATAGAATTCTCTAAGAAATTTAAGCAAATTGTCTTGTTAGTTCATACATTTCTGACATAATTTTGACGATATTTTAATTCCATTTCACACCAGTTTATCTGAGATGTGAGAATTCTATCGAGAAATGTAGTCAATTATCCATCGTATGTTGAAATTTGTAGAAGGGATATTTATGTGAAGTATTATGCATGAAGTTTTGACCCATCTTCCAAGTATTGAAGATAACTAAAAATGTTATTGCCAGCTCAAAATTAATCAACGATGCATCCGAAGGCGTTTAATAAAAAATCTTTTATTATTAGAGTTTAAATAAGGAATCGTCCCAAATTATTGGAAATAATGTTTGTAAACCAACATGGCATAGCATTATTTATACATGACATTTCATGGATAATGACGTTAGTAGATAAATTATTAAGATACGACCTTTCGAATTGTCAAGCCAAGTTTGGATACCTACTTCTATAAATTAAATACCCATAGAATATATATTACCAAGTAAAAGTTTATTATTTATTCTGTAGAAGCTAGTGATGCCTAGAACCGGACATTTATCTTGCATCTATTTTTAACAGTAAAATTCAACGCAGGATTGCAAAATCGGTCTTGCATAATCAAAGAAAGAAGGCATGAGAAAAATATTGATCGCGTAGATCACAAAAGACCACCTTTTTTAAAATCACAGTGTTTGTTAGCCAATATAAACTGATGATGCAATGTACGAGTATGTTATCAACGTTAATGTAAAAATTATCCATGGATTGAGTATGGATACATAACAGAATAAGCTGAACAGTTCGTTGAGGAGAAAAAGAGCTTAGTGAGTCGGTGATGGAAGAAAGCAAGTACCTAACATGAAAACATGAGACACAAACAGGAATGTACATCAAGATGAAGAAGTTCATTTGCAATCAATTAACACGTATTATGAAATATAATGTACTAGGTACGTATTACGAAAGATTGGAATGACAAAAACCAGATTTTGGGAGATAGTGAGCTGAAAGTCTAACAGAAGTTGATGGCCGAAGAAGAACAGATATTACTAAAAACGCATGCATCGTTAGCGAAACAAAAAATAATGGAGGTTAATATTTTTGAAGGTTTGTTTATTAGAGAAAAAGCCACAGTTCCTTTGAGCCTGACGGCTAAAATTAAAAAACATGAATATGCTTTAGCCGTACACGACTCACTCCTCGTCGATTCTCTGAACCCGACCCCCCATCGGCCTCTGAACTCTGTTTATCATTCAAAACAAAAAAATGTTTTAGCTCCTCGCTCTCACTTTATTATAGAAATGATCACGACCATTGAGCTCTTGTGAGATGATGATCTCCTAATAGAAACTCGCGAGTAAACATTCACTTTATTATAGAAATGATCACGACGATTGAGCTCTTGTGAGATGATGATCTCCTAATAGAAACTCGCGAGTAAACATTCACTTTATTATAGAAAGAGGCTAAAGAGGCTACATACGAAATTACAGCTTCCTATAGTGTAAAGTATAGAAATTACCTATTAAAATAATTTAACCACCGCTTCACAAATCTAACCGTTCTCGCAATATTCGGATCACCTGCTATGAATCACATAATCGAAACACCAGCTCAATGAAATCATCAGAAATTAACAAGCGGTTGCAATCATGTTCACAATATCAATAATTGAGAATGATCACCTGTGTGTAAACAATTATTCATATAACCATGCTCATAACTCAGCTTGTTGGCCACGTACTTCGCAGTAGTTAATATAGTATGGTTGGATAAATCGAGAGCTTTCGAACGAATGGTCAACGAATTTTGTGGGATGAAAAACGACGAAGTACCATTTCCCTAGCAACGACTCGGTTGTAAGCGGAAATCATCACAATTATTGGCGCTACTTTCGTTGCACTCTCGTGGGACATTTTTCGGTAGTTAGGTCACGGCTAAAGCATATTCATGCTAAAACCATTCGTCCATTATCGAATTTATGCATTTTGAAGATAATATATGTATCATCAGTGGTATGTTCGATCGCAAATCACGTCGTAAGTGATAATAAAATTAAATTCCGCATGCTTGAATATGTGAGCGCCTGTCTTTTATTAAGGATTGATTTTTTTCCCGCGTACTATTTCCGGGATTTAGGGAACTTTATAGGAGGGAAGGGGGATAAATCTAAAATCACAGTGATTAATAATTTCCCTAAATTGGAATCCTAATTGCTTTCCCATGGTCAAGATATAAATGTAGTCAAATGAATCTGGAATATGCATGAAATACGATCTATTTACGTATCAACTGGTAATTTCTGCTAACTGATGTGAAATATGTAAAGGATTGATGAGTAATCAGCTGCCACGAACCGGTTAAATTATAGTTTAGTTAAAATTATAGTTAAATAATAGTTCCTGCGTTTTGGGCTTTCAGTCGAGCGTGAGCTGAGAGTATCATACGTGAGGTGAGAAAACCATCTAACTACTTGAATGATAATTGGCAGATATAACGTCACAACAAAAATCCAATGAACACACAAGTGGCTAGTCCACATAAGTTACTTACTCGGAATTTGACGTATTTAGGCATGAAATTACGATGTAGGCTTTCATGTTATTGGTTAACTCTGGATTACAGTGTAATGTTTCAGATTTCTACGATTAAGATTCAAGTTTTTACATTCAATGCTTTTAGATTTCTTGAGATTTGTGAGTTATTTGGATTTTGGTGTCATTCGTACTATTTTACAAGAGCGTTTGCTGTAGTTCATCATCCTCAGAGTCAGCCTCCTTCACTATTTCCCAATTGTACTGTAAAACGAAACAAAGAAAAACATGGAACATGCTTTTAACAAACGAAAGAGGGATATAGAGATTTTAACCAATAGTTTTCAAAGAAAAACTATAAACATGAGCAGAGATGATATACCTTTATCAGGTAAATTTAACCTATTTAGGAATAAATGTGACTGTTTCATCAATGGATTGAACTGTTTTATGCTTAGAATTAACGGTTTTACTATTAGATTTTACAGTAAAATTGTTAAATCTATTAGTAGAGCGGTAAATCTATTTTCGAAGCCATTAAATATGTTATTATGACCGTTAATGCAATCCAAAAAACTATATATTGAACAAATGTGGAATGCAGTGTGTCGAAGGATATTATGGCACTTCTTCGGCGATTTTCCGTTCTTTTCCCCAAAGATTTAGTGACACACTTTGTAATGAAATAAATTCTTTCGAGACTGCCAGTCATAGTAAATTATACATGTTCCATGCCTAAAAGAAAAAAACTGCAGGAAGAATTGGTGAACAAGGATGGAAACTATTATGAATCACTTTAGATTCCTAGCGAAAAACAATTATCCTTAGCTTCACAATTCGATAATTCGTAGTTTTAGTTTGTTATTTGGCGGTAAAACCAAATGTGTATATTTATGAGGATGGTCCAAAAAATTAAAATTTATATCTTCAATCGTTATACTCCCTATTTTTTCATCAATAGCAATTTTTTGAATTTCAGGCTTCTTGTTATACTAGAAGGGGAGCCCAATAGTACCGTAGTTTCAATTACTTTTTTTTTTTTTTTTTTTTTTTACGAACCTTACTGAATCATCATACAGTACTTAGCTGATATTATATCAGAAAATGCAGTGGAAAACGTACTTTAAGAATTAAAACTAGTGGATGTTGTGCTTTGACACAACAATAATTGTAAATTCAAGAATGAATAGTAATGAATGCTACGTTTTTCACGAGGAGAAAATCGGGAAAGAAATACTTTTGTTCGCCTTCTGTCATCGTGTTTGGGAAATTTTTCTAATAAGGTTTTCAGCTCAAGTATAAGTCCTTCAAGCTCTGGATATTCCCATATACTAGGCAATTCAAGACTATATGGAGATAAATTGATCTTGGCTACTTTGATTTTCTTGTCATGGATGGTATCATCAGAGAACTTAGATTATAACAAAAGTATATAAATCACCTTATTGTTGGATGCATTGAAGCGAAAATCACATTAACATGACATCTACTTACAACTGTTTTGATGAGTTGGCTGTTGATGAGACATTTGAAACAATTTATCCGCACGCCAGTGCACCATGCTCGTTGCTTCATACCCCAAAGGTTCGGGGACAGGATTACTTCCTCTCTCACTTATTCCGGACTCCTAAATTTGTTTCGTTCATTAATCCTATTTATGTTAAAATCTACCAGCTCTACGTCATATAAACCCAGTATCATAACCTTATCAGTATTATATCTAACATGGAAATCACTTTGGCTAATCGGCTGTCATCATGACCAATGTAATTCTTTTCCGATTTTTACTCTAAAAAAACGCAGCATACATTATTTCAAATGTGTCAAAGCCCAACATCCACCAGTTTCAATCCTTGAAGTACGTTCTCAATTTGGTTTTCAATTCAGTTTCAATTCATGAAGTACGTTTTCCACTGCATATGCTGATATAATACCAACTTATTTCCTGATGAAAGCCGAGGCACTACCAACAACATTTGTATTACCATTTACTGATACTAGTATAGGCAAACGTTCAATTTTTGTTAATCAGAGTTTATCAGAAATCATTTTACTATCCCAATTGACAGCGACTGAACTATTGCTGGTAAAACTTCCCTGGATATTTTTGTCCAACGAGTCTAGCTCAACGTTCCCAGCAAAAAGCTCGGCGAGTCAACTTTATTCCCTGTCGATCATTCCCAGGACCGATTGTGAATTACTTGAAGACAGATGGGCACTTGGTGAGGGAATGAAAATGTTTTTACCCCATCTCCCCATCCCCCTCCTTTCCTTACCATAATGGTGTAATGATTCCAAAAGGTTTGTTGAAGCAAAAAATCGGAAGTAGGAATTGAAACATGAGAGCCACTGAGAACTCTCATCTGATGTTTAATAATCAAGGGGCTTGTAATTTTTTTAGAAATTTCTATTGAAGCGAAATTTAAGAAATTCAGGTTTCTTAAAATGAAAAATAAAGTTCCGGTCATGTAGCATCATCGTATGAGCGAATGAATTTTCGTAAATTATCGTATTGTAAAATGTTAAATTGTTTTGAAATGCTAAGAACTTAGCTGAGTGCAAAAAAATTGTTAACTAATATGGGAAAAAACGTATTCTAGATAATAATCTGCAAATTCAAAGAGAGATTTTGAATCTTTGGCTTTTTTGCAGCTTTTATCGATGTTTAGCAAATTGTAATGACATTTAAGTACGTTTTTCAGCATAATTTTGTAGATAAACTTTTGAATGTTCTATTTCATAGTTAATAAACTTTATTCGAGCCATATTCTGGTTAAAAATACATATAAATTTAACGATTTTTAGTGATTTTTCCAGTAAATTTTTTTGAAATTTGACCAATTTAACGTATTCAAAAAGTTCTGGCCAACAAATTCATCCTTAAGTTTGGAAAGCTGGATTTTTTGGCGCGAATCAGAATTTTTTATCTCAATCATTAGGAGAGTTATCGTCTGGAATGAGCCATATATAAATAAGTAAATAAATCCACAATATATGTAGGTACACACAAAACACACATATGAATACGCACACAATATGAAAAGGAGTTATACTATAGGAATCGTTTCTGAATGCCTCAAAACGGATTTCAATTAAGAAAATGTTCGAAAACTTTGAATTTTAAAATTTTTGAAGCCATTGCAATAGCTTCATTATCCACAAAAATTCGGTAAAACCTTTTTTCTTTTTTTTTTTTTGGGGGGGGGGGGGGGGGGGCACTGGACTTTGGTTATAGCTATATATATGGTATATTTCTCACTTCCAAACACACCAAGCTCTTTTCTTCTCGAGATCACAAAATACGGTCTCGCAACTAAGGCGAGCATGTAAGTACATTTCTAATCAATTGGAAGAAGGGAAGGTACTTTTTTGTATGATACGCGAGAAACTAATTCATTTAGTCCTGGACTGACGGCAACTTTTCCGAATCAGAAGCCGACTTCTGCTGACTTAATGCCTAAAACAAAGCGTGTCTTGCCTTTCACAAGATTCGAAAATCCTATCCCGAAATCCACACTCGAATAAATAAACATTGAACCTGTTGAAATTGTTTTTTTTTCGAGAATTCAAGATATTTGTTGACATTGCTTTAACTTAGGTGTTCGCCGAACTTGTAAGCCAACTAACGGTGGAATGTGAATAGGTACTCAACTAAAACTTACGCTCTGCGAATAGAGTGAAATTAAAGTTGCTAGCCCAAATGTATACCTATCGAAAATTGTTCTATGGATGCAGACTAAGTTATTTCTACATTTTGTGTGTCTTTAACCAGTCACAAGATAAATTTGAATTGGGATTAGAATCACTAGGTGAGATAATGGGGAAAAAAGGCTGAGTCCTTTCTTCGGATAACTGGAAATAGTTATTGTCTCTTGAATGATCTACATGAATAATTAACGTACACCTAAACATTCCAGCCACAATGTACTCGAATAATTGTTTATTCATATTTTGGCTTTAGGATGAACAGTTAAAAATATTATTGTGATTTATTAGATTTGATTCTAGTCAAACTCTAAGATGAGGGATTTTTGTTTGTATGGTAAAATTGATGTAATTACCTATAAATTTTGAGGAATAGCTTTGGAATATAAAAGTTAGGAAGAACATTAATGCGATAAAATGTATGTGTCTAAAAAATGCAATGAGCAATGGACAATTAATGGACACACAATAAATTTGTGAACCGATCTGATTCTCCCATGCCATCTAATTTGATAATTGAGAAATCTAAGCTCTCTAACAAAATTAATCAACTTAACGAACAAAGGAGGTTATTTAAGGCAAAATAATTCGAATTCTTCTCAAAAGCCAAGCAGAAATAATGATCAAAACTAAACAAGGCTTTTGCAACATGCAGAACGAACTTGAAAAACTTCTGATACAAGAAGACAGTGAAAATAATAAATCATGGTATAAAAAATAATGAAATTAACATGATAAAACGTAGTTTTAGTCAAAATAAACATTAAACAAACAAACGAAACGTTTAATTTCTTGTTAGTAAAATCATAAGTGCATAGTTTCAATTTCGAACTTGTTAACATACAAATTCAATAATTTTTAGTTTCTACCTTTGTGTTGCAAAAACAACATTCGAATTCACTGGGTAACTCGTCGAGTTTTGACAGGATGTTCGAGTCGTTTTTGCTGTCGTGACCCTATAAAGTTGCAGCGATAAAAACAAACAGAACAGTGATTTGGAATTGGAATTTCAAGAAAAAATCTATCTATCAGGTAGCTGAGTCAGATTTGATTCATAGTGCCTCCCGGGAGTTGTCTTCGTTAAATTGAATTCTTTTACTATACTTAACCCAGCTTTAAATGTGAATTTGGGTGGTACGATAACTTATATTGAACTTAATTTTTCTAGGAGAATGAACTTATAAAGAAACATCAAATCCACAAACCCTATTACTACCACGAAGTTCTTAGGAGGTCACCGACTCGGAAACCTACTTCTTTGATGAACTGCTGCAAAACTTTTGATTTTATCATGGAAAGTGAAACGGATTTGGAGGATTAAGCTAATAGATTGCAAATTCTAAACCCTGATGGTTGTCAGAAGAAACAATATAATCAAACAAACACTATTATATGAACGATTGTGAAGGTCAGAAATATAATTACCTAGTTTGGATAATATAAACAATGATTACGTCCCATTGGATTCATAGCGGTTATTGCAGTCCATAATAAAAATAGAACGTTGGAATGCGAGTCAGACGTTTTGGGTCTATAATATCTTGGTTCAAAATTTAGATTTGTAAACAGTTCTCGCCGCTCATTTCGTCTAATCCAATAACGGAAGAGAAAGTACAACCAATATCATTAAAATAAAATCAATAAACACATCAGTTCATTCATTTTTCATATTATGATTACATTTATAGGTCATTTGTAGAATAGCGTATTTGAGGGTCGCGTTTCTTGCGAGAGTAAGAGTTCGTTCGATTAAGTTTGAGGTAAGGATTTAGGTCCGTTAGAGACGTGTGGAATATGATCATTTGACGCATTTACGTGCCTTATCATATTCTGGCTCGTATCGAAAAAATGCATCCCTTGTCTTCAACAGCATTATCAATGAGATCGGCTTTCTAATGGGGTCCAAAACCTGGTTTCGAAACTGTTGGAGGAGGTATTGAGATTTCATTATTAATGATCGATTATTAAAGTTTAACTCTTCCCACCCAAGCTCATCTAGTACATCCCTCTTTTTGGCAATCCAACATTGGAAGTTTGAAACTATTCGAAATTTTCCGAATCATGAGTCTATTTTGAAAGTTCAGAAAAATGAAATGTTCTGTAAGCTCTCTACAACAGTTCCCAATAATGAGTGAACTTTTGTTAATTTATCTGGAGCATTTTGGTGTAAGGGACACAATAACTAAACCAAACTAATGGTTCCCATCTTGGTGGTATATCAATATCCATGACACAAAGAAAGGGGGAAAACGGAATATGCATGATTTATTCAATGCTGGTGAATGAAAGTTGACAATTGAGTCTTGGCAATTCCATTCAAGATCTCAAAACTTACCGGACTTGTTGGGAGTGCAGGATTGCTCGATTCTTGCTGACTCTGTTGAGATGGAAGTGGTGGCGACTCAAGATCCAGAAGCTGTGGTGGTGGTGGTGGGGCAGCTATGCTGGGTAGTGCGACCTGCTGGCTAACAGGAGTCCTGGGTTTGAGTTTAGGCCCTGGAACCACCTCACATTCACCTCCACCTCCGTCACTCAGATTGTGCCCTGACGTCGACAGAAAACAAAACCATCAATTGTTCCCCTGATTCTTGTAGGAGAAAAGGCGGGAGTGGGTTTCACGACAACAACGTCGCTCAGTGACAGTTGTCATAGAAAAGGAACAGCTATTATTTCGGTGTGTTTAGGAACGTTTATTGTCCTTGGGTGCTGTGTTCGATTTTGTGGATGTCCCAGCCTGCATACAGGATGGTAATGGAAATGTAGGTTGGGTTTATATACTAGGATAAATAAACGATAAATGAGGGTGCATATGAAGGAAACAACACCCACCAAGCTAGTAAGAAATTCTTATTCATTAACATAAACTTAAATAAGAATTTAAAGATAATAAAAAAAGTTTCAATTCTGAGGTTACAAGGTGTGATTTTTAGAGAAAATTTTATCCGATTCAATCAGCTGATTTCTTGAGAAAGGTTTTGAAGTTGGGCATTTACTACGGTAGGCAATTGGTCTGGCCAATCAAGAGGAAAATCAAAGCGAAGCTATATATTTACAACAAATTTTGCATCCACAGCCTCAATTATCTCATGAACGTCATGGCCACTTGACTTACTTACTGTTATGAACGTAGTTTCTTATTCATGGACAAGTAAAAGCGGCAAAAACACTACTTATCCTTTGCAAAAAGAAAAAAAAAGTAGTGGAGGCTTTAGAATTATCAAGTTTGTCCAACAGACCAACTAATCTTTTTTTTTTAACACCATCTTGGATTTTAATTCCATAAATCTCTCCTTCCATGTAAAATATATAATATATGTTTTAGTCAATTTGTCCATATATACACTTTTTTTTTTTCGAAACTTAAACACATTGACTACACGTTGTATATTACGCCTAAAAATTGTGTATAGTGGCTAGAATAATTTGGGTGATGTATGAAATAAAATTATGATGATAAAGTATAATAATGATAATAATGCCCCAATTTTATTCCCATATAGCTTAGTGTATGCTCGCATACAACCACTCTTAGTGAGATTTTACACAGATGAGTTTTTTGCTTTGGTCAGTGGTCAAAACCTTGACCAAAACGCTCTAGTCAATATATAGAATGACGAGTAAAAATATGAAACACCTCCAGTTAGATACATACTGGTCATTTCAGGTTTTACAGGTACAGGTACATACAGTGTCTGGTCATTTTATTTAACGCCTGATTTCATACATTGACTATAACATATACATATTTAGAGCCTGTTTCAACAAATTGATCGTTTTAGAATCTTTTGGAACATGAATGGGTTGAAAATTGAGGCATTGCATCAAAAGGGATAGTAATTTGAATGACTACAAATTGCCTTTGAATCGGAACATCATTAGGAGATGTTTTATATTCTACTTAAATTTTAATAGCTCATCGTACATGAAGTAAAATACCACAAGGTAATCTGTGTTTTTCACTATTTTGATACTTGTTTGGCGTGAGTAAATAACTGCTCCCGTATCATTGAAAAGCTCTCGTCATTGTATTTCCAGCGCGGTCAGTTTGTTCAACGAGGAGATGGCCGCACGGGAAATGAGCTATCGATTCATGAACCACCGTGCCCTCCGTTCAGTCACAAAGCTATTGTTTGAATGATAATAGTATGTTCATCAGAAATAAACTCTGAGAGCACCCAGTTGATGTTACCTAAAATATGGATACCGAATAGTAATTGAGCGATTAGAGCAATTCAAAAAATAATAACGGTTCATCTGTGAGAGCCCATAAGGAAGGTACAAAATGTAGGGTTTTGCGGGAGTGGACCATTAAGCCCTACAGCAACTCTTGGCGGAAATATTTACCTACCTTTTACAGCTTTTTCACGTTTTCTATAAACGTTCAACTTACAATAATGAAAACCGTGTAAAATAGATAGGTAGTGATGTTTGTATTGATAAATTACGTACAACTCAATCACGAAAATTTAAAAATATGAAATGAAGTGGAAACCGTCATATACAAGACTTTTAGATACGCTAGGGTGGCAGCAAGGCTCAAGGTTCCACATACCCTCAATATGACTGAAAGAGTCTTGACACGTTATTTTTAACCTAAGATGTGGAACACCAGTAGGTAACTTAAAATTATACTTCCATTCATATGTAACAGATTAGAAAATCTTCGGAGCCTAATCACCATATGATCAAGTAATGAATGAAGGTTTCATTATAAACCCACTTTGATGGGGAAGATGAGTCTTTGTGGAGCCAATTCAGTGAGAAGAAGATAATGTGTTTAGTATATTTTACGAACAATCAACAATAGTTAATATTATTTGTATATACGTTCTAAAGTATATGTATCATATTGTATCAAACATTGAGATCTGCGAGGAGGGACTAATACGTCGGAACGTTATTGCAAAAAGGAAGCAGCTGGAGCAAAGCAATAACAAAACTTGAATGTTGTGGCGCAAATTAATCCGAAATCAAATTGTAAGTAGTTGAACGAAATAAGGAGACACTTCGATCATTCGTTGATTGACAAAAACAAGCTGTTAGGTGCGACCGAAACTGAGCAATTGAATCGATTAAGCAGACAACTGACATAGGTGTCTTCACCTTTTAGAATAAAAATTTACTTCTTGATTAAAAGGAATGAAATACCGTCACCAACAATATGCAAAAAAATAAATATATATTTTATGACAAAAAAAATATCACAATTATAAAACCAATTTAATACTCCAAAAACTCAAAATACCTACCTACTTCTATTTAGCCAATCACATCAAGCCACTAATAAAATCAATTATATAGTTAATCCCAGTTTGGCTATCAAAATTAAAAAAATAAAATTAATATTCTTTTAAAACCATGCATTTTGATACCTATGTGCAGCAGTTGGAAAAAAGCGGAAGAAATTATGCATGCAGGGAGAGGGGCTGGTTCTCACGCTGGTGTGATCTCCTGGTTTTCAGCTTATTGGTGCTGAAAAAATATGTTGTGATGGTTGCATGTAACGTTCTTTACAAAAACCTACTTTTTTCATTGAGAATTGGACCACTTCTACAGTATTGTTCTAGACATTATACTTTGAAATTGGGCAGATATTTATAGTTATATAGGTAATGTCACGCATATACACGTAGATGATGTTGGTAGAATGATTTGCACTTGAGAAAAACATTAAAATAATGAAGGGTAATAATTTCGCCGATTATTAAACTCGACGTTCTGTAGGATTACGGCGAGTGGCCGAATCGGCAATTTATTCGGAAAGTAATACTAATCAGAATAAAATATTGTAAATCTGTACAGTATTTTGCGTTTCAAATGCCTGCCAAATTTAACGTACACACAATAACCAATGATTAAATTATCTGTACGTAAAAAAAAAAGTTTGTTAACTCCTAATAATCTTTTTAACTGTATATTCCGTATGGTTTTATTGTGGTACGATATTCGTAAACTAATTTCCCTCGCAGAAATAGTTATTCCTCAACCTAGCAAACCATGAGTACGTTCCCTGTATTCCCATTTGTAACGAACGAATAAAAATTATATTAACAGTTGCGCCGAGCCGGGTACACATGAATCATTGATCAAAATATACAAAAATTATATGATGTTGGGATTGTAACAAATCGTTAAAGTGGTAGGAGTCATAGGTATGAGCGAAATTCATCCCATTAATTAATGCATATGCGTTGAACTTGTCATTTCAACATCATCATGTTACTAGCATCGTATAGTATCTTCTTAAGTGAATGGACTGGAATTAATGTCTTCGAAAGAAATGTCATACTACATCATACACTGTTACTTACGTATCTCAGACAGAATGTTGAATTGGATGTTGAGACGAACTTACCTGTGTCAACGATGACGTCAATTAGGTCCATACTCTTTGCGAAGGCGTCTCTGAGGTTGATATGGTGGAAGGAGACGATGCTACCTTCCCTCTTGGCTCGCTCAAGTGCTTCGCGGCGTTTAAGGGCCTTCTCTCGCCTCATTTGATTCTTGTAGAACTCCGCGAAGTTGTTGACTATGATGGGAATGGGGAGGGCGACGACAAGTACGCCACAGATACAACAGACACTACCGATCACTTTCCCCAAAGGGGTGGTGGGGTAGATGTCGCCATATCCGACCGTTGTCATAGTGATCCCAGCCCACCAGAACGTCTCGGGTATACTTATGAACTTTGTACCAGGTTCTTCCTTCTCCGCGAAATAGGCCAAACTCGAAAAAATTAGGACACCCATAGCCAGGAACAGCATCAAAAGACCTAGCTCTTTGTACGAGTTTTTGAGGGTAAAGCCCAAACTCTGAAGACCTGTGGAGTGCCTAGCAAGTTTGAGAATCCTGAGTATCCGCATGATCCGAAAGATCTGCACCACTCTCCGAACGTCTTGGAACTGATCATTCGCATTTTTGTTCGTCTCAACAAGAAACAAAGATACGTAATACGGTAGGATCGCTAGGAGATCTATAACGTTGAGGCCGCCTTTGAAAAACTTCCATTTATTTGGGGAGGCGCTGAATCTGAGGAGGTACTCTAGAGTGAACCAGGTGATGCATACAGCTTCAACCATAGCCAGCTGGGGATTGTCCTGAACTGCCCCTTGTCCATCGTTCACTTGCATTTGGGGTATCGTGTTGAGGGTCAGTGCTATCGTTGACAGGACTATGAAGAGAATCGATATCACTGCTATCACCTGCAGCGTTAAAAAACACAAACATTGACCTACTACCCAATTTCTCAAATACATAAATATGGGGTATTTTATTATCAATTCATTTGAGCAATGCACAAACCCTCAATATATCCTTCAATATGCAATGAAAATTGATTTAGTTACAACGTACTCGATTCTCTCTTTCTTTTAAAATGAAATCTTAACCACAACTGTTGCACACATGAAAAATTTAACGAGGTTCCCTTTGCTGATTCTATATTTATATAGTGCATTCCGGTGGACGAATGTAATGTGATGAAGAAATACGAGGCTTGAGCTTACTATCAAAGGAGCGGGCAAGCTTTGACCCGTCCGGGGAATTACTAATACCAGCTACTAGGCAGATGGAGGTGTGGCGTGACAAACCTGAACAGACGTTTCTCATTTTCAATACTACAAACTATGCTGATGCAGTAAAGAAAATATAAATTCATATACCATGAAAGAATATACCCAAAATTAGTAATCATGAATGAGGTAGGTGATGATAGACAACTACCCTACAATTTAGCATCACTTTGAACTACCTAATGTATAAGCGTGAAATTTAAAATATAACATCAATTATTACTTAAAGACGTGCTTTGTTAGATAAATAATAACATAAAAAATATTCCAAACTCTAATCTTTTTATCTATGTACATGCCAATAAACCTAAAATCTAATTCTTGTTTTAAATTAAGTGAGAGTTTAGTGCTTATATATATGTAAGAGCTATCAAGGATGGACGTTAGTGGGAGGAAAGGATCTGTGACTTTGACAAATTTACCAAAAGGTAGTTTGATTTGGGACGGATTCTAGTGAGACCAAGCGTAACTCTCGAGTCTTTTACATAAATGCAGTAATTGGGGATTGCTACCTCAATCTTCAATAACCAATGGAGTGAACATTGGAGGTAATATTGTTCTATTCATGACGATGAAGCTGTTACACTCCTTCAGGTAAAACTCTAATGATGACGTACTAGGTACTTTTCCGAACTCTGTCAAATGGCACCAGAGACGGGTTGATGTACATGCTGGAACTAACTCCTCAATCATTCAATATAGGTACTATATTAGCAGGCCATCCAACAAGGACCCTTAACATCATTTATTTATAAATACTATCTTTGACCAATTTAGACCAATCAATTCTTAATTTCCCTCCCTCTCTATTTTTCAATTACGTTCAAAATCGAACTAACGAGCCTCACTAACTTCCAGAGTTACCAGTTATATATTTCCAGGTAAATTTCCTTATTTCTATATTTATTTGCTAACGTTTTCAAGATACCAAAACGTTAAATTATGAAACTATTGATAGTCAATCAAGATGTAGGTAACGTAAAACGTTAGAATTATCATTTAGGTAGGTAACGAAAAAATAGCTTTAAGTAATATTTTATTGAGTAGTGATTTGAGAAAAATGAAATTGGTAGTGGACAATCTGCAGCCTAACCCAAACATTCCCACAAAACGTCATCAAATCTGAAGAAAACTTGAAATTAATCTTGTTCTTGAGATTACGCTTTCGCGCATGCGCAACATGATGCAATAACATTGAAATTAATATGGAATAATTAAACCATCGTCCCCCAAATATGCATCGAATTTGAGTGATATTGGAGGACTAGGGCGTGAATAAATTACTCTCGAAGTAATTTACATTGGCGCATGTGCAGAATGAAGTAGGTAAAGTTTTGAGAAGTATGAAATTAATAGGGGACCTTTACAGCTTAATCCACACATACCCTGACAATTTCATAAAAATCAGATGAAAACTGTTGAAATTAAGCTCATTAAAAGAAATACACATTCGCGCATGCGCAGTAGCTACAAATGATAGGACTATGTTAAAATTGCCAGAAAATGTTCTGAATTAATCTGTCCTACCTATCCTCCTAATTTGAGCGAGATCAAACGACGGGGGCGTGAGAAAATGATGCATAATGGAATTTACGTTTGCTCATGCGCTGAGTGAAGTATTGATTTGGGAACAACGAAAATGATAGGGAACTATGTGCCTTAACCCGCATATTCCATGAACACTTCATAAAAACCCGTTGAAAACTGTGGAAATTAAGGTTGTTACAATTATTTGCGGATACACGACAGACACACGCACGCGCGCCCGTGCACACACACAGAGAAAGATGCGGACGAAAGTTGTTCAGAATGGTCTAGAGAGTAAATTGCGAATAGAAATTCACCACTGTAAAAGTACAACAATCGTTTGTTGTTTGGAGCTACAACTCCATCTCTCAAAATTGAAAACAATGCATCCGCTAACTACATATAGGTAGACTAGGAAGCAATTATTGAGATGAAATAAGTATCTACCAATGCTTCACTTCAATAAATTGTATTGGAATTATATCAGCTGATATTTACAAGGCAATTTCTATGTCTTCCAGTCCCACTATCTAGCGATCATCGATGGAATTTAGAGGTGAATTGGTAATCAATAGATTTGCAAGCTGCGCATGATTACTCTTTGGTCTCGCCCTTAGAAATTCCAAGGTGTTTTATCTTTCCCTTATAGGAAAAGCGAACCGTTCAAGTTCAGCGTTACGGATGGTGTTAGCCGATTCTTCGAGATTATATCAATAATTTACAAACGAAAAATAATGTTACCTTGAAAGTTTTCGAGATCACGATTTTTAAATGGTTAGCCCTTTAATACTACCCTTTACGGTTGATGAAAATTCGCCGAGCTTCTAGAATCATCTAGACTCCAAATGCGATTATTAATCCGAGTTTCAGGTTTGGTCTAGTAATTTTGGAGAAAAACTCTGAACTCTGAATTTTCTTGTTTTTATCCGATTTTTGGACGGATTTTCAGGGGGATTAAACACTTTTTTTTGGCCGATAACAATAGTTCATTATTGAAAATAATAAAACCAAATAATAAAGTATAATATAAAACACCATGGAAACATTTCGTATTGCTTAGCTTCGGCGATTTTGATCTGAGGCGTAACCATGTAAGATAATTATTATGTTACTATATATTTCATGTTAGTTATTTTCGACAAACGTTGCCTAACAGGTTTTTCCAGTTGTTTGTAACGAGAGAAGAATTTGATAGTTTAGTTGTTTCCAATTTTATAGAGCAACAATATCGAATGTTTTATATAGTGCATTTCGCCTTGAAGCACTATATATAATTGGTGTTCCAAAAAATATATGTTCCTCTAGTAACTACCCACTTTAAACGGTTCGGGGCGCACGCCGTTTTTTTTTTTTTTTTTTTTTTTTTTTTTTTTTTTACAAAAATTGGCTATTTGATAGCATTAGTGAAGACAAGACTGCGATTTCTACGTAAGCATGCATACATTGCAAAATATAATAGGGGGTTAGGTTTTGGATGTACAAGGATTTTAAAGCTAAAATTGATACAAAATGCGTCCTAATAATGGTAAAAATGAATTTCCGTCAACCTGAAGAGAAGCAAATGCCTATATTTGAGCACTAATCCCACTAACAAATTGAACTGCACATTTCACCTTTGAAATAAATAAATAAATGTTAAAAAACTAGGTTTGTTTCTATAAGATATTGGTATCACACGTGCTTTGATTTGAAGTTGCATTGCAATATCACCGTGCGTGGTTATCATGGTCACAAATAATCTCGATATATCATCCAACTTCAAAGACAGGCATACAACAAAACGCCTGTTCAGGTTTTCCTGCTTGTATGAGCCTTGCCAGGCCAGATCTCGATCAAGTCTTTCGCTGCTTAAAGCAATCCCCATTCACTTAAACTTCACGCTAACTGGATATGAGGGTTTCACACCTTAGACGGTTAACAGCTGAACATTAAGTTGATATATTTTTAGAGCAATAAAGGTTTAGGTTCTTATTAATATCACTGTCTGTACCAATATATATTATATGAAATCATAAATTTATGAATAGTTTCCTCATTTCAACTGCTCAATTATCAAAAAAAAAAGTATCGATATAATAACCAAAATATTAAATATAGCTTAGGAATTAGTTATGATTATTCCATCAATTTAAATAAAATGGTTTTATATTCGCTTTTTCCACCCATTTCAATTTTTTTAAAGCTCAATCAATTTTAATTTATTTGGCTCATCATTAGGGAATTCGGATTACTTTTTTTTTTTCACCAGTCTTCAACAAAGTTTGAGTGAAACGGTCAGTGTCAAGCTCCTTGCATTCAGAGTTACGCAAATATATGGGTTAACTCGTAGCAAATTATAATTTAAATGGTATTTTTTCACTCTTTTATGAAGTCCCTGAAAGGCTTCCCTGAAAGGCATTCATAGCCATACATAAACGCCACCTATTTATCCTCTTTCGTTCATCTAACATTTATATTATGGCAGCCTGCCGGAAATTTGAGAGTTCTTTCACTCCTTGAAACAGCCAAGCCTCGAAATCCAGGCATCACTTAGCAAGTGGATGATTTTATATTCATAATCACGATGTAATAGTGTTTGGGTCGTTGTGAAGTCGGGAGATCGCCGCTGGGAGCGCTTAAAGCGGCTTGAGCGACGGTCCCTCGACCTAAGGCGTCCCAGGTCGTCTGAGCCCCATCCCATTCCCACCACAACATCTCAAGGGGTCTGAGACTCAAAAAACAAACAATTTTCTACAAATTCTACGGAAGAAAGTACAATAATTCAAGACATTTGGTCCTTTTCGAATAGTATGTACAGAAATCTACTAAGTAATAAAGCTAAACAACTAATAAAATGCTTTTCCAAAAACGCAGTCTTCCTCTTCATAATATCGAGTTCGTTAGATTTTGAAAGTTTATTTTTTCAGATTAAACAGATATCATTGATCCTCCACTAAATTATTCAGTATTAGAAATGATTTAAACCGTAGTGAAGGATAAAAAAGTTGAAAAGCATTTTATCTAGTAAAATCAGGTATTAACTACAATGACCATCCTCATGGTATTACTCAAGCAATTTCTTCACAGACGCAGCATACTGCTCCAATATCATACTAATATAATTCGTTAGGTATTCAGGCAAAAGAAGACTGCTGCTTTGTTTGTAAAATTTAAATAATTCAGTTCAATGGATAACTTGCAAACGTTTCGTGATCCTAGTTTAGTGTGATACATAATGTAATACCTATGATACAAAACTATATAAAAGCATAATTCAGACATAATTAGTTGAATGGCCGAACGATATAATTACTTATGAACATATTGCTTGAAGGAATTGCTCGATCCACACTATCTAATCAATTCTATGTCTCGAGCCTCAATTTCCCATATACCCTTGAGAAATCGTCAACTGTGCAAACCTCAGGCTCATGCAAGTTTTCTTCATAATTCCATGCCACACTTATACAACTCTTCTTTACATTGTAATTCGTACACTCCAAAAATGCTAAACTGAAAAATAGAAAATGATAAATTATCCTAAGAAAACTCTAAACTGGGAAAGACTTTTTAATGTATGTATCCAGAAAATTATTAAAACAAGTGTTTATACGACTTACTCGTAAGTAGTTTTTGGAGAAATAATATCTGCATTCAACTTCTAATTTTAATGAGTATTGTGAATTCCTCAGCTCTAACAGATATGATAATACGACCATGCAATTTTCACCTAATTTATCATAATCTGTAATAAATTGTTCCTCTCTACAAGTTTTGAAGTTTAAACTGGGTTGCACATTGCAGATGACAGCGGTAAGTCAGTAGTGGTCGTGGTAGTGGCGGAGGGGGGGGGGGGCTACCACGGTTGAGATGTAATATGGAGGATATATCTGGTTGGGAGGTGTGACTTTTATTTAATTATTGAATATAACTATTTCCACACCTTCAAACTAATAGTACAATCCCTGGTCAAATTATTAGTGGACTGTTGAATTATGCACAGAGTATCCAGACTTCACCAATCGACTATTTGAGGTTCTACTTATACTCAAATTCGCCACGACGTGATTGGTATCTTCCCATGATTTTCCAATAATAGTAATGATCATAAAGAAGGTACCATACCAACTATCACGGTAGAGTACCCTCGACCTTCGACGTCGGAAAGAAACAGGTATTTCGCTAGAGCTCAGCAAGGCTCGTGACCCCGCTCGACTCGAACCACTTTGTTTAGAGTCTTTACTACCAACATATTATGCAATTATTAAATAAATAGTAATGAATTATTTGAACAAATATAACTTATTTATATATTAAAATAAGAACCAAGGTTAGGCTACGTAATTACGGCTGAACTGAGCATTTGTGGAGTCTTAAATACCTACATTCCTACTTACATTATTTGATGTTGGTAGTAAGGAGAACCTAAATGTTATTATCTGAATAATAAAACAAGAACAATGAAATCGATAATGTATGCGCGAAAGTTGTGCGGGTTCATCCAAAATTACTTGTGCACCTACTGATTCGTAATATCACAAACTTTTTCACGCTAATTTTGTCCGATCAACGGCGTTTTTCGAAATAACGGCTGTTATTACGAGTTGGCTTCGTTACTAGTCTGCACTGCATAGCTGAGATGAAACCAAAATGCATTATCATTATTATATTATTATGTATCTGGTCATTTCCTTCTTTCGAAAACGAAATTTTCAACTATTTTCATCAAACTACTGTTTTTTAAAAATATTTTTGGTTTCTTCAATTGAATTGTAGGTATCTTTAAAAACTTTACAAGATCTGAATGAGTTAGGTCTCTATGGATATCATGCACTAGTTATTCTTTGACCAATAGTCTAACTTGGATTTTTCTTGAAGATTGAACTAGAATCTACTGTACTACTTGAAAGTCGTAAAAAGCTCAAGTTTGTCTCCTGTACACAGCAGTTAGCATAACGTTTTTGAAAAATTGAAGGTATTGAATAATTTTTGTGAATCCTTCAAATTGAATTAAATTGGCCTTATTTTTTAAATTCATAATCTTGGTTTTGAAATATATAGTTGAAACCTTGGAAACGCGCTACGATATTTTAGCTTTAAATTTTAAATATGATTGCCGCGGATGTTTGAAATCACCGTCTTCTTATTCCTGATGCGATTAATGGAATTTTACAACTACAAAAATTTTCAAATCAATCATTATAATTCTTTGCTACCCAAAATTTTTTCAATAAGCATGCTAGAAAGAGACGTCTTTATGTTCGGTTTGTAATAATTTATACATTATTCTCGCTTTGCAGATTCACTGGGTCTAACTGGATGCTTGGTGATCAATTTAGCTTCACGCCTATAAAATAGTAAACTCAACGGGTAGGTACATAATTTGGGTAAAAAAGAGTAGGTATTTATGTTATGTAGCGAAGGATAAAGTTTCTCCATAATAACCCAACAAGAATGTGCAACGAGCAGCCCCACCTCCAGCCACCCTCACCCATCAAAAAAACCATCGAACTCCCCCCCCCCCCCCCTTCCCATCATCAGTTGTAGTTTCAATTTAATGAGAATCTCTTAAAAGTGCGAACAAATAGGTGGGTACTTCGAGCAAATTAGTAGAATAATCGAACGGAAAAAGAGAAAAAATCACGGAAATCAGTCGAGAATCGTAGCGAGTTCGCAATAACCCCCGCTATTTCCCTCCCGACTCCAACGACAAAAAATTTTTCATTACCGAAGCAATGCAGTCAGTTTTAAATCAGTATTGTGAAACTTTAAATGTTACCTACCTACCTAATTTAATGATATTATCATAGGTTGAAATCTCTTGAGACAAATAATTTTTTTTTTTTTTTTTTGAAGGTCGAATGAGCAACCATTCAATCTCTTATTAGCAAAGTTTCATAGAAAATGAAGCTATTGCAATGACCATAAAAATTTTAAAACCAAAACCCTAGAGTTTAACCCTTTATATATATATATATATATATATATATATATATATATATATATATACATATATATATATATAGACGATTACTCTCCTTAGAAACAAACCCTAGAGTTTAACCCTTTTCATATATATATATATATATATATATATATATATATATATATATATATATATATATATATATATATATATATATCGACGATTACTCTCCTTAGGATTGTAGGATTGAGATAAAAATTCCTTTCTTGCGCCAAAAAATCAAGCTTTTCAAACGAACGGACGAGTTCACTGGCTAGCATTTTTTTACGTATTACATTAAATTGGTAAAATTTCAAAAAAATCCTGAAAAAACCACCAAAAATAGCATAAAACGGCTGGAAATCGTTAAATTTAGATTTTTTTCAGCAGAATATTGCTCAGACAGACTTTGATAACAATAAAATAGAACATTAAAAAATATCTGTATAAAATTGTGCTGAAAAATGTACTAAAATTTCATAAAAATGTGCTACAAAATCGATAAAATCTGCAAAAAAGTTTTAAAATCCAAAATCTCTTTTTGAACAGAATAATATTATTTAGAACGAGCTTTTTGTTATAAAATTGGTATTTAACAATTTCTTTTCCCTCAAAGTCCTTAATTTTCAAAACAATCTAACATTATATAGTAGGTTAGTTTACGAAATTCGCTCATACGATCATGCTGCATGACTGGAACTTTTTACTAATCAAAGGAAACGCGGAGAAAATCGCGAAAATACGAATCACTAGCTTGGCAAGTTACTTTGGGAAATTCCGCACAACTTTAGTGGGTAATTACAGCAGGTACCTACGTTTTTCATTCAAACTGGGAAAAGAATAGTGATTTCCAAAAAATGAGTACTTAGTTTGTAAAAATACCAAACCTTCTTTTCAAACTTGGCTTAAGTAATTGTTTGAATAAGTCGTGATGTAAAGTTTGCAGCTGCTACCTGTATAAAATCAAGCTGTTCAGTTCAACGGTAATTATTTGGTCAATTTCAAAAAACTGCGAAGAATGCCGCTACGACGATCCTGTGCGGAGCTCTAGTGAAACTCCGGTTTCTTTTTGAGGAATTGACGTCCTAGGTTGAGTTTACAGTGTGTGTTGGTTGGTAACAAGTGATAAGCAAATAGTATTTTAGTATTTTTTACTGTTTTCGGTACCTACGCCAGCCGGGGTGACTGCAATATTTCAAATGTTGAGGCACTACCTTTTTTACATAAATATGTCTTTATGTCATAATACTGCTTATGGTTGGGGCAGAGGAGAAATTTTGGAAACGACATCAAAAGTAAAATACACATCTGATAAACAACGATGGTGCTCGGAACGGTTTGTTTTTGTGTTAAAAACTTAAAAGTATCCCGGTCTTACTTTCCACAAATATATTACTGTCTATATGTACGAGTAGGGATGTGGGGATTATATTATATTTTTCATGTTCTAATGCGTACACATGGTTGGCTTGAAACCATGTTATTTCACCAATTTCATATTATTACACTTACAGGTTATTTCAACATTGGGTTCGTATATTACGATACTGTGAGAACGTCCAGCCGCAGTTCTAAAGCTCAGAAAGGTAATTGCTGAAACCTAAAGGCTGATCGGTAAACTTCATGATTTTAAATTACGATCCGGTGTAGTGAGTTTAAGGAGCAGCCTGTGTAACGGGCACCGAAACAAAAATATGTATGACACTCTTACAAAATTGTTTGATAAAATAAATTTGTGCAGGTCCTTTAGGCTAATGTTAGTATGGATGCGTTTTCCTACGGGTTTGTCGCAAATAAATTTTCAGAACCAGGTCAGGTGGGCGGTTACACTGACTGCAGCTTCTGACAGTCCCTTAGAAGGTATGCAGTCAGTACTTACTTGCCATCGCGGAAAACAGACTACAATGATTGCATTTATGTTGTAACCCTGGTTATAGTTCTTACAGATGGATGGAAACGGAACATCCTAACCAGTTGTTATCATCTATAAATGTTGAGAGAGAGCAAGATGTTAGAATTTTTGGCGGGTAAACCGCCGAAGAAGACATTTTGACGAACATCATATTAATTGATTTAATCACATCCGTGGAAGCATGATGAAAAATGTATGGATAGATGAAAAACGAATGGATGAAAGGATTGGAATCTCTCCAAAAGGTTAATATAACTGATGTATGAGTATGCAGTTGCTGACCTGACTTCCCAGAGCTCAAACGCACTATATAAAAAAATCAATTGAAAAACTAGTTTTTTTACCCTCAAACTCTTACTTCTGATGCGTTGGTCGCTGCCAAAGTAACACAAACCATTTAAACCGCGTAGATACCTAGTTTGTTTGTTTGGAAGAATTCGTCAGAACAAAAGGACGTCAGAACACGCATCAGTAGGAACTTTACTCTTTTAGAGATGAAAGACGAGATACTTTCATGACCCTGAACCGAATAAGTTCAGTTCATTCCCTGTTCTCCAAGTTCATTGGAGGAATGTGCAGGATGTAATCTATAGATTATCTATAGCTCCATGTCGGCCAACTACAACTATTATAAACGTCAGGTTTCATGAAAATAACGAATAACAGGGTTTCATTATTCGGGAAGTAGTCGGTTGTATTCATAATGAAACCAAACATACTCTATATTAACGTTAACTTGCTTCATGTATTAGATCTGATTGTTTTTACCTGGAAAAATGACTTGGGGGCAAAAAATGAAGACGTTTGTCGAAGTTCCTCAAGAAAACAGGAACGTTGGAATAACAGGTAACAGTATTCAACAAGATTTAACATTCCCAATCTCTACTGTAAACATCAATTTCATTGAGAGTTTTCAGCATGTACCACGGTTAAGGAGAATAATAAAAATGGAGTTAACCATGTTAAGGAGAATTATCAAAAACTATCATATAAATGTCTGTACGGGTGAAACATGTTGGATAAGATATACAAAATTACCGAAAAACGCCTGTTTTTTCTCTCCCGCGAACCTTTCAGTCCTATTCGAAATTTCTGACATAACTAAAGGCTTGAGGTTACCTTAATGAACACATTAATGGGGATTCTCCGAATCGGTGAAGATTGATGTATAATTAAGAAAATGTTGTATTCAGTTTCCCTACATCCATAAGTATATGAATGGGATATCCTGATAGCATCAAATACACATGAAATATGGCTTGAAATACAAAATTCATCTAAGAACGATGGCCTACCCACCCTGGCCGCAATAGATGTAGTCGGTTTCTCAAGGAGGTCCCAAAGAAACTGCTGGTAGTAGGCGCATTTCCCCTCGCCAAACTCCTCTTCATCCCTCTGCCGCAAGCTCTCCGCCTCCTTTCGCATTTCCTCGTGAACGTGCTCTTTCCTTTGGTGGTATTTGTGTTGGCAGCAACTTTCGAGGTACAGCTCGTCTACGCCCCAATACTCGAGATCGTCACTGAAGGCCAGAACGCACATTTCGTCCACAAGGTGAAGTTTCCCCGTCCTAACAATAAATGAATAAATCAACATAAATCATGCGGTAGGATAGTTGGTTGACTTAAATATTTGGGCAATGAGATAAACAGTAAAATTTATTCAACATTGTTTATAATGCATATTGCGTGTTTATACGCTATAGATACCTACATATCATTTTGGTTTGCTTTATACATTTGGTGGTAGGCTTTGACTGGTTAACTGCAAAGCTTAATCATATCGGTAAATTTCTATTAACATTAAAATTTCTATTTGTGCAACATACCACCAAATAAGAATTTTCTTGAGCTTCCTTCCTCTTTTACACGATTTCGTTTCCGACTATTGTGTTTTACCGTGCTAATTTAATGAGTGTCTGGCTGTAAGTAATTTTGAGTCCTGAGTTTTGGCTTTCGGTGTATTGTTTCCTGAGGTTCGATTGACGAACCGTGTCTAAGGATGCCATTCTAGAAATGGATGGGCCATGGTGGGTCGGGTTCGGGGTCGGGCCTTCTGTTTATTAAGTTTTCAGCCGGCATTATTTTTCACTTTTCATGGTTATTTTTATCAACCCTCTGAAGCGTTGAGGGATGGTCCCTTCCCATGAAGAAATTGACCCGTCGTCAATAGAGGGATGATCTATTGGAATTGATCCTGGGGCTGTGAGAAACCCAAGCGTGAGAAGAAAAAAACAACCAAATACAAATTCCTTTCAGACCATTCAAAGGCCTAATCCGTGAAAAAAAAAAAAAAACCATAGGTGTGTGTGTGTGTGTGTGTATGACTAATTTTTTTTACGATGCCCAGGCCACAATTCTCAAGGGATTTTCGAGATTCTTTCTTTGTTTGATCTCAATTTTAGTCTAATTGTGCTACAAACTCCGGCAAATTTGAATTTCATTATGGGGGAAAAAATGGGAGAGGTAAATCCCGAAAAACATGGTTTTTTGACAAATTTTGTGGTCGCCAACCAGGCAACTCAATTGATTTTCGTTATTTTCAAGATGGTTCAAATCCAATTTTAGTCTAGTTGTGCACCAAACCTTGGAAATTTTGGATTTGCCGTCGGGTGAAGGGCGGAGAGGGTAATTACCCATTCTTTCATGCACAACCCAAGCTGAAAATCTCGATCGATTTTAAAGATTCTCAATTTATTCCACTGATGATTCGATCTAGTTTTTGAACGTATAGGTAAGGATTTCAAATTTCATCCTGGAAGAGTGTGAATGGAGGAGTAGTTAATACCGATAAATCATGATGTTTTAACAATTTTCGTTCGATTTTTTTGATTCTTTATTGTTCAACTATAAATTCGACCTAGTTTTGGAACGTTTATCAGGAGTTTCTATTTTAATTATGGAAGTGGTGATAGCGATAAATCGTGATATTTCTGCGATACTCATCTGATTTCCGGGATAGCTTTTATAATTTGTTCGATGAAAATATTATTCCCTTTGAGCAACTTTGTAATTTTCAAATTTACTATCGGTGGTGAGGGCAAATGGAAGGGTAAATCCTAAGGAAATCATGGTATTTTTGTTTTTTCTCTTATTTTAATAGTCACCAAAATTATATACAATCCTTTCATAGGGACGTCCTTGAAACGAATGCTTAGATACATAAAGTAATTGTTAATTTTACATTTGTATAATTGTTTGACAGTGGTTAATTCGGCTCTAGAAGTTTATTTGCGCGATGACTTCTCGGCCCCTGCCCACCTGGAGGGAACCCTCAGCTCCCTTCTACTACTACGTCAAGCGTGATCTTCCTACCCGTATAATGGCCACACTAAATGATCTTTTGAGCTGAAAATTGGTACTTCGGTGCTTTAAACTGCACTGAATCCGAATCTAAGGTCAAAAGTGCGAAATTCTGAAACATGAAAGTTTTCTATTGTCATTGTTTTCCATGGTATAATGACATATACACTTGATTTGATTTGGATCGATTGTATCAAAGGTAGTGAACGCAATGTGATCACTTTCTTCAGATGAGAATAAAACAATGTGTTGCCACTACGACTAATATTTCTACTCGCATTACCTAATCACCTGCTTCAGATCATCCTGATCGATGTAGATACTATCCATGACGAGACGATCCAGGACGCGAGCACCTCCCACCCTGCTGCCTTTTCCCCTCCGTTTGTTCCCCGCTGGGTAACAACCGAACAGCTGACCCGTCTTATCACTTATCTTATTGTTTAGGTTCTATTTAGATTACAGTTACAGTACTTCGACATGCGTGTTTAGTTTATATATGTACTTTTAATTGTATGTTATACATGTAGTTTAAATTACTTTTATTATATGTTCCTCCACATGTATGTTCCTCCGTTTCTACATGCTATTTTGTTACCATTGCACATACAAAACGAAGAGGAAATTAAATCTTCGCCGGCACATTGAATCTTGGCGTGGTTCGGACAAGGTTAATTCGCCAAACAATGAATTTTTTATGTTTAGGAAAATTTTTTGAGTTTTATTACTCGTTTACTGTGATTTTACTTTACTCATTTCTACGCTTAAAAGCTATATTGTTCTATTAATATTAGCTATATTGTTCTATAAAAGATATATTGTTCTATTAATTTGTTATTTTGCATCAATTTTATTTTCCCTACTCCATTTGAAATATGTGTTCGGATACAATGAATCAAAAGGTTGAAGATAGCAATAAATTTTATAGTTAAAAATGTTAACGTAAAATGTTGCTCTAATTTCAAAATTTATGAACTCGAGAAATGGCAAAAAATTCGTTAAACAAATTTTGTTTTATAATTTAATGGGGAACTTTCATGTGTTGGAATTTCACACTTTTGACCCCAGATTCGGATTCAGCTTGAAAACCATCTACTACTAATTTGCAGCTCAAAATACTGTTTAGTCTGGCCAATAAACGGGTGATAAGATCACGCAAGTAGTAATGCAAGAGAGCTGAAGGTTCCTTTAGACAGGGGAGGGCCACGACGTCATCGTGCAAATGAATTACAAAGCTGTATTACTGGTCTGATACCCACTTTTGGAAAGCTCTCGTAAAAAATAGCCATGCAAATTCCGCATTGTTTTATTATTCATTTTCATTTTATTTTAAGATTAAAACATTAATTAAAAAGAGTTTGTCATCCTGGAAATTTGAACATTACCAGGCAGATTAGCTTCATGAAAGTATTTAAATTTGAACTTATAAATTGCATGCTGAAAAAGTCATGAGTTAAGGTATACCTTCATAAATGAATATGAATTAGAATTAACTCGGAAGTTCATGCTGCTTGACAGAAACTTTTAAAATCATGATCCTAATGTATTACGTAAATCTGAAAGATATGAAAAATAGCTTTAAAATACTGGCGTTCAAGTTCGATTCACTATTTGTTTGTACATTTGACAATAACTCCCTGCATTTATGGATATTTACGGAGGTTGGCAACGCTGAACGGTTGCTTTGTAGGGAGGAACATGTTGGAGTGGGAGGTGCTCGCGTCGAGTTTGGAACGTCTCGTCTATCCATGTGTCTGTGGGTCCACTAACTCTTGAACGGGCAAAACTACACAAAGTTACAGTTCATTTCTGATGAAATCAGACCTTGTGCAAGTCAATTCTTAAATGATCCCCTATGAACTTTATGTCTATCGAATCAATGGTATTAGCTTCTGCACATAGGCAAACGTAAAATCATTAATCAACTGTAAAATATCCACACCTATATGATTTTCATCTGACTTCGACGGAGTTTCCATGGTAAACCCCTGAATCCCGTATAAAATATGCATTACATGTGAAGTTTTCGTCAAATTCGAATGCAATTATTTCGTATTGTGTAATTTGAGTTCGAATAGGTATTTTGGGATTGTAGTGTTCCCGATTCAAAGGCAGCGAATGAATAGCTGGATTTGTGAGATTATGTCTTCAGCGAAGCAAAATGAATGGAATGTAAATAACTTGAACTGGGATTGAATAGGCAACTCTGCATTTAACGCTTTCTCCTCGGATATCAAGTTTTTACTAAGACTAGGTGTTTGAGGAAAGCAACAACTTTTATACAAGTCAGTCCCTTGTTGTGATCTACTCATGTTGCGTTTTAGGCAAACCAGGAACTATAAACGCAACTATATTATCACAGTTGGAATAACCAGCCCGAATTTGGATCGAACCCAACTGATTTGCAAAACACAACACGCTAAAAAACATGGGGCGTACAGTATAGAATTCGTTGATATTAAAACGTATTTTGTTTTCTGATGAAGTTATATTCGGTTATGAGAGTAGTAAAGAGTGTTTTGAAACCGTCTGAGTTAGGGAAATTGGTACCGTCTTCTAAAAAGGAGAATAACGAAAATGCAATATTTTGCCGCTAAAGCAATTTTCTACTCAAGACTTGAGTGCAGCTTTAATAACAGAAAGTGGAGGAACAAAGAAGTAGGGAGGAGGTAGCACCTTGAGTGTTCCAGCTTCCACCGTTAGGTACCTACCTCACATTCGCAGCTTGGTGTAGAACCACTTAGATAAATGGCAGTTGAAAGACGTTCTATTCCACTCTTGTAAGTAAATGACATGAAAATTTCATTTGAAAGCCCTACGGCAGATTGTGAATGGGGGGAAGTTAACTTTGTTGTATCCACCTTGTCAGGGAATAATGGGAAATGAAGAGAAGATAGGCAGATTACTTTGGGAGTTTACACGTCTAAAATACATTCTTATTTTGCATTTATTTATTTTTATTTTTTGCTGGATATTATATTCGATATTGAACCTTTGTTAATGATCCAGGTATAAAAGGTGAAAATTGGATTAAAATAAAGTAAACAAACTAAAATAAAATACCTCCCAAAAGGTTAATGTTACAAGACACGGAGATTTCTAGAACATTTTTCGTTGCGACTCCAAGCTTTTCATGAGACCTACCCCCTAGGTTACAGGAAAAAATTTAGTGGGAAGGGAAGTATGGAAAGTCAGATTACTACTGCGGCCTTCCAAGACAGGAATACACCTCGTAATCGTAATACGCTACTAAGTGTAAATTTAGGACGAAGGTCGATTTTTAACTGCTGCCTTCGTTGATCGGTTACTTCGGAACCACAGTACCACACCGTGTGTAGCCAAGAATATGGGGTCGGTTATTCACTGCTGTCTCTTTGGAAGGGTGTAAACCTCAGAGTCAGAACACATCGCTCGGTATATGGAGAGGTGAGGTAAGGTAGAAGCATTGCGATTGATACAAGGTTTGGAGGAAGTATCCGGTCTCTCGGTCAGCCATTGGCGTCCTTTATATTCATGTGCACACAAGGTACCTACATTCTGTTGTTAGCCGTGTAGTACAGAGAGGCAAATAAGCTTGTTATGCTGCTTATGAGCATAACAAAACATATAGTTTTAACAACTTTGAGAAATTGTAAATTATTTTGAACAGAGACTTGTACATAACTGAGGCCAAATTCACTGCAAAACCACCAAATATCAAAAAAAGCTCAGAAGCTACTTTAGGAAGATTAGCATGCCACGTTGATCCACTGATAGGAAGAAAAGCAAGGTCAGGCAAAAGTGACCCCCCCTCCCCATCACCAATGCCACTCCACAAACCTCCCCCACCACCCCCTCCCCAACCTCCTCTTTACCACTCATTGAAGTGTCGATACTGCTATAACGGAGGCAACGCAATTCACTGGTTCGTTTCATGGTCATTCGACCAGTCAATATAGGTTCCTGAGATGAGCTATTTTTCCGTACTCTCCCCACAGTTCAGGACCATAAGCGACCCCTCATACTACTCCGTCTAGCATCAATCCTAACACTGTAGGTACGTGCTTTCCAAATCACGTGCTACTGTTAATGGAAACGGTAGGTAGATGCACGGTTCAAATATGAAAAGAATGCTTAAATCCCTCCCCCATTGAACCTCCTAGTCATCTAATTTATCAATGCATGTGCAAACCTATTCAATATTCCATCGGTGGAATTCTTATCATTCTTGAGCTGATGGCTTAATAAATGAAGGATATACGCTCCGTATCAGTGGACACTTGAGGATTATCGTTTAAATTGTCGTTGGGTGATTGGGTTTTTGCTGAACGCTATACAAGAAGAAGGAGATCTTATATAGTCTTTCGCATGGAACGTTTTTTGTAATGTATGCAGCGTATGTGTACACTACTGTCTAACGAATGCCATGTTCACAGCGCCCAATGAAGTGCAGAAGTGTTCTGAGAAAGTTCTCTTGTAAGCACATCTCTCAATAAAACAACACTGGAAAAAAGAAGAGGGAAGAAAAAAACACTACGCACCCTCAAAGGGTCTCTTACAATATGCAAATCGTGGTGGGGACCCGACATTCGAAAACCTTTCACTTCGGGTCGAGTCACGCAAGGGTTATAACCTAACCCCACCTGAAGGAAGCTATAAATAACTTTTCCCGCTGGTTTTCAACTATTTATTGTTCACCCTTATCTTCCGGAAGTAATCTGCATTCTTTATACCGATACTTTTGCCCAAAGAGTTTTACTCTTCATTCGCAATAATGTTCTGGTTGCCCTACAATAAACTCGGGGTCTATTAGTTTCAAACACGAGGCTTCTACCTTACTTACTCATTTCCTTGAAGGACTTCAATACCTATCTGAAAATCAAGGCACTCCATTTTACATAATTATAATGTTTTTTAAGGATTGTACTCGTATACGGTTTGGCTTAGGATACCGCTATCCGTTACATATGTTTTCGAGTTATTCGTATCCTTCCTTCGACAAATAGGTCAACAGTAGGTAGCATTGAGAAACATTAAATCAGAACTCGATAGGTACATAAAAGATTTACTGTTAACATTTGTAACACAGTTGAAGACGAAACATCTAAACTTCAAATCCAACTGGGCTGCATGTGAACACCAGCAGGGTAAAAAGTGAAGAAATAATAATCAACAAGGGCTTAACGATTGAGGAGGGCAGTCACTAGCACCGAAAAAAACCACTTACAACTAAGTTCCCACAGAATATCCTATACGCGCACGATACTAACAAAAATCGGAGAGGGTTTTGGACCAGTAAAAATTGAGGTAGGAAGTACATGATTGAGTAGGAATCAATGCTTCTTGAAATACATTGTTAATGGTGGACTGCGGTCATATACGATAAAGATGTCTCAAGAAAGGTGAACACTTGATGGTCCATGAAGGCGTCGCCACGCATTGTATTCTAAGGGCGAAATTCATAGATGTAAATTGAGTCTTAGTAGGCCCCTATGTGTATCTATAACAGAATTCATGCACTCAGAGCGATTCATAGACTTGATGTGAGGGTGACACTGAATGGGCAATCCAAATGCACACTCAACGGGATTCATATAGAAAAAATGGCTTTGAGTTGAGTGTCACCCTCAGCTCAACGGTACAATATCCTGAGGAAGGCTGGAGGTCACTTGTAAGTCAGCTGATAACTTTTATTACTGGTAGTTACAGGTAATATAGTTAAAAAATAAGATGTTTATTTTGTTTAAAGTTATGTTACCTCTAAAAAACCAAGACTGAAAAACCAAAAAGCGCAAAAACCTGCGTTCGACTCCCCCGCGGTCAATAAGCATAGCATAGTGACGTGCTCAAATGATACTGTATAATTCCGGAGATCTCAACAACCAATCGTATTAGCTGACTGTTACCCACAAAAGGAGACTGACAAGCACATGGATGGAATCAGGTTAAGGCTTTTGACGGAACACCATTTAGAAGGGCGTTGAGCTTATATTAAGGCCGGTGACCATCCATGCGGTCGCAAATCTGAAAGAATATATAGTGAGACAGCTCTGACAAAATGAGATCCTCTACATTTGTCAAAACATTTGGACTTTCCTGATCAAAGCTAAAACAACAGCGGCCCTACATTAGAGCCCTTATTAGCCCCCGCGATGCCAAAAAATGTTCTGACGTCACGGTCCGGATCATAATATGTTGGTCTCTCCCATTCAAGTAACTAGCCAGCCAGTTCAAAAAGGGTATGGTGACACTCAAGGACTTGACTAAGGCCAGGAGGTGACGATGAGACTCCTGTCGAAGGGCTATGCAAAACCCGTCATGACCTAATCAAGCTGTGTTGCTTCCCGGGAACTGCAGTAGATGTGATATGTTAACCGGACGAGTTTGGTCTAGGCACATCGTCCCTTCATGAATCCATGCCCACCGTTCAGGCTTATCAAGAAATATTGGTTCCGAAATGAGAGAAAATATTTAGTTGAAATCATAGGCCTTCGAAGGACCACCTTGTTTACTCCGAGAGAAATTAGAATAATTTAACAAAATGTGAAAGAGTTATATGAGTGTTGAATGGTAACAATAAATAATAAAAATGCCAAAAAAATTTGAAATATAAAACCTAATTATTCGAATAATCCTCCAATATCAAGTTATTCAAGCGTAATTCAATAATGAGACTTTGAACATTTGGTTGAGATACGAGAAGGCCTGAAGCAAATAATCGCTTTTAGGACATTGTCGTAGTCAAAGGGTAGTTACCGATCAGGAAATTCGGCTTAGTACGAAGGTTTGTCAAGCTCGAGAGTTCTATGGGACGACAAAAAGACTGTTTGGGCTCACCACATTCGAGAGAATTGTCAAACCTTTGATCTAATCCTCCGCACGAGACTGCAGCGAGGTCATCTGGTGAGCAGCTCAAAAAACGATGGTGATGCTTCCACAAGGGGAAACTGCATTTTCCACCTAATAGCAAGGGTGTTGGGAGCGCAATTAAAGGATCCATGACGATAACGTCTTTGTAAAATTTAAATAATTAAGTACGAATAAAGTAAAAATTGCAAGCACATGCTATTGTAGGTATAAGTATCCACAATGGGGAAATTCTCCACGTGAATAATAGGTAAGTAGGTAGTTCTGGTTACTTCAACAGCCGTCTTAAGCGATTTAAGAATCAGGTCCAGAGCTTATTTCGATTCACAAACAAATGTAGCGAATGGAGTCGCTCGGCAACTAATCCAGAACAACTGATTCAGAATGCCTTGATCGCGCGATAATTTTGTATTTTTGTGCAACTGGATCGTCTTCCTCAGTTGCTTAGACTGATTCGCCGTGACGGATCGCTTCGAATATGACAAAGATGATATCAGGTTGCATAGACAGCAATTCGTTAATACAGGAAATATTACTACGAATCAGCCGTGTGATTATATACCAATTAATCAGCTGATTAATTTCTAAATCAATGCGGGTTTGCCGGAATGAAGAAAAATTATTAATCAAAGTTTGAGCAGCTACGAATGGTGGATTAGGTGTGAAATCGAGAATAAATAGGTAGTAAGGAATCAGATTGAAAATGAGTTTATTATGAAATAGAAGTTTGGTGAAAATAATAATGGTCGTGTTTAGTAAGAGATGTAACTGAGTCGAAAATTCAATTATGGTCATTTCAGTGACGATCAAAAATGTAATCTGCCCACAGTGGGGCAATAAATTCAACAATAAGCTTCCCCTGACATCCACCTCGTGATCTGAGAAACCTCTCTCCAGACTTGTAAATGGGCTTAGTGAATGGCATTTTAACGTTCCTCATGACATCAAGCGTAGACGAGAATCATTCCATTTCATCCCAACTGAAATATACATGTACACCCTCAAATCTCGGATCCCCGTCAATCTAAAATTTCATTTTTACATTTTCAAATTATTTTTAGCCAGCAAAACTTGGTATAACATTACCACGAGCGATCCGATGAAGGATCCATTTCAAATCGTAGCTTTGTAAGAGTAAATATAACTTCAGCGTTGCCTACTAAATCGGCACTTACGTACACACATACATATAGTAGCTATCATTAATATCACTTCTCACAAAACAAAAAATATTATTGTTTCAAAGGTTTTGATTCATAAATTGAGTTGCGTTTTGTTATTTTTTCTATCTTCTAGTGTTAACCAAAGAGTTAACACTAGACCAGTTAACCCCTTTCAGACCAAAGAGATAAAAATTCTTTCTCAACATAGCACGGAAGAACTCCGAACCTCAGTATGCAGTATACCTTAGTTTCCAATAATATAAGTGAGGCAAATAAGCCAAAAATACATATTAAATCCCATTCCCCAAGAATACGTCTAGTTCCCCTCATTTCAAGTACCTAACTAACATACTCAAAGGCCCTACAATTCAAATTCTCTACCCAGTAAGTAGGTATAGGTATATAAAATATTTGCAGATTTTGGGTACCTACAAAGTGGAGGAAGGGTGATGTCGTCAAGTTGTTCCAACTTTTTGTTTTCATTAATGCATATGGCTAATGCTTGTTTCTATAATATTCAAACTGATAAAGAAATAAGAGTATACACCTACATGTCCTCATGTGAAGGGAATTTAAAATACATAATAATAATTGGTACAAACCTATAAAAATTTAGGATGGAGCTGAAAGACTTTGGGTGACGGTCAAAAAAATACTCGTTGTCAATGAGGGAGTAATCGTCGCAGAGTTCGGTTATGGCTTCATGCGTATTGCAATCCCTCAGCCGACCCAGCCTTGTATGGGGCAGCCTCTCCAACGTTCTCCAAAGCACCTGATAACATACAGCAACGCTGCGATCAGAGAATTCAACTATGTTTCACCTAGAAATATTACCACAATAAAATTGTAAACTCTATTATAATAACACGGTAATATAGTTAGTACGCGTTTCATGCCCAACGAAAGGTATTTAGAAGAACTGATATAGAAATCGTGTCCAAGCTTTGGCATCAAAGTTTCCTACCATAGCATAAAAACATTAAACATTATATAACGTTTATACGCAGTTATAAACAGTTCATTGGCATCTATTAGAGATGGGCATGGGTCCGAATGGTTGTGGGTCTACTGCGCTTTAGTCATCCTTGGATTGTCGAAAAAAAGAATGAGTGGAGGAGGGAATATGTGGTTTTAATGTCATTTAAAAATGATGCTTGAAGTAATGTATAGCGTATGCGCAGAATGGGGTAATGATTTGAAAAAATGAAACTGGTAGATGACAATCACCAGCCTAACCTGCACATTCTCAGAAAATGTCAACAATATCTAAAGAAAACTAGAAATTTACCTTGTTCCCGGTATTACACTTTCGCACATGCGCAGTAGCTACTACCTAATATGGAATGGATAAGTCGTCGTCCTAAAATATGCACCAAATTTGAGCGAAATTGGACAACCAGGGCTTGAAAAATTGATGCTTGAAGTAATTAATGTTTGCGCAAGCTCAGAATGAAATTATGATTTGAAAATTATGAAATTATTGAGGTTCATTTACAGCCTTATCCACAAATTTCCTTAAAATTTCATCAAACTCGAATGAAAACTTGAAATGAGGCTCGTTAAAAGGAATACATATGAGCACATGCTCAGGAGCTACTAATAGAGAGTTTTTGGTGACCACTAACGTATCCTTAACGTCACCCTAACGTACCCAAGAGTGCTTGACCTTGAACAACCGTTAGTAACATCGTTCGTTTGAATTGAAACTAACATGAAATTGGAATTAAGGATTGGAAATAAAAAGCTGATTAGACAGCCAGTAGACAAGACAGCTAGGGGAAAATATCGCGTTACCAAGTGACATTAAAATTTAAATTACGGCAACCGTGCCCCCGATTCCATTTGGATTAGTATCTTCATTTTCTCCCTCAAGGCTATGGTGACGAGTGACGTTAGGTTGAAGTCGCCAAAAACTCTCTAATAATAAGAAAATATTGGAATTGCTAGGGAGTGATCAAATTGATCTCTTCCACATATCCTCCAAATTTGAGCGATATCGGACGATGCGACGGAGGCGTGAGAAAATTATGCTTGATCGAATTTAATTTTCCGCATGATCAGAGTGAAGTATTGATGTGGAAAGTACGAAACAGATAGAGGGCCATCTACACCCGAATCCGCACATTCCATGAACATTACGTAGAAATCGGTGGAAAATTGTGGGAATTAAGCTTTTTACAAGAATTTAAGGATACATAAGACAGACAAAATAAATAAATAAATGAAGTGGGTGAGGATGTCCAAGTTTACCTGACGCTGGTTCTGGGGATGAAGGAAGTCGCAGAAGGAAGGAGGAAGAGGAAGAGTGGGATGAAAAGAAGTGCCCCTATAAAATGCCCACCAGTTCAAGTAGGAACCCCTCAGGTCGCGGGTGGTGATACCGAGGTGCACTCACATCGAGAAGCCCGACTTGAGTCACTCTGGCACTTTTCCCGCAGCACATTCCAAGCTGTGACATAGTCGCGGCCATGACCTTGATGTAATAGGACGCCAATTCTTTTAGCTTGGAAATCGTTTGCTACAGGTCATTTTCGTCATACTTATTTATCATAGCCTGCCGGCACTGCTCCATATCCACGCTGCAGCTGATAAAGTGGAAAATAAGGATTATAGCAGACCCATTGGGCTTGCCAAGAGTCATTCCGGGAATTCCACATTCTCCTGGGAAGGGGACAAAACTTGTTGATCCCCAGCTCCCCCCAGTACCTCGCAGCTAGACGAGCCAGATACATCCTCCTTCAACTTCTGGACTCGCTGGTATTCCAGATCCCTTGCTTAGCTTCTCTGAGGCCTCCAGCAGGAGTATTTCCTCCCTGACGCCTCTCCACGATCGCTTCTTCAAGCCATCGGGCCCCTCAACAGCCCACCTTGTCAGTTCCTGCAGGTAGGAGCTCTCATAACCTTCAATATGGCTTACCTGTTCCCGGGCCTCAAAACCCAGTCTTCAAGTCCTCCAGAACACCTAAAGTCCTGGGGGAGGATCGCTGAATGGCAGGCTGCTGCCCCATGCTTGTAGATGATGCAGAACAGGCCCCACGACTCTTTGTCAGGATTGCAACTGGACAAGCTGATTATAGTGGGGCCTCAGGCAAAGAAATTGAATGGCAAAAATCTTGTGCATGGGAAAACGTGCTTGCAAAAACATAACTAGTATTGCATACCCCATAATGCACTGCCACTGCCTCCTCTGCTGCCATTCGCCGCAAATCCTCTGATAAATACCACCGCTCATGCTTTATATCCATTTCAGCGGTATCTTGTGTGGGATCTTTCTGCCAGGCGTGGTTATTGTCGCCGTGCCTGGAACTGAAGGCTCTCTCACAGTGAACGCATTAGTGGGTATTCACTGGGGTAGTTGAAGAGCAGGAAGGATAGGATGATAAGGACGAAGAAGATGGCGCCTGGAGTTCCTACGAGTGCGTACCCTATTAGGGCTCCGCGTTCCGATGGGACCGTGGGGGTTATGAGGTTCATCGTTAGTTGTCTGCATAACGGGAAGACACAAGTAGAAAGGACAGGAGACCCATTGACCCCTCCAACATGGTCGCCAGCTGGTCATTCTGCCACCATCTGTTCACCCAGGGGGTGCCCGGGTTGAAAAATCTGTTTCTTGGTAAATTACAAAAGTTTATTATTGAAAATAATAAACCAAAATATGCGTAGTGGACCATGTACAAAACATGTCGAGCAACTGAGTAGACCAACAGGCGGAAAAAGAAAAAACAATGTAAAAAATATTTCCATACGCTAAACAAAGACAATCTGTTTTCTACCAAAAATAAACGAAAGAGTTTTCAACTAGTTTTTGCAACTTTTATAGTAGGTAAAACCGTTAGCTTTAGACAACTTATTGCAAAGGAGAGAATTTTGAGAGATGTATTGTCAACTATAAGTACCAAGCCACTAGAATACATAAGTTGGTATAGGAAAGGTTATAAATACACAAAAGGTCATAAATATACAGACATTATATAAAACAAGCAAAGCCCAAGAACAGAATCCTACTTAATACCGGGAATATAACGAGAATTATTAATTACGAAAATCGTCGTAGGTCACAACTCATCCAATGGACCTATTTGGACCCAAGGGCACCGTGACATCCACATTCAGCTAGTGAAAAACCTGAGGCTTCAATCACGACTGGATTGAAGAGAAAAAATTACCGATGAGCCTTTCCTGAGGTAGATCACTCCTTTACAATACATAAATATTACATGCCCCAACACCATAACGGTGGACGGAGCCCACCTTAGTGTTCCGAGTTCCGAGTAGCGTGATGGAGGTGTCACTTATTAATATTGGCCAGAAGAATCCACTATCTCCTTCCAAAAAATGGAAGTCTTGTTAATGAGTCCTTAAGATATTATGCCTTGTGGTCTCCCCCCAGACCAGCTGAGAATTTCCTCCTGAGAGGAGACTGCACACACAGTCAACGTCCTTGGCAGGTGCCAAGTACCCGTTTTAGCCTACGGGTAGAGGCATGTGTTCTAGCACACATTACCTACTAAGCAGGTTGGTACCCGAGTTTATGGAAATCCACATAACTCCAAATGCCGAGATTCGTGGAAGGAGACTCACCCCCGCGAGTCAACTCCCACGAACCTCTACCCCACATCTGCAGAATTGACTGCATGTTAGGGGGGGTAAAACCATTGCCCCCGCGAAGCCACCTCAACTGGGGGGCAGGCAGGTGGTGCTTCGACAAAGTCGCCCGCGGTACCATTTACTGGAGAAAGCGCCATACAGCACTCCTCCATTAAGGCCAGAATGGTCGCTGGCCCGGCACAGAGAAGGTCTCTCTGCACCTACCACTTTATCCACACCTGAGGGATTCCATCTAATTGCTTGGTGGACTCCCACAGCTCAAACCTTATGAGGGTTTATGAGGGATCCCCATCCAACCACTTAGTGGACTCCCACAGCTCAAACATTATGAGGGTGAATATTGGCCAACAAAAATACAATTGGAAGAACGGTTTGATTCTCTGAATAGTGAGCTGTGGACCGAAACGCTCTGTGTTTCATATGACTTTCGCCACCTGAAGCAAGATGCTAGAATCTAATGTAAGTAGTAAAGACTACTGAGTTGTTGTTCATGACCACCTAGTGTAAGAACCTGATAACATGGTATTAGTTAATTAATCTAGTGTAGCGAGCACTGTGGAAACCTCACGACTGGATTTGTAGTTCATTGTTGTATCTCCTTATTCACAGTTTATAGGAATGGTATTTAATAATTGTAGTTATAATAGGTGTGATTTACAAGTGTATTACCCGGGCGAAGCCCTTTGGTGGGTTGAGATGATGGACTCACTTCATGCTTGACGCCTCCGACGTTGATGACAACACGCCGGTTGAGTGCTTTGGAGCGCATGATCATGAAGGGCTCGGGAGGGAGAGAGCTCATGGAGCGGCATCTCACCGCCCCGACCTCACCCATCCTCCCCTCCGCCCCCGTCTGTAACAAAGAAAGAAAGAAAATCTCTATTATAACATTGCTCCACCAAACAAGGTAGGTCATAATAACTTACGGACAATGGTATTCTAACATATTATATAAGTTATACTAAGGTCAAAATAAAGACACCTTTCTAGGAATACCAAAAAGCGAGAACAAAAGGAAGTCACATCAAAGATGAGGTAGTTGGAAGCAATCATCCTGACTGAAAAATTGGTGATCTTTTTCAATAAGTATTCGCAGATTAAAATCGTCTGTTAAGTTGGAGAGGTATTATAGCTTCTTTACATATAGTAAGTTTGAGTATAGAACTACCTAATTTCCGAACAAAGTACAAGTCAAAATAATAGAATGCAATTTAAACGTACATAGGAATTTATGTGTAAAAAGTTGTTTAGATAACTATGCTAATATGCTAAATAGGGCTATAAATCATGTTTGCGCAAGCGCATGCCCTACGATCAATCCTACGGCATTAGCCATCTAAAATATATTTTTTTAAGACAAGAATTGATAGGAAATTTTCTATAGGTTAACCCACACAAACCATAAAAATTCCACAAAAATTGGTCCTATAGTCTCGGAGTTTTGCCTTTGTCAACCAATTTTAATTGTGCGCATTTTCAACAGTTATTACTCAACCAATTACGATAAAACATAAACGGCACCATTCTGAAAAATTTATCTTAACTACTCCGCGAGTTTGAACTAAATCGAACCGATATGTCATGAGAAATCGATGTTATGAGTAACCAACGCTTGCACATGTGCACACGATACTATGACCCAACGGCAATGTGAGTCATAGGGGGCCATCCAGGAGCTAACCCGCACTATCCCTGACGATTTCGTATCGTACTATTCATCAACAGTAGGTATGTACCATGAAACTCGGCTCCAGTTGACGAACAACTGCCGAGCAGCCGAATATCACAACACCCATATCACAGCGTAGTTGAGTGTGATTGTAAAATGTAATAGGAGAGCAAATCTCCAAGTTCTTCATTATTAAAATCATTTTTGTCCTACCTTAATGTACGTCATCTTTTTCTGGAACTTGAAACACGAATGCGAAATGTACCAGTGATCCGTCAGGGAACGAATACCAGTTCTATCCAATATTTAGAAATAAATTGTACTTTTGGCCAATAGGGCCCTAGCATAATCTAGTCGCGCATGCGCTGTAGAACAATTTATTCACTGCTCTCCGTATTTCTTTGTTAATTCGAAAGCAGCAAGGTGAAGACGGTCCCCGGCTGCCTGTAATTTCTTCCCCACACTCACAATTTCCATCTTTTTTAACTAAGTTTTTGAGATATTTATACATGGTTTATTATTTTTCATCATGGTTCGATTAACAATTCCTGGAACGCGTGTGTAAGCATGGCATCTTCAGAAGACGTAAAATCTCCAGATTTTGATTCGATTTGACTTAATGAAATTTTCAGGGGCTTCTAGTGTTAGGTAGGCCATGAATTGTGAATTGTATTCCATCTGAACCTGTAACAGATTAGCTTTATATGTGAGAGTGGTAGATCCACGGAGTGTCCCTTTAGCAAACCCTAGAGGAGTAAGAATCGAGTCGTCACTTGTATTAAAAAGTGTTTTACTCGTTTCTATAAGGGCATAATTGTTCTTTATAGTAACCTTTATATCAGGGAATGCTGTTTGCATTAGTTTTTCTATATCTTGAGCATCAACGAAACGCCCACTAGTGTTGTGTACTGGAGCTCCATCATCGAGTAGGTAGAGGGTTGAATTTACATTCTCTACAAGGTTCGGAATAGAGAAGTAAGAATCAAACGAAGTAAGTCCAACCGCCCAATCTGATGAATCTAGTTGAATAGGCGGGAAGAAATTAGCGTTAAGTTCGCTTTTCCCCCGCTCTGTAAGTGATATTGTGAAGGAAGCCATGGGTATACTGATATCAGTACTATTCACGTAGAGACTTTTTATACTGTTCGGATATCATCCAAAGGAATAGAAAACATAAATGACCACAGATTATGCTATCCTTCTTTATTGTTTGGAAATGATTAGTGTTATAAAACACTGTTCTATGAGGACCAAAATATCGTTTCCATTCAAGTGGGGGCTCCAATTCACCATAGCTATCAAAGTAATGTACATTTTTTCCATTGAGCCAATACGCTGTCCAGTGAGTTCCATTCGTACCATCATTGCTTGAGGCCATATTTATTATCGAACACTCAATCTTTTTCGGTGGAGTAGATGGAACTTCATCTCTCATTCTAACCCCATTGAAACCTATAATATCAGCTTTATCACAAAGGCGTTCCAAATCAGAACTTGATAATGCTCGATTTGGAAGCCATAAATTTAGTTTTTTGAACGATTGTTATTACTCCTCTTACGCCCTTTGTATATACCCTTCCCCTGTTTATAAGGACGTATATATAACCCTTGCCCCTGTTTGTATGGGCGAATATATAATCCTTGACCAGTTTTACTTGCTTCTTCCATTTTTTTATTGTGTTTCTTAATTTCATTCAACTCTTCTTGTGACCGCTTTGCATCTATAACTGTCTTAGCAACAGCTGCTCCGCCACCAACTAAGCTACCAACAGCTGATAAAAAAGGGAGTGCGGCTAACAAAGCGGGTAGAAAGCCACCTCTAATAGTTGGTTTCCGACGCTGTTTATTACTGCGATTGCCTCCTTTCTTACTCATTTTTCGTGGAGATCTTCTGCTTTTCAGTCCTGACCCTTTGGAGGATTTTCCCATTGTTTTCAATTTCATAGCGTTCGTTGTCAACCAAGCTGCAGCTCGTTCAGAGAAAGGAAGGCTCTTGTTCTTGACTAAATCCCAAGCTCCCCACTCCAATTTCTTGTCAGCCTTGTATCTCCTTTTGTAGTGTGATAAACCGGTGCCCATACTGAAGATGTGTTGGTGTCAACTCCATCATATATACTCTCGTTAAAAGTTCTTTTTTATTAAGGTCATAAAATTTTCCATTTAAAATTATGGAACAGTAGGTTCGATAGAGTGTATAGTAAAGACTTCATTGCTCCAATTGGTTGATTGTGTGGATTAACCTCACTCGGTTTCATTCCAATGACGCGATGTTTTCTATGATTGTATTCGTGTACAAGAGTGGGTAGTATCCTCACCCAATTGTAACTACCGAGTTCCGTAAAAGATCGATACATCAGAGATTTCAAAGTTCTATTAAACCTCTCAACATTGTCACTATAAGATGAGTAATGTTTTATACCATACTGTTTCATAATCTTTCCAAATTGTACGTTGAAAAACTCTTTACCACCATCGGTTTGCAAGAATTTCATTTTATTTCTATTAAGAATAGGTTCTATAGCTTCTACAATGGATGAAGCGTGTTTGGATTTCAAAGGCGTAAGCATACTTGCTAAAACTAATCATCGTTAAAATGTATTTATCCCAGTTCATTTCAACGAGATCTGCTTGATATAAATCATTTAATCCTTTCACTTCAAAGGTCTCGTTGGAAATTCCTAGCTGGTGCGTGAAGTTCTTTTGCAATCTGTGCTCTAATGCTCATTATGTTCAACTGATATTATTCTCACCTTTCCACACACTTATATATAGTTATGACTTTCCTTTTATTGGTGTGAATAATCAAGAACCTTCTGATATTAGTCTAACTAACCATCCCTAACCATCCAAATTCATTTTTTTTCTAGTGAGGCATATATTTTGTTATTTTAATTAAAATCCATCAACTGATTTTAACATCCAACCTGATCCTTTCGATTTGCTCAAAGCTGCGAATTAAATAATTATTTAAATTAGTTGTTTGGTCTAATTCTTCATTTTTTGTTTTAAAATTTCCATCAATTAGTACATCCTCAGCAATCATTAAATTTTGTCCATCAGTATCATCAAAAACCCTAATTTTAAAAAACACGCATTCCAATAGTAAATTTACCTTAATATTCTTCCATTCTGACAAGTATTCATTCAAAACAGATACAAGTTTTCCTTGCAAATTACGTAGAAAAGATTCTGGAAGTTTGATATTATTTATATTTTTAAAATATATGTCAACTGCAGAGTTGCATACTTTTGACAAAATACCTTCGCAATTTTTGTCCACCACGTCCATGCTCTAATTGTATATCATCATTCCCCCTTTTCATGATTATAACTGAACCATTCCGGTCAAGAGATGTCATTGAACTGCTTTGAACAAGAGTTGTGATCAAACTAAACATTTCCCACACACAACCATGGTTAAATTTCCAAGACCTCTTTTTTCATTGTGCACAGTTACATACCTCACTCGGTTATATATTCATAATGTTCAATTGGTATGAACCTTCAGCTTGGAAAAAGGAAAAAAATCAACATGTTAAATATTGTGCAATAAACAAAAGCATGAAAAAAAGTAGAGGCGCCATACTTTTTTCCAGCTGTCAAATACATTTGACTGCAAGATTGTTCATATTTTTATTGACAGTGATATCCATAATATTTACAATAATGTGGTTACAATAACTACAGTTGAATGATATGGTTTCGTGTGGATCCCATCTTCTAAAACTTTTATCATCATGAAAACTTAAGGATTTTTTACATAAATCTACTGTAAAGACATCATGCAATTTCGAATCAATTTTTCTGAAATTTGAGTATAAGTCCTTTTTGGTTTTTAGACAATGTAAATAATCCTCAAATTTTAAATCAGCTACAGCGGTTTTGCCAATTCCTTTAGCTTTCTTGATGACATTATCACCAAATTTTAAACTATACAATTTAGGTCGTAAACAAATAAATTCTTTTACGGGAATAGAGTTGGTTTCATCTTTGATTTTACCAATTACTTTTTTGTTTTCGTTAGAATATAGAGAGTGTGATGATGGGTATTCACTGAAATCAAATATATGGGATAATGATTTTAAATCATTGTACAAATTATTTGTCTTTATCTCCCATATGAAACTATCTGTATCTTGGTAACATATCTTGATTGCGTTTTCTCCAAATTTCGGTAACAAATGTTCATAATGTAGATCATATATTAAAGTTTTTGATAATTCTAACATTGCAAAACCTCATCAGATTTTCATCGAAAATTGTTCTATCTTGAAAGTTAGGCTTTCTAGCTAATGCAACTAGTTCTTTTTCCGAAGTTATTAAAGATGCATTATTTAATAATTTGAAAAAGTCTTTTTCAAAATCATTCTTCGCTTTTTTCCTCATTTCAGTATTCATATTTATGTATGTAGATAAATTTACTTTGCTGAAATTGCAAAACTCTATTGATTCGAGTTAGAACCAGTCCAGCTTTGATAGCTTGCTGCAATACAGCAATATGAAACATAATTTGTCTTATCTTCAAAATCTAACAAAAGTTTTTCAACCTTTGAGCCTGGAGGTTTCTTTCGCTCTGGTAAAAAAGGGAAATCCATGCTTAGGATAGTGCACATCAACGTCTAAAATATAACCATATTTTCCACCAGTTTCAATCTCCATTACATTTAAATTTTCAAATTCGGTGAGCCATATGTCCAAATGGCAAGCTTTGACTCATAGCCCAACCAATCCATAGAATATGTAAGAACTTCTTTATAAGGGATGTTTCTGGTAAGTGAATATTAACAAGTTTAACGCTTTGTGTGATTCCACCACGAATTCCTTAACAATAATGGGAGTGATGGGTATTCTCGAGATATAGTAAATCAATAGTTGATAGCCCTAGATTTACTTTCATAGAAACCTTAAGAGGGTAGACTTTAAATTCATCAGTTCCACCAGACAAACCATAAACATTTACACTCACAGGATTATGTTTTTCAAACCATGCGATGTCTTTAAAAGTAGCGGGGAAATTAACGCCCTCAAAATTGTATGGATGAATCAATTTATTATATTTTGATACGCGATGTAAATTTTTTTGAGCTACCATTAGTACTAGTCTTCAAATACCAGCTCAATATGGCATACTTGAAACAATAGTTGTCATTATTTTGAACATTTATTATAGATTTGGAAATCTTGAGCTTGTGAGGCAAAGTGAAGAAACATTTTGCTGTAAGAGGAGTGTACTTTGTTATCCTAATTAATACACCATCAATCGATTTTAAGCTCCAACCAGATCCTTTAAATTCAAAATCATCAATTTCTGAAATAATTCGTTGGAAACATTGTATCAAATATGTTTCTATATCTGTAGCCTCCGATACTTCTTCGTTTTTGGTTTTAAAATTTGCATTTATTATCTCTTCAATGCTCATTATTCTCACCATGATAAATCTTGATTTTATTAAATGTACACTCTAAAAGTAAATTTGTTTTAATGTTTTTCCACTCTTGCACATACTCAATCAATACCAACATCAATTTATCCTGAGAACTGAGTAAAAAACTTTCTGGTAGATTGAAACGGTTTACATTCTTAAAATATATGTCTATTGCAGAGGTACCCACTTTGACAATAACTTTCCCATCTTCTAATGGAACAGCATGCAATCTTTTCAATTTATTTTTACCATATTCTAATTTTGAATCTGATGTTGAATCACTCATGACTGATAGTTGTTGAGAACCATCATGAGCGTATAAGAGCTTTGAATTGAGTGTAGAACTTATGCAAGTATGATTTAAATATTCTAATCTACAACTGAACAACCTATTGCACAAAGAGCAAGTTTTTTTTCTTTTGTCTCTTGTTCATAGAACTAGAATATTGTTTTCTTTTACTCGCTGCTGATGTGGACGGCTGCTGTTCATAATAACTTGTATCTTCATCGGCAGCAATATTATCACCATCATCGCCATCATCATCATCATCATCATCATCACGCATTCTAAATAAGAGGATGAAAGACTCTGTCAGACGGAAACGTCATGACGTACGATCCCGTGAAAAATAAACAAGTTGGATGTGGCACATAGCTTCCTCATATTTATCCAATACATGCTTATACAGATCAACATTGGATGGTGAGAAATTCAAGGATTTTAATTGGATGAGACTGTTACTCGTATCTAAGGATTAATCAAAAACAGTTAGCTTACCTTTGTAATTCGAGACACATTCTTTTAATAGTATCTTTTGGGCATCCATATGTTGATTGAGGAGCCGGTCGCCAATGATTTTATTTCGGCCACAATACTGTTTCCGTATTTTCCTTTAATAATCCTCATTGCAGTACTGAACTCCTCGTTAATGGGTAGTTTCCCCTCCGAAATAGTCTCAAACTTGCGATCTCCAGCATGGTTCAAGCGGGCAATTATTGACTCCATGACTATTCTGCATCTTGTGCGATGTTTCACATACCCAACAATGGGATTTCCTTGTTGGAATTATACCTGTTTTTTTTAATTTTCACGTTAAACATGTTTAGCAATGATGTTTTTGTATGTGCTTCACGATGTGAATGATTTATCCTTTATCTTAATGTACATATAAATACTACAGAAATGTACATTTAATATATTCAATGCATATACATTCAACTGTAATGCAATGGGTCTAATTTAAATATTTCATCGTCACCTTCTATTGCATAACTCTTCTTTTCTGCTTCATTCGCTTGATCTAACAATTCATGCATAATCGTGAAGCAAATTGACATGCATGTTTTTAACCCTTCAGAACTCGCGTGGTGTCCACTCACGTTAGTACTCGCGTCGGGTCACTGGTGACCCATATAGAAAATGATCGAAAAATAAATTAATAAAGTAGTAAAATAATAAAGCAAGCACATTTCAAGCCACAGGAATCGATAATCTTTAATAAAAATAATAAAAAACTTCACATAAGTACTTCAATCATAATTTTTTCTTAAATCAGAAAAAGTCCCTTGTTTTTCCAGTTCTCCAAGAAAATTTACTACTGCCATAATAATTAAATGTAACAGCAATACCTTGAACCAGTTTGATATATCCAATAATTGATCCAACAAGAATTTCTTTGTTCACAGTTCAATAACATGAAGGTCATGGTCACGATCGTGTCATGGCGCGGGGTATGGTGCGGGAAAATTACCATGGAGTTACTCGAGTTGGGCACCTCATCGGAAGTGCTCCTTGGTATCACCATCCTGAGGGGTTCTAACATAAACTGGTGGTCATTTTATAGGGGGACATCCTTTAATCCCGTTCTTCCTCTTCAATCTTCTGCAATTTTTCTCATCCCTAGAGACAGCATCGGGTAAACCTGAGTGTCCTCCTCGCTTCTTCAACTTATTTATTTATTTTCTCAAATCAATGGTATGCTCAAAACATTGAAACTGATAGGGGATCATCTACAACCTAACCCACTCATTCTCTGACAATTTCATCAAAATTGGATGAAAACTATGGAAATGAAGGTAGTTACAAGGATTTCACACTTTGCGCATGCGTAGTAGCTATTATTGATACAATCATGTTGAAATTGATATGGTGTGATCAAATCGTCATCTATCTACCGAATTTGAGCTAGATCCGACGACCAGAGCGTGAGAAAATGATGCTTGGTAGAATTTACGTTGGCACTTGCGCAGAGTGAAGTATTGAGTCAAGAACGGTGAAAGTGATAAGGAACCATCCACCCCTTAAAACGCACATCCCCTGAAAATGTCATCCGAATTTATGAAAACTGTGGAAAATAAGCTTGTTACAAGGATTTGCGGACACATGACAGACACACTCTTACACACAGATACACACACACATACATACACAGATACAGACAGGCAGACACTGAACGAAAGTTGTTCAGAATGGTCTAAAACAATAGGAGAATAAAATGTTTTTTTCTGCCGATAGTGAAAACACATAACACACACACACAAACACACACACATACACACAAAACACATAGACATACACAGAGATAGACAGACACGGACCCAAAGTTGTTCATAATGGTCTTAAACTTAAAATGCGAGTGGAAATTTTGATTTTGGAGACCATAAATTGTTTTTGTCCCGAAAATGAAATCAATCCTTCCGCTACCTACAGGTAGACTTGGAAGCAATACCTTAAATAGATCCTAAGGTGAATCGATATCTTTGCACTACAGGTACCTTTCGGTCCTGTTTAAGCAAAATCGAACGTCTAGAGTGTGAAACAATGGAGCTCACAAAAGATGAAAACAGTAAAAAATGCTATTTAGTACCAGTGTTTTTTGTCTTTAAATATTTAGCTAAACATTTCTTCGCAATCAAAGTGCTCAAAACTTCAAACAATTTAACAAATGTAAATAGATAAGATAATTTACGAAAATTTCCTCATTTGATCATGCTACATGACTGGAACTTTATCCTTACTATTTGCTGAAAAATAGACGAGATCCTTTTCAGAGTGTCGTACCCTTCTTAAATATTTTTCACTTTAATATTTATCTAAACATACTGTTTTAATATTTGTCCATATGTTTTGATATTTTGCATCCGTTTCAAAAGCAAATTTCCTTTCCTATTAAGCTTAACAACATCTACCAACTACATATATCCCACTTCGTATCTGAGTAACTTCAACTATTGTTGAAATTGACTAAATCCTCCTCAAAGTCTTGCATCCACCTCATCTTGAACTTATCATTTGTATTTAATATCAATTTGTAAATTGACAACAAACCGGCTCAAAATTTATCGTCTATCAAAATTGGCCTTGAGCACGTAACACGTTCATTACAGGTCCGTGTACTTGATCCATGTTGGGTGGTTTCAAATTAATGTCCCAAATTCACTTTTTTCAAGGTCCTGAATTTTTCGCCATCGAGGTCTACTAAGTGAAAGCTGTACTTACATTCTTCCTGTAATCATTATTCCTGTAATATTATTACATTCTTCCTGTTTTTAATCGAAAAAATTAACAGCCGCTAACTCGGAAATCGCAAGCAGTGAAGCAGGCCAACACTTTTATGGGGAAGTTCAACGAGTAATTGTTTGCTTGAGAAATGAACAAGGAGTGGGTGCTATATTTATCAGCAAATCCAGGAGTCAATAGTATCTACTAAAAATACGAACCAGTACAATGGTGCAATATGTCTTTCCAGGTAGGTGTCTCTCGGACGATTCTTTATTCTCTTCCAAGGAAGAGAATCTCCTGAGGATCCCACCAAAGAAATTTCCAAGTAGCAATTGATTGAAATTTGGGGGATAATAAAAGAACTCGGATTCTTGTTATTGAAACAATTTCTGTCCCTTATCAACTTGATAAATTATTGAGGAGGACGGCTTGGCCACCAAAGAACAAATGAAGGGATTCAATATTGAGTATAGTCTGTTAATAACCACTAGGCATCTCAAGAATAACAAAAATCATTGAAAAATACTAACCCCAAGTTGATTTGTGGTCATTGATAAACAGAAGGCAACTTTTATCTAAAGCAAGTAATTTTATTATAATAGGTAATCCGTTTTTGAAAGATTATTGTTGTCGTTTTTCAAAAATTTGCGTAGAAGTGCCTGTTGAAAGCTTTATTTAAACGATAAGTATACGACTAGTTCTTTATATCACATCCGCCTCTCATGTTCCCAAGCTCTTGATAGCGACCCCGATGTATATAGCTATGATTCTTGGAGTCACGAGACGCTCACACCCCTTGGAACGGAAACACAGGCGCCGCGGTGAGTGAGACGTGCATCTCCCCTTTATCAGAAAGATGGCATGCAACTTCGCGGTGATAAACCTCGCGGCATGCGATCCTTAATTAATGTAACCGTCGCCGTCATCCGAGCCTTGAAGAGTAATTCGGGAGCCAGTTCGACTGCATTATTTATTCATCATCTCTAAGAAAGAAATATAACTACCTATCATTAAAAAGACAAGTTGTTTCTATTAAGGAAGATATTCACAAATTAACGATAGTGTTTTACGATAGGTGTGATTTTTCCATTGTTTTCACCCGATTGGACAAATAGAATATTGACTCATTCGAAAGTTGAAATCTAGATAACTGTAAAACATTTTAATTTTTGGGTTTATGCGAAGACGTCGATACAACAAATATTGGGAAATCTGGTTCAATGAGTATGAAATGACAACAAAGAATTATATTAAATTTGCAGCGTTACAATCCTCAGTGGTACAAAGTTTGATCAAAACACGTGAATAAGAAAATAGTGGTTCATGCTGACGTTTGCGAATGCGCAAAACCTACTGGTGAGTCGAGTGATATATGCAGCCTAGACCGCACAACCCTCGGGAATTTCATAGAAATCTGGTAAAAAATGTAGAAGTCATGCTTGTTATAATGATATGAGGTTCAAACATGCGGAACAGCTAATGATATGATGATGATGTAGTTGATAGGAGACGATCAAATTTTTTTTCGTACATTTTCAGCTTAATTTTGTACTTAATTGTTTTTTACGTGCTAGTTCGCAGAGAGTAAGCCTTTTGGTTTATTATTTCCAATAATAAGCCTATGTGATCGTGTAGCAAAAAATTTTTATAACCCCCCCTCAAACTTTGTCACTTTACGTTTCAAGGTGCGTAGAATCCAAATTTGAAATGTCCGTCGCCGTCCGCCGTCCGGGCCATAAAAGGCCTAAGAATTGACTTAAAAAACCCGTTCTTTCGCACATAGACTCCATTTGGGGTATAGTTGGTCCTAACGTTTAACCATTCCGATCGCTTTACTCGCATAGATGTTTTGGGCCAAAAACGGGCGAAAAAGTGTCTTTTTTCGACGCTTTGAGTGTTAGACTGACGAACACGCGCACGCCTTGTGAGTGGGAGCGGAGGGAGTGAGAGGGAAGGGAGGGCGAGGGAGTTTGGGGGGAGGAGGGGAGGGGAGGGGAGTGAGAGGGAAGGGAGGGGAGGGGAGAGGGAAGGGAGGGGAGGGAAGGCGAGAGAGAGTGTGATGAAATTAATTCCAATTAGAAGAGATTGTTTATGAGAATGAAAATACTCATAATTCTATTCTACGCTTTATGGTATAAAGCTTAGCTTCCTTCGGGTGTCCCTAGATGGTCCCATTTATTCTTTTTTTTCCTCAACTTTACTATAAAGCGTAAAATTATGGGGTCCTGGAGCTGTAATGCAGTGAACGAGTGAACCAAATATTGGAAGCCCCGAATTTCGATACCTAGTAAATATACTATAAGTGAGGCTAAATAATTACGGTCAGTTTTCTACGTAGAAGGTCTGTATGATACAGAAATAATAAACCTTTGTGTAATAATTTGCAGCGTTTTTTCACTAAAATGCTGGTAAAAACATGAATTTTGTGAGTTTCATCAGTTCTTAGTCATTCTTAATGATTTTTTAGCACATTTAACCAATTTGATGTGCTCAAAAAGGGTTGGCCTATGAAGTCATTCTTTCTTTTGGAATGTTTGATTTTTTGGAACGAAAACGGGATTTTTATCTCAATTCTAAAGGGAGGTATCGTCTGACACGAAGCCAGAGTGGTTCAGATTAGTATAAAAACAGAAGTTATGTATGCGAAAATTGTTGATTGTTGAGTGAATTGTTGTTGATTTCGGGGGAAAATATTAATAAATGAATAAAATGTTTCATCAATAAAAACACGATAAATTGCTAGACTCGGGAGGGAAATAATTGTAAACTACTATTTCGATTGACAAGTGTTTAGTTAATAATATTATCGTTATTTAGAGAATGCCATTCCTGCATTAGAATTTGGCCATTTCCCCCTCCTCTTGGATCCCAATTATAGGGGTGATGACTGTGTTGCCGATTCCTGGAGCTGACTCGATCCAGAGTGGCCCTAGCAACAAGGCCGATGTTCCTGGAAAAGAGTGTCGACCCTGTTCGCGCCAGGGGTGGTGTTATTATTTTGTTTACTCGCGTTCTTCCCCTTTTATTGGTTCCTCGGGAATTGGTCACAGACAATGTTTAAAGAGACCTCTGGTTTTCAGTTAGCTACTACATATAATAGACGTGTTAGATAGATCTGTATTGTGAACGCTGCTTATTTAGGGCGTCCCTCAGAAACTAGGAGGTTCATCAAGAACATTTTCAAGAATCGTTAATTATATTCTGAGTTTTTTTATTTTTTTATGCTAGCATATAAACTTGCAGCGTAAAAAAAAGTTACCTACCCATCGCATTTATATGACTATCAAAACTAAATCAAAAAATTTATAAACATTGAACTGCTTTGATTTAAACTTCTTCTCAAGCAAAGCTACTGAAACATGAGAATATAGATAATTTTGTGGTTCTTTTTTTCTCCTTAATCCTTAGCACTCGGGTTACATGTTACGACCTGATAATGCGATGGTTCCTTTGAAACTGCCTTCACCGATTCAGAGCACGTTTCACGCCTTAAATATTCACCATCACCGAGCCGGTTGGCTTCTCATGAATTAGAAGGTGTGAACCAGTTAGTAGGGTGGTAGCTTAGACTTTCAGAGAGAATTTTTTTTTTTTTTTTTTTTAATTGTTTTATGTCAACAAAATTAGTAGTAAGTAAGAAATAAAATGATAATTATGCAACGAGAACTTATTCCGTTTTACTGAAAGCTCAAAAAGGCATCTTCCTTAGATACCTATGGAATAGAAAAAATTAAAAAAAAAGGAATCTTTTTCACAAGATTGTGCTCTTTTTACCAATATAAGAAAAAATGTTGTCCAGCAAAAATTCAAATCACTATCCATCCTATAGACATGAAACAGGCGCACGCTACTTTTAAAAGAAAACTTACAGACCCTTCGTATAGTTTTCAATAACTTCAACGAACACACCCTAGAATGCCACTTTTTTTTAAAACGTACACAATTGTACGCCACTTAACAGTGGGTACTTTCAGGAAAATTCGCGACTCTTCTTGGATATTCAGCTCTAATTCGAGAATATAATAAGATATATCACATATCTGGCTTCACCATCGTATTCAGGACTAAAATTTTCTTCCAAAGTACCCCATACTCCCTCCTTAGGGTAATCCAAAAGTTTTGAAATTAATCCCTGATTTTTATTAACTTAAAACTTCGTATTGCCACCCCAAAATCGCTTTCCAAGTTTCGCTTTGGTATCTCAAAAATTGTGGAAAAAAAGTTGTGCGGCGGGGGGGGGGGGGGGGGTTACTTTTGGGACACCCTTTATAAAATAGAATTCTTATAGAGATCACATTACCAACACGCTTATAATGGCCAACTTGATACTACTCTCGAAAACGTATCTCCGAAATCGAGAAACCGTCAACTGCAAATTAATTACTGCCGAAATGTGTTTTAATGTATGTAACGAAATGCAATATGAATTTTACCTCGCTATACTAGTACCCACCCTGTACGAAAACCATTTCGTTTCTGTTCTTCCAAATAACAATTTAGTACTGAAATCCGCAAAAGACAACTATGCATTTTTGTTGAAAGACTCCCGATACATTTTATTGTTATAAAAGATTTTTTCCAATAAAAAATCTCTTTGTGAACTTAAGATTGTATTACAGACGAACAATGAAAGTTCAATTAAGTCTAACAAGACATCTCTGGCAATTATGTAGATTTCATACTCAAAATTAACTCACTGATAGCAGTATTCCCTTCAGAAGACTCACTCCAAATTAATGACGGTAAATAATCAGAGTAAAAACTTGAAAGAAATATTTTTAATCAAACCCAAAAGTAGCCTCATCATTTACCGCAACAAAACATTATCTTTTCATTGGACCGCTTTTGGAAGACCCAGAATAATTAACAACGTCAAATTAACTCCACAAAATTACCAAAAGCCAGAGGTATGATTGAACTTGCAAAATCCGTCTTTCGATGGAATTCCTTTTGTTCAACCTACCAATTTAAGACCATAAGCAAACATTGTCCCATCCTATTCACTATGGATTACTTTGTTGTATATTATTATTTCTTAAACATTCTTGTATTTCCTACATTTCTAGGCGAAGGCACGGTATTAGATTGTAAAATCCTCTCCTTCTACTGAATTTTAGTTTCCATTCACGTTTTTCCCAAGGAACTGCTTTATAATTATGCAAACTGTCCAAATAAAGAAACGTTGTACACAACAATAACTAACAGCAGGGTTGTACCGACCATTACTAGGACTTAAACAACGTAGGGACAAATTTCGACATGAATTGCTTTATAGATGGGCGTCAGGGAAATAAATGTGTCACGATATGAAAGGTGATACAAGACTCCGTATAGTTTTTATTTTAGTAAAATAAAGGGTAACAGAGACTTGCCTAACCTAAATTTTCTGGGTACTGTGTACAGATCCAGGGAATATTACCCCCCCCCCCCCTCCAGTTGATTCCTATGAATGTGTGTATCGTTCTCGTGAAGCAAAGTCTTGTGACTCACATAGTTCGCCGTATCGTCATAATTCACCGAATGGTCTTTTTGTCGTGCTTCGATGATAAGTAGCAAGAGCGGAGGCGATCCGGAAGTCGTATGAACAAAGACAAAAAGCAACACAAGACGTATTATCCATGTCAAAAGGAGTTCAACAACCAGCATTGGTGCACAGTTTTCTGCTTGGTTTCAATTTTGCCTAGCTTTCCACCATTATCATTATAACTTTTTCGAGGCTCAGGTGGACGATGATCAAATAATCATCAATAGCTTTGGAAAATGGTATTTTAGTTTCGAATTTTACATATTCCTGCTCTACTTAAAGAAAACTGATCAATATATGTTTAACTTAACAATAAGGGAGTGGTTTCCAGAGCACACAGGACTTACACATAATGAACGAGCAGTCCTGGTTGCAAGAATACCTAGTGGGGGCAACAATGCATTTTACTCGACCGGAACCATTCTTATGCATAGCAAAATCCTTGGTAAAATCCACTTCATGGGATTGGATAAGGAAAGCAAGAACGGCACTACGAAAACACCCCAGAAACAAGGAAAACTGGTAATGGACGCACCTTGCCATCGCAGAAGCTCTCTTAGAAGAAGCCAGCGACTCCGAATCCTTGGAACGCTTTAAACCCAGAGCAGATTGTATGGACAGAAGATCTCATTGGAGTGGGGGGGGATCCTCATTCTCAAAGGAGAGGGGCATTGGCACCAATATTTATAGGTCAGAAGGCGGATATTTCGCATAATAAACCACTGTTTCGGTGCGGAGAAAAGGAAGTGGACCCTCCTAAGACCCTGAAAAATAAAATTTAGTACAACTTTTGGTGGGAATCACTCCTATCACCGAAGGATTGGGGTCATATTATATAAGTGGATAACTATCAATTAATTAAGGAACTGGCGGAAATCGTGTCTGTCCTCTCAAAATCCAGTATTTCAAACCCTGAAATGCATAATTGGAATAAGAACACAGTAGAACGTACTAGAAAAATCATTTTCATTGATTGAGAGGTGGGTGAATAGTTTGAGGTTATTTTTGAGAGGCAACGGGTATATTTTGAGGGCCTTTCGTGGGAGTCGGTGGGGGCGTCGGAGGTTAGGAAAGCATTTCCTCTTCTGATTGGAGCCCTCCGATCGAAACCTAGTTAACTCCCCTAAGAGCCCCCGGGGTTTCCACTTGGTCAATGACTCGGAAGGAAGGAGGATGAGAAAAGGGATGGAGTAAAGGAAGGGTGATTGGAGGCGAATTAGTGGGTCAGGGCTGGCCTTCGGTGGACGCGGTTGCGTGACTGATAAATCGGCCTTTCTATCCCCCCCTGCTGTTGTAATCTGCGGGCTAAATGTCTGAGAAGGGTTCCATAATCTGGTAGTGATACCAGCGGGTGGGGTACGGGAGTCATCTGAGGAGGTTTTAGAAAACCTTGAATGAAGTTATGGGTTCCCTGCAACTGAATGATAGGAAATTGAATGGATAGATCATTGGAGGCTGAAACAAAGCAATCATCCCGAAATCAACAATCTGTGATCATCTTGACGATAATCTTACTGGAGTCACTGGCTCAATCTAGTGAAGATTTGCCCCCCAATTATGTTGTTTTATTAGCATTATTATACGATTGTACGTATGAATACGAAAGATCTTGATGTAGAATGCACAACATTTAATTAATTAACTAATTAATTAACTAATTAACATAGAAAAGGGGGGATATGTATATGATATGTCCAAGTGCCACGACACACAAACCAAAAAAATAGAAATAAAAAAAAATAAATAAATAACTAAAATCTTGTGCAGATAATGAAATCGCACAACATTCGCAAACAGCTGTTTGTTTCGGTCTTCTACACTATTTTTGTATATAGGTAAATTGTAGTATTAAAAATAAGATGAGGGCTCAGCATCTCGTTTCCCTAGTTTCTGATTTATTTTTTGCTGAAAATCAGCAAATAGTGACTGAAGTTGACGGCTAAAATTATAAAACTTCAAGCATGTTTTACTTTGCTTGCTCCGGAGCTTACTCAGTTCATAAGGGTAACGTCACACCCCGAAAACCCAAATAAATCGCTAGTCCTTTCAAGTTTCAGTATCGAAAGTTGATATGAAATAAAATGGTTTCGATACGCAGATAAGCCCGTAACCAGTCATGCTCCTATGAGCTAAGGACGATTGCTAGGAATGTGTGAAAAGGGAGTGCGATAGGACGTTGAGCTTGCCAAACAATTGTTGTGTAGCGGAAAATGATCAATTGGCCTACAACGGTTAGCTTTACGTGAAAAGCATTATCAGAAATCAGCTGTAAAGCATTTTTGACTCGCGAATTTGCATCATTATTCCAAAACGGTTTCTGGGAGTTTATGTAAGCCATGCCTAAATTATATCACATATAAATTCAGGAACGACAAATTTTTCTATCGATTCAAACATTCGATATGATCTCAGCAAGTCTTGAAACTGTCATTATAGACCAAAACTTGTTCCTGGTTCCGTGCACAAATGATTCCCAATAATTATGTTCATCCTCAGATTGTTTTGAGGTAATGTGTACACCATTTCGGAATAGGTTCTACATCTTATTTCTGAGAAAAAGTGTCTCCAAAAGGATTTTTCACTATCCGCCTATTTTCACAATTACATAACGCTTCAAGATTTCTCCACATCTCTAAAAACGATAGACTCCTTCCAAGTATTCTGTAAAGCTGCAATTGAAAATAAAGTAGACAATGGCAATAACAAGACTTGAAAAAAAGGTCTTTTCTTCCTTGATTTTCTTTTCATTTATTCATTAATTTCCAACGTTTCTCCCCAGGAACTAGGGCTTCTTCAGTGAGACAAAATTCAAAATATCAAATTCTAAATTTTTAAAATAAATATTTATCGTTTTTTTGTGATAACACATCGAATTAAAAGTTATCAGTTTGAGAAAATCAAATTTCTTAAACTGATTTTTTTGAATCATAACTTTTAATTCGATTTTTAACCACAAAAGATAAGGAGGAGGAGGATTTTTCCCATTAAAGGATTTAATGATAATTTTGGGATCGATTTGTACGTAATTTTTTACAACGAATCGAATAATAAATAACACTTCCATATCTCTTACCCCCTATTTACCGAGTTTTTTACTACTTGTACGTTGTCTTAAAAATCTGAGGTTGATAACATTTGATTCAGATGATGGTGTAGTAATGTTTCTCCTTGAATCAGCTCATTCAGAGACATTATACCGACACGTATTTTTTATTCATTTATTTTATTTTATTTCATTGTTATTATTTTTTGGCGAATTCAACTAAAGGCTGTACATAATGAGCAAACAAAGACGTTACTTTTGTATGTATCTCAAGTATTTGAAACCCTATTTGTTTGAATTTTAACAAAAAAGTCTTTTGATAGGGTTTTAAATATGTATATACCTACTTATGCCCATTTGGAAAACTAGCTACGGCAGTGGTTGATAATTATATTCAATGAAAACAACCATTCCCCTTACAGTCGTGTTCTCACTTAAAATAAGAGACTGGTGATCTAGTATGTAAGCGGAAGACGTTTTAAGTGGCTATGAACAATGAATGAGGGGTTCGTGAGTACACGTACCAATTTCAGTGTGATGCAGGTGTAGACCCGCTCCCTTGGAAGTGCTGAATTGTGATCTGATGCAAAAGTTGAACTTATAGATCCAATTTCTTCATGAACGGTTTTATATTATATATTCTCCTTTAATAACGACAACCTAGTTCTGTAATAAAAATGGAAGTTAGAGAAAAAACGTAGTCTATTTTCACGAAAAAATAAAGAGTTACAATGTTAAATCAATTTCGACGGTTAGGCCATCATCAGTAACAATCAATAACTTATTATTATTGTTTGTTACTGATGATGGCCTAACCGTCGAAATTGAGTTAACATTATGACTCTTTATACTTCGTGGAAATAGACAACGTTCTTTCATTAACTTCCGTTTTGAAATGGGTTTTCACAACTTCGTCGCGAGTGATTTAGTCCGGTAAACAATACTGATGCGCGGATATTTTGACACAATTGGTTTTCGAAATCACGTTATCTGAATTAACCATATCGCTATATTCGCCGTTTTTCAAAAATCGATACCTACTTGAGCCTTCTTTAACTATTCCAGCTTATATCCTGACACAATATGTCACTGGGACAACATGATTCTAATATGTATGTACAACTAATCTGTGTTTCCGACTAACTTCGTAGGAGGCCTATATTTTTATTACCATAATGACATCCAGCAACCAATCTAGGTATATTGTGCCCACAACAGAATGTTGTTGAAAAGTAAATTAACCAATATTTTGCTTCGATATGTCCTCCATTGAATGGTAGGTATAATTATCGCATCCAATCTGATTTTTTCAATTGTTCAAAGTTCTTTTTTCATTATTTTTTAATAAAACTTAGGAAATCTAGATTACCAATAGACAAATTCGGAACGAAACTAAACATTTAGAAAGGCTATCACACGAGTAAATACGTTGGTTGTCTCAGTTCCATCTTACTAATCGTGAATTTAATAATAAAACGTAGTAGGCGGTCCTAGGCTATTGCATACTACCATTTCAAAGTCGGAGTGCATAGCCCATTGTAGTCTGTTTCGATTGGGTGCTTACGTCGACTAATGCAGGAAGGTATTCACGAGTATGGCCTATAACAAAAGAAAAACCCCCATCTCATGGCTGGAAACTGCTTGGTGTATTACCATCTGCTATCATTATACGCCTATTCAACGACAATGTTTACGTCAAATAATGGAACATCGACTCTTATATGGAAATTTCTCTCTGATCATCGTCCCAATTTGACCTGAAATTGCTAGACTAGCTAGACCTAGCTATACTATAAACTCGAAGTGAGCAATGATAGTAATGAAAATGGTGTGAGCTAATGAAAATCACCCCTAGATTTAGAACCAAACTTGTTTGTTGCTTACAAATGAATTACCCTATATATAATCAAGTAGGTACCAACACTATTATATCGATTAGTAACAAATTACCGTGTAATGATGAATAGTGAAAAATTGAAACATTTCACGAGCGAGGTTGTGAGAATAGAAACATTTAGCTACTTCTCCATCTGACAAACGTCAAGCCTGGATGGAAGGCCGAGAATGGAAGAGAAATCTCCTAGCTAGAAACCCCCTACCTCTGATGCTACCACAGGGAGCCTGTGGATGCAGCATTCGGCTACGTTTTGAATCTAACTTTCGTGCGAACGGGATGGGAGTATTAGGATCTTAGAGGCATCATTAAAGAATGTTTTCACATTTACTTAAACGTGGAATATGCATTTACAGATCCTCCAGCTTTCAAGTAAAAATCATTCATATAATTATTTCTAAAAACCGGCTACCAAAATGCAAGTAGCCACTAAGGCATAACACATCGTTTTCGTTGTACCCACGTGAAAATGATACAATCGTTTCCCTCATAACGCCTCTCCTCCTTTAAAAATTTGTTGCTTATTTACTTAAAAATACAAAGATTCCGGAAACTGAGATGAACTGGTTTTCAAAAATCCGTCTATCCGCCGGCCGTCCAAAGTATTTTAGTTTTCTGAGAACGAGGGAAATCAATTAATGGACCAACAAATATAATACGGAATCGAAATTGTACAATGCAAGAAGAAACTTTACAATGTAAGAAGCAAACGCCAATTCGAATTTTTGGGGGCAAATAATACCATTAAAGGTGCTTGTCAGCTTATTCGAAAAACAGAGCTCAGCCATGTAACTCGAAGTCACTGAGATGGCGATCATGATGACCACTTGGGGGGAAACACCATCTTCCAAGTCTACCTATAGGTAGCAGAAGCATTGTTTTCACTTTAGAGAGATGGAAAAGCTATAGCCTCCACGAAAATCAAACGGTTTTTAATTTGTTAAAGTGGTAACATTTCCACTCGCATTTTACGTTTTAGACCATTCTGAAAAACTTTTGTTCCGTGTCTTTCTGTGTGTGTGCGTCTGTGTGCGTATATGAGTGTGTGTCTGTTTAGTATCTTCAAATCCTTGCAACAAGCCTAAATTCCACAATATTCAACGGATTTTTATGAAATGTTCATGGAATACTGTGCGGGTTAGGGTGAAGATGGCCCCCTATGAGCTTCGTTGTTCTCAAATCAATACGGGACTTGATAATAAATTATAGACAAATGATATGCGTAGAAAGGCTATCTAACGAAAGAATGCTACGATTCCCGGAGTCGAGGTACAGTTTATCGGCCAATTAGTCCTATTGATACGGTGCACTAAGGTCCAGGGAACCCCCAAATCCAAGGTGAGATTTAAATCAATTTGATCGTATTTCTAGTTAGAGAAAAGGATGGAGTATTCAGTAATCGAGGAGGAAATTATCGAACGTACATCAACATAGGTGTAAAACTCGAAAAGAGTGTTCTCTGTTTACAAAATTCGCTTCTATATTAATGCACTTACTGACTCTTAGGATTTTTTTTCCCTCAACTTTTTAGCTCTTGGTTCAGATATCCTTAACATTTACATTCATGTTGAAAAAGTTAGCAAATACATAATTTTCTCGCTGCATTTTCCATTTTTTATCGATTTTTTCACTTATTTGAAAACTTAGAGAAAAATAATTTCTCGACTGTTCGGGATTCAGTCTACCCTCTGAACGTTCAAAACAGCTTTTCAACAGCCAACCAATTTTTAATAATTGTTTTCGCATATTATTGCTGACAAAACCGTGAAATCCAACATAAGCAGTTGATATGGTAGTAGACCCCTTCTTTGTATGAATTTGTTCACACTGAGTCGAATGCAATCGAGATCTCATGCATAAATCAATCAAGAAATGAAAGACTGTTAATTGGATAGTGCACAGCTCCAATCAGGAAGCTGGAAAAATAGGTAAGGAACTTTTGTCCTCATATGTACTTACGTTTCTATCTACTACTACATGTTTCAATTGTAATTCACCTCTACGGGAGGTCCAGGGGGGGGAGCGAGCCGGAGCGTCTAGTATATGCATAAAAGAAAGATGTAATTGGTTGGACCCTCATTTTCTTGATGCATTTCTTATCACAGGATCGAATAGTTTCAACTGATTAGACATCTTTAAAATGTTTTCACACATCATTTGACGATAGACATTGATACAGCATTTCACGATGCCAATAGTGTGAGTAAAAACACTATTTGTAGCCTCATTACCACATTATACGTGATTTCAGCACAGATGAGGCATGTTTTTTCTATTTTATATTTCCCTGAATTTCGACGCCGGGAGTTTTTTTCCGCCTTTAACAAATCTGGATATTTTACTCCCCCCCCCCCCCCCCCCCCCCCTCCTGAGAATTGTCATACTTTTCATTCTACGTTAGCAACTTCTCATATCCATACTTGAAACAACAATCGTCTCAATGAGAATCTCTTTCCGTTCAATCCCCGTGATCTAAATGAATCCCTATTTCGTCTAGTTATGATCTCTTAATGTGCAGCATGTCTTTTCTGGTTTAGTATTTATGTATTTATGTGGATACCTATTATGAATGTAACCGATATTGTACGATTTAAGTACGATGTAATCCACGAGGCACACTGTAGGTACATTCCAAATTTCGCTACACCGTTATTAGTACTTCAGGATATCCACAGATTCTGTTATTTATAATCTACTGGTAAGATTTTAATAATTTACTTTGTGGTAGGGACAATATCTTGGCTGAATCCTGTAAAAGGATATTTCACGCCGAATACGAGCCTTTAAATGACTACGTGTATTCAGCTTGCATGGTGGATGGCCGCCTATTTGAAACCATATGGAATACAGATGTAACGTAATCCGCCCGGAAAATGAAATGGGGGAGAGGTGTTGACCCTTGACCTTTCCAACAACCAGCCCCCCTCATCGAGAGCCTCCCCGCACCATCATAATGTACCGCCGCTCTCGGCGTATTGATCCTCGAGGACTCAGTCAGCTCCACATCAGTTACCCTTATAGACCCTTTCAGCACAACACTTACTGACACACTGCCACCCATCCCATCAGATTGTTTATTTACATCATTCGAGCCCGTTTCTCTGGTTCCGTTTATAGTACGCTCAAAATTATAACATTCCTTTGGCTGCTGGTTTTCTCATATCCACCAAGCAAGTTTCGTGTTTTCCTGTGTTTGCTGTTTGTAGAGAATCTCCCCCTCCCACATAGCCTGCAGACTTTGATTGCTCCAGCAGCTAGCCAATACTGACCAACAGGGTAGCTACTCCAGCCTCCAATAATGATTTTCTTGGTTGCCTAAGATGTGGAAGAGTAAAATTATAGCTGAATTTTCCCATCAAAGTTTGTTCTGCATTTTCCTTCCGAGTATATCAAGGTAACGGAAATATTATGTTCACTTTTTTGACATTTACTATCCCCAATATATCTGGGAAAACAAATTAATGGAGAAAATAAAACCACAAAAGAAGAATTTATATTGCACTGAATCCCTCCAAGAAGCTTTGGCAGTGAATTTCACCACTTCCATTCTTTTATTTTCTGTTTAAATTCTATCATCTGAGGGCCAAGCTGCTACAAAATCTTTCTTTGTGCTCAAAATTTACTTTTGCGAAGAGTATGAATGTCTGTCTACCCCAAAGGTGGGTGGAAATCCTGCTTAGAATACCAGTTTGGTTTTAAAAATTGCCTCACCGACAACATAGGACCCCAGATGGTCACCTAGTCAACTTGATCAAACAAAGCAGCCTGTACGCACTTGTAAACATTAAATCGCCAAAACCTCCATTTTAAAACAATATTATGGATTGTATTTAATCAAAATTGGAAAAATTGGAGGATAATTTAGTATTGAACTGTCGCGAACGCGAATATATTTATATAGTTTGATCATTTATTCATTTTAACTTATATTAATTTCAATTTAAACATTAAATTATTTGGTTACCTCAATTTTATCCCAAAAGTTCCATATGTTTCATTTTTGAATCCCCAAATTTTTAAGTTGCAAATTCATAACTTCAAGAAAAATAGACGAGAAAACATCAAATAAGAAATTATTGAGTTTTCATTCATAACTTATTACTTAACAAACAGAAAAATAAATTAGGTAGGTACAAAAGTATATAGGAAAAAGGAGCGAAACAAAAGAACTGCCGTCTCAACTATACCAAGACATGAACGTCGCATGAGTCAGTATGAATTTAATAACTTTCAGATTTCTAGTTAATAAATGATTAAATTAATGAATGAATATTGATTTTTTTAATTGATTCATTTTTTATTTATTGCTTGATTTAAATTTTTCCATTTTATTTATTTTTTATTTTCTCTATTTTTTATTTTTATTTTTTATTTTTCTAGTGGAAACATGAGATCTTCTTGCCAAAAACACTTCAGCTATTTCAGTATCATCTTGATAAATTTGGAAGGGATTACACGGGTCGAGCTCAAACGAAACCACTACAAACACGCATACACCACACAGAAATTACTGATAATGGGTTTATGTTGGGCAGGTGAAAGGTGCAGCTGTGTAGCCCTACACCTGGCAAAGTCACAGCTCGCGACTATATTTATACCTTCTTTAAATCACATATATTTCATTCTTTCAAGCACACTCAACATGCTATAATATGGCCTGGACCTCAAGCAGAATCAGAGCTCATTCAGTTGATAAGTGGGTCTCCCTAATTTGTCATTGTTGCCTACAAATCCCAACGAACTTTATATAGCACTTTGGGGATGTGCGGATAAGGCTGAAGATGGTGGCTGAAGCTGGGAAAATTAAGATTTGATTACCTCATTTGAATTTCATTACGATCGTACTTCTAGTAACTGCTGCGCACGCACAAACCTCAAATCCCTGTAGCAAGCATGACATCCACGGTTTTTATGCGATTATGATCAGATTAGAACCTTGCAGTTTAACGGTTTTCGTAATTATCAAGTAAACCCTAGGATGCAACTGATCGTTGAAGCGATGAATATCAGTGATAGCAGAAGAAGAGGAGTGAGAGGAGCAGTCAGCTTCAGGTAAACTTCCACAGGTCAGCTGAGCCTTGGAACGGCATCGAAATTGGCACATCAAATGCGCGCTATATCGTTTTGTTACTTCTAATGACAGTCACGTCGTCGCTGCAAACTATTGTTCAATGCGACAAATGAGTTGCAACCAAAGAAATAATTTATTAGTAGTATAAAATTGATTTACTCGTATGTTCGTCACAGTGACGAATCGGTTGCAAAAAAATTGATTTTATGTCCGTCCTAGGTTGCAATAGAATAAGTACTTTTAATTCCACTCTACGGAAGGTAGGGGAATTGTTTGTGCTAGAAGTTAAAAAAAAAATGTTTGTCCGCCAAAATCAAAATTTCCATTTTCATTTTGCGTTTCAGAGTTTGCTGATTAATTTTGGAGATGTCTCGTGGATTTTGGTCGGTAGATCCTTGTCACACCCAAAGCTTTTTACCATGTTTTAGTCAAATTTTGATCACATTTTCAGGGATTGCGTGGGATAGTTTCTACATGGTCCCCTATACTTTTATTGCCGGTAATAATAAGAGCCGCTTTGCATGCGAAACGTGAATTTCATATAACGTCGATTTCTCATGATCTGTCAGTTCGATTCGAACTCGGAGTGGAGTAGGGAACAGGTTTTAGGATATTTTTCTATGGATTTGTTGCGATTCGTTGAATAATAACTATCACACACACGAAAAACAAAAATTGGTACACAGGCAATACCTACCAGTTGACTGATTTTGAAAAAAAATGTCAGGCATGTTTTTATTAGCTCCTAGATATTGCCCTGTAAACTGCATTGCCGTCCTTCGGCCAATTCTATACTTCCGCACGTAACGAAAAAGTATACTGCCCACCCAAGTTGACAGTTTTTTTTTTTTTTTTTTTTTTTTTTTTTTTTTTTTTTTCTACTATCAGGGTTGAGCAATAAATAGTTCAAGGAACTTCGGGATTGTCAAATTTCGGGATGAGATGAGAAAAATAGAAGAGGAAAATACATAACATTGGAAAAAGTCAAAACTCTATAACAGGAAAAAGACAAAAGTCTGGAATGTTGACGTTTTAAGTTGGATATTATTCATGACAGATGATGAAGTACCAAGTGAATTTTGAACATAGTAAATTACTGAATTCCCAGAAACCACTATTACTCAAATTACCAAATGATCCATACCTGGTAAATTTTGTCCCGTAGCCAAAACCCGATATCGACCACTCGGCTGTGGAGGACGCCAAAAAAATATGATCGGTATTATTCTTATCGCTTCGTTCTATATTCTAGGTACTCGGTATTATCTAGTAGCCGACCCATGATCAATAGTGATCAAGCTCAACAATGTTTTCAGCTGAAACATCTTAATGTATGATGTCAACGACCGCTGAGTTCTCTTATCAAAGTACTTCAAGTCGTTTCGCCAAAATGGGACCATCACTGAGGCCACCGTGAACGGTGCTGTGCAGTTCGCAGTAGATGGGTGGACGATAAATCTTCAACACGCTAAGTTGGTCTCCGAAGATTCTCAAACAACGTTCCTCCGACCAGTGGAAGTTTCTGAAGCGAGAATACTGGTTACGAAAACCAGGAATGCCATAATCGTCGAGCACCGAGCTTAACATTTTGAAAGCATCGTTAATGGAAGCTTTTTCACCACTTGGTATATGAAAAGCATTTTGATAATATATTTTCCCGTATTCCGGTCACATAATAAACTATAATGTATAAATTATTACATTTATCGGAAGTGCTGCCTACTCAGTACATTTCACATTAAACTGTTTTAATTTTAGAAGTAACCTAACTATAACTATCCGAATCTATAAAATGTAGTGTTGCCAGACCCCGTCCAATAAAAAGAGGTATTGTAGATCATAGAAAGTGTTATAAAAAGGGACCTGAGGATCCAAAAAGAGGTACATTTAGGGGCACATGTTTTTGGCTAATTACACAATGCTCGTATGTAAGAATTTGTAGATAAATTTGGTTTTAGTTTATGTATGATGTATGAAAGAATCAAAGAAAGTAAATTATATTAGGTTTCTGAGATCATTAATGCAGGCGTAGATACCTCCTTCTTTTTTTACAGTGCTCAATAATGAAGTAACAACTTGCCAAGGTCTACATGAGACCAATGATTATATTGAAATATTAACAAAAAATCAACTTTAGTAGAACAATATTGCAGTTATGTAGATTGTTTTCTAAATTATTTTACTACCAACACGTTTGGAAGTTAAGGATTGAGGGTAAATTATTTGTTTTACCAGAATTTACTAGTGAATTGACCAAAATAGAAATAGTAATCACTCTTCAGACTTTCATAAGGAGGTCTTGATACTTCATGAAGATTACTTTTTCAATAATATGAAAAGTGTTCAAGATGTGGAAGAGATCACTGGTATCTACAGGCATCAGACAATAAGTAAATTACAAATTAAATTGTGGTTTAGTTCATCTTCTTCCATGGTTTTTTCTTGATATCGCCCCTAATAAACCCTCGAAGAAATTCCCGAAGACACAAATACAGGTATGGACTATGTATGGATGGAGCATGGAGCCCTCACCCAAGTTTGATTTCACCTTTCTCAAGTCACAACTCCAGATATTCCAACCTCATTTTATCCAAGAATGTAGTTTAACCAGTGAAAATGATGGAAAAGAGTATGGGTCAAGGAAACGGGGACCAAAAAGGATTTCAAACCAAAATGGGGTATTTTTCAGTGCCCCCTCATTGTCTTGGGGATTGGGGGTATTAGCGACTGAAAACTGAGGGGAAATGTCCCCCCAAAAGCGACGTCTGGCAACACTGACTACCCCATAGAGCATTTCATAGTATTGAACCACTCTGAAGACGTAAGATAACCATAATAGAATTCTACATTTTTTTCGATTCAGAATTTGTTAGTCAATGTTTAAAAGTAACAAACAACGCTACTAAATCAAGCGCGCCACGCGGTGCTTTGGGGCTCAAAGCATGAAAGGTTCGAATTAGAGCGCTGCACAGTGACATGTTCCTTACCGATTTGTTCCTAATTTGTTGCCTATGACTGCAGTCGTGACGAAAATTATTGAAAAAATCGCTCCTCACCTGTATTATAACTTTTCTGCGTGGGAATCATCAGAGCGGATATGACTCCAGCAAACTCTTGTAATTGTTGTAATGTCAAAACGCTTTTCCCGGCACTCCACTGTTTTCTCAAGGTTTCATCCCTTGGAAAACCGCGCCACGACCATTATTTCTCACAAAACTCAGCGAATACTCATCAAAAGATGTGAAATAAACAATAATAAACAATCAGCTTAAAACTTTCAATAGATTTGGTCTCTAATTATGTTATCGAGGAAGTCTGGATTACAACTGTGATTGTTCAAATGCAGTTTTATTTACATATCGTTTTTCATTTGCTGTAGGTTTTCATTTATTCAGTTATTGTTGTTTGTTTGTGTATGTTTCTTTATTTTATAATTATTCATTTACCACCAATTGAATTCTTGTTTTTTACCAGTATTGATGATGGTGATGGTAGCGAAAACAGTGAAGTAAGGTGTCAACTACAGTGAAAGACATGTCAACAACCACGTTTCTACGGAACATCGCTCCCTAGGGCTCCTAGCGGTGGACCATGTGAGTTCGTATCCCCATTGTGAAACGAGAAAAAGCAAAATTAGAGGGGAAGAAAGCATTCAAAAACCATCAAAACCAAGGAATAAATATGCAACAAAATTATTTATTTTGAAAGAGGACAATCACGATTGTTTTCTTTCACAAAAAAATCAGCTCTTTAGGTCATGCTGTGTGACAAGAACATTTAAGCAGTTTCTGGTAGCCGGAATTCCACTCGGTATGAAAATAAATCACTGGAATATAATTGTAATAATTTCGACGGTTTTTCTAGGATTGATATTAGTGAGTTTCTAATGGCCCTTCACTAATGAGCGCACCCTGCTTAATCTGTTTCTTCAGTTCTCTTTCCGCTCTATTTCTCGGTAAACAAAAACACTGGAGACTTTCTGGGGTTCTTCTTCTGAAGGATGAATCCTCTATTGTGTCTCAAATGTAAGAGTTATCATGATGATTTTTGAAGATGACTCCTAATTGATGTTAATTACAATTATATTTCATGAGCATAAAATATAGTCTCACTCTTTAACACAGAATTTACTTCCATATTGAAATTTCCTTATTTGAAAAATTATATAAAGAAAACTACTCATTGAATGAGAGAGTAACTTCATAGCATGGAATCTTCATCCATTTAAATATAGTTAATGCGCTATTTTAGCGCTCATGAGTGACGCTCATTGGCTTATTTCTCCCATTTAAAAAGATCGTAGTGTTACAGTGCATACTATTATTGTGTTTATGGTTTTTGAAAAATCCATCCGTCCACCCTACGCTGTACAGCGTATGCTATTCAAAGCTTTTCTCAAAAAGTATTGTAACAAACTTTAAGAAATTTGTCTTAAAAATAATACTTCTCCCGGTGATGTGCCAGTAACATAGGCATCACGTTCGATAAGCCCCAAAAAGGTAGAACCTAAGAGCTGAAATATTCTTGGATCGAGATCTTGGAATCTTTCAGAGTTACAGTAATTTTTTTTAGTTTCATTTATAGATATCCACCTAAAGAATCGAATGAAACCTTCCCGGTCATTGTGCGTTTATCCGTTTGTTTTTTCTAAGAGCTAAAACATCTCTAAGAAAAAAATACATCAACACGGGAGTGAATCGTAACCATCAAAACTTTTCAAAAATCACCCTGAAAACTATGACGATTGTATCAGCTGACATAATTCCAATGGAACTCTGACTTTAATAATTCAAGTTTTTAGCGTTTTTTCGTAAAAATTGAGCTACTACAATGGCTCGGAACTTTTTTAAATCAAAATTTTTGAAACTTTTGTTCATTGAAATCCGGTTTGAGACATTCTGAACCGAATCCGAGAGTTTAACGCTTTTTCATACGTATATATGTAATGTACATTATTGTACAAAATAATGCTGAAAAATGTTCCTAAATGTTATACAAATTTGCTAAAAAATCAATAAAAACTGCAAAAAAAAAACCACAATTCCAAAACCATTTTTTGAATAGCAGATTAGTGTTTACAATACGTTTTTTGCCATAAAATTAATATTTACCAATTTCCTTGCACTCAAAAAGCTCAAATTTCAAAACAATTTAACATTACACAATACGATAATTTATGAAAAATCGCTCATACGATCATGTTACATGACTGAAACTTTTGATAACTTCTTTATCCTATTGGGCTTGTGAAGCGTAGGTAGGGAATCGCCACATCGATGATTTTCTGTTGGTCAGCTGTTGTTGAATACAGAAGGACTAGTAAAGCGGTGTTCTATTTAATTTAATTGATGTTTCTTCGGATTGCGTTTACGGCTATACAGTTAAATTTGTTTAGAGATTTAATGTATAATTGATTTCTTTTAATGATAATATACAAGATAGAGTTCTGCGAATAGGATTTTACGCATCTTGAGTCGAAAGCCATCTACAATACAATTATAAGTTATGGAGGGAATCTGATCAGCTGTGGGACCCCTAAAGCTAATTCCTATTCTAATCTACTGACAGTGCTGATAATTAATATGAAGGTCCTTTGGGACACTTCGAAAACAATTACGAGGCACGGAGGTACACTGATCGGCTGAGAAGCCTGAGAGGCGAATTTCTTTCCCAATCGACTTACAATCATGAAATTTGGAATGAAGCGCTTCTGGACGTAGAATACATTTACAAGTTAGAGAGATGGGGTGTTCAGCTGAGGGACCATTCACACTGAATTCTGACCCGGTGGACCTACGGTGCTGAAATTTAGAATAGTGCTTCTTCGCAATCACTTGAAGTGTTATTGAATACGGAAGACAACATATCAGCTGAGGGTCCTCCAAAACTGATACAATAATTTACAATACAATTATTTGGAGGGTCCTCCAACCTGCTGAAATACAATAATTGTAATTAATGTGCGAACAACGAATATTATTTCATAGCAATATGCAGTGTATACAACCCTTCAAACTTGAATTTGACTTAGCCATAGATCGTTTTGTTCCTCAACTTTCCTAAAAAGCGTAAAATTGTAAGTCCTGGTGCTATAATGCAGTGAACCCATTTGCAAGGCGGGAATTCCCGAATTTCGATATTAAATATAGGTGCTACGAACGGGGTTCAATAAGTACGGCCAGTGTTCTGGGCACAAGGGCGATCTAATACAGAAATAATGAAAATGTTTGTAACAATGTGCTGCGTTTTGGGAATAGCAAAGAAAAAATATCAAGGCGTATTACTAACATTTCTCGCTCCATTTGAGAATATGATAAGATTTGAGGTGGTCTGCGTGTGTAATGGAGAGCTTTAGCATCAACGAAATAGTGAGCTAGATTAGGGAAGACGAGGAAAAAACCATTGTTCTACGTCATTTTTCCTGAGAGCACGAAGATTGTACTCGTAAATCAAGGCGCACGGCATCTCACGTGCTGGGTTTCTTGTAATTTGAATAGTAATGACCGTGGTGATAACTTGCTAATATAATTATGGCGGTGATAAACATGGGAACTCACCACAACCTCTCACAAAGACCATCACCATTACTTCCACAGGTAAAATAACGTGCCATCTAAGTTTGAAGGGCAGTACAGTTTCCTCACAAATACGGACATATTGAACAAATATTAATAGTTGCTTACAAAATAATACGACAAAATTAGTGCAAGTAATCTATAAAACACATTACTCGTCAGTCAGTTAATTTAGGTTGTTAAGATTTGGCCCCCAATTCTACCTATAGGTATTATTTTCACTTACGGGAGATGAAAAATGAAGTCTTCCAAATTTGAACTTACCATTCGCGTTTCTCGTTTTAGTGCAGCCTTTTTCGTGTCTGCCCGTGTGTCCGCAAATCCTTGATATACGCATAACTTTTCATTTTTCATTTGATTTTGATGAAAAGTCGAGGAAATATGGGGGTGCTGTAGATGATTTCCTATTAGTTTCATCACTTACGAATGGTTTCACTCTAATCTTGCGCCAACATAAAATCCATGAAGCATAATTTTCTCAAAGCCTACTCGTCTGATCTCGCTCAACTTCAGAGGATAGTCGAGAAAAGATGATGTGATGACGTAGGTGTCACAGTCGAACTATTTTTAATCGCTGAGTCGCTTCAGTCCCTGATCTCTAGGATTCATAAAAAGTGAGAAAAATCGATCTTTAGGTGAAAAAATGCCCATAATGTATCTACTAAAAATTTGTGGTTTTTGCTTTTTGCATTGATATACGACTTTACTTCAATATAAGTACATAAGTAGCTTGATCACATTATACTTGGACGGCACCAAATTACAGAGGAAATATTTTTACAATAATGTAAACCATATTGGTAATTAATGCGTGCATTACAGAGATGTCCCTATGAATGGATTTTATATAATTTTGGTGAGAGTTAAAATAAGAGAAAACACAAAAATATCATATCTCGGACTCCCCCCTCCTTAACTCCCTCCACCGACAGCGAGTTCCTATCATAAGTATAAAATTTGAAACTTCTGATATAATTTCCGAAACAAGAACAAATTGATAATTGTATTCAAGAAAATGATCTCGAAAATCTGACGAGAATAGTTGAAACATCACGATTTATTTATATTACCCCCTCCATTCACCCTCTTTCATAATGAAATTTGAAACTCCTGATATGAAACTAGACCGAATTCATAGTTTAACTAAAAAAGAATCACGAAATCTAAGGAGATTGGTTGAAACATCGTAATTGATTACTATAACGCCTTCCAATCATCAACTTTCATAATTAAATTTGAAATTCTTGATATGTGGTCCAAAACTAGATCAAAACCATAGTTGAACAAAAAAAGAATACGAAAATCGGAAGGAAATTGTTGATACACCACGATTAGTCAGTTTTACCCCCTCCATTCACCCCCTCCCATAATGAAATTTAAAACTCCTGAAGTACGTTCCAAAACTATATCTAATTTTTAATGAAACGAAATCAAAATCACGAAAATCGGTCGAGATTTGTAGCTTGGGTAGCGTCTGAAAGAATAGGTAATTATCCCCTCCACCCCCCAGTTCCACAGTAAATCCGAACTTCCCAAGGTTTGTTGCACAACTAGACTAAAATTTGAATCAAACCAAATAAGAATCAAGAAAATCAGTTGAGAACTGTAGCCTGAGGGCGTCGACAGTTTATCGAGAAAAAAAACACGTTTTTCCGGTTTTACCCCCTCCATTGCCCCTATTCCATCACGGAATTCAAAATTTCCGAGATTCGTTGCGCAGCTAGGCTAAAATTAGGATCAAACAAAGAAAGAATCTCGAAAATCGGTTGAGAATGGTCGGAATCGGTGGCCTGGGCAGCGTCGACAAAATTTGTCAGACAGTCACACACATACACACACACACGAGCGCGCGCAGACATACACCTATGGTTATTTTTCTCACGGGTTCGGTCTTAGAATGGCCTGAAACGGTTTTTTAGGTGGTTATTTTTTTAACATGCTTGGGTTGTCCTCTATCCTCATGGATCAATTACAATAGGCCGTCCCTCTTAAATAAGAAGCCTTTCCTGTATGAGCTAGCTTCTGAGAAACGTCGTTAAAATTTGTCTTCAGTTAAATGGCAACTATATTGGCAAGCACGACATCGGCTATTAGGTTAAAAAGTTTAATCCACTCGAGGATGGGATAGAGTTGCCTCAGTTTCGGAGCTTCTCTTCTCATACGCGTCACCCTCTCCCCGAAGCCCGTCATTTAATATAAGTTTAAAGTCCATAATTGACAACAATTTTTCGTTTTCGATTTGTGCTGTTTTTCCTGACATTTCCTCTGCAATGTCATCACACGGTTATCCTAGCACGTTTACTGAGGACATGGTTGGCCTCAACGATCAGAATTTAAGTGCCTAATCTAATTGTATCCACAACTTTCCTTTGAAAATTCGCTCTTTCATCCATGCTGCACGATTGAGTACTTTTTTATTTACTATAATTACCCCAACCATAGGAGCCACCTTTTTAATCATTCAATGCTATTTAAAACATTGCAACGATCTATACATGTTGGTTACGATACATAGATGCTATGTGCCACAGACGGTGGATGTTTTTTCGTTAATCTATAAATAGAAGAATCCGTTGCTGTAACAAGATACCAACTCAAAATTGTGTACTGGTTATGTAATATGTATTCGTGCGAAATGTGAACTTGAAAGTTTCCACAAGAGCACCTAAAAATTAAATTACACTTTTACTACATCGATTTCTCATAGGTCGTCCTGAATGAATGCGAGCAACAAGATCTCAAATTTTTCTTAGTTTAAATCAGTGGTTTCCAACTGGTGGGTCGTGAATATGTTACAGGTGGGTCGCAAAGATAACTCGCAAACGTAAATTGGGGAAAGATAGTAGTACCCTTTAAAACTAATAGGTCCACGGATCAAGTTCCTTAGAATGTTGAAAAAATTAGATTCCACTTGTTACATGTTGCAGAAACCAACGAATAGAAGTTTTTTTTGGACTTGAAGCTTGAGGAGGATAAGACCACCGTGTGCTTTTTCCGAACAACGAAAAACTAAAATCCGAATTGCACACTTGCAATGTTCAAGGAAATATACAAACTTTTTAATCCAAGAATCGGTTTCTTCTTGGTCAAGATTTTTAATCAGAATGAATACTGAGCTTTGAAAAGTGCTAATTTATTCGTTTCAGCTTGCTAATAAAACAACGAATTGTCGTCGTTGCATGGAATCGAATCGCTCTAAAAAACGTCTTACTCGATTCAACGTGTAAAAATCTAACGAAACCCATGCCAAACACGTCTTTCTCAGTTGTTTTGTTAGACATCGGGTTAGTTCGGCACCATCACATTTCAAGTTGATAGCTCCGAAATGGCGGCCTGTACACAAACATACTTTAAAAAAAAAAGTCAGTAAATGTTGAGAATCACTTCATCGTCTATAAGACAAATCTTTCTGTCACTGGTATTGGCCAAGAAGCTGCTTTACCTTTTACTCTCTCCACTAAACTGTTTTTTTCACTGATCTACGAGTATGTCCCTTACATAGATTTCCAAATAATTTTATAAAGAGAAAAAAATTTTATTTTATTTTATGTATATATTCACTTTTACTATAAAATAATTTTCATTTATTTCTAATGCACACTTTCGATATCACATTATTCTTTCGAATTAACTGGTGGGTGGTACAAGGAAAAAAGGGTGAATTGGTGCAGTGGGAAGGTTAATAGGATGTAGTCCATAGTATGTAGTAGGAAAATACGTCTCTATCTCTATCATTTGTAAGAATCAAACTCGTGTCTGTCTGTAAGTGAGTCTGTGTCGCTTTCACGGCCGAACGGCCGAAGAGACCTGAACGGAGTTTTTTTTATCGTGACTGGAAATCTCCCGGTCAGACTATAGGCTATGTTTTATTCGTTTTCCTCCACTCTTTCGACCTTAAAATTCCGTTTTTTACCTAAATTTTGACGTTTTTCGGGCGCTGTTTCCCGTTTTTGTCAACTTTCCCGCTTCCCCTACCTCGATACGGCCGTCAAAAATTCTGGAAAAATACCGGTTTCGTAGGTTTTGTACGAGGAAGGACCGCGCAATCGGATTTCGAAAAGGTATCGGGAAATGCGTCAAACAAATTAAAGATTACGGACCCGTTTTCTCGAAAATTCCGACGAAAAACTTGGTTTTTTTCTCATTAAAATATCTATACTATTTATAAGAATGAAACTCCGTTTGTCTGTTTGTTTGTTTGTCTGTCGTGTCTATGCACGGCCAAACGGCTGAGTGGGGGGAGTGTACGAGTGGGGGGATCTTCTTGAGATTTTCCAAAAGTGGGAGCGAGCGAATTTAAAATTGTTTAATCCCACCCGAACCATGGGCCGTAGGGCGGGAGGGGGGTCGAAGTAATAATTAATGTGCGCTTTTTGGACTTCCCCGCTTCCCCTACCCCTTTAAACGGCCGTTGACAATTCCGGAAAAATACGGTTTTCTTAGGTTGCGAGAGTACGGACCCGTTTTCTCGAAAAGTCCGCCGAAAAACTTGGTTTTTTCCGATTAAAATATACCCCATAAAGGTACGTTTTTCGGAACGGTTTTCGCGGGCGAAATACAGCTTTGGGTCCGCCGAATCTGAATCCGAAATCGGATATCGAAAAAAGTGACGTTAAGTCGGTCAAATCGCGAGCGGAAGCGAGAAGAAGCGTTCAACATCAGAAATTAATTTTGCCGTGTTCGCGAGAAGGCTCTACGAAGTCAGGGGTTCGATGAGGCGGGGCTTGCACCTGACGAAAACGGGTTGCGAGCAGGTACACGCACTTACGTCTTGAAGGGTATACAGGTATACCTTGCGAGCGAAGCGAGAGCCATGTCAACAGAATAAATTCGGATTTTTTCCTACAAATATACATCAATACCTTGCGAGCGAAGCGAGCAACATCCCCGAATAAACTTTTTGTGGTTCCACGTAGTTTCATAAGATTTAATTTGTTTGTAAGAATTTCCAACAGAAAAAAACGTCTGCCAAGTTGGGTGGGCAGTATAACTTCCTCAAGCGAGCGAAGCGAGCAGCATCCCTTACAGAAGTTAAACCTACCCTTAGGGATCTATCGTTTGCGAGCGAAGCGAGCAACATTCCCTACATGCCACACTTTGCGAGCGAAGCGAGCAATATTCCCTACATGCCACACTTTGCGAGCGAAGCGAGCAATTGAATGGGGGGTCCGGGGGGCTTGCCCCCCGGCTGGACGTGGAGGCGAGCGTAGCGAGCCGGAGCGGCTAGTATAACATAAAGAAACGTTTTTTGGGACTGTGTTTGGGGGTGAAATACAGTTTTGATTCTGCCGAATCAGAATCCGAAATCGGATATCGAAAAAATTGACGGGAGGCTGGACAAAATGCGAAGGGAAGGGAGGCGAAGCGAATGAAATGAAAAGTTAATTGAGCCCGCCGTATCAGGAATCTGCGAGCAGGCCCTTTTTACCTGAACGAGACCTCTTGAAGGAAGGTACGTTTCCGTTTGAAAGACATTGCAACAGAATAATAGACGGGGTTTTTCCTACACATATACAGCCATACCGAGCGAGCGAAGCGAACAACATTCTCTACATACATCGGATTTCAACGAGGGTTTTCCTACACATAATAGCCATACCAAGCGAGCGAAGCGAGCAACACCCCCTTCACACTTTTCCCCGGCTGGACGTGGAGGCGAGCGAAGCGAGCCGGAGCGGTTAGCAATATATACTCACGAGTTTTATATTATAAAAGTTTTATATTATAAAACTCGTGGGTCGTTAGTCTCAAAAATACCCAATCGTGGGTCCAGATAGAAGTTGAGTTGGGAACTACTGGTAAAATGGTGCCATAACATGAAGCCGTGAAGGCATCACGGATGAAGAAAGTCCTTAGAGGTGGTATGAATATTCATTCTCTTAATTGCTGTACTATTCAACAAGTATGTTCAACAAGTTTTTCCATACGTTCCGAATCTCTCTCGTGGTTCGTAAAATACAGTTCCACTGTGTGGAGAAACCCACATGTTGTTCGATGATTTTGTTGTCTACGTGATTAGGAATGGAAAGTCGGGACCGGAACAACAGATTGAGGGGGTTCAGCTCATTAGCGGCCAACTGTTAGGAATCTTCCGACACACCTCCACTTTGCAGATTATTATTTAGTGTTCTATTGAGTCATGACGAAGACAGGAGTGATTTTGGTTGCGTTCGTATTGGTGGTGAGTTTCCTTGTGATCATCTTATAATTATTATCATTGTTCATCTCATTTCTGTTACCTGCTTTGCTTTCTAGATTCCATCAACATACACGTACTCTCTACAACATACAAGTACTAGCACAAATACATGTCTCTGACTAACGAAATCCGTTTACCACATTTGAAGAGTTCTTGGGTCGTCTCAAAATTTAGCTCCTAAGCAATGTTATGAATGACAAATTTGTTTTCTTTCCAACCCAATCAGATTAATCAATCCAAATTTTAAATACAACCATTACAAAATAAAACAAATAAATAGTAAAGGTAGTTAAGATGAATGCAGTTTTGGCATCAACAATTTTATTCAAAGTTTACCTTCATGTTTATGGATTATTTGTCGTGAGTACACAATAAATAACATTGAAAAGAATTCGAAAAACTTGTTTTTGTCTGAGTTGAAAGTAATTGTGCTTGCATTATTTAACCTTGACATTGAAAAAGGTGACCAGGGTTCTTCAAGATATTTGCCTCTGAAGTCAGGCTCTTAATATGTTTTAATAGGCGTGAACATCTAAAATATTAATATGGTAAACATATAAGTATATGCCACTAATGAAACCTTTTCAAACTCAAAACAATAATTATTTTATTAAAAACGAAATATACTTACCCTTCACTCAAAATAAATTAAAAGCAGGTGTAAAAGAACGTAGCTTATAACAAACAATTATTTTTCCGCTCTTCTCCCAATTAGAAAAACATGACCCTCGTCTCAAAAGCAATTATTGGTAAATTGAATATAATGGTCATAATCCCTTCCATTTCGGCATAAAGGTATGAAAATTACCCTCTTTAACTAGACTCAAGAATCGGTTTGTAATGTGAAATCAATGGAGACAAGATTTATTTAATAGAACATACTATGCTATTTTCCACATTACAGAACACTACATTTCTCTATGTCACCGTTTAAGAAGAACGGAACATTGCTACTTTGATTATCATTGGTCTACTACTATTTGTTATTACAATATGATTAAGTATCATCACGCACCATTATAAAAGTTTTATGTGAAAAGTTGTCAAATAGTCTTATGGGTCATTCGCTACTATAACCCCCCCCCCAATATCCATCCATCCACTTTCCCTTCGTTAGAGTATAGAATCTGGTGGTAGCAAACTCGGCCTGAAGGTCCGAGGATCACAGTTAAGGGCTAGGTAGAAATAGTAAATTCGGCCCCCCATTGGTCGTTAAAATTGTGAGGATTATCGATACGGAAGATTATTCCGAAGCTCCAGCGTCAGTTGCTCAACGAGATGTCCCAACAGCAAGTGAATGTTAGTGTAAGTGAGCGAGGATGTGTGCAATTGGAGATCGTCAATGATGGAGAGTGTCAATGAAGGAGAGCTTCTGCTTGCCAACGACGAAACTGAAGGCCTGATCACCTTTTCTTGTCTCTCTAATCTAAAAACACTCGTGACAACATCCATTGTTTACCTCGATGGAACTTTCCGATATTGCCCGAAATTCGTTTACCAACTCCTGACCATCCACGGATATATTAATAGGCATTATATGTCTTTGGTGTTTTGTCTTTTGAAAAGCAAGGAGGCTTCGACGTATGAACTATGTTTTAACGTTTTGAATGACGTGTGTAACGAACACAACTTGATATATTTTCCCACCACAATCGTGAAGGATCTTGAAGTTGGTTTGAAGAAAGCTTGTCGCATTGCCTGGCCGTTTTGTTCATTACTGTGTTGTAGATTTCACTTATGTTAATCGTGGTGGCGGACAAAACAACTTGTCGGACTATCGGGGGGCTACAAAGACCACAACGACATTAGCCGATGGTTAAAGTTATTTTTTGGACTACCATTTTAAAACCTGAGCATGTTGAGGCCTGATATAATGAACTTCTGGTCGAAAGACCAGCGAAAAGATCAAAACCACTGACTACTTACACGTCGTATTTCGTAGCACTTATGTTCTTTCAACATCCATGTATCCTCCAATAATGCGAGCTTCACCTTCTTCTGATTTGAACCTTAATACAGATGCCCGTGAATCCTTCCATTCATATTTCATTTTCCCAACATATCACCCGAACATACTCTCATTTTCCTCGGAATTACTAAATTACCAAAAAGAGGTCCTCATCAAAATCAATAGCTGCGCCGACCCACATAACTCTAAAACTCCCATACGAAAAATAAACAGAAATTCCTGAGTCAACAGTTAGAAAGATACCTGAATGACAGTCTAACACTGTACCCCTCTTCTGATTTGAACATTAATACAAATGCCTGTGAATCCTTCCATTCACATTTCATTTTTCCATCACCTCACCCAAACATAATTATTCTCATCTTCCTCGGAATTGCTAAATTACCAAAAAGAGGCCCTCATCAAAACCAATAGCTGCGCCGATCCACATAACTCTAAAAACTCACATACGAAAAATAGACAGAAATTCCTGAGTCAACATTTAGAAAGATACCTGAATGGCAGTTCAACACTGTACGGTCTCGTGTCAAGGTCAAAAACCATTACGCTCCATCCGAATGACATTTCTGTAATCATTTAACTATTTAATTATTTATTCACACGTTGACTGACGATTGTATATTTATACACAAGAAATTTTAGTTCTAGTGCTTAAGCTCGACGATGGCAATGTCCAATAAAAGCTGAAATTGTGATCATTCGTTTCATCCGTTCACTTATTCATTCCTTCATTCCTTCCAATGGCCATCGCTTCCAATTCCATATGGCTCAAGGCTGATTGTTCTTTGATTCATATGTAATCCGAGAAGTAGACTATGGGAGCGCGCGCGGATATATGACGGAGTACGAAATAAACCAGATCGGGTGTGTGCGCTTTGAGACTGAACCCTGTTCTATGTCATTTTATTTTATTATTAATATTATTATTATCAGTATCATTATTATTATTTATTTTTTTCATTTAAGACATGGTCTTGTTGGTCCAGCATTTTACACATTCCCTCAAGTTGCAATCTATCTACAATTGATTACATTTCCAAAGAAATTGGGCTAGATTCACAAATTTTATTGCACACTATCCAAAAACAACTACAGTGATTGAATTCGTGGTTATAAACCTATTAGTGAATTCGAAGAGCTTATTATATTATTACTATCCGGTTACCCGTGCGTTGTACGGACCCACATCTACGGGTCATTTTATCCAAATGTAAATTATTTTTACTCGGAAATTCTCAAAAGGCTTCAATACACATTTCAGCAATCGAGTTTCAAGTTTTACCTGATTAATTCTTCAACAAAGCGTCCCATCACTATAACTTAGTTACGTTAAAACTATTCCCGACCAACGTTGCTGTAGTGAATAAGTCGTTTGGAATATCAATTTTTGAAGATCGGTCTTTACGAATAAAAACTGCTCGGCTCAACTCAAAAAACTCGTCATGATATCGTTGACCTTGTTATCGAAAGTTCTTTACTCGTCAACCCGCCCCATCTACATTTGACTTGAAAAATTAGACGCATGTGGCATGTGTGGTGTTCACCAGGGTGACGTCCGGAACTTGCTCGTCAATTTGCGCACACCCGCATGGAAATGAGTGCAACTGTTTGGACGTTTAGAGCGGACAAACAAACTAATTTTCTTTAATATTAGTTTCTAGATGTCCCAAGAAAATAACTGTAATTTTGTCCTCATTTCGTTTCTAAATGGGGACTCGAAACCACTGGCCACTGTCATATGAATTTTTGGGTACCGTCTCCAAGTCCTCACGCTCATTTCATAATGATTGACCTATGGGACTTCCTCAGGTGAGGACATAGCGGTAGGCGACATCTTCTCTGTGTAGGGCTAGCGCCTCATTCTGGACCTGGTGGTTGGAGGGGGGGGGGGGGGGGCTCTAGACTTTGATTTGTTCAAAAGCGAAATTTCCGCTTCATAAGTTGAATAGCAAAGAGATTATCTCCGAATCTCACCAGCTGGCTCCAGACTACATAATATCGACAGGAACCTTTTCAGGAACTAGCTGATCACAATGGAGCAATCCCTATCCAAATCGGTTCAGCGGTTTGGCTGTGCATAGAGAACAAACAAATAAACAGACAAACATAGAGTTTGTGGTAGCCACCCCCAACATGCTGTAAATTCTGAGGATGTGGAAAACTACCCTTTAGGGTGGATCAAAATTGATGCTGATGTTACAGGTACATCCTCGGCTGGTGTATGATTTTTGAGCCAAGTGTTATGATGTTTGGTCATGCAGTTTCGGAGAAAAGCTTTAGACAGCGGATGAGGGACTGCGTACGGCGGGCGGACAGATTTTATTTTTTAAATTATTTTTCCCCCCTTCCAATTTTAGGAGTCTATGTTCTTGAAATTTAAACCAACAAATTTTGAGTGGGAGTTATAAATTGTATTCCTTGATCGAGAACAGAGGTTTATTATTGAAAATAATGAACCAAAACTCGTTCAGGCCTCGCAAGGGGCCCCGCCCCTTGACCCTGCCAGGGGAGCTTTGCCCCCCTGGACCCCCCGGTTGCTTTCCGCTTTGGGCCTTCGGCTAAAATGCTAAAACTTGGAACATGCTTTCTTCCCGCTAATTCAGGAATATTTTATTTTGCTTCCTTAAACTTGTAGTTATAATGTTGCCAAACTAATTAGCCTGCCACCAAGCAGCACAACTATAATGAAGATTACCACCTTAACCAAGTAATAACAAAACAAGGCTTACAAGCGGCACACTAATATTGTCAACTAACCATTTATAACATCGTATTATTGGATTAATATCTTGTAAATAAATGTAAAACTACGACATAAATATTTTACTAATAAAAATTTGAAGGAAGTACCTAGGTAGGTAATTTTCCGTTTTGGTGCGCGTCTACAATTACTATAACCAATATTAACTTCTCTAGAAGCTAACAACAAAACAAGCGGCCTTGTTTACTATATCAATTTATAACATAAATAAGTATAAAACTACGATATAAATAGATGAACAAGTACAAAAGAAATGCGTAACAAATCGAGAGCTTTCCAACGAATGGAGAACGATTTTTGTCCGACAAAGACTAAAGAAATTTAATTTCCCCAGCAACGGCTTGGTTGTACATGAAAATCATGACAAAAATTTCGTGAAACATCACCGTCAAACAACCACTCCTCCCAAACAACGTGACACTTTTCGCCAGTTAGCTCAAGGCTAAAGCATGTTCCATGCTAAAACTGGGGAGATAGGCTTGAGGCACTGCGGGAAAAAGTAAATCGATGAAGCCAACGTTGTGAATCTGTAGTTGATTCGTTAAATTGATCATAGACCTCAGCGAATTTACATTCAAAAGTAAACCTACATAATTTCTGTAAAAAAGTGGTCCAACTCTTCCGCGCAAGTTGGTTTAGGAGTGTCGTTTCACGTCCCTACCATGTGAGATTCCAAAACTCTACTATTACATACAAAAACGGACGGTAGATAATTTAATACTGATAAATTTTACACATTATTAGTTCATTATGGTTACTTAGCAATATTAGTTTATAACTTAGCGTAATAAATCAGCTTTTCTTGACACTACAGAGACTTTCTGCCCCCGCGCACTGGCAACTGTTTTGTCGCCCGCAGGACTTCGCGTCGTCTATTTTAATTTCCATAGTTCAATTTTTTTTTTTTTTTTTTTTTTTTTTTTTTTTTTTTTTTTTTTTTAACTCTGAAGATGGATGTGGAAAAGTTTATTTCGAGGGTCGAAAAGCGGCCGGCATTATATAATACGCGTTTAAAAGAGTATGCAGATAAGAATTAAAAAAAAAAAAAATTGTGGTTGGATGTGTGCGAAGAGTTTGTTGAAAACTGGAGTGAACTGGAGTTTGGTATCCAGTTTTGAAAATAAGTAACAAAGCAATAACGACTTTATAGCAACCTCTACTGCACCAAAAGTTGATTTATAAGCCCCACCCCAAACAGGAATACAATAAGTCAGAATAGAGTACCTATATCAAACCGTGAAAATTCATTTTCAAATTTAATTTTCAATTTAAATGCTAGTTGTATTTATTTTATAATCTACCTTAGAGTCACGGCCAATCTTTATTAGGTGGTACAGCCTGTCGGCTGGACGGACGTTATACATGGTCCGAGAGCTATTACCAATAATTCATCAAACTTTCTCTTCTCATTCTGAAGTTATTAAAGAACTTCGGATGTTCTCCCAATTGGCCGAAGAGTTTATGAAACTGCCCATCGAGGAGTCTAGAACTGATGATTGGATGGACACAAAACGCCCCCTTCATCAGCTTCTTCTTCGTCTCAACATGAGCGCACAAACACCTGCAGCTTCGTCGAAATTCATTGTAGAGACTGGTCTGAAAGGCAACTATTTAGTAACCAGTTGCCAGTGCGCGGCCGGCCTTAGCGATTATGAGATGTTGTGATAAAACGAGAGCATTTCAAAAAGTGGCGAACGATTTTCGTGCTATGAAAACTAAAGGAGTTACACTTCCCTAGTAACGCATTGGTTGTAAGTGAAAATTAATATTTTCGCCGTGACGTGACGGTCGGAAAAAAATGGAAACGTCCTGTTAATCATTATTGAATGATGAAATTGTTTGGCTCTTTTAAGATCGATCTCTTAGGGGTGAAATTTGGAAAATTCAAGGTTCCATTCATTTTAGCAAGTAAATCACACTAAAAATTACAATTGAGCCAATGGTATACCCTGTTTTAATCAAACTATCGCTCGACTTCAAAGACTTGTATTTCAAAGTCGAAATTTATCAAATGTTCATAAATAATCATAGCTATCGATCCCACACCATGTACTTGAAAACAAATGCATTTCTGAAAACGTATTTCAATGGAATGACTCAAAAATTTTTATTTCAAAGTTTTCCGAGATATTGCAATTGCATCATTTTCTACGAAAATTTGCTCAAAACACCACAGAACCGTTACTACTATCGATAACTTCAATTAATTTAAAATAGTTATTTTGTTTTGTTTTTGCCAGGAATAATTTTCTGTAATATACTTACTTAAAAAAGAAATGCTCTTTACTGAAACACGTGAGACCGAGAAAATATGAAAAAATTGCCGACATTTCACCCCGAACAAGTGATTTAGTGGGGCCTGGTGGCCTGTTCGGAGCAACTGTCATATAAGGGCTTTATATTTTGGGTAGCAGCTACAACGTAGAACTTATAGAAAATGTTGGGTTGAAATCGGCGTGAAGCACCTTACGTGAAGTCCTCATTTTTATATGTGCCTCTAATACTGTAACAACGGTTTGATTTACAGGCAATTTTCATAAGATGAATCAGGTCCCATCATCACGTATTGTTTTTCCCAGTGTGTATTTTGCTGTTATTTCCAGTGACCTGCTATCGTCAAAACCTAATTAACACATGTTAAATCTGGTTAAATCCCATAAAATATCGACGTAAGAGAAAATAGATATTTTCGCTAAACCTTGGTCTATGTGTAAACGACCCAAATTCCATTCGATAACCAGATTCTCTTTAGTCATGGATGACTCTATCAGTCACTTATGATTGACACTACGTTTTGCCAAACTTTCCGAGTAACTTGACTTGTTTCATTGCTTGAGTTTTTTTTTTTTTTTTTTTTTTTTTTTTTTTTTTAAATAAAGATTTGTATGTGGATCACCATTGAAAATGCCCTGACTGCTAGCTTATCACTTGCTTTTTCTTCACGAAAATTAGTTATAACGTAATCTTATGCAATAAAATCTTATACATTTAGTTTCATTTTACATCATCCGTTATCGAAAATCATTGTTACCGTAATTTAAAAAAAAACGTATAACAAAACAGGTAATAATAACACCATCCATCAGAAAACCATATGTCGTACACGTAAACAGGGATCATGAATGGAGTGTAGCTCACAGCAGATAAATAATATCAACAGCAATAATAAACCATAATTCATGTTAATATCTCAGTTCTTCGTAACTACAACTAAATTACTTCTATAAATTTCTTCTGCAAAAAAATTCGTTTAAAAAAAACTATTTGCGATAAATTGTTCACCAACAACTAAATTAATTTAAAACATTCATACCTCTTGAATCTACGATGTGCTCCCAAGAAAAACATTATCGTAGCTCAAATTTATGGAAAGAATAGAATGCTTCTTTTGTTTGAAGTACCTAATTTAGTAATCCGTTCAATAAACGTATTCGTAGACAATTCTTATATTTTTGTTGATACTTTGATACATAATTTATTTTCCCGGTAGCTGTGGGCTTTATCAGACTGCCGGCTTGTTATGATTTTGCAAATACATATTTTTACCCCTCATGAACCAATGACGAACCTCATTTATCGTTTGCCGATTTCGCTTGTTGCCATGTGTGTACTTAAAACATTATTTTATATAAATGCAGTGTAGGGTAAACATACCTAAATTAACAAATGTATCCCTACTGTCATCTCTGAAGCCAAGTCAGGATAAGAAGTGACGTATACAGCGCCTTTGTAGCCTAAATACATAATTTCAGGCGGAGCTATGACCCCAGACCAGGATATCAAACGACAGGTGTGAGTGGAAGCACCTGTTGTAACAATATATTAATATATCCTTGAAGTCACTATTTCTCAGGTTTCTTGATAGATGAATTGTAACACTTTTTTCTTTATAATTCATCACGATGGCCATAACACTTTAGTTCTGAATCCATAATAACTACCGTGAATTTGAATTCAAGACTAATACAGAGCTGTTAGCATAAATAGATCTTGCATGATTCCCTATCCATCCCTGAAGAACTAACACATTAATTTGGTTTCCAGGGATCAACTCAGTCCTACTACCAACAAATTTCCCATTCAGCGTCGTTTTACTCATCTGGGCCCATCAGCGCGGCCACCGTGAACGGTGCTGTGCAGTTCTCAGTTGATGGGCGGAAGATAAATATTCAGAACGCCAAGTTGGTATCAGACGATTCTCATACGAGAGTCCTCCAACCATTGGAAGTTCCAGAAGCGAGAATACGGATTCCGAAAAACATGAATGCCGTAATCTTCGAGTACCAAGGTCACCGTGTTGAAAGCATCGATAATGGACACATTTTCAACACTTGGTCCAGTGGATGAAAACCACTATGAAAATGTCATTCTCGTTTACATAATTCTCGTTTCCATGTTATTTAATGTATGAATAAAATTAATGGAAGTACTGCCTACTTAATAAATTTCACGTTTGACCATTTTGTTGAAACCGCAACCTAACAACCCTAACCCACTACCTACCCACAGTACATGTCTGGGCTTACATGCATCTTAAAAACATGGAAGACGAATTCCCTTCGTGGAAGACGAATTTTTTCTTTAGTCAGAATTTATTGGTTTGGCAAAGTTTCAAAACACTGAGTGGTGTGAATCATGAAACGTGAACCAAAAATAACTAAGTGTAATAATTTGCAGCGTTTTTGGAATGCGAAAGTATAGTGAAATCCAAACAATAAAAATGTATGGGAATTTTCGCTTTTCCGAGTTTTTCTTTCTATCACAAAGCTTTATTAATGACAATAATAGGACCGAAATTGGACCGATAAATGCTTCATTTCTCCCATTCAAGAAGAGCGTAGCACAGCTGCAGTTGAAAGTATTATAATATTGACAGCATTTGAGACGAGAATCGTAAATATCTTATACTTCATACAATATTTAATTTGATTTATATTTATTATTATTTTTCAAATGAATTAATTTATTTATTTTTATTTTTTATTAATTTAATTTAATTCTTCTTCCCAACTTCTGATGTCAGTAAAGTAAAAATATTTCGAGTTCTTGGCCTATTATTGTCATTTCTCACACCATTTGAGATGGAGATGAAGAAGATAAAATTTTATGTGGTCTTCGTGATTCAATGGAGAGCTTCAGGTTCAATGAAATAGTGAGCTAGATCAGGGAAGAAAAAAAAAACATTGTACTACTCATTTCTTCTGAGAGCACGAAGATTGTACTCGTAAATCAAAGCGCACGGCATCTCACGTGCTGGGTTTCTTATGAATGGTAATGACTGTGGTGATCACTTGTTAATACAGTTACAGCAGTGATAAACATGGGAACTCGCCATAACCTCTTAACATTACCATTACCATCACTACCACAAGTAAAATAAGGAACCAAAAGCACCATCTAAGTTCAGAAGGCAGGACAACTTCTACACACACGCCGACATATAGAACAAATAGAATTAGACGGTGACAATACAATACGACTAATTAACATATCAGTTTCTCTGGATATCTTAGTAGTAGTACTAATACTGAAAGCATAGATTTTTGCTTCATACTAAGAATATCAAATTGACGGATATGACCAATGGGGATTGCCCATTCAGTCGCGAGAGTATTTTTAAATCGATAAATTCGAAGAACTTCACTCTCTGAACTATTCTATAGTATTAAAATTATTCAACCAGTAAGAAGAAAGTGACAATTTTCGGAAGTTTTCATTCCAAATGCCCACTAGGTCTATTCCTTAAATATTTCAATCTTATAGAAAGGATGGTTCCACCGCAAAATTGAAGAATTTCATCAGTTTGGGGCTGTAATTTACAATGGTTTGTTTTCTCGAGACCACAAACAGACAGATGGGAAGTGAGAAATGTGAAAATGTTCCGACCCACTGCACGAATAATGTGCCTCTTTACTCTGGTAGAGCGAAAGTATGTCTATAAGTGCGCAATGTGGATAGAAACGAAATATTGCGGTGAGCTCACAGTTGCTATTAATAGTTTAGGATAGAGAGATGGATTAATGAGCCAGCAGTCAGTTCATCACAACCTCGGAATCAACTGACAGAAGGGCAAATTAATTATCTCCTCACTTCCGAAGGAAAGGAAACTTTGTGTTCGGGCAAAACGATCAACAAAAGCAATAAAAAATTCCTTCAAGTCAATAAAGAAGCCTCCTATATGAGAAGTTTCGTTTTTTTCCGCCTTTCACAGATTACTCGTCAATTTTGTGTCCGTGTCGGTCTGTTTACCTGTCTGATATTTGTCTGTCCAATTTCGGAAATGTGCCAATTCCTTCTCCCGCTCAAAGCTATACCAAGTTCTAGTCAGAATTTCATGAAACTTTCAGGGATTTTGCATGTGTTAGCCAACTCCTAGATGTCCTCCTACGAATTTCTATACCATCAGGTCAATAGTAGGATGAGCGCACCAGCAAAAGTTAATTTTCTATAAGATCGATTTTTTATCGGTTTGATTTCGTTGAAATTTGGAAATTGACCGGGTATATATTTTAGAATGGCGTCGTACGGATTTTATCTCAATTGTTTTATTAAATAATAATGGACATGCGCCTAACTAAAATTGGTTATCACAAGTGAAACTCTGATTTTTCTGAATGGACCGATTTTGATGAAATGTTTAGGCATTTTACGGGTCAATTCTTTCTTCTTCGGGTTAGTATTTGCGTGGGGTCATGCGTGAACGTGAATTTTTTCGAATCATTGGTTCATTACGATCGAGTGATTGCGATTACGGTTGTTTTATCATAGGTTGATCCCCTTCAAAGTTTGGGGTATTTAGGAACAAGTGTTAGGATGGTATCCTATAAATTTTTTGTGATCGGTTGGTGAGTGAGAAAACCTGGGATTGATTGTTACAGAAAAAACTCCAGTGGTATTTTCATCAATTTCGTCATCATAATATGATACGATTAGATATTATCTAATTCTATATTTCCTAGTTACAGTAAAAAACGGAAGCTGTGCTGATTTTACAGACGATCTTATTTTACTTATAGCTTATGCTTCTTCTGAATTGATTCGCTTATTCTTTGCCTGGTGAGGTAGATCTTGTTTCTTGTCTTACATCAGAAACACGATTTAATATCAAGCTAAGTTTATTTGCTGGCTAATAGGTAGTTATTCGTGTGAAGAAAACTTAAAATGATATACAGGGTGATTCCCTTGCAGATGCAAAAAAAAAATTTCGGTGAAACTGCATCTAAAATGGAGTAAATACTAATACTCTTTCCAACAGTATGATCAAGTTTACTTTTATTTTGTTATTTAGTGGAGAAAATTATGTTTTAATGTTAAAAAATGTGGGTTTTTCAATGAAATTGTTGGTTTTCTCGAAAGATGACCCTCCATGAACCTACGAGTATGGGGGTCGGTTTCTATGTATTTTTTCACGCTGTATCGAATGGTAACATTTGTAGATCTCTCCAACTCCGTTATAACCGAGTTTTACACTTAAAATCGCAAATGTTTAGTTTGTTTGTTACGATTAAATGTATGTGTGTTATGGGGTAAAACTAGTTAATTAAATTGTAAAACTCGATTATAACGTAGTTGAGAGATCTGCAAGAGCTTCCATTCGATCCAGCGAGAAAAAATACATAGAAACCGACCCCATACTCGTTGGTTCATGGAGGGTCATCTTTCAAGAAAACCAACAATTTCATTGAAAAACCCACATTTTTTAACATTAAAACATAATTTTCTCCCCTTAATAACAAAATAAAAGTAAAATTGATTATACCGTTGGAAAGCATATTAGATGAAGCAGTTTTCATGAGATTTGCCAGTTTCCAGGATTCTTTTTAAAAGAGTAGTAAAGTTTTAAAGATTGTCAGAAATATTATTTTTTTTAAATCGTCATTGTTTGAGCTGATGTGAGGGTCTTCCGATGGTACTTTTTAAGAACCCAAATACACTATTCTTATAGGAAATTTAATGCTAATACCGAAAATGAGGTTGAAAGTTAAAATTAAATGAGGCAAAGTGGAGAAATCCGAGTTTAAAATGAAAAAACACGGTATTCCTGAAAAAACCTTCAAAAAATCATATCTCGAGTACGGATTGAGATAAAAATATGCGGTTGGCGGCATTTTACTCCATTTTTGATGTAGTTTCACCCAAATTTTTTTTTTGCATCTGCGAGGGAATCACCCTGTATATATATAAGCAAATTTGGTGGAAAACTTCTGTCGATTTGGGTCTGGCTCATAGCTTCCTCGTATCCCTAACATCATTTTAATGATATTTAAATGAATTTAAAATGTATTAGACTGGAGTTGGGTGGCTGAATAAAAATAAAACCGAAGTTTCGCTGTTATTTATTATTTTATTTTATTTTTTCGTTCACGCATGCGCATACCTTTGATTTGGTAAAAATGTAACTCTGAAGGGACACTTTAACCCTACCTAGTTCGTACGACCCCCAATAAATAATTCTATATCGGATGATGACTGAGATGAAATGTCTTGTTAGATTTTACGTTTGTTCATGCACAATGGCTTCTGTTATAACCAATTTATCCGGAGAAAATAAATCTCTTGGGGGTATGATTCTTTGAAAATTTTATAAACTTCGTTCCAGTTTAACCGATATGTTCCTGGTGTCTTTTGCTGCAGAATGGTATGTAACTGATACGATAATGGTATATAAATTCTACAGAGGCAGCAGGAATACTTATGTACACGCTCGTGATTAATTTTCTACTTGTACCTTCTCGATACATATTCAGTAAGAATGTATTTCCGATTAGACAAATTTAAAATAATCATGCGTCACCAGTTATATTTTGTGCACGATTACTCACCCTTTGGTATTTACTTAATTTTACGTTCACTCACTTGCATTCCTCCCATGGGCGATTCCGTCACTCTATTAAATTGATCATCTCTCAGGGCTTGCAGATATTTTTGCGCTCTTTACTCCCTGTCATACTACAAACATCCTCTCTTGAAAACATCTCAAAGGACTACCAGATAGACGGAGTTGTACAGTGAGGTCTTATTTTACATTCATTATAACGCCCAGTTAAACTCAACTTATTCATCTCAGGTTCTCCATTATTTTTTCTTCTCTGCACTGCTTAGAAGCAAAGGCAGAACTTAATGATCTCAGTCTCTTTTGCCCCCATCCAAACTAGAGATCCAATTACCCGTCAATTGGCTAACAGTAAAATCGTTAGCTGTTTATTCTTCAGCATTTTAAGAGCTGTTAAACCCGCATGTTATATACGACCTGTATTTTTGAAAAGTCACAGGTCTGAGGAATTTCACAGGTCTGAAGAGGTCGACTAAGAATGGGAAAGTCGCAGGAGGTGTGAAATATCTAGTACCTGCAAAACATGTCGTTAAGTATGTAACAAGAGCAGAAATTCAAGTACAGTTGTACATCTAAGTTTATCGACAAAAGAGTCACCACGCTTCACTAGTCCCTATGTAGGTACGCAAATTAAAATTAACTCGATTTCCTGAATGTTATTTCTATTGGAATTATATCTGCTGATGCGACCGTCGCGGTTTATAAGGCAACTTTTACCATGTTATCACTGGTTTCGTATTTTGAAGACATTTTTCCTGCCTAAGTCCTCTCTCCCACTATCTACCGTTAGAAAAAGTATACCTAGGTATTACGTACAACGATCCAGGTGGGCATATTCGAATGTGATTTTATTGTAAACCTGGTGAACTGACAGGTTCTGTTCTCTCCCCTAGTACGGTAGTTAGGCACCTGTTTAATTACATTCTTTGGCGGCTTTCTCCCAATGAAATCTCACTCCACCTTACAACCCAATCCATGACAGACTCAATCTATATAATATTGTGTTTGTCTCCATCAGAGCTCCAGATTTGAATAAGGGCGCACGGTCTTTTGATCGTTGACTTTCGTCGGCTGAAAAGTGAGGGAGTCAACGAAAACGCCCGTCTCGAGTTCATCGTCTATGAATCTGACGGTGAAAATATGACCACCTATGACATGAACCGAACGACCAATTTTTAACCAAACCTCCAAATTAACCCCAGGTCACAGTCCTAAGCCTGCAAAAAAAGTGGAAAGGAAAATTAGTGGATTAAAGTTGCTCTTGGTGGAGTCAAATGTAACGCCCATCAAATCAAGGGAGTTTTACCGTTGACTCCAAATAAAACATTTGAGATTCAACGGCAACTCCAGATTTCGGGGAGGGATTCAATGGTCAAACTCTTGGACGCACTATGTCCAACTGGCGGCGGCCATCTCTGTCGACTTACTATAATACCTAGCTTCTTTCACCAGCCATTCTACTTTCGGTTTTCAGCTAACACGTAGAGGCGTATTATTAGTTAAGGCCATGCTATTTTACGGGATTCGTCAAGGTTTCGTTCTTAGAGACACACAGTTATGTAAACTTCTCATGTATTAAGGTGTGCCTAAGTGATAAGTAGTTGTAATCCACAAATTCAACCTCACCTTTCAACATTTCAACATCTCCCTGTGTTTGAAAGAATCCTCCAGAGCTCCATTCACTATGTGAGTGATTTTCTGAATTACTTTGGCCAAAGTAGACAATTTTTGTAGGAGTTATAATCGGATACGTCGTGTGTAGAAAACCACGAGTAGGGTGGTTCATTTGCAATAGGATGTGGATAGTTTGATCGACTAATATTGTATTCTTATTTAAACAGAGTTCTTTCATTAATCTATTCACGATAGTCAGATATGTTGCGTGCCGAAAGCTACAATAATGCAGTTCAGAACCCAAATTGATAAAATTGTAACCGATTATATATATAATGTTTCTAAGCTTCGGACACATACGAGTATATTTATGTCGCAGGCACATTGCGAAACCCGATTCTTTCGTGAAGCGACGATGTGCAACACGAAAATTCTTTTGGAAATTTGTATTTCGTAAAGTGCTGAGGAGTTTCGTGAAATGTCTCGGGGTTACTTGAAACGCCAAGGCACTTCCTGAAGTGACACCTGCGGGTCAGTAGATGGTGAAATTTCAACACGTTTACTTTAGTTTTGGACACTGACCTCTTCCATAGGTCCCCTTAACAGTCCACATGACCCTTCTTGACCGAAAAATGTCGTCGTGAGACACGAAAATTTTCACAAACTTTGGTCCAGTAGTCTCTATGGCGTACAGCGCCGGCCAGTGGCCGGTTGGGATTTATTTTATTTATTTGCAGTTACTATGGTTTATCATGTTTTTCGTCTTTCTTTATCTTACTTTGCTGAGTATAAGATAAATTATGAAAATTCTTAGCGAGATGCTTGCCCTAAACTACCGTACTGGCTGGGAAAGGGAGCGGGTAGCCTACCCTCTCTGCAACTACGGGGAAAAAGAGGATGTTCATTTCTTTATTGCACTTTGTCCAATTTTAATTAAATATAGGGTCAAGGATTTTGGTGTTCGTGATATTACAGAAAATAATATTGTGTCACTCCATGAATATAGGGCTAGCTGGAAAAGAACGGCGCGCTTTGCACGTGATGTGTGGTCGTACCGAAAGGTTCTGGTTGACGCAAATTTGACTGAGAAGGAGGTAAATCTTTAATTTAATGTAAACATGTCATCATCAATTTATTCAATAATTTCTTCATAACATAAATTACCTACCTAATGTAAAATACGACATGCTATTATTACCATTATTTTTATGATAAAATTTTATTACAAAAGCAAAACTAGAGCATTGATTTGTGACAACTTCAGCAGAAAGCCTCAGGCTTAGCCTATTATTATAATTTATTTGTTTATTAGATGTAAGTAATTGATATACAATAAATCAATACTTCTTCTCTTCGTCTTTCTACTTCTCTTCCATGGTTCATCATTGACAATAATAAACCTAAAGTAACGTTTAGAAGATGCCATGAACAATCTATTGTGTTGCCAGAGTTGTGTACTTATTCCATTCATCATAGCACAGGTAATCTTAGTCAATGTAAGTGATGAACCATGAATGTAATAATGATGATCATGTTATTAAAGCCACTGGTGGATTCTACTTCACTAATTTAACTTAGAAAAAAGAGGCCACTTTGAAAATGGCTTAGCAGTAAAAAGTTATGATGCTCCGCAACTTTAGAGGGACAGAGAGAAAATTACGATGGGAAGTAACGATGAAAACTGGGGAGTCTCTCTTTGAAAAAGGAAGAAAAACGTAACAATGCCGCTGAGTGCACTTTCCTGTAGTACAAGCATTCGGGTAATATCTTTGAAGGAAGAAAGAGCTTGGAAGAGAGGAGACAAAAGAGAGTTTTAAGAGTAGTCCGTGATACTCAACGGACGTTGGTGTGGCGAGAGCGTTGCAAACCGCTTACTCAGAGTTAATAGGATTTCCTGTTTCGTTTTATTGGCACATGTTGGCAGGATCATTGGGATTACTGAAAGAAGATAGGGTACGAAAGTATTAATATAGTTATCCGAGAGTGAAGTAAAGCAGGTATTTATTTTTCTTCAACATTTTCCGTTTTAGGTAACTGCCTTCTGTTTTAAAAGGAGTTAAGTAGATGTATAATAATTATGGAATTAGCTGTGGATCTTCCATTACCAAAATGTACCGTTTACAGTGTTTGGTACTGTCTATGTGTAGTGATCGCTCACATCAACAAAACTGGTATTGGTGGTATCGGTGGTGAGACAGTGATAACTGAGACCAGACTCAGTGAAGTAGTACTAAATGTAAATTAAGTAATGAACAGATTAATATGTTAGTATTGAAGGAGTAACGACGTGAGGTGAGTGAGGTAAGATGTATGGGGGATATAATGGAGTGTGGGATAAGAAGAAAAGTGCGAACAGAGAAAATTTCTCAGTTCACTGCTGTTCCTTTACCATTGATCCCAACCGTCCTGTGTACTATTCTTATCCTCTGCAGAACAACGCGTACTACTTCTTACAGGGAACAATTGGAGGTCGAGTCATTCGTTCAGTCACTACAAGCTATTTTTCTCTTTTTTAGGCACTAGAGACTATTTTCGAAAAAGACAAATAAAAGACACATCCAACCCAAAAATTAGAATTTTGAAAAACTCTTCTGAGCATACGCTTAGCTATATACCGAAAAGGAACGTCCGTCATCTATTTCAATGTTATAGGTCAAATAGTAGTAGTACGTCAGAGTGTGGAAGGGCTATTTTTTACAAATATATGGTAGATTTTACAGCTGGTAATAATGAAGAACTGATTACTACTACTGACTAGCCATAGTTGGAGTTAATTGTAAATAGATAGTCTCCCAGCTCGAGAATAGTAACTGAAAGAACCCAAGGATTGCTTTTCATGTTTTCGTCAGTACCCATATCAATCAAGTAGGCAAATTAAACTGAAGTACACATTATGAAGTGAGCGGAAGAATAATTTATTGCAATCCACTTCTCAAAAGATTGATTTCATACAATTTCGATGAGGATCGGTCTCCTTCAGTCATTCCCTGCAATGATACGGGAAGCTGCGGCTTTGAATATTTATTCAATACAAAAGATCTATTTGAAAAGTAGCATGGTCTGATAAGTGAATTTTAGTAAATCGTAGTTTTATATGCATATGTTAAATTATTTTTAGATGAGAGCACTTAGCGTCCAATGAAATTGTTAACCATCAGTTATGTATATAAACACTTGCTCTAAATCATATACTTACTGCTACTCAAACAAGGATTTTGGGAATTTTCATGAGTGTTTAGCATATATAGCAATTTTACATAAATAATAGGAACATTGGGAATTTTTGGTACGAAACTGTGACACTTGATGAAACAAAAATTTACGCAATGTAGTTAGTAAATCTTACTAAACAAAACACCTTATGACCAAGTCATCAACTGATAAGTGCTCCTTCATACTTCGTAATTGTATGCCAAATATACCAAAGATGCAGCAATTTTATCGTCGTAGGTTGATTGAGACTGATGATAAAACTGTCTGATACCGAAACAGATAGTCGTAACATTTCCTTAAAACCATTTTTCGGAGGTAGGGCGTAAGGATGAGTTCGTTATCAATGTAACATAATATGTTACATATCACGTAACATATATTAAATTATATTCCTAGAAAGTTTTGCTAGGGATAAGCTTTTACTGGAACCTAACAAGTGGAAATTTTCAAAAAAAATGTCTCAAAAGAAGAGACTGAAGTGGCGGCGGATATAATTTCTTCGCTGATCAACTTAGGGAGCTGAAATTTTAAATAGAGCCCTCTTATGACAACTAGAAACAAATCGTAAAGTTGAAGGCCCTAGATCAGATGAGTGAGATCCGGAGCTAATTTCTTTGCTATTCAACCCATCAAGCTAGAAATTGAAATGGAGCGTGTTCCGCGGACCTTCAATGTTTAGCCGTGGCTCAAGGTGAAAGCAAAAGAGGGTCTGGGGACTCCCCAATGGGATCAAGGGGCGGAACCACTTACGAGGCACACGGGGCCGAGTTTTTAAAGATAATCTTGTTATGAGCGGTCGAATGATCCCAATTTATGTCTATTTGAAAATTAGCCGCACTGTATGATCGTAAAATGTTTGGGCGGCAAACACTACGACATCAAAGAGACAGTTCGGGTGGGTTGAAGTCTACCAGTAACCAGCCCACCCTTTGCTGGCCTTGGGCCAGTATTCGTAACAGTCTTCAGCTATGCAGCTTCCTATAAAGAACTCTGCTTGTTATAAAGAAGGGCACAATATTTCGGAGTTTCTCTTTTTTCTTTTTCCATAACAGGGTAGCCTACATTATTATGTCGAGGGAAAATTTTCACGGGTTCGTTCATACGAAGGTCTCGTATTATTGCTTATCCTGTATCAGATAGCATATTGAACAATTGTCATATTCATATGTGTAGGAATGTAATTATATTACCACAATTTTAAAAAGACTTAAAAGAGCATTTAAATGATCAGCAGATCATGACGTAAAAAAAAGTTGCTTCAATAACATCTAGTAAATATATCGAGGTCTTGGCTTGACATGAATTGATACTACCTACCTAAATCATCAATGCATGGGTAGATTGAAAGCATTTCCACCACACAAAACGACCAATTTTAATGCCATTTTTCTTCCAAGCTGGATATTTTTTGGCTATCCTGCCTTGCGACTCCTTGCTGGTCGCTATTATAATTTAGAAGTTTTCACCATGTCTTTAATGCCGTGGTTCATCAGGCATTTGGGATTCACTTTTGAAACTGAGTAAATAGGTATATTATTCTCAAATTTGGAATAATTGAAGTAAAAATCTGAAAGAAAATAGTTCCGTCTACTGCACAGCTAAAATATCGCGCCTAAATCTCTACAGTAGTATCTTGTCGGTCACAAATATTTTTGAACATAAGGCTCACGAATAACGAGTGTTAGGTTTCTTCTGTTTCAAACAAGGTCTACGTTGTTTTTTGCAAATCTGTTCTTGTTGGTCCCGATTTTAAAATTCAACTCTTCTCCTGAGAAACTTGGACCACATTAATTTAGCAACTGTGTCACGGAGAGCTAGGAATACCATGCCTTTGATAAAAGAAAAAAAGGTAACATGTTCCTGTTGAGTAAAAAATACTTACACTAACGGACGCTGGTCGGATACAAATAAATACATGGAAAGCACACGCGATGCCGAATGGAGGCGCAGGTACAACTTACGGTAATGCAGATGAGTGTTAGGAGGTAGGGAGAAAAATCCCCTTACACCCTATATAATAATTTATTTAATTTTCAATTCTCTCCCAACTGATCTTAAATTCCCAGGAGAGAAAACCCGGTCCGAATATAAGACTCATATTTACTTGGTTGATTGGCCTGGGACCCGACGAGTCTGAAAGCCTTTTAAAAAGTATTTATTTTTAAATATATTTAATAATCAAGCAGAAATGATATTGTCTTTCTTTCTTTTTGTTTCATTGTACTATGAGAGTAATTTGGTGAAGTTTGTACACATTTATTCAGATAGGTGTAAATTTGAATTCAAAGCCATCAACTCTAGCTTGCCATTACAGGCATTGCCTAAAGGCGAGCTATAATTAATTATTCAGCATGTTAATAATGGTGATGTTTCAAATGTGATTTTTATTGAATAAATTTCTCTCTCTCTCTCTCTCTCTCTCTCTCTCTCTCTCTCTCTCTCTCTCTCTCTCTCTCTCTCTCTCTTTCTTTCTCTCTCTCTTTCTCTCTTTCTCTCTCTACTTTTTCCCTCCTGTAAAAAGCGTCAGCTAGTATCTCTCAGAGACGCGCGCCCGTTTCAAGGTTAAGTATTGTGATGCTGAGGATGAAAAAATCATCCAATGTGTGCTACAGTACCTAGCTGTGTTTTCAAATTTTGAGCCCAAGAGATGAAGTCGTTGTTTAAAGACTATAATGAAAACCGCACTACATATATTCATGTCTGAAGCATCCTGGTAATGCATGTTTTTGTGTTTCCTAAAAACCACATTTACCCATTTCTATAGGGTGTTCGTTATTAGAAATGGTTATTGGACAAATAAAAAATCATTGAATGAATGTAATTGACTAATTTCGAATCACTGTGCCTGCACAGCAGGAACAATAATTGAAAAGGAGGTTGTGACAGATTATTAGAACTACGGTGATTATGTCATTCCAATGTCACAGTTATAATTAGTAGAATGGACTACCTTCCGCCCTTAATACCCCCCAAAAGGTCAAAGTCCAAGAGCTCATTAACGTGCAATGGCGTCACTGGGTTTTCAGTTGTTTCGCCCTTTCTCAACTATGTAGCTCTGCTCTTTATCTCGACTCTCCACTCGACGTGAGGTTCCCACATCTCTGTTGCTCGAGACCCTTTCTCAAATAAACCTCGCTTCGTCTGGGGGTAGTTGGAAATTCACCAACAACTGTTCCCTAACATCTGGTAGATGTTTCCTTCTGTGTCTCCGTGTAAATTAGATAACCCACACGTACCAAAACCACTTCGGTCAATGGGAATTGTTAACAAATAGTACTGGAAACCTTTTAATCGTATCCAATAGAGATACAAAAACTTGTTTCTTGCAAGCTTGAAGTCGTATCCATGAAAGTAAATATTGGTATCATATCTCACGCGTAGTGGTATTGTGTTACGAAATTTGTTGATGAACGATGCTATTCTGAAGATGTCCTGATGAGTGAATATTGCTAGTGGATAGTTGGTGACGGTAGGTAGCGATGCAACTGTAGGTAGAGACAAGTGTGAGAAATAGGAGCTGTATGATTCTTTATGCGAGATGCCCGGTGGGGGGGGGGGGGGGGGGGTGCACCCAAGTCGTCCTACCGCGGTTGTTGGAAAATCCTGGAGCAACACTTAGACTCTGAAACCCAATACATTGGAATTATTAATAATATCCCTCGCTCATTCATGAACATCCATGTTGTATAAGACACGGATCCAGAAACTATGGTTCACGCTTCAAAAAAGTTAAGGTTATGCGGATTAGTCATGTAGAATGCCAGTGGCACCAGTAGTACCAGTGGCGCTCCCGAACTAAATAGGCAAACATTTTAGGTAAGCATTCCAGCGTAATGGAACGCTTATGATTCCGTTGAAGCAAAAGTACCACTGTTTGCAGCTAACGTATAATTGGAAAGAATCAAACCTTAGGAAGAACAAATAATTAACATTATAGGTGCCTATCGTATCGGCTTATTATTTCACGGCATAAAAGGTCACATCTCATTTTTGCAGGCTTTCTGTCAGAAACTTGAACCGCTCCGATAAATCTTGCACATTTTACGAGGAAAAGTTAATATTCGTCATCTTCAAGATATTTTAGTGGCTAAGACTCCACCAGTCTCTCAGATAAGCTTTGATAATCAGTGAGTTTCTAGTATTCACAGTGTGTGTGAAATTGTGAATCTGAAAGAAATATGAAAATGTTTATACTTATTTGTGAAAAAGGACACATGATTTTAACACGCGACCTACCTACAAGGTTCGGCATTTTTAGCAACTCCACACTTCTACCCAATGGATATATTGTGCATTCGATAACAACTCAAGCATGAATAGGGATAGTAATAAATTCAGCGTATCAGACAACTAATACTGAAGAAGGCAAACTTGAGTGCTACTTCGACGGTGCAAAAATAATATGGCCCAGTGTTGTTTCACACGACCATTCTTTATATCTTGATAAATCTATTCCCACCTATTTTGACATGTTTCATGTCTTTAAGATGGCCCGTGATTTGAATTTTTGCAGGACCGCGAGACGAGCAAACGTAGTCATGGTAGTAACAAGTAGAAGAGAGACTGTCACATAATTGCCATATGACTGTAGAATGTTGAAATATGGCAGTGATCAAGAGACGAATGAAATGATGGGCTCTTCCCTGATCACCTGAGTAAGCTTAATTCTCTCATTTCCACTGTAGGATGTTGAAATTTGACACGGAGCCTCTCAGAGACTAATGATATGTCGAAAGTATGGGCTCTTATCAACTTATATAGTTATAACATAGTTATAATATAGTTATTAACTTGTGGAGAAGATACTATTAAAACTACCTAATTTGAGATAATTTAAGTTTCTTTTATCATCTTAGTGAGCTCCGTAGCAAATTTCTTTACTATTCAACCTATAAAACTGGAATTTCGTAGGCATGGACAAAATTTCTGCTACCCTGTTTCCAACAAAGGTCTTCCAAACAGGTGCTGGATCGGCGGTAATCCAAGAGAGAGCAATGGTCGAATCAGAATACATGATAACACGTTGAGGATCAAGTCTAGGGAATAAGGGCATTGTCTTCTTAACTAAGGACGCAAGCAAATGTGCTCCACACAGTTCTAATCGAGGAAGGGTAACTGATTTGATTGGTGCCATACGGGCACGAGCAGTGACCAGTCGAACAACAGAATCGTTTTCAGTAACTGAAACTATATACAACACTGACGCATAAGCCTTTTCCGACGCATCTGAAAATCCTACTAAATACTGATTGCAACTACTTGAGGGAATGTATCGTGGAATTTGTAATTGGGCAAGTATAGGAAGTTGATTGGATAAAATAGCCCAACAGCTTTGTTTTGATTTTCATTACTGGAGATGGTTTGAAATTAAAAGTGTCTGTGTTGGGATTCCAATGAAGTCCTAGTACTTTGAGTATTGAATTAGATTCATTTTCCATACATATAGATGAAGAGGAGGGAAGTAAATGATCTGAAGGAATGTGTTCCAATAGATTAGGATGATTTGCAGCCCATTTTCTGAGTTCAAGTTTTCCAAGTTCTAACAGAGACTGTAGTTCTTTACGAACCTTGATAGCTGACTCAACGTCATTACCACCACCATTGATATCATCTACATAAGTTCGATACTGAAGAATGTGCGAAGCAGATGGATGAGAATTCTGATGCTCTACTGCAAGTTCCTTTAGTACTCGTCCTGCTAAAAATGGTGCTGAAGCAGTACCATATGTGACAGTTTTCAGCCTATAGTCCTGAATTGGCAAATCTGGATCAAACCGCCATACAATTCGTAAAAGATCACGGTGTTCTACAGAGTGTTCTATTTGTCTGAACATCTGTCGAATGTCAGCTGTAAAAACATAACGGTCCTGGCGAAATCTAGTTATAACATCCCCGATATCTAACTGCAAACGTGGTCCCGACAACAAAATGTCATTAAGTGAGATGCCAGAGGGTGATGGTTGGGAGGCATTGAACACTACTCGTATTTTGGTGGGTGGGTCATCAGGTTTGTGTACAGAGTGGTGTGGCAAATAGTATGTAATTTGACTAGTTAATGGAGGAGGAACAGGTTCCATATGGCCCGATTCAAGGTAGTCTCTCATGAAGGCACAGTATGCCTCACGCTGCTGTGGGTTCTTGCGGTGACGGTTTTCAAGTTGAAAGAGGCGTCGAATGGCAATTTGTCTTGTCGGTCGAAGAAGTGATGGATTTTTGGAAAAAGGAAGCCCTACTGAAAACCTACCATTGGGAAGACGGGAACAGCTCTTTCTAAAGTATTCTTCTGCTTGGAGTTCGTCCGGAGTATATGGAGAAATCTTTTTTAGAATACTAGGTTCTGGAATGGGACAGAGAGCATGTACTTGAGCATAATACTTCGATGTGTTTAAGGTGTGGACATGGCTAGAACTGGGAGGAGTGTTCTTGATTGGCGAAAAGTCTTCAGAGGTGTTAATTATATGATTGGTATACCTAAAACCTGGGCCTGAGAAACGCTGTGGTCGAGGTACTTCTATTTTCAATTCTTGCCTTGCAGTTGGAGAAGTATGCGAGGTGTTATTAGTTTGAGCAATGGTTGGTTCATGTTTAAATCGACTAGTTGTTAAATCACCTATTTTCGGCCAACTAGAAATATAGGAAATGGAACTACAATCTTTAGCTGAGGTTCTTGTATCAGGAGAGAATGTTACTATCTTGCGGTTTTCAAATGAGTAGGAGCCTGATATGATCCAACCTAGGGTTGTTTTATGTGCGACTGGGGATGATCTGAGAGACTCAACACGTTCATTACAGCTTATTTCGTTGAGTACTCCAGAGGTGAATATTATGTCCACTGGGCTGGGTATGTGGAAATTCGGGTCAGCCAGTTCAAGTTTATCAAAATGAGGCCAGCGATATCGTGGTAGTGGATAAGAAGGTAGTTGTTGCGTGGTTTGGGGGAGAACACGAAATTTCAGCTTAATATTGTGATGCTTATCAAGTTGTTTAAGATATGCAGTCACAAACCCCAAAACTTTAATACTTGGGGATCCTCCCACACCATTGACTAAATCAGATGATTTTTCCAATTCGAGTCCACAGTTTTTAGCACATCGTTCGGAAATTATATTTTTTTTTTTTTTTTTTTTTTTTTTTTTTTTTTTTTAATCCGAATCACGAATTTTCATTTGCAGTTTATTTATTTATTCATTTAATTTTATTTTATTTCATTTTTTTAGGTTTTGATTGGTACTAATGAATGTTTAATACTTCTCTAAAGGTTCGAACATTCAAATAGAAAGAAATACACACTGAACTCTATTTGAGCAACTCGTAATAGTTGTATTGTAAGACAAGAAAAGAATAATGTCAAAAAACACGACATCACATCAAAATAAACTGTTCAAAGAAAAAACAAAAGAACGAGAAGCACAGGTGACTATGGTGTGCATGTAATTAATTGAGTGTTTGCTTATTTAATTTTGAAATTTTGGTTGCGGCTCGGGACTATTGGTAGTTCCGTTTTGAATTGTACTCGTAACATATACAGAGTGTCCCCTGTGAGTGATATTGTCGCTGAGGTAATCAAACTTCAACACAGTCCACGGGCCAATTAGTATTAACTCTGTTATCGGGAAAATATAGAACGGTTCAATGGAACAAAATAAAGCCAAGTGGTGATAAATTGGACCACACGGGATAAAAGAAGCTCCGGGAAACTCAATAGCTCGTGTAGAACAATTTATACCCCGCATTTCTCCCACAGTTGTCCGTATTTTCTTTTGTCAATGGTATTTTGGTAACCCAAAGGGAGCGTTGCCCCAGCCCGTCCACTGTCCCTATCCATTATTACAAGATGAACGAAGCAGTTGTTGGAGACTACACCGAGAGAAAAAGCTACATAAATCGATTTTCCATCTGGAGCATCATTACGGGCAAAAAAACATTAACACAAGGATTATATGAGGGAGAGGGTTCTCGAGATTGTTTAAATAACAGTAAATAGTTAATAACAGTAAATAACAGTAAATAGATTGTTTAAATAAAAGAAAATAGCCTTAGCCCACAGCTGATCAGAGCCCCTTTAAACTTTTTAATTGTATTCTAAATGCCCCAAAGTAGCTCCATTTCACGTTTCAGCACCATAGCCCTATTAGGAAACAAATTAGATTCAGAGGTCCCTTAGCGGATCGGTGCGCCTCTGAGCTCTGAAATTGCATTCTAGATATTTCAATGGAGCTCCATTTTAAATTTCATCGCCGAAAAATTATTAAGAAATGAAGTAGCTTTACGGGTTTTTAGCGTCATGCACCTTTTTAAACGATTTGCGTAATGGAATTTCGTGGTGGTCGAGCAAAAGGCTTACTTGTCCATATGTTTACTTAGATATAGTTAGCTACTGGGATAATTAATACTATTAATACAAAACTTTACAGAAAAGGCCTTTTAGTCTTAAAAAAAATTTAAGGACAGAAAGGCCTTTTTTTAAGTTTTGTAATAATTTGAACTTTCTAAAAAGAAAAGCATTGCAATTATTACTATTATACTTATTGCAATTACTAGTCAACTGATCTAAGAAGAACTCTCTATAACCCTGTATGGACAATTTCTTCTAAAAAGGTCCTAATATTCATGTGTCTTCTTCTGCAAATGTTTTTATTGTCTCATCTGCAAGTTTTCTACTATTGCTTGATGAAGCAAACCTAAAACCAAAACTAGATAACAGAATACGTAGAAAATTAAATTGTGTAGCTGTTTCAAAAACATTTTAATCTTTAAAAATTTGGTATTTTTTAAAACTAGGGAAATGAAGGAATTCGGCGTATGAATGATTCAAAACCATACGTCTATCATGTCCCCAGTTTCAATTGTTATTGCTTCAAATTCGTTACCATAAACTTGAAAACGTTCTTTCTTATTGCAGTCGGTTATTACCAAATACCGGAATCGAGCAAGGAACCATCGTAATGACTTCTTTCTTAAAAGATGAGTTAGTACAATATAGAAAGTGGGAGGGAAAGACCATCGGGGAAGGGGGTATTGAAGTCTATAGCGGAGGTATTGACACCGCGCAAGTCCTCGCCCACTTCGCACCATAACACGTGGATGACCAGCTCCTGGTCTCGCATCTTATAGCTAGGTAACTTTAGGAGCTACTTTACTTAGATCGTTAACTAGAATTCGTAACTAACGAGCTCTATTGATAAATGTGTTCGCAGAATCGATTGATCAGAGTAAAGAATTCATCGCTTTCACCAAACTAGACAGGTACCTAAGTCAAACTAACTCGCCCATTTGCACCTGAACGCTATCAAGTCAACAAATGCCGTTGAATTGAAAGAACCAGAGGAAACGGTTTGAGTTATTACAGCGCAGATAACTATTATTTTTATTTAGGGCTTTTCTGCCCTAAATTTTCAATTTCTCACACTGCTCACCCCAACGTTTCTCTCCAGGAGCAAATGAGAAGATTTCAGAGCCTTGCATATACGTTAAAATTGCATTTTGAACAGATATACGAGTAGACAGTTTTTCTCCTAATTGAAAGATATCACACTAAAAGACAAGTTTTTCGGGCTTGGGGTGGAAATTATAGACAAAGCCTGAGTGTTCGTGTACACTCACACTCACTTAAATCATACCAACTCATAGTTGAGTTGAGTAGTCCACTTGGCAGTTAATAGGGGCACAATCAGATTACCCGAGTTCGACAATTCACTCAGGGGACACTCATCTCCTTTTCAATTTATGTAGGCAGCTCTGACTATATGTTGTAAGAAAAGGGGAAAAGGAAGAGAAAATTTCATATCGCATTCCGCATTGGTTGGTAACAGTTCAGAATTCTTTGTACACTCTTCAAACGAATTAAGGGATCACTTTTCCTTGTTGACGTCAAAGTCAATCGGACAATGTTCACATTATATCTCACGACTAAGTGAGATGGAATTCTCCCTGTTCTTTTTGTTTTATCTCAATCACTGAGAAAGAACAGTGACATCAAGCTCCGACTTAAACCAAAACAGAATGAAATCTCAACATTTTTCTCGAAAGAAGTAACCCCTTCCTACCTGATTTTTTCCCACAATTTTGGAGATATCGAAGTGAAACTTGGGTGCTTGACACTAAATTTTAAGCAAATAAATATCAGAAGAAAAACCAAAAATATTTTGGACTAGGTACCCATGGGGGAGAGAGGTTATTGGATGATTATAAAAACATTTTTCCATTTTTTGCCGAGTGACCCCTCATTTCAACGATGTTTTTTAGTGCTGTGCACGAAGGTGATCTAAAAGTGCTTTTAAGCAAGACAGAGTGATATAAATCTCTTTTGAGGTGTCACGTACAACCGAGCCGTTGGTAGGGAAATGGAACTTCAATTTTAATCGCACAGAAATCGTTCACCATTCGTTGGAAAGCTCTCAATTTATATAGTATTTTTCTTTAGTTCATATTTATTTATATAATATTTATAGGGTTTTAGACCAAATTAAATGTCTAACAATTATTTATTTTATTATTGCCAAATATTGGTAAGGAAATAGAATCATCGCAAAAACACATTCTGTGTTCCTATGATTTCATACAGAGTATGGAAAAAGAAATTTTTTTTCCTTTGTTCCTTGTCGTGCTGATAATTTTTATAAAGAGATAACGGAAAAAAATTGAAAAAATGAGAAGACAAAGATTTGCTTGTAGTTAAGGAGAACAGAGATGTAGTTGTGAATATGAGGAATAATGGTTATAATGAGACTCTTAGGCCGTAAAAGGCGTGAGGTTTCGGGAGAGCACCAGTGATATTTTTTGCTTTGTGTACCAGTTATCTTGGAATTCTCATTGATGGCGTAATTCTGATGAATAAGAGGTACCACCAAATAATTTCACAAACCACAATGAATCGGAAAAACGTAAACTACAAACTTGGTAGGTACCTATGTAGAAATCCCATGAAATCGGAAAGTGTCTACCAACAAATAAAAATATAATAAAAATAAAATGAAATAAGGCACCTTCAGGATAGTTGTCCAAGACTTGTTTTCCAGAATCAGAAAAGCCTGCAAAATAGTTCTATGTTGGTTGTTATAACATTCGAATAGGTTCAATGGTCACATGTACCATTGTACTGTACGGTGCTACCTACCGTTCAGGTACATACTCTTATGTACCGCTGTTTTTCAATATGATCAGCATATTCTTTGCCCAATTCGACCATTACCAAACTTTCATTCAAATCGTTGAAATGTAACAATTAATTTAAAAAACTCCGAACAAGATGAATGACGTATATTTTACTGTATTACCAGTATCTATGTGGATAACAATTAAAGTTATCAGCTGACGCACTTAAGTTACCTCCTGCCGTCACTCAGAACATTGAACCGTTGAGCTGTGGGTGGACCTCAACTCAATTTTTCGTTCATGAATTTTTATTGAGTGTGCATTTGAAAAGCGGACTCACTGCGCACTCAGGGCCACCCTCGAATCACGTCCTTGAATGGCACTGAGCGTAAGAATCCCCTTATTGATACACTTACCTAGACTCGATTCTTGTCGATTAGGAAAGCAGCAATTTTTAGAAATGGTTAAACAATTCAAATATAGTTAATCCAAAATAACTTTCAAAATTTTATTTGATAGAGGGACCAAATTCATAGTTATCGTCACCGAAGGACAAGATTCTATACATCTTTAGCGTTTTTTGCTAGGTACATAGCTTGTTTCACTCTCAGAAGAAGTCCCAGTTCATGGGGAGGAACTTTAAAGTATTCAGTGTGACACATTGAAAATTGAAAGTAGAAAGGCTTATTTTTGTTACGTAATAAACAACGTTATTACGTGCGTTATCAGTGTGTGAACAGTGTTCAAGCTAGTTGGTGAGCTAGGGCGAATATGATTCAATAGTGAATAAGTATCAATTGAGGTTTATTGGTGTAGATTGATTCAAACCGTTCAGTTTAACTATACTTTTCTCAGCTGTCATCATAATTCAACTACTTTTACACCGTCTAATCACCCTTCATTCGATCTATAAATCACGTAAGAAGAACGATTTACTTTTAGGAAGAACGAGAAGCGACCTTTTACCTTACGTTTTTTTTTTTTTTTTTTTTTTTTTTTTTCAACCGCGCGAAGCTGATAACGCTTTTGTCTGAACCTGGCAAACTCATCCGTTCCACCTATCTATCTATCCAGTAGACGTTCAACGGATTGGTAGCTACAGAGAGAAAGGTATATAACTCACTACCGAAACCCTTCCTGTTGGTGGCGAAAGAAGGTCACCATTGCACGCTACGGACTTCTAAATAAAAACCGCCTTTTATAAATAAACTTCCAATAGAAAGCTTTCTGAATAACGAATGCTGCCGTTTGATGTAAAAACAGGTTTTTGATAGTCTAGCCGTTTTGTTATTTCTACAATATTCCCATAACGGATTCAACACAATACAATAGAGCTTGTCATAGGTCACAACTTATATTCGAGAACGGAAGGGTTAGGTGGAAGTCATCATTGATCCGATTGAATTCGAGAACGGAAGAGTAGGTGGAAGTCATCATTGATCCGATTGAATACTGAGTAATACAATAATAACCTTAAAATTAACGCTTAATCCAACCATCTACAAGGTCGTTTCGTATATAACACCCTCAATCTATATTTTTATCAGGGAAGTTCTCGAGTAAATCAATTCAACATCCACTTATTTTATTTTATTTGTGTTATTACTTTTATTTTTTATTGAGCGTTCCGGTTTAAGAGTCGTGGAACCACTAATTTGCTTGCTTCAATAATATTTCGAACCAATAAACCGATAATCAATTAATGTATCAAGAAACAACACAAAATATTAGTAAGCAATGGTTCTAGAATTAAACAAGACTATGAAATAATAAAACGTAAAACAGTAAGCAAAACAGAACTGTAAAACAAAAGCTGTTGAAACTAACACAACTGAGAAAATCTATCAGTTTAATATTTTTAGAACAAAATAGTGGGGGTTCAAATCCGTTTCTGGCCATTCTAATACCAGATCTATGAAAAAATCAGAGGTGTTGGTTATGAAAAATTTTGTGAGCGCTGCCCAGGCTGCAATGCCTTACCGATTTCCTGATTCTATTTTGTTCTATCCCTATTTTCTAGTTCTATTCCTCAGTCTAGTTGTGCAAAGAACCTCGGAGGATTAATTACTAATACAATGCTCAAATTTTTTTAAGATTTCGTTTTGTTACTATTTTTTCTTGATTTCCTTGGTTGGCTTTTCGTTCCAATCCAGATTGGAAGTTTCAAATTTATTATCGGTGAGGGTTAAAAGTAAATGGTGAATGATAATCCCGATAAATCATGATATTCAGCTTTCTATTTTTCTCCCCTTTCCTTCAATGTTTTGGTTTAAACATACAAAAAAATCGGGGCTTTCAATATGAGGACGGATTGTTTCTGTACAGTATATTTAAACACTGTACTTTTTGCTTCATTTCCAACCGATTTTCGTGATTAGTATTTCGTTAGTTTCTTTTGTTCGAAGTATCTGGTTTATCTGTGACCATTTTCACTAAATTCAAAAACCTATCATATTGATGATAGTGATGGGGAGGGGGGGGAGGGGTGTAGAAAAACTCGATTGATATTTTCAACTTGATTTCTGTTTGTTCAATTTTACCACCTAAAAGCAATTTATACTTTATTATGATTTTGAGGATCTATCCACTATTCTTATCGAAACCATATACAAATCAAACACATGGGATTTATCTATTTATATAATGAATGAAATACCTACCAATAGGTTTGAACTTCATTGTTTTCTTTCAATATTTTCGATTCTTGTAATCTCTCCCAAGATTAGTGAAATATTTCAGAAACTGAAGGTCTCGTTATGAGAATAGTATATAGAAAGTTCTTATAATATACTAGGTACGAATATTATATAGTACCTAATTTTTACCGTGTGATTCCAATTTAATTGTCACCGATCTGAATGATTTATGACCTTAAACAAAAACTGGTCAATTGATTCGCATATTTCTATTGAAATAAGTTTTACATATGATTCCGAAAATGTCTTGCATCTCATTTAGCCATAAAACCGTCCTATATTTAAGTGCGGGATCGCAATCGATGGGCAAGCGTCGTATATTCATCAAGCAAATTACCTAGCCATTTTCATCCAAAACTAGCATTTTAGTGAAAAAGGCTAATATTAATACTATTTGTTTCATTTAATTTTATCGTGAATCTCAGAGATCCAATTAGTTACGGAGTTAGTTCGCTATGAACGAAATCAGCAAATAGGTCGGTAAACCAACATACCCGTTAATTTTAATTCATTCATTTCCAATAATATAACATCTCTAGAATGTCTAGGATATTATATTATTATTATATTATTATTAATTGAACGATCTTAAACCCTGAAACCGGAGAACGAAACGACTAGACGTTCATTTCTATTTCAACGCACTGCATTCTTTAGGAAGTGTTACTGATCATGACTGCACAAAGTTAGAGGGTCTTGACGCCATAACAGGATATTGTTTTTCGCTTAACTTCATTACCTGCAAATCCTGATGTATACTGAAATATTGAACAAGTCAGCAGTTTTCATATTCTCATCTCTCATCATCCCAAAGCCGAAAAATGCATTCGATTTCTAGATCCACTCCTCGTCAGCAAATGAACGGAAAGAATGTATAATCACTCCATGGTATTCAGAACGTCTGGGATCCCAACCAAATGTAAACATTCCGCGCAAGCAGAATTAGTGATGGCAACCGGCTGTATCCACTAAAATACCTCTCATGTTTACTTCCTGTCCGATTTCGGCTTCCGCTCGGAGATAATTCGGTTACTTAGGTTGTTTCGTGGAATTAAGATGGGTTCCAGCTAACAAAACCCGCGAAACGCTGTTTTGAAGAGAAGAAGGCTCAGGGGTAAACATACGGAAAGATATTCGAAAGCTGCGAGGGTATAGGTGATCCCGTATAAATTAGCATGATCCAGGATGAACTAAATCTCATCGCCTTCATGTGTGTCCATTTTCGGGTTTCTTTTTGGATCATAACAATCTAAGTAACATTGAATACTACATACGTTCTTTCAATAAATGATATGTGTATTACAATAACGGTGTTACGATTGAATCGGAGCCTCGAGTTTTAGTATGGAATGTTCTCAGATATGTACAACCTAATTGACCAAATGTTCAAAAACATGAAGTTGATTTTCATGTACATCCAATTTTCGCAAAGAAAATATAGCTTCTTCAGTTTCAAAGCAATGTCAGAGGAAAGCACTCAATTTATCACTTGATCTCCCTCAGTGGAGGTTTCCCTTCTTAGCCCCCCTACTCCACAAATTAATCTTGTGGTTTGTCTACATAACACTGATTTCTAATCAACCCATGAAGCTGGAGTTCGAAGTGAAGCCTCCCATTGACTGAAACTGTATTCCACGTTTAATAGTTTTGTTCGTAGAAAGCATCCAGGGTAGCAGGGCGCCTATTTTCTTTTGGCTAACTTCCAACTACAAATCATTGTAATCTTTTGGAATTTATTTTTCCCCTTTCTAAATACTGGATCTGACTCATAATTTACGTTTTGGGCCACCTATTAAACTTTGCATCATTTTCTCTCAACTTGTGGGATGCATTTTAATAACACAAGTATCCAATAATCCTCAACGATTGTATTATTATAGTGGTGATTTGATGTTGACTTTGAATCTTTCAGTCCAAGTTATGGATATTTAGTAGAATAAATTATGACGTTCAGAATGAACTGGAGGACACCCCGGAATTTTAAACTTGGATATGGCCAATAACATTATCCCTTCGGTTGAATCCCAGCAAAACAAATCTCTAAAAACTCATGGTAGGTAAGTGGTTTGAACAAACATAAATGCTCGTAAACCCTGATAAATCAAAATCACCTTTTCCCTTTCACGAAGTACCTTACCTCACAATAGATCCCCACTAAAAATGCCAGAAGAAGCTACATATCTTACGATAAAGTTGGATATGCTGGTATGGAGCAGGTATATCAAAGCATCAGTGGGATGAGCATGATGAGTGTGGGTTTGCTGAATAGACTTGAATGCAGCTGTAGAAAATCATAAAATTAGGAGAAAAGAAAATTTATCAATTTTAGCTGCCATTTTGTATTCCAACTGTTATTACATGGCGGACATAATTTTTTACCCAGAAGGGGAAGTATAGATCAATTTAGTATTCTTTATAAAAATAGTAGAACCATTCATGCTTTTGGCCGAGTACTCCTGTACTATATAACAGTTCTCTTAATAGATTCTCATGGTACTCTAACATTAGGTACTATCATGCCTCTAAATTCCACTGATGTGAAAGAGTGCTGCAAAATGGATCGGCTGATAGCCTCTAGAAGGATCCTGCAATCGTGGAAGGATCCTCCTCATTGCCGAGGCCCTAGAAATTAGTGACTGAACGAGTTGTTGCCAAAGGAGGGCTTCAAGATGACACTAGCTGACGATATGCCTCTGAAGTATGGTTTTGAAAATCGCTAGAGTTATGAGGGGAAAACATGGGCTGCTCAGTTCAATCCATTGCTCGTCTGTATACAGTCGCGTCCCTCAAGGCTGTACGTTTATGTGTACGTTGAATTTTTAGAATAGCGACATTTCACTGCTATCTTCTGTCCAACCAAAGAGTAACAACAATAAAAAAAATAATTATTATTATTATTTGAAAATACAATAATCATTGGTATTGACGTACTTTTAGTAGGTAAAAATCCAATTGCATCTTGGGTATTTTGGAGACTAGCACATGGCAGCCGTTGTAACTTGACACAACCAGATTTTCTTTAAAAAGACTTCTTCATTACACACCTTATGATTTAATGCCATTGATTAAATTCTAATTCATTTTCTAACAACTCCAACAATTCAGGAAAGTTGGGAAAATAACCATTGACGGTGAATCTAAATTTAATTTGATTGCAAACGGAAACCATTAATAACTTCTACACCAGTGGTGAAAAACGAAATGAGATATATATAAGATTAATACCGGATACATATAATAATGGGATAAATACGAGTATAAGAACACTATAACGATACTTCAAACGATACAATGCATTGAAAAATCCAATGCTCCTATAAGTAGTCGCTTGTTTGTAATTGCTTAACAAGTTAACAGCAAACTGGCATTTCAACTCGTGTTTGCTTCTGTTTGGAAGTTTAGGCTGAAGTACACGAGCGTTTTGTTGGTGTGCTAATTGATCTCGTACAGGGGGCGATAAGTGGTCTCGAGGTGTCTAGAAAGGGTTTAAATAGTTCTGGTAAAAACATTTCGAACAGCTCCTTGTCACGCAATCTGAGTCAAGATCAATGAAAGGCACGAAGGCTTAGTAAGATTGTTCGGCATTTCAGTTTTTGAAAAAATATTATTACCCTAATGTTAAAACTTTCCTGCCTTTGGGGAAAAAATCACCTTCTTTACTGGCGTCGAACACTACAACATTCATTATTCGCCCCGGTGGAGATAACTACTGAAAATTACTGCAACCCGGGGGTGTTATTTACTACTGCCCCTCATTTTCAACATGAGATTTCTCACATTCAAATGGCTTTCTCATTTTGAAAATACGAAATAGAATCTTCAAAACTTCTACTTTTTTACTGTTATCATTTTAAACATCCCTGGTATGATTAACATTGATTATTTATGATTTTTAAAAATTTGGGAAGGGGGGATAAATAAAGTTTCCGCCTAGTGAAAAATGAAGGCACTGTTTCCCACTTCCAAATAGTAGTGACAGCAGATAATACAATACATATCTGACTGAAGGAGCCGATACACTTGGATCTAAAGTTAAAGGGTTGAGAAGCGATACCTAACATAAGTATGGCGGGACGATATCTCAAGAGATTCTGGTAAACCCCCCCCCCCCCCCCTCCATCACTCACCAATGTGATCGATTTGTACATCTAATCTATATTTTACCGGAAGGATTGTTGGGGTGCTAGCTGATGGCGAGTATCCAGATTTCCAGATTACCACACTATACACAGCATTCATAGGAATTTTCCTAAGCATTTGTAATTTTTTAACAGTAAAACTTGTTATTTTATATGTTTCATTAATTGGATGTCCCTATGTAATTGGAATGATGAGTAAGATTATGTGCATAGTTTGGTTGTCTGGATGCTCGCAAGCTCGTATCTCAAGACTATAAAAAATATCCTAAATCAATCGTTTTAGTGTAAATATGTAAGTTTGACAAGTAGATCAAAATCTGTTGTTGGAAATGGGGGGGGGGGGGTGGAAAATTCCTCGGACCCTCTTGAGATCAAACAGGATCGAGTTCAACATTCATTAAACCTACTGAATTTCTAGAGTAATTCGAATGTTGTTTGAACTTGAGCCCTGAGGGCCAGTACTACAATAGGCGAAAACTTTATTCTTCGCCAAATTTTTTAAAACCATAATTAAATAATGTTATAAATACTTGGGTTCATACGATAACAATGAAAAAAGCGGAGTTTTTGAAGAGTCTAATTCGTATTTTCAAATTGAGAAAGCAATGTTTTGAAAGGTATAAATCTCTAGGTTAAAAATGGGGAGCAGTAGTAAAGAACACCCCAGAACAAGTCAAACACAATCATTTGTAATTATTGTAATCGCATAATAATTTGATGAATTAATTAAATGAAGGGGGCGATTTGTTAAAAAAAAAAAAAAAAAAACAGGTAGGTACATGTACAGGTTGTCTCAGATAACGAATAGACCCGCCCTCCTATTTACGTCTTTAGCTATCGGGTAAGAAGAAAATTTTAAATTGTAACCCCCTTATTTTTTCCGTAGATCCCAAATATCATATTTTGTCACGCTTTTATATGTGCGCACTACTTTATTTTAACCCGAAACCCCCAATTTTTATTCTACGTAAATTTAGATTCGAATTCTACGTAATATTTCATGCAAAAATGATGCAGCACTCGAATTTTGGATGCGCTAAAATGGGCGCTATTCTATAAAAGTGCGGAAGTTGCGTAATACTAAGATTTTTAGGGTATTCAATTGCCACATGTGATACATGGCTTTCGGGTATTTTTTCACACTGAATCATGCAATGTCACTTATTGATGTTTGCAACACCTACTTGGGAAAACACCCGAAAATTGACCAGAATTGCGCTTTTCCATACTCATTTCCACACAACGCAAAGCATACTAACATTTAGTCTTCCAATATTTTCCTAAATTGATTTTACAATATCAATCAATGAACATCATTACGTGATTTAGCGTGAAAAATCGCCCAGTGTCATGTATCACACGTGGCAATTGAATATCTTCAAAAACTCAGAATTTCATAATTTTTCCAATTTTAGAAAGGAATTGCGCTCGCTGTTGCTCACTCAAAAAATTGAGTGACTGGTCAATGTTTTAAGAAATTATACATTCAATTAGAATCTGCAATAAAAATTTGGCGTTCATGTATTTAAAAACAATGTTAGCGCGCACTGCACGCTTTTCGCGCATACGCAAATGTGCAAAAGTATCATATTAGAGGTCTATAGAAAACATCATGGGGCTATCATTTGAATTTTTCTCTTCACCCATTTATTGAAAATGTTAAGGTGGGTGCTATGAATCATGTTTGCTTAAGCACTTAGCGTACCATCAATCCAATGGCATTCACTATCTAAAGTGAATTGGAAGTATTGTTAACCGTCACAATCCTTGAAATATTCATCAAAATCAAACCATTAGTTTAGGAGTGACAGTCTATAATAGTTTTGCGCATACTCAACAGTTATTACTCATCCAATCAGGGTATAGCTCATGATGCATATTTCTGAAACATATACCCATCAACCCCCGAGTACGGAAGAAATCAGACCCATATATCATAGAAAATTAAAGTTATAAGAAATTCACGTTTGTGCACACGTGTGAATTACTATTATTCCAACGGCAATTAAATTCATAAAAATGATAAAAAGATGACGAAACATCATGAGAAATCGATGTTTTGGGAAATTCCGTTTGCGGACGTGCTCACACTACTAACAATATTAAGGTGACAAAATAAAGGCTCATTTAAAAGCTAACTTGCTCAATCCCAGGAAGGTGAATCAAAATCGGTCTATATGTCTTGAAGTTTTGAAGGTCAATCAATTTTTGTTCTGCGTATGCGAAATAGTTATTACTAAACCCAATTTAATTCATAGAGTATCTTCCTTAAACATGTGCTAACCCCCTCTCCCTCCCCTCCCCTGAATTTGAAAGAAATCAAGCCAATCCCTGAAAACTTAAAATTTCATCAAAATTGAACTAAAACGTGGTATTATTGTTGGCGTGACAAGGATTTACCCAGATACACAGACACAGAACCAAAATTGATCAACAAGCTCTTGACCGCAAGAAGCTAGTCGATATTTTGATTTTGGAAGGCAAACATTTTTTCAATATCACACGTAGTGAGGAAGCAAAATCATGATGTTTATTGCTCATGATGTTCAAATTGTTACTCACGCACTCGGATGGACGAAGCGATGGTAGTCACTGGACACAACAGTGACTAACAACTGCTTCAAGTCAGAGCTCTTCAATTAATAAACGAATTCAGTCCAATTGATTCGCTGGTCGATTTGACAATCGGCTTTAGAAACCGAAGCATTAAATATTTGAGTCCTTGAACAGTCCGTTTGAGTCCGTTCATTGAACGTCGAGTGTATCAGTCGCGAGGGTAAAGAGAATCAAAGTTGTGAGAAAATGATAATATGTTTATACGCAAGTTAAATAAATAAATATATTAATTGATTTTTTTTTATTATTAAGTATCATTTATTCATTTTAATGTTTTTTTTTTTTATATTTCAAATCATTAATTTATTTATCAAATGTTTATCAATTTATCAAAATACGTGCCCATTTTGTCAGGAGCAGGTGTTTCTTTGCTGCTTCTACTTCTAGGTATAACTGTTCCCTTCTCTATCCATTCCTCACAATCTTTCAATCTTCTTCTTGAAGACCATCCGCAGTACCATCTTCAAGACCCAGTCCCTATATTCCTTTGCCAGGACCTTTGAGTCAGAGGGGAACCTCTTATGTCTGAAAACAGTATTTTCACCCTTACCCACATAGGCCACAGAAAGGCCTGTTACTGAGCAAGTGGGGAATCAAAATCTAGAAAGAAATTTGATCAATAAAATGTCGCAAATTCGAGTCAGGCATTTCGAAAACCTGTGAATTTCTTTTGGATGAAGTGGAGAATGTAATTTCACCTAATATTGTTGGATCAGTCCTTTATCGACCGTCAGATGCTTCTATTTAATTTAATTTTCCCTTCTTGTGGAATACACGAAAAAGAAATACAATAGTGGTTTATTAAATGTATGGTTTTCTTTGTGGTTTCCTTCTTCATGTTGTCCAAAACTTTTCTGACTGACAAATTATTGTCAGGTTGTTGGTTGAGTATTATATCAATGTTCTTAATGCATTCATTACCAATGGATCTGAATTAAGGACCAAACAAGAAAATATGATCATCACCGTTGGGATATTATACAGATTGATGACCGTTCTTGTAAATTACACTTACAGTGATGACCATGAATTTATTCTACTCGAGATATTACTTTAGTTCGTCTTTTATTCGTAAATTATTGACTTCAGTCTATATCACTATTGTCTTTGGAACTGACTATAGATTTTTACCGTTTTCACTTCGTAACAAATACTCATCTGCATGTTATTTCAAAACCTCAGGCGTCACATCAACCTGTCTAACGCCATTCTGTATAATGGGACTATTCATCTATGCGGGCTAGAAAGACTAGTAAATTATATGTGAGCAGATGATCATACACCACTAATCACTATAGTTTTCCCAAGTAAAATGAAGCCGGGATTTATGATGATTTTAAAAATTTTCGTCAGCGGAAGTCAGTGGCGTAGCTGAGTCATTTCTCATGGAGGGGCAACGGTCGAGGATTTCATTTTATTTTATAGTTTTAGAATTAATTTCTAGTGCTTGTTGCTGAGTATAAGAAGACTGTTAATAAACTGTCAAATCATATAAATAGGTTGGTGCTCAATGGCTTTTTGTAATGATATGAAATCACGGACGCTTTCATATTATAAACCTACCTATGGATTATTAAAGCATAATACTACTTAGAAAAAATATTATCCAAATAATTAAACAGAACACTAAAAACTACGATAAATACGAATAGGTACCTACCGTTGAACTGAGGAGCACTAGGTTTATTATACTATTTACTAGACTTACTGCATGCAAATTCATATACCGATATGTACTTTCTCTCTTACAGGTTTATCCTCAGTTGTTACTTCCGCGCGAAAATAACTTTTTCTGGACAATATCACACAATCGTATTATATAAGTAGGTACCTACCTACGCGAAATAAAATACAGGGCATGAAACCGAGATCAAGAAACAACAAAAACAAAATGTAAACAAACTCAAACCAGCAATATGCTAGGTTAGAATATGAATACTGCTTCACTAGATTATTTTGTTCTTTTCTATTAAACTATTTCAATCACAACTGCAGGCTTCCATTTATTGAATTCTTGCTTTATTTTAACTGAGATTTTATTCGTAAATTAATGGTATAATACAACGGGAAACTGTTTTGAATCGAACAACCAAGCTTGATCAAGTAGGCAGTGAAAAGTAGGGGAAGTTCATAGGGGAATTTTGGTGGATACTGAACAATGGATATTTTTCTAGGGAAAAATCGCATATGGGCTAGCCCCAAAAGGTAGTGGGGAACGACTTGATTTCAGTTTGCAGTATCCACATTTCCGTTTCGTTGACTTGGTGATTTTACTACTCTCCGTGGGACTGTACAATTTCCACGCCATTTTGCCCCTACACAAACGAACCTAATAAAAATTTCTTCATTTCTAAGAGCGTCTCAGGTCACTAGGCAACTGGATTCGATAATAATAATAGTAGTTGTGTTTCGCTAATTACATTCTTTAATTGAAGGTGTTAGGACCTAAAGTTGGAAGCGTAAAGTTATTAATTTGGATTGAAACCATACAACAAAATTCTGCATCCTTTATAATTTATGTAGAGGCTCTTCCCACCCTGCCCCTCCTCAAACTACGCCACTGGCGGGAGTAAGAAACAAGCTATTTTGCATTTAATTGTATAATAGGTAACCCATAGGCAATCTGGTAATCATTGTTGAACAACCCCACTCCAATGATATACACCAGACTGTTTATTGAAATATTGGAGTTTAACCAATTTTCGAATTATTCATTCCGATTACCTATTTTAAACTATTATTACCAATCTATCTGGCGTCTTAACAGTGATGGGACAATGATTATATGTGTGCTTTTCATTATACGACTCCACAAGCAGCTTGATTTCTTTGGAAGCAATACTTGATTTTAATTGGGATTATGGTAAATAATTAAAGACAATATTCAATAGTGATTTTCTTTTATTTTCAACTTGATTTATTTTTAACACCAGTAAGAGACTCGCTTATTTTATCTATTGCCTTCACTGCGAATATTTGTGAATATAGAAAAGTTTTTCATTGGATCATTCTTCGAACCTTTGCCTCCGAAGAATCCACAAATGTTTTTCAAGCTTCATAATGAAACGTAATTATTTATACAACCTAAATTGAGGTCTTCATTATATGAGGCCGAACGAAAAATATACTAAAAAGACCAACGGCGTCAGTGTTTGCTTAGTATTCATCTTGGAGCTTCCCGTTATTGTTCAAAGCAACCCTCCCTAGACCGATACAACTGCGTGTTAACTTGACCCGGATTTTCACAGAGAAAGGGGGAAATTATTCCTTCGGGGCTCTAACCGACAATTATCTCAGATAACCTCGGGTTAGCTAACCACCGCTTCACCAGCCCTACCTCTTGGGTCGCAATTCACGTTTATTTCTGACCACCACATTAAAATGAGACCTTTGTGAAGTCAGTACGGGCTCAGAGGAGCGTAATGTTGGCAAATTAAATGAATAATTCAACGTATTGATTGATACATGAATGAACAGGTTCGTGACCAGTGCCGTTTGTTCGAGAAGATTCGTTACTGAGGCGTTGATAACGTCTTGATAACGTGAAATGGATTCCTAACAAGGTTGCTGGTGTTCGATATTAAAAATTGACTGAGTCTCATTAATAAGGTACCGATGCCCCAATAATAATAATTATAATGGTAAAGTTTTGTCATGCAGCAACAGAGTGTCAGTCGCAACCAAATGAATTAATTTGTGACTAGTACTTTGGTAAAAGCACTGAAAAATTTGTAGCCGATAAGTGATTAATATAGTACTTTATAAGCATAAATATCGAATCGGAAGGCTATGAAATTATTAGCAATGAGTCATTAAGAGTAGTGCTCCACCCACATTGATTGCTATTAAAATTAACGTTGGAATAAACGTATACGAACATTCGTTAATTTGCATATTATTGTTAGTTATATATCTTAATTTGTATAGGATGTACTCGCTTCGGCGGTACATATACTAAAAAAAAAAAAAATTTGTATAGGATCCGCAATTGGACTGATTTACCTAGCCTAAAAAACGAAAGCAATAAAAACATGGAAAGGAGAGAACCAGTTCAGGTGATATGTAAACATACAGTAAGGTAACGACCCTCGACGAGTACAATATTGATACTGCTCCGTCCAGCGTCTAGGCAATTCTCACGCAATTTCGCATTGGTTTTGTGTAGAATACCTACTCATTCTTTCGTTTGAGAATTTTCTAGCTGCTCATCCAATTCAAAAATGATTACGCCATAAAAGCACTGCAAATTATCACAAAGAGGTATAATATTTCTATATTGTACCGCTCTTCTACGGAGAACACCTGTCTTTATTATTTTATTAAACGAATCTAGGTAGGTATCTAATGCGTCTACATAGGTGCGTATTCCTGCTGAAGAGAAATTAATAAAATTAAATATCACCAATGAACTCTCCTCACACGAGCTGATGATGCAGCGCTGTGAATTGGTAAAACCGTTGGTTCCCCCAAAAAATTGTTGGTCACTGTTCCATTATAGCCCGTAGCGAGAAAACTGAAGATCGTTCGGATCTCCGGATAGTTTCATTTGATTTGTTGGGGGAATGTATGTAAATGACAACCAAAAAAACATGACCGTTACCTTGAATGTTTTCGAGATCTTGATTTTTCAATATTTCAGCCCTTTAATTTCAATATTCATAAACTTTAGTCCGGTACTTTTGAAAAAAAGGCTCTAGACAGCGGACGGACGGATATTTCTTTCTTTTCATTCGATTTTTAGATTCTATGCATTTTGAAAAATAAACCAACAAATATTGAGGGGATAAACATTTCTTCTTCTTGGTCGATTACAAAGGTTCATAATTGAAAATAATAAACCAAAATCAGGTTACATTTACTTAGGATTAAATTTAGTATCATCACACTATTTTCCTCACTTATTATCATGGAAAGGTGCGGAGCTCGCTCCTATAAAGTGCAAGTCTTCACAAATTGAAAAATCTTATAGTCACTAAGTACTTTAACTATTCTGTGAAGCACCGGTTGTATATGATTTTGATTTTTTTAAATTGTTTTGTATTTTGATGTTGCTCATTATATTCAACTAGGTACCTACATCAAGCTACGGATTTTTGTATTCCTTTTTCGTATTGGTGAACGCCAAAACGTTCACCATTAGGGAAATTATTCATTCATCTTGTTTACTAGATATCTATGGTTTATCGCTCATGTTATTATTTCATTCAAAGTAACCGTCACCTAACATGAGTAGTATTTAAAAATAAAGAAACATAATGAAGAGATTTAAACAGTGAAACGTATTTTACCCTTCACGTAAAACCAACCGGGCCCATCTTATTCGGTGCCCCTGAGAGCCACTAACTACCAGTTTTAGAAACTGGTAACCAGTTTTGCCACAATAAGATGAAAAGAATTGCTGGGGGCGGATGAAGAATCTTAAGAACTTTCTATCATGAACATTCTCTTATTCGGTTAAATCCAATGAATAGATTTGCATAATGTAGCTTATTTTTATCGAAGACAAATCGAACGTCCAGTGAATAATAAACGAATTCTAGAAGGTCACGAGAAACACGTTATTAACAGTTTCGTTTTCTTTGAGTCTATATAATAAATATTACTCACGGTATCTGTAGGCTATGGATTTTACGAAATCAAAGCTTCTCTCTGCTAACTGCAGTAATTACCTGTGGGATGAAGAAACCAGAAATTAGTAAATCGTGATCAATATTACCTGGATTACTTCGTTCACAAATTGTTGTTATTGTTGTTATTCTTACATGAATTTTAGTGATGAAATGGCATGCTAACATCAAGCATCATCTCTCATATTGTTTTAATGCATCTAAATAATTAATGAGTACCTAGTTTTTATTCCATTTTTCTTGGAAGTACAATGGAATTCACACTGCAAGAGTGTATATTGTTGTAAATAATGGTACATCAAATAGGAACAACAGCTGCTCTCCATTTATACACGATAGGGACTCCAGGTTTTGAGGGCAAAGATGTCCCCTTGTCACTTCCCATTCAGCCCTTTCAGTATACATCAGCCGTAAGATAGTGAACTCACCCTCGAACAGCCATAAATTTGTTTCTTAGAAAACTAAGTTATTAATTAATGTGTCTCCAAAACTGAAAAAATGAAAAAATACACTAACAACAATCAGTTTTGTGACATGGACCATTCTACCACTTGCAACCTTTCTGCTACTGGATACTCTCTAGGATCTGCTTCCATCTTACCGGGCAGCATTAGATTGTTGGTTCATATTTCTAATACTGTCAGGTAAAGATGTCGTCAGGTCCGTATAACTCAGCGCTGCGTGGAACGTACATCAGAATTCATCCATTCGCAATGATCAAGATTCATCAACTTCAGAAAAAAATCATGGTAAATCATTATTTATATAAAAATTATTGTCGATTTTTTGTTACAACCAAAAAATAAAAATCATCTACCATGTTCTCTCTCGAAGAATTGTTGCTAAGTACCAAATTCCAGCTTTCTTCATCTATTAGGAGAAAAATGAGCTCCCGAACTCACTCAGCTGATCTGAATGATTCCTCAATTTGTTAATCGTATGTCTTTAGTCGTTAATCTTTAGTCTTTAGTCGTTAATCAGCATGCCTTTGGAGGCTCCACACTAAATATCAGCCTCCTAGGTTTATTAGGAGAGAAATGAGCTACCGAGCTCACTCAGCTGATCAGGATGGTTCCTCGCTTTGTCATTCGTACACAGTAGGCCTATAGAGGTTCCATACTTTATTTCAGTCTGTTAGGTCAAGTAGGAGAGAAATTATTTCCCGAGCTCACTCAGCTGATCAGGGTGGTCCCTCACTTTGTCAATCGTAAACAGCAGGCCTATAGCAGGCCTGCTCTTTGTTGGCTGTCCCATTGCACTATTCAATCCGTAAATATCGAGAGTTGGTGTTGATGAGTAGCTCATATTAGTAGCTCAGTAGTTGTATCGAATTAATAATCTTCACCTAACAACAGTTGGCAACACCTAAGAAGAAGAATGAGTGTGTCGTACGAAGTTGGGTGATCCAATGAGCCGTACATCACGGATAGTAAGATGGGAGCTGCGATAGACGGAATTTAGCAAATTCTGAGTTAGTGCAGCGGGATATTGGTTTCCACTGACACAAGGTATGTCCACAAGTAAACAGTTGGGCCTACAGAAAGGAAGGATCATCAAACAGTGGATGGGCAATCAATGAACTCGATGGCCAACCGGGCAACTGGAGGACGAAGTGAGGGAATTGCCGTTCCAGATTGCCAACCAGTAGCGAGACTACCACCATTGAAACACTCACTGTCCCGCATCCGAGACTTGAGAGTAAACACCGAGTTATTGAAGAATAACGCCCATCACGAAGTCAGGACTGTAATAGCCGATTTATTCAGGACAAATTCATATGAGGTGTTTGAAGAGATGCATTATATACCCCTGGATGGTAATGGAACTCCTAATTGAAGGACAGACATTATAGGTATTTACCAAACGAATAATCGTGGGAGGGTTCTTGATCCTACCATTAGATGGGAGACAAATGAGGTGGATCCAGACATGACGATTGACGCTGCGAAGAAAAGCAAGCACGAGCCTTGCAATCACTATTCTGTCAACCGGTATGGTATTCAGAAATGGAACGTAGAAATAGTGTGGTTTGAATCAAAAGAGACAGCCTCGAAATTATTGGTGAATTTTTTCAAGCCACATAATATCCAAAAACCGTCTCTGATTTCAATGTTCCATAAAGTATAAAGAGACACGATTGGGATTATCCAATATTTTCTATATGGATGAAAGAAGCGGCACCCTAAGAAAGGGAAAACCTCTAGATACTTACACCCCAGTGTTACCAACTCAAAAGGAGAGGATATTTTGAAATATTGAAGAGGACTATCACCAAGGGTGGGTCGGTATGCTGTGTCATCAGGCATCCCTAAGATAGGGCTGCTTGCTTTGTTGTTTTGAATAAAATGGTTGTTTTTTCATAGTTGTCTATCAATTTACCGAATTTCAGCTGCTAAAAGTTGGTTTAAATTGACAAAAAAAGTAATGTGTCAGACTTTTTTTCTCCTAGAAATACTTGACATTAACATTCAAATCCAATTTCGTTGGTATGTGGCGTAAAAATTTTGCATATTGTTTTACTTGACTTTAAATTTTGTAATTATTACAATTTTTGATTGAGTCTTGATTATAATAACCCCCTCGGAACGTCATGCCACGATTTTCAGAGGCAAACAACGTCCATGAATGGACAGCTAAAGGCTCAATGATGAGAGGGGATCTGTTTATGTTTGAAATCGCCGAGGGTGGCATTTGGGACGTCCTGGGGCAACAGTGGAGTCGAGGGCGGTCGCGTTGGGAGAGGCGGTGAGGACTGCGCGCGTCTATCGATTGAGAGAGTTCCTGCCTCCCCTAAGATCGCTTGAGGGGCGGACGGGGGTGGACGCGCGTCCAGCGAAATTACTAGACCCCAAACTGGCTACCTCACAGTCTAAATCGGTACCTCGGTTATTGTTCCAAGGCCAAAAAGACAAAGTTGTAGATGAGCTTGTGAACTAATGAAAAAAATTCTAATTGGACAAATAAAAATATTGTGCTACTCGATTTTTGCAACTGGTTAAAAATTGTAGCTTTCAACCCGTTATGCCAAAATAAAGACATGTAATTATCACCGTCCTATTAACCGATGTTTGTTTTTGAGGCAAGGACCTAGTTTTCTCGAATTAGAAAAGCTGAATTGTTGTTAACACGGTCTAATCTTTCTTTATGGTCTGAGAGCAAAAATGTATCTTCCTGAGAGACATGTTCCCTTGGTTTAAACTTAAAAAATGCTTCCTTGAACGTCCATCTATTCAGTTATTTGAAAATCTTTAGCGAGAGGTGTCGATGCCAGAAACAGTGAGACGGTGCAGAGACTGAAGGTGACCGCATTCTACGTCATGATGCGGTTTCCTAGCAAATAGTAGGTGTTTTATCATCCAGCGGTTGGAATGTGGAAAAGGAGAGACTATATCATATGCAGAGTAACCGGGACAAGAAGCCGAATATCTTTGCTGACAAGCCCGAAGGGTCTGCCATAATCCTGGATGACCTGGGGCCCATATCATAAAACAACAAGTTACAAGTGTACAAGTTAACGGTGAGGTCTCCATTTAATGGAGACCACAACTTTTACAAGAAAACATGTACAGGTACTTGTAATGCACGGTAAACTAGAACAAGTGTTTCACCAAAACCAAGAGTACAAGTGTAGAAAAGTTACACTTGTAGAAGCTAAGTTTACAAGTGTAGCCAGAAAAGAAAGATGGCGTGTGGGGACAAACGAAATGAACAGCTCACTCACACTTGTTTATTCTCGTATTCGCACATTCGTGTACGCAAGTTGTTATTGTTTTCCTTTAGTTTTAAGAATAATGAATACAAAAAAAGAGGCGAAGCTCGAGGTAGTACGGGCGGTAAGGGATGAGAAGTCCGTGCTGTTTGGTGCCTTTTCGGACAGTTTAACTAAGGCTGACAAGGTGAAAAAATGGGGCGAAATACATGCCAGAGTGCGTACATTTGTCTTAGTGCCGGCTTCCAAGGATGTTTCCTACTACTTTTCCGGGACGTATTTTGGCAAAAAACGAAGAAAAATACCATGGTAAGTAAACTGTATTTCACGTATTCTTGATCGATTTTGCTTTTACGTAATAATTTACCTACCGTATTTTATTTTTTCAGCGTTCTCTATTACTTCCCCTCCATCGTGATGAAAATTAATTTTGCAGTTTAAAGTTATGTGGAACAAATTGCCTTTCTTGAGACTCTCAAATTATTGAATGGGGGATAAAGTAATAATTCTTACAATTTACGGTTATAAATGAAGGAGCGACGAACTTTAGGACAATGCAGCATATAATATTCAACGTTGTAAGAAAAATCCAGCTATATTAGACATGAATAAATCAGTCGAATAGTTTATCTAGAAAATACTTTCTCCTGTACGCCATATATATCCGATAGAAAAACACATCACGAATATATTGTAGGAGGGGATATCCTAACAGCTCCTTTTCGCACATCTTGTTATTGTAGCACAACAGTTACTAAGTAGTATTAATGCGATCCCTTCAACCCTTCAAATCAAAACTTCGGATCGCCCCTAATAAATCAGTAGTTGATCCAAGTTACCCAAGTGAACTCGATTAACCAGCTCCAAATCAACTGTCCCGTCCAATATGATCTAACATCATGTGAAAACGGAGCCTGATAATTTATCGGAGAAGGTATTTTCAGAATTAACTGAATCCTGAATCATTTGCATGTTTGAATTCAACGTCGTAAATTCTGATCAGTGAAGCCTCTCCTAAGTGTTGAAAAGACGAAGTTCACTTGTAGATAAGATTAACACCCAAATTAGTATCACCTATCGATGAAACCTCACAGCTGGTTCCGTCTAGTTTGGCTTAATCCCAACTTCGGTCGCTGGAGAAAAACAAGGCAGACCGAGCCTGCCATTAATTTACTTTCACCTACTTAAGTTTCTCTAGCTAATTACTTAGTGGCGGGTGTTTTGGTCCTTAAAGGAGAAAACAAACTTGGGCCTTTGAAGTTTGCGTCTTTTGTGAATAAACTAAGTGGGTTAGAGGCTGGTGTAGAAATCTCAATCTGTATTATCTAATACATAGTAACTTCGAACTTTTGAAGAACTTTCATGTTTAACTCTTATAATTAACAAAACAAACGAAATTCTCCCTAATTATTGAATCCTACCTATTTTAAGTAGGACATAGACGTAGAAACTACTCCATATTGTTCAGTAATCCAGCAGTTCCAAACAATAAATTTCAATAGGTACTTCGAGCAACTTGGTAAAATAGTTGGATAAAAAGAAAATCATCTGAGGATAACGTAAATGGTAGTTTCGCCCCCCCCCCCCCCTTCCACCACCACCGTCTCCTTCAGTCACCTTCACGAAAATCAAAAATCCACCATAAAAATTACCTAATGTGTAGCACATCTTAACCGAAAGATTAAACAAATAGATCGGTGCTCACGAAGTGAGTCACATGATTGTACATTTTGTTGTAAGGCAATCCGCGTGAAATAAGAGCTGAATAGGGGACAAAATGGCTTTGGAGTTCACTCAGCTGATCATGAGTCAGCGGCCCCTGATACATCTATATCTTTGCCATGTTACAGATTACATCCATACCAAGATTCACCAAAATCGGACGTCGGGAAGTAACATTTAAAACGACTTTAAGAGGATATACATTCATACATCAACGGACAAAATGAACACAATAACTAGCTCATTTTTCCTTTTTTTTAAAGATAATGCGCAAAAAAAAAAAAAAACTTGAGAAAAAACGAAAATATCATGATTTATCAGAACTATCCCATCCATTTACCCTAAATATTAAACTTCCAAGCTTTGTGAACTGGGATCTGAAGCGGGGAAAAATGGCTGCGAATTATTACACAAAAGTTTATTATTTCTTTATTTGTAGCCCTTTTACGCAGATTATTGGTCTATAATTATCAAACTCCGGGAATATCATCAAAACTTGGCGGCTCATGCCTTCCAAAAGGGCTCATACTTTTACAACTCCGGGGCCCACGGTTTCACGCTTTTTAATGAATTTTTCATTAACCCCTTTTCTTCTTTTTTTCCTGTCTTCATTTCAGTTCTCGAGCCTCACATGAAGCAATTTGCAGAATATTCATGCTTTTTTTCTTGTGCTTTTTCATGCGAAATGATTTGACATTTTCGGAACACAATGTTTTGTGATGGTTATGCGAACTTTCTTTACAGAAGGACTTTAACTTCTCAAAACCATCCATGTTTACCACCGAAAGTGACTACATCAAATCTATAATAAGTTTTTCAAACGGAACTTTTTCATTTTCAGACAGGTGATCAGTTTAAAACAAACTGCTCTCATCCTCATTGAACTCATATATTTATTGGTCCAAATTTCTTGTGGTTTCTTCTCCAATCATTTCACACATACTCTATCGTAACTCACACATACTTTTTCCATAATTTTTTCAGACGAATAAATTATTATGAAGCTTTCATTTCAATGAAATTCACAGTAACTTGCTGAGACACCTGACACCCCTAAAAGAACCTAAAGCTAAGTATTTGACCACCAGGTGAAAGGTTTGAAAGATTTTTGACCTTTTACTAGAACATGTTACTCTTGTTCGGCCGATTTATGTAAATGAATAATTATTGCAAAGAACTTTATTTTCTATATGTCTTTGCATTTAGCGTATTCTGATCTCGATCTAGCAAGTGAGAAGTGATGAAACAGAAAACTCACGAGCATTGTCAAAATCATTTGTCTGGCAGTCTCCATCGACCGCTACAGTATTCAAAAGGGGACGACGTATAACAGCTAATCTAGCATCGAATGGGACGTTGTAAAAAGGCGGAGGAACTGGAAGACATCAGCGCGGCTAACGGTATCACTTATCTGCGGGAGGTGGGTGGTCCATGGGTCAGAATCGTTTGTAGCTATCTGAGGGCTCAGGCGCCGGTTTTCTTCCAACATTTATGTGAAAACGAGAGGCCGTTTTGCCGGTCCTTTTTTATGTGGTGTGTGGGCACTGAGATGACCCCCTACTGCGGTCATGGATGTTATCGAATTGATCTCGGAGCCTTGTTTAACAAGTGTCTACCACGGTGGTGGATGTAGAGATGTTGACAAACTTATTTGGTTAATTGGACTTTAGCTGGTCACAACAAATAATCAGTCGAACGCCAACGTTTGAGGTAGTCACTTCAGGTCATACTTGAGGTAGCTTACTGACACATTACTTACACCCCAACTACCTACCTCTACACGCATTACAACAGTGTTTTATTATCGGTTGATAACATGTTAACAACCAATTTATACCATTTTTATTTACATTTACTCCTTTGATTTCATTACTGTGAAAACCATAAAAATATAAGTTCTCACCCAATATAATATCAAGTTCTATGTATACACTGTGTTACATGGTGGCGAAACCCGGGACTGAAGAAAAAGCGGGCATCCTGGGACAGCGAGGACAACAGCGATGGACGATATTTCGGTGAGCCTTAAGCCTCCGAAACCCCTCGTAATAAATAGTGATAGTAATATGGCCACTAGGTGGAAGCAATGGTTGAAACACTTCGAGTGGTTTGCCGACGCTACTAATTTGAACAAGAAAAGTACTGATAAACAAATTGCAATCTTCATTACGACTATTGGTGAATATGCGTTTTCAGTGCACGATTCTTTTGGAATCGACGATAACGATGTCGATATCACGGACCTAGAGACAATTAAAGGAATATTCAACCAGTAGGTATCTTCTTAAAAAAGCTAAAATAATTTACGAAAGGTTCCTTTTCAGCAAACTAACCCAAAAAAATGGGGAGCAGTTCAACGAACTATTTACTAAAGTTCAAAATCAACCAAATAAATGTGACTATGGTAAAATCAAAGAAATTTTGGTTCTTGAAAGATTGTTATGTGGTCTTATTAGTGACGACACCCGCCAGAAGCTGTTCGAAACAGAAAATCTCATTTTGGACAAAATCTTTTGTATTTGTCGATCTGCTGAATAAATTCGATGTCAAATTGTCAAGATGTCAAACAAAACTAATTTGATACATGCTATTAACCAATCACAAAATAGTATTTTACATAATACCAATAAACAAGTTTCAGACGATGACACATCCCTTTGCTCACGTTGTGGTACTCGTCATGGCCGAGGATCATGCCCGGCTTACAAGAAGCAGTGAGAATAATGCGGCCGGTTCGAACGTACCATCGATGGGCTGCTCAAGATCAGCAAAACCAGGACCAAACATTGGAGTGAAAAACATTGTCAGTCGAAGAAACTGGTGATGAAGAACAAGTGGACTCGCTAAATCTCTCGTCTGACCAGGTATTCTTAGTACATGCTTTAGAAAAGAATCATCACAGGATTGAACTAAACATATGAATCTTCCAATGAACAACAAAATTTTATTTAAGCCATATACGGGAGCTCAATTAAACGTAAATAATGAAATGATAGCAATAAGGAGTGGTCTAGACATCACAAACTCGCCAGTTAACCATACAATTTTTTACAACAATGACAAGTTACCCGTTCTAGGACAACGTCATTCATATGTCATCACCAAGCAAAAAGAACGCAATAAAGTTAGATTCATTGTGGTTGGTGATAATTTCCCCTCTATTCTTGGAATTGAGTCATGTCAGAAAATAGGTTTCGTGAAGAGAGTTATGGATATCCAAATTTCCATCGAGGATTATACTATTTTCCAAGGGATTGGATATTTAGTAAACAACTTTAAATATGACTTAGACCTCGTTGATAATCCCAACCTGAAAATTCCCGCCCAGACGAGTTCCCTACAGCATTCGTGACGAAGTTAAGAGAGAATTAGATTCTATGGTGGAGTTGGCTATTATTAAGCAAATCACTGAGCCAAAACCTGCCGTCTCCCCTATGATTGTTGAACGACAGAAAAGATAAAGTGAGGATAGGTTTAGACCCGACTGACCTTAATAAAAATATCAAACGGCGGCATCATCCTCGACAAACCTTGGAGGAGATAGCTGCAAGAATCAGTGGATCGAAATTCTTTACCCTGCTGGAATGCATTCATCTTGAAGAAGTTTTGCGCAGTATTTTTGGACTAAGAATTTTCACAACACAATTTTTGGATTAAGAATTAACCAGGATACAGGTGAATTTATGTGCAGTGAAGTTAGATATTTGGGATACCTTGTTAACGTCGACAGTATTAGCATAGACCCACAAAAATTACATTCTATTACTTCATATCTGCCACCCCGAAATGTCCGGATCGCACAGACGCTTTATTCCAGGGTTTTCCACAATTGTCGCTCCACTTCCTGCTCTTCTCAGCAAAAAGAGTAAAGGGGTTTGGTCAGTTGCTCAAACCCAGACATTTGAGAAACTTGAGCCTTGACCTCAGCCCAGATTTTCAGTTCTCGTTTGTTCTACACACTAAACTGTTCGTTTTGCATACGGTATTGGCGCAAGGTTCATGCAAATACAGGATGGTTCTGAGCGTGTCATCAGTTCTTTATCACCCGCCGAAATCAATTATTCGGTGACTGTAAAGGAGGGTCTCGCAATAATTTTTACAATTGATTACCTTTGTAGACTCAAAAGCAAAAACGCAGCAGATCGCTTTTCAAAAGTTAATATACCTTCTACGTAGATCCTTTGTTCGATAGTTTTTTGAACAAAATCTAATGAACTATAGGTGTATACAAAATTACAACCTATTACATTTTTACATTACAACCTACCTACCAAAAAAAAATTAATTAAATCAAACAATCCACGCTTAATTAGGTAGTTCATATGTAGAGAAAAGAGCTAATAACATAATTATGACATATTTATGTACATACAACGATTACCTACGTGTAACTACATAAAAGTAGCCAGCCACCAACTGAATGATGATATTGATGTCAAGGAAATCAAATCAAACACTAATATATACCTACCCTTCATTATATAACAAAAGTTATACTAAACTCCACGGAAGAGTCCGAGCTCTGAGTACAGGTTAGTAATGTAAATGCTCGGTACTCTAGCATGTCAAAACGATGAGAACTTCTAAATCAATGCTTCTAGTAAAACTTAGATTAGTTGGATATTGGTCTGGGTATTGTTCCTATATCCTAAATATACAATCAAGAAAAATAGAGGAGAAATTCATCACGCCTTTGTACAGATTCCGTTTCGTTACCCATTTTTCTACAAATCGTACACTGCGTAGGTACCTATAGTTATCCGTGAACTTGGAACAGCGATCTATTTTAAGGCTCCGTTCGTCAAACGTCGTTTCACAGATGTGGGAGGGTGCTGTGGCAGAGTGTTCCTGAAACGGTCTAAACAATATAAACGTCCATTGATCGGTCGTTACTTTGAAGATGCTTCTTGGACACTTTCCCGACTATTAAAGCCTCCCTTTGTGGCACTTCTCGAAAATGATCGTCGCTCAACATCAAGAGACCAAGAGGAGGGTGAAATTTGATCACTTGATTTTTAGATCAGAAGAAAACTGACTGATATCAGTGCGAGCAACTTCATAATATTATTATGCAACACCTTGTTTCACAAGTGGTTTTTTTGTGTATAATCAAGAGCACTTGAAATTCCCGCCTCAGTTGCCGACACTATGCGCTCTAGCGGCAGCCCGACTAACCATCTAATCAGTCTTGCTCTTGCATTACCTATCAATCTTGCGGGTAATGAATGTGATCAAGTGAAGTGGTGAAGTGAGCTGTCTAATCGTTGACCGTGCATTTCAAATTAACATTAGGTATCATTTTCGGTCAGTTCTGTAGAAATTTAATTTATCGGACGAATGAAGGAAGGTATTTCCCGTAATGAGCGTTACACAAGGCAAAAAGGTGTGTAGGTATTGATACCATTTTTGAATGGAATTGACTTCCAATTAATACGTTTGACATCAACCGCACTCTCCTTCAATGAGTAATTACCTTTTCGCGATTTTTCAAAGTTTTCCACACTAGTGACGTCAAAATTCCGCTCCTGCCTGGGGGGTATCCCCCTGCCAAGTGTGACGTCATCAGTGCAGGAAACATTGAAAAATCGTAGAAAGAAAAATACTCATCGTAAAAGAGTACGGATGGCGTCAAATCGCTTAGAATCAAATCTACTTCCATTTAAAAATATAAAATGAAAACATAAAAAGCATTCATTTCAATTTTCCCAGGGGTAAAGAGGTAAAAAATGGAAACCCTAAGAAAGAAATATAATAAAGAGCACTTATAACTGAAAATGACTGATTTATTAAAATGTTTATGATATTTAGCTATCGAAGTTATATTGTACACCACACCTATTTTGAGGCGGTTTGGAAATCTACCTACCTTGTTTTAGATGTCATGCGTTTCTAAAGTTAATTAATATCGAGATTATTGTTCCTAATTACTGTAATTTACTTGAGAAGTTGATTGAATTTGTAAGCAGTTTCATTATCTCTTATTTTACTAGACAGGTTGAAAGTTGCTAACTTGTTTAAAAATACACAGATACAATAAACGTAACTGACTTTTCTTCCTCCCAATACCTGCCTCCACTTCTACATTTTCCGCATGATTGACATATTTGGACTGGGTTTTTATGCCTATTAAATATTCGGTACCTAATTTACAGTTCTAAAAAAAAAATTTTAAAGAAGTCTGCATGAAATGTCAAAAATAATCGATCGGGCAATTAGAAAATTATGGTTGATTGATAGTAGTTATGTTTACACATGCGCAAAACCTGAAAGTGGTTCGGAAGCGATGATATTCATTGGGCACAACAGTCTAAATTCCCGAGAAGTTCTTGGATATTGAATGAATACTATAGATGTCAGGCTTGTTAAATGGATTTGAGGTTCGCGCAGAAGCCACTAATGATACGATCTTGATAAACATCATATGAGTTACCTAGTCAAATCGTAGTTTTCCAACTATCCACCAATTTTAAGTAGACTGAAAGAATAAGTAATGAATTATAGGGGAACCAACAAAGAGTTAACAGGCATATTACCTAGCTATTTTCATCAAATTCGGTCTATTTGTCTCGGCCAGTTTCGTCCATAACAACCAATCTCAAGTTTCTGCATGTGCAATGGTTACTAAAACTAATCGCATTGAAATTTGTGGGACAGGTACCAAGTCTCTTCAACCCAAATTTAAAAGAAATCCGACTAATCGATTTCGTGTTTTGGCTAAATACGCGTTTGCGCATGTGTACCCACAATTATTCATCCACCTGCAATGGGATTGTTGGAAGATTTTCTACGGTTAACCCACTCAACGCCTGAAAATTCCATCTAAATATGTCCATTAGACTTAAAGTTCTGCCTATGTCAACTAATTTTAGATTCGCGCATGCACGAAAGTCATTACTTCACTAATCGATGTGAGATTCATAGGGAATTATTATATTCCTAACTTCTCTCCGAATCAGAACAAAATCTACGGATAGATGATAGAAAATTGCGTTACCACGATAGAATTTAAAAGAAAATCATGACAGATCATAAGAAATTCACGTTTCCGAATACGCAAACGCCACTTCTGATCTGATGGGAATGAAATTTATTGGAGGCCATCTAGAACCGGCGCTATCCTTAAAATTTAATAAAAAGCAGACTAAAAAATTAGTCGCAAGGAATCAGCACAGATAGACACGGAACTAAAATTGACAGAAAGCATCGAAACGCAAGTGGTAAATTTTATTTTGGTCGGGAAACATTTCATCAACTTCTTGGACGAACCAGATCTTCTCTGCCTGCAGTAGTGAAGAAGCAAAAATCATTCAAGAGTGAGATAAGTATTAGGTAGGTAGATAAAGGACAAAAATCCCTCAACTTTAAAAGAGATATTAAATAATTTATTGGCGTCCTCTACAACAATGGGTTAGTAGGGCTGCCGTTAGAGCGCATAGTGTCGGCAACTGTGGCCAGAACGTTAAGTTCAAGATTTCCCTGTATTTTACATGGAGTAAAGCTTACCCTACCTACCAACCGGCTAACGAATTAGTGAAAGGTACTCGTAGAAAACCGTCACCTAATAATTCCAATGTTTTTCGTTACAGCGAAATTGTCACTTCCTTATTTTCTGCATCGCAAAAATCGCTAACCACTTGTTTGATTTCATCGTTCCTTGTTTTCACTTCTGGATTTATCAAACAGATTTAACAAACGAGAAAAAGCGAGTGTTGTTCTAATGTGGGAGTGACTACCAGGGCACACGGAATACACTAATGATCGTATGCCTAGCTTACAACGACAAATACAAATGTTCATTATTGAAATACAAACCAGGAAAATGTAAGCATATTTATATAATTTTTTGTTGGTTCTGAAAAGAATTATACTGAGTGAATGTGATAAAAAATGGGTAATCTTTGAATGATTCGTAAACTTTCAAATTTTTGGAAGGATTTGAATACTGTTATTTCCAATTTTGTTTTGTTTTGTTCTATTGATGTGATGTAAAGTAGAAAAATATTAACGAATAGACATGTCAATATTCTGGCATTATTAACAATTGAACGAATTCTTTGAACTAAGTACCTACGTGATAATATATTAAGGAGATTTTGACATTCCAAATCCTTACCTTTTCTTCTCCATTTAGACGCAGCTGAACCCTCATAGGAGGATGACCATTTGCCGACGTCGTGCTCAGTTTGTTTTCCAAAATGGAAAAATCTGATATTTCTGATATCCCGCCTATTTTGGATGTGATAAAATGAATCTACTGGATATTATGAATTGATTCCGTTAGTCCACCATTGGCACAATGAAACTGTATCAGCGATTGGCAACTTCAGTCTGAAATAAATTATGTATTTTGAATCAAAATCTGCTCTCGAAATCAAATATTGAATAAATCTAAAAACAATATACCTATGTACTAGTATGATTACCAAATCAGTTTATGAAATAATGAAAATATATTTTTGTAAGGTATAGTTTTTAATTGAATTTAAAGTTATTTTTTTGGTAATTTGTAGGATTATTGGTCGAGGCCGACTTCCATATTCTCACAAAATTTTCTAGGGAATCATTAGAATCATCTTACCATAATTGCAAAAACAAATAAATTATGTGGATGTTGGAGGATATGCACGAATCACAGAAACATCAGAAATGAATACAAATCATACAATTGTCATTGGAAAATTTCGGAGGTAAGCTAGGTCTAATATACAGTCAATAAATCGATTTGACCTCTTCTAAGTATTTTCTGTCTCCTAAATACTAAAACTATCTTCATCTCGTCACCCTAGAAACCCTAGTCGATTATCGCTGATTCTCTGAACGAAAAGAAGCATACTTTTAAAACTTCGAGAGGATTGCTTTAGAAACTACTTTAACCTACTTTAAATCCCAGTAGGATTTACTACTTAATATTGAGGAGAACTTCATCTATTACAGTAGGGGAACAGAAGAGATTCGGTGAAACGAGGAAAATCAACACGCCGAAACATCTGTGCATTAGAGACATTCTCTGATGATGAGACGAGCAAAAAAAGACAGGTATTGCATTTCAGTAAGTGGGTTGGATGAATGAGAAGCTATACATAGCTACATAAACATAGTTCCTAAACTCATTATAACGGAATGCTTCAGGAGGATAATCAGTACCTAGGTGACAATACAATGAATAATGAAGAGTGTGGCAAAGGCGTATTGATCAGATATACCGTAATAATAAGATCGTTATTCAATCCATTGAAGGGATCCCATTTGCTTCGCACTTCGTGATGAAGAGCTTTTTCTAACCTTCTCAATTTCGTGAAGTTCTAATAATGTAAGCTAAAATAGAATTTTCACCACAACTCAATCCTAAGATGTTATTGAATCACACGGGTTTAGGTTTGAGCTCACTGAACGGACGGGATAAACGCTAGAATATACCTCCATAATCAATGAGTATCGACCGGGGATAAAAATAATTCTCAGAACTATACTTAATTTAATTGAGGTGAAAATTTTCAGTGAACTTGTCAACATAGCCTATGAAATATTAGTACGATTTCCTAGTTAGGTTCAACTTTTAAACATTACAGAACTATATTGGCAAGGAAACATCCTAATGGGTTGAAACTATCAATAACCACCTATAATAGTACTTGATGTCGAAATTGGTTGATATTCTAATCGAGTTGGAAGTTCTATAACAATTCATAAAAAATTAAAAATTGATAGTGGAAATTTTTTCTTTGCCCCCTGCAGTGAAAAAATTATGACAAGTGGAAAAAGATTCCTCAGCAAAACATGCTTCGCAGTAATCTTAAGCTTGTGAACTACCTAGTGATATCCCATGAAACACAATAAAATGAGCCTACGCATTCATTTCATATTTTTAAATGAAAATAGAGTCCATTCTAAGAAATTTGAAACCATGTGCACTTTCCTATGTAAAGTAGTTTTCTTCAATTGTTTTTTCAAAGTGTGCACTAATGACTTCACACTGGGTGGCAAGGCGCGTCGGTCCGGCCCAGGAGGGAAGGGTGCTTAGGCGTAATCAGTGCGAAACTTTGAAAAATCATAGAAACAAAACTACTCATGGTAGGAGAGTCCGGATGATGTCAAACTTATCAGAATGGAATCTTCGCCCATTTGAAAATAGTTAAAATACCTTTTTCCAAAGCTCGCTAGCCTATGACTGAAAAATTCTGAATATTGCAGAAGGGCACCCTAATGTGCATCAACCATACATCTGACTAAAGACTCAAATTAACGATCTTGGATCTCGAAAAGGTCAAATGGATTTTTAACAGTTTATACCATCCATGGGTTCTGTCAACTTCTAGCTTGATGATTTATGCTGTGATGTAATTTACTTCTCTTTTTAAACTGTTCTGACATATATATTTTACAATTTGCGGTTGATAAAAATGTAATATTTTCTTCATAAAATAGCAGGTAAGTTAATTTATGTTTCTAAAGAAAATAATAATTTTGTTTAGTCCGTTATTTTCACTTATTTATTTATTTATTTTTATTGTTATTCAAGCGTTAGACGAAATATACTATAAAATGTATGCAAAAAAATAGGTATATTCTATCTGAGTCTTAAATTGACTCGATATCGGCCTCAAGTCTGTCAGTTACTGATGGCAAGTGAAATTGCTAAACTCTATGTGCCTTCGTCATTTGAAAACACTCAGTGGAACAAAGTCCAAAATGTTCTTATTGATGAGTTTACCTCTAAACTTTCTGAATGAAGAGTTGAAAACAATTGAGGGACTCAGTTGAAAACTAAAATAACAAACTGGCTGTTTGGAATTGGAACATGAAATTTTTTGGACGCAAACAACACTTCAAAAAAGTGGGGAAATTAATTTTCCGGAACTAAAACACGCGCGAACTTGACGGAGCGGGAGGTCGTGTCGAACTAAGTTTTTCTGCCGACTCGCACGACTCGAAAGGGGGAGCGATGACCCAGTAGGCGATACATCGATTTAGAATCGATCCGCAGCCGGGGAGCTTTTTTTTTTAATTTATTGATGGGGTGAGAGGGGATGGGGATACGAAAAAAACATTATCTATCGTGCTGGAGGAGGGTATTTTTGATTAGTGCCGAATCGATATGTACATTATCGAGAGATTCTTGCAAGCGAGTGATTCCTTCTGAAAACAAGACAGACGATGCCGTCCGTAACGACACACATACACACACTCACCCGCGATAATATCATCTTTTCTACCGCTGGGTGGATGTCTCCAGCATTTATTATTCACGAGATTCTCCGGAACACGAGAGAATCTCTTTTCACTTGAAGGGCGTAAAGAGGGTGCTTATAGAATTCTGAGCTGGCCGCAGGCTTTTCGGTTGAATGGATTCTTGGTGTTCAGAAACAATTTAGGTCCTTCATCTGCTTGCAGTTTTCCTCAGGTAACTTGAGAATGATGCTTTTATTCCAGAATCATAATAAATTATCTACGCTAACAAAACCCGGTATGTACAGTACCGGTAAATCTGCTATTTATATGGGCAATTCGGGAGGATATCATGAATAAAAATTCCAACCTGGACAGTACGGAATGCTTGAAATTATGTTTAATTTGTATAATCATTCAATAATTATTATTATTATTGATTTATTTATTTTATTTTTTTTAGTTAAGTTTTTTATTTTTCCACAGGAAAATTTTGAATTATGTACCTATTCCAGTTTTCGGTTAAGCAAAACGGAAGTGATATGGTTTGGTGCGCCTTTATTATGCTGCTGAACTGCCCTTTATGATATCTTCACTCTTCATCTCAAGACTGCCGAGCCGTTCCGTCCTCAAGATCCAGATATCTGAAATCTGACTTCGTTCCCCGTATCCTCATAGCCACTGATCGGATGATGGAGAATCGTACTTCAATTCTGCTTCATGCTACTACTTGTGAATGGGGCTTTGACCATTTGAAGGAGAGCACATACTCTAACTACTTAGGGAAACGGTCGAATTCCTTGAGCAGAGAACCATTACAAGAAAAAACTGAAGGAGTGAAAGAGCTTTTAGCGTTGTATGCAGCCTTGTCATACTTTTAGCGCTTGGTTGTTGCAGCATTCCGGGCAATGACAGTCCATTATAATTGGGCATAGGAGGCAGCCTCTGCACGTGATTATCGAAAAGTCCGAGCCTTTCCCAATGCCGAACCCGTTGGATCTTGGCCGCAACCAGAACTGGATTACCCGTACCACTTTTGCAAAGAACTGGCTCGGTTGCCACAAGATTCCATGCTAACATTGCTATCTGAGCACATACGTCACTTACCGTGTCATGATCCCTTTTTGTAAGACCACCTTTCTTGCAATTAAAAACAAAGTTAAGATCTACCACCTCACCACAGCCATCACAATCGATCGGTTGATTTGAAGGCTTCCACCCATAGCGGATGGACAGGGCGTTGTGAAACTGGGATTGCGTCAAGTCACAATCGTCTGCCTCTAGGGGAACCACTACCACTAGTTTTTAGTTTGTAGAATGACATGTTGTTGTCATTAATGTTTAGGAGAAATAAGCAAGTGTTACCATTAGAATTCAGCGTAGAAAAATACGTAGAAACCGACCCCAAACTTTATTTTTACAGTAGGTCATTTTAAGAAAACCCTAGATTTAATTGAAAAAACAATGTTTTTCAACATTAAAACATAGTTTTTTCCCCTAAATTGTAAAGTGAAAGTAAAATTGACTACACTGATTGGAAGATGAAAATTTGGCGCAGTTTTTCCTGTATCCGGAGGCGAAATCCAACTGAATTCTTTCGAGATATTGCGCTCCGAATTTTGACAGGTTTCTTAAGATCTGTCAAATTTCAACTTTAAGCCGAATTTTTCTCCAACTAAATCTGCTTACGAAATTTTTATTGGTATTTGGGTGGTAAAAAATTTAACGCTCTTTCCAACAGTGTACTCAATTTTCACTGTCATTCAACGGAGTTAAGGTTATTTTATTGGTACAAGGTTGAAAACACTCAGAGAGTCTTTAACGTAAAATTACTCTCAGAAGCAAGAGGTTTTCGAAAATGTTCTATGAGGAACTTTTTGTGACGAATTAGTTGTAAATTGATTCGTTCTTTGTCTGACACCTATTTCAGAGATACCCTGTATACTGGGTGTCTAAAATTTGGTAGACCAGCCATTTAAAAAAATTTTTTTGAACATCTAAAAAAAACCGTAAATGGTGGCTCTCTTAATTTTTTAATTACTATACGATGGTGAAATATTATTATGATTATTACGCTCAACAGTGGCACTACGACTCTCTTTGCCAAGTGAGAACCCTCATTCGTTGTTGCAGATTTTATGTCTATTTTAAATTCCGTCTTTTCACTCCAACTTTTGAGCTCGCAGGAATGGTCGCAATCAAGCACAGAAAGTACGTCAATTATGAATTATTGAATTTGTGAAGATGTTTATTGAATTGCCACATATTATGATACATAATTTTGGTGGATTTTTCATCCAGAATTACGTGATGTTCTTAATTATTGAAATTAGCATTACTAATTCCAAAAAACTAATTCCGAAAAATCCGTCTTGGCAAGAGACAGGTCGAGTTCTTTGACTCCAGAATTTCAGGTTCAAATTTACAATTTAGTGTACAAACGAAAAAAGATACAAACAGTAAACTGATGTTGAGTATCTACACTACATGTAGATACACCGGTACATGGGTATGACTTATTTTTCTCTCTTATGAAGTATGAGTTTTGTGTTTCATGTTAGAAATGTCTTAATTAAATTAGCTCAGTCAGCTGATCGAAAATGACCCAACCAATTCAATCGTATTTTAGTGTCCCAGAGCGTTTCAATATCTAATTTCAACACAATAGGATGAACAGGAGAGAATTTAGCTTACTCAGCTGATTAGGAATGAGCCAATCATTATAGTCGTCTCTCAATGTCCCAGGGAGTCTTACTTTCAATTCTCAACTTCCTATCATGAATAGGAGGCAATTTAGCTAACTCAGCTGAGAGGACATTAGCAAATCATCTCAATTGTCTCCTAATATTCCAGGGAACCTCCCTATCAAATCTCAACTTCCTACAATTAACAGGAGAGATTCAATATATTTCTAGTGTATTTGCATCATATTGAAAATTGCATGTGTGTAGTCACATTTCATTAGCTTTGAATTCCAAAAGCCACGTTCGTGTCGCGAAGACACGCATAGCCATTTTGGTTCAGAATATTAACTGTAAAGTTACTCTTCTATGTAACCTTTTCAGTAATACCTATAGTCATTTTTGTTCTGTCGAGTCATTCGTAACTGAAGTCATATAAAGAAAGTCACGTTTTAAATTCAATGTCACGAAGTGACTCTTAGTACTTCGCCATTTTCTAAAGCAATAAATGTTTATAGCCAAGTCATTCTACGCTCATTTCAGACTATCCTGACTCCCTCTTACAGTAGTCACGCAGTTTGCTTGCAAAGCTATTCGTGTGCGGTGCGGGACACTATTAGGTTCTAAACTATATTTTATTGTGTAGCTACCTTCTGTAACTTGCAAGGAGATAGTACAATCGTTTCCAAGTCTTCAACTCGCGGCTCACTCTGAGTAACATCATGAGTCACTTTTTCAGCTAATAGTCACAGTGACCTTCCAACGCCGCCGTGGAATCTTCCAAACTTCTCACTTCTCACAGTATGTGAGGACACTGCTTCCTTAAAATATTCTGTGACCTATTATCTGGTACTGTCTCTCAGCCATTATTTCCCCAGCTACCAGATCCACAGAACTACATCCATTTTGTGTCTCCCCGTAACTTCATTTTGAAACCCCCCAAAATCTCCAACATTTCTAGTTTGATAGGGACTGCTACTTTTTATCTATAAAAACGTGCCTCCCTATTGACACAGAGGTCCTGTTGGGTTGAAGATAGTCATTATTTGGCAATTCAGCTCATCCACACCTGTGGTCATATATACGTCATACGTAGGTATATTCAAGCGTTCCCGTGGTAACCCGCCCCTCAAGCAGCTATTGTGAGGCCAGGTTCTCCCACCTTCAGTGGTAGTGGCTTTCTGCACTATATTGGTCGTCCGGTAACATCCCCTTTAGCCGCAATATATTTAGTGTCTAGTCCCTGAAGTAATTTAGCTTCATTCCCCCTAAATTCCCCAGCTTGAACTGGCTTGCACAAATAGTGGCAGCGGTGAGATCTTAGTGTCCTTATCTGCGCTCCAGCCATTCGTGACTAAAGCAGTAGTACCGTTATCTCCTCCTATTGACCTCCCCCGTTAGCTTGAACTTGCCTACATAATAAATTCCATATCACCTCATAATTCCAATATTGGCATTATATCAGCTGATATTTACAAATCAATTTTTTTGTATTCCAGTATCATTATCTAGCTTTTTTTAAATGTAATTTCGAGCTTGATCGTCTATTCAATAGATCCACTAAAAGCGCGTGATTTCTCTATCTTCTGGCGCTTAGAAATTTGAAGGTTTTTTTTTCTCGATGTTCAAGCCCTTCAAGCGATGAAAGCGAACTATTCAACGTACAGCGTTGCTGGTGGTATTCATCGATTGTTTGGGATTAAATTTATCACTTACAAGCAAAAAATTATAATTGTTACTTGGAAAGTTTTTGATATCTCGATTTTTTTATATTTAGCCCTTTAATACAACCCCTTAGGATTGATAAAAAGTGATGCCAAGCTTTTACTCGTACGATCATCTAGACCCCAAATGTCATTTTTAACACAAGTTTCATATAGTTTGGGGTAGTATTTTCGGAAAAAAGCCCCGGGCAGCGGAACGGCAGATTTTTTTTCTATTCGATTTTTGGATTCTAAGCATCTTGGAATGTAAACTAATAAATTTTCAGGGGGTATTGAAAATTTTTGTTCTTGGTCAATTACAAAGGTTCATTATTGAATAATGAACCAAAAAACCGTTGCATTTCATACAACAAATTTTCGCACTCTCGTAGGCCAGCCAATAGACATATCCATGTCAAAAAAAAAAAAAAGGCCGGAATGGCACATTTTCCAGCTACCCCACTAAAACAGTACATTCTAATCTGTATCTTCAACTACCTTCATTGAGAGTAACCATCTCAAAGTGTGGATCGATCATTTCGTTATCTTCTAATCTCGAATAGAATGAATGGGTTTGATAAAAGTAGTAGGTGTATACGCAACAGAGTCAGGAAAATAAAAGTGGTGCGAGTACGCTGCAAAGGGGCTTAGATCGATTTCAGCCGGACACCATGTTCTCGCTATTGACTCAATTAATGTGGGGGTCTAATTTCCGATAACTCCGGCACGGTTATCTCTTACATTAAATATGTATTATCAAAATCTCCAGTGTGTCTGTTTATTGATTAAAATCACAGTACTCTCTGTTTAATTCCTGCTGCATACTATTTGAAGACGATTGACTCCATTAGTTCGGTTTTATCTGTCTATCGATTTCGTCAGTCTCATTTTTGAAGGCCTACGAATAATCTGATAATAAATGCAATGTATTTTATACGTCGGTATAAGTCCACTCTTAACGAACTAAGTAAGGGGGAGCAGTGGAGCCGTGTATATTTATTTGACATATCCAGTTCCGGTACTCAATCCTGAAATTTTATTCCTGGTTATCAACTACTTCCTCAGGGCTCTCGCGCTATTAATATCTAATTCCAAGGTCTATATTTCCAACCGTCTTCCAACTTGGTCAATAGAATCTAACTAGATTACACTAATTATATATTGGATCCACTAAGGCTTAGTTCCACCAGCCAGAGTTGGTAACTTTCGAGTTTTCATAAACAGGATTTAAGAAAATAACCTTGAGTCAGTGTTTTGAACGTTTCACTATTGATTTTGGTTCATTATTGAAATAATGAACCTTTGTAATCGACCAAGGAAAAAAAAAATTAATACCACCTGAAAATTTAACGGTTTACGTTTCAAGATTCGTATAATCCAAAAATCGAATTAAAAAAAATCCTTCCGTCCGCCGTCTGTGGCTTTCCCCAAAAATACCTGACCAAACTATATGAAACTTGTGTTAAAAATCACATTTGGGATCTAGATGGTCCTAGAAGTTCGGTATCAATTTGTTTCAACCTTAAAAGGTTGTATTAAAGGGCTAAACATTCAAATAATCGAGATCTCGAAAACTTTCTAAATAACAGTTATAATTTTTTGATTGTCAATGGTAAATTTGATGCCAAAGAATCGATTAAAACCACCCGCAACGCTGTACGTTGAACAGTTCGCTTTCCCTAAAGGTGGAATTTCCCTGACGCGGCTGCGGCCGGCGACCAGACGCTCTCCACTCCTTCAGTCTATTTAGATGAAACCGATTTCCCGACGCGGCCGCGGCTGGCGGCTGGCCTCAGCGGCTACATGGTCTTGAAGACCGCTACCTGACAGCCGCCGCGGCTGCGGCCGGACTGGTCGAGGGAGCAGTCTAGAAGCGCGCCTACGCGGCTAGGGTATGCAGACCCGCAATGTTCTCTCCCACCATAGTTATACATCCCTCTGAAAAGAGCGAATTGTTTGTGCATTTAGAAATGTACATATGTACCAACCAATTGTTACTCATAATAAAAAATACTCTGCCGAACTAGCACATAGCTTCCTCATCCCTGACATTCACGCTTGCGCATGGGCTTGAAATACCTACATTATATGGGACCATCTAGGATTTACCCCGCATCCCAGAAAACCGATCGAATATCGAAATCGGACCAAAACTTTAGAATTTGAGGCTGTTATGACAATTATTACCTCAAAGTTAGGGCGACTTTTTCTTCAGCAGAAATTGGTACTGGGACTTGTGCTGTACCATATTCCGCGAGGTCTTCTCTCACCAACGAAACGATGTGGTGAAAATTTTTTTTAAATACATTTTTATTTGTGATAAAGGTGATACATAATATGGTGAAATGTGGTGAATTTTTTTTTAAATACATTTTTATTTTTACTAAAGGTGATACAAAAATGACAATGTTACGACCCCCTATAAGAAAACTTGTGCTGGGGGTCGGAGTGCTGACTCATCCTAATTATAATTAAATTTATCATATCAACATACGTGTATCAACATATATATATATATATATATATATATATACCTATATATTCAAAAAATATAAAATAAAATCACCATTAATATTTACCGGGATATTGACGAAAAACAGAAATACATTGAAAATCTACTATGGAAACGAAATTGTACTTCAATGAAATCAGTCGAATACATGATTCAAAAGTCCAAGAGGCATAGGTACCTACTTAAAGGGTTGAAATGAAATACTTTGTCAATTTATTTTTAAAAACAAGTAGCGAAACCTGTTTCCCCTTCAAGGAGGATGGGAGAAAATTAAAACGAGAGACCCCCCAAAATGAATACAACCTCTGTCCCATAGCCGTGTTCATTCTCGGCGTAAGCAGGGTGATCTCATCAGCTGAGCTCGTAATACTGAGGTTCCTTTTGAGCTTACCACTACAGAACTCCTTATAAATAAATATAGAGTAAAGTATATTTATAATAAATAAAGTAGTTTTTTCTGCAATTTTTCTTAAATCTAGCATTGCGAACTCCTTGAAAATGGACGGAGTCGGGAATTTGATCGGTTTTTTAAGCAAAATTTTAATTAGGCTTTTCTGAGTGATTGCCAGGGGACTTAATTTTGATTCAAATGTTGAATCCCACGCCACTACACCTTAAACCAACAAGGAATGAACCATTGCTTTGTACCTAAAATAATTTTTTTAGATTCATGCTCATAAAATGTTTGAAGTTCAGCCGAAGGAAAGATCTGAAACATAGTTCATCATTTATCTGGTGGCAGTCGACGAGAATGTGAAAAAGCCCTCTTCTGTTCGAATAGAAAACATGGGTGCGTGAGGCTCCTTGCTCATCAACAATAATTCCTCCTCTTCGTCCTCCTCTGCCAATAAAAGGATCATAACAATATTCTCACTCGACATGATCGAAATCGAAACTGTAGCCTAGGTATGCGGCCGCGCCTCTCTGAGAAAACTCTCTTGCACAGCGCGGCGCGGCCTGCGGCTGAGTATCTACATGACAAAATTGCGCGCCGCAGCCGCCGGCCGCAGCCGCGTCAGGGAAATTCCACCTTTAAGGCCGCATACCTAGGCTACAGTTTTGATTTCGATCATGAAGATAAAAAAATTATTTTACAATGCAATAGTTCATTCCTTGTTGGTTTACGGTGTAGTGGCATGGGGTTCAACATTTGAATTCAAAAAATTAAATCCCCTAGCAATCACTCAGAAAAGCCTAATTAAAATTTTGCTTAAAAAACCGATCAGATTCCCGACTTCGTCAATTTTCAAGGAGTTCGCAGTGCTAGATTTAAGAAAAATTGCAGAAAAAACTACTTTGATATTTATTTATAAGGAGTTCTGTAGTGGTAAGCTCAAAAGGAACCTCAGTATTGCGAGGGCAGCTGATGAGGTCACCCTGCTTACGCCGAGAATGAACACTGCTATGGGACAGAGGTTGTATTCATTTTGGGGGGGTCTCTCGTTTTAATTCTCTCCCATCCTCCTTGAAGGGGAAACAGGTTTCGCTACTTGTTTTTAAAAATAAATTGACAAAGTACTTCATTTCAACCCTTTAAGTAGTATGCCTCTTGGACTTTTGGATCATGTATTCGACCGATTTCATTGAAGTACAATTTCGTTTCCATAGTAGATTTTCAATGTATTTATGTTTTTCGTCAATATCCCGGTAAATATTAATGGTTATTTTATTTTATATTTTTTGAATATATAGGTAAGTATATATATATATATATATATATATATATATATATATATATATATATATATATATATATATATATATATATATATATATATATATATATATATAAGTATATATATATATATATATATATATATAAGTTACATACGACGCCTCAACCTTTGGGTAATAAAGAGCTGACACAGCAGCTCTTCCCTATATAAGCCCGCGGCCATCAGCCTCTGTAGTTCAGTCTCCATCCGTACGTCCCCGTATCTACATCGCGCAGTGCATCGTCTTTGTCATTCTTGTGAAAGTGAATTAAAGTTGTTTTTTAAAAACTCAAAACTCCACGACTATTACTTAATTGGCGCTTGTCGGAAAGACGTGGTTTTTTCTTTGCTCCGTACACGCGAAGAAAAACCGAGAACCTTCTGTGAAACAGTGTCTGATTGGGATTACACACGACGGAAATCAAAGGAACTGGACTCCTTACATGGACATGGGCATCCCTCTGTAAGTAAATCACTGCGCAACATTTTATAGTACGAGTACAGTCCACCGAAAAGCATATTCGGCAGACACTCACCCATTCTTAAGCCCACACTTAAAAATATACAACTTCCTTCACTTCCAAGAAGCTTTCACAAAAAATTCTGTTAAAAGTTTTAAAACCCGCAAAGAACGAACATCTGACCGGGAAAACTTTCAGAATATAATATATTTAGACGTTCACTCTTCATTTGTTAAAACGACATCTCATCGGAGATCTACCCACGCACAGGACGTAGGTCTCAGATTAAAAAACTTTTATCGCTTGCAAGCTACAGATAAGCTCACCTTGAAGACCACTCGCCGATTTGACGGCCGTCGTCCCTTTAAACTTCTCTCTCCACATCTGTATTCTTCTCGTCTCCCACACGAAGACACCATTCTTAATTAAGATAATTTTAAGGAATTTTAATCTTTTGAATTTTAATCTTGTTTTCAGCTGTATTTTTGTATCTTTTCTTCTATAACTCGGCACTGTACAGGTCAGATTAGGTTTGACCCCGTAAGCTCGTCCTAAAACAATCAAAATTCCCAAAGAACTAAAACGTTTTGTGGCCGATAGGCTCTCTAATCGCCTAGGGATCCTCCTCAGAGACCAAAACCGGCCCCAATACCTTTCTACTACCCCCGAATACCTCATACCCAAAAACATCGACATGTCCGTCGATACTGGAGCCACCGGTGGCAAACCCAAAATCGAGGACCTGATCGCGCAAAATTCCGAACTAATGGCGCAAAACACCCAATTTAACCACTTGTTGGAAGCGACCCAACAGGTCCTCCGAGAACAAAACGCGACACAACTTAGACTAGAAGCCGCGCTAAGCGAAGCTACAGGCGCCCTCGAACTGATGAGGTTGGGAGGCGCACGCCTACCAAGTAGGAAACCCGAAGTTGCCGAAGTCCCAACTTTCAAAAAAGAACACATGGAACTCATTCCAGTGTTTAAAGGGGACCCGGAAACATTGAATGATTTCCTACTAGTAACACAAGAACTGAATGATAGATTTTTCAATTATAACGACGTAGGAGACTTCCAAAATAGGATGATCTTACATGCCATCAAGGCAAAAATTCAGCCTCCCGCTTCGAGCGCAATAAACTCGGGAAATATCACGATATATAAACAAATCAAAGACGCGTTGATCAATGCCTTTTCCGATAAACGGGACGTGTTCTCCATGAATTTGGACCTCTCTAACATGAGACGGAGAGCACGAAGACCCATTCAAGTTCCACCATAGGGTTACGGAAGCATTAAACAAAATAACCGCGTATGCCAACATCCACGATGAGGCCGACAACATAATTAAACACCACACGCAACTCGCATTAAGATGTTTCTTATTACATCTTAGAGAACCACTAGGAAGCCTGTTGTGGACTCGACAACCAAAGGACCTGAATGAGGCACTTGGATGGATGACGAACGATTACCAGTTGTTACCATCAAACTCTCGTCCAAAACAAAATGCTCCCCTCAGGCAAAACCAAGCTCCTCAATACAGAGTTCCGCCCCGGCACCGTCTTTACGGGCCCCCTAGGCAGAACCCTGCATATTGGTCACAAACACCTGTTGCGAGATCTTATAGACTACTACAAAGCCTAGCTCCACCTCAATGGTCCGGCCCACCTAGGCAGCCAAATCCTCCACCTCAATGGTCTGGCCCGCCTAGACAGCCAAATCCTCAACAAACCCCTTCAAACCTACAAAGAAACGGCTACCAAAATAGGCCAACCTATCAAAGAAACCCTCCAAATAATCAGAAATCTTCCCAAAACACTCAAAGGAATTGGAAACCAATGTCGTGGCAGACAACAAATCCGAATCCGAACCCAAATTTTCACAATTTACAAACCGAAGAAACGAACCAAATAAATGACGAAGCCTACGGTTATTACGACTCAAATTACCAAAACGACCAAACGATTGACGAACCTAATAACTATCATGACTCGAACTACCAAAATGACCTATACTACGACGCATATGAGTGGCCAGACCAATCTACGGAAAATCCCCAAAGTCAAAAGGATGAAACTCCTTTTTTAGAAGACCCTTGCCTCCAACCACCGCATGCAACCTCATGAACCTAAACTTTAAGCCGATCAACAAGCTCCCCTATATCATATTGCCCAAATTAAACTTAAAAATCCTCGTAGACACAGGGAGCTCGGCCAGTTTTGTCAACCCGTTAATAGCAGAAAAATACTTCCCTATCAAAACAAATGATGAACCTTTTTCCGTTACGACTGTCCACGGAACCTCCTTGGTCACTTCAAGTGCCATGGTCCCGTGCGACGAACTACTTCGAGAAAAGGGTTTAAACCTAAAATTCCGACTATTCCCATTCCATTCTAGATTCGATCTCCTGATCGGCATTGATAACCTAGAATTTATAAAAGCCGATATAAGCATCAGGAATAAAGTATTCCAAACCCCTCATGTAAACCTCCCGTTGCAATATCTAAATTTAGACATCACTGAGACGTACACCATTGACGGTATGAGTATCCAACAGGTCAAACTGGTACTCAATAACATTGAAAATGGAGATGCGATCATCCCCTACCAAAAGATAGGACCCGTAGAAATTCCCCAATGCTTGGTTAAAGTTAAAAATTATGATGCTTACGTCCAAGTATTGAATTCCGGCGAAAACCCCTACCAATTCACACAGGCTACCCCCATATTAGCCGAAGAGATCGACCCTCAAACTACTGACTTACAAACCCAAAAACCCGTCTCAAACTCAAACTTAAACCACTTCGAAAAATCAACATTCAAATTTGATTTAGGCCAACTTCGCCTCGACCACATGAACGAGGAAGAAAAACTCGCGATATCCAAATTAGTCACCAAATACGCGGATATTTTTCATCAAGAAGGCACCCCCCTTAGTTTCACCAACAACGTCAAACACGTCATTCGCACTACTGACGAAATACCAGTCTACACAAAAAATTATAGATTCCCTGAGGTACATTTGAACGAACTCGACAAACAAATGGAAGAACTTCTCCAACAAGGGATCGTTCGAAACTCTCAAAGCCCTTGGAATGCCCCTATCTGGATAGTCCCAAAAAAACAAGACAGCAGTGGAAAGCAAAAGTTTCGAATCGTTGTAGATTATCGTAAACTAAACGAAAAAACAATAGAAGATAAATACCCTCTTCCCCAAATTTCGGAACTATTAGACAAGTTGGGAAGATGCCAATATTTCAGTACAATTGACTTAAAATCTTCCTTTCACCAAATAGAAATGGATCCCAATAGCATCAGCAAAACAGCCTTCAGCACCCCCACACGTCATTTGGAGTGGACACGCGTCCCCTTTGGGTTAAAGAACGCACCTAGTACATTCCAACGCGTGATGAACAATATACTACGTGGTATCGCAAATGAATACTGTTGCGTATATTTGGACGACATTATAGTATTTAGCACTAGCCTACAGGAACACGTACACCGTTTAGAATCAGTCTTTAAACGCCTTCGATCTGCTAACCTCAAGGTACAACTAGATAAAACCGACTTTTTGAGAAGAGAAGTTTGTTACCTAGGTCACGTAGTCACACCAGACGGAGTAAAACCAAACCCAGACAAAATTAAAGCAATAAAAAATTATCCCATTCCAAAAACTACAAAAGAAATCAAGGGATTCTTAGGACTGTTAGGGTACTACCGAAAATTCATCAAAGACTTCGCAAAACTAACGAAACCCATGACTAAATGTCTCAAAAAAGACGCTCTCATAGACATCACGGACCCTGAGTATCGACAATGCTTCGAAACTTGCAAAGACCTCCTAAGCAATGACCCAATCCTTCAATACCCAGATTTCTCGAAGCCCTTCAGGCTCACTACTGACGCCAGCAACGTAGCTTTAGGGGCAGTTTTAAGTCAAATTTCAGATAACTCCGATCTACCGGTAGCTTACGCGAGCCGGACGTTAAACCAATCCGAACAAAAATATAGCACAATTGAGAAAGAGCTACTCGCCATCGTATGGGCTGTAGGTTACTTCCGCCCCTACTTATATGGTAGGAAATTCACTATCTTTTCTGATCACCACCCGTTACAATGGCTCTTCAACCATAAAGAACCTGGTTCACGATTGTTCGCATGGAAAACGAAATTACAAGCATACGACTTTAACATAATTTACAAAAAAGGAGCCCTCAACACAAACGCAGATGCACTATCCAGAGTCAAAATAGAAAACCAACCAAACTTACATACCTTACACTGTGACCAACTTACCCAACTTTTAGGCAAACAACTGGACCTTACCTCTAACGACGACGCCGACTCTGTGGTTGCACACGTCGATCCTGGGGAGGAAGGGGTGACTGGCGAAACCTCATCTAGACACACAGTCCACTCCAACTTTTTAGGGAATACAGTTGTCAATATACCCATTCGCGATCAGCCAATCAACATTTCTTCGAACCAGATAATACTCACAGTAGTTAACCACCCTGTCCCCGACATGGTTAAACTTACGACCCTTTTTGGAAACAAAACTCGCATGCTCGTCAAAGTAAATGATCAAGAGTTTGAAAACGATGTAATAAAATTCACCAAAGAATACATCCACCCTAGGGTAAAATATGGCATTTATTTCGAAACCGAGGTATACGAAAAATTTGCTAAAGTCATTGCAACTCATTTCACCCACTCAGAGATAAACCTCACTAAATACTCCAAACGCTTGATCGACATCCAATCGGAAAAAGAACAAACAGATCTAATTTCCAAATATCATGATGGAGTTACAAACCATCGCGGCATAGACGAAACATACGAAAAATTAAAAAGAGAATATTATTGGCCGAATTTGAAGATCGCTATTCAAAAATTCATCAACAACTGCGAATTGTGTCTAAAATGCAAATACGAAAGATCTCCGCTCAAAATTAAATACAACATCACTCCTACAGCTGTCCGACCTTTAGAGACACTACATATAGACAAATTCACCATAGAAAACTCTAAGTTCCTAACGATAATTTGTCCATTTTCCAAATACGCGCAAGCATACCCTATCTCTTCTTCCACCGGCGTTGAAATAGTTAACGGACTAATGAAGTTCTTTGCCCACCATGGGATCCCGAACAAAATTATTTCGGACAATGGAACCGAATTTCAAAATTCATTAGTGAAAGAATTGATGGCCCTCCATAAAATAAACATTCACTTCATATCCTCGCAACACCCGGAATCCAATGGTATCGCTGAAAGATTTCATTCCACTCTCATAGAGCACGTCCGATTACTAACCAATAGGGAAGAATTCAAAACTTGTACCACATGCCATAAAGTCAACTATGCGATCATTGCCTACAATAATTCGATCCACTCCGCGTCAAAATTAACACCGTTCGAACTCCTATACGGGCACGTGAATAACCGCTCTCTCCTAGAAATGGATATCGAAAAAGCGATGGCACACGACTATTTAGACCGACATAAAGAAAGAGTAAAAGCCTTATACGCACAAGTGTCCGAAAAACTCCAGGAACAAAAAGAAAAAGTAGCTGATGAGAAAAACGTGAACCGCATAGACCCCCCTGAAATCCCTGACGAAATCTTTATTAAAACCATCCAACGACAAAGCAAGACTAAACCCAAATATAATAAAGAAGAAGTTAAAGAAATAGACCCGGCTATGAAAACAGTACAAATTCACCCACGTCATCATAACACCAAAGAGAAGGCTCACCTAACCAACGTAAAACCACCCAGGAAATTCTATGATACCAAAGTCCAAAATGCATGGAATACCGAACTACCATCCTCAGAAACTTTGACACATAAATACGGACTCAAACTGACTAGGGAAAACTTACTGACGCTAAGACCCGGAAACTGGATAGACGACATGATTATGAACTTCTATATGGAGTTGATAGACGAAAGGAATAGAAACCACAAAACATTTCCCTCAACCTTCTGTTTTAACTCTTTCCTCTACCCTATGTTAGAAGCACACGGTTACGACCGAGTAAGACACTTTACTCGTAGGTCAGACATATTCAGCAAAGATTTAATAATCATACCAATCCATAAAACAAACCATTGGAGTCTCGTGGTAATTAACACGAAACGTAAACAGATCACGTACCTAGACTCCCTCTCCGAAACACGTACAAGAAATGGCACTGCAGCCGCATACGCGATCCCGATCCTAGAAAACATTCAATCGTACTTGGCTTTCGAGTTTCTCGAAAAGAGGGGAATCCTACTGGATTCAGAAAACTAGGAAACAATCCACTTGCTAACAATCCCACAACAATCGAACTCAGACGATTGTGGTGTTTTCGTCTGCCAGTTTGCCAAAGCAATAACGAGCAATAGGAACCCTACTTTCTCCCAAACTGACATACCATACCTCCGAGAACAGATGTGTACAGAAATCCTCAGGAATTCCCTGTTTTGACATTGTTACAGGATCCTGATCCTCCTCTCCTCCGCCTCAGGACTAGAATTAGTCAACGTCACATTGAACCCTGGACTTCTCCCAGTACTCCTTAGACCGGCCAAAATAGTGGAAGGTTATCATACCATCACTCACTATTACGACCTCAGCGCTTTAATTTCAAAAATCAATTCCCTTCGCACTCAGTACCAACAAGTGTTCACTTCCGTTATAGACTCCCAGACTACATACATAGAACGCACTGATATGTTCACCACAACTATAAACCATACCTTCGAAGTGATTGACTCTAAAATACAAAACTTTAAGATCGGCAACCAACGAACAAAGAGATCAAAAAGAGGACTAGTTGACGGGTTAGGCTCCTTAATCAAATTTGTTACGGGAAACCTAGACGCGAAGGATAGCGAACGCTATGATAACATAATAAACCATTTACAACGAAATCAAGAAAACTTACAGGACCAACTAAACTCTCAATATTCGGTGAATCAAGCTTTTGCCGAAAATTTTAACAAAACTATGGACATCATCAATCATAACAACCTTCAGATCCAGAAAGAGTTTGAATCCCTTCGAGACATGAAAGTAGGGGAACAAACACACATTCGTGCCTTGAATGACTTCCTGGAACATTGCCAGATTTCACTACAACTACTAGTAAACGTTATCCAGGACATAGAGACGTCACTCACCTTCTGTGAATTGGGTAAATTACATCCAAGTATCCTGAGCTCAGAACTTTTGGTAGACGAATTAGACCGCCTCACGGTATTCTATGGCCCTAGGTTCCTGAACCATACCGGAAAAGACCTATTCGAAATTAAATCCCACATAAAGGTTCAATGTTTTATCGGAACGGACGAAATAGTCTACTTTCTCGATGTCCCTATTGTAGATCCCAGAAATTTCGACCTGTACTATTTAGAATCCCTACCAGCAACATTAAATTCCGAATACGTAACAATTGTACCCTCCGTTCGCTACTTGCTGAAATCGCAAAACGAAGTCCTTACCCTAAGAGACGAATGCCCTTCTGGCCTCGCCTATTATCTCTGCCCCGGTCACATGTTAATAGATGTCAATTCCCAGTGCGAAGCCGAATTCCTAAAGACAAGTTCCACGGGAAATTGCAATTACGCAAAACTGGAAATCCCCACCAACTACGTCTCGCTCTTGTATAGAATCAATCAATACCTGCTCGTCTTCCCTCATGGCGATGTACTCACTATCACCTCAAAATTCGGAAAAGAGTTACGAAACTTACGAGGGATCTACCTGGTCAGACCTAGCCAGAACTTAGTGTCCTATCACAATCAAACCCTGTTTGCTGCACATAGAAGAATCTTAGGCACACCCCTTATAGTCAGTAACGTACAACTCACGCCCGACTCCTCCAAAACATTAGATAATGTAATTCAGCTTAAAAACCTAGATTTGTCCTCTATACAACTAGAAAATTGGAAACCTGTCAAACGCTTTACGTTATACCAACTTGCAACCCCTAGTTTCTGGTCCATATTCCTTTATGTCATATTACTCAGTTTTATTATAACAATTATAGTTCAATACAAGAAACACAAGAGACGACAAAATGCCTAATGGGCACCTCATCACGTCACCTTTTTGAAATCATTGTAATCATAACGTTTGTAACCTTTTGTAATCGTAACGTAACCTTTTCGTAATCACGGTTATTACTATTACATCTTATTGTAATCATTGTAAGCCATTTTATTATGTAATCACTGTTAATCGTAAATATTATGTAATCACTGTTATGTAATCACTGTTATTATTATTGCATTCTATTATGACCATTGTATTTATCGTTTTGATGATGTATTGATTGTATTGATTGTATTGATGTAATGTATTGATTGCAATCAATTTTAACCACCGTGTAATAATTGTAACCATTATAATCAAAAAAAGATCCAAAGATGATGCACATCCCCAAAATCATAAACTAAGAAATTCCGTGTCCCCAAAACTAAAATCTGCATTTGCCCACAAAAATAATTACCTAACACAAAATAATAAATAAAACTTTTGGGTCCCCAAAATTTCAACTTAGGGGGGAGGAGTTACATACGACGCCTAAACCTTTGGGTAATAAAGAGCTGACACAGCAGCTCTTCCCTATATAAGCCCGCGGCCATCAGCCTCTGTAGTTCAGTCTCCATCCGTACGTCCCCGTATCTACATCGCGCAGTGCATCGTCTTTGTCATTCTTGTGAAAGTGAATTAAAGTTGTTTTTTAAAAACTCCACGACTATTACTTAATTTATATATATATGTTGATATGATAAATTTAATTATAATTAGTATGAGTCAGCACTCCGACCCCCAGCACACGTTTTCTTATAGGAGATCGTAACATTGTCATTTTGTAAGTAATATGTATTACCTTTAGCATAAATAAAAATGTAGGTATTAAAAAAAAATTTTCACCACATTTCACCATATGTATCACCTTTATCACAAATAAAAATGTATTATAAAAAAAATTTCACCACATCGTCGATCTCACGAAATATGGTACAGCACAAGTTCCAGTACCTATTTCTGCTGAAGAAAAAGTCGCCCTAACATTGAGGTAATAATTGTCATAACAGCCTCAAATTCTAACATTTTGGTCGGATTTCGATATTCGATCGGTTTTCAGGGATGCGGGGTGAATCCTAGATGGTGCCCTGAACGTCAGGGATGAGGAAGCTATGTGCTAGATTGGCAGAGTATTTTTTATGATGAGTAACAATTGGTTGGTACATACTTTTCTGAATGCACAAACAAGTCGCTCTTTTCAGAGGGATGTATAATTATGAAGGGAGAGAACATTGCGGGTCTGCATACCCTAGTCGCATAGGCGCGCGGCTAGACTGCTCCCTCGACCAGTCGGGTCGCAGCCGCGGCGGCTGGCATGTAGCGGTTTTCAAGCCCATGTAGCCGCGGAGGCCAGCCGCCGGCCGCCGCCGCATACACACCCAGAAACACGCACAGAGATAGAGAGAGAAAGACACGGAACGAAAGGTGTTCCGAATAATCCAAAACGTAAAATGCGAGTAGAAATTTTAGCAATGTAAAAAAACAACAGTCGTTTGATTTGAGAGGAGACCACAACTTTTACATCTTTCGAACGTGAAAACAATGCTTCCGCTACCTATAGGTAGACTTGGGAGCAATTTAAGAGATGCAATTTAGCATTTGGGCGCCAATTAATCACTAGTAGGTACATCGCACGGACAATAGTGAATAGACTCGATATCGCAACGCTTTAATGAATTCCATTATAACAGTATCACCTGATAATTCCAATATTGGCATTATATCAGCTGCAATACTGATGGAATTTCGATCTTGATTGTCAATAGATCAGCTAGCAGCGCGTGAGTTTTTTATCTCCTCGCGCTTAGAAGTTCGAAGTTTTTTTATTTTTATGTTCAAGCCCTTAAGGTGGAATTTCCCTGACGCGGCTGCGGCCGGCGCACAGTGGGACGAAATGCGATTCTGGCTGGACAAAAATATTTTATTGGCTATTCTTATAGGAAATTTCACGCTGATTCCGAATATACCATATGTTCCTATACCTAAAATAGCTCTTTAATGGATATTTCTTGAAAAAACCTCGAAAAAACACGTTTTTTGAAATATTTTTCCATTTTTCATCCTTAAGATGTACTGGAAACGTTTTTTGCTCAATGGAAAAGTTATAGAGAATTAAATTCTGCGTCGATTCGTCACCAAGGAAAGTAAAACTTTTGGTAAAATAAGGAAGTTATCGAATTTCAAAGTTTTCCAAGACCGGAAAATACCATTTATTGCCGTATTAGAGGTGAAACTTGATATTCAATCGACTTTCACAAACAAGAAAAGTTGTAAACCATCAAATTCTGCAGCGATTGACTACCATTTTTTTGAAAAACACCAATAATAAAGAGAGTTATGATGTTTCAAAGTTTTTGACAATTCCTATTTTCCACTTTTTCACTACGCTGATTCCCAGGAACCTATCATCACCTCACCATTCCTTCATATATGCGTTCAACAACTATTATGGTACACTGTGAAACCAATTCCAGGAGCAGATATTTGCAAGTAATCACGATACCCTCGCCAACGTTGTGAAAATGTGCCAAAACTCTGGTATAATTGCTTCAAAGTCATAGGAACCCAACCGTAAATTTACCTATTGCATTTTGAAAGTGAAATCAATTTCGAGAACAAGGAATATCACTGTGAAGTCTGGCCTAGCCCAAAAGTTAACGTACAATAAACAGATTTTTTGGGTGGAAAAACCTCCTTCAATGTATGAGGAAGCTTGGAACCGTAGGTAGCGGAAGCATTGTTTTTACTTTTTGGGGATGAAAAACAAGTCCTCCAAAATCAAAATTTCCACTCGCATTTCACGTTTTGGACATTTTTGGTTCCGTGTCTGTCTGTCTGTGTCCGCAAATCAATCCGCAAATAGAAACGATTTTTATGAAATTTATAGGAGGTACGTAGTTAGGCATAGGTATATACGAATATAGGTTTTATACATTACAACATATCTATACATACTACGTATTGGATACGAGGAAGCTATTACCCACACCCACTTGGCAGACGTATTTTCATGGATGAATAAGAAGCTTTGCTATCTTTGGTAGCAAAATTATGGAATAAATTATACACACTAGCAGTAGGCAAGGGATAAGTAAGATTTATCTATTAAATAATTACTTAGTTACCTGTTTCTGAAGAGTTCATGATGGCGAGTTCTCGGAAAATGCGACCAAAAGACAAATACAGCATATATAACGAATAGCACGAAAAAGGAACTAGATGTCGAAGAGGATTGTTTACTACTCAATCTGTTTAGTCGCCTCATAAATAAGGTCAAACTCCTGATCTTGCTGCTCGGTTTCATATTTTGCATCTACTGGTTCCCATTATCCTCACTTTCACAATGTTGACGAGAGTCCTAATAACTGAAGGACATGGTTCGAAGTGTTTGAGGATGAGGAACATGATAATAGCGCTAGAAAGAAGGTTTTTCCACCCAAAAAATCTTTTTATCGTCCGTTAACTGTTGGGCTAGGCCAGACTTCACAGTGATATTCCTTGTTCTCGAAATTGATTTCACTTTCAAAATGCAATAAATTTACGGTTGGGTTCCTATGACTTTGAAACAATTATACCAGAGTTTTGGCACATTTTCACAACGTTGGCGAGGGTATCGTGATTACTTGCAAATATTTGCTCCTGGAATTGGTTTCACAGTGTACCATAATAGTTGTTGAACGCATATATGAAGGAATGGTGAGGTGATGATAGGTTCCTGGGAATCAGCGTAGTAAAAAAGTGGAAAATAGGAGTTGTCAAAAACTTTGAAACATCATAACTCTCTTAATTGTTGTGTTTTTCGAAAAAATGGTAGTTAATCGCTGCAGAATTTGATGGTTTACAACTTTTCTTGTTTGTGAAAGTCGATTGAATATCAAGTTTTACCTTTAATACGGCAATAAATGGTATTTTCCAGTCTTGGAAAACTTTGAAATTCGATAACTTCCTTATTTTACCTAAAGTTTTACTTTCCTTGGTGACGAATCGACGCAAAATGTACCTAATTCTCTATAACTTTTCCATTGAGCAAAAAACGTTTCCAGTACATCTTAAGGATGAAAAATGGAAAAATATTTCAAAAAACGTGTTTTTTCGAGGTTTTTTCAAGAAATATCCATTAAAGAGCTATTTTAGGTATAGAAACATATGGTATATTCGGAATCAGCGTGAAATTTCCTATAAGAATAGCCAATAAAATATTTTTGTCCAGCCAGAATCGCATTTCGTCCCACTGTGCGCCGGCCGCAGCCGCGTCAGGGAAATTCCACCTTAAGGGCTTGAACATAAAAATAAAAAAACTTCGAACTTCTAAGCGCGAGGAGATAAAAAACTCACGCGCTGCTAGCTGATCTATTGACAATCAAGATCGAAATTCCATCAGTATTGCAGCTGATATAATGCCAATATTGGAATTATCAGGTGATACTGTTATAATGGAATTCATTAAAGCGTTGCGATATCGAGTCTATTCACTATTGTCCGTGCGATGTACCTACTAGTGATTAATTGGCGCCCAAATGCTAAATTGCATCTCTTAAATTGCTCCCAAGTCTACCTATAGGTAGCGGAAGCATTGTTTTCACGTTCGAAAGATTTAAAAGTTGTGGCCACCTCTCAGATCAAACGGCTGTTGTTTTTTTACATTGCTAAAATTTCCACTCGCCTTATTATTCTTCATGATTATTCGGAACACCTTTCGTTCCGTGTCTTTCTCTCTCTATCTCTGTGCGTGTTTCTGGGTGTGTATGGTCCGCAAATCCTTCCAACAAGCTTAATTTCCTCAGTATTCACCCGGTTCTAATGAAATTTTCATGGCATGTGCGAGTTAGGGTGTTGATGGTCTCCTATGAGTTTCGTTGTTCCCAAATCCATACTTCACTCGGCGCATGCGCAAACTTAAATTCCATTAACCATCATTTTCTCACGCCCCTTGTCCGATCTCGCTCAAATTCAGATGATAGGTGAAAGAGGTTAATTTGAGCATCCCCAGCATTTTCAACATAATCCTATCGTTAGTAGATTTTGCTCATGCGCGAATATGTATTCCTTTTCAAACGAGGTTAATTCCAACAGTTTTCATCCGATTTTGATGGAATTTTTTTGGATCGAGAGGGATAGCTTCAAGACAATCCCCTACACGTTAACGCGCAAACTTAAATTCCTTCAAATCAGTCCAATAGTCACTGAGTTGTCTGTGTCGATCAATTTTAGTTTTGCGCATGCGCTATAGGTATTACTCCACCAATCGCAATATAATTCATAGGGAATATTCGTGCAATATATACACATCTACTTTCCGAATTTGAACGCAATCCGACCAATAGATGATAAAAATCGACGTTAGAATAAATGAACGTTTGCGCATGCGCACAGACTACTATTTATGTGACGAATATGAAAGGTATAGGGGAACGTCTACAAGCTATTATGCACAATCCCTGAAAATTTCATCGAAATCGTTCCAGTAGACTAGGAGTTTTACCCGTGTAAATCGATATTAGTTTCGCACATGAGCAATGGTTATTGCACTATCGATACCGATATTTTATAGGGCATTCTTCTGGAACATATACCCAATTATCTACCGAGATTGAACGAAATCAGACCAACAGATGATGAGAAATTGACGTCATGAGAAATTCACATTAGTGCATGCGCACAGGCTACTGTTGGTTCCACAGTATTGAAATTTATAGGGGACCGTCTACGAGTTAATCCGCACAATCCCTGAAAATTTCATCGGAACTCGGTATAATTTCGGGCGTGACAATAATTTACCATAGATACACAGACAGACATACATACATACATACAGACATCAGACAGACAGAGACGGAACCGAAATTGATCAACAATCTTTGAAACGCAAAAATCAAGTAGAAATTTTGATTTTGGAGGACAGAAAATTTTTTGACTTTAATCACGAACACATAGTTTCCCTACCTTCGGTAGTGAGGAAGCAAAATCAGTTAACATCACATCAATCGCAAGAGCAATTAACTCGCCGCTAAATGCAAGCAAGGTCCTATAAACTTGGAAGCTCTGAATAAGAAAAAGGAACTATCAATGGCAGACTTTTACGCTAACGTTGCCAGCAACTTCATAGGTATACTTAGAAAAAACACAGGAATGGAAATTTATGAAACCGAAAATGCAGAACTGGGGGTGGAAACATCTATTTCGTTCAGAAATGCGGGAGTGGCCCCGAATCGCTTCGTCCTTCAAGCGGTCACGGAAAGTGAAGTCGGGAAAATAATTTCCACACTGAAGGGCGGTTCAAGCCCGGGATGGGATGTAATTAGCTCTGATACCCTAAAGCTGCACAAAAAGTGGTTGTGAAACCTTTATGCTACCTACTTGATAAATAAGAATTTATTAGCAGGAGTTTTCCCCAACAACTTAAAAACTGCTGTAATTCTTCCAATATATAAATCTGGAGATGAACAGAATGCAACTAATTATAGACCGATTTCTCTTGTTAGTAATATTGCAAAGATAGTAGAAAAATGTTTTAAAAATCAAGTACTTCAATATTTAGAGAACAACAATCTTCTTTACGGAAAACAATTTGGTTTTAGGGCTGGCCGGAGCACGCAAGATGCTATTTGTTACCTTAACTCAAAAATTATAAATGACATTGATAACGGGAAAAAACCACTGGCCATTTCTATTGATTTGGCCAAAGCATTTGATACGAAATCTCACGTTAAGTTACTCCAGAAACATAGCAAACTAGGTTTTGATGGTGTGGCTCTTACGTGGATTGGAAATTATCTATCAGACCGTACGCAATGCGTAAAACTAAATGATACGAAGAGCTCATATTTGAAAACAACCAACTACGGAATCCCTCAAGGAACTGTATTAGGGCCGTTATATTTTATTATTTATATGAATGAAATAGGGCTTTTAAATATTCCAGGAGAAATAGTTCTTTTTGCGGATGACTCGATTATATATTGTTCATCTGATAACTGGAGCTCCACGTTTAACTTTGCAAATCTCTGCTTACAACAAATTAACCGTTGGTTTATTAATAACAAATTAACTATAAATTTAAACAAAACCCTATGGCTACCATTTCATATATCTTCAATGTCCGAGCCAGCGCAGGACATGGAGGTGCTATTACATGGAGCTGATTGTGATACAACATGTTGTGCAACATGCCCAAAAATAACAAGAGCTTCAGAGGTGAAATATTTGGGGGTTGTGTTTGATAGCCGGGTTAAGGGGGAGCAACAAGTTTCGTTAGTCAACACAAGATTAAGAAAATTAATTTACATCTTTGCTATATTAAATAAAATACTATCATTGCCTCTATTAAAAATATTTTACTTTGCACTTGTTCAATCAGTTCTTTTGTACTGTATTCCTGCATGGGGTGCCACTTATCCCACTACCCTCTGGCCCATTATCATCACCCAAAAGCAGCTAATATTAATTATAAGTAAGAAGAAGTTTTTGGACCATACCGAACCCTTATTTAAACATTTGAAAATTTTAAAATTTTAAAACGATGGAGCTTCATTACATTAAACAGACCTTGAAAGAAAAAAGTTTTTCCACGCCTAACCACTTAATTTACACCCGATTCCATACTTGCAACTCTATGACTATTCCTTATTTTCGCACTACTCTTGGTTACAACTCATACCGAGCAAGAGGTGTACGTGGGTTTAATGCTCTTCCGGAAACCCTGAGATCGGAGCTTTTAAATAAAAGTCAGAATAAACTAGTCAGAAACTCAAAAAACACTTCATCATGTTATAATTAATCTGCTATAATACTGCTGTTAAACTTCATTATTATATTTTTCTATCTTGGATGGGTACATGTTTTTTGTTTTCATTGATCCATTGCAGCAGGAACTATATTATTGTATTTTTATTTTATTTTAAAGAAGCGTGTTTCTTTTTCTCTTTTTAAAATAAGTAACCACTTACGAATATTAGTTATTTTTCTGGCTGAGGTAAGACTCATCTCCCTGCCACGGGCTATAATATATATAGGGGATATGTTTGTGTATCTTTCTTTATGAAATCTGTATTATGTTTGAAGAGCATTTTATTTTCAACTTTTATGTTTTTTATTATGATAAAGAAATAAAGAATCTAAAAAAAAAAAAAAAAAAATCCATTTTTTTTTTTCAGGTTCCTTTCAACATAACACATAACGTACCTATCTGTTCCCCGTAAACAAACGCATCCAATATTCTATGATGTATTGAGGTAGGATGTGGAACCAAGAAAACGACGGAATGATTTTGGAAATAAGCCAAGTTGCGTAGATACCGGTCTTCCGTGCCGGAACATGAGAACAAAAGAAAAGAAGAAAGAAAAAGGAGGGATCGGTGAATCCAACCTGAAAACTGCAGTAAAGATGTTTTGATGCGTGAAAGGATGAAAAAGTTGAGGGTAACCCCACGGTTTGGCTGAATGCCCGTATTCTTTGGGGAAAAAATATTTTATTTTCTACAGAAAAGCATCCGTTATAGTGGATTTCATCAAGGCGAAGGACGTCCCTCAGTAGTGAAGACTGGCTATTGATTTTGATTCGGGTGAGAAGATGACAACACTCAAGCACGAAACCTTAAGAAATTCGTTTTGGGGCACCCCGTCACTAATGTCCGAACAAAATCTATTGATGCAGGTATGTCATAATGGTAGTACGCTGATAAAGATAGAGATCTAGCAGTTTGACGGGTGGACGTTCTTCGTACTTGGCTAAAATGGCGTATAGGTTGAAAATCATCTACATTATACAGTTCTACATTTTCGTTTTCATAAATTTCCATTTTTGTGTTTTTCTAAGTATGCCTAAGGAGTTGCTGTTAACGTTAGCGTTAGTGCAGGGCACTGGAAGATTATGTGGGATACTGTTTCGTCTGCACAGTGTTGAGTCATTCCTACTGAAAAAAATTCGTTGTCTGCTACCTCAAAAGTGGTGGAATACAAAATGACGGCCTCATAAAGATGGCTTAATTTGCCAATCTTGAAGTTTTTCTCTAATAATCCCTTAACCATTCATCCTACAGACATTTTTATACGTAGCGTAGTTTTATAGAGCATAGAAATATAAAGCGATCAGACCCAAAAACTATGAATTATCTCCCAAAATAAGCGAATTAGAAACAATTGATAATCGGGCTAATTTTGGGTCCATCCCCTCCTCCCCCCGTTGAGACTTTTGCCCTTTAAAAACACCTACCGACCTTAAAATGGTCTGATTTAGGTCTGTAAAACTTCATTCGATTCAGGGTTAAATACTCTCCAACGTTCATTTCGAGCAAGTTTTAGCTGAAGCCCTTTCTCATGAGAGAGAGTGGGGTATATGTACTTCTTGTTTTTATGGAGGATTAAAATATTTTCCTCAAGTTGACAATTTGGTTCTGGCCAGATTTTCGTCTAGTTTCATTTATCATTCGAACGCTATTTCCTTGTTTTCCTAGCTGAAATTTTTTTTTTTTTTTTTTTACTTTATTGGCTTCAGTACAACTATTCAGCCTGTCATACTACAGAAAATTTACATTTACATTTTACATTTCAAACTACATTTCAAACAAAATACATTTACAAAATTTACATTTCAATAAACAGAAACGTTTTGGCAGCAGATCGAAAATTTGAAATATTTATTGCAGCTTTGTGAGGCTGTATCACTTGTTCTAATTGAAAATTTCAAAAATGGCCCAAGCAAAATCTTCCTCTACTATCCCCGAACAAATTTAAAAAAAATCAATCCAATGCGATCAATACCGACCGTACAACGTGTACCGATAGGTCAGAAAACGTGGTTTTGAGAAAACGCCATTTTAGTGAAAAGATAAGGATACCACCTCCTTATTATCTTTTCACTAAAATGACGTAACCTGCAAGGATCTCTTAATCTTTGAATGCCGCTTGTTTTTTTCCATGCAAAGCTTTCAAACTCTTCTGAATGTGAAAATAGGGTTATAAACCTTCCAATCTAGATTTCACGTGATCCAAGGATTCATAATTTCGTTGTTGTTTCTACGGATATGGACGGACTCGGAAGTCGGCTAAAATGTTTGTTTTTGACTGCATCAACCCACTCAAACCCTTATTGTGATATACCAAAATCTTCAGAATTTAATGAAGTTTTTTTTTGGAATAAAAAACTCAAAAATCATTTTTTTGAAAATTTTGCCCTACGGGTGCCTTTAAAGATGGCATCGTAATGATTCACGTCTTGAAGTCGAAGGATCAGGTCAAGATTGAAGGGCTGAGGGACTGATTTAGAGACTTCTTCGAAGAGATGTTTTCTTGCAGAAACGAAACTTGGACATTCCATCAATAGATGTTGTTCGTCTTCAAGCACTGAACAGAGCTCGCACAGTTCGCTGGTCGATCTTCGGATTTTGAACAGCTACTTTTTGGTACAGCTGTGACCTGTTCTCAGGCGCGACAGGGTTTTGAAGAACATCTTAGACCATGGCATATCATCAAACCAGGCGTGCAATCGAGGTGGAGGGAAGATTTTGATATATCGTTGGCCTGCATGGTAGTTTTCGTGTTGTATCTTCCACTTTCTGTTAATTCCAGCTGCAATCATCTTCTTCAAGTCGGTTGCAACGTTCATAGCTGCGATTTTTGCATTACGGTCTGCAATATCATTGCCCACTATTCCTTCGTGTCTCCTCACCCATAAAAAGTAAATGGGCAATGGGGGCTATGCTCGCAACTAGATTTTTATGTCTTCTATCTTCTATATATATATAAAAATCAATTGCTGTTCGTTAGTCTCGCTTAAACTTGAGAACGGATGGACTGATTTGGCTAATTTTGAACTTAAATTATTTTTGGTAGTCCAGAGAAGGTTTAAAAGGTTTAAAATTGCAAATCTCCCGCATAGGGGGTGATTTAGGAAAGGGAGGGAATGGGGTATCTTTGTCATCACTGAATAAATGGGGGATTTGATTGTGTAGTATGTTTGGATTACTCCAATTCAAGACAAAGACTACTTTTTCAAATCTCACCTACAATGGAGGAGGAAGGGGTGGGGAGTTAAAGCGTTTCGAACGTCACTGAACGAACTGGGGATCTGAGGTATCGATTATGTTTGGAATTTTATAACTTAAATCACAGGCAACTTGAACATGTTCTAATCTAACCCGTAGAAGGGTGTGTTTTAGGGGAAGGGGGGAGAAATTGGGTATCTTTGTCATCACTGAACGAACTGGGGATTTGATTATCGTATATGTTTGGATTACTCTAATTCAAGTCGCAACTACTTTTTTCAAATGTTTGAAATCTGACCCAGTGGGGAGGGGGCGGGAAGTATGTTAAAGCGTTTTGAACGTCACTGAACCAAATGAGGATATCAGTGGGCGAATCTATCAGAATTACTTTAACTTAGGTCAAAGGCTATTGGATAATGATCAAGTCTACCGGTGCAACGCACGGGTGAACCAGCTAGTTACCTCCAAAAAAATGTCTTACCCTAATGAAATTTGTTGGGCTTACAGGATAGAAATTGTTTTGGCCTTGTTGGATTCATGGGGTAAAATTCTTTTCAGCAACTGATGTTTTGCAAATATTCGATGAAGTAAGTTTTACCACCGAAATTTAATTTATTGATTACAGAATTTTTTATCCAAACGATCTTGATAGATTTTTTTCCGATTTTTGATGTCACGGGAGGTGTTGGTGATTCGAATATAGACCGTGTCCGTCCAGAAACCCACTGGTAATTTTAGGGGAAAACCGCATTTTAATCGGTTTAGCCTTTTTGGAGTCTACTCGACCTACACACACACAAAGACACAGATCTGGATTTATATATATATATATATATATATATATATATATATACAAATATATATATATATATATATATATATATATATATATATATATACTCGGCGCTTCGCCCCCCTGGACCCCCCGGATCTTTTCTCTTTTCTACTGTGTAGAAAACGAGGATAATTTGCTATGCAATTCTTGGCCTGAAAACGCTCAAAAGATAAAGTCGTTTTTTTCTCTTTTGTACATTTTTATTCGTTCATTTTACATAAAAAAATGGATATAAAAAAATGTGGATATAAAAAAATTTGCAAGCCTGGCTGGGATTCGAACCCACGATGCGCATTAACGTGCTGCTTGGTGGATTTTCGTTACGGACGTTACAAAAACAATTGTTGGGGGTCGTCGGCCTAAGAATTGCATAGCAATTAATATATATATACATATATATGTATATATATATATATATATATATATATATATATATATATACATAATGATATTTCCGATCTATGCTGATTTCGGATTCTAAAAAATGATCGATTGAACCACAATGCGTTCGTACTGTAGTACTACTATACTCGTATGTAGTACATCGACACCTAGATTGTTATAATTTGCAAGTCTAGTGCGTATGTACATGTGCATTTATAAATAATTTCAAGCAACTTAATAAATGAAAAAATAGCATAATATAAAATTATGTTTTTAAATTATAAAGAAAATAAAAAAATATAAATCGTAAATAGGATATTTATTGAAAATGATACGTTTTTTATCCTTTTAATGCCAAGATAAAAATAGTTGCCTCTTATCCAAATCATACAGATCAATTACAAATTTAATCAGGGATTCAGGAAATAACACGACTCCTGTATTGCAGAAGGATGAAAAATTAATACCTACTATTCACTTCTGGTTATCTGCTAGAAGAATATTCCTAGCAGGTGAACCTCAAGATGTGTCTCTTGGTATCCAATTTGAGGTCTCGCAATTGCTTCTGCGCATAGCTAATACCTGTTTAAAATCACTGGAACGTCGAAGTTCTTTTATTAATTTGTTCAATCAACACTACTATCCCAATTAGAAGTATTGAGAAATGTTTACCCAGCGTTACCTGCTTATATTGGGCTTATTGTAATGAGTCTAGACATGGAAAAATATCCGGAAAGAATTAAATATCCCATCGCAAAAGATAAATACCTGTCTGATGATTAGTTACTTTTTATGATATCTGATTATGATTATCTCTATAGATATTTGCATAACGTACAACAAGTAATAGTTTTCAGCGTATATCCAACGAGTTCGTCTATTAAAGGGCCACTACTCTTCACCATTCTGATTTGAGGGAAGATAAAACGTCAGCGTTTGCAAATAAACCTCCATCCCCAGTCGCAAGCTCATCCGTCAACCCACGTCATTCCTCCTTTGCTTCCAACGATCATCTCCATAAAAAGTTAGCCCTCAACCACGATCCACGATTTTTCTTCTTAAACCCTGTCATTATCCCTACCAATACAAAAACTGTCATCCTCATCCCCTGACCAACAAAAAGTAAGGAAAAACCTCTCTACCTCCCACGGTTCTTTACTCAAAGACGTTGTCCAATTTCTCCCCACCATCAACAGGTAAAAACGACTCCTTTTCTTGCCGTACTCCCTGACGTCCCGCGAAGATCTTTTGATCCTTTCTGAGCTGACATGTATCCCATCTCCTAACTACTGACATGAAGAAAAATTGGGTTCATCCAATTCACGTGTTATATCGAAAAGCAGAACCTTCAAGATTCATTTTATCCAATATTCCAAAAGAAATAATGCCACCGAAACGGTACAGACAACTAAGATAACCCAACGAAATTTTTGAGTATTGGGAGTTTCATCAGTTCATTATCTTATTATTTATTTAAAACTAAAAAAATTAACTCCTACGGAGTTTTGTATATTACTAAAATATGAGAACTAGTTTCAAGTTGATATATATGGGTAGATTTGACCAAAAGCTACTATTAATAATTTTATACGAATGTACTGGTGATGGTCCACTCTATGATTCTCTAAAGGGGAAGTTCCCTAATTGGTAGAAATGCCTAATCCTGCACCTAAGGAACCAGTTTTCAATGTGGATCTTCAGTGAAAAGGAAAACAGCTACAGTGAAACTTTGAAGGGGTAAGTAGGTACTTCTCTAAACAAAATAATAGCTACTCTTCATGCCAGAAGTGAGGGATCTTTCTGAAGGAATCTAACGCTGCACGAGGGCAAATACAGTAGAGCCTATTAACAATTCGCTTAATAGAAATTATTGCTCATTAGCATCAGAATACGTCATAATGGAACGTGTCGTTAAAATTCACTTGTATCTGTCCGCTTACGTGTTTCCTAAAAAAAAAGGTATCTAGGCGGTTTCAAAGGTAGAAGTACGATAGAGTTGAGCACATGGAACACGTGTTAGAGGGATAGAGAAAAATATGGTCGTGAATATAAGAAGCTGATGAAACTAGAAGCGAAACCGATAGCGAAAAAATAGGCAAGGATTATTTTAAGGCTACAACTGTATGAAGAGTGGTAGAATATACTCGTAACACACTTTATATGCAAGCAGAACGTGGTTACAAACCACGGATCTGTAAGTTGTGGGTCTGGCACGCTTCCAGTGCGCTGTTCTGCTTGGTAGTATGTGAATACTCTAGTATATCTTTATTTTCATATCCGGTATGTCTATATTTTAATTCAATCTTATCCCTCTAACTGTAAACAGGTAGTGGAACTTGGGGTGTTCAATCGGCAGTGTATGGCAGTCCGTTGGGTATCCCCTCAGGGGTCAATGCTTGGGCCACATCTATTTATGGTTTACATGAATAATTTTAGTGATTATGTAGGGGAGTGTATCTTGTGTATGCGGTTGATAGCGCAGTCATTTCTCGTCACATGGATATGGGCTTACTGGAAGTCCTATCTGCGGTTCAAATGAGGTAATCTGAATAACGGTTCACCGTAAATAGACTAAAGACCAATCCGTCAAAAATGCAAAGCATATAAATATATTTTAAATAAGATTGTGTAAGACTGTTTAGTTTTTTTTATGGATGACAGAATGCCATGGGCTGCACATCTGGACTTTGTACATGCACAGTTGTCGTAATGATGACAGTATACCATGGTTTGATAGCTTGAGGTGGCACGTAGGATAGTTTAAATATTTTTCGTCGACAAAAAAGGACGTGAGAATTATAGCCGGTGTCAGCCAGACACACATGCCCCACCCCTGTTTAAACAACATAGACTGTTTACAATGTAAGGCCAATATTGTTTACTGATTCTTGTTAATGTACACAATAATGCAATGACCCCGATAACCAGAGAAAATGTCTATAATTATGATACGTGCCATCATGGTGACCTGCTGGATGTACCTCGGACGAGGTTGTGTACAATGCAAAGTAGGTATGAGTACAATGGTATAGAGCTGTCTAATAAGCTCCCACTCGCTCAAAGACAGAAACCCAGTCACCAAGTTCCAAAATACATTGATGCTATTATTGCTCAAACATTCGCCCTACAGTATGCCGAGATCGTCGAATTGCCGACTTCCCTATCCGATCACATCTTATTTTTTGGATCGTTCTTAGTTCTTATTAATTTATTATTTGATAGAAATAGTCATAATTCGAGTATTGTATGTACATATACATTAACGGGGGAAAATGTTTGAGCCAGCAAGAAGATGAGACACCAGAAAATTATGAAATAGGGGGCAAATGAAATTTCTGACATCCGATTTTTTTTCTTTTCTCAATTCTTCATAGGGAAAAAACATGAATCTATAAAAATTTAAAAAAAAATTTACAAAAAGCCTGACCTCGCTAATGTACAAAGGGTTGGCGGCAACCACAGGTCGGTGAGGGATGAGTCATTAGCATGGGAAAGATGCTATAAATGCATCATTGGATTGGTAGTAAATTGATCACCCTTACAGTATAAACGTAACTTTTCCATTTAACTAAATAATCACGATTTAAAAGTATCAACTGAGGCTGTGGATAACAATTTACATTGCTGCGGTGACATTGGACACTCAAGATCTCAAATCACTTGAAAGGCGGACAAAACAAGACTTGGGCCAAAATGAATGCGGACACCACTCAATGAGCTAAAAACTGAACACTCTGCCGGAAAGTGTATGAAGAACATCCTTTTATCACATTCCTAAGAACTAATTAGGAATCCAACGAAATCTGTGGAAGTTATAACTGCCACTATTTTATACTTTTGTGCATGACCACAACTACTTGGAGTTAGGCTGTATGCGCTCCTACAGTTTTGTCGGTCAAAAGGAGTAGCGTAGTTAACCAGATATTAAAAAAAAAATTATTCAGCAAAGCCTAAAACGTGATATGCTAGTAGCAATATCGACTTTGAAGGTTTTCATCGTTTCTTCCTTTTGCTTCTTTACTTCTGAAGGTAGAAAGCTTTGTTTTCAAAATTTCCACTTGCTTTTTACGTTTCAGATCTCGCTGATCAATTGCGTGTCTGTCTAGTTACGCTCAAAACTATACAAAGTTTTAGTCTGATTTTGATTAATTTTCAAGGATTGTGCTGGTTATCTCTTATGTGGTCCCCAATAAATGTCAATGATTTCGGATCAATAATTTCGGCGCTGAAACATGAATTTCGTATAACGTCGATTTCTAGTAACGTTGATTACTACGCATGAGCGAACCTGAAATTAATTTTTACTGACGGAACTCCGAGGCTAATTGACCCATTTTGATGAAATGGTTAGAATTGTACCATTTGACCCTTTTATTGACCTAACCTATACTCTTCAGGGCGAAATTTAAGGATTTTGTTATTATAATTTTCATCCTAAATATATATATATGTATAATTGTATCATAGTATATCAAGTAAAACATAGGTAAGTGTTGGTGACCGACTTAACGAAAAAAACGCAGCAAATCATCACACCAAGGTTTATTATTTCGGTATTAGAGCATTTCCACACAGATCACTGGTCTATAATTATTAAATCCCGTCTATGGTATATTTATTATCGCATCTCGGTGTTCCAGCCCTCTCAAATGGGTTCTCTCCATTACTGCACAATGTTACGCTTTTTAGTAAAGTTATGAAACAAAACAATTTATGAGAAAGTTATCTGCCCACCGTTTAGCAGGGTTAATACTCCATATATTGATTTAAAAAAAAATATATATATATATATATATATATATATATATATATATATATCGTCGGTAAATTGACAAAGGGGCGTATCTGCAAATTTTGGTTTTTAGAGTTAGCTTCACTTTGGAAACCATAGCTCTAGCTTCTATGAAGTGATGCTAACCTCATGTCGCGTATTTCGTTGGAAACCAGTGGGAGAAACAAAGTACAGGGGACGTATTTGCCACGGTCGCAGTTACCGACATGACAAAGGGACGTATTTGAATCCTGATCTGACAAAAAGACGTAAGTAGCAGATACGTCTTTCTGTCGAGCTCCTGTGACTGACTCGTTTCAATTACGTCCTTTGGGAACGTACTATTATCCGTGGCCTCTCCAATGATTATTACAGTGGCTTGTTTTATTAATTTATTTTTTTCTCTCTCTCTAATAGAGTCAGGTGTTCGTTAGCTCTGATGTCTTGGTTCCGTCTCATTGAACTGTGTGTTTGAAAAAATTGAAAATATACGTTTTTTGAAGTAGGCCATTCAGAGATGGAATAGGTACGACTCAATGCATTCGAAAATTGAGCAAAAAGCACACCCCAGAGGGATGGGCGCAAGTAATAAGATGCGCTCGAACAAACCCTTTTCCCTTTGAAGTCACCTCTCTGACCTACGACCAAATTGCTGACTTTGTGGCTCTTTCACACACCTTCAAAAAGGTAATCCCATGGCGGAAAGTCTACATGATACTCTACTCAAAATCTGATACCGGCTCGGTGGAGATCCAGTCTGAAGAAGACTACGCAGATGATTTCAAGATGGTCAATTATAACCAACCAAAAGCCCTGCAATGGATCAGCTACGGCTCACTCCCCACCGCTTACCAAAGGACCCTCAGTATCTCGAACACCTAGTACACGGACCTGATGAAGATGTGCAATGATCTTATAATTCCGCGTGAATACCATCCTTACTACACAAGCCTTCAGCCTTCTGAAGAAGTTGAAGATAGATTGCCGGAACCTAATGAGGACGAAGATACCGAGTATTAAGAAGAAAGTGGCTAAGGCCGTATCACACTTGCATTTTTTCAGCTTTTTTCTTGCATTTTTAATGCTCGAACCTCGAAAGACAAAGTACTTTTTTCCAAGGTCAGCTGTGAATGTTGAAGAGGAATAAGTGCAATAACAGTGCATTCTAGCGGAATGCAGTTTTATTAAGTCTGTCACGTAAGGGCTCCTAGGGGTTTTCCATTGAATTGTTACCTTCCCAAGGGTTAGGTTTTAGTATTTTTCGCTCGAGTTGAGGTAAAAATTAGAACATGTTCTAATTTTCCCAAAATGCTCCTCCAGGATGCGCAATGGTCGAAAGAGCTGACCTTGGAAAAAAGCCCTTAGCCTTCTCTACGTTCGAGCATTAAAAATGCGAGAAAAAAGCTGAAAAAATGCAAGTGTGATACGGCCTTTAGACACGGATTGTTAAGAAAGGCAAACAATTTTTTATTACCTGTAAAAAATGACAGTACTTGAAACGGTCTTACCATTCTTTTAAAAATGGTTCCTAATTCAAACTCTTTCAGTTTCATCTTCTTTTAATTAAGAAAAATTGTACAAAATACAATTTGTGATATCATTGAAAACTACTTTCATTTTTTGCATGAAAACTTGATTTTGATTATTTATTATTTCCCAAGTTTTTAGTTAGTAAATACTTACGTCCCTACCAGAATTATTATGAAAATGTTCATTTTCATGACAACAACACTTCGGCGTAGATCCTAGTTATGTTTCATAACTTGTGAAACAGGCAACATCAATAACTAACAATTCAAAACCTTGTGATTACTAATCAGTAAGTGAAAACAGAAATTTCCAGAAGCCGTATATGAAATGATCAGAAAAGGACGCTCTGACAGAAAGACGTATCTGCTTTTTAGGTACCCTTCAAGGATCTTGAGCGTCACATTACCCATCTAGTCCTAAAATGAAGCAAATATAGGAGTTATAGCCGATAAGGGGTTGAAAATTGTAATCAGGTGATTTGTAGTACACCTGACAACTTTGATCGCGGATATCTCGAAACATAAAATTTGCAAATACGCCCCTTTGTCAATTTACCGACGATATATTTCTTCCACCACATAAAATTCTTAATTACTTATATTAATGTATTTCAATAGGTTGATTAGAAAATAAATCAGTTTCAGAAGACCCTCAGCTGATAAGTCGTCTTCCGTATTTAGTGACATTGTTTCAGAGCGTTCCAACAGCTCAAGATCCCTAATTTCAGCACCGTCAAAGTTTCCAAGGCGATTTGTACAGTTTCACCAGTTGCGATTCACACCGGTGTTGATATATTGTTATCCTGTCAATTTTTTGGCCCTTAGAGAGAGCAAATGGATGAATGTAAAGCAACCCGGGTGGTTTCATTCGATTCTTTGAAAGGATATCTATAAATAAAACCCGAAAAAACACTACTGTTACTTCGAAAGTTTTCGATATTCAATTTTTGAATTTTTCAGCCATTAATTTCGAACGTTAAGCCAAACATCTCCAGCTAAATTATGATTTTTGAACCAAATTTTATAAAGTAGTTTCAGAAAAAAGCTTCGGATGGCGTCCGGGCAGATTTTTTTCTCTTTTATTCGACGATTTTGGGATTCTACGCATCTTGAAACGTAAACCAAGAAATTTTGAAGGGGTGGGAAGTAACAAATTTTTATCTTGGTTGATTACAAAGTTTCATTATCGAACATAATAAACCAAATGAGGTTCCCTACTTGACCGGTATTGAGAGAACTTGTTTAAATCGTTATCCTCCATGACGTCAATTATGAAATCTTAAATAAAACATCCTTCACATTTTATTATCCTCTCAAAGGGAAAGTTTTCGTGACAGTTCGGCCTTCACCTTGAGACTAAAAAAACTGGGTTGTGGGGTCAGACGGGTCATTCAATTTTACCTGGTTCCATCCACCTGTCCTAATCTTTCCTTGCCCACTCGATCAATGAGTTTGTAGCCTTGAGTCCTAAGCTAACCCTACAATGCGATTCGTTGATACTGTAATTCGTCTCGGTTGGCAATGGATCAGGAAGCAAGGAATGACAAAAGATTCGTTCGTATCTATTGCCGATTTTGGAGAGTAATTATATTATTCCTAAACATTCATGTTTTCTTTTGGTGTCTGTGAAGGTTCCCTTCCTTTTCCATCCCAGATAAAAACGTATTATGATCCTATGATATAAACTTTTCAGATAATTTCCAACAAAATGTTTCACCGTGAAAATCTTCAAAAACGCTCTTTTTTGCAGTATTTTTAGTTGTAGGAATGTTTTGTTTTTTATTCCTCTCCTTTGTATCTAAATCTGTAGCCATTAAAACCACAAGAGCTCATTTTTCTCATGATATAATGTTAAAGATTACTGTGCCGTAGACAGTAACGGTGAATCTCCAATCAGCCAGAAATTATATCCGTATCGCTTAACTGTTCCAGCGTAATCTGAAGCATAAATATTGAACCGGAAACTTAAGGTAGACTTTGAACTCGTTAGTTTGAACGTAAAACATCGTTTTTAAAATTGTTTAGTTTTAGTATTCAGTTCAGCGAAAAATATTCCTTGGAAATCAACTTGAATAACGTAATGAAATAATATGCCAATGGAGAATGATTAAAAGACAAAAAATGTTACAGCCACTCTGCGTGACTGAATAAGCAAATTTCCGTAGTTTTTGCATTAATCTAAGAATTACAAAAAAATCGAATTACTATTATGGTACACATAATAGTAATTCTATTTTCGTTTTGGAACAACTGTAGACCGTTTTTATTTTTCATTTCTTTAACTAAATTTAATTCAATTTCAGTATATTTTTGAAGCGCGATTTACTGCACAAGCTACTGCATTTACTGGTAGTTGAACTGTTTTTCATGTCGATATTGTTTCAAAATTCCACAAAACATAAAGGATTCTCACGAAGCTACTTTTGAATCAATGTATTTTATGATTTTGGGGCAATTGCATCACCTTCATTTTTTTGACAATTTGCCATAGCTTTATATAGTGGTTTCTGAATTTTCAATAATTTTTTTCAGCACTTATTATTTTTATTATACTAATTCCGAATTTCCGCCATAATTCCGAAATCCGAATTTCAGCCTCTCAAGTTTGATTGGAACAAAATCAGGTACGGAGCCCGCTCAGCCGATTATAGCGATTCTTCTGTTTCTTAAATTCTACTTGATATATTCACCACACCCAGAGAAAAGTTCAAAAGTTCAACGTCATGAGTTGAAAAAGATCAAAACAAGCTACAGAGCCCACTCAGCTTATTAGAGTGGATTATCAAGTGGTAATATTGTACTCTACCACAACCTTAGAAACCCAGTTCCGAATTTCAGCATCTTAACTTATCATAGCGATAGGGGAAAAATTACAGAGCCCAATTTGTTGATTCTTCAAGTTGTAAATATACTCTACCACACCCAGAAAGGAGCTGTTAAAAAGTTAAGATGGTTGACTACCGTTCCAAAGTTCAGCGTCTAATAGGAATTTGAACAAATTCATTTATTGGTTCCGAGTCAACCTATAGATAGCGGAAGCATTGTTTTCACTTTCGGGAGATGAAAAATTGTTTATCCCCAAAAACAAAATTTTCACTCGCAATTACGTTTTAGACCATTCTGAAGAACTTTCGTTCCGTGTCTGTCTATCTGTCGTGTGTCTTCAAATCATAATAACAAGCTTAATTTCCGCAGTTTTCATCTGATTTGGTTGAAATTTTCAGGATATGTGTGGATTTGAGTGTAGATGAAACCCTATCAGTTTCATGGATTCCAAGTAAATACTCCACTCTACGTATGCGCTACAGTAAATTCTATCAAGCATGAATTTTTCACGCCCCGGTCGTTTAATCTCGCTCAAATTTGGATGGTAGTTGGGAGAGAACGATTTTAACATTCAATTTCAACCCGATCGTATCATTAGCAGCTCCTGCACATGCGCAAATGTGAAATCCTTTTCACCTTCGAGAAATTTAAAAGTTGCGGTCTCCACTAAAATCAAACGGCTGTTGATTTTTTACAGTGCTAAAATGTCCACTTGCATTTTACGTTTTAGAATATTCTGAACAACTTTTGTTCCGAGTATTTCTCCCTTTATCTCTGCGTGTGTAATTGTGTGTGCATGTCCGCAAATGTAATTTCCACAATATTAAACCGGTTCTTATGAAATTTTCATGGTATGTGCGGGTGAGGGTGAAGATAGTCCCCTATGAATTTCGTTGTTTCCAAATCAACACTTCACTCAGCGCATGCGCAAACTTAAATTCCATCAACCATCATTTTCTCACATCCGATCTCACTCAAATTTGAAAGACAGGTGAAAGAGGTTAATTTGAGCATTCCCTAACAATTTCATCATAATCCTGTCATTAATAGCTATTTTGGCCTTTTTAAACGAGCCTAATTCCAACAGTTTTCATCTGATTTTGATGAAGTGTTCAGGGAATGTGCGGGTTAGGCTGTAAATGGTCCACTATTATTTCCATACTTCTCAAATCATTACTCCGCTTTGCTCATTCGCAAACGTGAATTCCTTCAAGCATCATTTCTTAACGCCCTAGTCGTCCAATCCCGCTCAAATTTGGTGCATAGTTGGGAGAGAATGGTTTAATTATTCCATGTTAATTTCAACATGATTGCATCATTATTATCTCCTGCGCACAAGTGTACTCCGAGAACAAGGTCTAGTTTTCATCAGATTTTGATTACATTGGACTTGGACTTTGTGGGTTAGGCTGTAGATTATTCCCTACCAATTTAGTTTTTCTCAACTCATTCCTCCATTATGCGCATGCGCTAACGTAAATTACTTCAAGCATTATTTTCCCGTTTTTTAAAACATCTTTTCTGTGAAGCGTAAAATTGTGGGGTCTTGGAACTTTAAAAGTGTGGACCCTTCGCGGAGGCACGATGCGCCATGTTCTGATCATATATTACATACGGGGTTTAATAATATTATCGACCAATGATCTGCGTAGATGGGCTATATATCACAGAAATAATAAACTATTGTGTAATAATTTGTATCATTTTAAGAATTAACCATTCTTAGCCGATCGGCGTTTTTATTTTCGTTTGGAAGGTTTCTATTATTTTTGGGAATATCTTGATATCAGCTTTGTGTCCTTCAACTTCCAAAAACAATTATATCTCACTTTACGTAGGGAATGAGTCTCTCACTGATACAAAAACACCCAATGGTATTTTCCAATCACCGGGAAACCGCCCGGAATTGATTCGAGTTTGTTATAGCGAAGCCACAAAAAACTGTTTAGAAAATGGATTCAAATTCATTTTGAGAATTCAAGCCACCATATATATTATTGTCAATTGCCTTAATTTACTAATTACCCTCTATTGCGCAGTTAAAAATTAACTGATTACCTACCTGTGTAGACTAGGTCTCAATAAAGCAATAATACATGATTATATCGTTGAGTGGACAATAATCGGTTGCATTTATAGGATGTTCAATGGTAGTCAATTTAAGATAGTGGCTTAGTTTTATTTCCTATTCGAACAATAACCAGCTGAACATGAATAAATAGAAAATCCATCAGTTGATACATGTTTATAAATGATCCTTAGTTTCAAGGGATACAGTAGTTGTTGTCTCCAGCGTTATGTGACTCGCCTCCAACGATGCCTCATAAAAACCCGGTCTTCCCCGTAAAGTGCTGCCCGTTTTAAGATGCAAATCCACCGATTTGTAACCCTAGCGGAGGGAAGCCTTGTCACGAATTTTGTGGCTTAATGAGAAGCAAGATGCATTATTCAGCCACTCCTGATGTTCACCCCATCCTTATCTACCCATACCTCTCCCGGATCTTCCTTCGGGATCTCCTAGGGTACCAGATTAAAGGCGCTATCAATCCCCGGAGACAATTTCGGTTCCTCCGCTAAATGAAACGCAAGGCAGGTTTTGAATAACCTAGATTTCATTTGTTTAAATGAATTTAGTTACCCTGACAATGAATTGATAGATTTTGCTGATAACAACTCAAACAGTCATTCAACTCCATTTAACTGGATAAACGGAAGCGCATTCGCTGAAATTGAAATACTTACCGTCTAATCCGTAAAAAGTAATACATTTATTATTTGACGGATTTCTACGATTAGTATTTTCTCACATTTAAATGCACATTTAAATCAAACGAAATCGGTCAGCGGTATGTAGTTTGTATAAAATCTTAATTTTAGTTTATCTTCAGGCATCGCATAAATGGAATAAGTTTTATCCACCGTCATTCTTTCAATTTTCAGTTTGCAATACTATATTTTTTATTTATTTATTATAGTTGCTTCACTTAAATTTATTGATTCATTCATTTATTGATTTACATACATTATATATGAGTGTGTTGAAATAAACAACTAAAAGTTTCTCAAGAAACGATACTTTGGGGTCGCATTTTTGTTCCTAGATACAGCGTGAAGATTTCGTTCCCATGTCAGGTAAATTTTAAGGAAATACATTAAGGAGGGTCATTGCTAAAGCAGGTTCCATGCTAAAAATTCCTCCGACTTTCTTTCACAACCCGTTCTACGACGGAGGGTCGCCAACTATCTGAATTTCACCTATTCACGTGACTGGAGATTTTAGGACGTCACTCTGAACTAAGGTCATAGGCAAGGCATTCTCAATAATGCGACGGCCCAATGAAATTGATCCAACAAATCCATTACGGACCATTCTAGAACGATTCCATAAAAAAGAGTATGTGAGTGTAAGTAGTGTCCTCGAACTCATAGTGGACGCTTTTTACGTCATGATGTGATTGCCAAGCAGAAAAACATATGCCCTGTCATCTATCGGCCGGGAAGTGGAAAGGGAGAGACTGTATCATATGCCAAGTGACCGGAGTAAGAAGTCGTATTATCCTGGATATCCAGGTTGTCAGAGGCAGCGTGGACATGGAGCTGATGTGGCAGACTAAAATTAAAAGCCTGTCTCTTGGTGTTGGAGTAATTCCGTACATATTCCACTTAGATTATTGAAGGCATTTATTTTGTACACGCCACAATGTTCATTCTTGTTTATTTTGTCTTACGCTGGAATAAATCTTTCATTCATTCATTCATTCATAAAAAGTATGACGAAAATGACCTTGGAAAGCGATATCTAAGCTGAAATGAGTGGCGGCAAATAACATCATGACGCGGGGTGTGGTGCGGAAAAAGTGCCACGGCGTTATTCGAGTTGGACATCACGGCAGAAGTGCTTCGTGGCATCACCATCCTCGTTCTTATAGTCTTTTTCCTTAACTGGTAAGTCATTCTATATGAGTAGTTCCTTCCATCCCACTCTCCCTCTTCCACCTTCTTAATCCCAAGGGCCGGCGTCAGATAACCTCGGGCGTCCTTCCCACTTTTTAATTATTTATTTATTTTTAAAATTTTATTGTATTTATTTATTTATTTTTTGCTAATTGTTAATTTAATGGTCTCATAATAACGGAAGTTTTCTTCAAAAAAAAAGTGTGCTCGCGAATTATGGGAGCGCCACCCAGGCTGCAATCCTAAACCCATTTTGGTGATTCTCATTCCGTGCGATCCGAATTTTAGTTAGTTGTGCAACAAACCCTGGAAATTTTTGGTTCGCCGTCTTGAGGGAGAGTTGTGGGAGTAATTATCGATCCTTTCAAGCGCTGTAACAAAAAGATTTGTTTTTTGTGTCTTAACAGATTTTAATGATTCTTATTTTTTCATTTAGGGATTCGGTCTAGGAGTGGAGCATATATCAGAAGCTTTAAATTTCCTTTGTTTAGACCCATATTTCAGTCCAGTTATACAACAGAACATGGGAGTTAAAATTTGTTATTGGTGGAATAAATAGAGGAGGTAGTTCCGATAACTGATTGGAAGCGTCTTTTCGTAGAGAATGACGGTATATTGCAATGTCCCCGAAAATGGAGAAAATCATTCTGAAACGAATCATAGAGGATTTGTGTGTGTGTGTGTGTTTTCTTCCAGACGATAACTCTACTTAGGATTGAGATAAAAATTCAAGCTTTCCAAACAAAAAGACGAGTTCGTTGACCAGCACTTTTTGAGTACATCGAATTGGTCAAAAAAGTGGTGAAAAAAATCACTAAAAATAGCAAAAAACGGCAAAAAATCGTTAAATTTATATTTTTTTAGCAAAATATTGCTCAAATAAACTTTATTACTTATAAAATAGAACATTAAAAATTTATGTGCAATATTATGCTGAAAAAAGTACTCAAATTTCATTCAAATATACTGAAAATTGATATTGCTGCAACACACTGCAAAAAAGTTAAAAATCCAATATCTCTATTTGTATCGAAAATATTATTTAGAACGACTTTTTTTGCCATAAAACGATAGTTAACAATTTATTTTCCCTCAAAGCCCTTAATTTTCAAAACAATGTAACATAATATAGTACGATAGTATAGTATATAGTATTCGCTCACATGATCGTGCTGCATGACTGGAATTTTTTTTTTTTTTTTCAGATGTTCAAAAAATTTTGGTATTTTCAAGAAGGACTGAGGGGAAAAAAACTGTCCTATTTATGCTATTTTTAGTCAGTTTTGATTTTCATTCCATTATTTTACTATTTTGCTCGAAATACTTATTACCTATATCTCTCTGCGAAGCCAGTCTATGTAAATTAGTATTCAATAGTGATGGGTGAATGCTTATATATCGTTATATTTCCAACTTATCTCCTTGAATCCTACTTTGTTCGATTTGACAATGTAAACGCAGCTCATACTTTATTATGGTTGTGAGGGCGGGAAGCGGTTGCTTGTAACATATCCATGTTTTATTATAATGAATGTGGTACATCCACTAAAATCAAGTCCTATTTGCTATACTCTCCAAAATCGTATGCAAACCATACTATACGTAGGGAATTCCCTGTAACGCATGGATTACATGACCAATATGTTCTAGGAATAACTCCCGACTCTTAGTTAACTCCCCTTTAACCCTCCATGATGGAACAGGCTTTTGGAATCTTAAAATGTATCTCAATTTGATGGTTCGTTGAGTTGAGATAAGCCAACAACAAATTGCCCTTGGAGCCGAGACCCCATTGATGAGGAAGCGTGCACTCCGCGACAAACTACCGCTCCTGGCTGCCGCGTTGTAGGTAATTTCGCTACTAACTGAGATAGGAGATTCTGAAAGAAGCTCTGAGTTTCCTATAACGAGAAACCGCGGAAGAACCTAATAAATTCGCATTATCTCGCTTGTCAGTTTGAAAGAGGAGTGATGTTCTTGAAAAAGTAAACTCTCACTTACACGCCCGGCCTCCACCTTAGATAAGTAAAATTTATTTTGTGCCTGAACTTCAATTCAGGGTTTCAACGTATTTTTTCAACGTCCAATTCTATTAGATTATTATTCTTCGAGCTAAGCTTGCTCTCTCACTCGGATCCGGTTATTCATTAGAAATATGGACGAAAGATATTATTAAGAAAGAAATTAACCTGAAAGGACTCTGAGCTAGTAACATCTGTGGGGCAATATGTAGGATTTCCTGAAGAAATTAATTCCAGCCTTGTTCAAGCCATTAAGTCCAGCCTTGAACAACTCTCTACCCAACGTTGTTATAAGCATATATCCCAAATTGAGTGCATTTCGTTAAACTCCCCTATAGTGATGAAACATTTTCCAAATGCAAATAATTTGTTTCAGATTACCTATGTTTTGTTAGGCAATAAATTGGTGCGGTACCTATTACATTAGTATAGTAACCTATACCTACAAAAGAAATTACACTAACCCAGAACTAAGTTATATGGGTCAGTTGATTCCAATCAAAACCTCCCATAAATACTTCGGAGTCATTTTGGACAAACATTTGACGTTTCACGACCAAGTCAACGAAGTGATTATGAAAGTCAAGAACAGAACTGCGCAGCTGAAATCTCTCCTTGGGAGTTCACACCTGTCACTGCAAAATGAAATAATAATTTATAAAACTCTTATACGACCCATTTGGACCTACGCACTGATCGTTTGGGGTACCTACTCTAGATCGGAATTCCGAAGAATAGAGCAGCAGCAAAACCGAATCTTACAACGACAGATTGTACAAGCTCCTCCATTTGTAAGGAACGAAACAATATATAATGATCAACACCTTGAAACACCGACAGAAATCCTAAATAAATGCTGCAACTCCTTCGTACAACGCAACAATGACCACTACAACCCTTTGGTGAAAGAAGGATTCCAGATCCCGGAAAACGTCCGTCTATCCCGCCCTCGTCACATCATGGACATTATCAGAAATTAAAAATATAATCTTATCATTTCACAAGTAATACTTTCATTTTCATTTAAATAACATTTTAATTGTACATCTACAACCATGGTTGTAGATATATTTGAGAAAATAATGACTGTTTGTGCACTAATTCAATGAGGAATATTTACTGTATACCTAATAGTCTCAAACAGTCAAGAAATCAAAAAAAAAAAAAAAAAAAAAAAACCTATTACATACTCATATACATACATCATTCAGTCAAACGTTCACTTGCATAGTTTTTTTCTTCTATCTTGCATTTTTCATGTATGATTGAGAACTTTAATCACTACTTCTACACCAGCTCCAGATTAATTATCTGGATGCAAGGTATCATGAATCCCGTTGTCTGCTCAGTAAATTGGGTTTAAGGTATTGAATATTATGTTAATTTGTCCATTGCAGAGGGATGTTTCATGTTCCGAAGAATGATTCATCCCCGTTAGCATGCGAACCTAAATTTATTAGAGCCTATTTTCAGCTTTTCCATATTATGCAGAAGCAGTTCCTCATTCAGTAGGTAGTTATGACTTGTATAAGTACTTGGATTTTGATATACTTATTAGTAATCAGATATTTGCTGTAGCCATAAAATTGTATTTCATTATTTTTATTTCGGTAGGTGTTACATAGGTAAATGTTGGATATATTTACGTTTACATAATTCAGATTCGTTTAGCATTATCAATAAAACAATGATCTGCATAAAACGTCTATCAAATGCTGATATCAATCTTTAATGCAATTATTTCCATCGTTTTATCGAATATAAATTTAAAAAAAAGAAGTATTTAAAATAGTATTTGAAAGATTTACGTTTATATAATTCAGATAATGCGGCCTAGACTTCGTTTATAATTATCAATAAAACAGTGATCAGCGTAGAACGTCTATCAAATGCTGATATCAATCTTTAATGATATTATTTGCATTGTTTTATCGAATAATAATTGTAAAAAAAGAAATATTTGCAATAGCTCCCAAAAATCAAAATTTTTCCAAAATTGACTTTATCGAAATCCGTTTTGAAGCATTCTGAAACGATTCCTGGATTTTAACGCTTTTTCTCATATATAAGGCAATTAACAAGAGATTGATTTTAGAGCTTATTTCTGCGCAAAAGTTCTCTTTAGAGATTTTTTAAATGCTTTGTTATCAAGTTATTCAATCTTCAAGATTTTTCTCGTGTTTTGTGTCGAAAATAAAGTCATCGTTGGAAATAGCGATGAAATTTCTACCTACCTGATGCAAAACAATTTTTTTAGTCGACTTATATGTGTAAGAAAAGAGGCTAAAAAGCAACGTATTTTTTCTCGCTGAATCTAATGGTAACACTTGCAGATCTCTCTAACTCCGTTATAACCGAGTTTAACTGCACTGTAACTCACGAATTTTTAGTTCAAGTTTTTTTTAGCTCAATTTCATGTTTTTTAGGTAAAACTAGTTGTTATTGTTTAAAATTTTGTTATCAGTTTTGGAAGGATCTGCAAATGTTACAATTCGATTCAGCATGAAAAATACCTAAAAATCAACCCCAAACTTCATTTTTATACCGGGTCATTTTTCAAGAAAAACATCGATTCATCGAGAATAACACGTTTTTCAACATTAAAACATACGTTTTGCCCCAATTAGCAAATTAAAAGTAAAATTAACTATACCATTGAAAAGTCGAGATGCTTAGAAAGTACCTGTTCCCCGTGGAGTGTCCTTCTAATTAGTGTGTATTAAGAGCAAAAAAAAAAAAATGGAAAAAAGTCAAAATCTGATAAATTATAAAAATTTGTTTTTTAGCCTCTTTTTTACATATTGTCGACTCAAAAAATAATGGTTTGGCATCTGGAGAAAATTTATCGCTCTTTTTAACAGTGTCCTTATTTTTGAGTTTACAGTGATGCTGAGGGGGAGCTATGCCTGCTCGACTAGAAATTTTTTCATTATTGTTGTTTAAATAGGTGCGGGAAAGAAAATGCTGTTCTAAGAAACTAAGGAAGACTCCCAAGGCTTTCTTTCATTGGCAGGGCTCTTTCTAAGGAAATCCGGGCCAAAGATTGTCAGACTCCGCTCGGGGGAGCTATGCCGGAGCCCCGGCAGCAGTTATAGGAAGGTATTACGTCCTTGGAATTACGATGGGGATCTGGGAGGACGGAACCCGGGACAGGGGGTGTTGGTGGAGCTGAGAGCAGGACAGGGGGCAAGACAGGCGGCTTTTCCTCGTCGTCCTAACGGGACTTCTGCCAAAATTTATGTGCCCGCTCCCTCATCCTCGAACGGGGGCCGCAACCCCTTCCAAGACTTTAGGGCAACGGGCCCAGTAGGTGTGAGATATTGCTTCCCCCAAACAATGCTCTATTTCACTGTCCCGCCCTCTGCATTGAAGGTGGTTTTACTTTCAAGCAGCCTGGAACCCATAATTTACAGATTATCCCTCTCCTCCAACTCAGTTGATCCTAATTTGCCATCTTATACCTACTATACGTTATAGACCTATCTCGTAAATAAAGTGCCGGCCTTGAGAACGCGGAACTATTATTCCGTCGTAACCACATATTTCATAGCTTACTTGACTACTGCTATTGTAAACAACGGACACCAGCGCTCGGCCAAGATCAACTATTTATTCTGCAGCCCAGTTTCCTACTAAGCATTACTGCCCAATGTTGCCGTGATAATGAAAAAACATCTCTACGAACGTTTTCTACGATTCCCTTGCTAATAACTTCTGTCAAGTTCATCATTATGACTTCATTTTTTGGCCAACACTTTTGGCGTAGCCTCTAAATGCACCCATTAAAAAAAACTCTATTCTCAGAATTGATTATAATCTACTTTACATATTATTTACTTTATATATTACTACTTTATATATTATCAAATCGAACAATTTTTTGGCGTTACGTTTTGAGCAAAACCTACCCAAGTCAAAGATAAGTTGTTTTTTCTGAAACTGTCAAATAAAATACTGTGTAAGGAACGAAACCAACCAAAAATGAAGCCACGTGTTTGATGCAAAAACAACTCATCTCAAACATTTGAATTATGTGGCAAGTTTTGTTGCTTTTAGCAACAAAACAGCAAACAATTTAGCAGACTTGAGTCGTTTTTAGGCAAACTTAAGATGTTTTTAATATAATTCCTAAAACTTGAGATGTTTTTGTCAATATTTCAATAGTGATTTCCACTAATTTCCCATTCAGATTTTCAACTTTTGACTTTGGGTACCATTGAAAATAGCACGTGAAAATTAATAAAAGTACGTGAAAACGCCATCAGCTTCTTTGTGTATTGAATACAACGTTCGTTAGTATTTGCACCAATAAAGTAATACTGTCACAAAATGAGGGCTCCAAGCCGGCTCAGGAGAATCACTGAGCTAGCCGTTAAACATTATAAATACATCAATAGGATGTCTGTAGCGGCTTCCAATGGGAGTTAATGATGGATACTGGGGGGAAGAGACCGATCAACAACAAAGCAATCAAAGGAAGTGCACGAAAAATAGCTTGCTAAACGGGAAGCCGTGGGACATAAAGCTTCTTGCCTACTCGAAAAGAAGCCATACTTGGTCGTGAAACGCCTGGCTAATCTTTTCGTCCAGTTGATCGATCAAACTCGCCCAATCATCTAAAAAATCGTACATTACCTTTAATTTCACTTACATTATCAATAAAAATTATCATATAGCACTATACCTATACCAATTGAGTTAGTATATACTATATATATATATATATATATATATATATATATATATATATATATATATATATATATATATATATATATATATATATATATATATATATATATAGTTTTGATGAAAAATGAAAACACTCACGTGCAATATTATTTTGAGGAGTTACAGAAGGTTGGAAAAAGATAGGAAACACTTAAATAAACTTACAAAATTTACAAAATTAAGAGAATATTTCGCTGTGTCAGCGTCGTCAGCTCTAGTCTGTATATATATATATATATATATATATATATATATATATATATTCAATATACTGTTTTACTGAACTATATAATTGGTTTTGTATGAATTATAAACGAAAAAGTCCAGTCATGCAGCATGACCCCATGAGCGAATTTTTGAAGAAAGCACCTACTACCTACGTTTTAAACAGCATGGTTCTAGGATTATTTATACAAGGATACTTCCATAAGAGTAGTTCAATCTGAATTTGGACAATGTTTCATGCAAATATTACCGATTTTTACAACTAGCGAACGGCATTATTTCGATTTTTGACTGATTTTTCAACCTTGAAATTTTTGAAAACTTGATACATATTCTTATAGGAAATTTTACGCTGATTCCGAATATACCACATGTTAGTATGCTGAAAAAATTATTTCGCACAACAAACCGCAAAAAACAGGCTATTTTGAAATTTTTGACTACATTTTTGAAAATTTCAACCCGAAGATGTACTTAATCCGATCATGCTGGCCAACGAACTTGAACTTTCGTTTTGTGTCCTTAACATTTTAAAATTTGTTTGAAGTTTCTACATAATTCTACGGACAGTTATCGTCTGGAATGACACACACATACATACATATTTTTTTATACTTTTTTTTATTAACCTCCCTTCAAAGACGGAGGGGGCACGCCATTAAATTGAAAATAAACAAATAAAATAGAAAAGTGGGGAGGACGCCCAGGTTTACCCGACGCCGGCTATAGGGATAAGGGAAGATGCAGGATGAGGAGGAAGAATGGGGGGGGGGGTATGTATATGTACATATTTTTTTTTTTTTTTTTTTTTTTTTTTTTTTTTTTTTTTTTAAATACAAAACTCCCCTCAAAGGCGGAGGGGGCACACCATTAAATTGAAAAATAAACAAATAAAATAAAAAAGTGGGGAGGACGCCCAGGTTTACCCGACGCCGGCTCTAGGGATAAGGGAAGTTGCAGGACGAGGAGGAAGAATGGGATGAAAGGAAGTGCCCCTATAGAATGACCACCAGTTCAAGTAAGAACCCCTCAGGACGCGGGTGGTGATACCACGGAGTACTCCTGCAGAGATGCCCAACTCGAGTAACTCCGTGGCGCTTTTCCCGCACCACACCCCGCGCCATGACAAGGTCGCAGCCATGACCTTGATGTTATTAGGTGCCACTCCTTTTAGCTCAGATATCGCCTGTCGCAGATCATTTCTATCATATTTACTTTTCTTAGCCCGCCAGGTCTGCTCCATGTCCACGCTGCCACTGACAACCTGGACATCCAGGATAATGGCAGACCCATCGGGCTTGACAGCAACGATATCCGGCTTCTTGCCCCGGTCACTCGGCATGTGATATAGTCTCTCTCTCTCAACAGCCCAACCGCTGGATGACAGAGCGCCTGCTATCTGCTTGGCAACCGCATCATGACGGAGAATGCGGCCACCGTGAGTACGAGGACACTGCTGCACTACATGATACAGGTTCTCATTTTTACCCCGACAGGCACGGCAAAGGGTATCCACTGTCCCGCGACTACTCCTCGAACACCTCACCGAGGTGGCCAATGTGGCCACCCGGACGGCATGAAAATGGCGGTAGTCGCGAGCCCCAATGCCCTCTGAAGCCCATTCCACCCACTGGGAAGAAATGGGGGATTCAGAGCACTGTCGGAGTTCTTTACCATCTACTGACTCATGCAGCGCAGCAGCGAACTCAGCAGATGAGCTGGGTTTTGGAGCAGTTGGTGTTGCTCGATCGCACCACAACAACTGCTGCCGGACAAAGTCCAGGTCAGCAGCAGTGCGGGCGACCTCCCAGCTCGAGCCCCTAAGGGCTAGCAGGCGCTGGCGGCGTAAAGATGGGATGCTGGCAGAAAGAGAGACAATACCGAGCCCACCGGCCTTGACTGGTGCGTGGATGTAAGCACTTGGGACACCAGGTGGAAAGCCTAGCCAAGAGCGCACAGCAGAGCGAACTTCACGATCTAACTCTAGCAGCCTCCCCGCAGTAAGCCTGCCAAAGACTAACCCATAGGTTAGCTTTGGCAGTAAGTACGTGCGAAGGAGGCGCAGCTTCTGCTGTGGCTTCAATGGAGCCTTGGTGACACGAGCTAATGCTCCACCAAGGTCCACACGGCTTGCGGCTATAGTGGCCACACCCATGAAGTCGACCCCAAGGTACCGCCAAACCTCCAACACGGATCGGGCAGGGATGGAAGTTTGTCCTAAGACAAAACACTCCTCATCCACTACCTTCACCTTATGCTGGCGACCCGACGGGACCAAGGAGACCGACCCACACTTAGCTGGGTTGACCACCAAACCACACCTGGCTAGCTGCTCAGCAAATGCGTTGAGGGAGATCTGCAAGCCCTCGCGGGTTTCTGCGAGTAGGATGACATCATCAGCAAAAGCTAATGCACCTACTCGCACCCCAGGGGCGAGATCAAACCCTATTTCAGCTGGCAGCTTACCCAAGGCCGTATCCACGACCAGGTTGAAGAGGAGTGGCGACAGAGGATCCCCCTGGCGTACCCCGCGCCCTATAACAACATCCCCTGACATCTCACCTTGTGCCTCGAGGACCGTCACGCCTTCGTGGTACAGACAGGCAACATACTCGATTAAACGAGCAGGTGCCCCGACACCACGAAGACAATCGGTCAGGGCAAAGTGGCTAACTGTGTCAAAGGCCTTAGCGACGTCCAGAGCGGCAAGATGGAGCTGCCGTTTCTTGATACGGGCCAGCGAAATGACAGTTTGGAGAACTGTTAGATTCTCCGCTGTGCCATCCGCTGGCCGAAATGCTCTCTGGACGTCACCTATGACACCAGCCACTTGGAGGCGAGATGCCAGAACCTTTTGGAAGTGGCGGAAGACCACCGACGAATGTACATACATACATACATACATACATACATACATACATACATACATACATTAAAAAATGCGTTAAACTTCAGAATATGATTCAGAATAGTCTGAAACGGATTTCTGCATAAAATTTTTTCAAAAATTCACATTCTACAAATTTTGAAGCGAGAGCAATAGCTTAATTTTCTTCAAAAATTCGCTAAAAGGATTTTTTTTTTTTTAAATATATTTCGAATATAAATCTTTTTCACAAGTTAGAAGTTGAGAATTAAAATGAAATCATAATTTGTAAATTTCGGGAGATGGGATTGCTTGTTGGCAGAGATATTGTATGGAGATGGAGTTTTATTTGTCTTTTCGTGATTGGTGGAGAAGTCGGTCATTGGAACCTGGTGTCATCTTTTTCAAAACCTTCACACCTAACATTAACCAAATTATGCATCTTGAAAAACATAAAGGGGGAAGATTCTTGCGATGCTTTGTCAACGTAGAAAGCCTATTGATTGCATTTTAGGAATATTAATTGCTAAACACACATTTTGGACAGAAAATCTGCTGAATTAACACTTATGTAGGAATGTGTGGTGCTTGCCGAGGTGAAATCTTCACTTTTAATTACGTGGTTGCAATGTTTGCATCTAATTCGGCCGCAAGGATGTAACCCAGGTTGATGGGATCCCTGAAGACCGGTGCGTCGGTTGAAAGTGACGGTGCGACAAGATTTTGCCGATATTTTCCCCTTGATCAGTCACTCGTGGTGTCTCTTGACAACTTTCCCTACTCTGTACGTTGATCTTATCTGGATATGATGCTACGTTATAATGCTCACTCGTACTGAGCCAGGTATTTCCGTTAGTTTCCAAAAGTTTTAAAAAACGTACATACTTATCTTCGATCATATAAAAAAGTGCAGATAGAAAATACAATTAAGAAAGAGAAAAAAAAGATTGATAAACTAAACGTCTGCGCATGTGTAAACGAATATCTATGTAGACTACATGCAGATACATCGGTACATGGATACCTACGTCATACGTACAACCTGGTTACAACGTAACTACCTTATTGGTTGTTGCATTAATGTTATTATTAACATAATGCCTTACAGCTGGGCGTCACGAAAAATTTTGTTACACGGAAAAAAATTGTGCTTAAACGCGATACCAATAATCAAAGTCGGTAATTATACAGCAACAATGAAGCAGCACTCTGGTTGCTGTGTGGAATAACACACTACTTTCCTTACACAATGGTAAGCAATTAGAAATTAATATACTTAATGACGAAATCATTAGAAGTAACATAAAAATGAGAAAAAAAGTCTGCCAAGTTGGGTAGGCAGTATAGCTTCCTCACACATTATAACATGGTCGTATAGAATTAGTTGAAGAACAAAGTCCGAGTCGAAATAATTGAATTAGAAATATTACGGTATCCAATTCATTTGTATACATGCTAGAATGCAAATTAGGGATATAATTCATGTTTGCATGTGCGGAAATTGTCTAAGGGTTAACCCACACAATAATTGAAAATTTCATCAAAATCGCGATCCATTATTCTCAGTGTCATCCAAAATTGGTTTGCGCATGCGCACTAGTTACCTATTATTCAATCGAACGCGATAAAATACAAAGGGCGTCACCCTCGACCCAACAACCTCTCGAGTTTGAACGAAATCGGACCAACAGATGATAAGAAAACGACGTTATAAGAAATTAACGTTTGCGCATGCGCACATACTACTATTGATCCAACGGCAATGAAAGTATAAGGGATTGTCTAGGAGCCAAACCACACGATCCCTGAAAATTTCATAAAAAATCGGTCCATTAGTCACGGAGTTTTGTATGCGTGGATCAATTTTAGTTTTGTGTAAAGCGCCAAAGTTATTGCTCCACCAACCGCAATATGTTTCATAAGAAATTTTTTTGGAACATATACCCAACTACTCCCCGAGTTGGACGAAATCGGTCCTATTGAAGATAAGAAATCGGCGTTATTAGAAATTAACGTTTGCGCATGAGCACAGATCACTATTCATGTGGCGGCAATGAAATTTATAGGGTACCATCTAGAAGCTAACCCGCACAATCCCTGAAATTTTTATCAAACTCTACTCATTATACTTTAAGTTTTGCCTGTGTCATCTATATCAGTTTCGCGAATGTGTAGTGGTTATTACTCCAACAATCGCAATATAATTTATAGGGCATTTTTCTATAACATAAATATACCCAACTACCTATCGAGTTTAACGAAATCGGACCAACAGATGATGAGAAATTGACGTTTTAAGAAATTCACGTTTGCGCATGCGCACAGGCTAATGTTGATTCGATGGCATTGACAATTATAGAGGAATGTCTAGGAGCTAACCCGCACAATTCCTAAAAATTTCATTGGAATCAGACTTGAACTTTGTATAGTTTTGAGCGTGACAAGGATTTACCACAGGCAGACAGATAGACATCAGACAGACAAACAGACATGGAACCAAAATTGATCAGCACTTTCTGAAACGCAAAAAGCAAGTGAAAATTTTGATTTCGGAGGATAAAATTTTTTCGATTTCAATCACAAACACAAAGCTTCCTTACCTTCGGTAGAAAGGAAGCAAAACAGAAATCACACGATGAACTTCATACAGGGTGTCTCAGCTCAAGTTCCCGTAACTTCAGGGACCGATTTTGCAGCTCAAGAGCTACAAGGAGTGTCTCGTAGACATTTTTTTAGAGGCTTTGTTTCCGAGTTATTCACGATTTAAGATTTTTTTTAACGTTTTTTCGACCTCATATCATAAAATCGGCTATAACTCCCCTCCATATCAAGTAAATTCAACTTTGAGAAGACCGTTGGAGAGAAAATCAAATTTCCTATCTCTCTAAAGCCAATTCAAAATCTTTCGCTAGGATTAAATGAGCCCTTTGGCTGTTTCACCCTAAAACGTGAAACAGGACATTTTTCGAAAATCTAAATTGCGCCAGAATTTCAGTTTTTCAACGGTATGCTCAGTTTTATTTTTACAATTGTAATAAGAAGAGAAAATGAAGTTTAAATGCAATAAACGTAGAATTTTCAGCGAAAATAGAGGGTTTTCGTGAAAAATGACCCCCTAAGAAAACACGATTTTGGGTCCGGCTTCTAAGTATTTTCCACGCTAAATCAAATGGTATCACTCGCAGATCTCTCCAGCTCCGTTACAACCGAATTTTACAATTTAATTAACTACCTTGTTTTTGGTTTATTTGTTATGCTCAATGTTGTGTGTTTTTGGTAAAACTTGTTAGAGTGTAAGATTCGGTTATAACGGAGTTGGAGAGATCTAGGAGAGTTACCATTCGATTCGGCTTTAAAAAATACTCAGGAATCTGGCCTAAACTTGTGTTTTCTTAGGTGAATCATTTTTTCACAAAAACCCTCTATTTTCGATAAAAATGTCACGTTTTTTGCATTTAAACTTGATTTTTTCCTCTTCATAACATTTTAAAAATAAAACCGACCATACTGCTGGAAAAGTGAGATTAGGGAAGACTTTGTTCCGTAACGCGCGCGGGGATTCAGAGGATTATGTATGGCGTCCTGCAATTTAAAAAATAAAATATTTTTCAACTTTCGACTATTTTTTCATTTTGTTATGAATTTATGATAGCTAAATCCGCATACTACACGTTGGGTAATCTATCCGAAAGGAAATGTAACGTTCTTTTCAACGGTTTCCTCAAATTTGAATTTACTTGATATGGAAGGGAGTTATAGTCGATTTTGTGATGTAAGGTCGAAAATACGAAAAAAACTTATCTAGTGATTAACTCGGAAACGAAGCGTCTAACAATAATTTTCCATGAGAAATTATTGTAGCCCTTGAGCTGTAAAATTGATCCCTAAAGTCACGGAAGCTTAAGTTGAGACACCATGTATAAAGAAAATACGTTTACTCATGAATATACTCATTATATCAATGAAGGTACCTACCGAGAACGATTGGAAGAAAGACAGTTAATTCCTTTCCCGTACATCCTGGGAAGTTGAAATTCGATAGGGAGACTTTCTGGGAGACAAAGATCTGATTGAAATGAGTGGTTCATTCCTAATCAGCTGAGTGAGCTGAATTCTCTCCTGTTCATCCTAGGAGGTTGATATTTGATAGGAAGATTCCCTGGGACAAGAGGATTGAAATGAGTGGTTCATTCCTAATCAGTTGAGTGAGCTGAATTCTCTCCAGTTCATCCAAGGAGGTTGATATTTGATAGGAAGACTCCCTGGGACAATACTAGACGAATGCAATGATTGAGTCACTTTCAATCAGCTTAGCGAGCTAAATTCTCTCTTGTTCATCCTAGGAATGGTTCGGAATGGAAGACATATCCATGTACCAATGTATCTGGATTCAGTGAATGAATGAATGAATTACGCCTTTATTCATGAAAAATACACATTCTTGTATGTTGTTTGGATACATTCGTTCATCAATTTATAATTCAGAATTACTCTAAACAAAAGGCAACACAAGCCGTGGCCGTAAGGAACGTCAGCCTATTTGACCCTAATTAGGGAAATCTTAGGATACGATGTCCATATTAAATTATAAATTGAAGTATCGTCTGCGATTTTATCTTACTGGTTGGAGTGCAATTCACCCTATGCCACCCTCCCCCTTATTAAAGTACGTTATTATATTAAGTATAACATGTGTAGTACAAAACGGAACAATATAATGACATTATTAATCATTTAAATTTACTACATAATTAATTTTAAATTTGTATGCAGTAATCAATCTAGCACAGCAATTACTCTCGTTTTTGATATATAATAAACAACAGAAGAACATTTTGGGTAGATAATAGTGATTATATAACAATACATTTAATAACAAAACTTATTGAATTTGAAATCTATAAACATAACGCAACATAGTTCATATTTTTATTTATTTATTTTATTATTAGTTAGTTTTTAATTAATAAATCAGATATCCATAAAATAACTCTTTTCTTTCAACGTACAAGTACAGTTTATTGTTTAAATTATATTTATAACAGCCACAACACCAAATTACAAAATCAAAACTTCGATCTAGATTGGCATCACCATTTAGTTGTAGTTAAACTTGGCTACAAGGAATCTCCTATATCTCCAGGCATCTGAGCAGTATCCCGCCAATCCTGGCCAATGTTTCGGTTCGTTCAGCATCTCAATAAGGTGGGCTTCCGAAAACTCCTTCATACCAAACCATTTACGGCGGAACTCTCCCAACACAGGGCACTGGGTGACAAAGTGTGTAATATCCTCTGTAGCTCTCCTGTTGCACATTGAACACTGTTCCACACGGTCTCCGATACAAGGTTGATAGTTTAGATGCAGTGTTTCGGATCTCAGCTTCATTATCCACCTGATTTGACCCACTCCGGACTCTTGGCACATATCTGCACATTTCACCTCGTGGTTCAGTTGACGGTAAAGGAGATAGTGCGTGGTATTTGTTGCCTTGTTGATCCAGTTCCGCTTCCATTCAGCCACAATACTATCCAAGAGAGCTCCAATGGTGTTGGTGTCGAGGGAATTTTGTTCAAATGTTTAGCCCATGCTTAGCTGCTAGGTCCCTGATATCAGAAAAACCTGCAGACTCCTCCCTTGCTGCTACAATGGCGACTCTTTTGGGAAATCTTCCCTCTTGCATTTTGAAAACCTTTTGTAGGTATTGCAAATGCAACTTGAGACAGTATAAAAACAGGGGGATCATTCCAGTCTCTAAGTATAATATATAACGAGGTGTCCTATCAGGCAGCCAAAAAATCTTTCGAACGAAATATAACTGCACTTTTTCCAACTCTTCAAAATACCTGTAGCCAAATGCCTGAGCTCCATAACCCAAAATGGACCTAACTACAGCCATAAAAACACCCAACCTGGCTAGCAGGGGTAATTTTGTACTTTCCATTAACTTCTTCCATGTGACATTCAGAGCAAACTTCGATGCTAGAACTTTTAGCTTAAAGTGAAGCACATAGGACAGCCTGGGAGTTAAAGTAACCCCTAAGTATTTATAATTGTTAACTACCTCGACATTCTAGCCTTGGTATTCCCAACGTTCTCTTGCCGCCAGTCGGCCACCTCTCCGAAATACCATAATTTTTTACTTTTCGAGATTAACCACAAGACTCCACAACTCACAATACTCCCGTAGAGCTTCTATGTTTCTTTGTAGGTCCTCCGGACTTTTTGCCAACAAGACCAAATCGTCAGCGTATGCTAGCATTGAAATCATCTGGATTCAGTGTTTAGTTTTTCAGCAAGTACGATTCTTATATATCGATGGCCAGAAAAAAAAATGCATAAGTTGTTTATTTCCTCATCAGAAAAAGAACTTTCTCTACCGTAGCTATTGGGCCCAATCAGACGAAATACTAGCTCTACCACAGGTTGCTGTTTTTCCAAAAACGTTAAAGCACCAATTAGCTCTGGCATAGCTGTGCACCTGTTTTTCTACACCTGGCAAAGTACCGTTTCTGCCTACCAGGGAAATTACCTAACTGCTGTAGCATATTTTTACAGAAAACTTTGATTGTCCCCAAGCCATAAGACAAATCCATGACAGTAAAAACTTACTCCTTTTTAGCACACAATTCCTTCCCACTCAGTTTATATAAGATATTTTTCTAATATGTATTTACATCAGGTGTGATGTTTCTATGTATAGGTTTCTTATTTTCAATAATGAACCATTGTTATCAACCAAGAAAAACATGTTTTAACCCCCTCTCAAATTGGTTGGTTAGTACTTCAAAATGCTTAGAAACGAATTCAAAACGCTGCAAATTATTACAATGGTTTATTATTTCTGTATTTGATAGCCCTACTATGCAGATCATTTGTCTATAATTATTAAACCCAGTATGTAATATATGATCAGAATAAGGCGCACTATGCCTCCGAGAAAGGTTTAAAGATTTTTAAAAACATATTGGTAAGTAATTCATTAATTACAGGGACGTCCCTATGAATGGATTTTATATAATTTTGGTGAGAGTTAGAATAGAGGAGAAAAAAATCATGACTTCTCGGCGAACCAAAACTAGAAATAATAAACCTTTGGGTAATAATTTTCAGGGTTTTTATTTATTTATTTCTTTTTTCGTTCGTGTCCATTGAATATTTAATTATTTTATCCCTGTTCAAGCAATTACACAGGTTGAACGGACTGAGCCTCGTTCGCCTTACTGTCTTGTTGAAAATGTAACCCAAAATCAGTCTGCAACTTTTTCGGAATCATTGAAAAACGTCCTTCAATATAAACAAACTGAACTTTCTGAACGAATTCAGTTTGAAACTGGTTTCGTTTCAAAGAAAATGTTTAAAACATCAAAGATAGGTAAGAACATTAAGTTTATTGTAGAAAGGCTTTCTCTTCTCGAGCAGTCGATTCAGAGGCGAACGAAACTTGTAGGTTCCTTATCGTGGCAGACACGGAATATGGAAAATTAGTTGTTTGGTTGGGCTGATGGGTGAGGCAATAACGATTGTGAATAATTCAGAAGGAGTTTGAATCATGAAAGTAAGTTCGAATGATGTCTAGATTAAGAAGGTTCGATTGCTTCAAGAACAGCAATATTCCATTTCTACAAACGGTGTAGGTACGAGATGCTTGCGTATACATTTTGTTAACGGAACAACCCTAGTTGTTGTGCTGGGAGACCCTACGGGACCTACCTATTTTAGTTTAATATTTTTAATAACGTTCCTAGGTTTGTCTTTTATCCAGAAAAACAATTTGTTGACCTCCCTTCAAAATTTGTTTGCTTACGTTTCAAGATGCGCACAATCCTAAAAATGAATTGAATTATTATGGCCTACAAATTTATGACAGAATATATCCTGTTACGGAATTTTAGAACATACTAATGAATGCTTAAGTCTTATTCTAATGATGTGTGTTTTATGGAAGCAATAAATCGCAGCGCTTCGCTAAGAAGAGTTGATATTAAAAGTTAATTTTCTTTCAATCTTAATTGACAGTGAAAGATACTATTCAACCGGAAAATTGATCAAAACTCAGAGGGTATTAATGTAAAACATATTTATGCAGACCTGTCGACTCATAAGAGCTCTTTCAAACTAAAAGCTTACTAATTGTTTCGACCAAAGGAACAATTTACATTTAAATAGCTTGAGAGTTGCTGTCACCTGCAGATGAGATCGGAACTACTCTGATTTCGAAGTATCAAGTTCATTTCGCTGGTAATGATTGTCCAAAGCCACCGCACACTGGGCAAAATGCCCAATCTAGGTGGACAAAAGTCATATTTGGATTTGAAGCTTTTTGTTGTCGGGTATTGTTACTGATTGGGTCTAAAGGCCAGAAACGTTCATATTAAATCCCTCGCTCGCAACCCAAGAAGTGGGGCGACTTATGAATTCCTGTTTGAACAAGTGTTACAATCCCGTCATGATGACAATGGTTCTCATTTGCACTCGGCATATCTCCTGCGGACTCCTTCGAAGCCAACTCCAATTCGATGGATCTTTTCAAGGAAGGTAAGAAGTACATTTATTTATTTATTTTTGGAAATTCAACCATTATATTTCAACAGGTACGGGGGTACACAGGAAGTAAATTTATGATTTTGTTTATAATTGATTTTGTTTAGTGATTTAAATGGTCACGGTCAAGAGCGGTCATAATGATCGAAACAGATTTAGAGGCGTATGATTACCTAGTTTACAGTATTCATTAACATTTTTTCCGATTTTTTCCGATTTTTGAGTAATGTTGACAATTGTATTACAGAAATTACAATACGTGTCCCAAGAAAGGAGTTTTTCGAGAAGTGGAAGGCGCTTCCAAAGGCTGTTCGGCACGACAATTTGGTGAGGTTTATTGTTGATGATTACGCTTCAGGAGAAGGCGAAATTGATTTAAAAACTCTCAAAGAATCCGTGCTTCAAGTGTCGAGCAATATATCAAAAAAGTGGACGAAAGATCGTGGAAGATTGGACGTCTTCAACAAAGACTCTTGGCTGGAACGACCGGATTTTGAGTTCAAAACAACGCGGGTTTTTGTGGTGGATCCAAGCACTTCCCAGCCTCCTGGGTCTAAAACGCTAGCTCCAGAAGTGCTGTTTGCTCACAGCCATCACCTCATTCGCTGACCAAATGTCACATTTGGACATTTCAACATCCGATGATGAATGGAGTGATGATGGTGACAACTAAGGCTGACCAAATAATTTACTTTAAATTATTTTTCTTTCTACATTTTTCTTAATATCTCTTACTTTTCTCTAGTTCAAGTGTACAAATACGTCATTTTGTTCCTATCGGAAAAACCTTTTTTCTTATTTCAAGTTCCAAATACTCTTTTTTCCATCCAGTTACTAGTCAAATTTTTACCATTGTACCAACTATTTTTTATTTATTTTTTTTTTTTTTTACATTATCTTGAAGAAGATAAATTAAATTTGTTTCCAGATATTTTTTCTTTAAGGAATTGTATTTTGTAGTATAGTTTATTAAACTGACATGACGTCAAAATGCTCATTTTTCCTCTAAAACCCATTTTTCCAATGGTTTTCGAATTTTTGGTATGCATCCGCTATGTGAGACCCAAACGAGGGGGATATTCGTGATCAGCGTTGAATTTTCTATAAGATTGACTCATAAAATAATTTTGTCCACCTAGATCGGTCATTTTGCCCAGTGTGCACCACCTCAATAGTTTTTCCCGTAAAACGCGTCAAACCGCCTTTAACGCATTAAATATCTAGTATTAATAACAGTAAAAGTGCATGTTTGGTGAATTTTATAAGAGTTTTCTCGTTGTAAATTTCTCGTTGGTAAATTAACTAAACCATCTTAATCACGACGTGTATCGCAACTCTTCACCTTCTCCGGAAAGATCTTCAGAAACTACCGTCAAATGTGAGTCTTCAAATATACTACTATTTGTCAAAATTATGGGACAGGTATTGATTGACGTTCCGCAGATTTTACTCCTACCTGTACGCACGTGCTATTTTTTCTACAATAGGGCCAACCTTGGCAGTATTATGAAAATCGGACGAGAATTTGAAACATCATGATTTATCAGTATTACCCCCTCCCTTCATCCCCTCCCATGATAAAAAAGGAAACTCCTGACTTAGGTTCCAAAACTTTATCGAATTTGCAATGGAACAAATAAGAATCACGAAAATCGGTCGAGATTTGTAGATAGGACAGCGCATGAAAGAATCGGTAATTATCCCTTCTACTCCTCACCACGACTTCAAATCCGATATTCCCAAGGTTTTCTGCACAACTTGACTAAAATTACGATAGAACACAATAAGAATCATGAAAATTGGTTAAAAATTGTAGCCTAGGTGGCGTCGACAAAATTTGTCAAAAAACCACGTTTTTTCGGCTTTACCCCTTTATTCTTCCTCTTCCATCACGAAATTCAAAATTTCCGGAAATTTTTGCTCAACTAGACTAAAATTGGGATCGAACAAAGAAAGAATCTCGAAAATAAAATCAGTTGATAATTGTGGCCTCGGTAGCGTCGACAAAATTTGTCTCACACACACATATACACCTACCCCTATGTTTTTTTTTTTTTTTTTTTTTTTTTTTTTCTCCCACAGATTCGGTCTCAAATAAGAGTCAAACAAGTTTTTTTTTTCAGCACCGAGCAGAAAAAATATACTTCTGGAATTTCGACCTAGTTTTTTGGATTCTGCCCCACAGTGCGATGTCTACAAACCCCTTCTTTTTTAGGGCTCACCTTTAGAAAACGTACCAGATACATACATCTTATAATATAGTCACATATATAAAATGCTAAATATGTCTTTAGCTTGAGGAAAAGGTCCCTCCTCCAAAACGAAACAATATACGCGAGTTACGTGGTAAATAAGTACGATAATCAAAGTTCCAGCCGTGCAGGGTTTCCACTTGAGTTCGTAGTTTTCCCCATTACTTAATTATGTTTCAATTTTTGAAAGCTGTGCGCTTTATACGGTCAAATGAAAACTATCAAATCAATCACCAAACAACCAACCACTAAACATAAAGCCAACCAAGATCGAAAATCGCCCATCCCAAAAACCTGAAAATCCCCAGCAAATTTATAATTCTCAATGTATTTTCTTTCTTTTCCTACAAACACCGCTGTTTTGAAAACGACTTTTATCAATTATCAACAAATACTTAGGCCTATTGTTTCCATGTAAAAATTTCTGAATGTTCAAGGGAAAAGATGTAAAATTTTTTCTTAGTAATATTCCTCTAAAAAACTTGAAATCACCTATTTTTCACCGTATTTGCCATTTTAAATTATTTATTCTGCAGACACTTTAAATTTGAGCTATTTTTCTATTTGAAAAATTGCTTTATAAAGAATTGTGTTCTGGAATGCTTGATTTTTCTGTAAAATAATGGTTTTGTTATTTTAATTTCAATGAGAGATATCGTCTGAAATGACACATTCAGTAATGTCGAGAAACCGTTTATGGTAGGCACCTTAAAACGAGGAAATTTCGAAAAATTGATTTTATTTTTTATTTTTGGAGCCATTGGAATAGTTCAATTTTCTTCAAAAATCGCTAAACTGGAATGTTTCAATTTTTGCCACCCTCATTACAATGAGTTGAGTCTAACTACACTCAAATGTTGCTTAAAAAAATTATTTGCCTAATTTTTTTTTTTTTTTTTTTTTTTTTAAAGAAAAGTGTATTTTAGAATTTTGCTTACATTTATATTGGTTACTCCTTCTCTGAATTGAAACGTCATTTTCGCCTTGCTCCTGAAACCATTCTTGAAAAATTATGAAGACTTTTAATATAGCTGAAAATTTTTCAGGTTATGTACAAGAAAACACTTAGCGCCTTTGAAAATAAAGATCATATAGGATAACTAGTTTGGGTTCTTGCATCACCAGCTGTTTTCTAATCACCATCGCTCCCTTGGTTGGTCGAACTTCCATTCTGACCCTTCCATGTTTGGGTGTGTACCATTCCTTGTAGCGGCTATAATCATGTAATTAGTACATTACACCTGGTCAATTTCACGTACATTCTCGTGTCTGAAAATTTCCGACAGTGCATTCGATCTGTATTACCGCAGAATCGTCAATAAAAAACTTGTGTATGATTGTGAACGGACTAAAGGGGAAAGTGGGTACAGTGCGAAACTGTTGATCGTTTCAAGGGCCTTGAGGTACTGCGCTGAAGTAATTGACAATGTACGTACTTCAGCGCCAGGAACAAATGACATTTTTCATACAAAACAATAAACGATTTCTAACAAAACAATAATTGTATACTGCAATTATCAAGAAATATTGAAATTAATTGGGCTTACCTCAATTATTGGCGGACGACACAGGATTGCTCCTTCCTGGCCTCCTTCCCCCCCACCCCCAAGAATCACCGAACACGAATGTTACCACCCTCCTTAGAATTTTTAGTTTTGGTGTCCTTCCCGTCGTAAAAAATTTAATTCAATCGCCACAACCACGAAAACCCGTATTTAATTATCATTCAATCATTCTGTACTTCGATTTGAAGTTGACGAGTGATTCAAAAGAACAAACTTGAACTCAAAAATCAAATGGAACCAAAATTGTTCACCCTACACATAATTCTTGTTTAGCCCAAAACAAAATGTGTGTAGGCCCCACGTGACGAGGGAGAGTTCCCCTCAGTAGCGCAAGGGACCGCCTCCAACTGACTCGGAAACTCGGTGGCGATCGAATCACCGCCCCCAGCCAGTGCTACCAACATTTTCCGCCCCCGTGGGCGGAAAACTGCTTGAGGGTTTTTTTAAGAATTGACAGGTTGGCCAAGTTCTATACTGATAGCAAGTTTAATCAGTGGTTTTCAATCATCTCTCCTAAGCCCTTGCTTTATCCATTCTAATATCACTTCCTACCCTCCAATGACATCTTTGATCTGCAACTTTTTTTCAAAGATAAATTTTCATATAGCAATAATTTGCCCTTCTCAAAAGTGTTTTTATAAATGTAATATGGGCCTGTTTTTTATATTACCACCCACCCTAAAAATAAAAACTACCTTCTCGTAAATCTTGACTAAATCCAAAAAATAGCATATATAATGGAAGTCAAAGAACTGATCATCTGTAAGTAATTACTGAAAACATGCCCAACCATATCAAACGGGATATATATATATTTTTTTTTAAATCTAGTTTTGGGATAAGGATTTTATGCTATACAAAAGCGCTGCAAAAGAAGAAACAATGAAGGTGAAATATTAAAACATAGGAAAACATTTCGTTTCAGTTGCCTTTAATAAAAATGATACTTCGGGTAAGGGATTGGTACCATAACCCGACCCGGTTATGTAAGTACGAATCATTGGACAGACAAAATCGCATTATTAAAATTATATATACGCACATCTCCAAAGATATAATGAAATTCGTGGCAAGAGGTCACACAAAATCTACCAGAAAATGCATTGTGGAACTTCCGTTCCGCAAAACTAAACTGGGTCATTCAACAACATACACCTAACTGTAGAGGAGCTAATTTTTCAAATTTGGAACCCATAAAAATAAGGTCAATACGAAATAGCAATAAATTTGGAGAGAATTGTAAAAATTGTTACATAACCCATTTGTCGGAATGCTGGAATGTACAGGCTGGTCAGTCATTTCATTCACTTTTGTTTCCCTAGAGAGCCTCCCTATCAAATTTCGACTTCCTAGAGTGAACAGGAGAGAATTACGGTCACACAGCTGACAAGGAAAGAACCCCTGAGTTTATTCGTCTCTTTTTGATGTCCCAGATAATTTCGCCATTGAATTTTAACTTTCTAGGATGAACGGGAGAGAAATTCATATCTAACCTCTTCATCATAACCCCCCCTCCAACCACTTATTCTTAGCAGCTTCATAACAAATGGCTCTATGTCAGGCCTACGCTTCAAATTTCATGAAAATTGGCTGAGGGGAACTGGTACAAGTGGGTGAGTAAAAAATCAGGTGAGACGAGAAAAAAGTCTGAAAACGTGCAATTTGGCGCCTCGTTTCATCTATACTATTTTATAAGAATGAAACTCCGTCTGTCTGTTTGTCTGTCTGTCCATGCTATGCACGGCCAAACTGCTGAGTGGGGGGAGTCTACGAGTGGGGGGATCTTCTTGGGATTTTCCAAAAGGGGGAGCGAGCGAATTTAAAATTTTCTAATCCCACCCGAACCATGGGCCGTAGGGCGGGAGGGGGGTCGAAGTAAGAATTAATGTGCGCTTTTTGGACTTCCCCGCTTCCCCTACCCCTCTAAACGGCCGTTGACAATTCCGGAAAAATACGGGTTTCGTAGGTTTTTGAACGAGGAAGACGACTGCGCGATCGGATCGCGAAAAAAGTATCGGGAAATGCGTAAAAAAAATGCGAGAGTACGGACCCGTTTTCTCGAAAAGTCCGACGAAAAACTACGTTTTTTCCCATTAAAATATACCCCATAAAGGTACGTTTTTCGGAACGGTTTTCGCGGGCGAAATACAGCTTTGATCCCGCCGAATCTGAATCCGAAATCGGATATCGAAAAAAGTGACGTGAAGTCGGTCAAAATGCGAGAGGGAAGCGTTTAATATGAGAAATTAATTTGTGCCGTGGACGCGAGAAGGCTCTACGAAGACGTCAAGGGGTTCGATGTCACAATGTTGCGAGGCGAGCAGGTATACATAGGTACCTACCTTGCGAGCGAAGCGAGAGCCATTTCAACAGAATAAATACGGACTTTGTCCTACAAATATACAGGTATACCTTGCGAGCGAAGCGAGCAACATCCCCGAATAAACTTTTCGTGGTTCCACGTAGTTTTATAAGATTTAATTTGTTTGTAAGAATTCCCAACTGAAAAAAACGTCTGCCAAGTTGGGTGGGCAGTATAACTTCTTCAAGCGAGCGAAGCGAGCATCATCCCCTACACACGTTAAACCTACCCTTAGAGATTTACCGTTTGCGAGCGAAGCGAGCAACATCCCCTACACACGTTAAACCTACCCTTTGGGACCTACCGTTTGCGAGCAAAGCGAGCAACATTCCCTACATGCCACACTTTGCGAGTGAAGCGAGCAAAATTCCCCACATGCCACATTTTGCGAGCGAAGCGAGCAATTTAATGGGGGGTCCGGGGGGCTTGCCCCCCGGCTGGACGTGGAGGCGAGCGTAGCGAGCCTGAGCGGCTAGTCTTATATAGAATCGATCTACCGTCGCATATTTGTCATCAGGCAACTCAGGGGGCACGGCCACCCAGGATATGCTAAGAAAATTAAGTTTAAGCCGTCAGGGTGAGGTTGGAAGATAATTATTGTTGAACTAATATTATTGGGAATTGTTTTATTTTACTAAGTCGATTAGGAAAAAACAATCTTCAGATTATCAGTAGTTACTTCTTTATAACTTCTGTCCTAGATATCCCGAAAGAACTAGTTTTCAACATTCAAATCAGTGTCCCCAAGGGTCCCCCAGCTGACTAGTGCGCTTCCACAGGTAGCAATCTAAATGCTCGAAAGAACTTCCATTAAAATGTCATCTGCAATCTATATAAAAATGAAATTCTGTACGTCCTTTATGCGCGGGCGTGCCGTTCGTCCGAAGGTGATCTACCGACTATTTCCTTGCACTACCGGGACGATGATAGGCTATCGGAATCTTCCCCAAACCTACTCATTATCGCCAAAATGGCGGCCCATGGCAACGGGTAAATGCGAGGGGAAAGCGAATAACTTTACTACAAAAAACGCTGCAAATTGTTCCATAATGGTTTATTATTTCTGTGATAGATAGCCCTTCTACGCAGATCATTGGTCTATAATTATTAACCTCGTATATAATGTACAGATGACGCATCGTGCCTCTGAGAAGGGTTCACACTTTTGCAGTTCCATGACCCCGCAATTTTACGCTTCACAGAAGATGTTTCAAAAATACGGGAAAATGATGCTTGAATTAATTTACTTTAGCCCATTCACAAAATGGAGTCATGATTTGAGAAGTATGGAATAAATAGTGGACCACTTACAGCCTAACCCGCACATTCCCAGAAAATGTTATTAAAATCAAATGAAAACTGTTGAAATTAAGCTCGGATAAATAGGAATACATATTCGTACATGCGCAATAGCTACTAATGGTAGGATCGTGTTAAAATTGATTGGAATTGCTCAAATTAACCTCTTCCACCTATCCTCCAAATTTAAGCGAGATTGGAAAACGAGGGCGAGAGAAAATTATGGTTGATGGAATTTACGTTAGCGCATGCGCCAAGTGAAGTATTGATTTGGGAACAACGAAACTCATTAGGGATCATCTTCACACATCTTCACATTTCATACGAACCGGTTGAATATTGTGGAAATTAGGCTTGTCACAAGGATTTGCGGACATACAGATACGCACACAGAGATAGAGAGAGAAAGACACGGAACAAAAGTTGTTCTGAATAGTCCAAAACGTAAAATATCAGTGGAAATTTTACTACTGCAGAAAAACAACAGCCGTTTGATTTTAGTGGAGACCACAACTTTTAAATCTCTCGAAAGTGAAAACAATGCTTCTGCTACCAATCGGGAGATTTGGCAGCAATTTAAGAAATGAAATTTAGTATTTAGGTAACACTTCATTGGTAGGAACATCGCACGGACGATAGTTAATAAACTCGATTTCGCAACGTTATAATAAATTCCATTGGAACTATATCACCTGATAATTCAAATATTGGCAAAATATCAGCTGACATTTACTAGGCAAATTTTATGTATTCCAGTATAACAAATCTATCGATTTTTTATGGAATAATGACCTTTATCGTCTATTCAATAGATCCGCTAGCATCTATTTTTCTAGAGCAGATTTTTCTATCTTCTCGCGCTTAGAAATTCGAAGGTTTGTTTTCTTCGATGTTCAAGCCCTTAGGAAAAGCGAACTATTTAACGTACAGCGTTGCTGGTGGTTTTAATCGATTCTTTGGAATTGAATTTATCATTGACAAGCAAAAAATTATTGCTGTTACTTGGAAAGTTTTCGAGATCTCGATTTTTCAAAATGTTTATTCCTTTAATACAACCGTTTAGGTTTTATAAAAATTGATGCCGAGCTTCTTGGACCATCTAGACCCCAAATGTGATTTTTAACACGTTTCATATAGTTTCGTCTAGTTTATCGGAGAAAAGTCGAGGACGGAGGACTGACAGATTTTTTTAATTTGATTTTGGAAAATTTAAAAAAATTGTCGGGGGGTGTTACAATTTTTTTTTTTTTTTTTTTTTTCTTTTCTTGGTCGATTGCAAAGGTTCATTATAGAAAAATAGACAATAAACCAAAAATGGTACGCGTTGATATGACAACTACCTGGAGCAACAATATATGGCAACTACTTGGAGATGAAGTGAACCCGTACCAATCTCAACCAAAGTGAGGGCGAAATATAGTAGGTACTAGAGTAAAAAGTAGTAGAATTTTTTAGTGCATTGTTGAAAATTATTAGTATTTGTAACCATGGCTATACGAATAATAAGTTAGGAGGGACAAAGTCCGCCGGGTCAACTAGTTTTTAATATATTTCATTACATCATAGGAACCTGGAGCCTGGCCGATTCATCGTCTCCCTGGTTGCAGTTCAAAAAGTGACCCGGAGGAGCCAGGTAACTCATCAGCGTTGATGAGAGCCATATCGAGCTATTGATTGTTGGTTGATTTGACAAATTATGTTCATTAGAAACGGGATGGTGATGCAAATAAAAACGTATTGTTGCAACTGTGATAAGATAAAATTCCAAAAGTAGTTAGGTACCATTTTACCACGTTTAATACTAGTAAACCATTATTTGGATCAGTTGTTAATGGAAGATCATAAATTCAACGGAGCTAGAGAAAGTTGTTGGTTGGTTGTCCCATTTCAAGAATGTGACGGACTTTTTCGCAAGGTTGCACAAAACCTTAATATACACGTTAAAATGTGCCCACCAATTTCAAGCGCCTACATTGAAACGTCAAGAAATCGGGTTCACTGAGATTGAGAAGTGTATTCACATTACCTTGCAAACAGATTTTTACACACTTGAAAAATAAGGCTCTGTTTTCAAGATGATGCAATGTTAGTAGATGTGGAAGCGGCATGTTCGTCGAGAGCTATTGATTGTTCCTTGTTGAACAACGTGCAAGAATGGCCTAGTTGGACGTATTTTCTGCGTGAGAGTGATAAGCTACTAACCTTTGAAAACCTGAATTGCCCCGTTCCTCAAAAGGTTACACAGCTGCCTCTTACGTCAGTTTCATTCCAAAGGTTAAATGCTTTCTTATTGTCGCATGGATACAACCAATTGACCCTTATTGAACGAGTTAATACGAGAGACTGAATTTTGAACTTTCGTATAGTGGCCATCATATTTAAAGATAGAAGAATAATCGTAAGTATCGTTGGTAGCCAGGTACATTTAGATTAGACACCATTATAACTGCGATTTCGAATAGGTAAAAAAAGAAATAATATAACACCTTCCTTCAGGTCTGCATAAAGAACTTCTTTTTTTATTTGATTAAAATGTAGGTCGGACTGATGGAATGAATTTCATAGAACTTACGTCAATCGCTGTTCTCGTGCAATGAGCAAGGTATTACTTTACACTTACTAATTAATATTTTATACATAGTAAGCCGTATTTCGTTCAAATATTAGTTTATATACATTTAAAAGTTCTTAGCTAGGATTTGAAATTGAATACTATGATACATTGTGGTTAAAACTCTTGATAATGTACCCAATTCTCATAGGTCTATCTTGCAAGATCTCTTAGAGTAGATCTCATTTGAATGAGATTAGCGAGGAGATACCCTAGCCTCGTGGCCAAAGAAAACCTGGAACAGTGACGTGAATACTTTAGTATAACTAACCACTACACTGAACAGATCTACAATTTCGTTCAAAATATTTAAGAACCTGCAATATAATACCTAGCTTGAAATGCCATCGCTCAAACTACGTTCAGGCTCCCATTAGTTTGTATGTGAATCTCGGATATTTGAATTGGAGTATAGTAATAGACCGATAAGTTTACATATGAATCCGTTACGCCAGGTATAAAATCTTACTAAAATATCAATGTGCTAAAAAAAAAAAAAAAAAAAAAAAAAAAAAAAAAAAAAAACTGCAACATCCAAAATTTACAAAACTCGCTCATCTTGAAAACCCGACCCCTGACCTAGGAGCCTCGTCCTCTGAGTGCTTTTGACCACGGAATATAATCTGATTATTAATTTTTCCTTGCATAAAAACTTTAATAACTTTTTTTTTTTTTTTTTGTTAACAACAAAATTTATATTGAAAATAACAATCTCAATAAACAATCCTTTTTATTGATCAAACTTTTCATAATAATTTGTAGTAATTTGTAATAATAATTGTTCAAAACTCTGCAAATTGTTATGAAAACTTTGATCCCAAATCCAACCGTCGAATGACACCCCCCCAAAACGCAGTACTTTCATCCGTTTGCTCTCACTAAGTGCTACACTATTGGTAAGAACATTATAACGTCAACACGAGTGAACATGGTAAAAATCTCCTTATTAACAGTGCGTTATAATACACTGAATCAATTACTTCTTTTTTTTTTCTTAATGGAGCAGAATAGAATTTCATTTTCAAGAAATTGAGTTTTTTTTAAATCTACAGACAAACTATTGAAACATATGCAGATATACTTGTAAAAATAATTACAATTTAATGATTCGCTGCATTATGAAATCGTATCTTGAAGAGTGAACCTGGAAGTGATTGCGAGGAAATCCGATCAGCTGGGTCTGATTATCATTATATTCTTGCTCATAAGAATAAAGTACAAAATATCTACATGATGATTTTTTCCCTCTTTACTTTATTTGATAGGTTCTCGTTTTGGATTGAACCTGTCAACGAGTTGCGCAAAGTTCGAAGTATTTTTTTACTAGGCAAATCAAAAATTATATAGTAAGTGATTGATACAGGTTTTGTAATAAACCAACACATTGCCCCCCCCCCCCCCCCCCCCAAGGGGTACAGGTGTTGCTGTACCTCTCTTGTTTCTCTTCTATTTATTCTTGATGGGTGGAGAAGGGTCGTTCGTTGTTTCCCTGTTCGATTACATTAGTTCAATATTTAGAATACTGAAGCAAAAATAAAAGTTTTCTGAGAAAAACCTGAGAAGGTACAATCGCATATACATCAGATTAGTTTTAAAAACTGACACATCTGTATCGTACAAAAAAGGGGCGTACAACAGAAATTGCGAAAATATTCTGCAATTCTGGTCTCTCGATTTGCGTGAAAAGGTATAGTTTTGTATCCAACTTCCACTATACCTTCTATACCTCAAAATTATTTCATAACCTTGTTAAGATTCATATTAAAAAAACTGAGATCCCAGTTGTGTGTTGTTTCAATATTCTAAGAAACTTGGAGAATGAAAGTTTTAGTGCAACTTTAAGACATGTTCTGTCTGTTTCTCTCACTTGTTGATGAAACTATAGCTATTTTACATGTGTAAAGATTAGCAGGAGCTCACCGATACAGGCTCAGGCATTTTCATGTTTCGGTCAGGTTGTTCTCTGGTCAATAGTTTGTCTTCCGAGTAACATAAAAACATTGCATCTTTTGTCACCTGATAAAAAAAAATAACATTATTGAGAAAATTCTGATCGAGGTACATACATTTGAGAGACAATGTTTAGAAAAATACAGTGGCCTAAAATAATAATATTTTGGTTTATAATTTTCAATAATGAACCAAGATTTTCAATATTCGGCCAGGAAGAATATGAAAAATTAACCACCCTAAAAATTTGTTGGTTCCCTTTTGTTTGTTTGCTTTGTGTTCGTGATTGAAGTCGATAAAATTATTTGTGTCCTCCAAAATCAAAATTTCCTCTTGCTTTTTGCGTTTCAGAGCTTGCTGATCAATTTCGGTTTCGAGTCTGTCTGTCTATCTGTCTGCCTGCCTGCCTGATGTCTGTCTGTCTGGGGTAAATTCTTGCCCCGCCCTAATCTATACCAAGTTTCAATAAGAATCCGATGAAATTTCCAATTATGAAATTACATTTAGTATCATTTTTTCGTTTCTTAATTGACCGATTATGTCATTTCACGCTACTTCTTGATTAAGTCCAGCTTCTAGACCCCCCCCCCCCCCTCGATTTTATTATGCCGTCGGATCAGTTGTAGCCTGTACGCTTGCGCAAACGTGAATTTCTTATAATGTCGATTTCTCATCATCTATAGATCTGTTCATTCAAACTCGGTAGGTAGTTTGGTATATGTTCTGTTAGAATGTTCTAAAAATTATATCGCTATTAGTGCTGTAATAACTATTGCGCATGCGCAAACATTAATGTCGATTGACTCGAGCAAAAATCTGAATCTAATGGAGTGATTTTGATGGAATTTCTACGAATTGTGCGGTTTACCTTCTAGACCGTCTCCAGTAACATCCATTATCATCACATAAATAATAGTTTGTGCGCATGCGCAAACATTAATTTCTTATACTGTAAATTTCGAATCATCTATTAATCCGATTTCGTTCAGAGTCGGGGAGTAGATGGGTATACGGTCCAGGAAAATTCCCTATGAATTATATAGCGATTGGTCGAGTAATAATTATAGTGCATGCGCCAAACTAAAATTGATTGACACAGCCAAAACTCCGAGATTAGTGGACCGATTATTATGAAATTTTCAGGAATTTTGCGGTTCAGCTCCTAGGCCGTCCCCATAAATTACATTGCCATTAAAATAACAGTAGTCTGTGCGCATTCGCAAACGTTGATTTCTTATAACGTCGATTTCGTATCATCATTCTGTCCGACTTCTTCCCAACTTGTTTTCGCATTTTATTGATAGGTAGGTATGTTTATTAAATAGGTATTTATTGCGCATACGAAAAACTAACATTGGCTGACACTCCGACAATAATGGATCAATTTTCATGACATTTTCAATTATTCTCAAATAATTTCCGCACATGCCAACTGTGGTAGATGCTACCTCATCTACACAATTAACAACACACATGAGTAGCTAAGGGAACTGGATAGTTCACATTTGTATAAACGAAATATATTCAGCGTACCATAGTGAATTATTAGTACACATCACCAACATGAATTATAGCCCCATTTTGCATCCTAGCATGTATACACGTATTAGATACTGTTATATTTTGCATTCAATCATTTCGACTCGTCCTTTGTTCTACAATCAATTCTATACGTCTATGTTACAATATGTGGAGAAGCTATATTCCCCACCCAATTTAGCAGGCGTTTTTAATTAATTTGATGAGTGATTATAAAAGTAGACTGATAACGTAGATTCTAGCTTCAAAACATAGGAGTTTACCCTGTAGGTGTCGATGACAGCCATGCCCACGAAGTAGGCGTAGAAAATCATGAGAAAATCTGGCCAATGCGCATTAGAATAAGGAGCCTGGAAATCAAGTGAAAACGCAGTAATGAAGTAGACAAATATTGTCAAAACATTGAGGTCAAAATAAAAGTACACATACTTAATACTGTATACTACATACTTGTGCTGGGTACAAGTGTACACAGTAAATTTTATTATTTGTGAAAAACGTAGTTACTTTCAACTAGAAGGGAATAAAGTAAGTGGTATTAAAAGTTATGTAGGTGATCGGCGGTAATCTAGGAATATTTGCTGTAACTCTCCTAATAAATGTATATTTGCCCAATAGAAGTCATAAATAGAAATTAGAAGATGTGAATATTGCAATTCTCTAAATTATAACGATAACTTTTCAACACATATTGGCGTTTAGCCCTCAACTGACGTACTTTTGGAATATTAATCAACTAAACAAGCTTGTATACTCAAACCCTGCTGGTGCCTCAAAATACGGTCAACAATTTGTGTCGCCTCGTCCCTAATTTTTGTTCAAGGACTTTACAAGGGTGCTTAGCATAGTGGTTAGAGCCATCCTCCTTTATTGGTTTGGGAGGTTTATAGAATGGCTTCAAGAGAGGGTTCTGTGGGGGGAAGAGAGATTTGAGTGGGGGGATAATAATGGGGGATTGGGATGATAATAGTGAACGTGGGGGAGAGGGGAGTGTGCCAGTTGTCATGACTGGCAAAAAATTGTGTAGCCTGTTTTGGGCTGATGTCGTCTCAATAGATTGTTTGACCTTTGAGGCGTATTCCTTTTTGGATGAGGAATCATTACAGATCCTATTCGCAAAAGGATATGGAACTTTTTCTGTTGCCATAATAGATTGGATGGCAACATCTTTTTTAAATACTGGGCATTACTTAGAGAGTATATTGGCCATTGCAATTGGCACACTTTGGCGGCTTCGCGAATGGTGTTTCAGCTTTGTTGTGCAGTAGAAGACCACAGGCTTAGATCTCATACTCAGCCTTACATCAGCGGCTAGTATGCCCAAATTAGCATCGCATTGGTGAGCACCTGCAGGTCATAAAGCAGGGGATTTGGTGCAACAGAATCAGGTGGACTTTGGAGCACAATGGACAGCTAAAAGGTGTCAGATGTCCCTTTGGTGCGCCTACTACCTCAATCACAGATTCTCCCTTAAGGCTCTCGAGAATCTCCTCACCAGAGCACGATCTAAGGTATTGACAACAAATTGCGCCCTGTGAGGTGTTGAGCTTTTGGTTAAGGGTAACTGTAACTTCATTCTTTCCTAACTTCACTATTTTGGCCAGTCTCATTCCTTGTTCTTTTGAAGCCACTTTAACATGAACCTTAGAGTTGGAAATAATCTTCATTTCTGTTGGTTTGTCTATCTGGCATGCCTACGGATTTCCAATTTTCAAAGGGCTGAAGGTTTTAAAACCATCCCCCTTGATCTCAACTGTGTAAAAACGGGGAAAGGCAGACCTCTTGAAGAGGGGTTCGGGTAACGTCTCCCGTCCTCATGCACTCATAATGATTGAGCTGTGGGACTCCTCAGGTGAGGAGAAAGTGGTAGGTGCAGAAACATCTTTTCAGTGTCGGGCTAGCGACCATTCTGGCTTTAATGGAAAGGTGATGTATGGCACAGTCTCCAGTAAATGGTACTGTGGGTGGGGCCCCAGGCTACAGGTGCATTGACTTTGTCAAAGCACTACCTGCCTGCCCCCCAGTTGAGGTTGGATTCGCTGGAGCCGTGGTTTCACCACCCCTAACATGCAGTCAATTCTGCAGATGTGGGGTAGAGATCTGTGGGAGTTGACTCGCAGGAGTGGGTCTCCGTTTTTGGATCCTGGCATTTGGAGTCATTTGGATTTCCATAAACTCGGGTACGAACCTGCTTAGTTGGTAATACGAGCTAGAACGCATGCCTCGACCTATAGGTTAAATAGGGTACTTGGCACCTGCTAAGGACCTTCATTGTGTGTACAGTCCCCTCTCAAGAGGATCTTCATAGCTGGTCTGGAAGGAGACCACAAGGCATGATTGCTTAAGGACTCCTTAACACAACTTCCATTTTTTGGAAGGAGATATCCTTTGACTTTGAAGCGGTCAACGATGTTAGCTGTCACCTTGGTGTTACTCTTAAGGTTTTCACTGGGCTGTATTTTCAGTTTGCCCAGATGCTTTGTAGTAGAATTTGATTGTTCAGTGGGGGTCACTACATTGGGGACTAAACAATCAACAACACGTGTTCCTGGTTTTGTAGGAACATTCATGTTTGCACCTCCCAAACAGGAAGTAGCTAAAATAGGGCTTGATGACCCTGCCTCCATGGTGATGATGTTTTCACAGTTCTTCAGTGCCTCCACAGATGGAGATATTGTGTTGTCAATATTGACAACAGAGACCACAGTCTCTGTATTCAAGATGAGGGGAGCCTCACCATTCTTGGATGCCTCCACTAAGGAATGCACAGGGATGGATTGGTGGGTTGAGATAGGTGGAGTGGAAATCTCCACAGCTGGGATGGGAGCCCCAGGGAGACACAGGTGGTACTTTTGGTAACCGTAATATTTATTTTGGACATTATCATCAAGTTTTTTGATTTGTGTGTATGTGTATTTATTTATTTGGTTTGTGTAGTATACAGTGGTATCGTTTCTGACGCCAAAGCCAATGCTACCTCCACTGGCCTATTGATTATATCCCATTCGCTGGTCCTTTGTGGATCAAGAGGAGAGCCCCCACATGTCGTGCAGCATCCCAACCCAGTTGCCAACCGGTACTACAAGGCATGGGGGATTTTTACGGACTTGACTTGGGTCTGCCCACAGACCACTGGCGAGATGGCGTCGGGTCCCACAGCTACCGGCACCGGCAAGAGTACTGAACCTGCTGCCCCTCCTCCACATTCCGGGGGCCACCAGGGGTTGTAGCACAAGCCTCACCCATGTGTGTAGTGTCAGTGTCTTTGTGTGGTGTTGTGTGTTATGTGTGAGGACCGTGTTGGGAAAGTTGAAGGGAGAACACGAAAATAGAAAGGAGAGGGAGTGTAGGATTCAAACTCAACACGTTTATTCTCCCTTTATCTGAAGAATCAGAGGAACAAACATGGAGGGCACGTTGGCCTATCACCTAGGGTGAACCAACGCTTGCTCGGGGCTACAGGGACTCCAACCCTTCTCCTCCCTACTGGGTGAACTACACTAGTTTCATATTTTAAGAAAAACAGAAGATGAAATTTCCTCGTGATTGGGAATTTATGGAGCTAAATGTACCTTTTCCGTAATTGATTTCTGTTTGATCCTAGAACCATTTTCAAACCTAGTTCCAGAATTTGATCTTCTGGTTGCTTACTATTCTTTCAACAGACCCTGGATTTGATAAGAAAGGAAAACCATGTTGTATCATTCCACCAAATTTTACATGACTTTCAATCTGCAAGAATGTGGAGTCTTCAAATGATTCATTATTTTATTAAAGGTTGACAATTTTCTTGTGCAGTAATAATTTTTACTGTATAATCACTAGACGGATATGCATAATCATTGGAGTACCTACTCGCACCAATTGATTTATTCAAGCTGGTGATTTCAATGGACATTCATGACACAAAGCATTAACTTTTAAAACGTACACTGAAGACGAGCCGGCAAACTAAGGCAACAAGAATAACGATGGTCATGTGAACGATGAAGAAGTAGGGATTCGCTTTATCAATACTTTTCCATACTGCAGGTTCATCGAATATGAGGTTGCCAACGATTCTTGAGGCTGGACAAAAACACAGTCCAAATGTGCCTGAAAATTTGATTATGCTGTTTAATGATTTCACTCATAGTTACATACAGTAATAATTATAGCATATTTTATTACTATTACTGAAATAGTATAGAGTATAAGTGATTGTTACTTAAGCAGCAGTAACTTATTTATCAGTTGTAGGTATATGTTCGGCCCCTCAACATGTGAGTAGAGCTCAGAGCAGGACGTCAGAAAACATACTGGTAATGTACCTACGAATGCATTACAGAAACGTTCTTATGTCGGGTTTGTACATGGTTTTTGTGAGAATAGCGAATAGATCATGATTTTACGGGTTGCACCCTGAATGAGCAACGTATTGCTCTCACATCTCTCTCACTTACAACCATCATGTAGTATGAACTGATTTTACATTTTCGGATCGAGCAAAGAAAGGTTACGGAAATAGGGTTAAAAAAAGATCCAGTGTTGCTGCAGGATCTTAAGAGCGAATTTTTGTAAGACAGTGTATTAAATTATGTTACATTCTTTTGAAATGTAAGCGCTTTGAGTGCAAAGATGAATTGTTAACTACTTACCAACTTTTTGAATGTTTAGCTTTTTTTCAGTTCTTACCAATTTTTTGCAAACAATATGGAATTACAGTACATTTTTCAGTTTAATGTTGTGCCAAACATGTTTAATGCTTTAGTATATCGTTGATCAATTTCTTTTTACTAAAATTCTGCTAAATTTTGTAAATTCAAAGATTTTTAGCCATTTTTGTGATTTTTCTATCACATTTTTTTTAATTTAAACAATTTAATATTCTCCAAAAGTTCTGAAAACTCTGGGAATCGTTCCAGAATGTCTCAAAACGGAGTCATTGCAATAACTTCATTCTTTACATGAATTCGCTAATAACACGACGTAGTGGTATGCCCCACCAAAATTACAACGTAATTTAAATTTATTGGGAATGGTTTATAGAGAGGCTAAATAAAATCAAAATACTAGAGTAAAGTAGTAAAATTAGACATAAAAAATAATCATGAAAATCAATTTAAAATAGCGTAAATAGTGCAGTTTGTTTCCCACTTCATCATTCTTCCTCACAAACAATCCGTCATCAAAATGAAACCCCGATTTTTCGCACATCTGAACCAAAAGATTAAAAACTGATAATAATAATAATACAAAAAATAATTAAATGCATGAAAAATATAAGACAAATGAAAATATGTCGATTTACTGGATCAATCCATTCATCTCCTACGATTATAATAATATTGAACCATACAAGGTTTGTGGCATAAATGAAGGAAAAACAAGATCGCTCGAAAAATCCCGAAAATCAGATGAGAGTGGAGAAAACATAACGATTTTCTAGTATCATATTTACCCTCATTTGTATTGAAATGTCAAACTCCTGCAATATTTTCCAAAACTAGACCGAGTTTCTTGATGAAAAAACAAAATAATCACTCGGTTGGTATGTTAGCCCCGGAAGTGCTTTAAAGAATCGGTTATTTCCCCCTCCAATCAAAAAATTTGGATCGAAAAACTCAATCAATAACTTCGGTTATGAATTGTATCCTGGATAGCGTCGACGAAATTTGTCAAAAAAAAAAAAAATAAACGTTCCCCCCCTCACATTAACCCCTTAATTTTACCCTTCCATCGTGAAATTCCAAGTTTCTGAGGTTCATTTGACAACTAGACTAATGGTGGAATCAAACAATAAACCAAAAATCGGTAGAGAATTGTGGCCTGGGAAGCTTTGACCTGTTTCTCTCGGATTCGGTCTTAGAATGGTCTACAACGGTTTTTTATTCAGTTTTCTTCCTCTTCATGCTTGAATGGTACTACATGCCCCAGGATCAATTCCAACAGGCCTTCCGACTCATGTAAGAATCCTTACCTGTATGACCAATATTGAGAGGTATGTCCTAAAATCCAATCCTGAGGATGGGGGTGGCAGAGAAGGAGAGTGAAACCGGAGGGGAAGCGCTGGGGAGGGGCCCAGTAGCGCTTCAGGGCTTGTTCCCGCTCTCGGGATAGCAAGAGGGGGAAACCCCCACCTAGAGCCGAGGGCAAGACCAGACGAGCGGAGCAGCTGAGCGGTAGGGGTGTGTCGGTCCACGTAATTCTCAGGAAGGGTTCCAATGATTCCAGTGACATAAAAGTCGCCGTTCCGAAATACCGGTACAGTTCCCTTCCCGGTACAGAACGTCGAATAAAATAACGATCGCTACGAATCAGGGCTCAGACTAACTTTTCATTCAATAGGAAATAATTATTCAAGCCAGTGTCAAAAAAATAATCATTAAATGAACGAGTTTACCTATACAAGTAGATTTTCGTTTTGATTGAAAAAAATTTGCATACTAGCTTTTTTTTGGACTCAGTGAGCTCCTTCTCTCCGACAAAATTGCCCCTGCTTTGGAAAAAAGTTGCTCACAGGGGACAGACGTAGCTACCACACATAGCCTTTCCTCGGTAACTTTGGAGAGCAATGGAAACATTTGCCGGTTAATGTTCCACCAATTAATAGGGTCAGCTTCTATTACGTCTATCTATTACCTTCCCGGTCCGTGGAACTGTGCCGAGACCTTCCGGTCCGTGGAACTGAACCGGAAAGTTTTCGATTCTTGTCACTGATCGGAACCGTTCCGTGGTGAGACTAGGTTCCACAGTCCCGGTACCGCTGTACCGACACACCTCTACTGAGCGGTATTCCATTTCAAACCACTGTAGGCAACTACCTACAGGCTCCCCGGCAGGGGCAGACCCGTTCTAGCTGTCAAGGGAAGACTAAAGGCTCCACCCTCTCATTGCAGATCCGTGCGTTTACCTCTACCTCCATAAGCAGCTCCACAGCACCACCAGCTGATTCCCGACATCAGGAGACCTCACCCAAACAACAATACCAACCTTTATCCTCCCTACCACTTCACGGGAGAGGAGTGGGGGAGCTGCCATCTCAGAGCTCCAGATCGGCTCCTCCACACAGTTAGTCACCTAATGTGTTGAGTAGTTCAGTGGAAAAGTTTCCCCCAGCAATGCGTCATGTTAGAGAGACTTTTTTTTGCCCTCGTTGCTAAGGCATTATTCCCCCTCATTCCAGTCTGTTACTCCCATCCAAGTGAAAAGATAAAGACTGAAAAGCTTGTAACCCCCCCCCCCCCCCCCGCCAGAAACGTTTCTCCCAGTGGCAACGGCTTGTCTCAGGTTCTGCCTTCAGGACATCTGCTCAAGCAACTCATTGAGTAGTCCTTGTACATTGTTCAAAGTAATTTTCATTTCTTTATTTTGCTTTCTTGGGTCTCTAAAAGGAACAAACTACAGACTCTCCATCGTAGCCCACCGGCAACTAAGTAGAAAGTAAGATGAAAGTAATTCTCATTGTTAACTTTCTTTCTTTCATTCAAAGAAACCTTTATTTTTTGTCTTACTGATCAAGAGCAAAGGGTAGGTCGGCAATCTTTCCTCATAACTATTTTTGGAAAGAAACTTTTCTCAGCAATCCTTTCCTTGTGCCATTTCCTCGTGTCCATACCAGGAAACAAATCTTTTTCTATTAGCAATGTTTTCTGTAAGAAAGCTTAATGTTTTAGAACAACCGTATAAGAACTTAAAATCATAACGCACTCTTCTCCTTCAGAGCAGTACTTTTCTAACTGCAGAAAGTAACTTTGTCATTTCATCATTAGTAACCTTTTTTCAACCAAAGTAACGTTTTTAATTACGCTCATAGAAACCTGATTCTTTTCATGTAAATGTAAATCTTTCCTAGCAATGTAAGTCGCCTATTATTTACTAAGCAAGCAATCTCTAAAAGCAACGTTTCAAAGAAACGACTTTCTTGTAAAACAACGAATTTACTTCAAATCTTATTTTGTTCCTAGCAATTGTTTTATGCGAACCTCGCCAAATCATTTGACTGTAACACAGTATATGCATAGCAACGTTTTAGATAGTAAGCAACACCTTTCTTGCCATTTAATTTCATTAGTAGCTCGCGAACATTCAAGGTAGAAACATCGAGCTCCGTGAAACGAAAATATTTGTCTCGGGCCGCGAGGTCTTCTTGCGGCACGATGAACTCGGACAGCGACGGAGTGCTGACGGTAGCGGAGATAATTTCGCAAGTGAAGGCTTCTCTTGCGCAACATCAGACGAATACCAGAGGGATTCAAGATGAGGCCATCCGAAATTCATTCAGTGAGTTATACTCCATAATTAATACCCTCAGTGGTTATTTATCTGGGTGTAATGAACATGTATTGGCAGAAAAGAAAAAAGTCTCAGACCTTCAAGACAAGTTAGAAAAATTAGAACATGAGATGTCTTTTCATACAGACTCAAGTGATCTTGCCAATGAAGTTGGGGACGATGAGGTTCGCTCATACGATGTCTCTGGCATAGACTTTAAACCAGTGAAGGTAATCCGAAAGAAAATTGAAAATACTACATCTCAAAATCAGGTACAAAAACCCCAACCAAAAAAAGAACCAAAACCTCCTCCTTTCATGCTAGAAGCACTTAAAGATGCTGAGGGCTTCAAAAATATTAAAGCACGGCTAACACAGTTAGTACCAAATGTCACCCTTACTCTTCTTGGTGACGGTAAAGTTAAAATTAACACGGAAACCTCAGATGAATTCCGAGCCATTAGATCGGAGCTTATCAATAAAAAATGCCCGTTCACGACTTACCAAAATAAACAAGAACGACCATATACAGTGATATTGAAAGGAATTCCAAGAGGGCTTGCTCCACAAGAGCTCAAAGACGCATTTGCCCACGAATTCCCACACCTTCAAGTCCTGAATGTGACACAAAAATTGAAATGGGGAACAAAAGAACCTATTGATATGTATATAGTTGATTTTGCCCCCGGAACTAATCCTGACACTATCCATGGAATCACAAAATTTTATTCGTCGAAGGTAAAATTCGAAAACCTTAAACCGAATAAAATTGTGTCACAATGTAAGAGATGCCAATCATGGGCACACACCAAAAACTACTGCACGAAAATGGAGAGGTGTGTTAAATGTGCTGGCTTCCATGCTACAGAAAAGTGCACCAAACCTCGCGACACCCCAGCCAAATGTGCAAACTGCGGAGATTCGCATACAGCAAACTATCGCAAATGTCCAGTGGCTATTGAAGCTGCCGAGATTCACAAAAAACGATCTCAAGGTCTGAAGGCTGGCTCCCAAAATATCGAAAAAGAAACCAAAAAAATCAATACAACTAGGAAAGTTTTCATCCCGAAAACTCCTATACATGAGAAAAATCAACATTTCGGTCATCAGCCTTCATACGCCCAAGCGGTAAGTGGCAGTGTCATCCAGCCAACACCCTTGCAGCCTGATAACACTATACAATCATTATTGCAAAACATACTTGCAAATCAAAGCCGAATGGAAAACACCCTATCTAACGTTAATCAAAGATTAATTGCCCTAGAAAAAGATCGCAGCCATTCACGAAAGAAAGCCCAATGATGCGCAACCTACGAATTATGTGTTGGAATGCCAATGGACTCCTGTCCCGAAAATTGGACCTGGAGGTGGTTCTTAATATAAACAAAATAGACATCTGTCTAATTTCTGAGACCCACTTTACTAAGGAGTCACGCATTAAGATAAAAGGATTCGAGTGCTATCATGCTCTCCATCCCAGCAATAATGCAAGAGGGGGCAGCGCAGTACTGATCAAAGATAATATAAAACATCATGAATGTGTCAAAATAGAGACAGAAAAGTTTCAAAGCTGTGCAATCACCATTAGTACGAAATCCTTTGAAGCTAATATTGCCAGTATTTACATTCCTCCAAGGCATATCATTAAAGAAAATGAATTTGCTGAAGTGTTTGCCCTACTTGGAAATCGCTTCATAATCGGCGGTGACTTTAACGCAAAACACACGCATTGGGGTTCACGACTTTGTACACCTCGTGGTACAGAGCTCCTTAAATATGTTCAATCAAATTACTGTACACCATTGTCAACTGGGAAACCAACGTACTGGCCAGGGGATATCCAGAAGAAGCCTGATCTAATCGATTTCTTTATCATGAAAAATATTTCAGCGAACTATGCACTTGTTGAGGACTGTTTTGACCTCAGCTCTGACCACTCGCCAATACTTCTAACGCTAAGTGAAACCATCATTCTAAAGCCTCATAACCCAGTTTTGGTGAACAAAAAGACAGACTGGGATCAGTTTAAAGTCAACTTAAATCAATATATAGATCTCAGTGTGCCACTAACAACGCCAGCTGAAGTTGATGGAGAGTTAAGTCAACTCGTTCACTCTATCCAAACTGCGGCATGGAAAAACACCCCTGAAGAACAGAAAAAGCTGAAGGGCCTCAACTATCCACGTGAAGTTATAAATATGATCAGAGAAAAACGAAAAGCCAGGCGTAAATGGCAAAAACTACGTATCCCCGCTCTTAAAACTGAATGGTACCAACTCGACTACAAACTGAAGAAAATGATGGAGCAGATACAAGAAGAAACCCAAGAAGATTACCTCACATCGCTCACCAATCATCGAGACACTGTCAAAGAAGTTCAAAACACCATCAATACCAAGATCAATCCGAAGAAAGCACCTGGATATGATCTGATCACCGGTCAAGTTCTCAAACACCTACCACGAAAAGCACTTGTAAAGATCACGCAAATCATGAATGCCTCTCTCAAGTTACGTTATGTTCCTCAACTGTGGAAACTCGCTGAAGTCATTATGATATTGAAGCCAGGTAAACCTCCTGAAGAGCTAAAGTCTTATAGACCAATATCACTTTTACCAGTACTGTCAAAACTCTTTGAAAAAGTGCTGTATGCACGTCTAATCAAAATCGTAGAAGAAAGAAACCTCATCCCCAAACATCAGTTTGGGTTCCGCCATAAGCATTCCACTATAGATCAGGTGCACCGTACCACTCATATTATTGAACAAGCCCTAGAAAATAAAAAAGTCTGCTCAGCTGTCTTCCTCGACGTTACTCAAGCGTTCGATAAAGTCTGGCACAAGGGACTTGACCATAAGCTCAGACTAATGCTTCCAGCCAAATATGTTGAACTGCTTCACTCTTATCTATCAAATCGATACTTCCGGATCAAACAAGATGATGCTTACTCGGAAGCAAAAATAATTAATGCTGGCGTACCACAAGGAAGTGTACTCGGCCCACTCCTGTACGTCCTTTACACCAGCGATTTGCCTGAACACGAGGGGAACACCCTGGCATCATTTGCAGATGATACTGCTATTCTTGCCATTGGTGAAGACAATCGAGAATCGACCTCAAAACTTGAAAGATCCATTGAAAATCTCCATGATTGGGCAATTAAGTGGAGAATCAAGATGAATGAGGCAAAATCAGTCCATGTTGATTTCACCAACCGCCAAATCAAAAATATACCAATCTATCTGAATGGCAGAGTCATCCCTTATGCCAATGAGGCAAAATATTTGGGTATGACTCTGGATACAAGGCTCCGCTGGAGAGCGAATGTAAAAATTAAAAAAACAGAATTGGACACCAAATTCCGAAAAATGTATTGGTTGATTGGTAGACGATCAAAATTGTCTATCCAAAATAAATTAACTTTATACAATCAGGTCCTTAAGCCAGTCTGGACATATGGTGCACAGCTCTGGGGCTGCACCTCTCAAAGTAATCGTGATATTATACAGCGATTCCAGAACAAAGTACTGCGGTCATGCGTCGATGCGTACCGCTACTCGACCAATAATGATATCCATAACGACCTCAAAATTCCCACAATAAATGAAGTAATAAAAACTCAAGCGATAGCCCATCATCAGACTCTCCAAGGTCATATCAACGAGGAGGTTGTGAAGCTGCAGGACGTTGATGATCTGCTCAGACGACTGAAAAGACGAAAACCTCACGACCTGTGGTAATAGGGAGTGATGTGTTCATGAAAGTTTGTTCAGTGAGTGTAGTGCTGTGCGCTCCTGCAAATCGTGTTCATTGAAGACACTAAATAGCTGAAATGATGTATAGGATGTGTTATGTATCACAGTCTTGTTTCAGTCACCGATTATTCATTGTCAAAGAAATGTTGCTAATAAGTTGTATTACTTGGTGCAATAAATATTATGAAAAGAAAAAAAAAATTTAATTTCATTGTTCTGTATGATCCAGTTGAGCAGTATTGTAAATGTCTGTTTACCATACCAAGACTTTCCTTTCTAAACTCCCTCTCACAAGGTAACAAAAGTAACTTGGTAGAAACACCTTTCTGTGGTGTGACGGAAGTACAGATTTCCTTTACATTAATTTGATCAACTTAGAGCAAGTACCTTTAGTGTTTGCAAGAAGAGACGTTAAATTCAAGTAAGAGTTATAAACTCGTGGCTCATTTGGAGTGATGCCCAGCTACACAAAACCTTTCAGGTCAGAAGCAATGTCGAACTTCACAACACAGACGAGACCTCCAGTTCCGACCAAGGTGGGTGTTTCTTTTACCTTTGCCGATTTCTGTCTGTGTATCCATAAATACGTTTCTTTTCCCTTTTCGTGCCAACAAGACCCTCCCTAGAATCCCCTAGCACTACCGGGGAAACCTCAAAAGCAATGTTCCCTATTTAACATTGCTTTATCAAGCTACCCTTTCTAGCGTATTGGAGACAGTAAGCACCTTATTTACTCAGGTTTTCCCCCTTCGATAGCGCAGTGGTAACGTGGAGTTGGAGATAGCCCCTTTCCCCCAGCAATCCAATTCCTGCTCACCCATTATTATACATACGTCCCACATAAGCAATTCAGCTGGCTTTCCAACGAGATTTACCCCTCAAGCAACGATATTGTGGCCAATGGCCTCTAAGCCATCGGCAACAATTTTCCCTAGTATCGGGATCCTCTTTGTAAAGGGGCGATTTCCTACCTGCCGAATATCGCTTTGATTTTACGCTGCGGTATTCGGCACCGACTCAACACACAGAACTGGGTGCAGTCTTTTTCCTAACTGCCGATTTCGGCAGGGAGTGTATGTCGTAGCGGAGTGCGAGACAGGCGACTGCTCCCAGAGCAGTCTGTCCCGCACCACGCAGCGAGGAAGAAGTGTTGTGCGACTTGTGACTACTTGAAAATACAGTGCGATATTAAAAAACCCGCAACTGAATTCGGCAGCGATATTCGGCCGGTAGGATATCGCCCCTTAAACTGCCTTTCCCGACGCATAAATTAACATTCTTCCCTTTCTATTTAGAATCACGTTGCTTTCCGTCTCCCACCAAGGTACCCCCTTAAACTACCAACTCACACCACTATCAAGTAAGGCCACGTTCTTCTGCCACTAGATCCCTCCCCCAAGTATAACTTCGGGAAAACCAGTACTTTCTCGAGCGTCATTCAGTACAGTTGTCTGTTTTCTACCTTTGGGTGGTAAACTATTCAGTCTCACGATTCAGTACTGCCAAAGACGCCAGCCATGAAAAAGCCAAGTGTTGTGCGGGAACTTCCTATTAAAGAGGTACTTTATGCTCCATATTCACAATTAGCGTCAACGTGACACTACTTAGGTACCTACCGTTTGCCCTTCAGGCTTGCTCTGATACATGTTTCGTCGGAAAACCAACAATTGCATACTTAGATAGTTACTATTCCTATTTTTGGAGTTTATATCGCCAGAAGGGACATTTATAGTTATTTTACTGAGATTTAACGGATTTACGCTACATTAGGAGATGTTTTTCATTTTTGTTAGTCGTATTGAAGTTTAGTACTGTTTAGGTACCGAGAGAGGTACAAGAGTTGATACTAACATAAGTCTAATAAGTGTACATCATATTCTTTTCCATATCGTTTTACGATTCGATACCATTTTCCTTTACCACTACTATTTTCCTATGCCTGTATATATGTCGCCTTGTTACCAATAAACCCACATGTCTCTTGTTTTATGGAGGTTTTCCTGTCACTTATTTCTCCCAGAGTACCCGCTTGACGAGTACAGCAACTTCTTCTCTAGCTTGAGTTCCTTGACTAGGATATCAGTTATTTCTGCTACTCTTTTAGAGACATTCTACCTTCCATTTACTTAGATACATTTTCCTAGAGTAACGCTACCAGGTACCGTTACTTGGGTTCATTTGAAGTCAAGGGGCAGTGAGTGACCTAGGAGACACAGCAGGTAGGATTTGCGGCTTACATGTGATATTGGGGAGGGGGGAGTGTGTTATGAACGGCAGTCATCACACCTATACAAAGGGTTCAGATCCAGGGTTCATTCGACTAGATATCCTTAAGTTCAGATTTCCATGAACCGATTTCCATTAAATAACTTTTGCAAAAAGGGAGAAAAGATTCCGGCCCTTGGCCTTTTCTCATTTTCTAGTGATATTTGTTTGGATTTTCCGGGAATAACATATTACTAAGTAACTATATAATTTTGACCAACAAAAAGAATGGTGATGTACAAACCGGTACCAAATAGACTTCTACTGCGTATCGGTGTCTGTTTCTTAATTAGTCTCACCCAGTACAGCCAGTTGAATAGTAAACCAGCAAAACAAGCGGTGCAAATGTGATATTTGAGTAAGCGTTTATGAGATTTGAGAACTCGGTTCTTCGTATTTCTGAAAAGTAATTGATCTTAGAATTACGATAACCTCAACGCTCATTATGACGTAAAAGTCGGTATAATCTATTGTCATTAGTGTAGCAGAGAATAACTTGTGAATAACGTTAATCGGTATCCTACTTGTCGGTAGCCTAGTTGTACGTTTATTCACTATTTTATTCTGTTGATGCCTGATTCTGTGTAACTGGTCATTGGCCATGTACCATTGACCATATAAAGTAAATAAATACCTACACGTTCGTTATGTTCTGAGGATTTTACTGCATCAAATACCTGTCTCCTGACTTTGCTAATAATTCAGCAAAAAATCGTGTTATACACTTAGTCAGCTATTTGGGCGTCTTTGGGCATCACAAAATACAAATTTTGATAACTCAATTAGAATATAAACGTGGCAAGTTGAAAAGGGGAGAAATCAGCCAGTGAATAGCTAATTCAAAGGAACTGAATTATGAAATTCAACTGCTCTTTCCATTTAACTGGACCCAGCTCTCCATCATCGTCTAAGGAAATTGTTACTTCACAAAAACAGCAACTTCACATATAGATGAGCTCCTTTTATACTTTATTTTCTAGCAATGGACCAGCTCACATGCTAGGTAATATTGATGAAAGTCCTTATTGCTCAAATCATGTTATTTACGTTTTTTTTTTTTTTACAAGCAATCATGCGCAGAACATGAAACGCCCTGTTGGGAAGTGGTGGAAGATAGGTAGTACCTATGTCCTAACATGTCGTCCTATCCATCTGCCTCTACTCCTACCTTTTATCAGATCAGTGAGTTCGCCGTCGGCTTTCCTCTGGCCCGCAACACCCTCCTGCTATTTCAGCGCATAAAACCAATACCTATTCCTTTCATTTTATATCATTACTCCCACTCGTGTATTACGTCAATTCGCGAGTGAATGATCTTCCTGCAAACGACGGAGACAAACGGGGCCCCGTACATCGACTTCGATTAACCGGCTGGTGAGTTCCTTTCAAGCCTTCCATTCCTTTCATTTCAACTTACATATATATATATTTTCCACTGTTCCATCATTGCTCTTTTTTTTTACATCTCAATTTAAATAGACATTCCGTATCGTACACGCCCAGTTATGTCAAAAAACTACAAAAACGAGCATGGTTTTTGAATATTGAACGAATGAAATGTTTTAAAATCGTTATCTCAAAAACGTGTCGTATAAAATGATGGTTTTATTTTCATTCGATTTAGGAAACAATGAATAATATAGTTAATAGTTAAGAACTTAATTTAGTGTTTTACAAAAATATAGAACCGTCAACTCGCCTGACTCGCACAAATAAATTTCTGGACGGAGGAGTATACTGAACTTCATTTGATTCTGATCGATCCCAGTAAGAATTTCTCGTTTAAGCTGCCAAGTGCTCGGTGATGTCCTTCAGCCGTGCAAGACACGGCAGTCACTCTCTGAGCCAAGCCTCACAAAATACATATGACATTACCAGCACGATACATACGACAAATCTTTTCCAGCACTTTATTATTTTGTTTTAAGCTATTCCTTATGTTTTATTGCGGCTTTGTTGAGCGAACTCAACGACTAACTCATGCAGCCTCCCGCAGTAAGCTTGCCAAAAATAACCCATAGCTACACACATACTCCAATATAAACACACACACACACACAAAGACATAAGTACGAATAATAGAATATAAGGCATAGACTTTATACACCTCTGTTTTTTTTTGCGGATAAGGTCTTAGAATGGTCTGAAACAAACAAAAGTCTGGTTATTTTATTTTTTTTTTTTTTTTTTTTTTTTTTTTTTTTTCGTGTTTGGTTGTCCCACACTCTCTTAGTCCAATTCTATTTGTTCTCCTCTCTAATATACAAGGGAGTGCTTTTATGATCTCGCTTCAGAAAGGAGCCCTAGAAAGATAATACAATGTGGGCATTCATATATACCTCGGCGCGCCTACCGGCGAATCGGTGTCGCTGCACCACCGACTTTAACTAGTCAGTATTTCCCACGAAAGAGGAATATTGTTGGCGGAGCGATTCTGAAGAGAATATGAAACCTTATACTAGACGCCTTTCAAACGTGAAGAAATGAGGGAAGTAGTGAAAAGATTCGTACAAAATGTGATAACAGATGGAGGGGAAAAAAAATAAAAAAATAGAAAACATAATAATTAAAAAAGCTCAAAATTCAAGGGGGGGTCTAAACATTTTAAAACACGTGATAAACATCAGCTCTGAAGTTCAGGCAGATGATCAGGTTGGTTCCTTAGTGAAATGAAGGTTATATTTTGCAATGGTTTAAAAAATCAATCTTTAACTTGCTGAGCCTGCTCGCTTCGCTCACGCGTCCAGGACCCACTATGTAGATCATCATTCTATAATGTTTCTCATAATTTGTGTAAAAACTGCCAGGAAAATAGAAACAGCCTCATCATCACTACAGTGGTTCCCCGAGTTGTAAATATAGTCTATCACACCTAGAGAGTCCTCGTTCAAAAGTTCAACTTCATGAGTTGAATAGGAGCAAAATTAGCTGCTGAGCTCATTCGGGTGATTACAGTCGTTCACCATGTTGCATTTATGCTCTAACACACCCAGATAGGTCCCGTTCCAAATGTCAGCACCTGAAGGGGAATATGTACGACATTAGCTCACATGCAGAGCTGACATGCTCTGGGTGTGGAGAGTGGTTCACCGAGTTGGAATTATAGTGTATTACATTCTGAGGGGTCCTGTTCCAGATTTCAGCATATTGAATTATATAGAAACACAATTTGGCAGCTACTCTGCTGATTATAGTAGCTTCCGGAGATGTAATTATTCTCAAACTTACCCAGAGAGGCTAAGTTGTGGAATGAATCGTCCCAAATTGAATACCAACCAATGGAGCTACAGAGCTCACTCTGCTGATTGGAGTGGTTCCTCACGTTACATTTATACTCTATCCTCTACCAGTGAGGCACCGTTCAAAAGTTCAGCATCTCAAGTGAATAGGAACTAAATTATGTACAGAGCTCACTCTGCTGATTAGGGTGGTTCCCCAAGATGCGAACTAAAGACGAAGTTGTGGAAACCCATTCCGAAACGGAAGTTAGTGAAAAACGTTGTCTATTTCCACAAAAAATGGAGAGTTACAATGTTAAACCGATTTCGACGGTTAGGCCATCATCAGTAACAAACAATAACTGAATACACATTAGAAAGGACACAGCTTTTATAGTAACAGGTGAAGGGAGATTGAATCCCATTCGTCAAGAGAAAGGAAAGGGATAGGACGGGTACAACCAATCAAGTGCAAACACAGTGACGGGGGATTATAAATAACTAGCCGCTCCGGCTCGCTACGCTCGCCTCCACGTCCAGCCGGGAGGCAAGCCCCCCGGACCCCCCATTAAATTGCTCGCTTCGCTCGCAAAATGTGGCATGTAGGGAATTTTGCTCGCTTCGCTCGCAAAGTGTGGCATGTAGGGAATGTTGCTCGCTTTGCTCGCAAACGGTAGCTCCCTAAGGGTAGGTTTAACTTCTGTAGGGGATGCTGCTCGCTTTGCTCGCAAACGGTAGATCTCTAAGGGTAGGTTTAACTTCTGTAGGGGATGCTGCTCGCTTCGCTCGCTTGAGGAAGTTATACTGCCCACCCAACTTGGCAGACGTTTTTTTTTTTTCAGTTGGGAATTCTTACAAACAAATTAAATCTTATAAAACTACGTGGAACCACGAAAAGTTTATTCGGGGATGTTGCTCGCTTCGCTCGCAAGGTATTGCTGTATATGTGTAGGATAAAGTCCGTATTTATTCTGTTGAAATGGCTCTCGCTTCGCTCGCAAGGTACCTATGTGTACCTGCTCGCCTCGCAAGGTTGTGAATCACCTGTGTCATCGAACCCCAAACACGTCTTCCTAGAGCCTTCTCGCGTCCACGGCACACATAATTTCTCATTTTAATAGCTTAGTCTCGCTTCCGCTCGCAATTTGACCTACTTCCCGTCACTTTTTTCGATATCCGATTTCGGATTCAGATTCGGCGGGATCAAAGCTGTATTTCGCCCGCGAAAACCGTTCCGAAAAACGTACCTTTACAAGGTATATTTTAATGGGAAAAAACGTAGTTTTTCGTCGGATTTTTCGAGAAAACGGGTCTGTACTCTCGCATTTTTTTGACGCATTTCCCGATACTTTTTTCGCAATCCGATCGCGCCGTCGTCTTCTTCGTTCAAAAACCTACGAAACCGGTATTTTTCCGGAATTTTCGACGGCCGTTTAGAGGGGTAGAGGAAGCGGGGAAGTCCAAAAAGCGCACATTAATTCTTACTTCGACCCCCCTCCCGCCCTACGGCCGATGGTTCGGCTGGGATTAGACAATTTTAAATTCGCTTATACACCCTATCGGAAAATCCCAAGAAGATCCCCCCACTCGTAGACTCCCCCCACTCAGCCGTTTGGCCGTGCATAGACACGACAAACAGACAAACGGAGTTTCATTCTTATAAATAAGTATAGATTAGATGAAGTGAAAGGGGGAAAAAATAACTAAATATGGTTTCAACAGTGTGAAAGGATAATTCCAAGCTTTATAGAAATGGACCTATCAGTGGTGAAATATATTGAGATATATCCTCATTTAAACATTTACCAGATCTGTCACTTTTGATAATTTCGAATTTTTCAAGTACATTCAACATACCTCCCTTTGGATAAAAATGAAGAAATTCCACAAACTGTCTATCTGTCAAATCAAAATTGTAACTATGATTGGATTCATTAAGATGTTTCGCAAATGTAGACTTACCCTTATTTTCTCTGAAATCCTCCTGATGCTCGTCTATTCTTACCCTGAATTTCCTTTCTGTTTGACTGCAATATTCGAAGCCACAAAAACATTTTAATTTATAAACCCCACTTTTATCCTGAACATTCATTTTGTCCTTAACGGATCCTAGTAATGCTTTAAGACTACTTTTAGTTCTAAAACCTACTTTGTAACCTCTCGATGATAGGATTTTGCCGATTTTATCCGAAACTTTCCCATAATAAGGAATACTTATCCTTTGCTTTCCTTCTAAGAGATACTTCTGCCGGAGAAAATATGACATCCGACACACGTCCGACATCCGACGGATATGGAGGAGATCTCGTTGATACCATATGGGATAAGGTTCTCAGGAAAAATTGTAGGGAAAAAGTTTCTAATCTGGCAGGGGAAGCTGTAAATTTAGAAGAAAAGCAATGGATAAGTATACCTTATTATGGGAAAATTTCTGATAAAATCGGCAAAATTCTATCATCGAGAGGTTACAAAGTAGGTTTTAGAACTAAAAGTAGTCTTAAAGCATTACTAGGATCCGTTAAGGACAAAATGAATGTTCAGGATAAAAGTGGGGTTTATAAATTAAAATGTTTTTGTGGCTTCGAATATTGCAGTCAAACAGAAAGGAAATTCAGGGAAAGAATAGACGAGCATCAGGAGGATTTCAGGGAAAATAAGGGTAAGTCTACATTTGCGAAACATCTTAATGAATCCAATCATAGTTACAATTTTGATTTGACAGATAGACAGTTTGTGGAATTTCTTCATTTTTGTCCAAAGGGAGGTATGTTGAATGTACTTGAAAAATTCGAAATTATCAAAAGTGACAGATCTGGTGAATTTTTAAATGAGGATATACCTCAATATATTTCACCACTGATAGGTCCATTTCTATCAAGCTAGGAATTATCCTTTCACACTGTTGAAACCATATTTAGTTATTTTTCCCCCTTTCACTTCATCTAATTATTTATAATCCCCCGTCACTGTGTTTGCACTTGATTGGTTGTACCCGTGCTGTCGGACGTTACAAGAAAAATTGTTGGGGGTCGGCCTAAGAATTGCATAGCAATTAATATATGTATGTATATATGAAAAAGTGTTAAACACTAAAATTCGTTTCAGAATGTCTCAAAACGAATTGCAAAGAGGAAAATTTTCGAAAGTAGTTATTTAAAAATTTTTGGGGCCATTGCAATAGCTTCATCTTCTACAAAAATTCGCTAAAATGAGTTCATCGTGCAGTGAATCACAAGTAAAAAACAAATTATTACACAAAGGTTTATTATTTAAAATATAGATAACCTCTATGTGCAAATCACTGGTCTATTCCTACAAAATCTTGAGAAAATTCCATTCATCATGTTTCCATTCTAGTGCTCAGACGTACATGCATAAACAGGTTATTAATTTGAATGAATTCGGCAAGTTAAATGTAGTGAACTGGTTGAAGTCATTTTGGGAAAAGAACAATGGATAAATGAAACATAAGGTATAGCTTAAAACAAAATAAGAAAGTGCTGGAAAAGTTTTGTGCTCAGTATGTATTGTGTTGGTAATGTCATATGTATTATGCGAGGCTAGGCTCAGAGTGTGGCTGCCGTGCTCGAGCTCAATAGTCTTTTTAGGAGAGAGATAGACAGAGAGTGTGTGTGTGTGTGAGAGAGAGAGAAAGAGAGAGAGAGATGGATTCAGTCCTTTCCATAATGGCATTTGCCTCCGTCGGCAACCAAAGCATAGGACGGTGGTGTTAATGTTGGAAAATATCTTCTCCTACCTAAATACAGCGAATTCATCTCGTTGCCGAGTTTTAAAAGAGAAATAGCTGTAAAATCACGCTAATAACCAATCAAACCCTGCCGTTAATTATAAATTTTACGACAAAAAACAACTAAATGGGTTGAATTTTTAATTTTTTGCGTCCCACCTGGTATCCCAGGTGCCTACATCCACGAACCATTCAACCCCCCCTTTTCTTTCCCGTAGGTGGAATATCCAGGGAGGTGACAGACAAGTGGTGTGGTGCGAGAAATATGCCACAGAGTTATTGGAGTTAGGCTTCTCAGCAGGTCCTTGGTCCTCTTAAAAGAGCATTTCCTTTCATACCTCTCTCGCTCCTCATTCTCCTTCAGCTTCCTTGATCCCAAAAGCCGGCCGGCGCACACCCAGAGGTTTCTTGCTCCACATTCATATTAAGTTATAATGAAGGGAATACATCCCGTAAGCTCATGATCTGTGGGCTAATCTAGCCAAAATCATGTATAAGCCAGACACGACGACCCTGTAATGCACGAATGTCTTACCTAATCGTTTTCCGTTTATCCATCAAATTATTACAAAGAGAATCAACGTATTAGGCACAATGTATTAGATTCATGTAAATTATTTGGTTGTCCAGTTTTCGCTCAAAAACATTCCAGGAAATAATGTAAAAGCTCAAGCCATTTAGCCTGATTGTATCAGTGAATTTTGTAATTTATCTTATTATTTTTCTTTCCTTATGTTAATTTCCTATTTATAGTTTTTAAATCTGCGCAATTTGAGTGCAAAGAAATTATTGAATATCAATTTTATGGTGAACAACTTTTTTGAATTGTTTTTTACTATTCAAACAAAGATTTTGGGCTTTTAGTGGTTCTATTTTAGTGCAGTTGTCATTGATTTTTGAAGCTCGTATCAATTAAATTCAAGCAAAACATTCTGCATAATTGTATGCGTAAGTTTTTTAATGTTCTTGTATACATCTTATCAAATATTATTTAGCGATAATATGCAAAAAATTAAAAATTCAACCCATTTAGTAGTTTTTTGCCATACAATTGATAGCTAACGGTTGGGTGTGATTGGTTGTTAGCGTCTTTTCACCGCTATTTCTCTTGAAACACTTGGCAACGAGATGAATTCGCTGTATTTAGGTAGGAGAAGATATTTTCCAACATTAGCAATGAGATTATTATATATCACACCCTTACTTTGTTCATGTTATTCGTTAGACCCACCGGCCTTTAGTAAAATTATTTTTCGAATCTCAACGTTCAACATTTTGATAGAGTTCATCTATAAAAACGCTGAAAATTATTGCAAAAAGTTTTATTATTTCTGTATTAGGAAGCCCTCCTAAGCATATTAATGGTCTATCATTATAAACCCCAGTCTGTAGTTCATTATCTAAACTCGACAGATTGTGCCACGCAAAGGGTTCACAGCACAAATACCCACCAATTTTACCGTTTTCAATAAATGTAATTAAACAATGCCCTTTATGAAAATGCCATTTTTCCAACTAATAGAAAGGTTGCATGGACAGTCAATTGATTTGAAACTACGTCTATTTCTTGCACATAAAGTCCTCTATTAGAATAAATAAATGTAGTTCAGTAGTTCGATTAGGAAATATAAGAAGACCTTCAGCTGATAAGTGGTCCTACAAACCTCGCCACGTTGTTTTCAAGGTATTCCAAAGGCGCGCCATTTCAAATTTCAGCACCGTAGGTCAACTAGGACGGAAATCAGCCTTGGATGCTGAAATATCGAATGGGGTTGCACTGGTAGAGTATCATAATACAACTTGAGATACTACGCTGCTCAGCTGAGTGCTAATTCTGTTTCTAATCCATAAAAATGCTGAATTTTGGAATGGGGCTTTTTTGGGGATGAAAAATTAGATGGAGAATCTACCTAATTAGCTGAAGGTCTATTAATAAGCTTCTTTTTTTCTGTTCAACTTAAGCAGCAGAAATTTGGAACAGAGCCTCTCTGAGTGTGATAGATATTTCTGTAGATAGTATTTCCCTGGCAACACTGACACAATTTATTACAAATTGTGATGGTACCCTGTGATCTACATTCATGTCTCGGACGAGCGAGCGAAGCTAGTACCTAATAAATTATCAAAAGTACTCTTATGAAACTAAGGTGATACTTCATTAATTTCAAAAGGGTATTAGCCAGATTATTTTGCACGTACTCACTTCTCGAAGTAATATCGTGCCATTGCCCCGTGTATTATAATGGTTTGACAGTTAATGAGTAGTTGGGCAGTCCAGTAGGCGAAAAACAATGTGTAGATTCTAGCGATCTGTAATCAAATGAGAAATCATGTTGTACTCGAAATTAAAAAAAGTTATAATATACTACAGTAGGAACACAGTAACCTACTTGGGTGGCCCGCAGCGGGCAACAGTTGGTACGTTTAAACTTAGTGTCAAAGTAACTAGCACCAGTGATTTCTATGAATCTCAATTGACTGAAAACCAATATGTTGTTATGTAATATAAAAACATTTTTCATTGGAGTAAGCCTTCCACTGATATGTTATTGGTGTGTTTAATAACTACACGATCTTTTGAAATTCGTTTATTGGGTTTGTGGGATCGGTACACAGCAGCACTTACAAAGTTGTAATTGAGAACGATTGAGTCAGAAGTTCATTATTTTCCTTTGCATCCTGTATTTTCCTTCATGTTGTAGTGCCCAAAACCGATCGTACTACTTGCAAAAGAATACCACACAGTTCACGATGCAAGATGGCTGTGATTTTAAAATACGTAAGAAATTCATAGAGGCTTCGAGCTTTCCCAGATAATGAGTTACGATGAACAACTTGTTGGTATAGACCTTCCTCTAGAGTGTGTTTTCTGTAATTTCTGTAGGTTTGTGTTTTCTGTAGTACTTCATACTATGGTGCAAAGTTTGTGAAATACTCGACTATATATTTTTGTAGGAGATTCTATTTTTCGTATCATTAATATTCCAGAGTGTTGGATATTTTCGGTTACATTTAAGTAATCTAGATAATCTTGGAATGTGAACCAACAGGTTCTACGAGGCTGAATATATTCAAGCAGATATTTTCAATCACGGACCTTTTAAATTTACGATGATAAATGAAAAGTGATAAAGAACAGAAGCTTCACTAGTCCGTCAATAGGTAACAACGTTTTAAATAAAATCTGATTTCTTCAAATGGGGATTTTATTATAATGAAAACAGCTAGTTTTAGAGTCGCCATTTACTATTGGGTTCTTACTATGTATTCTCACTTATACTCACGTTGACGTGCTTTCATCATGCCACAGGTGAATAATGGAGAACTAGTGTTACCACGCGTGAACAATGAATACTCCCTTATAAAACGTATGGTACGGATCAAATCGTACCATCACAATGAAACTCCCTTGGTACAAAAATGAGTTTTTTTTAGCTCTTACTATCTACAGACTATGTATTAAGGTGAACATTCGTTCTACGCCAGTCATTTTCTTTCGGTATTAATCTATGTTCAAGTAGTTTTACCAATTCTTTTCTTAGACACAATACATGTTCTATCGTTCACAAATTTTGATGTTTGCTTTTGACTGTAAATGTTACTCTGATTCCCGTAGACGTGGGGTTGTATTACGAGTATTTCGGCAGGTAAATACAACTCATCAGCTGTTCGTCTTTAATCCTCCATGTTTGTCTTAGTTGATTAGATATGTCAGTTATTGAATAGACTGAAAATTAACTAATCTGATTGGCTTAGGGAGCTCTGGGGCTGTAACCTTGCAAATCGAACTCCGGTGCTGAAATTTGAAACAAAGGAAAATAGGAAAAATTTACTCTGGGTCCTTTCAATTATCAACGTCGTGAATAAAATCTCTTTCTCATGAGAATTGCGATGGGTGAGGTGATGGGGGTTCAAGCTCTACTTCTTGCTATACTATTCGATCAATATTGGAAAAAGAAGTCGGGTCGTGAAAAAAATGTCTCGTGATGATAATCTTTGACTTATTTAGAAATCAGTGTATTTGGTAAAATCGATATTGTGGATGAATGTGGATGTCAATGATGTTCATAGTGCAAAGAGTAATAATTAAAATAATAACTTACTCACCCATGTGAATGGTGGCGAGTAGTGATAAAACTGATCTCCTGATAAATAAATTGCAGTGGTTCCTTCAATGGCAAGGGTAACAACAATTAGTATTGCGATCCATATAAATAGCAATAAAATGGTCTAAAAAGAAGAAGAAAAAACATGTGGTAATATGTCATGATTCGATTTGACATTTCTATAATAAATAATATATTGGTAAGTAATGCATGCATTACAGGAACGTCCTTTCCAAGGTTGCATAACATGACTAAAATCTGGGTCGAACAAATATATCAAAAGTATCACAAAAATATCACAATTCCATCTTGAGATTTGACACTCCTGATAAGTGTTCCGAACCAAGACCAAATCTAATTGAACAAAAAAAATAATAATAATAATCACGAAAATCTGACGAAAATTGTTGAAACATCACAATGTATTACTGTTATCCGCTCCTTCCAACCCATTTCATTATTAAATTTGAAACTCCTGAGAAACATTCCAAAATTAGACCAAATCCAGAGATGAATTTAAAAAAAAAACGCGAAAATCTGAGGAGAATAGTTGGAACATCACGATTTATCAGTACTACCCCCTCCACTCACCCGCTTCAATAATGAAATTTGAAACTCCTGACATACGAGTACGTTCCAAAAAAAGATCGAATTCTCAATCAAACAAAATAAGAATCACGAAAATCGGTAGAGATTCGCAGCTTGGCAGCGCTCGAAAGAACCGATAAGTACGCCTCAACCCCAACTACGCCAGCGAATACAAAATCCTCAAAGTTTTTTTGCACAACTAGACATAAAATTGAATCGACTCGAAAAAAATAAGATTCACAAAATCGGTTGAGAATTGTAACTTGGGTGGCGTCGACGAAATTTGTCGAAAAAACCACGTTTTTTCACTCCCTCCATTCTCTTTTTTCCATCATCGAATTCCAATTTTCAAGGGTATTTTGAACAACAAAAGAGGGATCGAACAAAGAAAGAACCTCGAAAATTGGTTAAGAATTGTGGCCTGAGCAGCCTCGACAAAATTTGTCACACACTTTTATTTACACTCACCTCAAATGCTGAGAAGGGGGGGGGGGAGGGGGGATCATTAAATAAGAAACGAAAAAACTAAATTGAAAGAGTTGGGAGAACGCCCAGGTTTACCTAACGCCGGCCCTTGGGATCTAGAAAGCTGAAGGAGGAGGTGGGAGAGTTGGATGAAAGGAGTCCCCCTATAAATATAATACCAGCCTAAGTAAGAACTACTCAGGACGTGGGTGGTGATTCCCAACAAGAGTAGCACTGTGGTACCTTCCCGACTTTTCCTGTGGCATGGTATCCGGCTTCCTGCCCCGGTCATTCGGCATGTGATTTGCTATATGGCGATAGTCGCGGGCCCCAATGTCCTCTAAAGCCCATTCTACCCACTGGGAAGAAATGGGGGATTCAGAGCACTGTCGGATTGATTCAAAGTAGTAGCGAACTCAGCAGTTGAGCTGGGTTTGGGAGCAGTTGGTGTTGCTCGGTCGCACCACAACAGCTGCTGTCTGACAAAGTAGAGGTTAGCAGCAGTGTGGGCAACCTCCCAGTTCGATGCTTAAGGATAGCACTCACAACACACAAACACACGTTTCAAAGATAAAACTCTCCTCAGAGGAGGAAGGAGCACACTATTAAATTAAAAAAATAAACAAATAATTAAAAGAAGTGGGGAGGACTTCCAGATTTACCCGACGCCGGAAGTGCCCCTATAAAATGTCCACCAGCTACGAGCCCCTAACGATGCGGGTGGTGGAGCAACTCCCTGCCCTCCACTTCGAAAAGTGATTGACGCTCTCACAGGCATTTTCTTGTAAAGTCGAAAGACAGATCGCCAGAGATTGCTCCAACTTATAGAATTAAAAAAAAAAAAAAAAAAACTGGGAAATCGGTAGATATTTTGAGGAGTTGGAGTTATGGTGTCCGAAAGTAACGTTTATTCCTTATGGGAGCAGAAAACATGATTGACTTGGCAGCCCACTCTTAACACGAACATCTATCCCTACTAGCTGCGTAAAATGCACTATGAAGGGTAAACGGAGCTGTTGTATGTGGGACTCCTCACTGGCCATTGTCCGCTGAGATACCATATCAACAAGATGGACAAAGCCAGGACAGCAGATTGTCGAGTGTGCTGCTAAGAGGCTGAAACAGCAGAGCTGAAACTGACATTTCAGTCCGATTTTAATGAAATTCTCAGGCGATATGGGTGTCAATTCCCAGATGGTCCCCTATATTTTCGCTGCCGCCGGATCAACAGTAGCCAGTAAGCACGCGCAAAGGTTAATTTCTTATAAAGTCGATTTCTCATCATCTTTTGATCCGATTTCGTTCAAAGTCGCTAGATAGTTGGGTATATGTTCTAGAAAAATACCCTATAAATTATATCGCAAATGGTGGAGTAATAACCATTGCGCATGCGCAAAACTAAAATTGAATGACAGAAAAGTTTGAGACTAATGGACCGATTCTCATGAGATTTTCAGGGATTGCGCGGCTAATATCCTAGACGGTACCCTATAAATTTACTAATCATTCATTAGTTCGATTTCGTTCAAACTTGGTTAGTCAATAGGTATATGCTCCAGGGAAATTCCCCATGAATTGTATCCCATGTTTATATGCTCCAGGGAAATTCCCCATGAATTGTATCTCAATAGGTGGAGTAATTTTTAATTGGAGTAAATTATTGCTGATGCGCAAAACGGCCGGTGACGTAGGCGAAGGCTGTTGTTATGCTAGCATTTGCCGTTGGGTTTCTGGCATGGGGAGCCGCCACGGTGAGGGGGCCTGGGGCCAGTCGGGTGACTTTTTTTCTGGATCTGGTTTTCTTTATATTATGGGTAACTTTCATGCCTACACCAATTATATTTGTTTTACATTATTCTTGTTTGAATGACTTTTGTATCGCCTTAACTTCAAGGACACTACATATGAAAAATTTGAACTTAAACATTGAACTTGAACTTATAAGTATTACGAAGTAATATAAAAACCCTACCAAAGCTTCACTGGCAGAAAGAGATGTTGTACACTCGATTTCGCGAAGTCAGAATTCAATTGGAATTAAATTTGGCGATACGATTGGCGAAAATTGTTAGGCGAGTTTGACTGTTTCGATTTGACGACCACTTACACTTTCTAGCGGTCAATAATGAAATTTATCGATTCATTTGGTAATTTGAAGATGTCGATCTTTGCGCTTGTCTTTAGAGAAAGCGAACGGATTAACGTAGGTACAGCATTCCACGAGGTTTCATTCGATTCTTTGGAATAATATCTATCAATGACAACATAAAACAACATAACTCTTAATTGCTCCTTTTAGGGTTTAGCAAAATTGATGCCAATGTTACTGGCACATATTCGGCCGAGTTTTTTTGCCAAATTTCATATAAGTTTAGTCTTGTAGCTTAGGAGAAAAGCTTTCGACGGCGGATGTTGTAATAAAGGCGGTGGACAATTTTTTTTTTTTTTTTTTTTTTTTTTTTTTTTTTTTTTCATTTTGATTTTTGGAATCTACGTATCTTGAAACATAAATCAAAAAAATTTAAGGGGGGGGGGGGGGGTTAAAATGTTTCATGGTCGATTACAAAGGTTTATTATTCAAAATAAGAAACCAAAAACGAATGGCCAACAAAAATGTTTCTCTGAAGGAATTTAAGCCTTCTTAAATAGCTCTCATGCTGATTGTACTTCTATTAAACATCATCAAAGCAATATCCACACACGTAGCTACCTAGAAACATAGGTTGTGATAACGTTGTGAATGGATTGTACTCCCTAATCATGTGACGACAGTATTACTGATATTCAATTTCTATCTGTTTCTGTAGCATGAATGACGTTATGTATTTGTTCATCAATAGACCTATTCAAAAACTTTTTTATTTTATTTTATTTTTTTACATTTTACACTCATTTTTTCACTTAGGTAATGGAGAGATTTTAAATGGTGATACGAAACTTCATTTCCCACCACACATCCATGATTCATTCCCCCCCCCCCCCCCCCCCCAAAGGGGAGAAAATAAGCGTAGTTTATTATTAATTGCGAAACGTATATGTTTCGCCGAAGAATCAGTTCTGCAAAGGGTTTACCTATTATTTAAAGTTCCTTACGAGAAGAGTTTCCAATAGAATCATCGAAACAGCATTTACGACACGCGATGCCATCGCAGCGATAGCGCAGGTGAGTCGGAACCTCATGAATACGATGACTGAATTAACGACCACGTAGATCTGCAATTTTGAAAACTTTCATTAAATAACGGCATATAGGGAAGACAAATATTCAATAACCTATAGATCAATATGGCAATCCTATCTTTCCTATTCAAATATGGAATAGGATCAAACCTTGGATGCTTCATTGTATTTAAGTAGCTGGTCGAATGACTATAGAACTTGCAAATTCCGTTGTGTATAATTAGCTGTAGATATAAATGTATGGAAAAACTCTCAGAGAGGGGATTTTGGGCCCTAAGCGCATAAGCCTGTTGCCTGGTTGTACTTTCCTGAGAAAGAGCCCTCTAGTGAGGGATGAGGCCTTGGATTCCTTCGAACTGTTCGCTTCGAATAGACCTCATTGAGGTTCGTGCCCTAAAGAGTTCAAATCTGAGATAGGCGTGTGCATAGCACTCGAAGATTATGCGGGATGCTGTTTGATATGCCTCCTCACATAGCCTGCACAGTGTTGAGCTTTGTGTGTCCCTATGCGGTGCATGTGAAAAAGTGGGGTGCTCGCATTGTCCCCTCTTCCAAGACCTGAATGTAAATCGCAGTGTACCATCATATATATTTTTGATCAATTGTGTCTGTACTAATATTATCTACATACAATTATACTTTTCCACACCCAGAGAGATCCTGTGTCAAAATTTCAGCATCATACGTTGAATAAGAACTAGATTAGCGACAGAGCTCTCGTAGTAGATTAGTGCGATTCCTGAATTGTAATTATACTCGATAAAGTATACTCTATATATATTGTATTATACTCTACCAAACCCCCGTACTCTGCCCTCGTGGCGTATTCATCATCTTCAACAAGAACAAAATTAGCTATAGAACTTATTCAGCTGATTATAGTGGTTCCTCGAGTTGTAATTATATTCAACCACACTAGAGATGCTCCATACCGAATTTCAGCATCCCAAGTAGATTGAACTAGCTAAATTAGCTAAAGAGGTCACAGATGATCAGAGTGGTTCTTCAAGTTGTAATTATATGTGGCGCCGTTCAAAATTTCAGCATTCTAAGTTGAATAGGAAAAAAATAGATATATAACCGACTCTGCTGAATACAGTGGTTCCTCATGTTCTAATTCATAGTACACCGGGAGAGAATCTGTTCTAAATTTAAGAGCTCAAATTTAATATGAACTAAATTTGCTCCAAACCTCACTCAACTGAGGTGTCCCGAGCGTTAGTTTATTATACTCTGACGCACCCTGAGTAGCTCCGTTTAAATTTTCGGCATCTTGAATGAAATTTGAATTAAACTGGTTACAAAGCTCACTCAGCGTCCCCACTCGCTTCTCGCTCGTCCTATATGGGTTCACAATGACCTTCAATGTTTGAAATAGATTTGTTCAGTACTGTCTATAGTATATACATACAGAAAGATCATAATGTATAGAGACTACAACTTTTCCATCTCTCAAAAAGGAAAACATTGCTTCCGCTACCTACAGGTGGAATTTGGCACAATTTAAGAGATGAAATTTTGCATTTAGATACCAATACTTCACTAGAAGCTATATCCGCATGGACAGTTGTTAATAAGCTCGATTTTGCTACGTAAGATTGAATTCCATCGTAACTATATTACCTGATAATTCCATTATTGGCATTATATCAGCCGACATTTACAAGGCAATTTCTATGTTTTTCCGTCCCACTACCTAGCGATCGTTAATGAAATTCAGAGCTTGATCGGCTTTTTGAGCCTTTAGGGAAAGCGAACCGTTCTTTGTACAGTGTGGCGATGTTTTTAATCGATTCTTTGGGATCATATTTATAATTGGCGAGCAAGAAAGCATTACCGTTACCTTGCAAATTTTTGAAATCTAGATTTTTGAATGTTTAGTCCTTTAATGCTACCCTTTAGGGTTAGCACAAATTGATGACGAGCTTCTAGGACCATCTAGACCCCAAATGCCGTTTTAATGCAAGTTTCATGAAGTTTCGTCTATTAATTTTGGAGGATTTTTGATTTTTTTATTTTTGGATTTTACACAACTTGAAACCAAAACTTTTTTTTGTCGATTACAAATGTTCATTATTGAAAATAATAAACCATGATGTGACTTTTACAAATAATGACTGTGTTGAAATGGCAAATAGAAATATACGGTACTTTTACGATGACCGTGCCTTTTGGCTAAAATAATGTCTTTTGCTCAATAAAGAACACTGACTGATACTGATCCCAACTGCTCGAGAGCATTGTCAGCTAATATAGAACCTTTGCGTGACATTCAGCACTAGATTGTGACTAAACGTAAGAAACAATTTATTCGTACTCAGACAACAAAGTATATGTGAACACAAGGTTTTTTATCGATCCTAGTTGCTCATAGTATCAGTAACTAAAATAGACACTTTGAGTGACTTTCTTCAATGGAACATGATTACGTCTCTTTTAAGATATAGGAAAAAGATATATGAAAAGTGGCTATGCACAATGACTCGAGATGGGGACGTCTCTTAACTTTTTTGCACCCACATTGGAGGGAGGTTGGCATTCCTCCACTCCTTTCCCAGGGTGTTGGTGGGAGCTTTTGATTGACAACGTTGTTGGGTTTTGGGTTTCGTTGGCGTGAACCCATGGATTAGGCAGTCAGCTGGTGTTGATGGAATACCTTGGGGCAATGGTTTCATTTATGTTTCGCAAGAGGGGAGGAACAGCCCTTCTTCCCCTTGGGACACTGTTGTAGATGAGGACTCCCTAGACGCCAGCCTGCATTATTTTAAATTTGTGAATAATATTGATCATTCGTATTTTCGGCCTGGGATTCAAATGTTTTCTCCACCTATGCAAGGATTTTCATTACCGAACTGAGATAATTGTTTTCTTTTGAGGTTCCTTTCGTTTTGCATCTTTTTCCGTAAACTGATTCTATTTTGCAGAATCGTTGCCTTTGGGTGAGTAGTTGTTTTTCCCCTACTTTCTTTTGAATGGCCTCTCTTGAGTCCTCAGAATGGTTGAGTAGATGATCACTTTCCCTGGTGTTTTGGTTGATATTCAGAATATCCTCGATCAAGCTTTTCTCTATCTTTAAATGAACGTCCTTGCCAATAGGTTGCCTTAACTAACTCAGTGCTTTGTCTTTTCACAAAATGGTTGTTATTAATTACAATACCCGCATCCTGATATCATAGTCAGTTTATATTTAAGATAGATACAAAGATACATGTCTCAATCCATCCCATATTAAACTGAATGCTGTATCAACTTGGATGAGTGCTAATTAAGCACGAACTACCAAAAAAATTGTCATAAACAGTCACATGATATGCACTCTGTAGTTCATGCATAACTTATTTTTATGTTCTTGAATTACATACTCTTGTTATCTTTATGTTCTTGAATTTAATTGACAATTAAATAGTCTTAGATATGAAGTACTCAGTATGAAATTTACAAACTTTAACTATATACGTAGTCTTGTGAATATTGTGTAATTTACTTGCTTACGCTGAACGTTGTGAGAGCTATTGTTAATGCCAGTGTGAGGAACCTGGATGAACTCTCATTTTCGAAAATATTTCTGTTTTGCCCATAGAACTCCAACCTGTCAATTTCCAACATAATAAAGTGAGTAAAAACATGTATAACAAATGTCAAGGGCTGAACTAAAATGCCTTTTATTTCGAACTTTGGCTGTCTTTCGAGCAGCGAGAATGCGAAAAATCAACCTGAAACATCGTGAGCAATTATTAATGATATCTAGGTGCGGAAATCCTGCCTTTGGTCAATTTCGGGGAACATTTTTCTAGTTTAACCTCTGACATCGTATGCCTTATTTCATATAGTGCAATATGTCAACAAATTTCCTCTTACATATTGTTTATTATGGTTAACAACATATTGCAACGTACTTACCAGAGCCTGATTGTGATCGCGATCGCAGCTATTACTCCAGCTACGGCAAAGATACCAACCATTGGACAACAGAAGAAAATCGATACCAGTAGAACGAATAAGGATATCGCTGAAATAATGAGGAAAACAAATTAGAAAGGTAAATACTACTAATACCAAGTTTCTATGACTCGAATTGTAATTATTAAATTTCTTCATCATTGATACGTTCGATCTATACTAATATCTCTACATAAACTGATCTTGGTGGTTATGTGGGTATTTTGTGTATACGGATGTTGCAAACTACATGCTTGAACGGCTGAGCATATTTAAACGCAGTTTTTTGAAAAATGATCAGAAAGTTCTCAAAACGTTTTTGGACTAATTAAAGTTCGTTAAACCTCCAATCGTTTTAAATCAAGAAAATCAAACAACGACGCCCGACTAAACAACACCATAATGAGAGAAGTAGACATTTATGGCTTATTATTTTCTACAATAAATCGTTGTAATCGACCAAAAAAACAACATTTTTAACCCCCTTCAAAATTTGTTGGTTTACGTTTCACGGTGCTTAGAATCAAAAAACCCAATAAAAAATACAACAAATCCATCCATCCGCCATGAAGAGCTATTCACTGAAAAAACAAGTCAAAGTTTATGAAACTTGGATTATAAATCTATTACCTAGTCTAGTTGGTTGAAGCTTAGTATCAGTGAATGAATGAAACCACCCGGAACGCTGTATGTTAATCCGTTCGTTCTCCCTAACTTTGACAGTGACATCAAGCGAGAGTAGTTGCATCCTTAAATTACTGATTCAAACGGTAAATTACATGTAAGTGGTTGGAAAATCGGAACATAAAAACTCGCCAAATAAATTCCAACGATCTTATCAGCTCATATAATTCCCACGAACTTCTGACTGCGAAGTTGTGTGTATTACAACTTATAACTGTTGTCTCTACGGGTGGAATACCGAAGCGTTCATAGGTGTTTTATTTTATCTCAATAAACTTTCTTAATCTCGTACGGAGCTGAATACAATACGATTTCAGTGCAAGAAGGTACTGAGGGACTTCTGAGCTTAATTTGTTTCTTAATCAACTATGGTACTGAAACCTGAAATAAAGCTCCTTTGAGACATCAAGAATGCAATTGCTAAGTATGAAGGGACTTCGATTGGCTGTAGAACCTCTGAAGCTGATTTCTTTCCTTTTATTCATTTCTTTTTTTTACATTAACTAAAAAGCGTGAAAGAGTCCATGTCCTGGAGCTGTAAAGATGTGAACCCTTCTGGGAGGCGCGAAGCGCCAAGTTTTAATGGTATTCTATACTTGGTGTTTAATAATTATTTACCAATGGTCTGCGTCGAAGGACGTTAATCTGCGTCGAACGTTAATAACTTGCAGCATTTCTCACTTGTTACTTTGCTCCTCAACCGTAATCAATGAGGTAGCTCATCACTGCGTACATGAAGCTAACGAAATGAAGCTAACCACAATTTTATGAAGCAATCGTAAATATACTGGAACCATTTTTACACTCACATCTGCTCGTACAAAAAATTAGTACTCACATGTCTGGTACAAAAAATTAGTAATTAATAATTAACTCACCGTTGGTGATAAGAATGACGTGTATTATCCAATACCAATGGCTTCTCACACTGTCTACGTACACCTGAAAATATCATTCAATTTTTAGGACATCCCTCCGTGTTTTGGTTCGGGTTAGTTGAATACTAAATCCACCTAGAAAGCTATAAGTATATGTGTCCATGATAGGGCTCCTTTACTGCAATTTTTAATTTCCATATTCATGAGCAAATATTAGTGAAGTAGAGGAAATCGTGAAGTAGGAGAGCCTGGGTGATACAGTGGAACTGGGGTCATGTTGAAAAAAGAGAGACAATCCAACTGGGGCAAAGACCACATGAGCAATCATAATGCAACGATTTTGCTATAATCTGTCACTCCTAACGTTCCAGTCGTCCATGGTTTTCGACGTTCTCAAAGCAGGCCTGTATAAACAATTTGGCTAAATGTGCGGCAGTTAGGTTGAACGATGACGTCTGGAGATCGGAAGCTGTAACAATTCCACCTTGATTTTGAGATTGGAGCCCACAAAGCAATCAAGGAAATTTTTCCCACATGTACCATACGTGGGTGCTTATTTGATTTAGAACAAGCTTAGTTCCGAAGCATACAAGAACATAAAAATTTTTAATGATTTGATTTGATGCCGAATGTTGACGTGGACTTCAGGAGGTATCGATTAAAACTACCCCAGTTACGTCGCCTTTTTTATTTTTATTTTCCCCAGTTCCATTGACAAAATTTCCCCAGTTCGATTTTGTTTCGGCCACTTTTGCCCAGTTGAAACGCTACTTCCAAATTAAACCAACAGAAATTAAATGGGGAACAATTTTATATGTCTTTGGAGCGATAATCATTCATTATGTTATTCCATCTCACCTATCTTCCAGAATACAAAAAATAAATTCACCATGGTATGAGCATGGAGACTACGGAACAATATAGTTCCTGGAATCATGCCACTCAATTGGGGTAAAACTATGGAAATACCCTGTGTGCTTGATCATCTGATTGGACATGAAAGAACCGTACATACTACAGAGACTCATGTTACTTCATAGTATTGTTTACACTTCCTTCTTATTTAAGGAGAAAGTATGACTACATAGTACTTACAATTCCCTTGCTTTCCTTGGGAAGGTATTTAGTATCTTGCCTCCAGTCGTTGGTACCTATAGGATTGATGCATGCCCATTTGAAAGCAGCCCTGCAGATTTAAGTTAATTTAATGTCCACAAATGGAAAGATTTAAAGATAGAGGATGTCACACTTATTTTTATTATTCTACGTGATTGATTTACAAAGACCAAACCTGTTGATAAAACAGGTAACTAACTAAAACTAAAACAGGTAACGCTAAATTGGTGGTTTTACTCATCTTTGGAGGTTCTTCGTTCCGAAGTGGAGGCTTTAGACATCAAATTGGAGAATCATTTCAAACAACAACCATTTAAATACCTCAAGCATAAATCTCTAGTTTTCCTCTCTGATTGTACAGAGTAACAAAGGAAAATAAAAGCTTCCGCTCGAAGGCTGAAAAACCAGGCGCGTTAAAGAACGTCTAATTCCTATTCTTATGTGCAACATCGTCCACCAAATTTTATAATTAATAGTATATTTAATTAATTGAATGGTAATTTGTTAACTGATTTTCCAGAATTGGATCATGTATGTACAATAAATTTCCATCATTCTCCAATTCGATGTGTTAATGCTTTATAATCCCTGAAGGATTCACCAAATAATTTTTACTTTGGTATACTGAGCTACTATAAATAACGTAGTAATGAACTAAAGGAATAGGTAAAATGGAAGTGATTAGTGGAAGTGGAAACCTTTCTAACATTCATCCTCCATCCAAAACGCTGCTAATGAAGAAACAAAGGTTTATTATTTCTGTGTTGTATAGCCCTTTTACACAGATTGCTGGTCTAGAATAATTAAACATTGTAAAAGGTACTATCCAAATGTAACTGCATAAACGTGGGCATCTACCCAAAGGAAATTAATGAAATTATATAAAACGTATTACTCATTATAACTGCTAGCCGTTCTGTACACAATAGAATCGAAATCCATATACAGTTGTACATAAGAATCTAAATATATCAACACAGACTTGAGTACTCACCAAATAAATGAGATAAACTAAAATACCTACCTACTTGAACTTTACTCACCTAGTCCATATTGTGGGTATAAATGGCAAATTTATAATAAACTCGATTTTGTGAAGTGAGAACTCCTTTGGAATTATATCAGCTGATCCGATCGTCGTAGATAGTTTATAAAACGATTTTTGCAAGGTGCTCACCTGTTTTTTATCAAACTCAAGATGACGTAATATTTTCTTTTAATTCATATGTGTGATTTCTATAATGAATTAACAAACAAAAAAACACTATTGACATTTCAATTTTCGAGGTCTCAATTTTTTTGACATGGATATGTCTTTTGGCTGGAGGGTCAAGGAATTTTTCGCGACACTTTTTAACACAGAATGTGTATTTACGGAGGGTTATTTGGATTGAAAATGTCTGTCCAGTAAGATTCCCCCGAACCCCACCCCTCTGTCGTGTCTATGCACGGCCAAACGGCTGAGTGGGGGGAGTGTACGAGTGGGGGGATCTTCTTGGGATTTCGCGAAAGGGGGCATAAGCGAATTTAAAGTTTTCTAATTCCACCCGAACTATGGGCCGTAGGGCGGGAGGGGGGTCGAACTAACGGTTAATGTACGCTTTTTGGACTTCCCCGCTTCCTGTACCCCTCTAAACGGCCGTTGAAAATTCCGAAAAAATACCGGTTTCGTAGGTTTTTCTACGAGGAAGACGACAGCGCGATCGGATCGCGAAAAAAGTATCGGGAAATGCGTCAACAAATGCAAGAGTACGGACCCGTTTTCTCGAAAAGTCCGACGAAAAACTTTTTTTTTCTGATTCAAATATTCCCCATAAAGGTACGTTTTTCGGAACGGTTTTTGCGGGCGAAATAAAGGTTTGATCCCGACGAATCTGAATCCGAAATCGGATATCGAAAAAAGTGTCGGGAAGTCGGTCAGAATGCGAGGGGAAGCGAGGCGAAGCGATTAAGGTGACGTGGAGGCGAGCGAAGCGAGCCGGAGCGGCTTGTATGTTGATAATGGTGAATGGAAACGCTGCTCAAGTGTTCTCTACGGACTGGGCAATCAGTACCTACTCACGTAGCCCTGCGACCCATCATTCGCGCGAGTGTGTGTATAAATGAAAATATACCTATAATATAATATAATATTCATATGATATAATACATAGTGGGGGGGTATAATTATATATTAATTATAATTATGTAAATATACATTATTTAATAATTATGTAAATTATATAATACATTATAATTACATTATTATACATAATTATATATATTTAAGTATAAATATTTACATAATTGTGTAGGATCGTAGCAGAGTACCTAGGTAATTATTGTCGTTTCTAGGAGAATTAATAATGGACTCGTCCATCGCGAGGGCTTTCCCGCCAGATGAAAAACGGACTGGACAGTTGAATTTCGGGAACGAAGAGTTTTTACGGACAGTCGGGGTTTTTATTACAATACGATTGATTTAGCTTTCTGTTGTGTACAAATTTAGAGTTCAATAAAGTAGTAATAGTTCTGTTATTTCGGGAGTTTTCATTCATATCCCCTACAATTTTGGGGGCCGCTCCGGGATAGGTGAAAACTTGCGAGTAACGTGTGCCGATTTTAGGAAGTGTTTTATCGAAGTTTGTGGTTTCGCAGTGATACAACCTAGTTCTCGGGTGTTTTTAGTGTTTTTTCGGGATACTGATCAGCTAAACGACAAAGAAGACGACAGTGTTCGAAATAATACAAACTTCCTCGAGTTTTGTTCGCGAAAATCTACGACGTTAGCCTATAACTTCGAGTACACGTTTACCAACGAACTAATTATTTTGACATTATGGAAAACGATCCGACTCAGATGAATGTTGTAGATTTAAAGGAGGAGCTCAAGACTGAAGATGAAGACGATGAAGAGAAAGAGGAGAAGAACGAAGACAAGACAGATGCCGGAGCAAATGGTGAAGAGCGTGCGAACGAAGAAAGCAAAGAAGAGGAAGTAAAGGATACAAAAGAGAATGCCAAGAAGAAAGACGAAGAAGATAAGAAGGAGCGAGCAAGGATAGAAGCAGAAGAGAGAGAGAAGCAAGCCTTGAAAGACGAAGAAGATAAGAAGGAGCGAGCAAGGATAGAAGCAGAAGAGAGAGAGAGGCAAGCTTTGAAAGATGAAGAAGATAAGAAGGAGCGAGCACGGATAGAAGCAGAGGAGAGAAAGAAGCAAGAATTGAAAGAAGAAGAAGATAGGAAGGAGCGAGCAAGGAAAGAAGCGAAATCTCAGCTTTTGAGAATACAGGATGAGAACAGGAGGACCTACCACTCAAGGCGAAAGACTGCTCGACAGTACAATCTCGGGGATTTGGTTGCAATCAAACGCATTCAGCCAGGTACCAAGTTACAACCGAAGTTTGCTGGTCCTTACAAGATCACCAAGATAAAAGGCGGAAACTCGTATGATGTTGTCGCAGAAGAAGACATAGGAGGCCCTAGAACTACTTCCACATGCTCAGAGTATATGAAACCGTGGGCGACCCATACGGGCCGTATGGATGGTCAGAATGGCCGAGATGTAGGATCGCGGCAGAGTACCTAGGTAATTATTGTCGTTTCAAGGAGAATTAATAATGGACTTGTCCGTCGCGAGGGCTTTCCCGCCAGATGAAAAATGGACTGAACAGTTGAATTTCGGGAACGAAGAGTTTTTACGGACAGTCGGGGTTTTTATTACAATACGATTGATTTAGCTTTCTGTTGTGTACAAATTTAGAGTTCAACAAAGTAGTAATAGTTCTGTTATTTCGGGAGTTTTCATTCATATCCCCTACAATTATATAAATATTATATAATATATATTATAAGCTAGTATGTTGATAATGGTGAGTGGAAACGCTGCTCAAGTGTCCTCTACGGACTGGGCAATCAGTAAATACTCACGTAGCCCTACGACCCATCATTCGCGCGAGTGTATGTATAAATGAAAATATATAATATGATATAATATAATATTCATATAATATAATACATAGTGGCAAGCATTATTATAATATTATTATAAATATTATAAATAAGCCGGTAGGTAAGAAAGACCGGTACGTACTGCTCCCATTTCATTGACAGTTAGTATTCAGACGTTAGTTGGATTGCTTGTAATCTTTATGATTATTTGACTAATTCATCAGGAAGTGGGTGTTTTCTTGTTTGAAGATCTCGTTTGAAGAAGAAAAAATCACTACTTCTATTAATAATAATTTTCCAATCGGACTGATGTTGTGATACTTCAAATGTACCTATTGTGATTAAGTAGGGTAATGTAACCCGTTCTAGTTCAGAAACACAAAAATTTACCTACCTATATTGCTGAATTGCTGCTATTGTATTGTTGAAATCCATCCACTATTGAAAAATTCATTCAGCCTCTTGTGATTAATAGTTCGAGTCATAAAACCAGTTAGTTTGTCCAAGTTCAATAAACTTACTCCTCGAGGTGAAATGCAATGTTTTGAGTTTTACCTTCAATTCATCTGAATACATTTACATTTTACATGTTTAGAGTTCAATTCATAATTCATCTTTTTTACATGCTAATAAAGTTTATTTAAGTTTCAAGGGAAGATATTGAGGAACTCATTTCGATATCCAATTACTTACCTGAATTTATTTCATTGATGTAATCGATTACCTATGACCTATTGAGGTAAAGTTCCCAAATCTCAACTGGAATTCTCTTTGACGAATATAAAATTTCATTGATATTTGACGTGCTAGAATCCCTACAGATGATGGTAGCTTATTCATTGTACCTATTGGTTAGTCGGCCGCGGTCTTCTTTTATTTTGGTCGGGATTCGGCCAACAGAACTTCCTGGGAGATTATTCAGGTTAAATTACGAAGTCATGCGATATGCAATTATGTTCTCTAAATTCAATTATTCAAGTCTTTGGCGTAGCCAGTTAAGCGCTGGGAAACTACCCGTATGTCACCGGGTCAGCGGGCCCTAGAAATTCGGGCTGGTTACGCCGGTGAGTACAGTGGATTCAAAGCGGAGGCGGGAAAATCTTGGAATTTGTGATAACGATAGTTGGAGAAACGGCGCAAGGAAGGGCTGGTGTTCGGCCGAACGTCCCTTCCCCAGACTCTAGTCTCAAGTGTTCTCTACGGACTGGGCAATCAGTACCTACTCACGTAGCCCTGCGACCCATCATTCGCGCGAGTGTTTGTATAAATGAAAAATATGGCTGAACCCGGTCCCAGTAGCCAACAAGCGAAAAATGCGGAATACCTGTCCTCTCTATCCTATTATAAGCTCTTTGCTACGATACAACGCGCTGGATTCCAAGAACGCGGAATGAACTTCGGCCGAACTTACCAGAATGCCACCAGCCCTCCGGGGACTCCCCGAAATACACATTCTGTGTCTCATTGATTTGATCCTTGATCCTAACATTACCAATCCGGGGGTCTGGGGCTGTCCCCCAGATTTCATTTTACAATAAATTTACCATCATGAACACAAACGGCTGGCGGCTAGACACCCCCAACGGCAACGTTTTTGACATGGATATGTCTTTTGGCTGGGGGTCAAGGAATTTTTCGCGACACTTTTTTTTCCCGACCGACACTTTTTCTTCCCGACCGACACTTTTTTTCCCGACCGGCACATTTTCTATTGATTTTCACGTACAACCAAGGCGTTACTAGGGAAGAGTAACATAGTCCCATAGTTTTCATAGTAGGAAAATCGTTCGCCACTTTTTGGAATGCTCTCATTTTACCACGACATTTCATGACCTCTAAGCCATTGCAGTGTCAAGGAATGATGATTTATTACTCTAAGTTAAAAACTAGGGTAATAATTTTTTGTAACCATAATCTTGTGAAAAGAAGGCACTACATGGTTGGTATACCTACAATTGAGTAGTAGGTACCAACTGGTAAGCAGTAGGTACTAGACATATCCATGATCTTCTGTTTTTCCCATCAAGGGAGAAATTAAAATGCTTGATTTACACTTTACAATTTGACATGGATATGTCTTTTGACATGGATATTTTTCATTTTACTAACACTTTTAACTCTGTATAAATTTCTATTTTTTCTATAAATTTTGACATGGATGTCTTTTGGCTGGGGGTCAACGAATTTTTCGCGACACTTTTTTTTCCCGACCGACACTTTTTTCCCCTTCTTTTTTATTTTTTCTAGCCCTTCATTTCTACACTTTAGGATTGATCGAAAAAAATGCCGACCAACTAGACCCAAATTTTCATTGTTGACCAAAGTTTTTCTGAAAAACTTGAGGAACAAAGTTTACGAAACTTGGGTCTAAAATCACATTATTTGAGGTCTAGTTGGTCCGGAATCGTTCGGTATCACTTTCGATGGAATTTAAGGGCTGATAAATTTAAAAATCTAGATCTAGTAAGTGATTAGAAGTAGGCAGGTATAGGTGTTTACAGATAGGTGTTTTATTTAATTTCATCGATACAATACAATCAGAAGCTTACGTATTGAGTATGTGTACTTCGACAATGTACGTACCATAGACATCCTTTAATAATATAATTATAGACCAGTAATCTGCGTTGCTGAGCTATCAAATACGCATATAATAAGTCATCCTATAAGTGATAATTTTCAGCGCTTTTTGCTTTTAGCAATCAAGTACCTATTTATAGATAAATTATTATTAGTAGTAGTAGTAGCAGTAGTACTCGCTCACTACATGTTGACTAGAGCTTTTATTTGGAAATTATTAGTACTTATGTCTCATAGCTGGGTCGGTAAAAATTCCGTATTACAAAGAAATGCAACGTTTTCTAATGAATGAGATGTGGGGGTAATATTATTTTTCTTTTGTTGAAATTTGAAGGGGAGTTCGCAAAGGACTGTCAAATATAAAAACATCGTAAAAAACACCTCTATCAGCTGAGCGATCAGCTCAGCGGTAGATTTCTGTCCTCATTGCCCTATGATGCTGAAATTTGAAACGGTGTTTTCTCCAAGACATTTGCAATACTATTACAACGTGCAGAACAACAACCCTCACCAGTCGAGTGATTTTTATCATTTCACTTTTTTTTCATCAAACATATTGATCCAATGTCTTTCCCAAAAGTCAAATTTATTATTCATAAATCGCTTCGCCCCCCTGGACCCCCCTAATCTATACTCGGCGCTTCGCGCCTCGCCGGATCTTTCCTCTTTTCTACTGCGTAGAAAACGAGGATAATTTGCTATGCAATTCTTAGCCTGAATCAACTTAGTTTTGCAATGTAGCCAGGTACGTAAGGAGAGGGAAATTGGTAGCTTGAAATGTGAACATTTATCACATAAATCAAGCGCTTTCCAACGAGTGGCGAACGATTTTTGCGCGATGAAAACTGCGGAAGCCGTTCCCCTAACAACGGCTGAGTTGTACGTGAAAAACACTGAAATTGTGACACAATCTATAGCAACTACTCAACTACTCGGTTGTACGTGAAAATCATCTTTAATTTCGTTCCGGACGTTACATAAAAAATTATTTGGGGTTCGGCCTAAGAATTGCATAGCAATTAAGAGAGAGAAACAACCTTTATTTACAAAAATAAGGCGAGCTGCCCGGTAATACGGGTTGCCAAATGACACATCATTCTTTTCAGGCAAATATATATATATATATATATATATATATATATATATATACACGTGTATAAAGCTCGTTTGCTACATTGAGCTAGATCCTACTCATTTGCTACCTCCAAGCCATGAAGCCTTGATGTAGCAAACGAGTAGGATTCGTTTACTTAACGAAGGGATTTCAGATATACGGTTTTTCTGTAGAACTAGACGAATCCTACTCATTCGCTACACGAAATCAGGGATGCCAACCCTTTTTTATATTTCTGTTTTCCCAGTAGCTCTCAGCAGAATCCAACTAACTTCCTTCTCCAGACGACGGATGGTTCGTCTACGTATTGTCTGACAGACGAGTGGGCAGTGTAGGATCTAAATTACTTTTATCAACTACAATGGAAAAATGAGCGCCACATTGGCGCATGCCAGTTCTCGCGCTTTTTCTTTGCCAGAGAGATGTAGAATGTATAAGTGAAGCCCAAGTGGGAAGTTGAGAATCTATATCTCATTTGTCAATTTATCATGGTCCCGAGGACCCGGGCTGGTAGGGAGGGGATATATTAGAACTATTGACATGGATATGTCTTTGCTCTGGGGGGTCAACCAAAAATTTCCGTGACGCAAAATTTGTGTCACAATTTCAGTGTTTTTCACGTACAACCCAGCGTTGCTAGGGGAAAGAAACTTCCGCAGTTTTCATCGCACAGAAATCGTTCGCCACTCGTTGGAAAGCGCTTGATTTATGTGATAAATGTTCACATCTCAAGCTACCAATTTCCCCCTCCTTACGTACCTGGCTACATTCCTAAACTAAGTTGATTGGACTATAAACAATTTTAATAAGCCGGTTACAATATTCTTAACGTACCTAAAGCAATAGCATCATTTACTTCACTCCATAGAAAAAATTTTCATCCTTTTGACAACAGTCGATTGTTAACAACAACTCATTGTAGTGGCTTCTCTCAACAGTTGTAAGTAAACATTTCTGTGAGTAAACGCTCAACATTTCTATAAGAAGTAAACCGTTGTTTTGTTGGAATTAGTCGGGATGCGACCCAGGGATTTGTTTAAAGTTAAAGGATTTGTTTACAACTCTCGAGGACAACCGTTATGAAATCCCCAATCAAAGACATATCCATGTAACACTCGTTTACGAGTTTAGCGTGGACGTTTCCTCCTGCTTTTATTTCAGCTTTGTAAAATTGAGAAAAAAATCGTTTCGGCTAGTAAAAATCGCGATAAATTCATTTTTCATGGTCCCGAAGACGTGGGAGGTGAGGGAAGGGGTAAATAAGAAGATTATTATATTTCAGCTTTTTAAAATCGGAAAAAAAGTTTTCCAATAGTAAAAATCGCGATGGATTGAATTTTCATGGTCCCGAGGACCAGGGAGGTCATGGAGGGGGTAAATATGAATATTATTATATTTCAGCTTTCTAAAATCAGAAAAAACGTTTCCCACTAGTAAAAATCGCGATGACTTCATTTTTCATGGTCCCAAGGACCTGGGAGGTCAGGGAGGGGGTAAATATGAAGATTATTATATTTCAGCTTTTTAAAATCGGAAAAAAAAAGTGTTCCAATAGTGAAAATCGCGATGGATTGAATTTTTATGGTCCCGAGGACCAGGGAGGTCATGGAGGGGGTAAATATGAATATTATTTTCAGCTTTTTAAAATCGGAAAAATAGTTTTCCAATAGTAAAAATTGCGATGGATTAATTTTTCATAGTCCCGAGGACCAGGGAGGTCATGGAAGGGGTAAATATGAGGATTATTGTATTTCAGCTTTTTAAAATCGGAAAAAACGTTTTCCACTAGCAAAAATCGCGATGATTTCATTTTCATGGTCCCGAGGACATGGGTGGTCAGGGAGGGGGTGAATATGAAGATTATTTTATTTCTGCTTTTTAAAATCGGATAAAAGTTTTCCACTAGAAAAATTCGAGATGAATACATTTTTCATGGTTCCAAGGACCTGGGAGGTCAGGGAGGGGGTAAATTTGAAGATTATTATATTTCAGCTTTTTAAAATCGGAAAAAAAGTGTTCCAATATTAAAAATCGCGATGGATTAATTTTTCATGGTCCGGAGGACCATGGCGGTCTGGGAGGGGGTAAATATGAATATTATTATATTTCAGCTTTTTAAATCGCGATGACTTCATTTTTCTTGGTCCCGAGGACCTGGGAGGTCAGGGGTATATATGATGGTTGTTATATTTCAGCTTTTTAAAATCGGAAAAAAAGTTTTCCAATAGTAAAAATCGCGATGCATTAATTTTTCATGGACCGGAGGACCAGGGAGGTCAGGGAGGGGGGATATATGAGGTTATAATATTTCGGCTTTTTGAAATCGGAAGAAACGTTTTCCACTACCTAGTAAAAATCGCGATGGTTACATTTTTCATGTCCTGAGGACCTGGGAGGTCAGGGAGGGGGTATATATGAAGATTATTATATTTCAGCTTTTTAAAATCGGAAAAAAAGTTTTCCAATAGTAAAAATCGCGATGCATTAATTTTTCATGGACCGGAGGACCAGGGAGGTCAGGGAGGGGGTATATATGAGGTTATAATATTTCGGCTTTTTGAAATCGGAAGAAACGTTTTCCACTACCTAGTAAAAATCGGGATGGTTACATTTTTCATGTCCTGAGGACCTGGGAGGTCAGGGAGGGGGTATATATGAGGTTATAATATTTCGGCTTTTTGAAATCGGAAAAAACGTTTTCCACTAGTAAAAATTGCGATGATTTCATTTACATGGTCCCCAGGACCTGGGCGGTCAGGGAGGGGGTAAATATGAGGATTATTATATTTCAGATTTTTAAAATCGGAAAAAAGTTTTCCACTAGTAAAAATCGCGATGGATTGAATTTTCATGGTCCCGAGGACCAGGGAGGTCATGGAGGGGGTAAATATGAATATTATTATATTCCAGCTTTTTGAAATCGGAAAAAATGTTTTCCAATAGTAAAAATCGCGATGGATTAATTTTTCATGTCCCCGAGGACCTGGGAGGTCGGGGAGGGGGTAAATATGAGGTTATAATATTTCGGCTTTTTGAAATCGGAAAAAACGTTTTCCACCAGTAAAAATCGCGATGACTTCATTTTTCATGGTCCCCGAGGACCTGGGAGGTCAGGGAGGGGGTAAATATGAAGATTATTTTATTTCTGCTTTTTAAATTCGGAAAAAAGTTTTCCACTAGTAAAATTCGAGATGAATTCATTTTTCATGGTCCCGAGGACCTGGGTGGTCATGGAGGGGGTATATATGGATATTATTATATTTCAGCTTTTTAAAATCGGAAAAAAGTTTTCCAATAGTAAAAATCGCGATGCATTAATTTTTCATGGACCGGAGGACCAGGGAGGGGGTATATATGAGCTATGAGGTTATAATATTTCGGTTTTTTGAAATCGAAAAAAACGTTTTTCACTAGTAAAAATCGCGATGGTTTCATTTTTCATGTCCAGGGAGGTCACGGAGGGGGTAAATATGAATATTATTATATAATATTATATAATGCGAAGAAGCTTTTGGCAGACTTTTTTGTTGTAATTATTGACAACGATGGTAGGTAGCTGTAGTAGAGGAAGATATTTAAATAATAATGACATTTTATTGATAAGGCAAGAATTTGAGAATAATAATTATAGATAATACACAGAAGAATATTAATTATAGTAAAGATATTAGTGCATTTGAATGGTACCTATAGTAGGTACCTACCTATACAGTCATGTTGAAAATGCGAGGAAGTTTTTGGCAGACTTTTTTTTGTAATTATTGAAAACAATGGTTGGTAGGTAGGTAGCTGTAGTAGAGGTAGATATTAAAATAATAATCACATTTTCTCGATAATGCAAGAATTTGAGAAAACCAGGTTGTTTAGGACGTTTTTGAAACGTGGAAACTTTCCCAGGATGGGTCACAAGGCAGGACATGACCAAGCCCAACACCCTCCAAACCATAACATGTCCTGGGAAACCAGAACGGATGGCAACCCTTACCTATCTACCCAGCATGTAAGGTAAGGTATCTTCCTTAGTAGGTAATTAAAGGTCTACCCAACATAGATACGAAGGAATGTAGCTAGTTAGGTATGCAGTAGGTACCTACCTTGTTCAAATTCCCTACTAACATCTTCGTTATCAACGTTATTATTATTACAAACATTACAGTTGATAGAGAAAACCAGGTGTGCTAAAGACCACACGGGAGAAGTGAAAACTTCTATGACGATTTTCTGCTAAATATTATAAATATAAAGTATATTATGGAAATGATTTTGGTTGCCGAAAAAAAATCTTGTAAAGACCAATTTCAAAGTAGGTATACAAAATTTTTGTTCAAACTTAATTAAACTTTTCTTACACATAAACTAGTCACAACATTGTTTCAATATTTTCTGTTTACATTAGGTAGGTATTATTTTATTCTTTATTCATTAACCATCAACAATAGTGTTATCATTATTACAGTCATCTGACGACTCTAGAAAAGAAATTATTGGCTCATGGTAACTGAAATAAGAGATAAATGTTCTTGACTCAATTTTGTGTAGGTAATTTTCTGTTATGGTGCGCGTCTACAATTACTATTTAAGCAAGATTAACTTCTCAATCAAGTGACAACAAAACAAGCGGCATTGTTTACTATATCCATTTATAACATAAATAAATATAAAACTGCGACTTGAATAGAAGAACAAGTACGAAAGAAATGCGTGATAAATCGAGAGCTTTCCAACGAGTGGAGAACGTTTTTTGTCCAGTGACAAATAAAGAAGTTTCACTTCCCCGACAACGGCTTGGTTGTACGTGAAAATCAAAAGAAAAAACAGCATGACGGAAAAAAAAACGTGACGGTAAAATCGTATTTACACCCCGCTAAATTTTTCGACGGTGCGCCTATAGAAGTTTACACTTCTAAAACCTGTGTCAGTGTCGTTACTATGACATGCGTGAGCTTGATTTGGGGCCCCCTCCAGGATTTCACACACACACACACAGTAACAGGTCGGCTCATCAGTGACATTAAAAAAATTTCACAAAAAGAAGTAGTAGGTACTTGTACCTACTACTTACCTAGGAAGTACCTACGTGATACCTACGTGGGTGCCAACCGAGCAGCTCTAACCGAATACCTATTCCTGCTCCGAATAGCTGCTCTTGAGCTGTTGTCAAAAGAATCCGCTAGTAGCGCTGGCAATCCGTCCTTTTCGTAGATCGACTTGAGGCAGCTACTTGTTTAAGGCTGTTCAAACCCCCCTTCAGGAGGTTTTATTATCATAACATTTTAAGTAGTTGATCAATTTTCACACTCCAAAGCTTGATTAGTTCAAGTTCGTTTGTAGTTATTCCTCGAAGAAAGAAAATTTTAAACTGAATTTAAATTGTATGAAAATAGTCAAGATTTCATGGTTTTCTAACACTTTCTCAGGTAGAGTGGGGGGGGGGGGGGAGCCGCCGTCACCCTCAAGGTCACTTCGCCACCACCCCTCACCCCCCAAAGACAAGCTCCCCCTCGGCGGCACTCCACCCACTGCATCTCGACTTGCTTCTCCGTGCAGCACACATCGAGGGATCCCCCACTCTTCTTTTCTGCCATCGAATACTCTCAATACTCTCGATCCAGCCTCCCAACACATCGATGCAGTCAGAAGTTCTGAAAAGGGAGGGGATAGAATCGGTTCTCTCCTCCGCCGCGCAGCGGCGCTAGTCTCCCACTTTTATCTCCCTCCTACTGAATATTGAAGTATTGTGATCGTCTCCTTAAGAGATAGTCGAACTGTAGCTCAATGGCTATGATTACTTTCTCGTGAGACTAACGTTGTGGGTTCAAATCCGGCCAATTGGTATATTTTTTTTGCTCGTAAAACTCCCGAAATGTACTTCTAAAACGTCATTCTGACCTGTATATACAACTGATTTGAATATTCACTAAGGGATTGACTAGTTGATGTTATGTAGTTTTGAGATGCGAGCTTGTGAGCATCCAGATCACCAAACTATTCTCATAATTCTGATCTACATGCCCAACTAATCTGCATTTTTACTAAGTGATTGACTACTTGATGTTATGTCTTTTTGAGATGCGAGCTTGCGAGCATCCAGACCACCAACCTATACACATCATTCTGATCTACATGCCCAACTAATCTGCATTTTTACTAAGGGATTGACTACTTGATGTCATGTCTTCTTGAGATGCGAGCTTGCGAGCATCCAGACCACCAAACAATACACATCATTCTGATCTACATGCCCAACTAATCTGCATTTTTACTAAGGGATTGACTACTTGATGTTATGTCTTCTTGAGATGCGAGCTTGCGAGCATCCAGACCACCAAACAATACACATCATTCTGATCTACATGCCCAACTTTTATTTTCTAAAAATGTTAGCAGAGTTTTAGTCAAAATGAAATCGCCAACGATCATCTAGGACATAAAAAAATGGTTGCACAAAATTATGCTGAAAACGTACTTAAATTTAATTAATATTTGGTGAAAAATCTATAGAAACTGCAAAAAATATTTTTTGAATCGCCGAATTTTATTCAGTTTGTTGCTGGTTTGCTCTTTGTACTCAAATTCCGATACAATTTAACATATCACAATACAATAGGTAATTTGAGAAAATTCGTTCATACAATCATGCTGCCTGACTGGAACTTTTTCAATTTTGGCGCTCAGAAGGTCGTTTTATTTCAAAATCAAATCGATGTGTTGGGAGGCTGGATCGATAGTATCGAGAGTATTCGATGGCAGAAAAGAAGAGTGGGGGATCCCTCGATGTGTGCTGCACGGAGAAGCAAGTCTGCATCTCGTAGGTAGTGAAGTTGGTAGAACATTAGAGCGGCCGTCAGAATATTCGGATGGCACTCACTGTCACTCCTCCCCCGCTGACAGACCTAACCACGGCTCTGGAGCTTTGATCCTCCAATGCCGAAAATTTGCTTGCTTTTACTTATTTCTCGCTCGATTTTCGTATTTCCTCGAACGTTTGTTAGTAAATCTGTGTAGGCAATGAATCAATGCCATACCAGCTCCTCAAACAATCCATAAATTTCTTTTTTTCTTTTTTTCTGGACACATCATAACTACACAATCCCTGAGCCTGGCTTGTCGAAGCGTGGGAAAACCCTATTTCTGTATTGGAATTAAAAATACATCCACAATGAGAATCAGAAAATTAGAGAACATAAAAAATGAAGGTAAAAACTTGGACAAATTACCTATTCATTCCAAAGGACAATAAAAATCGCGTAACCTACATAGGACAAAAATAGAAATAGGAAAAATTAAGAAAATATTTAAACCTGTAAAGCAGCATGATCATGAGAAAATTTTCTTAATTGATTTCTCGTGTCATATTTACATTGAATTGTTTTGAAATGTGAGCACTTTAGCGCTTTTAACCTGATCGCTCCCACGGCCGTGTTTAAGCGCAAAACAACAGCGTCGCCGTCCTCCCAGGCCCGTGTTTAAGCGCAAAACTCCGATACAGCCCCTGGTCCCAGGGCCGTGTTTATGCGCGAGCCCGCACCATCACACGATCTGAACTCGTCTGCCATCTATCTGCGAGGCTAATGAACTTATTTTTTAGATAATGTTTACTTGGGTATCCGAGAGACATCGCTGACAACATAATCGGCCTTGTTAGTTTTAGTTTCACTCGGAAGATCGCAGAAAGATCAGAAAGTGAACATCAGAAAGAAATGAGAAAGAGGGATGGGAAACACACTTATTCTCCTTTGCAAAACAATAAACAACTATAGTGCATTCCGTTTATTCATAAGCTGAATCGTAATCTTAATGACTTTATTCAGATGTTGAAAATAGAAATATATAAACTAAAAAGACAATGTAACTAGCGAAACATTGTTTGGTTATGAGTTATGATGAAACTTAATCCACACAAAGAAAAAAAAACGGGAAAAAAACTTGCATTTCAAAGAAAAACATTAAGTGAACACTTTGCTTGTCTAAATGTATCATGAAGTATGACGGGATTGGCGAAAATAGAGGGGTGAACGCAGCGCGAAATCGTCGGGAAAAGGCTGAAAAAGCTTGGGCTGGAGGGTGAGACGGCACCACAGTGTCTTGGGCTGCAGCGGGAGGCGGGCGCGCGATCGCTCGGTAGCTATCAGGTTAAATGGTATTATAAATGTTATGAGAAAAAACTTGTTCTCAATAATAATCAGCTTCTTAAACAAATTTTGGATTACAACACCTTTTTTGTGCAGTTTATACCTATTGATTTTATATAATGACATTTTAAAAGTGCATTTTAGGCATAATTTTATGAATAAATTTGTTAATGTTGTAGTTCATTGGTGATGATGTTCTTGTGAGTGATATTAGCCAAAAAATATAAAAAATTATTCTGTACCAATTTTAACCACTTTTAGGTAAAAGTAGGGGGAAAAAACTTGATTTATTCAGCACATTTTTTGTTATTTGTTCCATTCATTGTGCTCATCAGCATTGTACATCATTATTGTGCTTATTTAAATGCTGCCCAATAAAATCGTCCTTTCTTTCAGAATACTTGATTTTTTTCTCGGAGAAAAAAGACGGATTTTTATCTCAAACCTAAGGAGAGTTATTTTCTGGAAATAAATATATTTAATTTAAATATAATTATTTTATTTATATATGTAATTAATATTCATATTATATTTTAAATCAAAAATTTAATAATACGTTAATTTTATTTAAAATTAACTACCTGTTTATTAACGTCCATCGTCCCTCCCTAAAACGACCTAACGACCTCCCTTTTAACAAAACTTATTTGCGTTTTGTTTTGAAATTGCAATCAATAACATGCTGATAAAAATGTGATGCGATTAAGAAAACAATCCATTATGAGCTAAGGAATTAACTCTGATTCACTACTTATACTAGATGCTATGGATTCATCAGCCAATTACGATGAGTTCATAAAAAGAATGATGACTTTTTAAGACGCTCCTCTTAAGCGAAGCTTCATCAATAGAGGGACGGCCTATTGGAATTGATTCAGGCGGTGTTGGACAACCCAAGCTCGAGAAAAAACACTCCACTTAATCTACTAAAAAAAAGTCTGCCAAGTTGGGTGAGCAGTTTAGCTTCCTCACATATTGTAACAAGGACGTATAGAATTAGTTGAAGAAAAAAGTAGGTACGCCTCAAGAGTTCTTATAGGTCAGCGTTATAAGAAATTTTTATTAGCGCATGCGCACAGATTACTATTAATCCCATGGCGGTGAAATTTATAGGTGAAAGTCTAGGGGCTAAACCGCACAATCCTTGAAAATTGCATTAAAATCATTGGTTCATCAGTTTCGGAGTTTTGTCTGTGCGCTATAGTTATTACTCCACAAACAACGATATAATTCATAGGAAATTTTTCTGGAACGTGTAGCCATCTACTCCCCGAGCTTGAAAGAAATCGAACCAATAGATGATACGAAATCGCCGTTATAGTAAATTAACGTTTGCGCATGCGCACAGACTAGTATTCGTATGACGGCAATGAAACTTATAGGGAACCGTCTAGAAGCTATCCCGCACAATCACTGAAAATTTTATCAAAATCGTTCCATTAGAAACGGAGTTATGCCTGTGTCAATCTATATTAGTTGTGCGCATGCGCAATGGTTATTACTCTACCTATTGCAATATAATTTATACGGCACTTATCTAGAACATATATATCTACCCAATTACATACCGAGTTTAAACTTGATCGAACCAACAGATGATAAGAAACCGACGTAAAGAGAAATTCACGTTTGCGCATGCGCACAGGCTATTATTGATTCGACGGCATTGAAAATTATCGGGGTCGCCTCGGAGCTAACCCGCACAATCCCTGAAAATTTCATCGGGATCGGACTGAAACTTGGTATAGTTTTGGGCGTGACGAGGATTTACTACAGACAGACACGGAACCAAAATTGATCAGCAAGCTCTGAAACGCAAAAAGCGAGTGTAAATTTTGATTTTGGAGGTCAACAATTTTTTCGACTTCAATCACGAACACAAAGCCTTAGGTAGTGAGGAAGCGAAAATAAATAATTCAATAAATATAACCACATACAAATCCATTTCAGACCATTCTAAGACCGAATACGTGGAAATGAAAAACCATAGGGGTAAAATTGTGTGGCCCCCTCAGCCTTGGAGGGGGAAAAAATTGTGTTTTCACGGGTAAATCATTGACACTCTTATCCATAAACTAACGTACTCATAATAATAATAACATTTGTAAGAAATAACTTGGAGTCAAGTAATCCAACGCATAGCAACTGTTGTTAATAAAATATAAGCGAAGGTTTGCTACAAAGTTTACCGTTATCGCATGTCGTTTGTAACATGTATCATGTTTTAGCCCTGGGGTCCTAGCAATTTTTGCGAGTCAATTTTTTTCCGCGCACGAAAACATAGTGTTACAGTGATTTCCGCCTACAACCGAGTCGTTGCTAGGGAAATGGTACTTCGTCGTTTTTCATCCCACAAAATTCGTTGACCATTCGTTCGAAAGCTCTCCATTTATCCAACAATACTACTGCGAAGTGCGTGTCCAACAAACTGAGTTATGAGCATGGTTATATAAATAATTGTTTACACACAGGTGATCATTCTCAATAATTGATATTGTGAACATGATTGCAACCGCTTGTTAATTTCTGATGATGATCAAGGAGAAAACATGATACATGGTTGAAATTTTTGGTTCTAGAACAGAAATAAATTTGTTAGAAAGTTTCGTTACATAATTTTGTGTCGGTTTTTAACCGGTTGGTGATATCAAAAACACATTAGGTAAAAAAAAAATTTGTGTTTGTATGTGAGACAAGTTTTGTTGCGGTCCACTCGATTTTTAGGTGCGCGTACAATTCCGCTCTAATAATGCACAAATTGTGAAATACCGAGTTTTGAAGATATTCAATTGCCACATGAAGATATTCAATTCGTTAATAATGGGTCGATAAACAGTAATTTTTTTTTTTTTCAATCTTAATGTTTTTTGTAAGGATCTCAAAAATGTAAAATTTTATGAAGAAATGACCCACCACTCGATTTTCTAAGTGCTCGTAAGCGGGCGAAATTCCGCTCTAAAAGTGCAATAAATGTGAAATACTGAGTTCTTGAAGATATTCAATAGCAACATGTAATACATGATTTTGGGGTATTTTGTCGTGCTGAACCTAGTAATGATGTTCATTTATTGATATTTGCAATACCAACTTGTAAAAACACCAAAACAACTTCATTTTAGTGGGTACGCTTTGTGCTATGTGGAAATGAGTAAGATAAGTGCAATTATGGTCAATCTTTCGGCGTTTTCCCAAGCTGGTGTAGAAAATATCAATAAATAAAAATTATGACGAGGTTCAGCAAAAAAAAAAAAAAAAAAAAAAAAAAATACCCCAAAATCAAAATCATGTATTACATGTGGAAATTGAATACCCATCTTTAAAAACTCAGTGTCTCACAATTTTTCACTTTTAGAGTGGAATTGCACACTTTTGGAGCGGAATTGCGCCCACAAACGCGCACTTAAAAAAACCGAGTGATGGGTCATTTCTTCATGATATTTCACGTAGAATTTGAATCTGCAATAAAAAAGGGGGACATTTGTAAAAATTAAGTTAGTGTTAATAGCGTGCAATTACGTGCTAGTGGTCGGTTCGAAAGTATTTTTCCTGAATTCCGCACAAAAAATATAAAGAATGGCGTTGGGCCTATTTTTTTTACCCAATCAAATAAGGAAATGCGGGAGGATAGACCATAACTTCAGAAACACTCGGTGTATGCATATATACACGTTTCCGTACAAATATATACTCGGATATATGTGTCAGGAGTTTCAAACTTCACCATGGAAGAGGGTGAATGGAAGGGGTAATAGTAAAAAGCCGTAATGTTTTAATTATTCTCCTCTGAGTTTCGTGATTTTTTTGTTTTTAAATTAAGAATTTGGTCTAGTTTAGGAAAATAGGTATATCAGAAGTTACACACTTCATGATGGAAGGCGGTGAACGGAGGAAGTAATATCGATTACTTCCGCGCCCACAGTTTCAATTATTTGTTCGATTCAAATTTTAGTCCAGTCATGCAATTTTATTGTTGTTGTTGGGGGGGGGGGGGGGGGGGGGGTCAGATAAAATCATGACATTCATATTCTTTCCTCTCATTTTAATTCTCACTAAAATTATATCCAATTATATCCATTCATAGGGACGTCCCTGTAATGCTTACTTACCAATATGTTTTGAGCTTTCCTATTATCAAGTAGGAACCTTGTTATAAGCTATTATTCATGAAAAGCAGTAACAAACCCGTGTTGTATTTGGAAATAATGCAGTCATTTTTAATGTTTAATATAGATAAATATTTGTTACATTATACATTTTGTAATTTTGAATATTTGTGTTCCTATCAACGTATACTATTAAACTTATTCATTCATTTGCTACCGGAGTGAAGTTAGCAATAGATTCCAGCAACGGAAAATATTGCCAAGAGACGTTAGCAATACTCTTTAGCAATAAAATTTTTTTTTCTATTTTCGTCAAAGTTAAGTGTTATGATAGTAGTACGGAAAGGTTCAGAAAGTTAAAAAAATGATGAAATCTCCAAAAATTGAAATTGTTGAAAATTGGCCTACAAATGAGTTCCTAAGTGAATTTCCAAGTTAATTCTGCATTTTTATCCGTTTCATAGATATTCGAACGCTCCAACGAATTTTTGAGGAAATTTTTTTTTTTTTCAATTTTTTTCGAAAATTTTACAAGTCCCCACCGGCCGATCCGTTTACTAGGAGAAATTACAAATGACCATATTTCCGAAACCAAGTGCGGTGCCACCTTGAATTTTGGACGGATTGTGTACAGATGAAGTACAAAGAGATTCACGGGTCTAAAAACACCCGGGCGCCCGTAGGGGCGCGGTGGTGGGGGGACCAATTTTTCTATTGCTAGATTTTATTTTTGATGAAAATGATAGAAAGAGGCGCGGTGCCACCTTCAAATTCGGGTCGTGGTTGCAGGATGACTATCCGAAGACGTGAGATCCTCCACATTTTCCCGGGCGCCCGTAGGAGAGGGGGAAAAATGATTAAATCTCCAAAAATTTAAATTGTTGAAAATTGGCCTACAAATGAAATGCCTAAGTGAATTTCCAAGTTATTTCTGCATTTTTATCCGTTTCATAGATATTCGAACGCTCCAACGAATTTTTGAGGAAATTCAGTTAGCAATATTCATTTGTATGCCAATTTTCAACAATTTCAATTTTTGGAGATTTAATCATTTTCCCCCTCTCCTACGGGCGCCCGGGAAAATGTGAAGGATCTCACGTCTTCGGATAGTCATCCTGCAACCACGACCCGAATTTGAAGGTGGCACCGCGCCTCTTTCTACCCTTTTCATCAAAAATAAAATCTAGCAATAGAAAAATTGGTCCCCCCACCACCGCGCCCCTACGGGCGCCTGGGTGTTTTTGGACCGGTGAATCTCTTCGTACTGCATCTGCACACAATCCGTCCAAAATTCAAGGTGGCACCGCACTTGGTTTCGGATATATGGCCACTTTTAATTTCCCCTAGTAAACGGTTCGGCCGGTGGGCACTTGTAAAATTTTCGAAAAAAATTGAAAAAAAAATCCTCAAAAATTCGTTGGTGCGTTTGAATATCTATGAAACGGATAAAAATGTAGAAATAACTTGGAAATTCACTTAGCAATCCATTTGTAGGCCAATTTTCAGCAATTTCAATTTTTGGAGATTTAATCATTTTTCCCCCTCTCCTACGGGCGCCCGGGAAAATGTGAAGGATCTCACGTCTTCGGATAGTCATCCTGCAACCACGACCCGAATTTGAAGGCGTCTCTTTCTATCCTTTTCATCAAAAATAAAATCTAGAGCTTTTGTGCTTGATGAACCTTGGGTTCGCCTGAGGATGAACTATCACAAAAACCACACTCAACACGGGGCATGTCTAAAGTTTTATAGTAAAATGCAAGGTTTGACAACAAATTAACCAACGCGAAAGTGGACTGCGAAACAAAATGAAAGAGAGAAACGTAGAACTCATGCAAAGGGGTGGGAGATAGGGGAAAGGGGTCTTTAAATCGGACTCTGATCTTTCTTCCCTGTAAGCGCACGGAATCTGATCCTTTTTCCCCGGAGCCTCATTTGTTTTCGCTGCGCGGTAAACTAAACCAAGCTAGCAGCGACGGCGACAATCAGCGCGCTCCGTCGGCTCAAGTAAGTTTTTCCCAACTCGCGTTCGCACAGCCAACCGTTTTAACCCATTCGATGCGGGGAAAAAAAGTGATGTTACGCCCCATCCTGAAAATTTTCATGTTTGATATTTGACATTGCGGTATTTTTTAATGCTCATTATTGTCCCTAATAATGAAAAAAATCGAAATCAGGTCATTTGCGCCATTTTTGGCGCATGGCATCATATGATGCCACTCGTACGATGGGTTGGGCAGAGTATGCAAACCCGCAACACTGGTTATGCTAACCCTCAAGACGCCCGATTTTCTAATGAAGAAATCACTGCCATGAACCCCTATGATTTAGATGAAAATGGTCTAAAAAATGCAAATGCAATGTTTTGGTATTACAAAAAAATAAATTATACATTTAAAATACGAATTAGCGTGGTATGATGGTGATGATGTAAAAAAATGAACGATTATTGTACTGCTATGATAATTATAATTATTTGAATGAAAGTAACAATGGAAAATTGAAACATCGTGTACAAAGAAGTGGTATCAACCATAACAATTCTAAATATATAAAATCAATTCAGTAAAAAATGTAGTAAAAATGATGCTTGTGAATTAGTATACTTGAAGTAAAAAACATACATAAAGTTTGTACATAATATCTTATAAATATATTTTTATTTGCTATGGTAGGACAGATAGCAGTCCCCCAATCTCCAGCTTCTTCACTGCAAATGTCTTCACTGAAAGTAGGTAGTAAATAATATGAAATCAGAAAACTGGGAATTGCATGGATAATATACCAATTATCACTATTTTGAGGTCTTGATTTTGAGGTTTATTATTTTCACTGTAAATTTATTAGTATCCTACGCAATATCTACGTTGAAATATTACTTTTAGACAAGAACAATCGAAAGAACTGGCTAAAAATAAGGAAAATTGACTTACCTTCGATTATTCAGGATTTGGGAATGAAAAAATTGCACTAGACTCTTCCGAAACGTACTGGGTGACTCGCATATTGTTACTGAAGGACTTGCAACTGTGCGAGGCAGGTAAAGACGGAAAACCCAGCGGTCCGAACGATTTGAAGGGGGGCGCCCTGCTTGTTAGACATGGCATCATATGATGCCACCCGCACGGCACGAAAACCGCCATGGCATCATATGATGCCATCCGCACTGAATGGGTTAAACAGTTTTTAACCGTTTTTCCGAAAAAATCGATTCTAACGTCGATTTTTCACACTCCAACTGTGATGTGATCCCTCCATTGCATTTTGTGAGGAGTGTCTGGAGATGGGATGCCAGTGACGCCGCCAGCGCATTCTGTCGACAGTTTTTGCAACTTCCTCTTATCTCTACCTACCACGGGGATGAAGGCAAGGCCAGAGAGCGAGGCAAGCGGTTTGAAAGTTCTTGTAGGCAACATTTTTTTCTTGGTTTTACAAAACTTAAATGATATAATCCTCATATTTACCTCCTCTCTAACAGCACAGGTCCTCAGGGCCATGAAAAATGAACTTTTCGCAACTTATATTAGTGGAAAAGTTTTTTTTTCCCGATTTTACAAAGCTGAAATATATTAATATTTAAATTTACTCCCTCCCTGACCTCCCAGGTCCTCGGGACTATGAAAAATGAATTCATTTAGATTGTTACTACTGGAAAACTTTTTTTCAGATTTTTAAAAGCTGAAATATAATCTTCATATTTACCCCCTCCCTGACCTCCCAGGTCCTTGGGACCATGAATAATAAATCCATCGTGATTTTTACTAGTGGAAAATTTTTTTCCGATTTTAAAAAGCTGAAATATAATAATCCTCATATTTACCCCCTCCCTGACCTCCCAGGTCCTTGGGACCATGAAAAATGAATTCATCTTGATTTTTACTAGCGGAAAACTTTTTTTTCCGATTTTGAAAAGCTGAAACATAATCTTCATAACTACCCCCTCCCTGACCTCCCAAGTCCTTGGGACCATGAATGATGAATTCATCGCAATTTTTCCTAGTGGAAAACCTTTTTTCCCGATTTTAAAAAGCTGAAATATAATAATCTTCATATTTACCCCTCCCTGACCTTCCGGGTCATCGGGACCACGAAAAATGAGTTCATCTTGATTTTTACTAGTGGAAAACTTTTTTCCTGAATTTAAAAAGCTGAAATATAATGATCTTCATATATACCCCCCTCCCTGACCTCCCAGGTCCTCGGGACCATGAAAAATCAATTCATCTTGATTTTTACTAGTGGAAGCCTTTTTTCCCGATTTTAAAAAGCTGCAATATAATAATCTTCATATTTACCCCCTCCCTGACCTCCCAGGTCCTCGGGAACATTAATGATGAATTCATCGCGATTTTTACTAGTGGAAAACGTTTTTCCCGATTTTAAAAAGCTGAAATACAATTATCTTCATATTTACCCTCTCCTTGACCTCCCAGGTCCTCGGGACCATGAATGATGTAAAAATAGGAACTGTAAATATCCGAATCCTGGTCCTCAGGGCCATGAAAAATGAATTTTACTCAACTTATATTAGTGGAAAAGTTTTTTTTCCCGATTTTACAAAGCTGAAATATATTAATATTTAAATTTACTCCCTCCCTGACCTCCCAGGTCCTCGGGACCATGACAATTGAAATCATCTTGATTTTTACTACTGGAAAACTTTTTTTCCGATTTTAAAAAGCTGAAATATAATCTTTATATTTACCCCCTCCCTGACCTCCCAGGTCCTTGGGACCATGGATAATGAATTCATCTTGATTTTTACTAGTGGAAAACTTTTTTTCCGATTCCAAAAAGCTGAAATATAATCTTAATAATTACCCCCTCCCTGACCTCCCAGGTCCTTGGGACCATGAATGATGAATTCATCGCAATTTTTACTGGTGGAAAACGTTTTTCCCAATTTTAAAAAGCTGAAATATAATAACCTGCATATTTACCCCCTCCCTGACCTCGGGACCATGAAAAATGAATTCATCTTGAATTTTACTAGTGGAAAACTTTTTGCCGATTTTGAAAAGCTGAAATAAAATAATCTTCATATTTACCCCCTCCCTGACCACCCACGTCCTCGGGACCATGAACAATCAATTTATCTTGATTTTTACTAGTGGAAAACTTTTTCCCGATTTTAAAAAGCTGAAATATAATTATCTTCATATTTACCCCCTCCCTGACCTCCCAGGTCCTCGGGACCTTGAAAAATGAATTCATCTCGAATTTTACTAGTAGACAACTTTTTTTCCGATTTTAAATAGCTGAAATATAATAATCTTCATATTTACCCCCTCCCTAACCTCCCACGTCTTCGGGACCATGAAAAATCAATCCATCGCGATTGTTAAACCGATGTAATCCCCCCCCCCCCCCCATCACAAGACCTAACGATGTTGGAAGGTAGGAGCGTCGCTTTTCAAGATGTGACTATAGGAGTCATATACCTACAGATATTTAGTAATGCAGAGACAGAAGCAGTGGTGGCACTCCTGGGTCGCAAACGAGCTTCGGTAGCGAACAAGCCCTGTACATTGATATACACCACAGTGCAAGCGAAAATGTAGCAAACGAGTAGGATTCGTAGAATATGTAGCAAACAGGTAGGTTTCATATACTAAAAATAGACTTGTTTGCGACGTCTCATTTGCGACATAATATGTAGCAAACGAGTAGGATTCATCTGTAAATGTCGCAAACGAGTAGGATTCACAAAGCTATATATATATATATATATATATATATATATATATATATATATATATATATATATGTAAACTTACTATCCGTTTGTTGATGGAAATAACATTGGGCTATCCCATCTAGTATCACTAGAACTTGAAGAATCGTTTAAAATCGTCTTACCAGTTTTGGAAGCTCTTGCAGTCTTCAACGCAATTAGGGTTACTGTGCGGGTCTATTTTCACATAGTACGGGTGAAATATATCCTTTTCCCATTTCCGACTGTAATTGAATTCATCTTATTAGTCGTAGTTTTTGAAAACAATACTAATAATGTACTAAAAATACAGGATCAGGTACACTGATGTGTAAAAGTGGTGTTGAAGGGTGAAATCGCATTGCGTCAATGGGTGAGGCACGAGTGGCATTAAAACTTGCCAATGATTCTGGTTATTTTTTATGAAATCATTATTCACAATGATAAATTAAATTAAATTGATATTTCATTAAAATACTTGGGTGCTTGATGTTTCGTTATTATGAAAGAACTCGCGTGCAGTAATTACCCTCCACGATTGCCTACAATAATGCCTAAAATGCCTATGATCCCTTGTTACGGTGAACAATGTGTTTGCCAGAGATCAGACATTCCAATCGCATCCCACGTATTGCATTTTTAATAATTTTGGTTTTTTTGTCTGTATTCTGTCTGCACCCGTTGATCTGTGTATTGGGAAATTTTACATGCTGTTGATTTCGATAAAAATTTCAGGGATTGGGCGAGTTGTCCCCTAAACGGTGTGTGTGGGGAAAGGGCCTCAGCGAGGCGGACCGAGTTTCCAACGCTGGGGGCGCGATCCAGCGTTTAGATCATTGGTCACACATAACTACGAAAATAATCTCTTTCAGAATAGGAGTACCTACTATTCAACAATTCTATGCCTCATTGTACAGTATGCATATTCAAAACCTATTCTCGGAAGATCGAAGTCTTCGATAAATTCAAATTCCCAGGAGATTGTTAAATTTCGTGACTCCCGAATTTCCTTGAAAAAGGATTAATCCGTCGAAATTGAGCTTGGTTTCCGTTACATGAACGGTATTTTTGGTGAATCTGGCCCTTTATGAGTAAATCACTGATCTTCAGCAGCGTCTCTCCTAATTCGGAAATATAAACCCTAGTGTATTAATTATTATTTTTTAGATTTTTACAATGACGACACTTATATTCTTCGATTCTTCTTCATATTAGAATAAATACTATCTCTATAAATGTATCTCAACCGAACACTATCTTAACCAGTGAAATTAACAACGCATCTATAATTTACTTGGGTACTTACTCAGCACTAGAACGGCAGTGAAAGTTCCTTGGAGTGGCCTTGGGTAAATCCAATGACCAAAAAGGTGGTTTCAATTGAGAACACCGTAAGACACATTCACTGTCCTCTACTGGAAAGTGACTGCCCGTAAATTTTGTTGTTTGTACAATTATCGCCATAAATAACAGCTGAAAACCAAAATAGAGACATACAAAATATGTCGACTATCATTTGCGATTGTTTAATAACAAATAAAATACTATAGCCGTTAACCCAAGGAAGATGGTTCATTATTCGCTTCAAAGAGAAAAATCTGTATAATTTCTATGGTTTGCATAATGGAAATTCTGGCTCTTGTACCATAACATTGTATTACACTTAAATCAGGGTCGGCTTTAAAGAGGCAGCAGAGTAGGCGATCGGTAGCACTTGCTATAATACGTTTGCGGGTTGACAAACTTGTGGGTGACGCTCTTAATTTTTTCCATAAGTAAATGGATAGAAATTGCATCCGCTCAATAGTACAGCCCCCCCTTTCAAGGCCCCCCCTGAACTAAGCATCGTTTGAATAATATATCAGACTGTAAAATTATGTTTTTTACCCACAAAATGGCAGATATTAGGTACGCTATCAGCCAAGGACAGTCTTTGCACCAACAACCTTTTCTTCTATACAGATCTTCGTCTGGGGTATCGTGGTATTCAGTTGGGATCTCTGATTTTTCCTCGCTGAGCACTACTTCCTTAGACAAAATGTGAAAAATCATTGAAATACATGAAAAATGAAGTGAATCTTGGTGGTTAAAAGAAGAACCATGAGCGATATCAACATATTGTAGATTATTCAGCTATTTGAGGAATTGTATTGATAAACTAGGGAGTTATTGCTTCCTGAATTCAGAAAATAAAGAAAGATTTTTGTTTCTTGCAAGAAAACTAAAAAGTTGTTCGAGCTCCAAAATCAAAATGTCCAATTGCATTCTGCGTTTCACAGGTTGCTAATCAATTTTGGTTTCGTGGCTATCAGTCTGTACGTATGTTTCTGGTACTAGTCACTCCTCAAATTATACCAATACCTTATCCCTAATTCAGAGGCTACCTACCAAATCATGAACTACTACCAATACCACCTCACTCCTCCCCAACTGAGGTATGTTTACTGTACCTTTACTAATTCTTAGCCTGATTTTGATGGAATTTACAGGAATTTTGCAGGTTAGTGTGTAGTATCAATAAGTTTCATTGATATCGAATCGATAGTAGCGTGAGGAATCGATAGTGACTTTGAATCTTATAACGTCATGATTGTCAATCTTATAATGTCATGATCGGTCGGATTTCGTTCAAGCTCGGAGGCAGTTGGGCATTACAAGTCTCGAAATGGTATCTAATGAATTTCGTTGCAATTTGTGGTGGTAGCTATTGCAAATGCGCGTATCAGAAATTGTTTGTTACAGACAAAACCCCGAGATTGGTTTTGAAGAAATGGTCGGGGATTGCGACGGTTAGTTGTCAAGTTGGTCCCCTGTATTTATATCTTATAGATGGTGAATGCCGTTACATTAATGATATAGGTTGTGCACGTATATTACTATTCTATTTTGCATTCAGTAATTTTGGATCGTAATTTTTTGTTTTTGAATAGGGAAGGAGATTGTACTAGACCCATAAATATTTATGAGTCTTGTAGTTTGCGGAGCTACAATCTTGCAATATCAAATTTTATGATCAAATCAAAAATCAATAAAATTATATTAATTCATCTTCACTACTGAATTCTTTACTCGTTTCAAGTACAATAACTTCTTTATTTGAAACGAACTACTCTACTTCACGTTACGTACGTTATATCTTGACCATACCCGGCTTAGTAGAGGCCGTGAAATAGGTCCCACTTAACAGTGCGCCAAAGGTTAATTTGAAAAAAAAAGATTTGAAAAACTTAATCGACAAAAAATAATTTGTTATTGTATAACATCTTCTATTGAGTTTTCCTTTATAGTATAATAATAATCATCATTCTCACCTTCGGCTGCGATTTTGTTTTTTTCACGACAGGCACATGGGAGCTTGATGGCTCAATTATTTTATCCTTTGATGATTGAGAATTATAGATGTCATACAAATTGCGATCTACAGGCGGAAGAGTATATTGTTCCGGGTCTTCAATCTCATCCCAGTCCGAACGGTCTGCGGGATGCCCGGAACGTTTACCACGAAGACCAATCATTGGTTCGGTGATCGTGGCTGCTGAAGGCGATTCATCTTTGACAGGGACTGGGTTCCTCTCAGCATCAGTCAAAAGTTTAGGAGGGGATGTGGTCGTCCCTTTGGGAACAGCACGATTTTTAATAGTCCTTGCTGAACAGGTACAGTCAACTAACTTTTGGCCACAATTCGGACATTTTCCCGATACTGAAAATTAAACCAATTCGTGTTTTAAGAAACAAAAAACTATTTCCCTACAGACCATCAAAAAGTTAAATCACTCACCTCGAGTCATGAAATTAGAACATTGAACTTGAACTAAATTTTATAGCTAGTAGATACTTATCTCTCTACATTAACGCGATTCATTATTGACGGTAGCATTCCTTTGGAGGATAATTTAAAATTATTTTCTCATTGTGTTCTCATGACACGTACAAGGAACTTGAAGCATCTTGGCAGTTTCTTGGAATCACTCAGCGATGTTTTTATAGTTGACAAATCACGTTCCCATTATTTCAATTATTTCAGAATAAGTAACACTTACATCATTACCCTTACGTAAATACTATACTCAAATACATAATATTGTGAGCAAATAATTTTGTTTTGTTTAGCGGTTACTATCTGTGAACAACATTTATAGATCACCTGATTGATAGGTAAATTACCTACTACACTAAGCGATTCATTATTTCTGCTTTCCGTTCAAACTATAGGTAGTGGAAGCATTGCACTTTTAAAAGATAAAACTTTTTATCATTTAATAATGATCAACAGGATGTTTCCATTTTTTCCCCGACCGTCACGTCACGGCGAAAATATTGATTTTCTATTGATTTTCACTTACAACCAATGCGTTACTAGGTAAGTGTAACTCCTTTAGTTTTCATAGCAGGAAAATCGTTCGCCACGTTTTGGAATGCTCTCATTTTATCACAACATCCCATCGTGGGCTTAGAACGACAACTTGGTAACTCCAAATTAGCAGTTTTGAGAAATTGACAATCACAGTTTTTACGCATTTTCGAACTCTATTTAGTTATTTTTAGTTATGTTGGGTTCCAATTGAACTTCTGAAAATCGTATCGTATACCTACACATCCTAACTCCATCATAAACATGCCTAAGTCGACTTGTAGTATGAGATACCTTTTAAAATAAATTGTTTCACCAAAGTGTATGACTTACCTAGTTGTTGCAGGAAGTAAAACTTGATTTCCGTTAATTCGAATGTGACTTACCACCCCAGAAGTTGATCATCATCACAGTCATTCACGAAATTCTAATCACGATACTTTTAAAGAGTAGTTTTAGATCAAAAAATCATATATAATAATACTGTCAGACCTATACACTTCCTTTGATTTCCACAGCAATTAAAAACATATTGATAAGTACCTAAAGCTTGCATTACAAAAAACTTCTCCCCATTTCAGGTTTATATGCGGTTTTGGTGAGATCATGATTTTTCTGGATGTATACTCCCTCTATTATAACCTAATATGAATGTGTAGCAAGTAAAAGCAGTCATGGCTAGATACAAGAATCGCAAATCCCTAGTCTTCTAAAAGAAACGTTGAGTTCTTTGGCTACCACGTTTAGTGCACAACGGTTCAAATTAAAAAATTAACAGAAAATAGCAAAATAGGACTAACAATCGTTAAATTGATACTGTTAGTCGTACACTACTCAGGAAGTGTTCATCAAATATGAAGTAGAACATTCATAAAGTAGTGCACATAATTGCGTTGGAAAATATTCTACACTTATCACCGGAATGTGATTTAAAACATATTGGTACTCAGTACCTAATGCTTGCATTACGGAGACGTCGCTATGAATGGATTATAGTATATCATTTTGGTGAGAATTAAAAGAAAAAGATTAAAAAATCGAAAATATGATTCCTGGGAATTAACCCCCCCCCCCAACATTTATCCCCTCCACCGAAAATAAATTTGAAACTTCCTAGGTAGCGTAACTGGACTAAAATCTGCGTAGAACTAATAATTTCACGATTTGTTGCTACCCCCCCCCCCCCCCATCCCCCCTCCTTCCATCATGAAATTTGAAACCGACATACTTTCCAATACCAACTAGGCGAAATTCATAATTGAACAGAAAAATTATCACGAAAATCTGACGAGAATAGTTAAAACTTCTTGACTTACTACTACCTACTACCCACTATTTAATGTTGTACTAATGTATTACATGTGGCAATTGAGTATCTTAAAAAACTCAGTATTTCACAATTATTGCACTTTTAGATCGGAATCGCGCCCGTTTGAGCACACTTAAAAAATCTAGTGATGGGTCATTTCTTCGTGAAATTTCACGTAGAATTCAAATTTGCAATAAAAAATTGGAGTTTGAATTTAAAATAACGGAGCTGATGCCAATCGCGCACGTTAGCGCAAGTGCGCAATGCGCAGTTTTGTTATTTTTGAGATCCTTACAAAAAACGTTAATTTAAAAAAACATTATTTGTTTAGCCCATTATTTACGATGTCGGCGGGGGGGTTCAAAACAATTCAGCATAATGTAGTACTATAATTTACGAAAATTCGCGCATAGGATCATGCTGCATGACTGTAACTCTTTTTCTTCTTCAAAAAGTTGGAAGGTAATAATTTTTGTGCATTTTGGCTCAAATTGAAAAAAAATATTGAAAATAAATGTAGACCGTGAAATTACTAAACTTTTCTCGAATACAGTCATGCAGAACGACTTGAACCACACTGATGCTAATACTTCACAGCTCGATAGATGATTATAACCCTAATTGCTTCATTAATCATCACTATACGTATATAATACTATATAATACTACTAAATCAAGGTGGTACGCAAGACCGCAAGACTGTTAGTACATAGGTGCGTCCATTACTGAACGATATAGCGACTAACCGGTAAGTAGGTATCCCAAGTACAGTTGACGTGTTGAAATGCGTGAGTGCTGAATCGAATTATGGTCGCCAAATTGAATTAAGGGTGGTCGAATATACTAAACTGTTTTGACGGTCATGAATTCGAAATTATATTTCATTTTTGAAGAGCTTAAACGTGGTTCTAATGGAAAATTATTAAAGTGTATAAGGATAAGCGATAGTCGTTGCGTTTTTCACCGTCCTACTAGAATTTTTCAATACCTACACTCATCGAATGGATCAGCTGATAGAATATTAATCGCTCCAATCCCGTCGTGGTAGGGTTTTTTTTTTTTTTTTTTTTTTTTTTTTTTTTTTTTTTTTTTTTTTTTTTTTTTTTTTTTTTTTTTTTTGAGCTCTCACGAAACTTAGAAGCGTGTTAGAAAGGCGATTACTCATTCAAATCCTGCACCGTGATATGGCACTTGGCCACTTGAATAATTATAACTGAAACACGGCAAATCCATCTAACGTGTGTCCCATTAGTATTTTATTTTACCCTACTAGACGTGATCTAATCGAAGCTATCCACCATTTGGGCACCATCATCGGAACAGATCATGAGTGGGGATATAGAACAAATCAAATCCAAGTCACTCACTCGAGATTGGTACATCAAAAAAGGTCGGGATGAGAATAACGGGTTCTTCCTCATTATTGGTGGAATGTATATTGGATATAGGTGGATATCAGTTCTTCACGCCGTTCTTACTGGTAATTGTCAAGATATTTGATAAATTTTAAATTTTTCTTGGTGCATGTTAATATTAGAGACAACAGGGGGTTTTATTAGTGCCTACGAATAGGTATTTTAAAAACCTGTATAATAAGATGAAAATACTACTGATCTTGTTTTACAAATACCTATCAATAACAACACAATAGTTTATCACTTGTGACTTCCCGGGATCGGTCAAATTTATTTGTTTATAAATTTTCCCTTGTCCAATCCTTTCCAATTTCTTTTCGGCCAACATTAATAAATTACTTTTAAAAATGACCCACTCAAACGAGAATTAAAATTGTCATATCCCACTTCCCTTATTGTCATCTCCCCATTGTGATTGTCTTGTCATGCCCACTTGTGATTGTCATCTCCCAGAAAAAGGTTCATTATGTACAAGATCCGGCACAGATCATTGGGCTAACCTAATTTTTTGACATAGGTACTAGTGCCTACATCCATCACCCATCTCTGAGGAAGGGGCTTATATTTTGTCCATTAATTTTCAGTTGATGAGTATTAGGACTCATTAACTGAAAATGACGATTCACTTAGATTCTGACTTGTGGCTTACTATCTTTGCGTTAAATCTGTGCCCTGTTTACGAATCGAAAACTAAAAATTCAAACCTATTCTGTATTTGTATTAACACTAACATGAAATTCAAATTTAGGATTGAAAATCCGCGTTTCATGTCGAAATAAAGAAGTTGATCAGACAACCAGTAGACAACATGACAGGGAAACTATCGTGTTGTCCAACCACCGTTAGCGTGACACGACACCAGCTTAACCTTTCTTTGTGTTAATGTAACACTAACGGTCACCTCAAAATTGCTCGAATATGTTGAAGTAAATAAAAATAGTTTTTCTTCAAATTCACCATACATCAGTCCTACTAATTATGTTGATGTAGCGGGTAGGTTTTTTGAACACAGAATGCCGCCTCCGCCGTCTAGCTTTACCAGCCTTCAACTCAATCGAAACAAATCCGTTCTTTTGCGCACAGGCGCTATTTGGTAGATTAGAGCCTTGTTTTTTTATTATTTTACATATTTTAAATGAGAAACCTGAGTTTTAAGACACTATTTCTTCGCAGTATTGTTCTTAGTTTGCCCGATATCTCAGCTGTTCTCTCGTAAACATTGCGTGAAGTGCTGCCTGCCTCCACTGATGATTATCATGTAAAATCCTGGTTCATTGTCATAGAGATAAATACTTGTTAATGCTTGTTGATAATTTATCCAATGGGAACCCCAAAAACATGAAGCTCGTAAAGACTAATGACCTATAGGTGCAACTAAACCGCGGTATTCCCAAGACGTTATGTTGAAGTCGCCAAAAACGCTCTATTAAAATTTAGGCAACCGTGCCCTCGGTTCCGTTTGGGTTAGCATCTTCATTTGCTCCCTCAAGACTATGGTAACGGGTGACGTTGAGTTGAAGTCACCAAAAGTTATCTATTCATACATGCAAGTAACCATTTGCAGAGTAGCCAATTATTAACTCTCTCAACACAAAAGTTCGACAGTATCGTGGTTTTCCCCCTTATTAACATGGAACATGTTTTTGCCATCATAACCTGGCCAAAAATGAGACAAAATTACCGTTACTTGACGCTCCTATTTCTGATGATTATCACTTACAACCAAATCGTTCTCTCCTGTTCTCTCAAGGAACATGTTTCATGTTCTGTTGTAACCCTGAGAAAATCCTATCTGATGAGATTGAGGTCACTGAAAGTTCCTTGACTTCTGCATGTATGAGTAACGGTATCGGGCAGTGTAAGGCCAACGGAAGGTTGTCTCCAAAGCAAGTATTAGAATGTATCACAATCGTAACCAGAAAATATGTACCTGTGTCAAGGAAAATATAGAACTCGCCCTCTGATACTTACCTGTGAGTCAGTCCAGCACCAACCTTCAGTGAGGATGGAGTCTTTTTGCCACCCTCCGTTTCCCCACAAGGTCACGTACTGTTGGGTATGTTAAGGGCACGTTAGTGGTCACCAAAAACTATCTATGTGGGAATAACAGAACGGGCGACGTTCGCAAGCCAATCATCATACTTCAAATTCAGTATATTTAGGGGGAATTAATTTTGAATTTCTCCAGTCTCAATTGTCTCATTCCCATTAGCCTAGATTTTGCACGGAGGTTTCATTCCGAATTCGATTATGAAGGCTTGGCAGGAAATGATTCAGTTTCAGTTCTCAAATAAATGTGTCCAGATCCTTAGCTTTTCAAAATTGGTTGGGAAATAATAATAAATAAAATGTGCAAATAAAATTAGAAACGTTATAGGTAAATTGATGTAGTTCGCAAGCCAATCATCATACTACAAATTAAATATATTTAAGGGGAATTAATTTTGAATTTCTCCAGTCTCAATTGTCTCATTCCCATTAGCCTAGATTTTGCACGGAGGTTCCATTCCAAATTCGATTATGAAGGCTTGGCAGGAAATGATTCAGTTTCAGTTCTCAAATAAATGTGTCCAGATCCTTAGCTTTTCAAAATTGGTTGGGAAATAATAATAAATAAAATGTGCAAATAAAATTAGAAACGTTATAGGTAAATTGATGTTGTGATCTTTCTACTCTCCACAGCTTGGCACATGCCAGTATTGTTACTGGCAGTGTACTACGGAAGGGAGGATTTCGTAGTTGTCTCCGAAACTATACATTTCATCATCCTACTCTTACTTGCATTCGTGATATCTATGACCTATTTGAGTTTTCGTGAAACATTAGACAGGGTTTTCGAGTGAGTTTTATTCCACATAATCTAATACCTATAATATGTTGTCATTATGTTGTCATCCTGTTACAACCAACCTTGTTATGTTGTTTTACAAATGTCAGTCATTCTAATGCTATAAGAATGCGAAATACTACAAGAGAAGTAATTATTCATCATCTAATGGAATGCATAATGAATTCATCTTTGGGGTGATTTTTCAGAGCAATGGGGAATGGATATTACGATTACGATGGTACTCTTGACACTAAAACAGAAAAAATGATACAACAACTTCAGTTTGAATCAGATCGAAGGAAAACGATACTCAAATACATTTTTGTCGGTGGTAAGTTGGAAGTACGGTGAACCGTATAGCGCGGTTTTATTAAAGTACCTATAAATTGAGAAAGTATAGATCTACTCATTTTATTATGGTCTTAATAAATGCAGTATATACCTATTATTCGAAGAGCCCTCAAATATTTTGTTATTCGTTCCTAGGATGCATTGGTGCAATGATCTGCGTATCAGGTATTCGTCCACTTCTGCAGTATTATTTGCAAAAATACATCAAGATCAAAAAATTGCCTGACGGTGTTAACGGGTAACTTTAATAGCCTCTAACTCCTTCCATATTGTAATACAATTCGTTACATAACTACTCGAAGATGAAATGAGATTTGTAGAAATGAGGTGATCGTTGAAATAACAAATTAGGTACCTACCTAATGCCCTAAGTTTCTCCCATTTATGTAAACTCTCACTGCTACTAACGGTGAGTACCAACCATACGTTGTAAGTAATTTTTATTATTATTAGAATGCGTAATGATTTCAGTGTCAAAAATACTTTCATTTATTACCCTTGGGATCCAGCTAATCTCTGGCTCAATCTCATTGGATACACCCTACAGGACGTTTACACAATCATAACAGCTAGTAAGTAGTTTTATCAATAATTGTATCCATAATTGATTCTCATGTAGATTTCTACCGCTTCAGAGCGTACCTTGCATGTCCATTCATTAAATTAAATTCATTCGTAACACAATTCTTGGTGTTCCTAAATGATGATTCGTTAAGATATAACAAAACTTTGATTTGATTTAAGTCAAATTTACTTTATCTAAATGATAATATGCAGTCTTAATACGTTGTGCTCCTGCTTACCGATCTTCTTAGCCACATCAACAGGAAGAAGTTGATAGATTTGTCCAAAATGAAAAACAGACGAAATGGAGACAATAAAGCCACTAAAAGGTGACCAGTTCTATTGTGATCATTGCACATAAAATATAGATCGTCTCGTGTTTGTGTTGATTATATTTAGTTAATAACACTCTAAAGATAGATTTCCATCCACTTCTAAAAAGTAGTTGGTTAGAGCGGTGGGTGGAAGTTCTAGGTTTACTATTTCAAACGTAGAAAGTTAAACGGTAGGTTCCAGTGGCTATCAATGTTCCAGTGGCTATCAATGTCCAAGTAATAACTGTATTTTACACACCGCGAGAATTGTATTTAGCATTTAGGCGTTTGGTCCTACGAGTTATACAATGCACCCGCTACATTTCTACTGCCAAAGCCAAGTATGCTAGCAGCAGAAGTTTAGAAGGCAACAATAACTTTCAATTAAGATGAGGAGAATGATAAATAGCCTCTTTTGGGTGGATAAGTGCCTGGCCAAATGGTAAAAGCCCTTTAAATTAAAGGCTACCCCAAATGTTCGATATCATAGCCCTAGTACTGGTCTATTTACCACTTTTAACTTAATTATTTAACTTAACACTTAAAGCGCCATGTGTATAAATTTTATTCAAATCAAGTTGTCACCCACGCGCCGCGCGTATCAATATGATACAATCTTTGTTCACGCCAGGAGGCCATTGTATCAAAACGATACAAGAGTTTGAGGACGGTTTGAAGCTTCTTAAATCATCCTGAAACAAAGGTTTGCATTGATTTCAATGGAGTTCTGACCTTGTCTTGCTTCACACTGTCACTTAGCATAGTTGCCCCGAAATATTTTAAGATTTTTCAATGTTCTTCATTTCTGAGGCTGTTTCAAATGCTTGTGAAGCCACTGGGGTTAATTTAGCAGTAAGAATAGTGATGTTTTTTGCCAGTTCCTTATTTTGCAATACAATGTTGAATGAAGAGTTCTATTTTTTCATTTCTCCCGGGAAACTCGGGGAAAATAACTTGTATCATACGTACCTATACAAATTTGCGCCGGACCAGGGAATAAAACATGAATTCACAGCAGGAGGCCCACGTGTATAAATTTGATAAAACCACCATTTTGGCTGATTTACATATTGAGCATGGCAGACAAATTATTAAAAATGTAATAGAGGGTCATACAAATGTAAACAAATGAAAAAACGGATTGGCCCAGGGGTGTGACCCACCCCAAACTGGCGTGGCCTAAGGGGAAACTCCTCTGTTTTCGGCCTGGCGCTTCAAGTGTTAATGATAGCTTCTGATTAAATTCTTTTTTAGTTTCACTTTTCCTTGTATTTTTGGAAGTTCCATTGTGGCCAGAATGTGCTGCTATTGTTAAAATTCGGTTTTAAGACAAGATGGGTTGTTTTGATTGTCTTATCAGATTTTATGTAGGCTTTTTCAGATTATTATAAGAAAACAGTCTGCCAGATAGGATGGACAGTACAGTTTCGTCGCTTATTGCATTATATGGAAAGTAAATTTAGTTAGTAACAAAATTATATACAATTATTGAGAGTTTAATAAAAGTTATACATAAATTGCAGTTTTGCCTGCCTCACATACAAATGGTTCAATAGACTTGGTTATCAAATAGGTAGGTATTCAAAACAGCTAAACAGCTGATTCTTGAAAACTCATCAAAATTGGCTAAATGGCAATTACCATCTGGTATATTGATCAGAAAATGAATGATTTCATAATTAAAAAAGTGATAAGAGTAGATACTAAAATGTTTTCATATCTCAGGCCTCCAAAAGGGTAAGACTGGCTAGCATATGACTCGAAGAAGGCCACTATTGGTATAAAAATCATCCCCCCCCTTATGCCCCACCCCCTTATTTTCCAAGTTCCCAGAGCAACTTTGCATTTCGTTTTTTTTTTTTTTTTTTTTTTTTTTTTTTTTTTTCAGACGTCATATTTGGATTTGTGTTGATGTTCGTGTCCACGGCAGAATCGTTGAGTGTGCAAATGGAGAAACTCAAATTGTCTCTCAAGCGCGTGAAAATTCGAGCAGCCTATGTAATTTCCAAAAAACCTAAGGACTCGGACCTTAGCACTGACCGAGACTTCAGCAAAGCTCTCCATATATGCCTGAGGCATTCTATCAAGCATCATCAAGTCGTGATCAGGTGAGAATTTAGTAACTGGGTACCGTCGAGAAAAATTCACATACCATTATAATGTTCATTTCCGTCACTAAGATCTATCCTTAAATTATAAAGGCCCATTTACACTGAGTCCTCTCCGTTCACAATCAAATCGTGCCGGGTCACGCCCCGCCACGCAGAACGTTTGCAAACGCACCAAAGCTTATTTTATCAGATTATCAAAGCTTATTTACCCTAGCTAAACATCAAAATATTTATTTTACTTGATACGATAATCAGGCTATATTATTTACAGGATTTTTGATGACTTTGAATCCATTAATCATACTGCACTTCTCTGGCTAGTTGGTGGCCTAACCTTTCTGCTGTGTATGTCATCTGTACTCTTCACTGCTGATGTAAGACTAAAACGTAGTATTATAAATTTGAGACATAATCACTTGATCAATACTTTCTCATACGAATGACAATTCATCCTCTAAAGATTGTTCCAGAACTTACAGTCAATGTGGACGTTCATCTTGATAAAAATCTCCCATGTCGTAGCATGATGTCTTACAACTTTAAACGAGCAAACTTTATTTCACTGAACAAATACTTGTGTGATGTGGACTGGTCCTGCCTACGGGATAGGAATGTTGATTCTGCGGTGGATGTATTTTACTCTGTGCTTTTCTATGGCTGAGAGATGTTCGTACCTAAATGTAAAATCTTCAGTGGCCTGCGTTCTAGTCCGTGGTTCTCCCCAGGGGTTTGGTGACTCGTCCATGAAAAAAAGAGGATTCACAAATTGTATAGATCGTATGAAGACCCAGGAATTTACATTGAATTTTCAAATCTGAGGGAAGAATGTAAGAGGCTCTCGCATCGTAGCTACTCAAATTACTTGAATGGCATTGAGTTGGAGATCGTCGATACCAATAATACCCAGCCCTTCTGGAATTTCATTAAATCCCTGCGATCCGAGCCAGGTATCCCTTCGGAGATTATGGTAAAAGAACAACAATCTAACTGCCCTCAGGCTATCTGTGATGAGTTCGCGAGACACTTTGCAAGTGTTTCTGAGAGTCATTCAAAAATCCTCATTCCTTGTCAGAGTTTTGTGGCTCCGTTGGTGTATGTTCTGTTAGTTTCTCCAAGGGAAAAATTCTAGCTGAGTTGAGAAGCCTTGACTACAGGAAGGGCACTGGACCTGATGGAGTACCTCCAGTATTACTGCGTAGCTGTTGTGTCTCTTTGGCCGATCCGCTAGCTTTTTTATTTAACCTAACCCTACATTCTGGACGTTTTCCAACAGAAATTCAGCTACGTGGTTCCGATTTTCATGTCATGTGACAGATGTCTCGTGAGTAATTATAGACCAATTTGCAAATTTTCTGTAATCCCGAAGGTTCTGGATGATTTGTTGCTCTGACAATTGTTTGACAATTAATATAGACAAATGCAGCGCTATTTCTTTTTCTCAAACTCGGGGCCTGAAAGTGGATTACCCGTATTGTATTCATTTATCAACGGGATTAACACCCCTATTACAATACAATAAATAAATTTTCAAATTAAGCCAGAAAAGTACTTATATACGATCACATGAAAGCAATTAATAATGATAATGCCGCCTATCGTGCATGAGCGTTAGGAACCTCAGAACAAAATAGAAAATTAATTTACAACATGTACATAGTGAAAACATTCGAAATCCAAAATCACTGTTAAATGTGAAAATTGCCAAAGTAGAGTCTTAACTTCCTTTTGATAGCTTCCAGTGAGCCCGAGAGACCTAGTCATAGTCCACTGAATTAATGTGATGAGTGGAAGTATCTATGGACCTCAAAACGCCAATTATATAGACACTAAAGTGAATTTACTAGATGTGTACACAGTTTTAACAATAATAGAGAGTTTTTGTTCTTCCCGTAAGATTTTCTCCCGTTGACGTGTAGAACAGCGTCTAGAGCAAGCAGCTGGAGATGCTAGCTCTTCACGTGATTTTTACGCGTATTTCTACACGTATACGTGAAAAACCAAACGCTAACGTCACGTTAACGTCTCTATAAGTGTTTCAGAAGCTGTTTCGTATTCTTTTCGTACAACCTATTCTTATTTAAATAATTAATTGCTTTATAATTATTTATAAATATATAATTATAAATACATTTATTGCTTAGGTACCTTAAATGGCTGAATTTTGTAGCGGAGCACTTCACTATAACCTCTCGAATTGTTGACCAACCAACGTGTTGTTGGCAACCACACAGTAGTTACCTTTGCTGATAACTGCGTAACTGCGGTTACCTTGGTCACACTGATTACCGGCAACTGTTGTTACCTTTGCGTCAGGCTATGACGACTACCCGTAGGCCGAAATTCCAACGAATGCATTTTCCCGTGCACGTGTAGATAGGCCTTTTTCCCGTACACGCGTAGTTCTACACGTTGACGTGAAGATTCGCGCATGCGCAGTTGGTATTTCAGTCTTTTCACGTACACGGGTAGAAAATTACGGGAAGAACAAAAACTCTCTAATGATTTTTTTTTTTTTTTTTTTTTTTTTTTAATCCTCCTTTGTTCTAGTGAGTCTAGCGCTAAGATTTTTCTAATACCCAAGTCGGAGAACTTGTCAATGGAATTGCATTTTAAATAAGCCAGCTTTAGAAATTAGTGCTGGACCCTTTCAATAGAATCGACGTAAGTAGAGCAGCTTGGATTCCATATCACTGAGGCGAACTCCAAATGACTTCTAACAAGGGCGCAGTAAGAAAAATTAATAGAAGAAAGGATGTGGAAACGACGCATAGTTCGATACAAGAAGCCAAGCTGCCTAAGTGCCTTTGTGACAATATAATCCATATAACAAGAGAAGGAGAACTTGGTATCAATCAGCACTCCCAGGTCTCTAATCAAATCAACGCGCTGAAGTGGCATGTTGATTATGTAGTAAGTGTGATCAACTACCAAGGATCGGGCTCTGGAGAAGGAGAATACAATGCACTTCTTGATATTTACCTTCAGAGAATTAAGACTTCTGTCCCCCGATTTGAAGATTGGCGTAACAAAAGATGTCTTCCATATAGTTTGGAAATATCCTGAATCAATAATTAGGGTGAACAAAAAGTTTAGAGTACTGGTAAGGGAATCGCAACAGCTCCGCAAAACATTAGGCGACATCCCATGATGCAGTTCAGACTTCTTAGTTCAGTGAGAACTCTTTCCTTGGGTAGTTAAATTGATGAGATACCAGCGATTTCTTGGTTTTCCAGTAATGCTTGAGAGGATGCAGGGGACATTTCATAAACATTCACAAAATGTTTGGCAAATTCATCACAAATTTTTTGTGGGTCATTAGAGAGCCGTTCACGGTCATCACCAATGAGATGCCAGGTCGGAAACGAAGAGTTTTAATGTAGTTCCAACAGGGTTTAGTGTTATCTGTATCAAGAATTTGGGGCTCAATTTTTTCAAGAATTGAGAATAGCTTTGCTCGGATAATATATTGCTCTCCTTTCTCAACAAAGAAAACTTGATGTATATTTGATGGTCACCAGTCGATCTATAAAATTTATTTACCCTTTTCTTTTCATACAACATTAAGCGGAAATCAGGGGTGTGCCATGGAAAATTACTTTGAAGATCAGTCATAGTAGATTTTGTTAATAACATTTCAAAACTGTAGAAAAGTATGGAATAGAAAATTTCAACTGCAGAATAGATATCCTTGCCACTGAGAAATAACGACCCCCCCCCCCCCCCCCCCCCACTCAAACACGCATTCAAAGCACTAAAATCAGATTTACGGAAATTTTATAAGACGCAATTTCGGGGAGGAAGATTCTCGCTACGGTTGATATTCACACTAAGGATGACTGCAGGGTGATACCTAACGTAACCCACCAGCCTTTCGTTATAAGTAGACAGGATGTTATGAGCTGTATATATCTCAATGAATGCCAGATCCAATACAGAACCGTTGCTGATCGGCAACCAAGTTGGCCTGATGAAGTTGAAAAAGCGAGAACACTTCAAATACTATTCGGCCAAAACTTGCAGTCGGGCTAGACCACTCTTCAGGCGAGTTAACAATTTTTACATCAGGCAAATTGTAGTCACCTACAGTAATGCGCTTACAGCCGTCATATTGGTTTGAAAGCGTGAACACTGCTACCCATTTCCCATCAGTAGTAGGTTTACCCAATCTGAAGTAGTGGATGTTATCTACTGAAACTGAACTCGAGATCTTGGACACAATGCCACATATCACCGTTCGCTCATGGAGTGAGAGTAGCTCGGGAGGCAGCGTGCCCACCTGTGCTTCAGGGACATTAAACACAATAATGTTACTGGCTCCCCTGCGCCGTTCATTAATTTCAGCATAGAATTCATCTGGAGAGCCAGAACCAGTTGAGATGGAGCTACTATGGTCAGCCTCCAAGGCTGTAACACGAGTGTTCAATTGTTCTACGAGTGACGTCTTTCAGATCTGGATACATTAACAGTAGCCCTAAAACTGTCATAATCGATGGAAAGAGCCTCAATTTTCAGATCCAACTCATTGTAAGAGTTCTTGCAGCCTGCGATAGATTCTTTCAGCTCCGACGAGTTATTAGTTCTAGCTAAGGTGTCCTTCAAATCAGATTTAATTGTTACTAATATTGTTTCGTTAACATTGGTTGCAATAGACTTATTAGTAACACTTACAGCCGCATTGATCTCAGATCTGATCGAGTCTGAAATAGACGCAATTAAATTTTGAATAATTGTCTTCACAATTGATTTAGTAAGAGAGTTGAATCAATCTCAAGTTTTGAGTAAGTAAAAGCAGCATCAGCAGGCTTCCCCCGGTGTCTTACATTTAGAACTCTGGATTCTTTTTGAAATTGATCTCGGTGGTGTTAACACAAGAGCAATGAGAATGACGATTGCATTTGGTACATGTGATTCTATCAGAAGAGAGTACTTGCTTGGTGCAACCGTGACAATATTAGATAATTAGTTGGTAGTGTATAATTAATTCATAATGTAGATTATTGGTTTTGATGGAATCGTTCTCAAACGAGTCGAGAGAGTGAGGGATCTGGGAGTTTTGATTGAGTCGAATTTCATCTACTCAAGCCACTTGTCCAACGTGGTTTTGAAAGCTTTCAAACAATTTGGATTTTTAATGAGTACAACTCGCCGTTTTCGTTGCCTATCAACCTTGAAGCTGCTTTATAGTACCATTGTTCGCTGTCACCTTGAATTTGCCTCTGTAATCTGGAATCCATCCTATTCAATATTCATTGATGCCATCGACAGAATTCAACGAAAATTCCTCAAGGTTGCCTTCCGTAAATGCAACTCCATCGATGAGTTTTCCGATTATGGTATGAGAAGAATTCTGGGGTTGGACTCCTTGGGGCAGCGTAGGTTGCAGCTCGACGTGATAAACCTCATGAAGATTGTTAAGTCTGTATATGATTCCCCAAGAATCCTGGAATATAAGAGTACCTCCTAGACCTATGAGAAACCTTGTACCTATCCACCTCGAGTTCCACAGAACTAACTGTGGAGCTGATTCGTCTATCGCACGCATGCAGAGAGCAGCCAATACCGTAGCCTCAATTGTAGATGTCTGGTCAGATTCAATCGAGGTGGCCAAAAGAGAACTGAGAGAACTGTTTGGAAACCAACTTGACACTTGATATTCCTGTAGTTTCTGTGTTGACGTTCATTTTCGTTTTTTATTCATTACTTGAATCACTTAAAATTTATTTTTCTTTTCTTTTCTTCTTGTACCTTGCCAAAGTATTATCTGTATTTAATCTCCTAAGGTTGAGTGGCTTGTTTGTATTTTGTTTGAAAGTAAAAGGGATAATTGATCCCGTTACTTGTGTATAAATAAAAATATAGAAGAAAACTATAAAGTAGCCATTTGCGGACGTATATTTTTAGACGTCCCTGAGCCACTCCTGGTGGGCTGTATGCAGAAAGACGATTTTAATGTTTAATTTTGTATTCGCTGTTTGGAACTAAAATACGTGTGTTGCAACGTGGAATGGGGGGTTTAAACAATTGAATGGGAGGCCTGAAAAACGTGGCATGTTACTGAACTTTAATTTTAAAGACGAGTGATTTATGTGAAGAGTAATATTGAAACTGCAGCTGGCACACTGAAAAGCAACATACAACGTTTTTCCACTAAACTACACATCAGTGTTGCAAAAGCGTACGATTGGTTTGCTAACATTATTGTTACCTCTACCTTCAATTTGGAGTTTGTTGTTCAACAACTGATGTAGTGTTTTGGGGAGGGGAGGGGGATAGTAATTCAAGTTTTAATCAAAAGATGCCTGTTGTGTTAAGGTATAATCTGATTTACCTAAGGAACGGCTTTTCCGCGTTTCCAGTAGATTGATGAATTTGAGGAGTAAAAGAGACGGATGTATGTTAAATCGTAAAACTGACGAAATAAGCTTAGTACACACGCACAAGATTGAGAAGCATCCTTGTTTCTCACACGTTGCTGAACAACCTCGAGGATTGGAAGGTGGAACCTTTACACGGACCACATCACCCTTTCCGCGATTGGCTGTGTAGGATTTTCCACTGTCCCCCTAACTTTATGCTTCATATCATTCCACTCCACGAACTTAGCAATGCGTTTACGATTATAGACGATTCCTAAATCGCTACCTAGTAGAAAATTCATGGTGGGAATAAGTTTTACAACTTTACAGTACTATTCAATGTTCAAGATCCAAAACCACACAATGAGCAATACATCGTAGAGTTGCTAGGAAGGCGCGTAACTACATGGAACGTTTTTCCACCAAACCTGAGTGCCATTTCCAAGCTTTTAGCACAATTTAAACTATCAAGCGGTTAAAAATCAACTACTTGAAGGTTGGATTCTATCAGGCAAGTAACATAGAACATCTTTCCATCAAAAGCCGATTTGTTGAAAAAAAAATGACATGCAACGTTTTGACATTTTATGTCTTTACTTTGGCACATAAACGAAAAAAGCGTTAAGAAAAAGCGTTACGGTTGGTTTTCTGATGATTTCCGCTTACAACAGAGTCGTTGCTAGGGAAATGGTACTTCGTCGTTTTTCATCCCACAAAATTCGTTGACCATTCTTTCGGAAGCTCTCGATTTATCCAACCATATTATATTAATTACTGTGAAGTGCGAGGCCAACAAGCTGAGTTATGAGCATGATTATTTGAATAATTGTGTACACTCAGGGGTTCATCCTCAATAATTGATATTGTGAGCGTGATTGCAACCGCTTGTTAATTTCTGATGATTTCATTGAGCTGGTGTTTCGATGATTTGATTCATAGCAGGTGATCCGAATATTGCGAGAACAGTTTGATTTGTGAAGCGGTGGTTAAATCATTTGAATAGGTAATTTCTATACTTTACACTCTAGGAAGCTGTAATTTCGTATGTAGCCTCTTTAGGACATATATACTTGACGATGCCCAGGGTCCGGATCAGCTGAGTGGCTCTTAGAGCTTGCATACGAGTCTGCAACTTAAGACATAAAATGTCCCAATGTGTTGCAGACTCGTTTGCAAGCGTTTACCTTAGATTCTTAGTAAGCGCCCTTGAAAACCCTCTTAATTTAACAGCAGCTGTAACCTTTTGGTTTCCAGCCACTTTCCACTGCCACTTTCAATTGTTCGTTGAGAACAGAAAGTAGTCAGAAAGTCAGAAAGTATCTTCTCTGTCTAAAGTGACATCCAAAGTAACACCTAAGGACACGGTGTTGAATGTCTCTTGTTATAATCTATCCAAATAGCTTTATGCCAAATAGTAACATTTACAATCTCAGATTAACATTCTCATATAACTGCAGTTTTGTCAACAGTATCGCTCATGGAAGTGACTCAGAAGTATAGTGTGATTGAGTAACATAATATCGTAAGATTCCAAAGTCATATTTCTATATTGTTGTTTGTTCCTGAAAAGTAGGTAACTTTTAACTATATCTCCTGAAAAGTAACATATATTTCCTTTTAAATTACCCTGACTCCCTCTTGCTAAAGTATCAAAGTAAGCCTGCAGTAACAACACGTTTAGGTGTATAACGTAAAAGGTTCACACATATCTCCTTGAAGAGTCACTTTCAGTGACTTCTGGTAACACAGTTAGAGTCTTAAATTTAGGGCTCATTCGGAGTAACGCTTAGAAATACACCTTTTTTTAACGTAACTTGTTCCCATAATAATAACTTTTCTTCAAACTATCCCCTTAGCACTAACATTTCTAGCTCGATTAGGGACAGAAACACCCTTGCGTATACAAGCATTCCTCCCTATTGGCACAGTAATATTGGTGAGTTAAAGACAGCTCAGTATCCCAGCAATTCATCTCATCTATACCCGATACCACATGTATGTCCCACGTTGGCACCTAAGCGAAGTACCTCAGTGGTCCGCCCCTCAAATAACCTATCTTTTGGCCAGGTGTTTCCTTCTTCAATGGTAACTTTTTTCTGTGACCTATTGACTACTTGGTAACATCCCCTTAGTAACATCTCATGCTAAGAACCTGCTTACACAAGTCTACCTACCTATAGGTAGCGGAAGCGTTGTTTCTTCTACCGGAATATGGAGAAGAAAAATCATCAAAAATCAAAATGTTCACTCGCATCATACATTTTTGACCATTCTGAACCAGTATGGTTTCGTGTCTGTTTGCCTGTTCGTCTATGTATGTCCGCAGATCTTTCATAAACGTGAGGGTCAGAGTTGGGACTTCCAATTCTTGTGACAAGAAGTATTGGGTCGTCAGTTTTCATTTGATTTTGGTAACATTTTCTGATAAATGTCTATCAATATCATCAGTCAACAATTAATTGCTTTCAGTGCACAAGCGAAATTGGAACATCCATTGAGCATAATTTTTGTATTGCGGATTGTTTGGCTGATCTAGTTCAAATTCGGAGGGTAGTTGGAAAATTACCTTTTAATTATTAATATGAGTTTCATCTCGATTTTATTATTAACAGCTGATAAAGATTGAAGATTAAAATAAAGATTATAAACTTTTTTTTACTAGAATAGTTATTCAGCAGAAATAAAAAGTTACTCAGGTATTAGCAATCTTGAATCTTGTTGGTTATTTTTCGAGTTTTGAAGGAGTCACTTTCAATTTAAAAAAATATTTTGGTATTAATTTAAAATATCACTTGAAAAGAATTTTGGCTACCAGAACATGATAAAAAGTGCACAATAGTCCTATATCCTAAATCCTGAAATTCATGTTATAGAATATTGTTACTTGGGAAAATTTTCAAAAAGTGCATCAATTTTGTATAATATGCGCTCAAACTATAGTCAGATTGGTTTGTGTAATACGTGAAAATGCAGAAATTTATGAGGGTTAGCTTTGCGTCAGTTTTCATCTAAACTACCATGAGTAATTTGGGTGTGTTTCTGTAGGACGTATCGTTGATTTCCAAGGCTACTTTCGTATTTTTCATATCAAGTGAGCTGTTGGCTACTTTCCTTATGTGCTGGTATGGTGAGCATTTGGCAGGAATGGTAAGTTTTTAACTTATTCACATATTTTATGATTTATTATTATTGAACGAATGATCGTATGATAAAATGCTCAAATTTGAATTTGCTTAACTAATATATTCAGAATTTTAGAAGTTTTATTATAAAGTTCATCTCATATTATTCATGAATCTCATCATATTATTTGGACTTGCCTATCTTTTCTACTGGGGCCAGGGATTTTCCGAGAGCTCTAGTGGCCCTCAGAAATGTTGTCATAACCAGGAAATTCTCAAAAGTGACACTTCTCAAGCGAAACTATTGTGTTTATCTTTGGGCCTGACCAAGAAAAATGAACCTAATACTGGAACAGCCAATAATTATTAATTATAGCAATGTGATCATCTCTAGCTGTGTTGCCATTTCAAAGTACACGTTTATGTTTACCATTTTTTACTTGCACTTATAGAGACTGGTTAAATGGCAAAATTGTTGACTTTTATTTTATAGCAGAATATTACTAAATGATGTTTATTAACATAAGACAAGAACATTCAGCATACATTTTTGCCTAATTTTGTGTTCACATTTCTCAATGTTATAGTTCGATGTTAATAAACATTATTTAGTAATGTTCTGCTATAATATAAAAGTCAACAATTTTGCCATTTAAGCGAATTTTCGTAGAAAGTAAGGCTAAAAATTGCTTTGGGTCAAACAATTTTAAAATTTGATTTTTCCAAATTTTCTTCATTCGAATCAGTATTAAAATTAGAATCAGAATTAGAGGCATTCTGAAATGATTCCTGAAGTTTGCGCTCTTTCATAAGTGTGGATTGTGCATGAAGAAGAGTGGAGTCTAAAGATGCCAAATCGTATTTTCAAAATTCAAAAGAAGTGTAGAAATCTCCTTTTGAATATAGGGGACAGGCCTAAATTACACCCCTTTTTTCTGCAATATTTCTCTAATAAGTTTATCAATTATGACGCACGAAATTTTGGTGAAAAATGTACTCAAATCACATTGAAATGAGTTTAAAGATGCATGAATTTTTTATTGTAAATTTGTCATCAGCTTTCTGATGGTTCTCTCAAACGAACTAAAACGAACTAAATCACTCTCGACGAAGTTGTGGAAACCCATTTCAAAACGGATGTTAGTGAAAAACGTTGTCTATTTCTACGAAAAAACAAATAAAGAGTTACAATGTTAAATCGATTTTGACGGTTATGCCCTCATCAGTAACAAACAATAAGTTATTTTTTGTTACCTACAGATGATGGCCTAACTGTCGAAATCAATTTACCTAATATAGTAACTCTCTATTTTTTCGTGGAAATGTTTTTCACTAACTTTCGGTTCCCTCAAAATTGGATTTACTGTATGAAAATTGGTAGCCTTTTTGGTGACAGATGGTCGAAAATGGATGGATGGCAGAATAAAAAATCATCGGTTGTAAGTAGGTAATAACAAAAACAATGATGTCCAGGTTATGGCTACTTTGCGGGGAGGCCGCTAGAGCGCTCTAAAAATCTCTCTAAAGAAATAGGAAGATTTTGGAACAGTACCTAGTTGTTAAGTTCAAGAAATATGATATGATCACTATTGTATTGTTTCAAAAAATATTTTTCAGAGCTATGGTTTGCCAGGAGATCTTTACGACACGGAATGGTATGAGTTCAGTGGGGATTTACTCATCTATCATAGAATGCTAGCAATGAGGTCCTCGAAACCGTGCCAACTTACGGCTGGTGGGTTTTCCAAGATTGATCGTAATACGTTTTTAGAGGTGAGATTTTCGCAGCGGTTCGATTTGCATTGTGAAAGTATTCATTTACTTAGTATAAAACCCGACATTCAATATTTTGAAAAAGTTCCAGTCATGCAGCATCATCGTATTAGCGAGTTATTGTAAATTATCGTACGTTATTATGTTACGAATAAATTAATTTGAAAATTTCTGGAATTTTACTAAGAAGAAAATGTTCACCATCGATTTGATGGCAAATGAACTTTCTCTTACTAATTTCCGGCTATTCAAAAAATATTTTCGATTTTTAGCCATTTTTCCTTGTTTTACCTATTTTTTGACGAATATCAATGAAATTTAGCTACAATTTTTTTTTAGCATAAATTTCTGCATAAATTGTTTATTGTTCTAGTTCATTGTTAATTAACTTCGTTTGACTAAAATTCGACATTTTAGTCAAACATTCTACATTTTTTGAAATTTGACAAACTTAGTGTGCTCAAAAAAAGCTGGCCAATGAACTCATCCTTTCATTTTATGGCGCAAGAACGGAATATCTTAACCCTAAGGAGAGTTATCGTCCGGAAGTGCGTACGTGCTCGAGTGCGTGCGCGCGCGCGTCTGTGTATACAAGATTATAAGACATTAAGTTCTTACCGTATCTTACTCGTATATAAGGTCTGTAGTGTACCTTGCTCCTCTAGCTCTTTCTCTTAGGCTTGGAGTGGGAATTGTCCTACCAAGTCTTCCTATATAACAACACCTTTTCTCCTGATCTCTGGTCTTAGAAGAAATCTCGCCACCGCCTCTCCTGAGAATTACCTACTTCATTGCATCGCATTGTCGTACCTACTTAGATGAATTTCGCCTCTGCTTCTCAAGATTGGCTTGCAGTTTCCCAGGTTCTGGACTTTGAAAAATTACTTTTTCCCCATTCAATTTATCTGAGATATACTAAATTGAACTATCAGTGTCATCGGCTTTGGTCTTGTAAAAATATTACACTCGACTTCAATCAGCTCACAGTAATTTACTCACCTGTGGTTTAGAAAAACGAGTTTTTTTCCAAGTTCAAGCCCTCTTAGCTTGAGTTTTCTCACCAATACTACAAAGGTTAGCTGCCCCCCCAAGGGCTGAGACAGGTCAGGTCTACCATCCTCCAGTCCCCAGGTCTGCTAGTACATGTCTGCTGTGGATTGACCGAACATTTCAAAATTGACCAAAGCACTGTTCCTCCTGCTTCTATTTGTGATTTCATCTCCATGGCTCAAGCCCAGGCTCCCGCTCTGGCCTCCCTGGTGAAATTCCAGCCTTAAGACTTTTTGTCAACTACAGTCTGGCTGAAACAGCTAACCTTGCCTGAGTTCCTGAAGAACTCACGACTGAGGTGGCCAAGTTTTGCTGTGCCTTCCTAGCCCTAGACTCCAAAATAGCCGAATTAGTGGTTGATATTGATCCCACTAGTGCCACACCCTACAATCGCTTAAAAGCAGCCCACGAATCCATAGATGACAGTGATCCCACCAAGGTCACCTCCACCCCTCCTCTCGAAGTTTTAGCCATTCTGCCTTCATTCACTAGCTTCAGCAGTACTAGCTTCATCCGATACACTGACTCTGCTTCACAGACAAATGTTCCTGAGGATACTTCCGGACTCCATCTGCCTTGCCAAAGCAAGGCATCCACAAACTTGCCATCATCGCAGATCAACCCCTGCCATTCATTGAGCTTGTCTCTGTGACAGGCGAATCCCATATAACAAAGTATTTGCAGCAAGACAAGTATTTGCAGAGCGGAGATCATCAAAGGAAACACACCCTTTTCCAAATCAACTCTCCTTTTGAAAACCATGCTGCCATTGATGACCTTGCTATGGTCATCTCACTATTGGAACAGTCAACCCTCTGTTTCTGCAACTCTAGATGGGGTCTCTATGTTTGCAACTGCTCGCCCCCATACACCTGGAAACGCAAGCACTCTACTGGGCTAACAGTCTATATAGATCCCTAACAGTCGAATAGGTACCTTTCTGGCTTACCGTTTACCTGTATGAGTGGAACTTCATGGTAGCGGAAGTTAATTTTCCTTTCATCGGGGTTGACTTCCTCTGATGCTTCGGCCTACTTCCTACGATGCTAAACGCCAAACTCCATAGACAGCCTTGTTTGAAAAAAAAAAACTGTACTTTCAGGACCTAGGTACTGCATGAAAGAACAATGGAACCCTTCGCCGACTCTGTGGTCAACCCTCCTTCTTGTGGTTATGAAGCCTAAGGGTAGCCATCTAGTCTCAAAGGAGTACTGATGTGAGGGTGGAAGGTAGGCGGCTTCTTCCTATTTAAGTATAGTTTATTTTCACAACTAGTTTTGCCAGTCCATAAGGCCTCTTCAGGTGAATTAGGGTAGTTACATCCTATTTTGTAGGTAGTTCCATACTATGTTGTAGGTATTTAGTCAATTTGCAGAAGGTTTCAGGTAGTTCCATACCTACTACGTTGTAGGTATTTTGTCAATTTGCAAAATCCTGCAAAAAAGGGGAGATTCACAAAATCCTGCAGTGGCACATGATTTTTCCTTTTATGTACAGGTAGGTATTTTAATAAGTTTCTGAGTAAATTGTGAGAAGTAGCAGCTTGAAATACAAGAATAAGCTAATTAAAAAAAAAAAAAAAAAAAAAATGTGCCTAGGTATCGGAAGGAGGATCAGGAGGGAACTCTGGTAATAGATGAGGAGGCTGCTAGTTGTTCATTCAGACACCAACAGGAAGCGATAGTGGGCTCAAGAGTTCTCCCCTCGTCTCTCCTCGCCTTTCAGTATAAATAATATACTATACCTGAGTATGAATATATAATATTATTAGTACATATAATATACTACTATACTTGAGTATAAATAATATTATTTATACTCAAAGCTCCTCGCTGGCCAGAAGTCCGCGAGTTTCCTTGTTACCCTCATCAGTTCGGATTGAAATATGAATGTTACCTCAATCTTATACGAAGATTGAATACTCGACTATTTTGAGTCTCAGGAAGTGTCATGAGGTCTCCGGTGGGTGAGCGAACTTTACTTGTGAAATTTATTTTATTATTCATCTGTTCCGAAGAAGACATCGTTTTTTATAATGTTTTAACACATAACGTGTTAACGTGGTAACGTGTTAACACAGAACGTGCCTTGGCATCTCCAACCGAAAATGAAACGTTTTGTGTAACGAAGATGTGTTGCATTTATGTGTTGCGTTCTTGTGTAGGTAACGAAAATGTGTTGCAAAAATTTACTGATGATTTCCGCTTACAACCGAGTCGTTGCTAAAAAAATGGTACTCCGTCATTTTTCATCCCACAAAATTCTTTGACCATTCGTTCGAAAGCTCTCGATTTATCCAACCATATTATTATGTTGTCTATTGAGAAGTGCGTGGCCAACAAGGTGAGTTATGAACATGGTTATATGAATGATTGTTTACACACAGGTGATCGTTCTCAATAATTAATATAACATCAATGCTCACAAGCATGATTGCAAACGCTTGTTAATTTCTGATAATTCATGTTATATTAATAAATGAAAGCTTATGATGAGGAGTTGGGGGAGGGGGGCTATAAAATATGCATTTTTCGTGTGAGGGCTCAAATGAAAGCTAACGACGAGGAGGCTTCAAATATGGCACTGGTGATAAATAAATAAAACAGTTTGACATCTAGTGATAAGATGCACCGCATAATCAGTCATACTTATATGCGGGTTCCACGGGTTTATGTGAAACGCGTGAGCTAAAACACATTCTGTGTTTCAATAATTTCATTCGAAGTATGTAGAGGTAACCAGGGGCCCAGGAGGCTTGCCATCAGACAAACTATGAAGACAATTATTTCTTTCACAAGGGCTGGAATCTCCCTTCAATTGTTTCCCTCAAATAGGTAGGAATGACCAAAAAGAAACAAAATAAAAATCTAATCTACCTAAAAGATTCAGTGACTTTTATTGAATAGGTACAACTCCTACCCACCTATTTTAGTAAGTTTCGTTGCCCCAAAAGGGCCTTACAATATATAGACACCAAAGCGAAGTTACTAAAGTGTACACAGTAGTTGTAACAATAAAAATTATTTTAAAAAATAATAAAAATAGAAAAATGTGAGAAGTCAATAAATGTTAGTATAACACTGCATCCTTGGAGTGCATGGAAAATATCATCTGGGCGTTGTTGGGTAGGAATCTGACTTAATGTTGGGATTCCGCGTCCACTTTTAATCCAAAGAAGTTAGATAACCCAACCAAAGCAATCATGGGGCTAGCCTTCCCGGTCCCTTGTTACAGGATATATCATTCCAAATTTAACTAGCTTTTGTATGCGAATTTCAACTTGGGGTCGGAGTGCCAAAGGAACAGGGTAGGGCACTGGAATACTGGTGGCATTTTTTTTAAATTTATGTGAACTTCTTAATAGGAAGGTCATTATGTACCAAACTGAAGGTCCCGGAAGAATCTCTGAAAGTTCAAGACCCTGATGATTGAAGAAATCGGGACAGAGGCGAGAAATTCAGTTCACCAATTAAGATTGAATAATAAATCAATTATCGATCATGACTTTTAAACCATTTTCTTTGGCTATGATCTACTAAGTATGGATCTGTTTCAACAGATCTGTTGTAAATAAGTTGAAAACAAAGCAACGCGATTTCATGGTAGGTAGTTGTATTTATTTTGTAAGGCGCCGGATAATTCGAGATGATCGAGTACCTCCAAGTAGAGCAGGTAGGTGAATCCATCTGCAATCTGAAATTGAAATAACACATTAAAGAGGGAAAATTGATATAGCTTTAGCCATTGAAGAGATTAACTTCTACGGATTGTTTGCCTATGCTGAATAATATGTTTTATTTATATTTATTGAATCGGGATGTGAACCCTTTAATGTTATTGTGGATCAGAACAGCCACAACACTTCCACAACTTCCACTTTCTCTGCATCAGTAAGAAGTATACGTATCGCAGATGCGTATAATATAATTACATATTATATGTAGGTAGGTACGTATGATATGATGTCAAGATAATGATACAATGGAATGGATGTAGTACCAAAAGTCCAGTCATGCAGCATGACCCCATGAGCGAATTTTTGAAGAAATCTTCGACATTTCAGTCGCTATTGATCGTGTAGAGAAATTTTAGTTTATGATTTTGATAGACAAACATGGAATCAAATGTATTAAGCTACATCAAGTCCTAAAACAGTTGGGCGTAAAACATTAAAGAGAGCGACCGAGAGAGTCGGAGGACGGAATATTTCACAGAGTAAACTCATCAGTTGTGATTACATTTATTTATTTATTCTTCTTTTTTTAACAAGCACCTACTACCTACGTTTTAAACAGCATGGTTCTAGGATTGGTTATACAGGGATACTTCCCTAAGAGTAGCTCAATCTGAATTTGGACAATGTTTCATGCAAATATTACCGATTTTTACAACTAGGGAACGGCATTATTTCGATTTTTGACTGATTTTTCAACTTTGAAATTTTTGAAAACTTGATACATATTCTTATAGGAAATTTTACGCTGATTCCGAATATACCACATGTTAGTATGCTAAAAAAATTATTTCGCACAACAAATCGTAAAAAACAGGCTACTTTGAAATTTTTGACTACATTTTTGAAAATTTCAACCCGAAGATGTAATCCGATCATGCTGGCCAACGAACTTGAACTTTCGTTTTGTGTCCTTAACATTTTAAAATTTGTTTGAAGTTTCTAGCAGCAGTTATCGTCTGGAATTACACATACATATATACATACATACATACATAAAAAAATGCGTTAAACTTCAGAATATGATTCAGAATGGCCTGAAACGGATTTCTGCATAAAATGTTTTCAAAAATTCACATTCTACAAATTTTGAGGCGAGAGCAATAGCTTAATTTTCTTCAAAAATTCGCTAAAAATTGGATTAGAAAGGGATGAAACAGTGTTAGATACTTCGTACTGGTCTCTTGTAAAGTTGTAGAGCTTTGCAAACCATTCAGGGGTCGTCGGTTTGATAGGTAGGTACCTACTTTTTTAGAAATGAAAATCAGAAGTCCGTTTGGAGGAGATTTTCCCCCACCAAATTTGGAGAACAGCAATGATGTTTATTGTGTAATTGGGGGAAATCGGCCAAGCCGTTGAAGAAGCGTTTCACTTCCAAACGCAGTCAAAATGAGTGGGAGTACTAAAAAACGGCGAGGCTGGGCCCTAATTGGATGATTTCATGCATTTTGCAGATCGGCACCTTCTGTACGCGCAGCGTCTTTTTGGGGGAGATCACATATTTTTGATGGTCTAGGAAGAAGTGGTTGGAAAGTACAGGCTACTCAGGTAATTTCATTTGACAATTGTTGTCCGAGAGACGCTCTCTTTGGAATATGAATGTCCTAGGATGAACAGAAGAAAATTAAATTCACTCAGCTGATCAGGAAAGAGTCCCTCAGCTTGTTCGTCACTTACGTCCTAGAGAGGTTTCTTACCAAACTTCAAATTTCTAGGGTGAACAGGAGAGAATTTAGCTCACATAGCTGATCAGGATGGAACCCGAAATTTCGTTCATCTCTTAATGTCCTAGAGAGGCTCCATATAAATTTCACACTTCTAGGGTGAAAAGGAGATAATTTAGGTAACTCAGCTGATCATTCTAGAGCCCTTCATTACATTCGTCTCCTAATGTCCCAGAGAGTTTTCCTATTAAATTTCAACTTTCTAGAGTGAACATGAGAGAATTCAGCTCAGCTGACCAGGAAAGAGCCCCTGAGTTTATTCGTCTCTTCATGTCCCAGAGAGTCTCGCTATCTAATTTCAACTCCCTAGGGTGAACACGAGAGAATTTCATATTTAATCCCTCCCTACAACCCCCGTAGCTGCTCCAAGACCCCAAAAGGCACTTCGTCAGGTCAAATGTAGCTTTTGTTTCACATTTCATCAAAATTAGCTGAGGAGAATTCTTACAAGTGGGAAGGTAAAAATCAGGTGAGACGAGAAAAACACCTATAAATCATTACACAAAGGTTTAATATTTCTGTCTTGGAAGCTTTCCCAAGCAGAACACCTCTAGATAATAAATTATTGAACGAAGTCTGTTATACATTAGGTATACAAATATGTCTGCATAGGTGTGGGCGCCTACCAAAGAAAAATTAGGTAATTAAAATTAGGTAAATTAAATGCCACAGCTACACTTTCCTAGTATTTAAAACAATCTGACCACCAACACTAAATAAATTATATAATAAATCATATACCTACGCTTCAGAGGTCCTTTTACCGGCGACAAAAGTTAATATAAATGCGGTTTCGTGAAATAAAAATTTCAGTAAAATTAAGTCAGTTGATACCAGTTTCGAGTTACAAGGAAATTTTTGCTATGTTTCACCAGTTAAGATTTGCCCTCGTGTTTTTTAATTTTTTTTTCGTTCCAAAGTTCTAGCCCTTAGGGAGAGCGATCGGACGTATTTACACCAACTCTGATGGTTTCTTCCTATTCTTTGAGATGATGTCAACAAATGAGACAAAAAAAAAAACTGATACCCTAAACGTTTTCGAGATCTTGATTTTTCAATATTTCAAATTGATGCCGATGCCTCTGGCTTCGGACGGGACAGCGACGGCGTACAGCAGACGGACGGATTTTATTGTGTTCGATTTTTGAATTCTACGCATCTTGAAACGTAAACCAACAAATTTTTAGGAGAGGTTAAAAAAAATTTCTTGGTCGATCACAAAGGTTCATTACTTAAAATAATCAATCAAAAAGAATAAAATACAAAAACATGCATTTCGGCGCCTCGTTTTAGAATATTATATAATACTAGCCGCTCCGGCTCGCTTCGCTCGCCTCCACGTCCAGCCGGGGGGCAAGCCCCCCGGACCCCCCATTAAATTGCTCGCTTCGCTCGCAAAGAGTGGCATATAGGGAATGTTGCTCGCTTCGCTCGCAAAGTGTGGTATGTGGGAAATGTTGCTCGCTTCGCTCGCAAAGTGTGGCTGTATACATGCGATGTATTAAAAATTTTGTCTAAAAAATAAAAAAAAAATTAGGGGTGGACTACCCCTAACATTTAGGGGGATGAATAATAGATGTTGGCCGATTCTCATAGATACCGAATAAGCACAAAAAATTTCATCAAAATCGGTCAAGCCATTTCGGAGGAGTATGCCAACGAAAACTGTGACACGAGAATTTTATATATTAGATAATCAATCTACCGTTACATAGGTACTTGGCATCAGGCGACTCAGGGGGCAGCCCCTCCCAGAATTTAAAAAGGAGTTTAAGTTTAAGTTGGGCCGAATTTCTACTTTGTTACTTATCTCGGCGCGTCTCGTCATTTTTGTGGCAGCTAGTCGGTTTTTAAAGGCTTGGCAATGCAAGACTTCGTGTTTTTTGTTTCATGTTCATTTTCTGAGTAGCGGGTGATATCTTTGAGAATTTTAGTTTTTTTCAGATGCCCCCTCTTGTTGGAGTAACATGAGGTGTTAAGTGAACAAAACCTGATACTTTAACTGCCCGTTCGTTCCACGAAATTGTATGTAGATTCAGAATTTGCAATAAAAAATGGGTGTTTCAATTGGGAAAACACAAGGAGCCGTAGCGCCACTTGGCGCGTGGCAAGCGAAATATGACTTCACCATTGAGGAATGATCTAAAAATGAATGGAAGTTACGATTTCAAGTTTTTTTTTTTTTTTTATATCTTCAAAAATAAACAAAATTAATGGGTGGTAAGTATCTAGTACGGACAAAAACGTTTATATTTATACACACATTCGCTAAAAACAGTAAACTGGTACCCGAGCGTGTTTCGGTTCACGTATGATATCCTCTGCATCTTGCTCGTTTGGCTTGCTCAATGTATGGAGCCTTTGCCTCAGGGCTCATTTTAGCCCATTTCTCCCTTCCTTTCCTGTAAAAAATTACATCAATAAAAAAAATAATAGGACATCAAGGAAACTTTCATTCTAACATTTTTAAATATTCTTTATAGGACTGCTTAAAAAACCAATCTTAGAGAAGTTTTCGAGAAAATTATACATTTATGTTAAATTTTTAGGCCATACAACTTTATTTTTTCTAGCGTCCTTTTAAAACATCCATTCAGCCATTCGTGATTCCACATTTTGGATGAAACTTTCATTTTACAGATTTCACTACCTAATCATGTTCAATTCCAAATTCATACACTATACCTGCATGATACAATATACCTCTCTATTTTCCATCATGCGTTATATATACGCCCCCCCCCCCCCACCCCGCCATCTTTTTAGCGAATTTTCGTAATTTGCAATGGTTCGGAAAATGTTGAAATAAAAATTTCAGAAAAATTTCTCATTGAAGTCCTGTGTTGCAGTTTGTGCGATATGTATATTACATATATATATATATATATATATATATATATATATATATATATATATATATATATATATATATATATATATATATATAAATATATATATATATCATGTTGCATCGGCATCCAGCTGTCCAACATGAGAATCCGCAACAACGAGGTCTCCACCCATGCCAAAGACCAAGATGCAAACTCTGTGGTTTGGTCATTGAGGACTAGGATTTCACCTCCCCAAATAACACCCACACGTACAGGTGCCAAGGGTCAGCAGAGTGCCAGTCACGGATGTGCGTGTACCAGCTGATTTGTAAGAAGTGCGAAGATGATCAGTCAAGGAGCTTCTATGTGGGGAAGGCATCCCAACTGAATCTAAGGATGAACAACCATAGAGCTTCCTTGACTCAGTCCCAGCAACGACAGATAAAGCTGCATGGAAGAACGCACGGTCCAGCAGTCACCTTCGACGAATGTTACGGTGTTAAGGTGTTGAAAAAGATGCCTGATAAAACGAACGACCGGCTACATAGGTCCGAACGGGCCCATAGGTGGGTACTGGGCTCAAATCGGCCTCCTGGACTCAACCTCAATGATTGAGTAACTCCAACATAACAACCATGAAACGTTGGATACAAGATTGGTTCCAGGGAATATTCCAAAAACACTCTTTCTTCTTCTAATTTTGACAAAGACTAATTCGAAATATCAAAAACATTTTCCTCTTTATTTCTGTAAAAATTTCTTTAACTTTAAATATTATATATATATATATATATATATATATATATATATATATATATATATATATATATATATATATATATATTACATATATATATATTGTTAGGAAACAAGGTTGCCATATGGCAATTGGGTTGCATTAATAAAATACTCAGTTTGTGTTTGGATTTCAATGAGTGCAGTCTTGTGTAATTGTTAGTTCTTAACATTGGTGACAGCGGTGGGATGGAGTGGAAACTACTTGACAGAATCCCTTTTGTTGATCAAGTGCCTGTGAGACAAGGGCGGAATAGACAGTCGTTCAATGCAGGACTGGAAGGACCCAAATATTCATCTAAATTTGATGACGATGACATAGGATGGTGCCAAAAATGTCGTAGACCAACAAGTTTACATTCAGTGTTTTGTCCTTTAAATGTGGAAACTGCATTGGCGAGGAAAAACCACCAAAATCATCTGAACATCAAGAAGAACCTCCTGCTGCAACACCTGTTGAAACTGAAGCAGAGAGTGGTGGTGAAACATGGGATGAAACAGCACCCGAACCACAAGATGAAAAAGAGCCTGCTGAAAATTCTAGAGTTTAACGCTTTTTAATATATATATATATAT